>CM075173.1:40017398-41402252 GCA_037576465.1 Parascaris univalens | reverse complement strand
TACTCCCCACTAATCCCGCACCAACACCCCGCTACATCCCCCACTCACCGATTCTCCGTTCTCACCGACTCCAGCAGCTCGTTACCATTGCAGGTTCAATGCCATGGACGCTGGGTTCGCGTTAACCTCAGCAGAGAAACAAAGGAAAATCCCTTATCTCATAATGCTAAATGCAGTCGCCACATATCTTTCGTTAGTCAACGTAAAATTACTTTTTTAGCGCTGCTGATCATTTTCACCAAGGAGCATCTGCGCTTTGACAATATCGTAAGAAGATTGTATAAGGCGCATTAGTCGAGCAGTCATTTTCTACCACAAAATTTTCCCCCTTCCATATTTGTTTGGCGATTCCATAGCGATGTAGAAATTAAAATACGTAATCAGTTAATTAATTAATTAATTTCAATCAGCAGAGCGTTCATTGCGAATAAACGCCTTTACATATCGCGTCGGTCTGCCATGACTCCATGCCTCTTTGATTCACTTGTCTCCTGTGCTCTTCCGGTCGACGTCGTATGCTGACAAGCAGATCCATCGTTGTTCCTCTTCCGCCATCCTCGTCTGAATGAGGGCCTGACCTAGTTGACTTCATTGAGCGGAACCAACAAGTCTGTTCTGAGTTTACTTGCAACCGACCAATCAGCAGACAGTGCAGAACGATGAACTAATCACTTCATAGTGTCAGGAAATTTGATAGCTGAATGAAGTGAGGGTTTCTTTTGCTCGACGGGCTGGATAGCCTTTCCAACCAGTTTGGCTGGATAGCCAATCTGGCTGATACATATTATTGTGGTCGGAGAGTGCGACTCAGAAAGCTGCATTTTGTGATATTATTCCCAGTACGCACCTTCGTTTGCTTGCATTTAAAAAGAAATTCCACATTCTATAATGAAAACTTGAGCAGTAACAAGCCAAAGGCATCATGCCATTTTCTCTTGTGACATATCCAAGTGATGAAAAGAAACCAGAAGTTCGGATTGATGGAAGCAACTTGGTCAGGTGATCAATAAGCGCATCCACGGTTGTAACACATTGACTTTCCTTTGATGATTGGTTTCCGATTTCTTCAACGGTGACAGCGGTTTGAGCGACATCAGACTATAAATCCTTCATTTCGCTTAAGATGAGATAAACGACTGGATTTTTCCCCCCTAATGAACGGACCTTTCATATAAGAACGGAAAGGTGGCATGCAATCAAAATAGAGAAATTACTCGCGCGCTTGATGAAACATCGCACCTATGCACCACTTCCTGCTTTTATTTTCAATTTTCCAGCCGTTGATGACTTCCTGATTTGTCACTTTTTCTTTCACTTTAATATTCCCGCCAACTTCCACTGTTAGGTATAAGGAAGTGTACAAATTTTCTTCTCTGCAGTTTTATTTCATGTCGTTGTTGCCTTGATTTTAAACTCATGGCGCATACCGTTTTTTGCTGAATGACGAGGTGAGCAAACGAGGCAGTCAATTTCTTTAGTCGACGATGGGATGTGGCACATCCGATCGTCAGTCACGCTAGCAATGCTCAATCTTTCAACACTCCTCCATCGTCACCAATGTTTTTCTTTGATAAGCGTTACGAACTAATGACGTCGCTCATATATTGTTTCCAATATTGTTTCCATTATGCACTAATTTTCATAGTTTGGTCTTTTGAGTACTCCAGGTACAGTCAGAATTAACAGAATACTTCTACTATATACGTTCTTTTGTTCGGTGGAATGAATTGGATTTCCGTCCGGGAATATTGCGGTTCAGGTTCACTCTGCTTTTCATATTCTCGGTTTTCAATGTGATTGCATCTAGGCGAACGGCGCTCTGTGACGGGAAGAACAATAATGATGCGCACTGGTAATGCACTACGTCGCTCGTCTGCTGTCTTATGCAAGCGGAGGTCGTGAGGTATGTGATGGTTTTTGATTGATGCTTGCACATTCTGAACTGTTGTCTTGCTCTGTTTTGTTTCGGATAGATTTGCCACGTTATGTAAGGTTTTTCATGGCTCGTTCCATTAGTTACAACGTAATTTTGGCAGAGGGCAAATGGACTCTACTAAGTTGGTACAATGACGAGTTCGAGTTGAATACCAGTGACCGTTATAAGTGCCATTTTTTAGTGACTTCACCTGTGTCTTTTCAAAATTGAGCAAAATAGATTATAATTTGCCATATGCTTTCAATGTTAGTGACCCCTCTTTTACCTTCTCACAGCTTCAAGAAGTGTCAGATGCCATTTGAAGTGATACGGACAAGAGAAATAAAATTGTTTGTAACAAAGAGTTGGGCATTTCATCGCAGCAATTCTTTATTTAGTATAGTAATGTTTATTTCTAATTTACATTGTGCTGAGCTTGCCTTTTACGGAATTTTGGGACTTTTCATTCGCCCCATTAACATTTCGAGGTGCTTTTGCATTGACACGTTCAGGTGGATATTTTTAATTACTGTGAACGAGGTAAACGAAAATTATGTACTGACGTTTCGGTTACTGGGCAGATTTTCAGAAGTGCAGTTGATGTTAAGTGAAGATCGGTTCGGAACAGACGTATTTTCAATATTAACGATTTTCTGTTCGGCTGCAGCCAGAATTCGGTCGCAGCTAAGCCGTTTCGGTTTTTTATGACATCTCTGCTGTTTTTTGTGAACAAGGAATGGAATTTGACATAATCAACAGATGGCAGTAAGCATGAAAACCAGAAGACTTATTAATGCCCTCATTTATTTGTAACTGACGAACTAGAGAGAGCTTTAGAACGTCTGTTACTTTCGACTTCTCTAAAACACTGGTAGGTTTAATGTTTAGTGCTTTCTTGCCGATAAATTCTTTCATGATAGTTTTGGCGATCGATCAACTTTTGACTTATCTTACCATCTTTATATCTATCTAAATTGAGAGGCATATCTTGGCTGTAGGAATCTCTCTCCACCGTTATTTTAGTGCTTATTTTCCTTCTGTGAACTGCTCAGTGTTGTTTGATTTCTTAGTTGTTTTTGATTGTGTCCACCTTTTCACCAGTATTAGCAATTTATCTCTCTATTCTTTATATACCTAGTCACATGTCTTTGTTTTATTAATTCTCAATATCCTTCGGGTTCATGAAAAATGTTCTAAGCGCCACTGTTTATATATATATACCCTTTCGTCGTTTCATGTTCCGCTTAGTCGTTGTGATGAAGCTGTTACGAATCATTCGCCGCTCTCTTGCTGGGTAAAGCAATCGGCAAAGATAGCTTAACTGATCCATGTCTGTACAAGAGATCGGCGAAACAATCGGATGTAGTGATGTCTGATATTTACGAGAATAATTTCGACGAGATAGAGAGCGACGGAGAGGTTCGTTTATTCGATCGTTATCCTATCTCTTGGTTTGTCTTGTAAATATAAACTAGTTCTGTTGTTTTTGTTTGTGGATTTTTTAAATGAACAATGCGCCCATTTTAAAGCTTTTCACAGCGATATTTCACACATTTCCAAGTTTTATGGGTTTTTGTCAGCCTATAGATCCACAGTTGGATGGTGCTCAGCTGAAGAATATTAATCTAAACTTTGAAAAATTTTGAACATGTTGGCAGTCCTACTGGGAGAGAAACGAACCTAAAAGAAAACTAAGGACCAAACAAATAAAATCTAAGCAAATGAAGCATGGAAACAAAGGCAGAGGGGTGGAGAAAGATTGCTTCGCATGACGTCAGGGAGTACGAAACACTGCCGCCTACACGTGCCTTGCGAATCTCGAAAGGGAAAGATAGGATGGGCACAAGGAAGGAGATTTATTTACTTGTTTTTTCATCGTTAATTTCTCACTGGGAGACCAACTAAATTCGGCGGAAGTGACGTGAGTGATGCAATTATAACTTCATTTTAAAAAGAATGCTCTCTGATAATGGCTGTATCGGAAAGGAAATTTTTGAACTCTTTCATTCGACAGCTAATTTGAATTCATAAACGAAGCAAGTATACCGAATGATGCTAGAATAATGAAAAGGGAAAACAGTTAGGGGGGGGGGGGGGGGGGGGAGGATTTATGCCATGAACAACACTATAAACCATGGTAGACAATGCACGAGCTCAAGAGATTGCGAGGATAAACTTTCAAAGTTGCTACTGAAGTGGACTTCCTTTGTGTCGCTTGCAAGTGAATCGCCGTTGGGGGCTTTAAACGAGCTCTCTTGGAGACATCACCGTTTGGATCTAGTGGTGAAAACAAGTAATCGAAAGCAGCTTCGGTTGATAACAGATGTGTGGCACAGTATTTATAGAAACCGATCTGATTATTGGAAGCTAAAGTACGTATTATCAGGGAGCCAGGTAGCACGAAATCTGAATACTTTGCTTGAAAAATTCTCTTATTTTAGTTTCTCAAACAGGCGTCTGGAGAGCTTTAATTCTGAACTTGAGAAGAGGAGATTGAAAAGTTTGATTACCTCATCGTTCCTTCCATTAATCTAATAGAAAAGAACGCAATGAAATCGAGTGAGATGAGTGCGTTCTGATCTTTCTCATCAATAGCTCTAGAGATCCGATGTTTTCTCCATAGGTCTTCAAGCTGGAATATTCTCTCATCGTGCTCCTAAATGGAATAAATAAGAACATTTCCCTAATTAAATCTGACGTGTTTTTGCTATTTTGAAATATATGAGTCATCCCACACATAGTTCCAGTCGTTGGGTTATTTCTGCTGTCGATGCAGTCGTCCTATTGCACTTGGGATTTCGTGCTTGAGCATCAAACGTTACCACCGAGAGACTATGCTGTTGTTGATTTCTCAGTATGGAAAGGCTTCTTTGTTGGTCTGTATGCTTCAGGTCAAAGTAGTGTTCGCGAAACAGAAGCAAATGTGCCAGATTATATGAAAATATAGAACTCGCTATTCTAACAGTGTCGTTTTCTCTTCGCAGGGAGTTTCTCATAAATAATGAAATACTGTAATTTCATGTTAAATTTTGAGGGAGATAGTGAAGTGGTTTCAAGGAAAATCGCAATGAATGTGATATTTTCTAGCACCTCCACACCTTTATCCCGATATATTGCGTCATTCATTTCTTGTTTTGCCATAGCAAAAGATCGACCGAATAGCAAAGGTATCTCGAAGGACCGCAGAAGTGCTCGATTTCAGCGAGAGGGATAACACCTTTGTCATCGTCACACTTCTCTCAATGTAGCGACCAAGTGGTAGGATCAAGTGAATCAATTCTTAGATTTGAATCAAGCATTCAGGCTCGTACAGCGACCACACAGCGAGAAATACAGCTTAGATCATCTGCATACTGGAGTTACAAAGGCTTATCAGTGCTACCCCACTTCCACGAATGGTATTGTGAAGCCTATCTCCAGAGATTTTTGAGGAAACCTTCAGCTGATAGGGGCTTGCAATTTTCACTTTTTTCGAAAGGAGTGTTTTACAGTGGATTTGCTCCCGACGGGACCTATGGTTTTTGACTGACTGAACGCGTGATCGAGGAAGGACAGTTTGGCGAGCTTTCCACAAATGAAGTAAAAATCGTTTTAATTATTAATGACATACATGTGTTCGTTAAATTTTGTAAGCACCATCGACGTCATATTTTTATTGAAAGTTCGTTTTAAATGTTGTGCTCAGATTGGTTGCTTAGAAAAGAGGCTCATAATCTGGGAAACTTATTGCTGTTTTATGTTGAGCGAATTCAATTTGGATAATCATTGCAACAGAACGGCGATTGAATGTAAAAATCCGAATTTGTTGAAGCGTCAGGGAAGGAGCATTTTTCGGTGCCAAAGAAATAATGTGAATAAAAAAACAGACTAATTGAACAGAGGGAACATTTTTGGTATATGGGACTTATCTTTTTTTCCGCAAATCAGTCTAAAACGTCAAAAAATTCATGTCTATTGCTCTGTTATATACTCTCATCCACCGCTCCCTTTCGATGACCGCATATCCTGCTTCAACCACATATCCGTACCCTAATGATTCTGCTATATGCAAAAAATGTTCTTATGTCTTTATTAGGAGAAAAAACTTTCCTCATCATTGCCGCATTTTTAATAGCACTGTTTGAGATGTGCGGAACTCATTTTCAACCTATTAACCGCACGAAGTGATGGAATATATTGTAATTTCGCATTTTTCTTCATACCAATGAACTTCACAACCTTTTTCCACCTCTAAATCGTTTATGTTGAACGAAAATACGACAAAATTGAACGGATTTGCTCTCGTCTCTTGTGCCATTTTTCCTCGATTCGTCTTGGCCATGATTCATACGATCTAGAGCTAGGGCATATTACTTTGTGGTGTAATAATAGTGAGCAACCAAAAACTGGAATTTCTACTGGCTTTCCTCGATGAAAATATGGCTTGGGCCTTCCTCGGTCGTAACCAAGACTCCACTTTTATTGGATATTTCCGGTCTATGACTGACCAACACTCTTGAAACGCATTAACCTCAGACCATTTCCGGTAGCTAGCTAGTGCCTTCAGCCGTCTTGCCGGTCAAAGGCTGGTTATCGTTGCCACTGGGGCGTCGATCTTTCTTTATGCGACGTGCTGTCGTTCATGACGACCATGACGCAGAACATGTGGTGATTGCTCATTAAATATAGACTATGGATGGCAAGAACGACGGAGCCGACTTATCTTAACAGACTGTACACTGCACATGCCATAAGCGACCAAATCTGGGTTCGTTTTTCGGTGGTCATTCGTATACTGCATAGATAATTGCCGTGTCGCGTCTTCTGCATGTTCATGTTGAAGAAACGGAGTAAGGCGAAACAGCATTACAATGATGCGAGGCTTGCACATCCCTATGTGTTTTCATTAATCTCCATTCCTATTATTAACCTAAGTCTAAGAGCTGTATGATGATGACTGAATGAACCGAAGCGTCGTATGTAAAAAGTAGAGCTTGAAGAAAGCACACCTACGGCAGCGCATGGCATCCTAGCCACGATCGTCGACAAAACGTGTACTTTCTATTTGACCGGGAATAGGAGCCTTTTAGAAGTCCTTGCTAGCCTCCCTTTTGTTCATGTGGTTCTATCATCTTCGCAAGTTTTGAAAGAATGTTTTGCGTTTTGTATGTAGTGTCGACTTGTTTGGCAGACGGAAAACGGCGATTCGATGGAAGTGATCTGTGTGGGATATGATCACTTCGTGATTTATTCGCTTCAGTAATTATGCGTCCATTCAAAAGTTCTCTCTTTGCCCTCACTAATCTTATTTCTAATAAGGGTTCATGCATGCTTTCGGCGACGTCGATCGCCTTTGCATTGCTCTTTTATCTATAAAAGCATTTTTTTTTTTCTAACTGTTGGAGTATTAGAGCGTGAAATTCCTTAATATCTATTTTTGCCCTTTCAAAGAGTAATCAAAGTAACGAAAACACTCGCTGATTACGAAACTGAGAAATTGGGAAAGCTATCTGAAGATGTGTTGCATGCAGTCACAAGTTGTTCCACGAGTATATTTGTGCACCCTCCAAACAGAGACCCGCATACGTCTACGCGTAATTTTCAACGCAGTCTGATAATCGATCGCAGCTGTGGGTAATGGACCGACTGTGAAAAATTTTAGTGCAAGGGTTGATTTCAATGTTCCTACATAGGATCAGCAGCATAAAGAAAAGACAGAGAAAATTGCTCTGGACCATATCAGCTGAACCTTGAGTTCAGCTGATATGGTCCAGAGGAATTTTTTCTACACCTTTCCTTTTTTACACCTCTTTTTCTACACAAAAAATTTTCTACACCTCTCCTTTCCTTGAACCTCCTTCCCCCTTCCCCTCAAGTCCTGCTCACTTCTCTCCGTCCTCACCGCTGGACTTTTATCAGTTCGTCAGTTGCATTGCTGTCAAACACACCCACAGAAAGCGCCAACCTGCACTTCCTCTACTTCCGATTAATGGTATTTTACTATCACGACGCTCCTAGCTGTGCCGTTCCATAAGGTGTTGCATCTAACCGTGGGTTTTAGCGGAGTGCATGATGCTCTGCCAATCATAGCGTGCTGCTTTCGCTTTCACTTCTGATACATCGTATCGATGACTGATTTTGCCGCAGACATGACCTCGCAAGATGACATGCAACATCCGATGCTGTGTTGTTCGCACCACGACAACTGGTCTGCATGTTTCTCTTTTGGTCAGATGTCGGGTTTTACGTCTCTACAGCGTCGAAAGGAACAGTTGAAGATTGCGGAGATCTTTGGTAGTAATGGTTTCTACAACATGTTTTCACCTCATTGCGTCCTCGTCATCCTGTGACTCGCTTGCAAAATTCCTCAGTCACTATTTCATGGAGGAGATTACCAGCCGTGAAGCCCTATGGTTCCAACAAACTGTATGCACTTGTTTTTCCTGATAACTGCATGCTTGGCGTAAACGTTTTTGATATTCAAGGATTTGCGCCTATAAAATCACCACCTACGAATGAGAGGCATAAGGCAAGGATCTTTCGTGCAAAAATCTTTTTTTTTTCGTTATGGGAAGCAAGTTTATAAAGTGGCAGGGAAGTATATTAAAAACGTTTACCCCAAGCAGTCTCTCCTTTCGTGAGTCTGGATTTGACCCTATGGAATGAGGAGGAAGCAATAAATATATCCGGAAGAGTGCTTATGTACAAAAAAGCACTGCAATGTTCGAAAAAACTAGAGCAACGTTCCCCTTGGAGATTGCAATAACTGCAAACTGAAAGGAAACAATCGTGAGCACAACAAAACAATGTGACAGCTCCTCTGGGACAAAAGCACATCAAGACTTTAAAAAAGCGATTATAAACATGATGGAACAAGCGATATAGCTAGCATATTATATTATATGATACACTTACGAACAAAGATTTCTCAGAAATCCGCTCACTTTCATTCCAGATCTCAGAGAACAGTTAAATCAGGAGAGATATTTCTTCACATCAGCTATTTGTCTCTGAGTTCCAGCCCATCAGAAAAGCTTCTTTAAACAGTGTCATAGTCAGAAAAATGTTTCTATGGAAAATCTGAGCGGACCCAAATTCTAGGAATCATTCTTTTCTACAGCAAATAAAAAGTGACGATGAGAGAAGAGAGCTGCGAAGAAGCTCGAACAAACGAAGAGGAATTAAGATGAGATAGCAGACAAAGTTTAGGAGAACGATCAAATAGAGCTGACCAGAAGTTGGAGTTGGTACACCTAATCACAAATTTTTTCAGCGCCTTCATGATGAAATTCCCAGTGTTAATATTTTCATGTCGAAGACGCACCCTTATGATGGAATCCAAAAAACCGGTGCAAAGATGAAATTGAAAAGAAATTTGAAAGCAAAGAAAATTCTACTCCAAAAACGCCGCCGATCCATCTTAACGCTAACGATTCGCAGATCCTTTCGATCCAATAACTGCAAAACATTCTTTCACATCAAACCTGCATTTTTATATATTGCAATGATATTCCAATTTGAAGAATGTGCGTCTATTAAACCGTTGCAACGACTGCAGGCTAGTGATTCCACGAGAATCCAAACGGCTTGAATATTTGTGTTTCCGCAACCGAAAGTCCAACTTCTAAACACCGATGTTTAACATTTTCAGTACCTTATTGAAACTGCCGGTTGCAGATATTCACACCACCAGATTTCGGGGTCGGTAAGAAATACAATTCGATGAAGAATTACCCAAACGATCAAACGCCAGAAAAAAAAAAAACGCACGCACCTGTCTGCAAGTGATACATTCCAGTTGAAGTAAACGCAATTTCTGTGGATATCGAAAGACGGGATATTGATCAAAGTAACCAATGAATCGCACAAGATCTCCTTAAATGCACACAACATCTGCAAGTTTTTACAACGACGCAACAATAGTTCTCAAATCAGAAGACAATCATACCTCTTCCTTTGGCGTTTTATATTAAACGCTTTTAAAAGAAGTGAAGCGTGGACGAATCAAATTTCATGAATATAACACTGCATTTATTTTTAGGTATTTTTTCTCGATGGTACCTAAGAGAACTATTTCTGGTCGAACTTCCGTTAAAGCTCCATTTAAATTCTTTAAAAACTGAAAAGTTGGACGAAGCAAATGACGTAAATCAGAAATGAAGAGAATGAGATAAAAAGAAGTAAACCTTCATCAAGCATTTTCAGCATTTCAGTGAAAGCGTTCGAAGCAGTAAGAATCAGTTGTCCTTTGTTGCTGCTGATATAATGTTCCCCATATGGGCCAGATACTTGTACCTCGAGCGAATATGTATTATGGCTCGTTAAGCTGCACTGACTGCCACTGTAAACATACTGCACAACCCTCAAGTCTCATCTTAAAGGGCAAAATGACGAACTGGCGGCCAACAGCAAAAACGAGAAAAGTTGTCAGCTGCGATATCGCATTAGAGCCGACCCCTTCCAGTTGATAAAGGCGCCGTTATCAACTGCTCTAGCACCTTTCTGTGACTCTACTCAAAAACTCAGCTCCGATCGACTGCATACTTTCATGGATTTTTAGAAAATACCTTGGTTACTTCATTTCTTATCTTTCAAAATGCGATCAGTATCATTCAATGTAGAATTCTGTGCTCTTTCCAAGGAAGCATGAGACTATGAGGTAACTGGGTACACCAGATGTGAACTTCTGCAACGAGATAACATATAGGAGTGGAGGCGGAGATGCTCGTACTTAGATGGCGAGTGTGCTAGAGTGGATGTGGGATCACCTTCACTATGAAACAGTCGTAATTCGGTGCTGGTCAATTCCCTCAACAGAAATTCAGTAACTCCCGTCACATCCTCTTAGCTACTTTATGAATGCATTCAATTCCTACAATATTAACACCGACACGGCCAGAACACCGTTCGACGGCATCGGCACCTTGTCAAAATCGGACTTTCATAAAACTCTGAATAAATCAGATATTTGATGAACACAGCACGCGCCGTGAAACACAATATCCACCTAATCGCACGCAGATTCATCAGACGTGGATGATTCAATTCTCAGCCTTCGAAAGCAGGAAAAAGATGCGAAGGCAACTAGCAAAAACGCAAAGGATTCTTACTGGATGACTGAATGACTCTGTGAGCTGCAGCGTGCCCATACCTAGTAATTCTACTCTGTTTTTGAAATTTTGATCATCACATATTCTTCTCTCTGAACACTATCAAATAATTCTAAATAAGGCAACCGCTGATACGGTCTCCGCTTCTCTCTATCAACGACAGTAAGGACTACCGCCACTGAGTAACACTTTTGTACCGGCTGAAGATACGCTCTTTCCGGCATGCAATTTTTGAAAGACACAAGTACAGCCTTATTCCTCCCTCTCCTTTTTTGCCACTTTTGAATCGTCTTTTTCCTCCCCCTCTTCAATAACAAAGTAGTGAACCTTGGTATCTGTTCTGCTGAGAAAAGGTGACAGAGTGAATATCAAGAACTGGCCACGAAAATTAGGACGTCTTTTGGACGTGTGCATAATTACTGGCATATCGAAGGAGGAAAGAAAGGGCGGTTCAGCAAGAGGAGGACGATTTTTCTGCATCATGGAAAAAGGAATGGATTATTAAAGGAAAATATTTCTACCTCACAGTCGACTTGGAATTGGCGTCATTCTTATCGGTGCCGTAGAAGCATCGAAGAATCTCAGCTACTGAATCGGGCAAATAATCTAGAAGTGTCTCGAACGAATTGTCGATGCCCACAATACGAACTGATTGCACGGTACCCTTCCAATTCACGGCGGTACCTAACAAATCCACTTTAGTTTAGAAAACTATCTAAGCATTAATATGTCCTTAATGATATTTTTTGACAAATTCTTTAATGCGATGATCGCTGACAACAAAAGGAGCAATAATTTTGTGAGGTAGCATGTGATAAATCTCAGCAGAGGGTTCCCTTTGTTGCTCAAATAAATCTCTGAAGAAGGGAAAAAGAAAACAGCGAAAACATCGACAACAGATGCCTCTAACTTTCCGCTAATCTACAATCGAATAAACCGAACATTCTTGTATTGTAAAAAAAAAAAATTACGTATTATATACAATTGGTACGTGTTACGCTGAATTACCTACCTTTACCTTTAACGCGACATTCAGAAACAGAAGAATCACCTTTAAGTTGACTGCACTCGATCTGTTTTTGTATGGTGTTGCTATCTGATGGATTGCAGCGCTTATCGAATTTAGCCCTAAAATAAATCACCATCTTTTTCGCAAAACTGAGACAGAAAAGACAAAGTTTCCACTCCCAATTTAAACAGGGCATCCAATTTTGGTAATAACCAGGTAACTATATTCTTGTGAGCATAAATATCAAAGTACATAGCCGATTTAACCATCATGATATCGGCCATCATCGAATAAAATTAAAGTACGTATTTTTATGTTCAAACCAACCATTAAACAATTAACAGCAATCCCATTAAGTGAGCCAAAATAACCACATACGGCTACCAATCACTTAAACAATATTCACTAGAGAAATCTCCGAAGTTGCGCTGCTGTTTATGCGATATTAATGAATATGAGACAACAAATAATGAAAACTTCGATGCGTCGATACCAAGTTAAATTGGTGATATCATTAGAAACATCCAACAATAATTCGCCTCGATAAAGTAGAGAAACCGTCAAGAAAAGCGCACATACGTATAAGCATATTAAGGCAAGCTTAGCACGAAACGAACGCTCAAGGGCACCTGCAAAATGAAAAACCCTGCAGGAAAATCACAGAGAAGTGACATTTCATCAATTATGAGCAAGAAGATCGCCCTAGTGAATAAGCGTTTTCAACAGCAATACTTCAGGGCTAATATTTCCTGTTGTCTAGTAAACTGGAAAAAATGAACATTTTCGATTACATCGAGTATGCGAGCAAATATCTCTATCACAGCGTACGATTGCCGATTTACTGAATTTTTTCTCCTAATAAAGACATAAGAACATTTTTTGCATATAGCAGAATCATTAGGGTACGGATATGTGGTTGAAGCAGGATATGCGGTCATCGAAAGGGAGCGGTGGATGAGAGTATATAACAGAGCAATAGACATGAATTTTTTGACGTTTTAGACTGATTTGCGGAAAAAAAGATAAGTCCCATATACCAAAAATGTTCCCTCTGTTCAATTAGTCTGTTTTTTTATTCACATTATTTCTTTGGCACCGAAAAATGCTCCTTCCCTGACGCTTCAACAAATTCGGATTTTTACATTCAATCGCCGTTCTGTTGCAATGATTATCCAAATTGAATTCGCTCAACATAAAACAGCAATAAGTTTCCCAGATTATGAGCCTCTTTTCTAAGCAACCAATCTGAGCACAACATTTAAAACGAACTTTCAATAAAAATATGACGTCGATGGTGCTTACAAAATTTAACGAACACATGTATGTCATTAATAATTAAAACGATTTTTACTTCATTTGTGGAAAGCTCGCCAAACTGTCCTTCCTCGATCACGCGTTCAGTCAGTCAAAAACCATAGGTCCCGTCGGGAGCAAATCCACTGTAAAACACTCCTTTCGAAAAAAGTGAAAATTGCAAGCCCCTATCAGCTGAAGGTTTCCTCAAAAATCTCTGGAGATAGGCTTCACAATACCATTCGTGGAAGTGGGGTAGCACTGATAAGCCTTTGTAACTCCAGTATGCAGATGATCTAAGCTGTATTTCTCGCTGTGTGGTCGCTGTACGAGCCTGAATGCTTGATTCAAATCTAAGAATTGATTCACTTGATCCTACCACTTGGTCGCTACATTGAGAGAAGTGTGACGATGACAAAGGTGTTATCCCTCTCGCTGAAATCGAGCACTTCTGCGGTCCTTCGAGATACCTTTGCTATTCGGTCGATCTTTTGCTATGGCAAAACAAGAAATGAATGACGCAATATATCGGGATAAAGGTGTGGAGGTGCTAGAAAATATCACATTCATTGCGATTTTCCTTGAAACCACTTCACTATCTCCCTCAAAATTTAACATGAAATTACAGTATTTCATTATTTATGAGAAACTCCCTGCGAAGAGAAAACGACACTGTTAGAATAGCGAGTTCTATATTTTCATATAATCTGGCACATTTGCTTCTGTTTCGCGAACACTACTTTGACCTGAAGCATACAGACCAACAAAGAAGCCTTTCCATACTGAGAAATCAACAACAGCATAGTCTCTCGGTGGTAACGTTTGATGCTCAAGCACGAAATCCCAAGTGCAATAGGACGACTGCATCGACAGCAGAAATAACCCAACGACTGGAACTATGTGTGGGATGACTCATATATTTCAAAATAGCAAAAACACGTCAGATTTAATTAGGGAAATGTTCTTATTTATTCCATTTAGGAGCACGATGAGAGAATATTCCAGCTTGAAGACCTATGGAGAAAACATCGGATCTCTAGAGCTATTGATGAGAAAGATCAGAACGCACTCATCTCACTCGATTTCATTGCGTTCTTTTCTATTAGATTAATGGAAGGAACGATGAGGTAATCAAACTTTTCAATCTCCTCTTCTCAAGTTCAGAATTAAAGCTCTCCAGACGCCTGTTTGAGAAACTAAAATAAGAGAATTTTTCAAGCAAAGTATTCAGATTTCGTGCTACCTGGCTCCCTGATAATACGTACTTTAGCTTCCAATAATCAGATCGGTTTCTATAAATACTGTGCCACACATCTGTTATCAACCGAAGCTGCTTTCGATTACTTGTTTTCACCACTAGATCCAAACGGTGATGTCTCCAAGAGAGCTCGTTTAAAGCCCCCAACGGCGATTCACTTGCAAGCGACACAAAGGAAGTCCACTTCAGTAGCAACTTTGAAAGTTTATCCTCGCAATCTCTTGAGCTCGTGCATTGTCTACCATGGTTTATAGTGTTGTTCATGGCATAAATCCTCCCCCCCCCCCCCCCCCCCTCTAACTGTTTTCCCTTTTCATTATTCTAGCATCATTCGGTATACTTGCTTCGTTTATGAATTCAAATTAGCTGTCGAATGAAAGAGTTCAAAAATTTCCTTTCCGATACAGCCATTATCAGAGAGCATTCTTTTTAAAATGAAGTTATAATTGCATCACTCACGTCACTTCCGCCGAATTTAGTTGGTCTCCCAGTGAGAAATTAACGATGAAAAAACAAGTAAATAAATCTCCTTCCTTGTGCCCATCCTATCTTTCCCTTTCGAGATTCGCAAGGCACGTGTAGGCGGCAGTGTTTCGTACTCCCTGACGTCATGCGAAGCAATCTTTCTCCACCCCTCTGCCTTTGTTTCCATGCTTCATTTGCTTAGATTTTATTTGTTTGGTCCTTAGTTTTCTTTTAGGTTCGTTTCTCTCCCAGTAGGACTGCCAACATGTTCAAAATTTTTCAAAGTTTAGATTAATATTCTTCAGCTGAGCACCATCCAACTGTGGATCTATAGGCTGACAAAAACCCATAAAACTTGGAAATGTGTGAAATATCGCTGTGAAAAGCTTTAAAATGGGCGCATTGTTCATTTAAAAAATCCACAAACAAAAACAACAGAACTAGTTTATATTTACAAGACAAACCAAGAGATAGGATAACGATCGAATAAACGAACCTCTCCGTCGCTCTCTATCTCGTCGAAATTATTCTCGTAAATATCAGACATCACTACATCCGATTGTTTCGCCGATCTCTTGTACAGACATGGATCAGTTAAGCTATCTTTGCCGATTGCTTTACCCAGCAAGAGAGCGGCGAATGATTCGTAACAGCTTCATCACAACGACTAAGCGGAACATGAAACGACGAAAGGGTATTATATATATAAACAGTGGCGCTTAGAACATTTTTCATGAACCCGAAGGATATTGAGAATTAATAAAACAAAGACATGTGACTAGGTATATAAAGAATAGAGAGATAAATTGCTAATACTGGTGAAAAGGTGGACACAATCAAAAACAACTAAGAAATCAAACAACACTGAGCAGTTCACAGAAGGAAAATAAGCACTAAAATAACGGTGGAGAGAGATTCCTACAGCCAAGATATGCCTCTCAATTTAGATAGATATAAAGATGGTAAGATAAGTCAAAAGTTGATCGATCGCCAAAACTATCATGAAAGAATTTATCGGCAAGAAAGCACTAAACATTAAACCTACCAGTGTTTTAGAGAAGTCGAAAGTAACAGACGTTCTAAAGCTCTCTCTAGTTCGTCAGTTACAAATAAATGAGGGCATTAATAAGTCTTCTGGTTTTCATGCTTACTGCCATCTGTTGATTATGTCAAATTCCATTCCTTGTTCACAAAAAACAGCAGAGATGTCATAAAAAACCGAAACGGCTTAGCTGCGACCGAATTCTGGCTGCAGCCGAACAGAAAATCGTTAATATTGAAAATACGTCTGTTCCGAACCGATCTTCACTTAACATCAACTGCACTTCTGAAAATCTGCCCAGTAACCGAAACGTCAGTACATAATTTTCGTTTACCTCGTTCACAGTAATTAAAAATATCCACCTGAACGTGTCAATGCAAAAGCACCTCGAAATGTTAATGGGGCGAATGAAAAGTCCCAAAATTCCGTAAAAGGCAAGCTCAGCACAATGTAAATTAGAAATAAACATTACTATACTAAATAAAGAATTGCTGCGATGAAATGCCCAACTCTTTGTTACAAACAATTTTATTTCTCTTGTCCGTATCACTTCAAATGGCATCTGACACTTCTTGAAGCTGTGAGAAGGTAAAAGAGGGGTCACTAACATTGAAAGCATATGGCAAATTATAATCTATTTTGCTCAATTTTGAAAAGACACAGGTGAAGTCACTAAAAAATGGCACTTATAACGGTCACTGGTATTCAACTCGAACTCGTCATTGTACCAACTTAGTAGAGTCCATTTGCCCTCTGCCAAAATTACGTTGTAACTAATGGAACGAGCCATGAAAAACCTTACATAACGTGGCAAATCTATCCGAAACAAAACAGAGCAAGACAACAGTTCAGAATGTGCAAGCATCAATCAAAAACCATCACATACCTCACGACCTCCGCTTGCATAAGACAGCAGACGAGCGACGTAGTGCATTACCAGTGCGCATCATTATTGTTCTTCCCGTCACAGAGCGCCGTTCGCCTAGATGCAATCACATTGAAAACCGAGAATATGAAAAGCAGAGTGAACCTGAACCGCAATATTCCCGGACGGAAATCCAATTCATTCCACCGAACAAAAGAACGTATATAGTAGAAGTATTCTGTTAATTCTGACTGTACCTGGAGTACTCAAAAGACCAAACTATGAAAATTAGTGCATAATGGAAACAATATTGGAAACAATATATGAGCGACGTCATTAGTTCGTAACGCTTATCAAAGAAAAACATTGGTGACGATGGAGGAGTGTTGAAAGATTGAGCATTGCTAGCGTGACTGACGATCGGATGTGCCACATCCCATCGTCGACTAAAGAAATTGACTGCCTCGTTTGCTCACCTCGTCATTCAGCAAAAAACGGTATGCGCCATGAGTTTAAAATCAAGGCAACAACGACATGAAATAAAACTGCGGAGAAGAAAATTTGTACACTTCCTTATACCTAACAGTGGAAGTTGGCGGGAATATTAAAGTGAAAGAAAAAGTGACAAATCAGGAAGTCATCAACGGCTGGAAAATTGAAAATAAAAGCAGGAAGTGGTGCATAGGTGCGATGTTTCATCAAGCGCGCGAGTAATTTCTCTATTTTGATTGCATGCCACCTTTCCGTTCTTATATGAAAGGTCCGTTCATTAGGGGGGAAAAATCCAGTCGTTTATCTCATCTTAAGCGAAATGAAGGATTTATAGTCTGATGTCGCTCAAACCGCTGTCACCGTTGAAGAAATCGGAAACCAATCATCAAAGGAAAGTCAATGTGTTACAACCGTGGATGCGCTTATTGATCACCTGACCAAGTTGCTTCCATCAATCCGAACTTCTGGTTTCTTTTCATCACTTGGATATGTCACAAGAGAAAATGGCATGATGCCTTTGGCTTGTTACTGCTCAAGTTTTCATTATAGAATGTGGAATTTCTTTTTAAATGCAAGCAAACGAAGGTGCGTACTGGGAATAATATCACAAAATGCAGCTTTCTGAGTCGCACTCTCCGACCACAATAATATGTATCAGCCAGATTGGCTATCCAGCCAAACTGGTTGGAAAGGCTATCCAGCCCGTCGAGCAAAAGAAACCCTCACTTCATTCAGCTATCAAATTTCCTGACACTATGAAGTGATTAGTTCATCGTTCTGCACTGTCTGCTGATTGGTCGGTTGCAAGTAAACTCAGAACAGACTTGTTGGTTCCGCTCAATGAAGTCAACTAGGTCAGGCCCTCATTCAGACGAGGATGGCGGAAGAGGAACAACGATGGATCTGCTTGTCAGCATACGACGTCGACCGGAAGAGCACAGGAGACAAGTGAATCAAAGAGGCATGGAGTCATGGCAGACCGACGCGATATGTAAAGGCGTTTATTCGCAATGAACGCTCTGCTGATTGAAATTAATTAATTAATTAACTGATTACGTATTTTAATTTCTACATCGCTATGGAATCGCCAAACAAATATGGAAGGGGGAAAATTTTGTGGTAGAAAATGACTGCTCGACTAATGCGCCTTATACAATCTTCTTACGATATTGTCAAAGCGCAGATGCTCCTTGGTGAAAATGATCAGCAGCGCTAAAAAAGTAATTTTACGTTGACTAACGAAAGATATGTGGCGACTGCATTTAGCATTATGAGATAAGGGATTTTCCTTTGTTTCTCTGCTGAGGTTAACGCGAACCCAGCGTCCATGGCATTGAACCTGCAATGGTAACGAGCTGCTGGAGTCGGTGAGAACGGAGAATCGGTGAGTGGGGATGTAGCGGGGTGTTGGTGCGGGAGTAGTGGGGAGTAGTTGGGAGTGGGGAGTTGGGAGTAGTGGGGAGTTGGGAGTAGTGGGGAGTTGGAGTAGTGGGGAGTTGGGAGTAGTGGGGAGTTGGGAGTAGTGGGGAGTTGGGAGTAGTGGGGAGTTGGGAGTAGTGGGGAGTTGGGAGTAGTGGGGAGTTGGGAGTAGTGGGGAGTTGGGAGTAGTGGGGAGTTGGGAGTAGTGGGGAGTTGGGAGTAGTGGGGAGTTGGGAGTAGTGGGGAGTTGGGAGTAGTGGGGAGTTGGGAGTAGTGGGGAGTTGGGAGTAGTGGGGAGTTGGGAGTAGTGGGGAGTTGGGAGTAGTGGGGAGTTGGGAGTAGTGGGGAGTTGGGAGTAGTGGGAGTTGGGAGTAGTGGGGAGTTGGGAGTAGTGGGGAGTTGGGAGTAGTGGGGAGTTGGGAGTAGTGGGAGTAGGGGGAGTTGGGGGAGTAGTGGGGAGTTGGGAGTAGTGGGGAGTTGGGAGTTGGGGAGTTGGAGTGGGAGTTGGGAGTAGTGGGGAGTTGGGAGTAGTGGGGATGTGGGAGTAGTGGGATGTGGGAGAGTGGTGGGGAGTAGTGGGGATGTGGGAGTAGTGGGATGTGGGAGTAGTGGGTGTGGGGTTGGTGGGTGTGGGTTGGGGTTGGGGTTGGGGTTGGTGGGTGTGGGGTTGAGGTTGGTTGGGTTGGTGGGTGTGGGGTTGGGGTTGGTGGGTGTGGGGTTGGGGTTGGGGTTGGGGGTGTGGGTGTGGGTTGGGGTTGGTGGGTGGTGGGTGTGGGGTTGGGGTTGGGGTTGGTGGGTGTGGGTGTGGGGTTGGGGTGGGGTGTTGGTGGGTGTGGGGGTTGGGGTTGGGGTTGGTGGGTGTGGGTGTGGGGTTGGGGTTGGGGTTGGTGGGTGTGGGGTTGGGGTTGGGGTTGGTGGGTGTGGGGTTGGGGTGGGGTTGGTGGGTGTGGGGTTGGGGTTGGGGTTGGTGGGTGTGGGGTTGGGGTTGGGGTTGGTGGGTGTGGGGTTGGGGTTGGGGTTGGTGGGTGTGGGGTTGGGGTTGGGGTGGTGGGTGTGGGGTTGGGGTTGGGGTTGGTGGGTGTGGGGTTGGGGTTGGGGTTGGTGGGTGTGGGGTGGGGTTGGGGTTGGTAGAAGTGGGTGTGGGGTTGGGGTTGGTAGAAGTGGGTGTGGGGTTGAGGTTGGTAGAAGTGGGTGTGGGGTTGGGGTTGGTAGAAGTGGGTGTGGGGTGGGGTTGGGGTTTGTGGGTACGTGGGTGTGGGGTTGGGGTTTGTGGGTGTGGGTGAGGGGTTGGCGGGAGTGGGTAGGGGGAGGTGGTGCGGGGAGGGAGGGGGTGGGGGTTCGTGCAAAAAAAGGGCCGGTAATTGTCACAAAAGCATCAAAGGGAGGTGGAAATGATCTGGATAAAGGTCGTGCTAACACACAGCTACATCCAGTGGTCATCCAATGCAATAAATATCCAATAAATATAATTGCAATAAATATCCTCATGAGGTCTCCAACTTTTTAAAGAGTTTAGTTACGAGTGCTGGAGGCGCTTAATCAAGCAGAATGTGTCATCGGAAATTCACTCCATTCATTTAAAACGTTTAAGCTCCTGTGGCCTTTCGGTGCTCGAAACTAGGCGTCTTTTGCTGGTGCTAAAAATCATGGTCGTCGGTGTTTGTCGAGTAGTAGCTTTCAAAGGTGATTGCTCTTCAACAGTGGCAAAAATGGCTGAATCCTTAGAAGCCAGCAAGAGTGAATCCTTAAAGGCAGCAAGGGAATTTTTCAGCAAACTTATTTATTTATGCGTTCTTCCATCACACTTTTCCAAAAAAAAGAAGTGGGTGCTAGTCCCGGTATTTTTTTTGTATGCGAGATCTCATATACTTGCTTTTTTTCTTGGTTGCCTTCTCTTTACGTTGTTATTTCGGAGCGTTTCCCAGAAATGTATTTATTTCCCGAAAAGTTTTGGGATTTTATAAGTCTTCGCTTCATATATATATTGCGGGCAATGTAAGTCTTGACATAGTTTCAAAATTGGATATCACACCTACGTTATATTGTATTGCCAAGCTAACTACTTCAAATATGTTGTGATTATATGCACTTGACATTAGTTTGCAGTTGCTGAGGACAAAGATTGCTTCGAATGTTTTCGCCGGGCACATGGGAGTACGTACCATTCGGAATGTACGGTGATCAATTAGTATGAGCAAGTATTGTAATCTTAATTTCTAGTTAAGAGAGGGAATAGAAATTTGAAATTGTTATATTTGGGAAGAGAGCGTTATACGGATAGAATAACTGCTTTTGAGTCTCTCAATGACAGCGTATTCGAATGAATCGACGAATGATGGGGGGACTTGGGAGAGGATTTTTGATTTCATGTACGATAGCGAAATGAAACTCCAAATAAATGATAGCGTTGAAATGGGGTCATTTTCTCTTTTAGCCCTCTCTTTCTTGACTCGAATCATGATGGTAACTATTATTTGGCATTGCGCATATTTCTAGCCAAATATTTCAATTGCAGTTTGCCACCGGTGATGAAAAAGATGGGCATATCAGCAGCTTATTGGCATATTTGGAAGCCATTTGTCGAATATAGAATCGGTAATCTGTTAATTGAAACCTTTACCTTATGTTGATAATGCATTCAATGAGAATTCCATTAAATATAGTTGCTTCGATAAACTATTCAATAATGGATAACGATTTCAATTGTTTGAGCTCAGATTGAAACGAGAAAAAAGCATAAATTTCATTTGATAATAACGAATGAGGCATTTTCCTAAGGTAGGTATTAGTTTTGTTAGTATTCCATAGAAAATATGATGAGAATTAATTTAGTTGAATTCTTTTTTTTTCTTTTATAGCTGTAATTTTTTATTTTAGAAATCAAATTATAGTGATAGCAAAATGAAGCATAAGTAATTTCTCTACTGGGAGATATCGCAATAAATTCCACTAATTGTCTTTGAATGCTTTCGAAGGATTTTCCAACTTTTTTCCAACTTTAAGGGAGATTTGTAAGCTAATCGTCGCCTATCGAGTCTTCCTAGAATTTGCAAATTTTCCGCGTTTGGCAATCTTTAAATCTACGAAATAGTTATATATATAGGTATTATTGAGCACATTCGTGTACCTTACTTTGTGCCAGTTTTGAAGGTTATCTGCGTTTCGCGATCGGTGTACCCTCGTTGGCTCTATTCGTAGTTCCGATTGCTTATTTGTTGATGGCGTTGAGGAGAAAATGGAGCGAAGTTTGCCACGTCATCGTACCACATATTACAAGTCTTTGACCGTTATTTATATTTAATACGACTTTACTGATATTTTTTAGAAATTGCTTTTAAGTACTCTGAGGAGCATGGCGGATATGTAATATGTTTTTTACATCAACTTTAGAGATGTTCCGTGAAAGGAGGGAGAGGGGAGGGTGAGAGTGGTGGGAAGCCTTACAGTTACTAAGCTAGAACTTTTGAACAGTTTTCTGTTAAATAACACTAGCGCGTGTCACGTTTATTCATGTATCATATTTTCCCACATCTTAAGTGAAGTATTCTGCAAAAAAATGGAGTCTGAGGTTGAGATGCGACATGGGAGGAGTCGGGAACGAGCACAAGAACGCACATGCCGCTGCGCCACGCCACAGCATCTTTTCTCACGGACAACATCACTCACCAACTCACAGAAAGACATTAAGCGAAGTAATTCACAACAGACTCATGCCTTCGACGTTCGGAAAGATAGGAGGCAAAGACATGGGTAATGGGCTCGCGCCTTTGGTGCTCAGAAAAACAGTAACGGGGAGATATCGATGATAGACTCGCATTTTCGGCATCATAACTCGAACGAAAGAGTGACGTACCTTGTGATTTTCTCTATTAAGTAGGATTCTATAGCTTCTAAACCCCTGATTTCTTCCGCGTTTATAAGAAAGCTAACGGCATTCGAAGAAGGACTGATGCACAAGGGAGGCTCTCGCAGTCTTTGAAACCCCTCCCTTCTTCCTAGGAGAAGAGAGTTAAATCGTTTTCTGTGACTCTCTCACATTTGTTTATACACTTAGTTGCGCAGTGCTATTTCCGGAAATTTCGGAAAAACTGGCTCCTCATACATTATGGATCCTTCCAAAGGATTTGCCTGGCGTCGAATGGCACAACATTCTCCGGAATAATTTTCATGTTAAGGATTTTTTGTCACTTGATGTGTAGGTAATATGCGTTACGTCGTTGCACATAATGCAAAAGATATGAAAACATTGCGACAAACATAAAAAGATATCAGCGAGAATGTTTAACTATGGGAAGTCCATATTATCCGGAATATCTTAATCCAAAAGTGCAATACATCCACGAAAAGCAGTGCGTCCCGTGAGCATGGAATTCTAAAGTTCAAAGCTAGAACGACCCGAATGGACCAAAGCGTTCTCGAGATAATGTGAACGGTAAGGTAAAATGGCTTACGATCTTCACATGGAATAGAATGTATTATAATAGATAAGAGGCTTTCTGCAGTCCTCTCATAACAGGTCAGATCAGTGGGATGTACTGCTTCACAGCTTCTTTTTTTTCTTGAAAAGGGATATTGGACAAAACATGTAATGGCGTGGTCTTCCGGTTTATCCGCTAACGTCATCGATCCTTTTATCCTAAAATCGTTGCTTCTCTTTCCGTGTCGCACCTCATCGCGTTGTCCAGTTTTGGGCGGACTGCATTTTTTTCCATTTTTCAAGCATATAGAGGATATGGGCAACAGAAGGCTGAAGCAGACGTTTTAATGGTTATATTTGTCCATCAGGCTTGCCGTCCACTATGGTATAAATTGATTTGATTTTTCTAATCCTTCATCCATCAGTAGATTTAATCTGCGAGTGATTGCGGTGGCGTCATAGTGTTGAGCCGTCTTTTTATACGAACAGTGGTAATTGGACATCTTATCGAAGTTGCCGGCAGCATAGTTTACTTCCTCAAGTTTATGTTCGCGAAGAGAAGTTCATGTCGGGATGTTCTCATGGCTGTGTTGCTAGTATTTGCAAAGGTAGAAGGCATCGTTCTTGCGCATGTTGTTTGGTATTATTTCATAAAGGCGGCCCCCATCGAGTCGGACGAAGTTGGATCTCAAATTCTTTATAGTACGGCGCATAATTTTTTGAATGTCACGTATATTGGTTCGCCCATAAAGTAAGCTGATTACGATTGTCTGCGCTATTTTAGGTGTGCGTTATGTGGTCAGATGTTGCAATAACACTGTGGCTTATCGGTTTTCGCCAACTGCATTTATCGGCCTTCATTCTAACCGTAGCCGTAATTTCGCTATTTATATCACCGTCTTTCGTGGCTGCTGGTTTATCGTGCGCTATAGTGGCTGCACAAATTCGAGCTTCAGTTGATTTGGTTTGCATAATATTTCTTTTTCGCAGTTTATCAAATTTAATGGGCTTGTACAGTTTGCCTATAATCGGTAATTATCACAGTTGAGAGGACAGTTTGTAAGGTGTATTTACGTTTGGAATCTTGTGAAGTTCACTAATTCTCTGGCTGAAGTACTTGAGAAAAATCTCACTTTGCGGTGCGTGATCTGTGCAAAATTAGCCCTAGTGTTTCGATGTCACCTTTGTTTTAGTAGCTGCCGTCGTTTCCAAAGTAATACTTCAGCATGACGCTTATGAAAATGTGGACACTTTTTAGTATGTGAGTTGCATTATGGATCCAAAAATGTTTGACGCACATTTCAATTAACGGCTAGGAAATAGCTGAGAAATAATTTAATAAACATTTACAGTGTTCAATAAAAATTGTCTACTTTCTGTGTAACTCAGTATGCATCTCCAGCTCGACCACTCATTGTTCGTGTTTTACAGTTAGGCGTGCTGAAGATATTCATCACGATCTCCTTTCTGCTTCTTCCGTTCTTATTGCTGCGATTGTTCAGAACATTTGCGAAAAAGTACGGTTTCAAAGGTCGGTTTATCGTTTATGAGGTCTTATTATTCAGAGTGAAATTGTTCTTAACATTCCAACAATCGTACGCTTTGATAGAGATATTTGCTCGCATACTTGATGTAATCGAAAATGTTCATTTTTTCCAGTTTACTAGACAACAGGAAATATTAGCCCTGAAGTATTGCTGTTGAAAACGCTTATTCACTAGGGCGATCTTCTTGCTCATAATTGATGAAATGTCACTTCTCTGTGATTTTCCTGCAGGGTTTTTCATTTTGCAGGTGCCCTTGAGCGTTCGTTTCGTGCTAAGCTTGCCTTAATATGCTTATACGTATGTGCGCTTTTCTTGACGGTTTCTCTACTTTATCGAGGCGAATTATTGTTGGATGTTTCTAATGATATCACCAATTTAACTTGGTATCGACGCATCGAAGTTTTCATTATTTGTTGTCTCATATTCATTAATATCGCATAAACAGCAGCGCAACTTCGGAGATTTCTCTAGTGAATATTGTTTAAGTGATTGGTAGCCGTATGTGGTTATTTTGGCTCACTTAATGGGATTGCTGTTAATTGTTTAATGGTTGGTTTGAACATAAAAATACGTACTTTAATTTTATTCGATGATGGCCGATATCATGATGGTTAAATCGGCTATGTACTTTGATATTTATGCTCACAAGAATATAGTTACCTGGTTATTACCAAAATTGGATGCCCTGTTTAAATTGGGAGTGGAAACTTTGTCTTTTCTGTCTCAGTTTTGCGAAAAAGATGGTGATTTATTTTAGGGCTAAATTCGATAAGCGCTGCAATCCATCAGATAGCAACACCATACAAAAACAGATCGAGTGCAGTCAACTTAAAGGTGATTCTTCTGTTTCTGAATGTCGCGTTAAAGGTAAAGGTAGGTAATTCAGCGTAACACGTACCAATTGTATATAATACGTAATTTTTTTTTTTTACAATACAAGAATGTTCGGTTTATTCGATTGTAGATTAGCGGAAAGTTAGAGGCATCTGTTGTCGATGTTTTCGCTGTTTTCTTTTTCCCTTCTTCAGAGATTTATTTGAGCAACAAAGGGAACCCTCTGCTGAGATTTATCACATGCTACCTCACAAAATTATTGCTCCTTTTGTTGTCAGCGATCATCGCATTAAAGAATTTGTCAAAAAATATCATTAAGGACATATTAATGCTTAGATAGTTTTCTAAACTAAAGTGGATTTGTTAGGTACCGCCGTGAATTGGAAGGGTACCGTGCAATCAGTTCGTATTGTGGGCATCGACAATTCGTTCGAGACACTTCTAGATTATTTGCCCGATTCAGTAGCTGAGATTCTTCGATGCTTCTACGGCACCGATAAGAATG
This sequence comes from Parascaris univalens, assembly GCA_037576465.1. NCBI lineage: Eukaryota > Metazoa > Nematoda > Chromadorea > Rhabditida > Ascarididae > Parascaris > Parascaris univalens. The sequence goes on along the minus strand of CM075173.1, from coordinate 41,376,102 downwards.
ACGCCAATTCCAAGTCGACTGTGAGGTAGAAATATTTTCCTTTAATAATCCATTCCTTTTTCCATGATGCAGAAAAATCGTCCTCCTCTTGCTGAACCGCCCTTTCTTTCCTCCTTCGATATGCCAGTAATTATGCACACGTCCAAAAGACGTCCTAATTTTCGTGGCCAGTTCTTGATATTCACTCTGTCACCTTTTCTCAGCAGAACAGATACCAAGGTTCACTACTTTGTTATTGAAGAGGGGGAGGAAAAAGACGATTCAAAAGTGGCAAAAAAGGAGAGGGAGGAATAAGGCTGTACTTGTGTCTTTCAAAAATTGCATGCCGGAAAGAGCGTATCTTCAGCCGGTACAAAAGTGTTACTCAGTGGCGGTAGTCCTTACTGTCGTTGATAGAGAGAAGCGGAGACCGTATCAGCGGTTGCCTTATTTAGAATTATTTGATAGTGTTCAGAGAGAAGAATATGTGATGATCAAAATTTCAAAAACAGAGTAGAATTACTAGGTATGGGCACGCTGCAGCTCACAGAGTCATTCAGTCATCCAGTAAGAATCCTTTGCGTTTTTGCTAGTTGCCTTCGCATCTTTTTCCTGCTTTCGAAGGCTGAGAATTGAATCATCCACGTCTGATGAATCTGCGTGCGATTAGGTGGATATTGTGTTTCACGGCGCGTGCTGTGTTCATCAAATATCTGATTTATTCAGAGTTTTATGAAAGTCCGATTTTGACAAGGTGCCGATGCCGTCGAACGGTGTTCTGGCCGTGTCGGTGTTAATATTGTAGGAATTGAATGCATTCATAAAGTAGCTAAGAGGATGTGACGGGAGTTACTGAATTTCTGTTGAGGGAATTGACCAGCACCGAATTACGACTGTTTCATAGTGAAGGTGATCCCACATCCACTCTAGCACACTCGCCATCTAAGTACGAGCATCTCCGCCTCCACTCCTATATGTTATCTCGTTGCAGAAGTTCACATCTGGTGTACCCAGTTACCTCATAGTCTCATGCTTCCTTGGAAAGAGCACAGAATTCTACATTGAATGATACTGATCGCATTTTGAAAGATAAGAAATGAAGTAACCAAGGTATTTTCTAAAAATCCATGAAAGTATGCAGTCGATCGGAGCTGAGTTTTTGAGTAGAGTCACAGAAAGGTGCTAGAGCAGTTGATAACGGCGCCTTTATCAACTGGAAGGGGTCGGCTCTAATGCGATATCGCAGCTGACAACTTTTCTCGTTTTTGCTGTTGGCCGCCAGTTCGTCATTTTGCCCTTTAAGATGAGACTTGAGGGTTGTGCAGTATGTTTACAGTGGCAGTCAGTGCAGCTTAACGAGCCATAATACATATTCGCTCGAGGTACAAGTATCTGGCCCATATGGGGAACATTATATCAGCAGCAACAAAGGACAACTGATTCTTACTGCTTCGAACGCTTTCACTGAAATGCTGAAAATGCTTGATGAAGGTTTACTTCTTTTTATCTCATTCTCTTCATTTCTGATTTACGTCATTTGCTTCGTCCAACTTTTCAGTTTTTAAAGAATTTAAATGGAGCTTTAACGGAAGTTCGACCAGAAATAGTTCTCTTAGGTACCATCGAGAAAAAAATACCTAAAAATAAATGCAGTGTTATATTCATGAAATTTGATTCGTCCACGCTTCACTTCTTTTAAAAGCGTTTAATATAAAACGCCAAAGGAAGACGTATGATTGTCTTCTGATTTGAGAACTATTGTTGCGTCGTTGTAAAAACTTGCAGATGTTGTGTGCATTTAAGGAGATCTTGTGCGATTCATTGGTTACTTTGATCAATATCCCGTCTTTCGATATCCACAGAAATTGCGTTTACTTCAACTGGAATGTATCACTTGCAGACAGGTGCGTGCGTTTTTTTTTTTCTGGCGTTTGATCGTTTGGGTAATTCTTCATCGAATTGTATTTCTTACCGACCCCGAAATCTGGTGGTGTGAATATCTGCAACCGGCAGTTTCAATAAGGTACTGAAAATGTTAAACATCCGTGTTTAGAAGTTGGACTTTCGGTTGCGGAAACACAAATATTCAAGCCGTTTGGATTCTCGTGGAATCACTAGCCTGCAGTCGTTGCAACGGTTTAATAGACGCACATTCTTCAAATTGGAATATCATTGCAATATATAAAAATGCAGGTTTGATGTGAAAGAATGTTTTGCAGTTATTGGATCGAAAGGATCTGCGAATCGTTAGCGTTAAGATGGATCGGCGGCGTTTTTGGAGTAGAATTTTCTTTGCTTTCAAATTTCTTTTCAATTTCATCTTTGCACCGGTTTTTTGGATTCCATCATAAGGGTGCGTCTTCGACATGAAAATATTAACACTGGGAATTTCATCATGAAGGCGCTGAAAAAATTTGTGATTAGGTGTACCAACTCCAACTTCTGGTCAGCTCTATTTGATCGTTCTCCTAAACTTTGTCTGCTATCTCATCTTAATTCCTCTTCGTTTGTTCGAGCTTCTTCGCAGCTCTCTTCTCTCATCGTCACTTTTTATTTGCTGTAGAAAAGAATGATTCCTAGAATTTGGGTCCGCTCAGATTTTCCATAGAAACATTTTTCTGACTATGACACTGTTTAAAGAAGCTTTTCTGATGGGCTGGAACTCAGAGACAAATAGCTGATGTGAAGAAATATCTCTCCTGATTTAACTGTTCTCTGAGATCTGGAATGAAAGTGAGCGGATTTCTGAGAAATCTTTGTTCGTAAGTGTATCATATAATATAATATGCTAGCTATATCGCTTGTTCCATCATGTTTATAATCGCTTTTTTTAAAGTCTTGATGTGCTTTTGTCCCAGAGGAGCTGTCACATTGTTTTGTTGTGCTCACGATTGTTTCCTTTCAGTTTGCAGTTATTGCAATCTCCAAGGGGAACGTTGCTCTAGTTTTTTCGAACATTGCAGTGCTTTTTTGTACATAAGCACTCTTCCGGATATATTTATTGCTTCCTCCTCATTCCATAGGGTCAAATCCAGACTCACGAAAGGAGAGACTGCTTGGGGTAAACGTTTTTAATATACTTCCCTGCCACTTTATAAACTTGCTTCCCATAACGAAAAAAAAAAGATTTTTGCACGAAAGATCCTTGCCTTATGCCTCTCATTCGTAGGTGGTGATTTTATAGGCGCAAATCCTTGAATATCAAAAACGTTTACGCCAAGCATGCAGTTATCAGGAAAAACAAGTGCATACAGTTTGTTGGAACCATAGGGCTTCACGGCTGGTAATCTCCTCCATGAAATAGTGACTGAGGAATTTTGCAAGCGAGTCACAGGATGACGAGGACGCAATGAGGTGAAAACATGTTGTAGAAACCATTACTACCAAAGATCTCCGCAATCTTCAACTGTTCCTTTCGACGCTGTAGAGACGTAAAACCCGACATCTGACCAAAAGAGAAACATGCAGACCAGTTGTCGTGGTGCGAACAACACAGCATCGGATGTTGCATGTCATCTTGCGAGGTCATGTCTGCGGCAAAATCAGTCATCGATACGATGTATCAGAAGTGAAAGCGAAAGCAGCACGCTATGATTGGCAGAGCATCATGCACTCCGCTAAAACCCACGGTTAGATGCAACACCTTATGGAACGGCACAGCTAGGAGCGTCGTGATAGTAAAATACCATTAATCGGAAGTAGAGGAAGTGCAGGTTGGCGCTTTCTGTGGGTGTGTTTGACAGCAATGCAACTGACGAACTGATAAAAGTCCAGCGGTGAGGACGGAGAGAAGTGAGCAGGACTTGAGGGGAAGGGGGAAGGAGGTTCAAGGAAAGGAGAGGTGTAGAAAATTTTTTGTGTAGAAAAAGAGGTGTAAAAAAGGAAAGGTGTAGAAAAAATTCCTCTGGACCATATCAGCTGAACTCAAGGTTCAGCTGATATGGTCCAGAGCAATTTTCTCTGTCTTTTCTTTATGCTGCTGATCCTATGTAGGAACATTGAAATCAACCCTTGCACTAAAATTTTTCACAGTCGGTCCATTACCCACAGCTGCGATCGATTATCAGACTGCGTTGAAAATTACGCGTAGACGTATGCGGGTCTCTGTTTGGAGGGTGCACAAATATACTCGTGGAACAACTTGTGACTGCATGCAACACATCTTCAGATAGCTTTCCCAATTTCTCAGTTTCGTAATCAGCGAGTGTTTTCGTTACTTTGATTACTCTTTGAAAGGGCAAAAATAGATATTAAGGAATTTCACGCTCTAATACTCCAACAGTTAGAAAAAAAAAAATGCTTTTATAGATAAAAGAGCAATGCAAAGGCGATCGACGTCGCCGAAAGCATGCATGAACCCTTATTAGAAATAAGATTAGTGAGGGCAAAGAGAGAACTTTTGAATGGACGCATAATTACTGAAGCGAATAAATCACGAAGTGATCATATCCCACACAGATCACTTCCATCGAATCGCCGTTTTCCGTCTGCCAAACAAGTCGACACTACATACAAAACGCAAAACATTCTTTCAAAACTTGCGAAGATGATAGAACCACATGAACAAAAGGGAGGCTAGCAAGGACTTCTAAAAGGCTCCTATTCCCGGTCAAATAGAAAGTACACGTTTTGTCGACGATCGTGGCTAGGATGCCATGCGCTGCCGTAGGTGTGCTTTCTTCAAGCTCTACTTTTTACATACGACGCTTCGGTTCATTCAGTCATCATCATACAGCTCTTAGACTTAGGTTAATAATAGGAATGGAGATTAATGAAAACACATAGGGATGTGCAAGCCTCGCATCATTGTAATGCTGTTTCGCCTTACTCCGTTTCTTCAACATGAACATGCAGAAGACGCGACACGGCAATTATCTATGCAGTATACGAATGACCACCGAAAAACGAACCCAGATTTGGTCGCTTATGGCATGTGCAGTGTACAGTCTGTTAAGATAAGTCGGCTCCGTCGTTCTTGCCATCCATAGTCTATATTTAATGAGCAATCACCACATGTTCTGCGTCATGGTCGTCATGAACGACAGCACGTCGCATAAAGAAAGATCGGACGCCCCAGTGGCAACGATAACCAGCCTTTGACCGGCAAGACGGCTGAAGGCACTAGCTAGCTACCGGAAATGGTCTGAGGTTAATGCGTTTCAAGAGTGTTGGTCAGTCATAGACCGGAAATATCCAATAAAAGTGGAGTCTTGGTTACGACCGAGGAAGGCCCAAGCCATATTTTCATCGAGGAAAGCCAGTAGAAATTCCAGTTTTTGGTTGCTCACTATTATTACACCACAAAGTAATATGCCCTAGCTCTAGATCGTATGAATCATGGCCAAGACGAATCGAGGAAAAATGGCACAAGAGACGAGAGCAAATCCGTTCAATTTTGTCGTATTTTCGTTCAACATAAACGATTTAGAGGTGGAAAAAGGTTGTGAAGTTCATTGGTATGAAGAAAAATGCGAAATTACAATATATTCCATCACTTCGTGCGGTTAATAGGTTGAAAATGAGTTCCGCACATCTCAAACAGTGCTATTAAAAATGCGGCAATGATGAGGAAAGTTTTTTCTCCTAATAAAGACATAAGAACATTTTTTGCATATAGCAGAATCATTAGGGTACGGATATGTGGTTGAAGCAGGATATGCGGTCATCGAAAGGGAGCGGTGGATGAGAGTATATAACAGAGCAATAGACATGAATTTTTTGACGTTTTAGACTGATTTGCGGAAAAAAAGATAAGTCCCATATACCAAAAATGTTCCCTCTGTTCAATTAGTCTGTTTTTTTATTCACATTATTTCTTTGGCACCGAAAAATGCTCCTTCCCTGACGCTTCAACAAATTCGGATTTTTACATTCAATCGCCGTTCTGTTGCAATGATTATCCAAATTGAATTCGCTCAACATAAAACAGCAATAAGTTTCCCAGATTATGAGCCTCTTTTCTAAGCAACCAATCTGAGCACAACATTTAAAACGAACTTTCAATAAAAATATGACGTCGATGGTGCTTACAAAATTTAACGAACACATGTATGTCATTAATAATTAAAACGATTTTTACTTCATTTGTGGAAAGCTCGCCAAACTGTCCTTCCTCGATCACGCGTTCAGTCAGTCAAAAACCATAGGTCCCGTCGGGAGCAAATCCACTGTAAAACACTCCTTTCGAAAAAAGTGAAAATTGCAAGCCCCTATCAGCTGAAGGTTTCCTCAAAAATCTCTGGAGATAGGCTTCACAATACCATTCGTGGAAGTGGGGTAGCACTGATAAGCCTTTGTAACTCCAGTATGCAGATGATCTAAGCTGTATTTCTCGCTGTGTGGTCGCTGTACGAGCCTGAATGCTTGATTCAAATCTAAGAATTGATTCACTTGATCCTACCACTTGGTCGCTACATTGAGAGAAGTGTGACGATGACAAAGGTGTTATCCCTCTCGCTGAAATCGAGCACTTCTGCGGTCCTTCGAGATACCTTTGCTATTCGGTCGATCTTTTGCTATGGCAAAACAAGAAATGAATGACGCAATATATCGGGATAAAGGTGTGGAGGTGCTAGAAAATATCACATTCATTGCGATTTTCCTTGAAACCACTTCACTATCTCCCTCAAAATTTAACATGAAATTACAGTATTTCATTATTTATGAGAAACTCCCTGCGAAGAGAAAACGACACTGTTAGAATAGCGAGTTCTATATTTTCATATAATCTGGCACATTTGCTTCTGTTTCGCGAACACTACTTTGACCTGAAGCATACAGACCAACAAAGAAGCCTTTCCATACTGAGAAATCAACAACAGCATAGTCTCTCGGTGGTAACGTTTGATGCTCAAGCACGAAATCCCAAGTGCAATAGGACGACTGCATCGACAGCAGAAATAACCCAACGACTGGAACTATGTGTGGGATGACTCATATATTTCAAAATAGCAAAAACACGTCAGATTTAATTAGGGAAATGTTCTTATTTATTCCATTTAGGAGCACGATGAGAGAATATTCCAGCTTGAAGACCTATGGAGAAAACATCGGATCTCTAGAGCTATTGATGAGAAAGATCAGAACGCACTCATCTCACTCGATTTCATTGCGTTCTTTTCTATTAGATTAATGGAAGGAACGATGAGGTAATCAAACTTTTCAATCTCCTCTTCTCAAGTTCAGAATTAAAGCTCTCCAGACGCCTGTTTGAGAAACTAAAATAAGAGAATTTTTCAAGCAAAGTATTCAGATTTCGTGCTACCTGGCTCCCTGATAATACGTACTTTAGCTTCCAATAATCAGATCGGTTTCTATAAATACTGTGCCACACATCTGTTATCAACCGAAGCTGCTTTCGATTACTTGTTTTCACCACTAGATCCAAACGGTGATGTCTCCAAGAGAGCTCGTTTAAAGCCCCCAACGGCGATTCACTTGCAAGCGACACAAAGGAAGTCCACTTCAGTAGCAACTTTGAAAGTTTATCCTCGCAATCTCTTGAGCTCGTGCATTGTCTACCATGGTTTATAGTGTTGTTCATGGCATAAATCCTCCCCCCCCCCCCCCTCTAACTGTTTTCCCTTTTCATTATTCTAGCATCATTCGGTATACTTGCTTCGTTTATGAATTCAAATTAGCTGTCGAATGAAAGAGTTCAAAAATTTCCTTTCCGATACAGCCATTATCAGAGAGCATTCTTTTTAAAATGAAGTTATAATTGCATCACTCACGTCACTTCCGCCGAATTTAGTTGGTCTCCCAGTGAGAAATTAACGATGAAAAAACAAGTAAATAAATCTCCTTCCTTGTGCCCATCCTATCTTTCCCTTTCGAGATTCGCAAGGCACGTGTAGGCGGCAGTGTTTCGTACTCCCTGACGTCATGCGAAGCAATCTTTCTCCACCCCTCTGCCTTTGTTTCCATGCTTCATTTGCTTAGATTTTATTTGTTTGGTCCTTAGTTTTCTTTTAGGTTCGTTTCTCTCCCAGTAGGACTGCCAACATGTTCAAAATTTTTCAAAGTTTAGATTAATATTCTTCAGCTGAGCACCATCCAACTGTGGATCTATAGGCTGACAAAAACCCATAAAACTTGGAAATGTGTGAAATATCGCTGTGAAAAGCTTTAAAATGGGCGCATTGTTCATTTAAAAAATCCACAAACAAAAACAACAGAACTAGTTTATATTTACAAGACAAACCAAGAGATAGGATAACGATCGAATAAACGAACCTCTCCGTCGCTCTCTATCTCGTCGAAATTATTCTCGTAAATATCAGACATCACTACATCCGATTGTTTCGCCGATCTCTTGTACAGACATGGATCAGTTAAGCTATCTTTGCCGATTGCTTTACCCAGCAAGAGAGCGGCGAATGATTCGTAACAGCTTCATCACAACGACTAAGCGGAACATGAAACGACGAAAGGGTATTATATATATAAACAGTGGCGCTTAGAACATTTTTCATGAACCCGAAGGATATTGAGAATTAATAAAACAAAGACATGTGACTAGGTATATAAAGAATAGAGAGATAAATTGCTAATACTGGTGAAAAGGTGGACACAATCAAAAACAACTAAGAAATCAAACAACACTGAGCAGTTCACAGAAGGAAAATAAGCACTAAAATAACGGTGGAGAGAGATTCCTACAGCCAAGATATGCCTCTCAATTTAGATAGATATAAAGATGGTAAGATAAGTCAAAAGTTGATCGATCGCCAAAACTATCATGAAAGAATTTATCGGCAAGAAAGCACTAAACATTAAACCTACCAGTGTTTTAGAGAAGTCGAAAGTAACAGACGTTCTAAAGCTCTCTCTAGTTCGTCAGTTACAAATAAATGAGGGCATTAATAAGTCTTCTGGTTTTCATGCTTACTGCCATCTGTTGATTATGTCAAATTCCATTCCTTGTTCACAAAAAACAGCAGAGATGTCATAAAAAACCGAAACGGCTTAGCTGCGACCGAATTCTGGCTGCAGCCGAACAGAAAATCGTTAATATTGAAAATACGTCTGTTCCGAACCGATCTTCACTTAACATCAACTGCACTTCTGAAAATCTGCCCAGTAACCGAAACGTCAGTACATAATTTTCGTTTACCTCGTTCACAGTAATTAAAAATATCCACCTGAACGTGTCAATGCAAAAGCACCTCGAAATGTTAATGGGGCGAATGAAAAGTCCCAAAATTCCGTAAAAGGCAAGCTCAGCACAATGTAAATTAGAAATAAACATTACTATACTAAATAAAGAATTGCTGCGATGAAATGCCCAACTCTTTGTTACAAACAATTTTATTTCTCTTGTCCGTATCACTTCAAATGGCATCTGACACTTCTTGAAGCTGTGAGAAGGTAAAAGAGGGGTCACTAACATTGAAAGCATATGGCAAATTATAATCTATTTTGCTCAATTTTGAAAAGACACAGGTGAAGTCACTAAAAAATGGCACTTATAACGGTCACTGGTATTCAACTCGAACTCGTCATTGTACCAACTTAGTAGAGTCCATTTGCCCTCTGCCAAAATTACGTTGTAACTAATGGAACGAGCCATGAAAAACCTTACATAACGTGGCAAATCTATCCGAAACAAAACAGAGCAAGACAACAGTTCAGAATGTGCAAGCATCAATCAAAAACCATCACATACCTCACGACCTCCGCTTGCATAAGACAGCAGACGAGCGACGTAGTGCATTACCAGTGCGCATCATTATTGTTCTTCCCGTCACAGAGCGCCGTTCGCCTAGATGCAATCACATTGAAAACCGAGAATATGAAAAGCAGAGTGAACCTGAACCGCAATATTCCCGGACGGAAATCCAATTCATTCCACCGAACAAAAGAACGTATATAGTAGAAGTATTCTGTTAATTCTGACTGTACCTGGAGTACTCAAAAGACCAAACTATGAAAATTAGTGCATAATGGAAACAATATTGGAAACAATATATGAGCGACGTCATTAGTTCGTAACGCTTATCAAAGAAAAACATTGGTGACGATGGAGGAGTGTTGAAAGATTGAGCATTGCTAGCGTGACTGACGATCGGATGTGCCACATCCCATCGTCGACTAAAGAAATTGACTGCCTCGTTTGCTCACCTCGTCATTCAGCAAAAAACGGTATGCGCCATGAGTTTAAAATCAAGGCAACAACGACATGAAATAAAACTGCAGAGAAGAAAATTTGTACACTTCCTTATACCTAACAGTGGAAGTTGGCGGGAATATTAAAGTGAAAGAAAAAGTGACAAATCAGGAAGTCATCAACGGCTGGAAAATTGAAAATAAAAGCAGGAAGTGGTGCATAGGTGCGATGTTTCATCAAGCGCGCGAGTAATTTCTCTATTTTGATTGCATGCCACCTTTCCGTTCTTATATGAAAGGTCCGTTCATTAGGGGGGAAAAATCCAGTCGTTTATCTCATCTTAAGCGAAATGAAGGATTTATAGTCTGATGTCGCTCAAACCGCTGTCACCGTTGAAGAAATCGGAAACCAATCATCAAAGGAAAGTCAATGTGTTACAACCGTGGATGCGCTTATTGATCACCTGACCAAGTTGCTTCCATCAATCCGAACTTCTGGTTTCTTTTCATCACTTGGATATGTCACAAGAGAAAATGGCATGATGCCTTTGGCTTGTTACTGCTCAAGTTTTCATTATAGAATGTGGAATTTCTTTTTAAATGCAAGCAAACGAAGGTGCGTACTGGGAATAATATCACAAAATGCAGCTTTCTGAGTCGCACTCTCCGACCACAATAATATGTATCAGCCAGATTGGCTATCCAGCCAAAACGATGTGCAGCCGTTGTCTTTGCCATTAAATATCCTCTCCCGAACTTACGTTATTTCACTTACAAGTACAAGTCGATGCATTGCAAATAGCAGTCAGTCATTACTGCTCTCAGAAATATTGAATCAACCGGATGGCATCATTTCCTTCACCGATGCCGATCACCACAAAAGAGGTTGACGTTGAAGAAATTTATGAATTCATCTAATGAAAATGCTAGCTGATGTTAAAAGTAGTGGACGAAAAAATGGCAAATGTTCACTGCTTATTGTTCTGCCATTGTGACTAATTAAAGTGTTATGCATAATCCTGCATATCATTTCGTATATTTTACGTATTAGCCAGCCAGTGATATATGATAACTGATGCTTTTTTGACTAATTTTATTCCCTCTAATTGTTAAATTTGGCTAAAATAGGCTGGCCACATCTTGCACTGTGACTCAAATACGAGCTCACCGAACTTCATTTGCATTATGCAACGTACTGGCTAGTCGAGCAATCAACAGAGGACTCTCGAACTCAATTAATACCGCTTAGTAAGTCGAGAGTTGTGTGTGCGAAGTAAACTTTTGAATGATTGTATATGAAGCAGCATAAGTTCCTAGTAGCATACCTGAACTGATTATTGCCATGTATGGAACGTGCAATTATCCAGATTATGGTTTTTTTTTTAAACTTTGTGGATTGCTCTATCGAAAGTACAAAATTAAACCGAAGCTTCACCAGTCCACTGGAACGATCCGATAATCAAACTTTCCTAGCGGATTGTTCTATCACTATGCTATCGCGAATAATACACAAACCTTCACCTCTGTTACTTGTAAATTTTTGCAATCGTTGTTCATTGTAGTGAAATGATATCTTAATTGAGATGCTTTTCTTACGCTCTAATCTTGCACTGTAAGTGGCGAATTACTTTACAGCTTTGTTAATTTCTCAGCAGTATTTATGGAAAATGCGAAAAAAAGAAAAAGTCATGAAAATTATTCATTGTTGAATGAAATTTCGAGTTCATTTTCTCGGTTTGTGCCCTCTCTTTCGAGCATATTAGGATTTAGCTGAACATTGATTATTCAGCTGAAGAGTAATACTTTTTTACACACTCTTCTTAGGGTTTCTTTCAGCGGAATCTCGAAGATCATCAACACGAATCCTTTCAAACATCTAAGCTTCATATTTTAAAAAGTCTTATATTTGTAAAAGTATGTGAGAAAATTCTATAGAGAATTTTTGAGAAACCTAATTTATTGAGATTTCTTATTTATACTAGTGGCAAATTTGTCATTAACTTTGCCACGATGTTAGTCAGGTTTTTTGTGAAAATTCACTCTGCAATGAAACATGTTTTAGTTAATTTTGTACTGCAGAAGATGCAGTCTCGACGGAAAATTCATTGAGGTGTGCAAAACGTTAGGGGTTTTGTTGGGCAACTCCATCAAAACATTCCACTTTATGGGAAAGATTTTATTGAAAATATTGGAAATGGGGAAGGATTTTAACTCACTCTCCTTTTCGTCTGATACTTCAGGAGGAAAAAGTTGCTAGGGGCTCCAAGTGAACAGCATTCTTCGCTCAGAAAATTCGAACATCGGGCATTTGTCTCTTCTTCAGTAACTCTCAACAACCCTCTAATGTAGATAATCAAATCACTGAAGATAAATGAAGATAATCAATTGAAGCAAATCAAAAATCACTATTTCATACGTTTGCTTACTGCTACAACATTAAAATGCTCGAAAAAGCTCAATTAATTCATTTCAGACAAATCTATACTGCTTAATAAGATTGCTTATAGCGAACTGAAATTTGAGGTCTCTCACCGACTAAACCTTTTGAAAGAAATGAGGAAATTCTATGGGAAATATGTGCAATGCATGAAAACCTCTCAGTGACTAATTTTGTGAGCAAGTCATCTGTGAAAGTGCATACTTCTCAACGCATGTTCTGCGCTAAGCTTCTTCTATCAAAGAAACAATGGCGCATCACTATTGATTGTACTTATTTTTTGTAATTCGATTACTTTAACATATGAATTTAATTTCTCATATGCCGAACTTCATAGTTTGTGAGCAGTATTCAAGTATCATAAAGGAGTTAATTGTTAAGTATTCGTTGAAATGTTTCATTTATTGATCATATATATCGATATTATGAATTGAGATATATTTTCTAATGTTCATATTACTCAAATATATCGAATAAGAAAACAATAAATCCTTCCAATCGTTAATGATTAACCGAAGAACAAATGCGATCATTACTTTTGGCGATATTATTTCTCGTTTAAGGTTGTTTGAAAAATACTTCTTTATCAGCCCCCCTCCTCCAGCTCTCTATATGGCAGATGGAAAACAGACATGTGAGGAAACTCGTATTCGACTCATTCTTTTGTTCGTTGACCACCTAAATAGCATTCGAAGAGGCGTTCAAGAGAAAACGCTTCAAAACACTCGCTAATGATGTATTTTCTATTCGCAACGAAAACAACGTCTTCTTGAGCGAAGTGAGCGAATGTGTGTGTTGAAACTTCACTTTTATTCATCTATAGTTAATATAATTACAGGTACTGTTTGATCTCATTTGATCTTTTCACTGATGAAGTACGCCATTACGCCTAAGCGGTCGATATTTTACAATAAAATTTCTTTCATAGCGAAAGGTGAGAAAATGATTTGCTTTCAACGTCCGTATGTGAAAGTTTTAGCACCCATTTATAAGGATGCCAATCGATTATCACTGTGCATTTTTCCATTTATTTATCACTGAGTTTCTTCGCTTATTGGCTCTAAAACAGCACCCAATCATCATTGTTTCAAATGAATTCAACGTTTTAGAATTCTTTCAAGTTTTTCACCTACGAATTATCTTCACAGCGAGAAATATTGCACTCTGACGAAGTTGAATTGCACACCGATGTAATGGCCTTCTACTAAAGATAATGAGTGATACGTTATGCTTCACCACCATCTGATGTCACCTTTAATGACGCGCAATATTTGACGGATGGCATTGTTGGTAAATTAAAGGTTGGCAGATTTCACGAAGGCAGAATTCATCATCAAGTCGCTAAACAATTACTAAAGTTTTGTCTTCATCTTGGGTTGCGAAAAATAATAAGTAAATTCATGAATCCATCTGAATAACAAATTCATTTTATTGCATGATATTTTTGAAACTATTTTTTACCACGCTTTCTTTACTGACCGATCAGCATATGAGGCAAATTAATAGTGATTTGTAACTCATCTCTGAAGAAGTATGTGAGAGAGAAAGGACAGGGACAGGAAGAGAAAGGGAGAGAGAGAAAGTTTGATCGACACCTGGGCAATGAAGCGTTAGCTGAACGGTAACTGTCGACTCACATGGATTTTGCGTGTTTCGATGCCTAAATGAGTTAGTTGCATCAAAAAGCTCGTTGTTAGCAAGAGTCATGGACGACAATTGAATTTAAGCTGCCTATGTTGTCGCACTGATGCGCACTGCCTAGGATCGATTCTTCATTTATTGGGCTACCCGTTTAACAGTTTCTCGTTCGTTGAATATTGAAATTGAAGTCGTAATTCTTTGATTTTCACATTTCTCTTTAACGTAACCACTGGATGGAAATTATTTGAACACCTCGAAAAAAGCGCAAACGTCAACGCTCTTTGCGGATAATTCAATCGGAAAATTTTAGCGATCAATGTTGATGAATCTCCTTCATTTCGAACGTTATATGTTCTGGTCCTACATGGTAATACTACTGATGTTTAGAAAATAGCAATGAATAAGAATGAGCGGTTAAATCGGCTAGAAAGGTCAGGGGTCATCATACGTAAACACAGCAACTTACTAATTCGTATTTTCGTATAACCTTATGAGAAATAAACTGAAGTTTGCAAGAGCCGAATTGCTTAACGTGTAAATCTTTGATATTCTGTGCATTCTAAGTGAGTAAATTGTTATTGTTAAGCTAATATCATCGAAATTCTTCTAAAGTCCAAATATTTTCATTAAATATAGAAAATCGCAATATTAAAATTACTTGAATGAAAATTAGAAGACCCTTCAAAGTTAGTAAACAAGAAGAAAAAGATTTGAAAAGACATCCCGTCCGTCAAAGATTGACTTCTAAACGAGTTGCGCCCAAGCTAAAAGATATTAGCTGAAATTGCTTATATGTTAGTCTCTCTTTTCGGAATAGTAGTTCATTGCGAATGATTGGATTTACGTCAAGTTGCTGCTGCACACTATTAGATGCTCATTTCTTCTACGTTTAAAGCGCTTTATGCACAGAAGCGTAAAACTTTCCTATATCCTCTTACTTAAATCAATGAACACTGAAACGATGCCATCTTTGTGTTATCATTCTACACTATTATTGTTTCAACGAACCACCCACCCATAATCGCCACATAATGATTTAGTGCATCTACCAGAGTGAAACTTTGTTTTTCAACTCGAATAATAATCGAATATTTGGAATGCTGTAATGAATCTATTATCAGTATGTCCAATATGTGTTTTTTTTAAATTCCATGTGCTGAGAGCTTTTCAAAGAGTAACGCGAAGTTAAGCGGCGAACTAATCTGTAGATGGAACAAACGACTTCCGCTTAAGCCCACCAATCTTTCCCCCTTCCCCATTTGCTTCACCATTTTTTCAGTACAAGCCTAGGATACTGAATTAGCATTTGAAGAGTACAAGAGTTGAAAAGCAATCAATTATAGGAATTTAAATATCTCTTACCGGTCGATTCTTGGGCTAATCGTAATGCTATATGCTACAATATTTTTTATATGTAGTGGTTCTCTTCTGCGTCAATGACACTTCTCGAAACATTTATGCCTCTGTAATGTTTACGTTCGCACATTCACAGTTTTTGGGAAATGTTTGCAGAATGTGTGCAAAATCACATTTATTCATCTCTAATATGGTTCATTCGTACATTTTCGGTTCCATTCATCGCAGCAAACATGAATAAAACCGTTTTACAACAATAAAAAATAAGAAAAATTAACTCAATTTACAACTAAATTTGTATCATACTGTCTTTAGCTTGCCTTTCAAAAGCTTATATTTTGTCAAAATAAAATCCGCTGCATAATACAGACCTGGCACTTTTTTATTGGATATGCGAAGAACCTTAGAGAATATTAATGAAATAAGCGAATATACGTTTTTCGAATAAAAAAACAATAAGCGAATATGTTTTTTCATCTTCCTCTCGATATTTGCAGCAATTAACCGATGCACCTTTTTCATGAAAAAAGTTGCGGCAAATCAGAGATGCGAACTGAACCTCAACTGGATAAAGATTCATCCGCAATAGTGGATTTATTGGGATGAATACAGTTACTTTGATAAATTGGTTACGATGCTCTTTATCCATTAATTTTAGCACGTTGGTACTTTCCAGGTTATTCTAGTCCTTTATGTGTCGTGGTGTTGCCTCGATCGCATATTGCACAAAGAAAAATAAGCCATGAAACAAGTGATATCGTCCTTAGTAATGGTGGGTAAAGACTTACACTTAGAAGGCCGTAAAATCAAACTTCCTCATTATAAATTCAAGCCGGAGAAAGGATTATTGTTATTTGTATGCATGCAAGAATATATAAACTGGAAATTATGAATGCTAAATTTCCCAGTTCATTTGGAAACTAGCAAGTGTATATTGTAACTGAAAATTTCGCTCATCATTATAGATTTCCTAAAGACTGCTTTATTATCTTTTGGGAATACACTTAGGGGAACGATTTATGCAAAGCATCCTTTACTGGAAATAAATTTACATTAGTTCAATTTGTTGGCGAAATTGTTGTTAGATGATTTAGGCTAAAATTTTGCACCCATAAAACACTGCCGGATATCCGTACATTGTAATGCTTCAATAAAAGATATGCAGTTCTCGGAAAATTTTCCTAAGATGAGGTAAATCCCATTTAAATGATCGTTGGCACTACAATCGATGTCTGAAGCGAGATTAATCGTTTAGGATAGATTTCTTTGCACATAGAGCAGGCGGATTTCGGAGAAATCCATTCAAAAGATCGTTGGAATGAGTAGCTTTGCAGATGCGTTCATCATCCCAAGTCTTCATCAGTAAGTAAAAACAGTATTTTCTCAACAATGTGTTTATTCTATCAGGGATTTTCGTTCTAAATGAAGAGAGCAGTTGAGGTGGTTTCGATCTGTCAATGCAGCACAAACTTTTCTATCACCTATGTATTTCTCTCCTTATTATACAATTGTTGATTATCGCACTTTGATGATAAACGTAGCATCCTCTTATTTAAGTGAGAGGTGTTTTCAAATTTTATTTTACTCTATCAGTTCAGTTGACTGGAAAAGAAATGCACTAGTCCGGCATATTTACAAGTACTCGAGAAAGAAACAAGTTCGGATGTGATATTGGTGCTGACTTTTTAATTTTTTCTTTTTTTAAATATTGGGAACCTAAATGACAAACTGGTGTCATTGGTGATAAGGGAGGTAAGAATTTTATGGGAGCGGATAGGGTGCTAAATGACGGTTGACAGAGTGCCAGATGCTAATTGAATGAATTTGCCACTCAATGCATTTGGGGCTGTGACCATGCAGCGGCCGTTCAAGTTGGCTTAGTGTGAAAGATCGTTTTCACATTGTGAAAGCAAATTCTGCTCGGGGCTGTATCTCTTCGTAGCCTTTTTATTTAAATAAATTATGTCGACCTTTGAGGGCCTTTATGTGGCGAAGATTGTGTCTACGCTGGTGTGCACACATGGCATTTATGCTATCGCAACAGCTCTCTTGTGATACACCCTTCTGAGATGATTCGCCAGCTGAAGGGCGACCAGGCTAATACTGAAACTGTCATAGGTGATAAACACGTGCAATACAAACGCTAATGCGTTGCAAAAATGCTGGATATATGCAGATATACGCAAAAATACCGTACACGTGCGGATATAAGCAAAAATACTTACATGCGCACACCCATACGTATACACAAACACTCATATGTACACATACGTGCACTTAAACTCACGTATATGAGCATAGACGCTTATATACCATCTCACCTCCAACATAAATAGCCGCAAAAAACTGTGTATTCGAAAAACGCATGAAATCAAAGCAAAAGAGCCAACAATGCTTATGCGTACTAAACGCTAAAAGATTTTTATTGTTGCCTATTCATATACATATTGTTGTTGTTTATTGTTTTTTCTCCAATTTCATCCTGAAACGAAATGATGGATAACTCATGGACAACGAGAAATTGATGGATTTTTACTTCTCAAATACACAATGAATTTCTGATTTTTAAGCGCTCCATAATTGCTATCGTGTAACAGTTTACTTTAGCAGATCGAATCTCTGTGCTCAATAAGTTTATTGTGAACGAAATATTGCTGTATAACGTTGGATTTTTTCTGTGTGAGTGGGACATTAGGGATTCTCAAGTATTATGTTCGATTAAAAAACGCACTGCTGATATTTATTTTCTTTGGAATTTCTCGGATTGCGCGATCAGTTACATGGATGCACCGAAATATTGTGAGAAGTCCTAAGTACGTATCATTCCCCCAGCTTATTCATCTCTTCAATAAGCAATGTGTTGCAGGATTTAATGAACAGATGGTTGGAGTTCAAAGATCAGTATCTGAAAACTGCTAAAGCTAAATTGCTAAATTGCAAAATAAAATTGCTAAATTTGTAACATACAGTTGAAGTTTTATTACGCTCTCGAAAATTCCTATATGACTGATAGTTCTGAAAGCGCTACGGGCTTTATAGCATGGCTGTTCTATAAATCTTAGGCACTGGGTATTCCTTAAGCTACTGCTTAAGGAACAAAAATTCATTGCGAAGGAAGACTTAAGATTCATCGACAAAGACTAGGCGGAAGGAAGATTTATGGAATGAGAAACTAAAACAGAAACTTTAATCGATTCAAAATCATTCGATATTTATCTCTCAAATTGCTTTGAAATTTAAAATATTCACGTTTCTGAACTTTTTCCAACACCATAAGATTTAAGGTTAAGTAAAATATCCATATCGGATGAACTGCGAATGAATCCTAACGAATTGCTTAATGCAGTTGTTGAAAATTTGTTTAAATATGCAATTTTCCATAGGTTCAATTGGCATTGATGTTCCTTCTTTTTTTCTTAATAAGAAAGTTTCGAAGCGAACGTTTGAAGATGCGTGAGATGGAAGAGCGAAAACTATACCCCGAGGGATCTAAGTGAAGAGGCTGAATTGGCAAATATTCAGGAAGATTCGCGAGAAATACGACAGCTGCGGCTGTTAATTTCCAATTTATAGTGCATTTCGCTCTCTTCATGAAATTTTTTATATAGATGTTCTTGTTCTCTTCAATGTTCAATTAAATTGGTCTGATCAAATTAAAGGAAATGTTAGCTTTTTTGGCCATTTTCTGTGCCTTAATCGGGAAGTTATGTTCAACTATCGCCGGCAGCCTTCTTATTTCAGTAGGTGTTGCATGGAATATGTCGCTTTCAATCAAGCTTATCGTAGAAATTGAATAGTTCTCATAAACCATCGAAAGGTTACGATCATTTAATATTTTTTTCGCGAGATACCTCATGAGATACGCCAAACCAGTGAATATACCTGCTGCATAAAAAGCAGGGCAGCTATTTGCAGGTAGATAAACTTATAAGCGTAACTGACAACAGCTGGATATGTACCTAACTGGCTCTCTCCGTTTCTTAAGTTGATTGCCATCCTACTCCTAGATCTCTCTTCCCTGCTCCCCTTCCTCGTCCCATTTCTTTCCGCCAAAACGGACGAAGTAAGGGCAATATATGTTGCGGCTGCAGCAAGGTTAGGCATTAATCTGCGTTCTGCTCGCAGCGTAATTCGCATTTGGTTGCGAGCAGTGTTCCAGGACACTGGTTTATGAAAAGGTTCGCTGCTCGACCTAGCACTATGTTTTTAGCCTAGGCAGGGGTGAAGAGCTGATTTCTGAGTGGAGCTAAGTCTGAGGGCAAGAGGAGTTCAAGCGTTTTGTTCATGCCTCCTGCACATAATAAAACAACAACAAAAAAAAAATTCTCAGTGGGGAACAGCAAAACGGTTCGAGCGTTATCTCACTATACAACTCGCTTTTTCTGTTCCTCACTGAAATGAACAAGGTATAGTAAAAGGAAGAGGGAGGAGGATAGGACTGGACATATCGCTAACTTTGAATGTCCAGGAAAGATAGCTTTCCTTAAAATCATCCTCAGTTCTTCCAGATTTCGTTAGCACATCATCACTTAATAAATTTCTTTTAAAGTTGCACGATGCCATAAAAGAACTTTAGACGCCAATATTTCTACGACAGATTTTCTCAATTTTGAAGATGTAAATGCACAATTAGTCGATCTATGTGAGAGCGTCTTCTGACAAAGTCATAGCAACTAAAATATAAGTCTTTTGTGATGAAGATTGCATGCAAAGTGAAAATGAGTTAATGAATTTGCTGTTTCACGTCATCTAATGAATTTCTATTTCACTTAAATTAATGAAAGCGTTAAAGAAGGACCATTTCACTTTGATAATCGTGTTCGAGAAACTGAACGATATAATTGAACGTTATGATGTATTACTGCAGAGTAGGGTAGAGGGAGTGAAGCGGTGCTATTTTAATTCATCTGGATGAGTGATGAGGTGAGTGATGTGCATATCGACTGAAAAAATATTATACAAATCGAGTAATGCGAAAATAATATCGTACAATGTAAAAATAACAGTAATGGATTGCATTAAAAAAATATATCTTTTATCTTTCTTCACAACAGCGCTATAGAGTAAAGTTTTATAAGTACATAAAAGCTCATAGCAGTATATGGTCGCAGTGTAATTGCTTGAAGGTTGTTATTTTCACTGAACTAAGCACCTATTTTACACCAAAAAACGGCCAACAAAAATAGTCCATAGGTATCACTGTACTGCAGTAATAGCAAGTGCTGTATTATTGGAAAGAAAATGCCACATGAAATAGTAATCCATGATCGGAACGGCAATACAAATCCACACTGAAAATCCTTAACGGACTGAAAAAGATCAAGAGTAACAACAGTAAAGGTTTTAAATGAATGAGAACTAAAAAACAATCTAAAAATGCTCTTAGCTCTCGGAAAATATAAAATATCTCTTAGATGATCACTTAGGTAGAGAAAATGGTTTTATCAAAGATCATATCCGCTTAATGCATGCGAATTTCCTATCTACAATAGATCTCACATCTTATGAGAAAATGTTATAGACATATTAATAGAGAGAGAGAGAAAAAAGAACACTTTCACATATCAGTCATGGAGTATGTGCGAATATGAATTTAATAACACTTTAATCGAGGAATAAAAGAATAAACCAGAATAAACCACAGTGAACCAGAATAAACCGGAATAAAATAAAATAAACCGGAATAAACCAGAATAAACCGGAATAACGAATTTGATTAAGTGTGCTAACTAATCCGTTTTCGAATTTCCTTTTTTTTTCTCATAACGATTTGTTCGCTGTGATTTTGTTTCCTGATTTTATCCGCGTTTTTTTCTCTCTTTTTGCAAAGAACTAAGGATTGATATTGTGCAAAGTTAAGAAAAGTGAAACAATTTAGACTTCGATTTTGTATGAAAAATTTATTTCTCTTGAATTGGAACCTCTTCAAAGTACTCTTCAGTCCTCTTTCTTCACCGTTACACCATCGTTAACGTTGACATTACTACCTAAATGCGCTAACGACTGTCATAAACGTTTTATTCATTACTCTTTATTGATGCTGATGAGTTGCAATTCCTTATGCATGAGCCTCAAATGATGCTAAGGAACTCTTATCGAATGAGGCTAGCAATATCGAATCGTGTCATTCATGCAACACAGCGCATTTGTCTTTTCGTTGAAACCTCGTTTGCATATTCGTTATTTCGTGATCGTTATTTACACCTTGAGAAAAACAAAATTCAAGTAAATTTTTAATATCGGACTCCTTCTCTAACAATTTCGTTCGTCTTCATTTAATAGCGAAACGATCAACTAGTGAGTAATCAGTTGGTGAAAAACACCGATAAATCTTGCTTGTAATAGGTCGGAGAAAATTCTGTAAATATATTAGCTGAAGAAGTGGAAAAAGCTTTGAAGTTAGGATATTATTAGCCATTGGAAATAGAAGATTGTGCGTGCGATAAGCACATATGAAAAGATTCTTGTTCCGGCTCAAACAATGCACAATATGATGAAAAAGAAAAGAAAAAAAAATCATACTTCAACGAAGTTTAATTAATGGCAAAAATCGAAACTATAAGAAGCATTTAAAATATCACTATCTCTCATCATAGATCGACTATCTCTATTTGTCCTATTCCTATTTCGAATGTAATTAGTATTGCCGAACATAGCGCTAACTAGTCGATATGCTTTACTCGGTTTACATATTCCTTCAGACTACTATTGACCTTTTGCAAACTACCAACATGCCATACGTCAATCACTAGTAGAATGCTAACGCTGCTCGCAACCAAATCCCTCAAGGCTTATTTCTCTCTCTGTCTCATAAAATCGTCAGGAATTTAAGTTGTCTTTCAATGCAGTTGACTTTGCCTAAATGAAGTAAGAAAGCCTGCTAATTGCGACTGCTTCATTTTGGTTATTTTGTTGTTTTACTGAATGAGGTTTTTCACTATGCAGATGGGCGCTTATTCATAATTTTATGCGCTTTGGGCGCTGTATAGATTTGTTATTGAGCGTTTTATAGCTTTATTTGAAATAATAATGCTATGTGCAATAATAATACAATAATAATAAGAACGCAAAAGTGCTAATAAAGTTTGTAATGATTTTATAGGCTATCCATGTAACCATCATGATAGGATAAATCGAGCAGCATGCAACATTTTTCCAACGAATTGTTTTTTGTAAGTTTCGAAGATTTCTATTTGCTAAAGGTGTTGTTTAAATGAATATTTAAATTCAGCATGCAAAACAAAAGTGGCGTAATCATTCAATTTGTGAATTTAAAAGAAGTCCTCATGTTCAGGTTCAAAAAAGTTGGGGCTTTGTCAGCCTTGTTCATCATTAAAATTTTGTGCTGCCAACTTCCTGAAAAGTCTGGATTCAACACTTTTCCGCAAATAAATTGGCTAAGAGTTAATGGCTTTTAGAGCATACGATACGTCGTCAAATAGTGCGATATGTGTGTGGCAAACTGTTTTGTTTTATTTGCATGAAAACACATTGTCATTCGTGCGCCTCCACTCACAAGAAGGGACGTAACGGTATAATTGACAACGATAATTAAAAATATAGTAGAAAGTGCATTTAGGTAGAAAGTGCATCATTTGCCGCATCATCCACGCTGTGGTTTATCAAAGAAAATAATCAAAAGCTAAACCGATCATCGCAAATGCTCTGAATATGGCGCCGGTGAAGTTTCAGAATCGATTTTACTTCTTTTTCGATCGGTTGTTATTAACACTGAATAAATCAGCAGCCACATATCCGTTGAAGTTTGTTTTCACTACTCATCCTGAGTCAGAATAAAATGTTTCAATATTTCTCAGGATAGTGATCACCTATTATTGAACGTAAAAACGTGCAGTGGGCAGAAATTATTTCCGAAAGCGGTGTGGGAGAATTTCAATGCTCATTCTGAACGTTTCTATAATTTCTACGAGGCTTTTATGGTTGTACAAATTTTAAGTTTATGTCGATCTTTGCATAGATTTATCGACGAGTGTCCGCTTTGATGTCGAAAATTTGAATGGAAAATTCTAATAATGTTTTCGATAAACGTTCTTTTAGTCATCATAATACTAAGTCGTTCATTTTACTTCTTAGTTGCTAATGATCAGTTTCTTTTTGTGTTGTATTAATTTACATTTATGGCAATTAAATGCTTTGATGGCATTAAATGATGACATTATTTTTTGCCTACGTCGACAACACCTTCGTTGAGGCCAATAAAAGGAGGTGAATTTTCTTGCTTTACGATGACAGCGCACAAAAGAAAACGCTAAATAAACGTGTTTTCTTCTTTCATCGTTGTTTTCGACGGCAAAATAGGGCAATCCTCACTTCATCGCTTATTCCAAGCAGAGAAGAACGAACGGTGCTTTATAGAGTTTTTTGTTATAATTTATTTGTTTTTCAACAATGACACATGTATAAGAATATCGATGAAGCACTCTGCTTGCAATATGAAAACTGCTTAATTCAACTAGAACTGAGTTGTTTTTCTAACGACATTTGAAGTAAAATGGAGATAAGCGGATAATGATTTTCACTGTTTCTAACTTGTTTTACTTTCTTCTCACATCTCCCTTTCATCTTCAACCTCTATCAACGGTCTTTTGATCCTTTTAGGCATAGATCAGTTACATTTAGTACAATAAACTCGTTCACAGCTCTTTCATGACCGCATATATCATGCATCATGGGTGAAGGAAGGCCCTTTAGTGGAAAACCTCCTTAAAAATACAGCCGTGCTATCATCGATTTATAACCCCCTAATCTTCATTCGGTGTAATTTCTGTGTGGTTAAGATAGAACTCTTGCGTTGAAATCGATTTAATCCAATATTTCCTTGATTTAATCCAATATTTCCTTGATTTAATTGATTTTCGATTTAATCCAATAATCCAATATTTAATTTCTTTTGGCCGGAATTCTAGGCGATACCATACGAGAATGACCGAGATTGTAATTGTTGTATTTTATCGATTATTTCTTGACGCAGTCTTTTTGAACATTCAAAAAAGGAGTTTCAATCCACAAATGTTATTGCGAATGATGCCGTGCAAATCCACATTTGCTAGCATAAACGTGTGTTCCTCTGTATTGAACAAGTTGCATTTGTAACATTTTGCTGTCACATACATTAACGCATGCGGAAAAGAAGCTTCATGGACTTTTGGCCTTATTTTATGCAAGATCGCTCATCACTGCGTACTTATGACTTAAGGCATTGATCGTCCACGTCAATAATTCAACCGATTTTCCCGCTCTCTCTACGCTTCACGAAATAAAAGGACGAGAAGTTTTGCTATGCCTTCAACTAGTATTGTGCTAAAATGGCAACTATCATTATTATATTCACGATTATAAGCTTTTTATTCGTTTGTTTGTTCGTTTGTTTTTTGCAATAAATGATGAAATAAATTATCGTTAATAATTCATATAGGTGGCAGTAGTTGCTTATCAATTTGTTTATGTTGATTACCATTATAGATTTCGATATCATAAATTTTCTTCACAACTTAACCAGCTCATTTTTGCGATTAAAATACAGTTATACTCTATGGCTTTCTTTCCCCCTGAATGCTAAATAGAACAAATTTTCCCACTTAAAGCGATAAGAGTTGAGTTGAAATCAGTTCAGATATAAACGCTTAACTGCTTATTGCTTTTACAGTTTAGAGATTGTTACTTCATATTCTAAAGAATATATTATCGAATGGTAAGTTTTCCAGCCGATGAAGTTACGACAATTATCCTTATCTTTTTCTAATCTTTAGTATCTCTTCTTAATCGTTTCATCTTTTCCTCTCAATGCAATATTAGTTGAAATTTTCAAAGAAAAGCAGAAAGGCAATGATTCCTTGGAAATGTGCTAAATAATTTATGTGAAGTACTTTTAAAGAGAAAGCTAGCGATTAAGAACATCAAAGTGCTCTGGATGCATTCAATATTACTGGAGGAAAAGAAGCTCATCGCAGTGAAGAGTGAAAGAGAAGGGCAGTTCCGCTAGTTGATTACTAGGTTCTGTGGAATATTAACTCTTTATAGCGATTGAGGTGGGCATGTCCAACAGCAGCAAGTTATGTTTAAATTTTAAGATCCCACTTGCACTGATGATCACTCTTCTGTCTTTGGTTGTGCGGTCTTTTGCAAGAGATGACACATTCCTTTTGCACACTGGAAAGCTTTTTTTAATAGTACACAGCGAGGATGATGGTATCGGTAGAAGATATCTGATCGGGAATTATATGTTCGGAGTTTCTATGTGCAGGGATTTTTGCTTTAGTTTTTGTATAATCGAAAGTGCTGTAGTATTATTGCCGAAACCAATATAAAGATGAATTCTAATTGCGTATTCGGAGTAAATGAAGTTAGGTTTCAATGGCAAAACGTTGTACAGTCATGATCTAGTAGAATAAAGCAAGACATTTCTCGATTAACTGAGAGTGCTATTTAAAACAACAAATCATCTTATATGTCTCGCCGAAAAACCAGCACATTTAATGCAGCTGACAGCTTTTGCAGTGTCGCATTCCATAGATATTTTTATGTTTCTTTTAGCCGAGATATTTATGCACAGTGATGGCGTACTTTGGCCAAAGAAGCCCGATATATTTTGCGACTATAGGTCGTTTTTTTTTTTTTTGAAAAGTACCAATAAACAACTGAAAATTCATCTGTCACAATATTGATACCTATTGAAAGGCTGTTTCTTTCTTTTTCCAATTAAGAACTACATAGATTCTGCTGAAGTGTTAGGCGTATATTTCGGTTGAATGCATTATTTGCAAATGATTTCTTCTGGAATAGGCTCTAGACTGCAATTATAGTTGGGCTATTAATGTAAATAGCTTCATCATTGAGTATTTCTTTTTCTATAATTGCCTTCGTTCGTTTACTTTAGGAAAAAATTACTCCATCTCAGCTAAGTGAACAAATCGAAAAGATTTTTGAACAATTTTATATGTTTATATATGAGGGATGAGAAGTATATATATATGGAAATATTGCTGTTTAAAAGTAATAAATAAGTCAACAAAGCGGTGTGTACAGTGGTGTGTCGCTAGTGGCATTCAACAACTCGAAATTTCATAGCAAATGTTCCATTGGTGGCGAGTAAATTTTCCCCCAACTTCATTCGTCGAAATCGCTTCATAATAGTAAATGAAGATTTTACAGTTCTTTGCTTCAAAAGAGCCGAATAATGATAGTTATCCAATTGGGCGATATTTCTCTTCGCTTGGAATGGCTGATCTTCATAGCGATCGTTGATTTAAATGCTCAGCGTAATGTTTATTGAAATCTTCGAGATTTATTTATTTCTAGAGAATAATTTAGCATATTCATTAATTAGCATCACTTTTAGCATCATCAATTAGCATCACTTTCTAGTTGCATTTGTTCTTTCTCGGTTTTTTTTTTTTTTGTAAATGTTAACATCATCCTCAGAAAGTTTCTAAACATCGACAAGAATGCAATCATCTAAGCACAATAGGCTGACTTATTTAATGATACAATGAAGTTTTTATTGGTTTATTATTGTTTTTGACTAAAAGTCGCTTACGAGAAAATTTGATTGATTTCTTCAGGCAGATAAGACGCTTCAGAGTCTATATGATTATTGTTACATATGAATGTGGCGATCTTTGAACGTTGAAATAATTTCTAATTTAAATGGAGATAATTTCGAAGAAAAAATTCTATCCATTCGAAATGTTTTTCGTTACCTTCATTATCATTTATCTGAAATTCTCTCCTTTTCAGGCATCGCCTCGCTAAATATTATATTTATTGACACTTCTCAACTTAATTGCTAATGAAATCCTATGCGTTTGTTTCGGCGAAACGGAAGTTCTTGATCATTTCCGAAAAAAAAAGAGTTTATTCACTCACGATCGTTAAACGAGGAAACGATTTGAATTTCATTCTGTGCAACAAAAATACTCTGACGTTTTTTTGCAACAAATATGTTTTACCTCATTTCGATTTATCTCCGGAAACTTCGTGAGTCAAAATAATCTCGGTTAGCATTTTCATAGATTTTTGACGACGATTCAAGAGTTCCGGCTGGTAGCTATTTGCTGAATATGCATGTTAGTTTGTTGGCATCTGCCTGAACAGTTGCTGAGACGTATCAATCAACAATGCAACTGCGATGTCTGCATCAATAAAGGCAACATTAGAGAAGCGAAACCGAAATAAATGGAAAGTTAATTTCCGGCTGGCAGCCGTTTACTGACTCCCATTCGTTAATTGAGCCGTTTTTATGTGCTACTGCAATGAAGAGATGAGTATGCACATAGCGCAATATTTCGATATTACATTTAACGATCGCGTTTATATTTATGCCTTTTGTGGTATCGTTTTTGTGCATATAAATAACATCCTAAGGACTACTTTGTTATGCTATCGGCTGTGTATTGTCGTTATTGAATAGTTGAGAAATTTTACATTGTTTTTTATTTGCTTCCGAATCTCACAGCAAATGTCGCCTAGTTGCGAATTGAAACTTTTCAGGAGACCCTCAATGTAATCAGTTGATGTTTTCAGTCGAACTTTTAGGTTTTACTGAGCATTACAAAATAACATTCTGATGCTTTTTGCTAGCAGCTTTTCAGGGAGCTGTTTTAGCAAAATTCTCTCGATCATGAGAAATCATGTAAATTCCTCTTTGTTAATACATAATTCCCTTTAGCACATCTCGCTCTATTCATAACAAAAACTTCATCAATTATATATGTCTCTTTTTGAAACTATGTGAATGCTCGCTCATATGTGAATATTGCGTTTTGTTTTGTTGAAGCAAAGTCGAGAAAATTGATTTTCATATCCTCCACCGAAACGGATTTTTGCACATATTGCCTCGAATTCTATTTCTTAGTTATTTTCAGAAGAATTTTTTATTATCTCATTTTCTATTATGGCTGCATCAGTCGGAAAAAAGGCACAATAATCCATAAACGACGTCACCATCGAGCAGAATGGCTTAAAAAATAGTTAAAAGGCATTCCACTTCACGAAACCACCACCTTTTATTACCTCACGCAAATGCCATAACCCCCAACTAGGCTTAACAGTCACTCGAAAATCAAACGCCATAGTGCACTAAGTGTCGCGTTTTGTTTCAGCATAACACGGCAACAAAGCATAAGAGACCTCTTGTCACACAACGAAACAAAACTTTCGCCAGCTGACGATATTCAAAGCAAGTGTATCGGAAGTTTAAGACATTTTATTAAAATCTAGCGGAGAATGATGAAGGGCATCGGGAGGCGGGAGGCGTTCAGGAGCTGGTCAAAGGAGAGAACTGCGAATTGCCGCATCGTGGCACGATACACTCTCATGAAGGGTGATCAATTATGGGTAGCTGCTGGAAAAAAGAGCTTGGTTTCATGCTTGAGCCTTCTTGGAGACCACTGTGGCCGATGTTGCTCGACGGCGTGATCCAGCATTTTGTCTTCACATCAGCTGTCTCATTCGCAAAAAGTACAACCATCAAAGTATTTCTACATTCTTATTTCTTTCTTTCTATATTTCATTCTATCTCTTTATCCTCTGTATACTTCTTTCCTCATCTAATCACATGAATGTTTTACTGCTTTATATGGATGGTCACAAGCTTATGATGTAGTAATTTTTCGCTGCGTTCCGCTAACGGACTACTCATTTCAAAGCATTCGCCTAGTCTTCGTACTTGTACTACGAAATGGTTCCGAGTAGTTCATTCATAAGACCTTAAAGAAACATTATTGTGCGGCTAACGTTCACGTGGAAACGACAGGTGATATTTTACTGACTAAAGAAGTGTTCGATTGAACGTGTACAACAATTTAAGGCTTATTAGTTTAGACGATTCGAGAGTACGAACGGTTTGCACTCTTGCTTTCCCTTGAGTAACATACGAGTTGTGCCCTTCAGCTGTTATTCTCTTATCTGTTTTCTAATATTATATTGCCGCTAGCTTTACGCTGTTTACGATGAAACAACAACAAAGACACTGGCAAAATTTACTCTAAAGTCTACTCTTGGTTACCGAAAAATTGATGACGAGATTCATATTGACATGAACTATTACTAGAAGTTACAATTTATTACTGAAATCACGAAGAACTGTTGTAGAGCCATTCGGGTTCCGGATCATTTCTTAGCCAATAGCCTTTCAAAGTTAATAGTAGCTCAACATTGTGTCTATAGAACAAATAGGATCCTATCGCTTCAGGAATTACTACAATAATAGAAGGAATTTTCTTTCGGTGGAATTCATTTACACTCGATTAGTAGTTCTTCTTAGATGTCAAAGTC
Organism: Parascaris univalens; assembly: GCA_037576465.1. NCBI lineage: Eukaryota > Metazoa > Nematoda > Chromadorea > Rhabditida > Ascarididae > Parascaris > Parascaris univalens. Next base: position 41,346,287 of record CM075173.1, on the reverse strand, counting down.
GAGAAGTTTTTTCAAAGCTTAAGGAGTATTTTCAAGTTATTGTTTAGAAATAAATCAGGTCGGCAATGCAATTCGTATCTGTCTAGTTGCTCTTTACGCTGTGAACCTCAGTGCTATTTCAAAGCTTACTTGATTGATCAATTATCGTAGCTAATAGCTTGCTAAGAAACCTTCGCGCGATAGCAGCACTAACTGCAGAAAGCTTCCATACCTCATATTTCTTTAACGACGGAAGTAAACTTCCCATCTTTGCATATTTGGCCCTCAACTATGAATACAGAGGTTTAAAAAGGTGTCCAAACTTGCAGCAATCTATGATGCAATAGAGGAGACAGTTGAATGTGACGGATAGATGCATAAGATTAATGCAGTTGATGAATTAATAATTTAAAAAAAAAGTAAGATGATGTCGAGAAGGGTAGGGCAACGAAACTGCTGAATATCTCGCTGTTTGACCAACACAGAGTCAACGGAACACATTCATCGTTTTGAGCGTTGAGGAAGTGCGAAATTTTGCACTTGCCTCAAAACTAGATAAGTCGCGAGTGAGGGCATGAAATTGTTGTCAGAAATCGAATATTTTCCTTCGGCGCACTCATATATGCGATTGATGCTGTCGCAAAGTGGCCTAGGCTAGTTTGGGTGCCACAAGGATGGCGAGTTCGCGCCTTGGCAACACCTATAAACGTCGATCACCCGCATTGCGGGCAGCTCACTTCTACGTAAGCATCTCACAGTGCCACGTCATTTTACTTGTCGTCTTCTTGAAGTATTCATGTGGCTCCAGTTGAGCACTTAGCGATGTGCATAGGTTATTTTCACCCCATATAGTCACTAGGCACTTATGGGTGGTCACTCCCACTATTCCTTGGACCCTCCAACATTTATATTAATAAACGTTGGAATTTCACAGCTTCATTTGCTGTACTAGGCCATCATTCACCTCGAACGCAAAATGCATTTCGTTACGTGTTCGCATCTGTCAGGCTGCATCGGTTTCTTCACAACATATGTTTGCTGTCACAAGTTGCACCTTAAAAAGGCATTCACCATTCAAGTCAAGATACCCGGCTTCATATATATATATACATATATATATATATATATATATATATATATATATATATTTTATTTATTTATTTATTTATTTATTTATTTAAACTCCCCCGTATGTAACCGTCTAATAACTTGCTGTCTTCGGCTGAAGAGTAATTGATGCAGCAAAAAAATGTACCGAGATATTTACGCCCTCTCTGATGTAACACCGCCCTAGGATTTCTCATGGCTTAAAATTGAACGTTTAAGCGCACTCATTGTTCGCTCAGCTATTGTTGCTTTAAAAAATGTGACAGCAGTGATGTGATTCACATTACTGACATGTTGAGATGGGCTGTGCAGCAAATCTTCATATGCTATGAATTTCTAGAATTGAAATGTACTTGAAAGTAATATTGCTGTATTTGTTGGAGTACGGCTTACGATGTTGTTTTTTCCTTCTTGTTAAATCATTCGATGGTGTAACTTCGTGCATATCATCTGATGATCGTTTCCGCCAAATTAACGAATTTGCTTAGCTTAGTGTTGGATTTTTCAAAAAGAATGTGATTTTCTCTTATTTAGCCACAGTCGATAGTGAAGTTCAAGTTTTGTGAGATTTGAATTTAGCACCATTTTAAAAAGTTTCTTCTTAATGCTTATTCAGCGTAATACCCACTGTCCTATTAGTTGATTTCATCAAAAATTTTTCTTAATGACAGTTAAATTTATTAAGCATTTCTTCTGAAATTTTCATTGTTTCTATGTTCTTGAAGGGAGAGGATGGTGGCAATCTATTCACCAATCTGTCGATGGGACTTAAGAAAGGAAATCATGCTAATGCGTTTATTATTGCTGATAAAATACCCAATATTATGTTGTGGTCTTTACTATAAATCTATGAATATTGTTGGTTGTTAGCATTAGTAGGGTTTTTTGTTTTCATTTGAATGACGCCTATTGGTTGACTGTTGAGTGCATCGAATTTATGTTCTTCAAGCGTCCTTTATTCAAACTGTTTCATCACCCGTTGAGAAGTAGCTAAGCTATTTTAAAATCTTTTCGTTAGAACAAAACGTATTATATAAATAAACGTTGGCAGCACCACTCCAGTGTCAAAGTATTGTATGCATTAGCTATCAAAGGTGTTAAAGGCATCTATCTGATCATTGGAATTAATGAGACTAAAGCGACTTTGTGAGGGTGACGTCTGAACTTTAGGCCACTAAGATGAATAGAGTTTGCCTGGTACTCGCTCCTATTAGCGCATGTATCATGAATCATTATAGTAATTCCCTCTCAACTCATCTTTCAAGATTAATTTACTTCATATCTGCTTTTCACATATATGTGCACACTTTTCGGTAATTCATGCCATTTTCACATGTTATATTTTTGCCTATGTGATATATCTTATTTTTCATATACGTATTATACATGTGATATGATTAGCATATATAATATGAAATCCACATGTATGTGGGTACGTATGCATAAGTTTCGTATAGCACTTTGACGGCGTTTAGTGCAGTTTATCAAAATAATATATGATATGAACTGATAAACAATGTGCAGTGTAAAAACGCTAAGAAACAGTTGGATAAATGTTCGCTAGAGTGATAAATAAAACTCATTGTAGGTGTTCATGTCAGGCGGCGTGATCGGCCGCGAGCGAGCAACGTGTATCGAGCTCATTACTCATGGTGATGCATTCCGGCATAATGGATCTACGTAAGTAAATATTTCGTTCACTAATAACATCATCTATAAGGCCCAATGGAATATTCCATCGTAAGGATATCTCCGAACGCTAATAAAATTAGCAATAGCAAAACTCAGCTATGTTTACCACTTTCTTTACTGCTTCAAATTCACATTGTGAAGCTCATCTTAGCGCACAAGCATTTTCGAATATTTCAGGATTATTGCAAACTATTGAGTTGTTTTAAAGCATCGAATGGCGTTGTCAGCTTAAACAGCGACTATTTCGACTAAATGCGTGCATTCACACGCCTCCGACCATGCATTCATACGCACACAGCGGCACGCAACTGAATGCGGGGTTCTTAGCGTTAATAGCTGAAATTTGCCAAGAAATTTGTACGCTTACAATGGTCGTCATTTAATTTCTCGACAAATACTTCGTCGCTATTATCTGCTTCTATAATGCTATATTTGTTGATTTTTTCAACGTTATGAAAACTTTATTTCGAAACAGTAGATTTGAGTGCAGCGAACAACTGACACCACGTAGCTAGTGGCACTAGCCAGTGTGCGTAATACCTGGATGGTGGATGAATTAACGCAGTATCCAAAACGCCTCCTATATTATACCATCTATGCCTTCTGTTCCATCAAACAGGAATGTATATGAAACCACACTTAAATTTTATCCAGAGAACAGCTGTGCCGTCAAAAGAATCTATATATCATCAATAATATCGTAGTTGGCAATTCAACTGTATTAGGTACTCAGATAAAAGCCGAGAGGAAACTTTATTGTTGATATAACTATTATAAAAGTCAGTTCCTACTGAAACGAATATGTGCGTTGAATTCGTGAATAAAATGTTTCCAGCGTTCAAAAGCTTCATGCTTCATTTTTTTTTAGCGCTTCATAGACCGGTAAGATATTCGCAACAAGATTTCTCGAGATGCCTCTGAACACTATTTTCTGTGATGAGAGCGATTACTGTTTACGCCAAAATATGTTTACATTTTTGCACGCTCTTTACCGGAAAAAATATCTATAAGTATGTTATTCGCCATTAACTTCATCTCGCATTAATATGAGATTTGAATATAAGATCTCCACCGTAGGCTCCGATCTATAGTTTATTTGCAGTTTCTATTGATTTTGTCATGTAATTTCATAGTTAATTCATCATTTCACCGGTTATATCCATATATCACTTCATCGTTTCATCGATTTTTGCTGCAGTGAACAATTAGCTTTCTGTAAAATGCCAGCAGTCGACACCATGTTTTTTGAACGCAGCTCTGTAATATTGCTGCAGTGGACCAGTTATTTTCACTTTGGTAGCAAGCAGCTTTTGCAGTTGTCGCTACCACAGTTCACTGAAGTAGATTCGGCTGGGATCCTTCGTTTTCTTACTGCTCAATCTGTGCACTATTGTTCGATACCTAGAGAGCAGAAAAAATATTGAGCTATAAACATACTCGTAGGAGGCTAAGGCGGTGAGAGGTGATCTTCTCCCTTTGAGGCCACTAATTTCTCTGAAGAGACTGCAAGTAACGGCAACAAAAATTGGCTGCACAGAAGTAAGGGTTCGACGAAACTAACGGCATTTACTGTTTAAGCGAGCGGCTTCCTAACAACGACTATGGAGTATAACGGAACGACCGAACGTTGCAAATTTGTGAAGCTAAGTCAGTGGCTTTCAGTTTATTCGACCTCAGTGCATGAATTTGAAATTCAACAGAACCCATGAGAAAGCAGAGTCGGGGAAAAACAGCGGGTCATCAAAGAATGGGAGCTGTGTTCAGTATTCCCAAGTTGCAACTTTTTGCGGAGTTTGCAGTTTGCATGGAATTGCAGAAGTTTCAGGTTCAGCATTCTGTCATTTCTCACGAACTCCACGCTTCACAGCACGTTATCCCAATTTATGCAAAGAGGATTTCAGAGAGAATATAGCGAAAGGGGAAAATTTCGTCGAGTGTGGTTGCGAAGTTGTGACGAAGTGTTCTTCCATCCTGAGAACAGACCGTTTTATTTAGCACATTTTTAGATTTTGCAAGAAACCGATTGTTGCATATGACTTTATATCACTTAACCGAGGAAGGTTGTGGGTCTTTACTGCAATCGTCGTTAGGTATGACTTACTAGTCGTTTATTTCTTCTTCGGACAAGGCTCAATAATTGCGTTGCTCGCTTATAGCTGCACTCAATGGTTACCGTCAATAACGAGACCCAGGTGTTCGCAGGTGATAATGAGAATCAGGGATGGTAACGCAGGCCATCATTAGCCAGTGGTAAACCAGCCTATGTTGAAGAAGGAAAAAAACGTGACTGTGACTTCCAGCCTCTATCAAACAGCTGCCGATAATTTGGAAATACCTGCAATCGCCCGAAAACCATTCTTTGACTTAGTGGATATGCTGCGTCAACGCAAAATGCATCAGAAAGTGATTCGCCAAAGCAGGTATCCAGATGACTGAGCGAAAGATTTCAGTGAATTTGACCTGAGGAATTCGTGAGGTAATTTAAGCCTAGTCAACGTTCTCGAACGAAACTGTTTTGTGCAGCCAACTTTAAGAATTTCATGGTCTCTGCGAGGTGAAGAGTTGAATAATACTCAAACTGAGTAGCTATCGAGTTTCAGCAGTCCTTCCCGACTACTTCATAATTATAAAGTCACTGCTGACCACCCTCCTGCCTCCTTGAGATTTCGATACTGATCAATCCCAGCTCTGAAATATTTGACTGAACAATCTGCTGCGTTTAGCACAGCTTATTTTATCTGCAGTTATCTGCAAGTCAAGGATATTCTAGGACAAAGGCTTCATGGAGAGAGGCCCATGCAGAGCTTGTGCTGTTTCCCGTTTTCTATTCACATGTGAATTCAAGAGAAAGTGGAGCAGGAGAAGTTTTTCGAGGAGCGTGTATGGGAGAGACTTGTTCCTTCGCTGATGTGTTTTATTGCGGCTACTTATGCCGTTGTGCCAGACAAACGCTCCCGTTCTAGACAGGGCTTGCATGTCAGATGCTTTTAGTCTTAAAAAATCTTCGAAAAAGATGTAGTTTTAAAGTTGGAGATCGAATCTGCAGCCGTCATTAAATAGTCATCAATCACCGTAGGAAATAACATCTATGATAACGTTTACTTCTTTACAACTTACTGGTAAAGGCCTCTTTCGAAGAAGCTGCAAAGCTCAGAAAAATGTTGGATCTTACGAAAGAAATGGTCCTTATTAAAGTGTCTACAGCACAACGGCGCGCCTTCGGTATGTTGCTAGATGGCCAAAAAATCGAAGTTCGGAACATGGTAGTCAACTGCCCACTGTGCAGACGTTCCACCAAGCGATTGACGAAATGTGACTGCTGAATCGAAGCTACGGCTGGAGCAAACCACTTTCTATAAACGAAGGATGTTCGTGTGGCTGATAAGCCTACACGTGCAGAGCACGTTTCGAAATTTAAATATTTTCGTCTCCTTGGTTGATATTGCTAACTCACTCTCTGTATTTCCGCATTTACCACTAACATAGAAACACTATCATCTGAAACTGGATCGGCCGTATTGTTGTTGCGATGTCCTGACGGTTAGTCTAGCTAATTCAGCGAGTAAAATTCACTCCTCAAATTTGGTCACATTCATCCATTTCATTCACCTAATTACAGTTCAGAGAAAAAACGTAATGAGGTTGTTCCACGACCCAGAAATTGATACGCGCGGTTTCTCTCAACAGATTTCTTTGCAACTCGCACGAAAAGTTTCCACTTTGTCTGTAGTACTCATTGCTTGCCGATGCTAGCCAAATATTACTTAAATAAAGCGAAGTTGGGCGAACAAATGAGACGGAAGATGGTGAAGTATAATGGAAATAACAACAGCAAGACCGTGAAAAATCTGACTCAAACTGAAGCGCAAGAAATCAGCAGAAGCAGGAGAAACGTGGGAACTTCAGTCGTAACGAGCGTAAATGGCTCGGCAGGAAGCAGAAATGCCAAAGAACCCTCGAAAAAAAGATAAATGGAACACTCAGTTTGCTGCCAGTAAATCATTTAGGACAGCAGCTACGTCACTGCTTCAAAATCAACCTGACGAACGAAACTGGTTTCAAATGTAGTAAAGGTACTATGGTGGTCTAGGAGTTAACACTTGCACACCCATCATGAACATCGAACGAAGCGAATGCCACATGGAAGGCTCTTTTCTCTTCACTCACAGAAGCAAGTCGCGTTACAAACACAAGATCCGTCGCGTTATATGCTTGCGGAACCAAACAATAGCTCTTGCTTGTTGTGCAATCCTTTGCCTAGCGCAATGACGACGAGTCACACCCGACGCAACATTTACTGCAACTGCAATTCTCGGAAGAGATGTGGGGTGGGATTCGTTTTTGAGTTTCTCCCAATTACTCTGTCAGGTGGTCGGAGCGGGTGCTCATTCCAAGGCCTTTAATGCAAGTAGTTTCCATGTGAAATTTCTCGAAGCATTTACTGCACTTTCAAATGAGACTCATCTGCACGACGTTCCAACTACACTGAGTTCCGTTGTTCACTGTGTTCTAGAATGCGCTACTATTGATGGAATTGTTCGTGTCTTCTAGTTAGTTATGTGCTGATGTTCTTCGCAGCATAGCCTCGCAGATTCGTCCGCCACACCGGGCAGCTCAATTATATGTCCCATAAGCTCGTAAAGTTGCAGCCGCTTAACAGTACACTGTGCGATGAAAAACGACGAAAATTGTAGATATTCTGGCCCCGTATAAACCGGGTGTTGGCATACTCATTCCTAGACGTTTTTGATGCATACTCCCTGAGCTACGAAAAACTGAACCATGCCGGTGATATCAGTGATGTTAGGAAAGGGTGCTCGGCATGTTCTATCTGTTTGTATCTGTGAGTGAGTGTGCATAATTTCTCCTTGTTCCTCGTCTTCCAAACAAAACTTTCTCTCAATCTACCAAACCTGTGACCCACTTCCCTAGAATAGGGGATCCGGCCAGGTTGCAAGCACTGCTACATTTAAAAAAAACGCAGATCCCAAACTTCGGTGCACTCGCTCGCTTAAACGGCAACCACTCACTAAAGTAGCATAGAGACGCGGAATATCAGAACGAAAATTCTGGATATGGAGGTGCAGTCGGCTGGAACTAGCTTCACTCCAGTCCTCCTGTGATGACGTGCAGGGCTAAACTCATGCAATAAAACTTCGAAAGAAAAAACAGAAGTTGTGTGCGTTCAAAGTAATTTAATGAAGGTAGGGATCAAGCACTAAGGCGGATTAGATGACTACTCAGCATGTGTAATGAGGGAGAGCACAAAGGGCTGTTGATGTAGAGATATAATAATTCGAGCTCCCAGACTGATCTAAAGACCGAGGTGGCTTATAATCGGCCGTTGAAGTACCGGCGGCTCAAAGTATCGAATATCCCCTATTATACAAGTTTGGCAAACTGTTCGCCCCTTATATCTATGCTTTCTTTCAATCTGCTACAGCGCAGCTCGATAGTCGGCTCAGACAGACCTCAAAGAGATCTGGAGAGCGAGATGAACAGCACAGGTCTGATCACCATGCCATTCCCTTCCCTTCCGTCCTCATTAAATAAATGGATGCCACTGATCAACGCCAAGCTGACACCTTTTATGCACGATACAGTCGTCCTCTCGCTTCAGCTAGGTTGAAAATGTGCGCTCATTACAGATCCTAACAAATTCCTTCCCAATATTAACAGTAGCCATGAGGATATAAGCAGTATCCTCTCTTACGTTGTTTTATGGCTGAGCCGCGCACCTCATCCTCCTTTGTGTGCGTAAAGTCAACCTAAACGATGATAAACACACCCAGTACTTCGTCCACACAAATGAGTGAACATCACAGACAGCTGACTGGATATTTCTATATTGACGATCACCCTACCCCATCTTTGACAGGCTTGCGAACCACAGTGCTTTGTTGATGAACGCCGACCTGTTCAACTGATTGGGAAAAGGCTATTTGCAGCAACGTTCATTGCGTGAAAGCATTTACTTGCATACAACGTGCAGTGAATAATTTCAACAAGACAATGCACAAAGATATCACGAAACCAACACAATTGAAAAGAACAGTCAACACTCCCAAACAGACTACTGTCACTCTCCTTTCAAATGCCTCATTAAACTCATATTAGCTGATGGTCTGTGACTCTCCAACTGCTAATGCACTTGCGAAACATGAGAATCATTTGTAGCATCCGTCTCTTTTACCTCGAATGTCCTACACATTACATCAAGATGCACCCTAAGTATAGCGTCAGAATCATTCGACACTCTCATCCGGAATGCAGTGAAAAAACATTAAGGCAAATAAAGTGCAACACCGTGAAGTATGACGATGAGTAGAAAGCGACTGTAAGCAGCAAAGTTAGATTTAATTCATCGTAATTTACTGTTTCCATTATATCTCGTTCAAAGGCGACCAACAGAATAATATCAACAGTCCACAATGGAGAATGGGTGAAATGTTAGCTGCAATGGGGTGCTCGTAATAATCTCATCCAGTTCAACGCCTTTAGAAGTCTCTGATGTCACAGAAGAATCCTCATGATATGCCGATTGGAAGGAAAACTGTTCGATGGTATGGTGTGTATGAACATACGCGTGCACAAAGATTCTCAAATAATGTATTACGAATTTTCCTCAGATCGCATATCCACTCCTCGCGGACAATCCAAACTAAAACGAACCCACCGCTACCAATGGCCGATCATGCAGGAAGCGTGTTAATGGGCACTTGAACACCAAACATTGAATGCAAATCAAATAGCAGCGATAAAGCGAAGATCATGACAAAACAAGCGAGCAAACTGCAACATAAGACAGCCAGTCATAAACGGCACATTTGTGGAAATAAAAGAAAAACTGCATAACATATAACCATAAGCATAAACGACCATATTTACTTATGGTTACGCTCTGGCCAGAGCCCCTATGTACTGAACGAAGAAAAGTGAAATTATGTTTAAACGAAGTTTACTTACGTTCAGTAATTTGATGTGCCGATGCGGCCCAGTTTGCAACAGATCAGAATACATGTTGATCAGATCAGAAAGAATACAAACGTTGACAGGAATTCGATATTACGAATAGCAGATGATTATACGTAGGGAGGATCACTTGAAGGGCGACACTTAATACGCAGCTCTCCGAGCTACACACCAGCGTCCTATCCCCGGTTACTACCACTGTCCGAATGGCGAGCCTTTGCTAGGGCAGATTTCGCTGATCTGCCTAGCTCCACCTTCCATTTCTGATGATGCATGCAGCATGCCTTTTTCCCATTGAAACGTTTAGTTTTTATCTCCCAGTTTTCGCTGGATGTATCATCGTTTGCACTATGTGTTTCATCGCTTCTGGTCGTCATAGGCGCCGCTGAGGCGGTTAGCCTTTTCTTGCTACACACTGGCTGCAATGAGCCGCGATCACGTATCTCGCGTTTCGCGACACTCCCGCGGCCCATGACGTTAGTGAGGAGCAACCATATCGTCTCGAAACTGCGTATTTCCATCGGAGGGTCGGTCCCTTGGAGCGAAGCTAGGCTCGCGCTCCGTTCTCGGCGTCGACACCGTACACAGCAGCATCGTGCTGCGCATAGTAGATACTGTAGACAGAGAAATATTGCTGCAGCTGCGCATCGAACTGCTAGTGCAGCCGCGACCGCTCCTCCGACGATCCATCGCCAGCGGAAGGCGACGTCCTCGAGTTCTCTTGTTAGCGCTGCGGACGACTTTTGGAATGCATCGCTGGCAGCTTCGATAATTACTTCCGCGTCGTCTCTTATGGCGTCGGCCGTAGACTTTCCCTGTTCTTCTGCAGATCTTTCCCAGGTTGTGGGTTCTTGTCTATCATGCCCAGCACCCACTGAAGCCTTTCTTCGGAAATATCTGTGAAGGGTGGCGCGTCGAAGACTGGTTCCTTTTCTTCGGTTACTAGCGCCCATTCTTCAGTGATTTCACGGTCCCGCTTCGTCCTGATTTCTCTGCAACTAAGTTCTTCTGACACTGCTTTGATTTCGCGTGACCTCGGGTGCACGAATAGGATCCTGTCCTTGTATCGTACCGGGAGATCTCGATAGCACTTGCCTTGAACTTCGTGTTTTGCGAAAACTTCAGAAACTTCCAGCTTTTTGCACGGGAACACTTTCAACAAGTCCCGATATTTTCTGCGGCGATATCCATTCGTCTGAGGAGTACTCGCGCTGCAGTAGTTGGATCCGTCCTGCTGAGAGCTCCAATGAGCCAAAGAATACGATTATGCTACTGGCAAATCCTGTGTCTCGGGGCTGAATTCTATGACTACTCCATTTTTCATTACTTCGGCTCTCCGAAACTTGCACACGGTGTTAAGGCTCGTATCATTCTGCGTCTCCTTGCTTCTGACGAATACTGCTTGCACTGATGGAATCGTACCGATCTGATATTTGAGCGTTCCCCTTCTCCAGCGTTCTATATGAACACCGATCAGCCAACTCGGACGGATCCCATAGAATCGTTTCCGCGGCTGTGATGTATTTTCCCAGAGTTTTATTGCATCCTAATGTGCGACTTAAACCGTCGTAGAACTTGATCACTCCTTGCTCCAAACGATAATTAGTGGTTGTATGACATCGCGTTTCGATCCAGCCGTAGCTATATTCAGTCGAATGTTTAGAATGACCATCGGCTTGCGTCGATTTGTTCGAGGCGGATGCCGTTGAGCTGTTGTGACCGCCGCATTTCCATGCATTTTGACGCCGCCATGTTCTGGACCGCTGTAACATCACACGTAACGGCTAGACTCCATCGAAGGAAGCACTTTGTGCAGAGGCTGCGCAGTACCTTCGCACAGAAGGTAGCGTTCGCCGAAATGAACGCTCTGCTCAATACTTCTACGATTTGCGAGGAGCTGTGCATTTCCTCACGGACCTCTTTGCAATTTAGTTTATGTGGTATCTTCACGTACAAGCCATGGCCATATTTTGCGCATATGTGAAACTGTAAGTTCGTCGGAGCGCTGCTTGTCAGTGCAAAGGTGGCGAATAGTATCACCAGCACGATTGATAGCACGTGCGCGTACATTGTCCTCGTGGTTTTAGGCTTGGTTCTGCTTTCTTCCTCTTCCTCCGTTTCTTCTGCCTGCAGACTCTGATCTGCCAGGTGTTTCACAAATTCTTTGCTTTTTGTTGTCGGTTTCATCTCCCTTTCTTCTTCCGACACTTCGAGGGGGTACAACATATTCACTGGCCTCTTTAGCACGTGATCGTTGGTTGGGCATTTTGACGTCGACCGCTTTTGTTTCCCCTCCGTGGTTCTTGTGCAGTTTTCTGACTTTGCCTAGCTTCCACTCCGCTCTGCGTAGACCCTCTTCGGCGACTATGACGATTTCGTTTTTCAGGGGTGCGTGGTCCGTCACTCGAGAGGGCTGCCGGTGTTCCATGCAATGCCGTTCTCTTAGGCTCATCAGGTAGTCATGAGTCCAGATTTTCCAGAAACGTTCTAGGCTGCTGATTGTTGCCTTCAATAGACTGAGCAGTCTGCCGGCGTCTGTCTGCTATGTGCTGCAGGCCTTCATCATCTTCGGGATTCGGCCCTTGTGTTGCTATGATCGCCTGTGGTCGGAGGAAGTCGACTGGCCTTAAAATCCTTTCGGAGGCGGAGTTTACATAAGTGAGTGGTCGGCTATTCACTATAGCTTCGCATTCTACTACCAACGTTTTGAATTCTTCCTCGTCCAAGAGCCTTCTCCCGACCGCTTTGCGGAACACAGTTTTGGTCAGCCCGACTAGCCTTTCATAAACACCTCCTTGCCATGATGCAAAGGGGGTAATGAATCGCCAAGTTATGGGTGCAGCGAGAGCGTTTTGCATAACTTGTTTAACCAGCTGGAACTGTGGGGTGTTGTCCACCACTACACTAGTAGGGTAGCCGTTCCTTGCGATGAACCGTCTCAAGACGTGTAAGAAATGCTCCGCTGACAAGTTTTTCGTTGCCTCCAAGTGAATGGCTCTAGTCGCTAGACAACTGAAGAGGGCTATCCATCTTTTGCAAGAACCAGTGAGGTCGCCCACGGTTATAGGTCCCATGTAGTGAAGGCCGACGTTTTGAAAGGCTCGCGTTGCCTATGTCCTTCCTTTCTTTTCGCAGTGGAGGGAAAGCTGAAAGTTTGAATGGTTTTGCGTTCCATCTGCGACACGCCATGCACTGTCGTCGTAATATGCGCTTGAAGTTGCTCTTCCTTGGGGGATCCAGTAGCGCTTCCTTACGTGGCCAATGTCTGTGACACTCCAGCATGTCCGGACTCCTTGTGTCGAGCTAATACGATCATTCTGGTGAGGGCTGATGATTTCCGGAGGAGAATAGGATGAATTGTTTCTTCTGATAGCGTTGCATGTTCCAGCCTTCCTAGACATTTCATAATTCCTTGTTCATCCTTATACAAGTTGGCGTCAGTATTTCTCTCGAATTCTTCGCTTACCTTGGTTTGTTGTTGCATGATAAGGACGAGCTCTGCCCAGCTCAATTTACCCGCTGTGGCGGGTCCTTCGAGTTCGACGGTTTCCCATAACCCTCGTCCGAGATGAATTTGGGCACTTCTCAGCATACGCTTGATCGCTCTAAGTACCTGGACTGTCGTCCGTTTAAGCTTATTGAGAGTGCTGAATCTTCCGCAATCAAACACATCAGTCACCGTTGGTGTACTTGGGATAATTACCAGGGCCACTGGGTTATGTGGATCTGTCCATTCAGATCAATACTGGCTTTCTTGCTGGAGAAATGAAGGTCCTTCCCACTACTGCCTAAGCTCCGCAATTGTGAGACCACGTGTTGCTAAGTCCGCCGGGGTCATAGCGGAACCGTTGTCAACATAGCGGAACTGTGCAGGGCTTCGGCGTATTTCGGAGAGTCGATTGTCGACGAAGCGGTCTACAGTGGTGCCCGTTGATATCCAGTGCAGGGTCGCTTGTGAATCGCTCCAAAGGAACCTGGGTCCCGTGTGCTTCAATTGCCCTTTTACGAAGTTCGGCAACCTGCTTCCAATCAACGCTGACATTAGTTCAAGCCGAAGGATGGTAATGCCACGTACTGGGACCACTCTACTCTTGGACATCAACAACGAGTTTTCGTAACGGTCCTGGCTGTAGGAGCGGAGGTACGCCACCGCAGAGTACGCGCTTCTAGAGGCGTTCACGAAGACATAGATTTCGGCGCACTTTTTGTCCAGCTTAGCCGTTAGTTTTCGGCCCCCCTTTCACAGAGACATAAAAGTATGGTAGAAACCTTTTTTCAACAGAGATGAGGAAGAAAGAAGCATGAGAAACTTAAAAGGATAGCAATAAATCGTCCGAAGTGGAAAGCGGAAAGGTCCAGGTCTCACCTGTTTACTATACCTTCCGATCCTCCTTTTACTGACAAAGTCTCCAAGGCCACAATCCTTAGACAGTCAAACAAAACAAAGCGGTAACGAGGAAAACGCTTCCCTCTTTTCACGTTTTCACTGCCGACATCCGCGAACTGTTGTTTTCTGGTAAAATCACGCCAATGTAAAATGGGTATCGCTTCAGGACTCCTTGCAGCCATAATAATCTAGCAAAAAGAATTAGACCGAAGCTGATGTAGCGTCCAAGACGTATCTTTTCACAGCCCAACTTTTTTTGCACGAAAGTGGTAAAACACATTCCGGCACATATGCCAACTAAGTTTAGCCGAATCTCATCCAGGCCAAACATCCACTCACCGCTACATTTTCAAGAACGTGTAAAATTTACGAGAACGGAACGACGTACATGTTTTTTTCACGGCACTTCCCTGAATCAAAACAATACATTCAGGTAAGCTAAAGTTAAGGAAACTACCGAATAAATCTAAAATGAGCGAGGAGATATTTAAACTTGAGCGAGTGCAAAAGGACTCCCTTTTACAGAGAGATAAAAGTATGCTCGAAACCTTTTTCCAAAATAGACAAGGAAGAAAGAAGCATGAGGAACTTAAAAAAGGACAGCAAATAAATCGTTCACATGCGCACCGTTGTTAGGTTAGCTCTCTTGAGAACACCGATCTGATCGCACAAAAAAACCAATTAGCTTTAGTAAACTTGTCGTTGGTTGCACAACGCAAGTGACTCCATTTCATGGCATAATTCTCCAATCGATTATGCGATGCATGCACTAAGCAGAAGTATAAAGCGCCTTACCTCCACAAAAGGAATCGTCTGTCCAATTTGCTGGAATTTGCCGAGAACCTCATCACCGTATTCATGAATACTGAACTCACGTCTGCTTTCCTCTTCTTCTAATATTGGAACCATCCTCTCTTCCCACTTCTGTACTCTCTGGCATAATCTCGACGTCGACTCCTCACTGACTGACCAGTATCTGCAAACATGCAAAAAGTGCAAGTGACAAAACGATGACGTATCAAGAAGCGAATCCCATCCTCTGATCAATGATTTGAAGCAGTATACGACGAGCAGATTCATAACGAAGAGGAACTCCTCTTTATTCATTTTTATCGGTCGCAATCAACATCCATTCTTCTTATTTATTTTGCATTTACTGTTCAGTACCTTCGTGACCATCATCGGAACCGCTAACAAAAAGTCGACAATCAATTTTCCACATCCAACCTAAATCTCAAAATCAAGTTATCGTCATTTGCACGAAACGGAAGTAAATTTCCAAGCATTCAGCTTCCGATCATAAGTGCTCGGTCAGTAAAACAATATGTGAATGTCCATCATCGAAAGGTGATGGATGATCACTTACCCTGTGATAGCGAGGAGCGCATTGTCACTAAAACCAGTCCAAGTCTGCATGCACTTCTTCTCCGATGTTTTCCTGAACATGCAGTTCTTCATATACTCGGTCAGAGGTGGCCTCAGCGATAATGCCATCCTTTCACGCTTTTTATCTCGTCTTTTCAGTCGCTGTTCAATAGTTGTATAAGTTTTCGTATCCTGAAATAAACCTAAATTTTGAAGAACGAAAGAATATCTAAATGGAATGGCCGAGTGGTCGCATTTGATAATTTTTTAAGACAACAACCTGTCCAGCGACCCTGAATTTGGAATCAGAAAGAGAGAGGGGTGTCACTAGCAATAACGGATCAAAAGAAGAAAGTAGTGTTAGAAAAATTTTCGCCTATGCAAACAAAAAAATAAGAATCTTATTCCATCCCCTTCTATGAAAACGTCCCAGTGCACAATCGGTCAGTGGCATGGTATGCATGGCGTATACGTACGTCCCAATCGTCGAAACCCGAGTAACGTTCATGCATTTCAATGGGAACGACGCAAAGAAAGAGATGAAATTTCCTATGACCTGCTTAAAAATAATCAAAATTGTTTTATCTCAGAAAGTGAACGTCATTCCTTGTATCGAACCTCCGTCTTCTTCTCCTCTCAGCTTTTAAACCAAACAAAATAGACCAGTACTTACGTGAAACTCGCCGTGTTAGAAAAGGCATATGGAATGCAAAACTTGAATACTTAGGAACTTCCGTTTGTCTGGCCAATTCTGAAATAATAATGGTCGTAATCATATTGCCACCTCCAATAACCATGAACAACTTACCTTAAAGGGAGCGTAACAGTGTTTGTCATCTGCGATCATATCGAGCTCCCTTATGGGAGGACACTCATCACTATTCGCAATCTTCAGCAAAATCAACTCGATTAGTTTCACCATTGAAAAATGTAATAATCAGCCAACACAAAAGAAAACGGATCGAGATTACACCAGTGAAAGAAACATATTCTTTTTTGGTCCACTCAACACAGATCGCTAAGACACTTAGAGCGAATGCAAACCTCAATCCGAAAAATACACGAGTGCGGCCATTCAGGAAAAGTCAAGTTAACCGATATTTATGAAAGGAATTTGGAAGGCGAAAAGCGAGCTCATGATGACTTTTATGGATCCTGAACGGATCAGATGAAGACCTGCGATACATCGCACTCCCGGAATCTGAGCGATATAAGAAACATCCGTCTTTCAACACACTCAAGCAGCTGTCTCTGCCTCATCACACGAAAGTTTCCAGGAGGGTAACGCATACTTAGAATAATCGGAAGGCGAACCTGAGAGTTGTATAAGCTTATTAATAACCGAATATTTTATTACGTCGAAATGTACGTCGTTCAAAATGAGAAGAAAAATAAGCAGAAATACCATATCTTCGAAGAACTCATTCCCATCACTCCAATCCCCAACGTCACATTGTGTCACAACATTGCCCTCGTCTGGATATCCTTAATTTATCAAATCCACCGTCATCTGCTCCGACAGCCGTTGCACTTCCGATGCTACACAAGTTCCGCACTTTCTCCGTCCATCTTCTACAATGGCGCTCGACCGACCTCTTCTACGATCACCGTCGCCTTAAATGCCCTTTCGTATAAGCACTTCCGAGCTAATATGTACCTCTACATGTGATCATATCTAAAGATAAGCGTACTCTTTATTGAGAAGCAACACAGAACAATCGTTTATAGTAGAATAAGAGAGAAGTGATGTTACAGATGAATGCTTGCTTGCGCAATGTGGAATATGCAAACAGCAATTACGAATGTTTTAATGACTAAATGGGAAACATGTCACCAAATAAAAATAGCTCTTAGAATTTGGCGTATCCGTCAACATAAGGAAAAATTTTTAGATTGTCTTCATTATTAGTACAAACACAACCCCAACAAATACCTCCATCCAAATACCGCAATATTCGAATTGCTAAGCGGCGACTTTGATCACTGCTCATTTTACAAAAAAATGCAAATGCAAATCACATAAAAACCTCAGACAACGACGAGTGGCAGACGACTTTTTCATGCAGCAGCATCCAGCTGCAACTCGGAACAATTTTGATGTCATTTTCAACAATAACGACGAAGCGACCGATAGGAAAATAAGCAAAGCCGACGCTCTGCAGAGTGCCCTAAAACACTCCACAGGACGAAGCCGACCTTTTAGGCCTATAAGTGCAGGTCCTGTATTACGTGCAGTACTTAAGCAAACTGCATACAGACTCCTCAAGTGTGCTAAAGATTTCCGCAATAACTCGGACAATGGATTGCAGTTCTTCGCATTAATTGCCAGACTGTTATTGGTCTTCATCGGCCGACCTTTTAATCGTAAGCGTTCGGTAGATGACAGGAGAGTGACTCTGCACTAGTCGGTTCAAAAGTGCCATCTCTGAGCTCGTCACTGTGGGAATGGCCTTCGAGTTTTATAGTTTCGATCGAACAATCGAAAACATGAACGGTTCCTCTTAGCCCGGTAGTTGCCGTCTGGTGATGCAGCAGTACAATCGCTATTAACTCTTTGACCAAATTTATTCACCCAGTGGGAGCACGGCCTCTTCAACAGCAGCTGCGGCGATATCGTCCTGTAGTTCCACCATTGTGGTTGAATCGCCGATTTCCTCTCCAATCATCATACTCCCATTGGCCGCATCAGTGATAGGATCGTGAGTATTTAACTCGCCAGCAACTTCGTGTTGACCAAGTCCAACAACAAACTGCCCTGAAAAACCCCTGACCGCGATATTGCAATTTTACGGGTAAATAGCTCTTCAGAAACTTCTACACAGTCCTAAATAACAGCATCGGCATTATAAGATTTTTTCCGGAGAGTAAGGAGTGCATTCTGTGGTTCCTACTAAAAAATGAAGAAAAATCTTCATCACCAATCAGAGGATCGACGATTGAATTTTGCTCATACGAGACTATCAAGTGTGAAATGGGCCTTGATTGACATTCTGCATATTTGCACACTCAGTGAGACACGCTTCTGCAATCCCATACACAAAAAGGCACCACTATGCGGAACCGTTTTAGAGAATACATTAGTGAGAAGCCAGATGAGAAAATAAATGCCGATGGACTAAGAAAATATGCGAGACCAATATGACTGTGCAAAGCGTTTCGTAAATACGTAGAAACAAACGCTCTTGTGAACGATGCCAGTGTTGATTCCGAAGTCGTCCTTCTGACCGATCAACTCCTTACTGTTACGACGTGCGAACAATGGCATGTTCATTCTTTCGAATTCAGCCACTCAGTGTCTCAATATACATAAAAATTCATTCCCAACAAATACCACCCTAGAAGAATTCGAAAGATATAATAACGAAAATGTATTGAACATGCTGATTTGTGGAAAAACCACCGAAAAGTGAAAAACATTAGATTGAAAGAATTTAACGCACAAGTTCGAAAAGCATTTATGACGCATCCTTATCACAATCTTTCAAGAATTCTGAGCATACTTAAAGAAAATACTTGTGACGTTTCTATAATGAGCTAGCTAGAACAACAAATTCTCTCGAGAGAATCCTGCGCAGATGAGTAAATAAGATCTTTAAAAATGGTTCGCGAAGAACAACTAATGTCAGTGCAATCGAATGACGCTTAAAAAATTCATAGGAAATCTTGCGGTATGGCAAAAGACAGCAGTCGTTCTTTGAAAAATTTGGTGTCAGGGGAACAGTCCAAAAGCCGCACGACAACAGCAGCGCCTGCTGCATTTTTAGCTGCGTAGGAGGCTACGCATGATCACAAACGGTTTACGAAGAAGTACTTTCAGCGTAAGTCTTAAACACTACACTTGTCTTGAATTTAAATGGAGCCTCATTCAGCTATGAATAAGCTTTTCCTTTCCAGAAAGGGAATGAAACTTTGTCCAAGTTCATCGCAATGATTCGAACAATCGGTAGGCCAACAGTGACGACAATAAATGTATGATATTCCCGACATAAAAATCCCTCCGAAAATGAGTACTTCCTAAGTTGTCCAGGAGAACGTTCATATACTTTCAAAGCAGAAATTGATTGTGAAGCTGCTAAAGATTCTTAATTTCATGTTCGATCTCCATAATTTCGCTCATGAGAAAAAAAACCTGAAAGCCTCAGCGAAAAACATTGCAGGCAACATGAATAAGTATTGTGAAGTGCCGAAATAAATTGTTGACGACTGCGAGTGCAGTCGTTTACACGAATCCAAAGAAAGCTCAACACAATAACCGTGCCGATAGCATTAAAAACATTCTCGTAGTAACCGAAACCCCTCACCACAGAAACATAGGATGGTGCAGAGTATTCAACAGTTGACAACTTCAATCCAAGAAGCATCCTGCAAAGAAGCTTCATCAACACATTCGTCAAGGCTGCACCAGCATTGAGGACACCTTTTACAGATCAAACTCGAAGGCGGTTGGTCCTCGCTTATCAATATTTGCGTAGATGCACGCAAACGCACCTTAACCACAATCACATCGCTGCGCCCATCCCACCCCAGCTCAGAAATCTCCACCTCCACACCACTCCCCGCCAGTCCACTCCTGACCGCACGCCCAAAACCCAACGTAGCAAACGAGAGCTACAATGCACAAGTCTCCCCGTCACAGCGCTTATATATGCGAAATTTGGCGCCAAAAGCACTCACTATTGATCTTATCGTCGGTCACTGGTTCGCACTTGATCGTTGCATGACGTTTCACGGAACAGCAGTCTCTCGATATTAGGCTGCTGCTACGGCAAAAAAATCGAAGTTTATTATCGATTCGTTCAAAAATGCAACGTCTCCACGCGGAAATGGAGAAAACAATTTTGCTGAAGAGTAGCGGTTACAAAGTTGACTGACCAATTTTCAGTCTTATCTGCTGAAGAGTAGAGGTTAATTTTTCTCTTCCAAAGCGCGATAACGTCGGAGCGTCAGGTATGAGTTCTCCGATCTTGTCGACCGCTGTGTAGTTATTAGGTGCATGCAAATGCCTTCCTCCTTCACAACCATAAGTAATAGCCGCTTTTCTGCCTTCGTCGCAACACCATCATTCCTTCCCACCGGGATTCTCGCTGCCGTGTTACTGTCCGTGGCCGCTATCCATGGCACAGTGGTGCGCAAATGGTTCATTGGGAGACACCGATGGATTTCCTTCTCCAACTCACGACGATCCAAAAGCTTTTTCAGTTCATCGAAAAGAAACCGATACTTCAGGTTATTTTTGTCTTCTTCGTCGTCTCTTTTTGTTCTTTTGACTCGTGTGAATTTCTGATTAGGATGAGAAACCCGTTCTCAGCTTACCCCATTTTTTCTAGAACACACTCTCGTAAGGATATGGGCACCTCGCTCTTGAGCCTGAACCTAGCTTGTAATTCTGGTACTCTGAAGAACTTCTGCCACATGGTATGTTGTCCTTTAACTTCATATAGACATTTCTTCGCCTCAGGGTCCCAAACCACAGTGGATCGGGTTTCTTCACATTTTTTGTCTTGGATTAGGCATGTTCTTGGTACTCCGATATCAACAATTGCATGTTTTCCATCGTACGATTTGATGTCGCTTTCTTCCAATAATAAATCGGTCACCGAATAGCACCTTCCCCTACCCATCCATAGGCGTACTCTGTGAGATTATGATTCTGCCATCTTCCCGGGCTTTCCTCAAAGACCTACAACTTCCTGCCATCCATCCAAATGCCTTTATTCTTTGCCAGTTTTCTGCATTCTTCGAGAGGTAATCTTTCTATCGTTACTTCGTCCTTCGCGACTTTCAATTTCCAGACAAAGAAGATTTTTGCGCAGAAGGTTCTGGTAACGTTGATGCAAAGACTGGTTTTTATGTTTATGTACGTCGGCCTAAGCAACTTGGCACGGAGTTCTTGTTCGCTAGTTCCACTCCTTCCTTTCCCACACAACCTTCCAACTTTGGTAGGGGAACAAACAGTCCTGATCTTTGCCACACACATTGAGGAGTCGTGTTGTTACTTTCATTATGTGACACAAAGTAATTACGGTGGGTAGCACACGGCTGTGCCATCTCGCTCTCCGAGGGAGAAGTTGCCGAGTCGTTCTGGAACCTAATGAGGCTTCATTCTGGGGTTCGCGGTTGGAACCGATGTGGTCGATTTCAGCAGAAACTTGCCCAAGTGCCTCGAGTTCATTCACGTTGATATATTGCGTTTACCGGACGTTCCCAGTAGTTGCCGTTAAGAAGACGAACAGTTGCGCTGCACCATTATCACTGACGTCGGTGACGGTAGCCAAGGGCCAACAACCACGAGGGGGAGCTCATCTTCTGTCACCAACAAGACTTCACCGATACGAAGTGCGCTTCTCCTTTGCAGACGAGGGCTTGAATGCTGTGTTTGTACTCATTCGCGGAGGAGGCTAAGGTACTGAGAATGCTGTAACTCTCAAAAATTGTCCGCATTTGGAATTGCTTCTTGCAGATATCCATGAGCTCATACTGGAAGCCTGAGAGTTGGTATGGAGGGTCACTGCCGTCGCTGTGCAACGGTATCGAAGCTACACTGTTTGCATGGGATATGAACAAGTCGATTGTTCGAACAGCTATAGTCGTACTGTCGTCAAGAGGTGCACGTGGTCGCGAGTTGATGATGGCTTCAGGGCATAGAATTGTAAATGTAGCATCCGAAAGAAGCTACCCGCTTATTGCTGGACGAAGAGCTGACTTCGTGAGGCCAATGAAGTGTTCGTACAGCCCGCCCTTCCAAGGAGCATGGGATGTAATGAACGTCCACAGTTTCTGAAGCTTGCGTGGGAAGTTGTTGAGTTCCTCCGTTTGAATCATCTCGTTTAGTGGCCTCGCAGAGCATCTTGTGAACCGCTCTGAGTTGTATATCATTATCTGATTAGAGGGCTTTCGGAATACCACGCCATCCGAAGAACCGCTGAAATGCATAGATGCATGCAGTGGATGATAGATAGTTACAACTTTCAAGTGAATAGCTCTGGTCGTGGAACATGTAAACAGAGCGATCCAGTTTTTTCTCTTTGCCCTTTATTTCCGACACTGACGAATCCGAAATAATCCATTCCCGCATAACTGCCGTTGGTGCGTTACCTTTGGATTTGGCTGGGACGGAAACCGACAGCGTAAAGGGAACTGCCTTCTGACTCCCATCTCCTGCGTCCTATACATTTCCGAAGGACACTGGCGACGGCACGTCTGCCTCGTGGATATCACTACTGCAATCGAAATTTGCTGAGAGTTTGCTACGGTTCCACATGAAGAAGTCGTAAATGCGACTCGGCGATAAGCAGCTCGGTCAGCTTTCTGTAAGTGGGAGAATCATTGAACGATTCTCGATGTCGGTTATAGTATGCCGAAATTGTCGCCGTGAAAAAACATTCTGATGAAAAAAATGTCGCTGTCCTGTGGAATCCATTTGAGAGAGATCTGGCGGCTTCTCGTAATATTCGTGTTTTGCTTATTTCAAAAGAAGTTGGGTGGCTTTCAGGGCGTATTGTCGAGGATTTGCTACTGGCTTGCGACTAACTCGATCGATAAATTCAAATACTCGACATACTGTAATAATGAGAGCCGTCCAGTGGTAATTCGTTAGACATCAGTCAGCTGAATAAACGGCGTCGGAACAACCAGCACTAAGACAGGTCCATCCTGTTCGATGGACTCATCTGAAGAACCCATAAGCTGCCACTGAGGCCAGTGATCTTGACATCTAAGGCACGCCGGTCCATGGCCCCGTAATCTGTTGGCAGCAAGTTTTTCTGTAGTGCAGCCTCGGGATTATGTTCCGTGGGTTTATCGAAAACATGGCGTCGTGGCACGGCATTCCGTGATATGATCGTCGATAAAGCGCTGCTGACGCTTATTTGAAGACAGTCAGTGCAGGACTATCTGGTAGTCAGTCCGAATAGTTAGCGCCATAGCGTAGAAGGCAATTCTATCTGGATCAGGCGCGATGTTCGAACATCAAGCATGCAAGCGGGGAGTTCCAATTTTTGAATAGTTATCTTCTTAACTGGTGCGACCCGAGCTTTGACGAATGTTATTGACGAATTTTGGCCAGGATTACAAGTACAAGCTTGCAGCATAAGCGGTGGCCGATGCGTCTACAAGGACATCTAAGTGCACATTTTTGCTAATAAGAGCTTTTCGCGGCAAGGTGAACTGTTGTGGACCCATGTTCTTGAAAGGGAAATCGCGCGTTTCTGGTAGAGAATCATCCCAGTTCACCTTTGGTTTCCATGGAAGTTGCAGGAAAAGTTTGAAGGGAATGAGAAGTGGACTGAGTAAATCGAGCAGATCGAATATCGCAGCAACTGTTGCTAGAACTGTGCTCTTTATCGCTTGATATTGGACATCTTGCGCATTTAGGCGCATTGCGTCTTGCTGGATGTCTTTATCGCTTCATGAAACACGCGCTTATTGAATTCCGGTGAGTTCGAGCCTAATTATTTTAAGTTCATGCAGGTTTTATGAAACAAATCTTTGAGCCCTTATGCTTTCCACTACGTTCCTATACAGAATCAACGCATAAAAGAACGTCATCCACGTAAACTTCTTCAGCGGATGAAGTTTTTTCTGGTGAGCGGAGATGTTGGATGACGGCTGCAAGAAGAAATGGACTGCAGACAATACCGAATATGACTCTGGCGAACTGATAAACGATGAAGTTCTGAACGATAGGTGGTTGTGTGATATCTTCCATATAGAGGAGTTTGGTGAACGGTCGATCCTTCACAGTGAGACGAAGTTGATGGAAAATCTTTTCAATATCAGCAATCATAGCAATTAGAGGATGCAGCCAGCGTAATATCATGACGATCAGTTTCGGTAATAGCACTGGTGCTCTCAAAACTTAGTTGTTGAGACTGCACTGTCCATCAAAAATATACGCAGCTTCGTAGTTTCTTTGTTCTGTCGCAAGATGGCCTGATGTGGGAGGTAATGTTCGAGAGTGTGAGGGTTACGGGTGGTGCGTTCAATAATCCCAAGATTCTCTTGATCCCGGATGTCAGCATCATACCGAACAAGAAACTGAGGGGAGCTGCAGGACTTTTCCAGAAAGAACGTAGACGTCCTCAACAGAGCTTAAAACTGTTCGACAGCGGCTGAAAAATGTCCTCAGGTGGACGTCAAGAAAAGGAAACGTTGATTCGTTCATCCGGATCGATGCAAGTAGTTAGTTCGAAATGTTAAAGAGCAAGCAGATCGTCATCATCTTTCACTTCCTAATCCCGTACATCCAATAGTTGAAGGTCCCAAAATTGTCTGAGTGCACCCTCAGAATAATCGATGCAGATAGTGCACTGTTAAGGATCATGCCATACTAGACGAGAATGTGGACCAGTAACAACATCGCCTAATACCGTACCGACCAGAGAGAGTCCTTGCTCTCTTCGAGGATGTTCGATTATTCTTGAAGGCACATCAGCGCCATGAAGCAAAGATACTGTGGCTGATTATTGGAGAAGCCTTCCTTGGGTTCCTTTTGAGAAGCAAGTTTTTGACACAAATAGACGGACTGTGCGTAATCGGTGGTATTGTGCTGATCGTAATTCATTCAGCTTACTTTGTTCAAGGTCCGAAACAATTATCTCGACCCTGTTCGAAGGAATGGCAATCGATTAAGGAGTTGCAAAGGCCGCAACTTGAGACGTCTCGTTTGCTCTATGCAAACTCAGAACGCATTCTTCCAACAAGAGAGCTGACTTCCACTATCCAGCATGGTGTGCACTGTAGCATGGAGCTTTTTGTCGAGGGGATTGACCACTTTCACTTCATGATACCAAGGTAGCGCTTGCTCGAAACGTTCGGCCTGTTGAGAACTAAAGAACGTTGCCGTCGTTGCCGATGTTTGAACGTTTGGTTCACTCGACGGTGCCAAGTCCTCCGCTGCACGCGACTTAACGATGACAGCCTCTTTGGGATCAGACTAGAACGGATAGCTTTGCAACTGCCGAGATCTGGATGATGCTTTCGGCTACGTTTGAAATAGGATCGACCCTTACAAACAATGACTTGATGGCCATATCGAAGACACAGGAAATAATTTTTCCTTCGCAAGGGCAGCGACACGGAATTCCAGAGTGGATAGAGTACATTGTTCTTAGCCGCAGCGACAGTAGAATGGGCAGGTACGCACACCGTTAGGCTTTCGTTTCTGGGGTGGGGGATGTCGTTCTTCGCCTACACCAAGGTTCATGAGAGCTGACGTACTAAGATTAAGGTTCACATCTTCTTTCGTTCGCTTTATACGTTCCGATATCCGATCATGAGATAGCGCTCGGACGAGGTTTTCATCTGTAACCACTATTACGGCAAGGTTCCCACATCCGATCGACTCTTCATTTTCTTGTACCCACTTTTACCTATCCAAATTTCTCGAGGATTCTTGTGGAGTGTTTACGTTTGATAACATGTTGAATAGGACGCGTATTCGTCGGTTCGTCCTGGTGGTCCAATAATTCCAATATGAGGTCAATATTTTCTGTAGCTTGGCCAGCACGTGGTCGGGGTAGATCGTCAGATTTATCATACAAAGCGGGTTCAGGAGTAGATTCCGGACGCTGACGACGTTTCTTGAGGGCATCCATAATAGTAATATAAGCATGTGTGCGTATTGCACTAGCACGCATAAGAGTTGCTGCACTCCCTTTCAAGCAGCTTTTGAGCTCATGTACCTCATGGGGATTTGGAGCTCTGGGATAGGCTGAGAATCAACTGCCGATTGATACCATTCCAAAAAGCGATCCTCCAACCGACCGTTGAGAGTTTTAATGTCCATTTTTGGAAAATGAACTGTACTGGCCGCCGCGTTTGTTGAAGGCGGATTCATAAAACAGGGTGTTGATGAGAGCTCTCGAAGCGTTTGTTCAGTTTTCTCAGAATTTGCCGAAATTGTAACTGCCCTTTCTCGGAGCAGCTCGAAGGTATACAGAAATTCGTCAGCTTAAGACGCGAAAGAGTTGAAACTCACGTCCACGGTCACTATTGGTCCCCTGTAAAAGCTGGAGTCACTGATCTTCGCGTATGAACAAGAGTGTGATTGCTTCTTGGAGCTGGTGCAGTGCAAACTGCTGTGCTGCCAGTGAGTTTTGGAGCTGGTGCTGAGCTTCTCGTGAAGGGCTCCATCTGCAGGTTGCTGGAGAATTGGCAGGTTGGTTAAGATGCGCCATAGACGATCGTGTGTGGTGCCGCAGCCTAACGAATTCCGCCGCTCATCTTTTGTTTGAAGTGATAAGTTAAGAATCGGAGCCGAAGTGAAGGTGCAGAATGAATTACGATTCTCGCTCGCTCGTTGCGAAAGAACTCGTTGATTGGAAGAATTCGATTCGTTCAGGGTTCTGGGTTCGAGGTTGGTTGAGCCCCCATATAAGGGAAAAGGAACAGAAATGGGGCGATGTTAATCACGACAGTGAAGAACACCCAAGTCGCTTCGAGAACTGTTTATATAGCCTTCGAAAAGTCGTAGGTACGCTCGTTTACAATAACGATCGGAAGCTGATCTCTTCTTTACGCCACCCTTGACCGTCTCCGGGGATTGGCGATTCATCTGCTCAGACGAATATCTTTGTCGAGCGACGCATACTTGGCGCCGGAAATCTAATCGATCGTCATCGACTTTTTCTTCGCTTTCGCTGTATATATATATATATATATATATATATATATATGAAGAACTATATAAACTAATAATATAAATGAGTAAATGAATGAATGAATGAATTAATTATTAGGTAGAAAATAAACGAGTAATTACATAGATTAAAGTAAATCATTCCTAAACGCTTTCCTCAGTGACAATATTACTCATTATGTTACTTTTTCGTGAATAACAATAATAGGCATTTTAAAAGGAGAATTTGCACCAAAACGAAATAAATTAGTGTTTGGATATGACGCAAGTTCAATGCGAATTGAAACCTTAGCAAAATTAACGCTATTTTTTGCAGTGCTGTTACAAACAGCTGATTACATTTGCAAAGTTTCGTAGCACAAGCCAAGACAATAAGTTATTGCATAAATATTCCTAAAGAGCAGCTAGACGCGCATTAATACATTAGTACGGTATATCTCTGGACATCACCTTCCATTTGAATCGCTGTTGATATGAGGATGCGTTGGAAGATTTCAGAAAAGAAGACAAAATAGTGTTTTTAATTAGAAAAACTATTGCATAGTAGGAGTCACTTTAAACTGGATAATGAACTTGAACGAAAGAGAGGGGATTTCTTCAATTTAAGGCGGATGAAAGTAGAGCGACGGCTCATGTATCCACCATTTGGGTTTTCAGGAAAGCGAAATAACTGGGCATTATTCGATGTCGGCCACTTTATTTCGTAAGTTGATGTGATGTGATTACTGTACGCAGTGTCGCGTTTCATGTGTATTTCTGAGCCTTCTTCTGAAGGAATTTTTCTCTTAAACGCTACATTTTTTTAACGCTTTATTGTGAAGCGCACTTGTCTTCTGGAAAATTTTTCCATCATTAAAGAAAATTTGATGTTTTTATTAAGTTAGTTCCTTATTTCGCT
Source organism: Parascaris univalens (assembly GCA_037576465.1). Taxonomy (NCBI): domain Eukaryota; kingdom Metazoa; phylum Nematoda; class Chromadorea; order Rhabditida; family Ascarididae; genus Parascaris; species Parascaris univalens. The sequence goes on along the minus strand of CM075173.1, from coordinate 41,318,249 downwards.
TAGAACGAAACATTTCATTCGGTGATTTGGTTATGCAAAAATGAAAGAATTAGCCGAACTTTTGAAAACATGGCATTGCGTCCGGCATAAAATTTCATATGACGTTGTTGTTTGCCTAATTTTTTTCTTCCAGCAGATTATATTTTCACATAAAATCACTTTATAATTTCACATGTAAGTAGTAACCGAGTATTCGCTGCACCTCCAGCAAGTTGTGGAGAAAGTATTCCTATTTTTTGGTCATGGGCACCTTAAATTCCTTGACAGATTCCAGCTTGCTTCTGAGAAACTTTTCATTAAATTGCACACACTAGCACATAATGATATGCTATCCCTAGTTTGGGCAAGCTACAATATGCCCCACAGACACATAAAGGCAGCACGCAAACATACGCGCACATACTCATTCCCACATGCTGGCAAGTGTAAGCACAAATGTGACCGGTTGCGAGCAGTGGTTGACCGTTGTGTGATGCAGTGGTGCGGCTGAACTCTTCTGGCAATTAGGGGCATCGTGTTATCATTTTCATTCGTGCCATGTTTCACCTGTGTGCGATATTATGCAATTAGCACATTTAAGGTACAAATTTCCGCACAAAATCGTCGCACTGTTTAGTGCACTTTGTTTTTCATATTTCCTTTCTTCTGCAGGTTTCATCAACGAAGCGCGCGTCCAGCGTCGTTGTCTCCTTCGCAGACCTCACGAAAAAATTCCACTTCGATCATTGCGCGCAGTGGTTTCGCTCTCATGCTTTCTTCAAATCGATTTCATCGCACTTGTTTAGGCATTGAACTTTCAGCTGTCGGCTCTTCAGCAACAATTTCATTTTTTGATTTCAGCGCTCACTGCTCATTTACCTCGGATTTTTACGTGGTAGACAAACCTGAACAGTACAGTCGAGGACGCCTAAAGTTTAGCATTAAGTTTACTGTTATGCTTCTACTTTTTCCACTTGTATGCTTCATGCAATATTGGTGTTCACGTAACACTCGCATTATTCACCACGCAGAAGCTCTGCTGCCCACGCAGATAAGGTGATGACAGAGTCGTTTTCCTAACCAGGTTCCTGCTTCAGTTTCTGGTTCCTTAAGAGGTTTGAGTCACCACGGTAGGCGCTGCAGAATTATCACATTTCTCTGCAATACACAAGGGAAAGGAGCAGTTGCTAGGCGTACGTTTCACTTTCTTATAGGAGTGGAACGAAGGTGTAATAATGATGCATAGAATATAATGTCAAAAACGAGAAATGGCAGCAAACTTTGCGCAATAAGTATGATGTGTGTTCAACGAAAAACTGAGGCGAATAACAGGACTATATAATGGTTGTTGTCCGTTCTTTATTTGTAAAAAAAATATTCCATTGCATACAAGATACCAAAGGAATAAAATTTGAAACCAGTAAAGTACAAAAAACTCATACTATTTTATGCATTTCCCATCTTTTGAGGCCAAAAATGCAGATTTCGCTTGAGCGAATGCGGGTTTTGAAGGGTCGTTGCAGATGTTGCTCGAGATGTTAGCTGGTCATTATTCGTCATCGAAAGCGGTTGCAGCGGCATAAAACTGCTTGTATGAGCTCAAATTTCGAGCGAAACTGTCTAAGGAATCTGCCTCCCATCCTCAACAGATCGCTAGAATGAAAGATTACCTTTTAAGAGTTGCAGTGCTGAGGCAAAACTAATCATGCCAGCTAAGGACATTAGTGGTATTAAATGAAATGTTCTAGGAGGTCAACAGTCCGCCGTGAAATGTTAGCAGTTATGAAAATTAAATTTTTAGGGTGAGGAAAAATTAAGAGTAAGGAACGATCGACACATACGATTTTATAAAATGCATTTTTCTGTTCTGGTATAAGCTTCACGCACTCTGACAAAACTGGACAGCATTCAGCGTACGTACGGATGCGGGGTGCTTACGTATGGATCGCCCATTAATTGAATGAACTCGCTTCTAAAATGACACAACATATTCGATGAGCGGATTTTTGCATGAAGTTCGTAATATAGAGGTGCTACGCGGGTAAGTGTTTTATGAGGATACGGTTCAGGTTTTGTTCGATGCAAATCATATTTCATTCGAATTATCACTGCTGTGAAAGAGGGGTGGACAACATGGCCGAACGATGCGCTGACAACAGGCATGACTTGCGTACTCATACTTCAGTGTGGTCTAATCATAGCTTTCATTCGTAGTGTGGAGACCGGTTGTCTATTTGTAATGTGTCTTGGTGGCGTTTTCGCATCCCATGCAGCCTGGCTAAGTTTTGCCATGAGCGGCCACGGAAGGGTCAACTTCGGGTCCGTTAGCCTCATTCACTGTTTCAGATTGCCTGGCGACCCTTTCCCGCTTACTGCTTCATTCGTGGTTTGGACCAGAAAAGGTTACATGCGTGATACTTGGCTGCGTAGTCCGGCTCCTTTGTTAGCTATGAGAACTTCGCTGATCATTTCTGGTGTTGCTTGGCACAGTTTGTAAATAAGTATAAATAAGCACTTCGTTCCACTTTGTTGTGCTTTTGGTTATGGCGAGCCTAGGTAGCTTGGAGGGAATAACCGTTAGCTCGCATCGAGTAGGAAAAAAATGAAGAATGACCTGAAACGTGATGTAGGTGAGTCTCGTTTGAAAGTGCAGTAAATGTTTCGAAAAATTTCACATGGAAACTACTTGCATTAAAGGCCTCGGAATGAGCACCCGCTCCGATCACCTGACAGAGTAATTGGGAGGAACTCGAAAACGAATCCCACCCCACTTCTCTTCCAAGAATTGCAGTTGCAATAAATGTTGCGTCGGGTGTGACTCGTCGTCATTGCGCTAGGCGAAGGATTGCACAACAAGCAAGAGCGATTGTTTGGTTCCGCAAGCATATAACGCGACGGATGTTGTGTTGTATTACAGTTGGCAACTTGCTTCTGTGACTGAAGAGAAGAAAGCGGTCCAGGTGGCGTTCACCTCGTTCGATGTTCATGATGGATGTGCAGGTTGCTTCAGTAAGTGTTAACTCCTACATCACCATAGTACCTTTACTACATTTGAAACCAGTTTCATCCATAAGATTGCTTCTGAAGCATCGTCGACACTTCGGTGATGTAACTGTTGTCCTAAATGATTTACTAGCTGCAAAGTGACTGTTCCATTTATCTTTTTTTCGAGGGTTCTTTGGCATTTCTGCTTCCTGCCGAGCCATTTGCGCTCTTTACGACTTAAGTTCCCACGTTTCTCCGGCTTCTGCTAATTTCTTGCGCTTCTGTTTGAGCTCAGATTTTTCACAGTCTTGCTGTTATTATTTTCATTATACTTACCCATTTTCCGTCTCTTTTTTCCGCCCAGCTTCGCTTTATTTAAGTAATATTTGGCTAGCACCGGCAAGCAATGAGTACTGCAGGCAAAGTGGAAACTTTTACTGCGAGTTGCAGAGAAATCTGTTGAGAGAAACCGCGCGTATCAATTTTTGGGTCGTGGAACAACCTCATTACGTTTTTTCTCTGAACTGCAACAAGTTTTCTCTGCCTTCAGCTAAATGAAAAAGATGAATGCAGTTACATTAAGGAGGGTTTTGTTTACTGGACATGCCTAATTAGCTTTTCAGAGCCCCAAGATTAGCTTGCAGTCGATTTAGGCTAATCGATATTACGTAGGCCGACTATTGGTCGATAAAGAAAGGGAAAGAGGAGTGAATAGCTTGAATGAGGAATGGAGAGCTGTATGAATGATTTGAGATATCGCCGTCCTTTTACCGACTGGTTATCTGGGGATCATTCCGACAATTTATAAATTCCAACACTCCAGCCGGTTCCGCTGTAGTATGTGTAATCTAACTAGATTTGTTGTTAGAGGCTGATAAAAGTGGGCAGATGACAGCTAGGAATTCCTTCTTTTAGTACTTTGCTAATCGATCCATTTTTATTCTAGCTGACATTGAGGTCTTACCAGCCTCCCATGCATCTTGATAAGGTTCGTTCCTTTGATAAGGTCAAGAATTTTCTTTATACACCTGGAGTTCTTTGGAGAGAAGCAACTGTCAAGCAAATTATGAAGAAATAAGCGAAAGTTATTATAGATATTGCTCTTGGTAGCGATTGACGTTTATTCCATGGATCTTTCAAATTCAGCAACTGCATGGACAGGGTCGTCAACTGAATGCCCCGAGGGTTTCGTCTTCGAAAAGTGCACCAATATTTGCCCTCCGCCATCCTGCGGAACGCTGCACTTGGTTGGCTAATTTCAGGTCTTGATTTTGAGCAAACTGTTCCTTACCCAATTCCCATAAATTTTTCAGGAACAATTTTCAGGAACACGCAACCGTACTTGTATGCATGTGCGCATGCTTGTCTACGTGTGCGCGCTGGTGTACGTCCGTTAGGTTGCTATGTGCTTATGTGTAGATGCGTAGATGCTCGTCTCCTTGTGCCCTTGCAAATGTGTTCTGTATGAAAATGTTTACTTGAAATGATGACTGTGTCCTAGGACAAGGAACCAGTGGATCGAGTTTCTTTTGCAACGGGTCATTTGTTGGCTCACATGGTGCAAATGCACCCATGGCACCAGTTAGCATTTTAATATCGGTCGTTACTTGAAATTAAAGTCTTTTGCGCTCTCTTCTATTTCCTTACGTAGAAACTCATCCTCGGTAACGACTGCAGTTTGAGGGGTTGGCCAATTGTTCATTTAGGTTTTGCCTACATTGTTAGAACAGCTAAATGCCCGTGTGTGGCCGGCTCTTCATCCACCTAACAAAGAGAACGATCTGGGGGAACGGGCTTTCTGACTTATTTTCCGAATGTAACCAATGTTTTCCATATGAACTTTCATGTCTTAGAGTCAGCTTTAGGTGGCAATACTGGTTATCATTTTTATCGTTGTGAACTTTCGGAGAGCCAGTTTACAGTCATTTGAACACTGACTAGGATGTGCGACTTTTTCCACGAGATTTTTGTATGAACAACAAGTAGGATGGAAATTGCATGCCAGTGTAGCATTTCAGTCATTTTTGGCTTATTGTTTTACATTTGTTCCGATGGACTGCTTTGCACAGAACGTGTAATGCGCAGAACCTTAGCCTCATGAGCTTGCATTTCAGAAAAGCGATTTACTTATCATTGTTGGGGACGCTACCGAGGGAAGAAAGGATGAGTGTCTGCTTCCCTTGCCTCACCCCCTCTCCCTATCCTTTCTCTGACTTCCTTAAGCCGCAGAAGATGTTTCATTGGTCCTTTTGAAGATGATCAAGCTTCACAACGCTTTCGCATAATAAAAGAACTTTCAAATTCCTAGTCGCTATTCAGTTTCATTGCTCAAGTTCACACCAGAGAACTCAATAAAACAGTGCTTTTTTCACATGGCATTTGACAGCGGCTTTCGACAATCCCCATGCTTCATTCCTCATTGCTGCCTCAATCTCCGTTATTTCACCACTAATCAGTTCCATAAAAAGTCTTCGTAACACGTTATGTGAAATCATTGAACATGTTGGTAAAAATATTTGAATAAGGAAATAATAAGACATTATATTATTGCGCAGCGACCAACTCATGAGACAAAAGGGTGAGAAAAATGAAAAGCAGCACTATAACTGCCCATGAACGAATAAACTTGTGAAGTTGCTGAAACGCGACTTTTAAGCCTCGAATCTGTTTTTCTTTGCGTTGTGGACCTCCAAAATGTGTCTGCAAGCAAGGTCTTATCCGGAAATCGTTACTGGTGGAAGAATGTGTCGATCCGAACAGTTGCTAGACGAATGAAGCTAACGCGTGAAGAAGCGCACGTGATTTCTGCCAATTTCGTGATCAAATACGAATATTTTTCTATTTCTGTTCTTTTGGGTATGTGCATATTTTCGTTCCACCGTTGCAATGTTCAAGTAAAATCTGAATGTATGAGATTTTCTTGGGGTCTCCTACCACCTTATTATATACACGTTCCCGAACAAATTTTTCAATTATTTTCGGTCCGCTGGAGTTCGTTTCGTTGTAGAGCTTTTGCAAGAAGGTTTTCTGCAAATTGATTTTTCATTTGACAGGGGCGTGTTGAACTGAGGGTGCGATATATAAGGTCGACCGGAAACCGGAAATGTTTTTTGAACGCAGCTCTGTAATATTGCTGCAGTGGACCAGTTATTTTCAGTTTGGTAGCAAGCAGCTTTTGCAGTTGTCGCTACCACAGTTCACTGAAGTAGATTCGGCTGGGATCCTTCGTTTTCTTACTGCTCAATCTGTGCACTATTGTTCGATACCTAGAGAGCAGAAAAAATATGCAGCTATAAACATACTCGTAGGAGGCTAAGGCGGTGAGAGGTGATCTTCTCCCTTTGAGGCCACTAATTTCTCTGAAGAGACTGCAAGTAACGGCAACAAAAATTGGCTGCACAGAAGTAAGGGTTCGACGAAACTAACGGCATTTACTGTTTAAGCGAGCGGCTTCCTAACAACGACTATGGAGTATAACGGAACGACCGAACGTTGCAAATTTGTGAAGCTAAGTCAGTGGGTGTCAGTTTATTCGACCTCAGTGCATGAATTTGAAATCCAACAGAACCCATGAGAAAGCAGTCGGGGAAAAACAGCGGGTCGTCAAAGAATGGGAGCTGTGTTCAGTATTCCCAAGTTGCAACTTTTTACGGAGTTTGCAGTTTTCATGGAATTGCAGAAGTTTCAGGTTCAGCATTCTGTCATTTCTCACGAACTCCACGCTTCACAGCACGTTATCCCAATTTATGCAAAGAGGATTTCAGAGAGAATATAGCGAAAGGGGAAAATTTCGTTGAGTGTGGTTGCGAAGTTGTGACGAAGTGTTCTTCCATCCTGAGAACAGACCGTTTTATTTAGCACATTTTTTGATTTTGCAAGAAACCGATTGTTGCATGTGACTTTATATCACTTAACCGAGGAAGGTTGTGGGTCTTTACTGCAATCGTCGTCAGGTATGATTTACTAGTCGTTTATTTCTTCTTCGGACAAGGCTCAATAATTGCGTTGCTCGCTTATAGCTGCACTCAATGGTTGCCGTCAATAACGAGACCCAGGTGTTCGCAGGTGATAATGAGAATCAGGGATGGTAACGCTGGCCATCATTAGCCAGTGGTAAACCAGCCTATGTTGAAGAAGGAAAAAAACGTGACTGCGACTTCCAGCCTCTATCAAACAGCTGCCGATAATTTGGAAATACCTGCAATCGCCCGAAAACCGTTCTTTGACTTAGTGGATATGCTGCGTCAACGCAAAATGCATCAGAAAGTGATTCGCCAAAGCAGGTATCCAGATAACTGAGTGAAAGATTTCAGTGAATTTGACCTGAGGAATTCGTGAGGTAATTTAAGCCTAGTCAACGTTCTTGAACGAAACTGTTTCGTGCAGCCAACTTTAAGAATTTCATGGTTTACCTCACGAATTCACTGAATACCTGCTTTATTGCGGACAAAGGCTTTATTGCGGAGCAAAAAAAAGGCAAAAAGGCAAAGGCAAAAAATATTCTAGGATATCGATATTCTAGGATATTCTAGGATATTCAAAATATTCTAGGATATTTGCCTCACGAAGGCAAAAAATCGAAGTCAAGGATATTCTAGGACAAAGGCTTCGTGGAGAGAAGCCCATGCGGAGCTTGTGCTGTTTCCCGTTTTCTATTCACATGTGAATTCAAGAGAAAGTGAAGCAGGAGAAGTTTTTCGAGGAGCGTGTATGGGAGAGGCTTGTTCCTTCGCTGATGTGTTTTATTGCGGCTACTTATGCCGTTGTGCCAGACAAACGCTCCCGTTCTAGACAGGCCTTGCATGTCAGATGCTTCTAGTCTTAAAAAATCTTCGAAAAAGATGTAGTTTTAAAGTTGGAGATCGAATCTGCAGCCGTCATTAAATAGTCATCAATCACCGTAGGAAATAACATCTATGATAACGTTTACTTCTTTACAACTTATTGGTAAAGGCCTCTTTCGAAGAAGCTGCAAAGCTCAGAAAAATGTTGGATCTTACGAAAGAAATGGTCCTTATTAAAGTGTCTACAGCACAACGGCGCGCCTTCGGTATGTTGCTAGATGGCCAAAAAATCGAAGTTCGGAACATGGTAGTCAACTGCCCACTGTGCAGACGTTCCACCAAGCGATTGACGAAATGTGACTGCTGAATCGAAGCTACGGCTGGAGCAAACCACTTTCTATAAACGAAGGATGTTCGTGTGGCTGATAAACCTACACGTGCAGAGCACGTTTCGAAATTTAAATATTTTCGTCTCCTTGGTTGATATTGCTGACTCATTCTCTCTATTTCCGCATCTACCACTGACATAGAAACACTATCATCTGAAACTGGATCGGTCGTATTGTTGTTGCGATGTCCTGACGGTTAGTCTAGCTAATTCAGCGAGTAAAATTCACTCCTCAAATTTGGTCACGTTCATCCATTTCATTCACCTAATTACAGTTCAGAGAAAAAACGTAATGAGGTTGTTCCACGACCCAGAAATTGATACGCGCGGTTTCTCTCAACAGATTTCTTGGCAACTCACAGAAAAAGCTTCCACTTTGTCTGCAGTACTCATTGCTTGCCGGTGCTAGCCAAATATTACTTAAATAAAGCGAAGCTGGGCGAACAAATGAGACGGAAAATGGTGAAGTATAATGGAAATAACAACAGCAAGACTGTGAAAAATCTGACTCAAACTGAAGCGCAAGAAGTTAGCAGAAGCCGGAGAAAGGTGGGAACTTCAGTCGTAACGAGCGCAAATGGCTCGGCAGGAAGCAGAAATGCCAAAGAACCCTCGAAAAAAAGATAAATGGAACACTCAGTTTGCTGCTAGTAAATCATTTAGGACAGCAGTTACATCACTGCTTCAAAAGCAACCTCACGAACGAAACTGGTTTCAAATGTAGTAAAGGTACTATGGTGGTCTAGGAGTTAACACTTGCACACCCATCATGAACATCGAACGAAGCGAATGCCACCTGGAAGGCTCTTTTCTCTTCACTCACAGAAGCAAGTCGCGTTACAAGCACAAGATCCGTCGCGTTACATGCCTGCACAACTAAACAATCGCTCTTGCTTGTTGTGCAATCCTTCGCCTAGCGCAATGACGACGAGTCACACCCAACGCAACATTTACTGCAACTGCAATTCTCGGAAGAGATGTGGGGTGGGATCCGTTCTCGAGTTTCTCCCAATTACTCTGTCAGGTGATCGGAGCGGGTGCTCATTCCGAGGCCTTTCATGCAAGTAGTTTCCATGTGAAATTTCCCGAAACATTTACTGCACTTTCAAATGAGACTCATCTGTACGACGTTCCAACTACACTGAGTTCCGTTGTTCACTGTGTTCTAGAATGCGCTACTATTGATGGAATTGTTCGTGTCTTCTAGTTAGTTACGTGCTGATGTTCTTCGCAGCATAGCCTCGCAGATTCGTCCGTCACACCCGGCAGCTCAATTATATGTCCCATAAACATATTATAGCTCGTAAAGTTGCAGCCGGTTGACAGTACGCTGTGCGATGAAAAACGACGAAAATTGTAGATATTCTGGCCCCGTATAGACCGGGTGTTGGCATACTCATTCCTAGACGTTTTTGATGCATACTCCTTGAGCTACGAAAAACTGAACCATGCCGGTGATATCAGTGATATTAGGAAAGGGTGCTCGGCATGGTTTCTATCTGTTTGTATCTGTGAGTGAGTGTGCATAATTCCTCGTTGTTCCTCGTCTTCCAAACAAAACTCTCCCAATCTGCCAAACCTGTGACTCACTTCCCTAGAATAGGGGATCCGGCCAGGTTGCAAGCACTGCTACATTTAAAAAAAACGCAGATCCCAAACTTCGGTGCACTTGCTCGCTTAAACGGCAACCACTCGCTAAAGTAGCATAGAGACGCGGAATATCAGAACGAAAATTCTGGATACGGAGGTGCAGCCGGCTGGAACTAGCTTCACTCCAATCCTCCTGTGATGACGTGCAGGGCTAAACTCTTGCAATAAAACTTCGAAAGAAAAACAGAAGTTGTGTGCGTTCAAAGCAATTTAATGAAGGTAGGGAGCAAGCACTAAGGCGGATCAAGTGACTACTCAGCATGTGTAATGAGGGATAGCACAAAGGGGTGTTGATGTAGGGATATAATAATTCGAGCTCCCAGACTGATCTAAAGACCGAGGTGGCTTATAATCGGCCGTTGAAGTACCGGCGGCTCAACGTATCGAACATCCCGTATTATACAAGTTTGGCAAACTGTTCGCCCCTTATATCTATGCTTTCTTTCAATCTGCTACAGCGCAGCTTGATAGTCGGCTCAGACAGACCTCAAGGAGACCTGGAGAGTGAGATGAACAGTACAGGTCTGATCACCATGCCATTCCCTTCTCTTCCGTCCTCATTAAATAAATGGATGCCACTGATCAACGCCAAGCTAACAACTTTTATGCACGATATAGTCGTCCTCTCGCTTTAGCTAGGTTGAAAATGTGCGCTCATTACAGATCTTAACAAATTCCTTCCCAATATTAACAGTAGCCATGAGGATATAAGCAGTATCCTCTCTTACGTTGTTTTATGGCTGAGCCGCGCACCTCATCCTCCTTTGTGTGCGTAAAGTCAACCTAAACGATGATAAACACACCCAGTACTTCGTCCACACAAATGAGTGAACATCAGAGACAGCTGACTGGATATTTCTATATTGACGATCACCCTACCCCATCTTTGACAGGCTTGCGAACCACAGTGCTTTGTTGATGAACGCCGACCTGTTCAACTGATTGGGAAAAGGCTATTTGCAGCAACGTTCATTGCGTGAAAGCATTTACTTGCATACAACGTGCAGTGAATAATTTCAACAAGACAATGCACAAAGATACCACGAAACCAACACAATTAAAAAGTACAGTCAACACTTCCAAACAGACTACTGTCACTCTCCTTTCAAATGACTCATTAAACTCATATTAGCTGATAGTCTGTGACTCTCCAACTGCTAATGCACTAGCGAAACATGAGAATCATTTGTAGCATCCGTCTCTTTTACCTCAAATGTCCTACACATTACATCACGATGCACCCTAAGTAGAGCGTCAGAATCATCCGACACTCTCATCCGGAATGCAGTGAAAAAACATTAAGGCAAATAAAGTGCAACACCGTGAAGTATGACGATGAGTAGAAAGCGACTGTAAGCAGCAAAATTAGATTTAATTCATCATAATTTACTGTTTCCATTATATCTCGTTCAAAGGCGACCAAAAGAATAATATCAACAGTCCACAATGGAGAATGGGTGAAATGTTAGCTGCAATGGGGTGCTCGTAACAATCTCATCCAGTTCAACGCCTTTAGAAGTTTCTGATGTCACAGAAGAATCCTCATGATATGCCGATTCCAAGGAAAACTGTTCGATGGTATGGTGTGTATGAACATACACGTGCACAAAGATTCTCAAATAATGTATTACGAATTTTCCTCAGATCGCATATCCACTCCTCGCCGACAATCCAAACTAAAACGAACCCACCGCTACCAATGAGCGATCATGCAGGAAGCGTGTTAATGGGCACTTGAACACCAAACATTGAATGCAAATCAAATAGCAGCGATAAAGCGAAGATCATGACAAAACAAGCGAGCAAACTGCAACATAAGACAGCCAGTCATAAACGGCACATTTGTGGAAATAAAAGAAAAACTGCATAATATATAATCATAAGCATAAACGATCAGATAGGTTAGTGGGAAGGACGCTCATAAAAAACGCACATCAGCATATTATTTCTTCGTTATCTCGCTCAACAGCTGCCACTTCTGGTAGCTCTCTCAACTGCAGGTCATCACTATGCGTAAAACAATGAGTATATGTAGGAACAAGAAGGCGGAAACAAACCGTTCAAGAAAAAAAAAATGGATGCTGTCATTCCACATGAAAAATAGAAGAGTGATATCAATCACCAACTCCCTACCAATCCCCTCAACTACCCATCGTGGCAGACCCTCTGATAGGTTCAATTCCGCTTGACTGCGTTCAACCGTGTCATCATATAGGCAGCTTAAGTAACATCTGAACAAGTATGCACAATACAACAAACACCTAACCAGGTAAGAGGCGCTCTTGAAAATATGCCACAACCGTAATTAAGGTGAAAGAACATTCCCAAAAACAAATCACTCAGCAAAAAAATTAAAAAATGAAAACCTCAGTAGCAACATAGAAAAGCATGAAAGGAGTACCATATAAGCAAGGTTTTACGACAATATCCCATCTACTGGAACTGAGATATGAGCGCAATTCACTTCATACAAGTGAATACCGCCTTAAGACATCTTCGCAAATCCAAACCTTGCATACGTAAAACATTCATTCCGCTGCTGGAAATCTATAACAGCACAAATTCGAACAAATCTTCTCTTGCAGTAGACTCGAATAATGGATTCATCTACACCACAAACTCAAATAAAGCTCCCTCCCAGCAAAACTGCTTTCTTCTTTCTCCGACGCCAAAATCTGTAAGCCTTCACTGTCGATTATAGGATAATATACCATCTTCTCTGCTTGCTGAAATGTGCGGTATCGGCAAGTCTGTGCTCCGTTTCAAGCGCTACAGCACTCAACACGTTCTCGCCTTTTACTGCTATGTCGCGATTGTCGCCTTAGTGTTTCACATCGAACGCAAATTCCATCATTCAATTCACTTTTCCCTAACGCGCTAACCTACGAAACTGCACAAATCACATGATGCAAGACTGCGGTATTTATGCAGCTGCATTGGAAAACCAGTACAACTCGTGAAGCTGCCACAAAGCTCTGAAAGTGATGCCTATTACAAAATAAAACTGATGCCTTATAATACAGCTTCAGCATCGTCGAATACTTCGTGATGGCGATCCTTTTTGAGAAGTTTGCAACGTAGCGAACCAAATGCATCCTCAGGATCACACTCCTCAACAAATAAGTTGCCCACGTTTGCGAGCATCAATATGGATAGCAGATAACGACAACATTCATACCACGCCTTTCCCTTCACCAGCTGCAACTGTTCACTTCAACAATCCTTTTACTGTAAGGCGCATAACGACGTAAAGAAACCTCACGTTAAGGTCCGAGGTGGAAAGAGGAAGGGTCCAGGTCTCAAATGTTTACTATACTCCTTCCGATTCTCCTTTTACTGACAAAGTCTCCAAGGCCACAATCCTTAGACAGCCAAACAAAACAAAGCGGTAACAAGAAAAACGTTTCCCTCTTTTTCACGTCTTCACTGTCGACATCCGTGGACTGTTGCTTTCTGGTAAAATCACGCCAACGGAAAATGGGTATAGCTTCAGGACTACTTGTAGCCATAATAGTCTAGCAAAAAGAATTAGATCGAAGCTGATGTAACGTCCAAGACGCATCTTTTCACAGCCCAACTTATTTTGCACGAAAATGGTAAAACACATTCCGGCACATATGCCAACTAAGTTTAGCCGAATCTCATCCAGGCCAAGCATCCACTCGCCGCTACATTTTCAAGAACGTGTAAAATTTACGAGAACGGAACGACGAACATGTTTTTTTCACGGCACTTCCCTGAATCAAAACAATACATTCAGGTAAGCTAAAGTTAAGGAAACTACCGAATAAATCTAAAATGAGCGAGGAGATATTTAAACTTGAGCGAGTGCAAAAGGACTCCCTTTTACAGAGAGATAAAAGTATGCTCGAAACCTTTTTCCAAAATAGACAAGGAAGAAAGAAGCATGAGGAACTTAAAAAAGGACAGCAAATAAATCGTTCACATGCGCACCGTTGTTAGGTTAGCTCTCTTGAGAACACCGATCTGATCGCACAAAAAAACCAATTAGCTTTAGTAAACTTGTCGTTGGTTGCACAACGCAAGTGACTCCATTTCATGGCATAATTCTCCAATCGATTATGCGATGCATGCACTAAGCAGAAGTATAAAGCGCCTTACCTCCACAAAAGGAATCGTCTGTCCAATTTGCTGGAATTTGCCGAGAACCTCATCACCGTATTCATGAATACTGAACTCACGTCTGCTTTCCTCTTCTTCTAATATTGGAACCATCCTCTCTTCCCACTTCTGTACTCTCTGGCATAATCTCGACGTCGACTCCTCACTGACTGACCAGTATCTGCAAACATGCAAAAAGTGCAAGTGACAAAACGATGACGTATCAAGAAGCGAATCCCATCCTCTGATCAAAGATTTGAAGCTGTATACGACGAGCAGATTCATAACGAAGAGGAACTCCTCTTTATTCATTTTTATTATTCGCAATCAACATCCATTCTTCTTATTTATTTTGCATTTACCGTTCAGTACCTTCGTGACCATCATCAGAACCGCTAACAAAAAGTCGACAATCAATTTTTCACATCCAACCTAAATCTCAAAATCAAGTTATCGTCATTTGCACGAAACGGAAGTAAATTTCCAATTATCCAGCTTCCGATCATAAGTGCTTGATCAGCAAAACAATATGTGAATGCTCATCATCGAAAGGTGATGGATGATAATCACTCCAAATGATAATCACAGCTCTTCAAAAGTGAAATGAAAAGTAAACGGGACCTGCATATAATAAGTTAGCATTCACCAACCTCTGGAGGTAGTAAGTGAGGACCTCTTCGTAGGTCATCTGATCGAACGACTTCGTTAAACTGACGTCCCTTGCTGCTTTCCCATCGTCGTACACATTTCCGAAAGCAACTGGTCCTTCGATATCTCCGTCATCTAATCCATCAGCGAACAAAGGGGTATCTTGAAGCAGTAAATACTTGCGGAACGAAACGAAGACGCAAGAAATGCTGCGTGCCGATCACTTTCCTCCTCTCCCTTCCACAAAAAAATTCATGTCTCCTGCCGTAGATCACTGTCGTGACTCAAGAAAATCAGACGATGCAGGATTTTTATCGAAGGAAACAAGATGCAGGAAAAGAGAGAATCTTCCTTTGCACACAAGTGCTATGATAAGGTACGCACTGTTGATGGCAAACACCACTGTGTGAATGTTTTGCACTTCTTGATACTGAGTGCAGCCCGTGCTACGTTGTTTCGCATATGCTTCTCTTACTGCATTTTGGCTCATTAATATTTTCATTTATCGAGCAAACCGTGCATGTCATTAAAATTGATGTCATCAGCGTCAATGTGTATGCGGTCATAAAAAGCACGCAACGTTGCCTACTCATCCGTCTATTCGCAATTACGAGGATTCCGGCGTTTATTGAGCATTTCACTGCCACTTATTTTTTACGGCCAACCACTTCCCACTGTGTGGAGTAGGGAAACCAATGGTGAACTGCCAAGCTGAACCGTAATAACAACTTGATAAGCTACCCTTGTTTCGATGAAACTCGATTCTTATGAATAAGAGGTAACTTGAATTCACGTTCCTGAACGAAACGGATTCTTGACCAACCCTGCTCGTCCTCAGAAGTCACACAATTCTGCTAAAACAGAACCCTCCCTCCCTCCCTCCCAAAAAAAAGAAATAACAGTTCTGCAGTTCATAACTAATGTCGTGCACACTCTGCTTTCGTGTTTCTTCAACTACCTGTAATACAAAGGAACATTATAAAGGTCACAATGTCCGACAGAAGCATCAACTTACTCGAAGCGTTTACTCAAGTCGCGAACAGAACCTAAACTAACCATCAACAGCCGCTGGCTCAACCATTTCGATGTTTATCTCATCGTCGTCTTCGTGTCCATTGCCTGCCTCCTCATCCCACATATCGAACTCTTCCGCTGCTGCATCTTCCCTACCTACTTTGCCTGAAAAAAGGAGACTTAGGCTGTTTAAATTGCTTACGCTTGTAGAAGTACAGATGTTCTTAATACTGCACTTGAATGTCTTAGCGGACAAAGATAGCCCAAAATGATCGACTTACATATTTATGTTTACGCAAAAAAACAGCCGTTCGTAGCTTATTTCATTACTCCTTTGCAAAATGAGCGCAATAATTCATCCGCAGGCTGTCCTATCAATCTCTATATCTGGCTGGCGTCAACAACTAGTCCTCTCGTAACGCAATCGATATAAACGAAATAACGGTCAGCCGAAAATGGACGTGTTCTTTGAGTGTTTACAATTCTTCGCAGGTTGTTGCTAAAGAGAGCCGTTCTACGATATATCTCAGAACCTTCATATTTCACAGCTCTCGCTCCAATCTTATTTCATCAGCTGCAACCATTAGGCAAACAGAGAGATGTAAACACACTTCGTGTTGAAAGTTAAAATTCAAAAATAAATGAAAACAAAAAAATAGAGAAAAGCAGAAATAGCTTCCACCAGGGCAAAATGAAGGGCGAAAAAAATGCAGACGGCGGATTCGCAAATACACTTTCACTCATCTAATATTTCGCAAGGTCTGCCTAGCGCGAAACAGAAAAGTGCAGCTAGGATGGGGAGAGATGCTGAGAAAAAGGAACAGGATCGGTGGATTGTCCCGGATGGAAAGAGAATATTCTCGTATCATGCCCGCGGAACGGCAAGGCAGCCGGAGTTGTCCACAGCGTACAATCACCAGCTGTGCCCGACAGTCGCCTAAACGGCGACACTTCCCCACTTCATATGACGCTAAACACTGATATACTGGTGGAGCCTGGGGAAAAAAACTACACCGGCAAAGGGAATCGATTAATCGTTACTTGAACACCAAATTTACCCACCCTCCCGCCGTTAGCGTGAAGACAGAATTCATGCTCTGCCTCACAGTAGATATCTCACATTCTTGCCACTGCTCTCGGTCAGCCAGTGTCAGAATATGGATAGGACCACCTCAACACTCATCACACCAGAACTGAGTTCATATCCTAACACCGATGTGGAGAGCCTCAGCCTGATGTACCTCCTATGTTTCCGAGACTAGCATCTTCCCAGCATGTAATTTGTGGGACTCTTAAATCAAATCAGACAGACAACCTGAAATAAGCTGTTTCACATCTCAGCAAAAACTAGATGCTCTTATATTTTATAAGAAACTACTCGATAATTAAAGAAAAAAGAACTTCAATCACTGCCGAATTGCTTTTCGATCATTAACATTCCCAAAATTTATTTGTGCATGTGAAAACTCAGGCAACAGCCCGCATCCATTTTTTTCATTTCAATTACATTTAAATTTAAGAAGTAACGTTTCTTAATGCTTATTTCAGTTCATAATTTCAGTTGCATTAACGTAAAAATATAATCGTCCAAACCGAGTTCGTGTACATCCAGATGCACATAACACCAAAGCCGTGAAAGATTGTCTCGCCATCCAAATAAACTCTCATCGACAATCAAAGAACATTGATGAAGTGACCATTAAATTTTACCCCTAACCACACAAGCGGCTATCACAGTTCAACGTCTTCATAGTGAGCTTCATAAATTCCAAAACGCCTTCCACCTACTTCCCTTAAACAGTGCTGGAGATGAAGTGTGTGACACAGTCTCAGCACCAAAAGAATCAATCACCCAGCAGTGGGGCAAACAATAACTTCACAGCAAGATATCCCATAAACTTGTGCTAAGGCATGAAAAAAGAATAACAAGAAATAAAAAAGACTCACTACGGGAGGAATGGACAGTGTGCTGTTTCATCCCATTCGCCATGCTATGTGAAGATCGTCCCCGTTTGCTGTGCTTGTCTCTCACGAAACTGAAGCAAATACAGTGCAGCATCAAACATTTAAGTACTCAAATTCAGCTATCACTTAGTTTCTGGTGAGTAGTCTCCCTTAGCGAAACACCGGGATCTCCAGCTCGCCCAACGTACAATCGCACTTTTGCTTGATCGAGAGCCATGAGACGATGTTGCAAGCGCATTGGCAAACACAAAAGCGTAATTTAAAATCACATCAACTCTCCCTCTCGATAAGAAGTCCACTCATCGAAATCAACCACAACAAGCATCCAACCGGTCAAAATTTAATTCTCTGAAAACGATTCAAAGGAGGGGAGAGCGAGAGGCGGACAAGATCAATTTTAAAACCATCATAACCGCAGCAGCAATCACTTACCCTATGATAGCGAGGAGCGTATTGTCACTAAAACCAATCCGAGTCTGCATGCACTTCTTCTCCGATGTTTTCCTGAACATGCAGTTCTTCATATACTCGGTCAGAGGTGGCCTCAGCGATAATGCCATCCTTTCACGCTTTTTATCTCGTCTTTTCAGTCGCTGCTCAATAGTTGTATAAGTTTTCGTATCCTGAAATAAAACTAAATTTAGAAGAACAAAAGAATATCTAAATGGAATTGCCGAGTGGTCGCATTTGATAGATTTTTTAAGACAACAACCTGTCCAGCGACCCTGAATTTGGAAGCAGAAAGAGAGAGGGGTGTCACTAGCAATGACGGATCAAAAGAAGAAAGTAGTATTAGAGAAATTTTCGCCTATGCAAACAAAAAAATAAGAATCTTATTCCATCCCCTTCTATGAAAACGTCCCAATGCACAATCGGTCAGTGGCATGGTATGCATGGCGCATACGTACATCCCAATCGTGGTCACCCGAGTAACGTTCACGCATTTCAATGGGAACGATGCAAAGAAAGAGATGAAATTTCCTATGACCTGCTTAAAAATAATCAAAATTGTTTTATTTCAGAAATTGAACGCGTCATTCCTTGTATCGAACCTCCGTCTTCTTCTCCTCTCAGCTTTTAAACCAAACAAAATAGACCAATGTGTACTTACATGAAACTCGCCGTGTGAGAAAAGGCATATGGAATGTAAAACTTGAACGCCTAGGAATTTCCGTTAAGTTTGGCCAATTCTGAAATAATCAAATTATCACCTCCGATAACCATGAATAACTTACCTTAAAGGGAGCGTAACAGTGTTTGTCATCTGCGATCATATCGAGCTCCCTTATAGGAGGACACTCATCACTATTCGCAATCTTCAACAAAATCAACTCGATTAGTTTCACAGTTGAAAAATGTAATAATCAGCCAACACAAAAGAAAACGGAACGAAATTACACCAATGAAACTAACATATTCTTTTTGCTCCACTCAACACAGATCACGGCGACACTTAAAGCAAACGCAAATCTCGATCCGAAAATTACACGAGTTCGGCCATTCAGGAAAAGTCAAGTTAATCGATATTTATGAAAGGAATTTGGAAGGCGAAAAGCGAGCTCATGACGATTTTTATGGATCCTGAACGGATCAGATGAAGACCTGCGATATGGCGCACTTCCGGAATCTAGGCGATATAAGAAACGTCCGTCTTCCAGCACACGCAAGCAGCTGTCTCTGCCTCATCACACTAAAGTTTCCAGGAGGATAACGCATACTTAAAATAATCGGAAGGCGAACGTGAGAGTTGCATGAGCTTATTAATAACCGAATATTTTATTGAGTCGAAATGTAAGTCGTTCAAAAAGAGAAGAAAAATAAGCAGAAATACCATATCTTCGAAGAACTCATCCCCATCACTCCAATTCCCAACGTCACATTCTGTCACAACATTGCCCTCTTCTGGATATTCTGAATTTATCAAATCCACCGTCATCTGCTCCGATAGTCGTTGCACTTCCGATGCTACACAAGTTCCGCACGTTCTCCGTTCGTTTTCTACAATCGCGCTCGATGGACCTCTTCTATGATCACCGTCGCCTTAAATGCCCTTTCGTATAAGCACTTCCAAGCTAATATGTACCTCTACATGTGATCATATCTTCAAAGATAAGCGTGCTCTTTATTGAGAAACAACACAGAACAATCGGTTATAGTAGAATAAGAGAGAAGTGATGTTATAGATGAATGCTTGCTTGCGGAATGTGGAATATGCAAATAGCAATTACGAATGTTTTAACGACTAAATGGGAAACATGTCACCAAATAAAAATAGCTCTTAGAATTTGGCGTATCCGTCAACATAGGAAATTTTTTTAGATTGTCTTCATTATTATTACAAACAAAACCCCAACAAATACCTCCATCCAAATACCGCAATATTTGAATTGTTAAGCGGCGATTTCGATCACTGCTCATTTTACAAAAAAATGCAAATGCAAATCACATGAAAACCTCTGACAATGACGAATGGCAGAGGACGTTTTCATGCAGCAGCATCCAGCTGCAACTCGGAATAATTTTGATGTCACTTTCAACAATAACGACGAAGCGACCGATAGGAAAATAGGCAAAGCCGACGCTCTGCAGAGTGCCCTAAAACACTCCACAGGATGAAGCCCTCCTTTTAGGCCTATAAGCGTCGGTCCTGTGTTATGCGCAGCACTTAAGGAAACTGCATACAGACTCCTCAAGTGTGCTAAAGATTTCCGCAATAACTCGGAGAATGGATTGCAGTTCTTCGCATTAATTGCCAGACTGTTGTTGGTCTTCATCCGCCGTCCTTTTAATCATAAGCGTTCGGCAGGTGACAGGAGAGTGACTCTGCACTAGTCGGCTCAAAAGTGCCATCTCTGAGCTCGTCACTGTGGGAATGGCCTTCGAGTTTTATAGTTTCGATCGAACAATCGAAAACATGAACGGTTCCTCTTAGCCTGGTAGTTGCCGCCTGGTGATGCGGCAGTACAACTACTGTTAACTCTTTGACCAAATTTATTCACCTAGTGGGAGCATAGCCTCTTCAACAGCGGCTGCGGCGATATCGTTATGTAGTTCCACCATCGTGGTTGAATCGCCGATTTCCTCTCCAATTATCATACTCCCATTGGCCGCATCAGTGATAGGATCCTGAGTATTTAACTCGCCAAGCAACTTCGCGTTGACCAAGTCCAACAACAAACTGCCCTGAAAAACCCCTGACCGCGATAATGCAATCTTACGGGTAAATCGCTCTTCAGAAACTTCTATATAGTCCTAAATAACAGCGTCGGCATTATAAGATTTTTTCCGGAGAGTAAGATGTGCACTCTGAGGTTTCTACTAAAAAAGAACGAAAATCTTAATCACCAATCAGAGGATCGACGATTGAATTTTGCTCATACGAGACTACCAAGTGTGAAATGGGCCTTGATTGACATTCTGCATATTTGCACGCTCAGTGAGACACGCTTCTGCAATCCCATACACAAAAAAGGCGCCACTATGAGGAACCGTTTTAGAGATTACATTAGTGAGAACCCGGATGAGAAAATAAATGCCGATAGACTAAGAAATTATGCGAGACCAAATACGTAGAAACAAACGCTTTTGTGAACGATGCCAGTGTTGATTCTGAAGTCGTCCTTCTGACCGATCAACTCCTTACTGTTACGACGTGCGAACAATGGCATGTTCATTTTTTCGAATTCAGCCAAAGGCATTAGCGACATTGGCAACTGAAACAAAATTCTCAGTGTCTCGGAATATCAAAAAATTCATCCTCAACAAATACCACCCTAGAAGAACTGGGCCGATATAATAACGAAAACGTGAACATACTGATGAATTGGCCATGCTGAACTAGACCAACCGAAACATTGTTACGAACCGAAGATTAGATGAGAAAGAAGGTAACGCACCACTGGCAGCGTTGTGGCAGCATTGAAGCCGTTAGTGATCCTAAGCAGTGATGAGTCTTCTGGTCTCAAAGACGTAAAATCTATAAGAGCACATGGGTCTGTCGGATGCTGGTCAAATGCTGCTTCCATTTCCATATCATCATCTTCTGCTCCTCCATCTTCAGCGCCATCGTCACAGCCTACGAAGGAAGGCTGATAACGAAAAGATGGTGCACCTGTTATGTACTAAACAATGGGTCTCACCAGATCAAAACTGGCTGCGCCATCTTTTCAAATGATGGAGCTTTAAGACGGTTAAAGTTCGAATTAAGCTTTAAGATGAATCGTTAGTCGAATCTTTCAAAATTCACTGAGGAAAACATACTGAAAGAAAATATTTACGATGCACTTCTAAAATGAGCCAGCTACAACAACAAATTCGAATTCTCGAGAGCATCGCTGACAAACGAGCAAAAAATCTCTTGGCATCAAAAGGCAATTCGCGTATCATTCAATCACTAAGAATTTGGATGCAGATCGAATGATCTTTTTCGAATATTTAAAAAAATCTCTTGCGCTGTAAGTCATTAGACAGCAATTTTCCTTTGAAAAATTAGATGACAGGAAAAGAAAGCATTTAATCCAAAAGCCGCAAAAAAATTTAAAACAGCTTTGAAGACATAAAAATTTTTGACGCCACGTCATGGAATACCTGCAGTCTACTCGCCGGATCGACTACAACAAACAATTAACGAAAGAAGATAAAAAACTGATAAAATAATTAAGTCTTCTAGTAGGCAACTATTCAGCTGAAGTGGCACTGAATTTTGAAGCAAAGCAAATTCAGCTGCGCTCAAACTTATATCATTAGACGAAGAATGTAGAATGACCATAATCACCGTTCTTTTTCCCGCTCTTCTTTAGTCGCATCTGATCGGAGAAACCGATTGCGAGTTGGTAGACATATTCAACCTTCCGACAATAAACGTCTGATATGCCTTGAACCAGCATGCCGGCCTCAGGAAAATTGAAATGTTCTTCTGCACCATCTCTCCCTTGGAGAACACTGCAAATGCAAATTTTAAAGCAAAGTAGTTGATTTGCGAAACCTATACTTAATTTTCTTCAATAAGCGGTGTTGAATGCACTAATAATTATGTGCTCAGATTCGAAGCTCTCGGAAAACGAACGCTGAGACGAAATTTCAAAAAAAAATTAAGAGGAGAAGGGCAGTGGTAACAAATAGGAGGTGATCCTGTTAACAAATAGGAAGAGCACTGGCACGGCAAGCACACTTGTTTCCCCTCATCCGACCAACCATTTCTGCAACAAATAAGCTGTCCCGATCAACGCACTTGCACTAACGTTCTTTGACGATGGAAACTTCATTGCAGGCAGAATTAAGGCACCTTAAAATGTTCGCGAGTTACTTCAAAGTTGAAGAATTATTGCACGTCCGTGTAGGCAACAAATGCAGTCTATGACGCATACTACTGCAGTTTAATTGCCTCATAAAGGTGTGCTATCGAGCACATATGTACGCCTCATTAGGAATCAAAGCAGTCCTACTGGGAATACACACAACACACTACCATGTTCGGATACGACTTTCACTGCGTAAAGGAATACCAATGAACGTTCTAACAGAACCCAATGAGCGTACTAAAGAATCATAGCAACCCCAACGAATAACAATTAAGGTGCTGAAATTCTCAGAAAAAAATGTGGCAAGACAGTCGCCCACAGGTTGTTAGTCGTGAAACACTTCAAACTTTAGTCTCGACTCACCGAACCGTCGTTTTATGCAGTTCTGTAACTACTGACTCCTTTATTACTCGTTATGAAAAAAATGCCAACCTTCCAACAATGTCATTAGATCCATACCTACTTTATCTACACTCATAAATCTTCCTTTCCATTAGCATAGCTCTGCATATATTGCGAAGTAACCAAAAGACGTAAGGCGCCTAAGCAATGAACTACGCCGTTCTGAATGGACTGGAAAATAAACTAGACTGGGTGAAATCAGCAGAAGAGATCGCTCAGTTCCAAGGACTGCCGAGGTTAAAATAAAAAGCGGACTTCGGAACTCTGGGGAACAACGATCGGAACTTCAAATGCGGTATTCACCCATCTATATAGATAACTCATGGGACCCTGATCGCATGATGCTGCTCATGAAAAGATGTAATCACTGAAACCTTTCAATACAATCGGCCAAATAGGACTCGATATCGATGTCCCAATTCTTCGCAAGATCCCTCACCGGCTGCAGCAAGAATGCATAACGTGATGCCAGTCCACCAGCCAATTCGGTCATTTAGGCTGCCTCAACCTGCAAAGAGACGAATTTCATCGGAGAGTGACCTAACAGTTATGTCACCGATCGGACGAACAAACCGACAAATCATCTTCGACACATGTCCAAAGATTCTCAGGAGTCGAATAGTTTCAATGCCTGCTTCCTATGCCGCACTCGAAAAAAGACCACTTTTAAAAATTGGAAAATGTGCTAAGCAGTGTGGCACAGTACGCGCTTTTTGCTTTCTAATCTAATGGAACACCAGGCATCAAAAACACACAATCGCGATAACGAAGCAGAACTTTGTAGTGAGCTCCTCTACACAATCGAGCGCTCGCACAAACTCGAAACCAAAAAGCCGTGCTGAACCAGGATATGGTTGGGAACAAAATGAACACGATCTATTATTTTTTGGCATACTGAAAGAGCTATAACTCTCGCAACGAATAGAACAGAACCAGCAAGGCAACAATTTCCACACCTTTGCTTGTAGCCAGCAATAAACAAACAACTCCACCTTACGTGCTGCACTTGAGACAACATCGACGCCATGCAATTATCATATTCATCGATTCCACTAACAAACTATAACTCCCAATCCTAAGCTTTCATGAAAAGTTGCGAGTAGAGAGCTGTTGAACATGTTGGATATGAACGTGGGTATTTCTTCTGACTACATACATATCCAGGATTCCGTGCGTACCCCCATGGAACCAATCTATCAGCTGCAAACTTTCGCCACTTTTCCAAGCGAGTTATTTTCGCACAGTGAGGAAATATAGGACTTCCATGAGCACCGAACTGCAACGTAACTTAGCGGCAAATCTCTCTCCTGAAAATCCCTGTCCAATTTTCTCTTGCATATAATGAGGGAGCTACTATTGATAGGTTGGATTCTTTGGTCAAATGACGTAATATGCTAACGCACAAACTGGTTTGCAAATATAAGTGAAGCCAGTACATCCAGTTCCCCGAGAATTTCTCCAACCACTTCAGGCAACTATTGCTAAGCAGCAAAAGGCGAAAAATTAATAACTTTCGAAAGAACACTACATTGTCCTCATTGCGCCAATAACAAAAAGGTGCCGAAAGCCTAACGTCATCTCTAGACAACTTCTCTGTATGTGCCAAATCATCACGATGCTGAAACTACCGGAGAGACTTCAGGCTTTACAAAGCAAACAGGGACGAATATACCAGTTGGGGCGAAGTCGTCAGTAACACCACCTCAGAAACGTTAGTTCACATGGATTCAAAAAAAAGCATGCGAATTGTATGTACGCCTCACAAATCATTCACCTTCTATGTTATTAGCATTTGGTCTGCCACCGGCATAAACGAAACAGTGCCAACTTATGTACATTATAAAACATAAAACACGAGAGCCAATATAACTAGCCACTGATGGCATGCAAACATCGAAGAGCACCTCACTCAAAGCCCAGGTGATCGCAAAGATAAACCGAAACAACGAAACAGCGAGTAAATAAGAACAACCGCTCACAACAGATGCACTGTAGGAAGTGAGCAAAGCTTTCTGCTTTCAATTTTCTCGACGCTATGAAAAATCATCGATGGATTCTTTCGTTGGCCTCAGAACGACAGGAAAAGTTTGCTCTGCTCTCAGACGATGAGAAAGCAATTCAACCCTATAGGACCACACCGATTAATGAGCAAGCTATTTTGATAGTGAAAGTCAGCAGTGAAACGCTTTTTTGACGCAGCTCAACGGGTGGAAATAAGCAGAGCAACCGTTGCCTGCATTTTAGTGGATATTAGAGTCACGCTATATGGGCCACGAGAGAAACAAGGAAACTACTACGACGTCGAACATAAGGTGGCACAGCCCCTTAAGCAACCATAATTAGAGTGGATAGCGATTTTCATCCGTCATCAAAGAACGCTTAATAAGTCTGGATCGAACTAACGTTCGATGTAAGACGCCATTCATATTTTCCTCCTACTGTTTAAGGTAATTCATCATACTAGCTAGGCCATATACCGGCATTACATGAACATACTTTCTACAGTCCTATTTAAGACTGTATCGCTATAAAACAGCAATTCACGAACTCATCGCTCGAACTACGCCTGCAATTATACTGCACTGTCATCGGATCAGGACCAGATGACGTGAGCTACACCAGTGCATAAGGAGAAAAGGACGTTGTGATCACCAAACAACAGCTATGTGCAATATCCCCTTTCCACGAACGGCTTCACTATCCTTGCGGGCGTTAGCTTGTTGTCCCTCCGCTCCACGAAAAAAGAAATCAAATACGTTAAAGAAACTTCTAATGAACGCAGTTCACCCCTATTGGACCATTAATGAATAACATAAAGAGATAATGAGAAATGGTTTAAAACCATCACAATGCCAACACAATCGCGAACATAACAAAAAGAGGTTTATTGCGAAGCATCAAATACTCTGCAAAAGGGCACACCTTCTAACAATAAAGCATCACAGCAAATCCGCATTCGACGACCGCTAATACCAGACGAAAATTTAATTTAAAGGAAAAACTTATCCAATGTATGGAACATGCTTGCATTCAGCACTCTTGGACAGCGATCGCTATTGTAGGCGCGGATATACACTCAACGGCTTCATATAGAAAACTATCGTGGGCTAATCCCACTGTTACTCCTCCATACCTAGTTGCCTAAAGAATGGAAAATTTCCTCGTAGGAGCTCGGTAATTAGTGTCCCAGAAAGTTCTGTCCTTGATCCTCGCAGTTCCGCAATTATACACCTATAGCCCACATATGCCCAACTGAGGGTCGGGCTTTCTCAACGATAAACTGTGCCGATAAGACCGAAGGAGCAGATTAACCAAAATGATAGATTGCATTAAACAGTTGACAGCATTTCTGCAATGCAATGCACACACTAACATTAATGTTAGTGAGCGAGCGGCGAGTGAGCACTGCCTCAAATTGGTTTCATATTCGCAACGACGGCGACCAAATTCGAAGAGAATTAATGTCGCGCAGTCTCGTCGACAGCAACCCTAATTCCAAAGTTCTGCTCGCAAGCAATGACGACATCTCTACAAAATCTATTTCCAGTCTTCCCTTCTTTTTCAGTTTCTTTCGCCATTTGAGGTGCCCCTCTTCATAAGACTCATTATCTCGCCCACAACCCCTTCTCACAAACTGCCACTAAGTTCTTCATCACTCCTCAAAAAAGCAATTCGCAACGAACTGCTTTGACGCAAAAATGACATCCCTCATATTTTCTTCGCTTCTTGTTTTCAGCTCTTTTCAGTGAGCTTTGACCTTCTTTTACAAGCGATTGTGCAATTTTTCCCTCTCCGATTGGACTAATGGAAGATTAACCTTGCTTTCGCCTACAACAAAAGGTACATAAGCAGCGAGTAAGTACAGAAATGATCAACGTTCGTAAAAAATATAGATTTAGAGGTCTCTTTTTCGCAAACGATGAAATGCATTTGGAAAATTGGTAAAAACTAGAATATGTAGACAAATGCGCAATAACATGACAAAAAAGTCTAACGATTCCTTTCTGGCAGCTCCAATCCAACGAGATTAGCACTTTCCGCTATTGAACGCTCTCCTCCCTAAAAACAAACAATAGGTCAGCCAAAATAGATGCTCTTTACAATTAGCAAAAAACTTTTATGGCAATGACGATGATAGCACTCTTCTAATCTCCCGTTTACTTCAGCAGCTTTCGTCTCGTAACATTAATGGGGGAAGTACTTGGTGAAATTAACAATACAGCCCTCCCTATTAACTCCCCATACTGCACATAGCAAGTCTGAACGAAGGGTAAAATGGATGGAAATAGTGATGTGGACCACTGCAAATTTTGAAAATGAAGAAAGCCTAGCGAGTATATTCAATTTTTCTACAGAAATTTATCTCACATAAGCATATATGAGGTAATGAGGTTCCGATAAGCAAAGGAAGTGCAACAGCTTTCATCCAAGAAAACGTCGCAAGTGCGAAGTCCTGAATAGAAGTGAAGAGATGCATTAGAAGTGGTGTATGAGGAATCTGAAGCTGCCATTCTTCCTAGTCATTCGCTTCCTTAAGTGCAGCTGCAATCAATTCCTATCAATAATGATGAGCCCGATATATGCGATAGTAGACTTCAATCTCATCAAGGAACCCTGCACAGACGTTTTGTAAATAAGAGGCTTTAAAAAGGGAAAGAACAACTGCTCTCAGTGCAACGGGGACTGCTTAAAACATCTCATAGGAAAAAGTTGCGGAAGGCAAAACACACAGTCGCGACCCCTTTGCGAATATGGTGAGGGGCGCAGTAAAAAGCCCACGACAACAGCGCGCCTGCTGCATTCATAGCTGCTAGGGGCTGCGCATGATCACGAACGGTTTACGAAGTACTGTTCAGCGTAACTTAAACACGACACTTGTCTTATTTAAATGTGAGCCTCACCAGCTGTTGAATAGCTTTTCCTTTCCAAAATGGGAAAAACTTTGTCGAAGTTCATCGCAATGCTTCGAACAATCGGTAGGCCAACGTGACGACTAAATGTATAAAGCGATTTCCGACATAAAACTCCCTCCGATGAGTACTTCCTAAGTTGTCCAGGAAGCGTTCATATACTTTCATCTCAGAAATAAATTGTGAAAGTGCTAAAGATCTTAATTACATTTCGATCTCCCCTCCTTTCGCACAGGAGAAAAAAACCTGAGACCCTCAAAGAAAAACATTACTTCCGAGCAAGAAGCTGCGTTACCACGAATGACTAGTTGCAATAACTAACCTTATATAGTTCTTGCAGAGTCTCTAATCTCCTCGTGCTAAGCAGATAATGTTTGTAAGTTGATGCCAGATGCTCCATCTCGTTAGGCGCCTTGCATAAGATTTTCTGCGTTGTCTGATGGTCGCGACTTTCCCTCATAATAAATCGTGTTGTAGCACTCTTCGATGTGAACTTCTGTAGTGGAGGACTATAAGTTACCGCAGTGCCGGCAGCTAGAACTAAACCCCTCATCGCAGATTAGGAAAAACATCTCACAAACTGAAGATTTCACTGAACAGTAAATGGGAATCCGTAACAAATGAGGCGGACTTCACAGTGCACCTCAACATCATAGTCAACTGTTACTACGTGCCTTAGCCGCACAGACGTATGATGTAACTTCTTCTTGATGAAAAAACGCTAAAAGTGATTGGGGGAGGGGATACATTAATTAAAAACACCCTTACCCAAACGCAACTGCTAACCAACTATGGCACCAACCTGAAAGCAGGAGCTTTCAAAAAAACCTGAGGTCATTTATTATGCATGTGGCTTCCTTTCGGGTCACATAATTCCAAAATTATTGCATCTGTGTCTCAAGTGCTATCAGAGAGTTAGGTCCCTACCGCAAACGAACAGGGAAGTATATTCATCCAAAAAGTGAGAATGAGTGCCTCTGCATTGCATTCATGGAGACATATGTGCTTGCGGCATGGTGATGTATAGAGATGAACACACAAGAACAGTGACCGATTTGCCCCAACCACTTTCTTAAGCGAATACGTCTTTGAATGGGCACTGGAAAGTCCTTGAACTATTATCCACAAATTTTTATGCGCTCATAGAAATTCTGATATTCCAAGGTAGCTCAGAAAATCCTTTGAAAAATGCAACAAAAACTGCATTTTTAAGTTTGTAAAGGTCGAAGATGGCCCAGTCTCCTAGCTGCCATTGCCGGCAGTAAACTTCGCCCTCCCCAGAAGCAATTTATCCTCTTACGATGAAGAAGAACAGTTTTTCCTGATCCTTGCAAAGAAGAACCCTTGTGGTAAATGAAAACCGGCCAAGGAAAAATCCTAACGAGAATGATCAAGCGAATGTTTTTGCGCATACCTCATCGGCCTTACGAAGTTCACGGAAAATTTGCCGTATGATGGAGACGGCGTGTGAACTCCGTTCAACGCCTCCCATATCGAATATCTGTGGAGATGTTGATGCAGCGTCCTGTAGGTATAATAAAACTACCACATTTGACTGAGAACAATTGACCATATTTTATAACGCCGCTGTTACGCTCAATGACGAGAACAACATCAATAGTGATCCCGCTCGGCAACAACACACCGACCGGGTTGACGGTGACGACGCGTGCCGCAACGAGTGATACGATGCGCCTTTGCTTTATAGAAAAAAGCGGGTAATTCGTCTTTGTGGCTACCATGCACCTAGCAATAGTGCCACAACACCAACCAGGTATCCCCAACAGCATGACTCTGCAATGCCGCACAGAAGTCGACTGAACTTGAGAGTGAAGCATCACCTAATGCCACGGTTATCTCATATAATGGAACCACGCGGCTCTAAACTCTGGCAGAAAATTTTTCGATAACCTTCAAGTGAGGCTATCTGCCCGAAAAAGCACATTAATTAAGCAACTCGGTGCTGCATGCTACCTCTCTCTTCACCTCATGTGGCGCAGGTGTTGTGAAGGAAAACTGTACTGCCCCGGCGAAGTCCAGAAAAAAATTTCCGACGACTTTGAAGCACACTTGTGGATGGAGCCGAATTCGACAGTGCAAGAGAAGCTTTATGTCGAAAATCTTAAGTCAGTGCTCGTAACTCAACTACAATTTTTCTGAAAACGCCTCCGCTTTCAAACTTTTTTGACTTGTTCCACATCGTTTCTCACATAATGCAGGCAACATGAATAAGTATTGTGAAGGCCGAAATACCTTGTTGATGACTGCGAGTGCAGTTTTACATGAATCCAAAGAAACCTCAACACAATAACCGCGCCAGATAGCATTAAAAACATTCTCGTAGTAACCGAAACCCCTCACCACAGAAACATAGAAGGGTGCAAAGTATGTCAACACAACACAACTTCAATCCAAGAAGCATCCTGCCGAAGAAAGCATTCATCAACACATACGTCAAGGCTGCACCAGCATTGAGGACATCTTTTATAAATCAAACTCGAAAGCGGTTGGTCCTCGCTTATCAATATTTGCGTAGATGCACGCAAGCGCACCTTAACCTCAATCACATCGCTGCGCCCATCCCACCCCAGCTCAGAAAACTCCATCTCCACACCACTCCTCGCCACTCCACTCCTGATTGCACACCCAAAATCCAACGTGAAGATCGAGAGTCACAAGGAAAAAGTCGCCCCCTCACAGCGCTTATATATGCGAAATTTGGCGCCAAAAGCACCCACCACTGACCGCATCGTTCGTCACAGGTTCGCATCGGATCGTTCCAGGACATCCCACCCAATAGCCGTCTCTCGATATTAGGTTGCTGCTACGACAATAAAGTCGAAGTTTATTATCGATTCGTTCAAAAATGCAACGTCTCCACACGACAAGCCAATTTAAATTCCTCAAGACTTCCGGACGTCGAGACGAATAAAACCCCTTCCCCCGGATCCCTGGTTTTCGTGAGGATCAAGGGAAAACCCCACTCATTCTTTTAAAGTCAACATGGCAAAGAGAAACACGGCCAGTGGCAATTTTATTTATGATGATGAAACGCGTCGGGAGTCTGGGCTGCGTTTCACTGATGCTAGCTAAGAAGGCTGTGATGTCCCACCGAACATGACTAGTAAGTAGGTCGAGGTAGCTCAAAAAGAGGTGAAGACGCAAAGTGGATGGGACTTTTCACGGCATCGCTTCCTCCCTGAAAAGACGGAAAATTCGAGGCCTGCGGTATGTCCGTAATGAAACTTGCGTGCGTGCATGCATACGTCCTTACTCGCAAACGAACAAACAGCTGTGATACACAAGTGAGAAAACTGACGGTGACTAGTTGCCCATCAAATAAACGCATCGTCTTTCCCAGTTCTCCATCCTCATCGACAACTTCGCGTACGGCGACGACAACGCTTAAGAAAGAAATATGTTATTATGACTAGTTCTTGTTGTCTGCTGTGAAGAAATGCCAATGTTAAGTTGTTGGGTTAATGGTGCTGAACTGCATTTTTCTCCAATGAAGAACTCTTCAGATGAAATGGTTTATATTTATTTGAAAGACATCGTTCGTCAACAACGATCTCCTTGAAGCACTTAGTCACATTTCCTGGCAATGAACCTGCCCGATCCGGAAACATTTTCTATTGATCGCGTTATTATTGCATTCTCCATGTCGATCGTTAACCGTACTTCCATAGGTGATTTCTCTTTGACCTGTAAAAAGTTTCAAGGTAGTAACGCTTTTATGAGTCGATTCTAATAGACGTTGCCTCTTGAAACTGCAGAAACAAACATTCCCCAGAGGCAAATTAACTTTTGAAAAATTTCTTAAATACACTCGTTGGTGCTTCCGCTCGAACAGCAGCAGCTTTATCGGGAACTTGATGATAACGATCCGACCACACAGCATATAACTCGGGTTGGTCAGAGAGATATTAAAGGATACAAACGCGAGCACTCTTTTCCCACCTCTGCCGTCCACCTCTCCTCTTCCATTCCTACCCTCCTTTCCGCCATTCTCAAGGTTTCTCAATGTTTTTTTCTAATTTCGTATCTTTTTGCCCCAGCTGTGTTTTCATTCCGATGAAAAGAACCCCCACACACTAATTTTCCATCAGATAATTAAACTGTTTCGCAGTCAAAACTGAGGCTGTCTTAGTTGGCTCTGTGTAAAAGTGCACAGCTTCTTCATATCATCTTCACTCTTCTCTTTCTCGGTTGTTTGCACGTTCCCTGTGACATTTAGCTGACCGTTGCGTATTTCCCCATCAACTGGAACATGTTACGAGAAAGCATTTGCATACACCCTAAAAGCAATAAAAAAATCCACAATGAACCTTCTGATTAGTAGCGATGTGTGGCCCCACTTCGGCCAAGAAGCTGATCAGAATAGTTCTCATTAGGGTGACTACTCCTTCTGCAGTGCAGCCACAGATCTTGTCCCAAAGCCTGCCAAATTAAGCAATAATTAATTTATTTTACGAGACAACTAACAGAAGATTTCAGAGCTCTCTAAGCATCAATCAATACTGCTATTAAGGTATTCATATGTTAGAAATTTCTGCTTGCCTCATTCGACAGAGCTCGTTCAGTTTCTTTATAAACCTGATGAGAATTTCTACGGTCACCAGTACTGGAAGACCGTTCGATCGCTGATCCCTACTAATCGAGCATAACGAGACCACAGAATAGCGTAACCTGCGTCACAGACTTCCTACTGCTCGAGCCCCCTTTACGAATCACAACTTGATTCGTAAAGGGGGCTCGATTCGTAAAGGGGATGGCGTCTCAAGGTTGCGGACTATTTAGGAAGCTCCCGGACAGCGGTTGAGGCTGCCGCGATGTACGTTTATCTGGGAACAAGAAATGTAGGTGAGGTCTAACTTCAAGTCAAATAAGAGAATGAAGCAAAAAGAGCAAATGTTAGGTTATTTGATAACGCTCCTTCGTGGGAAATGACCGGTGAAATGAGTAATCAACTCAGATTTCCGTCTGAAAATAATGTAAACTCATCCAACTCTCCAACGAACCTGAGGAGCGGTTCATGAGTGAATAAAGAGGCAGCCGCGCTGCGTAGCCAAAAGCGAAACGGTAAACGCGCCCACATGCCTGAAGAATCGAATGCCTCAGCCATATCCCCATGCGCTGCCCGCAACCTCTCGATCACGTCGTCCACCACCTTCAGACAAAAAACGTTTAGGCAGCGTTTGAACTGACCATCGGTTTAGATCACATGTGAAGTGGAGTACTGGAGCACACACACGGCATCTCATTTGCTACATCTTTCGTTTCACTCACCTGCCACTCCCTCGCATATTTGCCCGGTACTGTGTAGGTGCGAATTGCTTTCGGGAAGCGAAAAAAGCAATTGAAGAGAACGGGTAAGCAGAGAAAGGCGACTCTGCATTTGAAGATTTATTCATACATGTTTCCAACAACCCCATTTATTCAGCGCACGCTGACCTGTGCCGAGTCGGCGCAAGCGATCCGACAGTGATCTCACTGAATTTCGACCACGATTCGCGGGGATCATCATATTATCTGCAACTCTGAGAGGCATGGTTCACCAAGCAGAAGCTCCAATTTGCATTTATCACTTCCACTTCACCTGTTAAAAGTTATCTACAGTCCTTCAATCGAAGATGCGGGGCACTCTGCAGCGAATGTTTTCTAATGCTTGCTTTCGTAAAGAGTGGAGAATCGTTCGAAGAAACTGCCACGATATGCGCTCTGCAGTGCCGCCGTCCACCGATGTTTTTAAAGTAGCAGCAAAATGAGAAAATACATGACGCGGCTGCACATAAAGGTTGCACTTCAGTCTATCGCCCAGCTGTTCGCTTCGAATCGCAGTAAATGTTTGATGGAGCTAAAGACTGCTTTATTTGTGCGAGCTCTTCACTTCAAATTGTTAGAATGCCGAAGGAAATTCTGTTTCTTTTGCTGATTGCATCGTCAGCAAAAGAAACAGAACGTTTCCTTTGAACAATTATCTCGCCTCATATTAAGAGATGAAAACAGTCGACTGCTAAGAACAGTTTTGTCAACGAAATGGTTCAAACAAAACTCTAAAAACGCTGCAGTTTATAACTTATTCTAATTAGTGACGTGAGAAGACCATTACTCAAGACTTTATTGCTGCGTTCTACTTGACCGAAAGATTATCGAAGACAACACTGCACGGTTGACGCCTGATGCTTCGACCTCTCAGCGAACCCGCCGACCACTTTTGGTATTGTAATAAAAACGATCGTGTCTATAACATATGCATCTGAGTGTCCCTAAAATCTAATCAGATCGACGTATATCGTACAGCTTCTCCAATATGAAACAAAAAGAAGTAGATCTCTCCGTTTCATCAATAAATACTCGTGAATGAATAACTCATATAATAAATCGAAAACAAGCAAGAAATAGTAAGAGGATTGCCTTGTATAGAACATCATCCGTAAAAACAGAAGCGAGTAGCGCATCGAAGAACTTCGTTAACCAAAACGCGTCCAACCATTCCGTCTCACAAAGTATCAGCATTTGCTTCGCAATCTGAAAATTTTTCTTGCA
Source organism: Parascaris univalens (assembly GCA_037576465.1). Taxonomy (NCBI): domain Eukaryota; kingdom Metazoa; phylum Nematoda; class Chromadorea; order Rhabditida; family Ascarididae; genus Parascaris; species Parascaris univalens. The sequence continues at coordinate 41,283,553 of CM075173.1, read as the reverse complement.
CTTAACATAGGGCAACTAAAACTAACCTAGACACATGGGCAACTCCCGTTTTCTCCCACCTCGCCAACAGCGAAACAGAGAGCTGCAGTTTCCTGCATTTTAAGGCACTAAGCCATTTTCCTTGAATAGCAACGATATATCGCTGCAAATCAAAGAAAATACGAAAAGGCGGCGTCTGGAAGGCAAATGGTTTTGCCACCTTCGGTAACTTCTGATTGGGTCAGTGAAGTTGATCACGTTCTTCCTAATACTGTCGCCAAAGTTGTAATTCTGCTGTGGAACACTCATCGTCGATAGTGTTTAAATTAGTGAGTGGAGAATATAGCAAGAAACTGAAAGCGGTAAAAATTTTCAAAAAAAACGATGAGCAACGTGAAATAACGGACCACTGAATTTCGAAAACTGAAGAGGTGAGATGCAGCATTATGAGTCGTTTATATGTAAATCTGCATACAACCGCAATTCTGCGTCTGCCCTCATGATAATTCAGTTCCTCACAAAGAAATTCGATTACAACATAAAGTTATACAGTGACCTGCTTTCTTAACTGTGAAGGACACCGTATAGAGTTGCTGCAGTGAGTGTGCGGCAGAGGAGTTCACTTCCCCTCCCGAGATTGTCTTCAGAAGAAGAGGAAATCATCTATGAATGTTTTATGTGACACTGTTTCGACGCAACCTCACTCCCACCCTTCTCTGCTCAACTGCCAACAACAAAAATGCTCGTACGCCATTAATTTCCGCCCACTTATAGCATCAAAAACAAGAGGACTGCAAACTCTCCTTGTGGTAACAGATGCGCATAGCGACAGCTTCTACAGCGGCAGTCCAAGGGCGTCATCTCCTCCGCAGAAATCAACGGTTCCCACCTTTCATATCAATGTTAAAAAGCCACTGAGCCATAACTGTAAGTGTGGTCATAAAATAATCTGTGGTTAGAAGGTTTCACTCGGCTAGTTGAGATATCTGAAGTGCTGGGATGTTCGAGAATAAAAAAGGATTCGAATAGTAACAAATATTACCGCGAGCTGTGCCTGTGACTGCAAATCCCAGCAATGTTTGTCTTTTGATGAGGGCAATCGACCCTCACCTAGCTGAATCATGCGAACGATATCGACGTCGCTTGGCTGCACCTCGGCCGGACCTCTAGCATTTGAAGACGACCATGAAGAAGTCATTCGCATTACACTCAACGACTTCAGCAAGATTTCTGCCTTCAATTCAAACTGGATTCAATCTTCTCATTGGATAATCTCATTAACTGCTATCCTTCTATAGGCGACCTCATTGAAACCACTTTATTTCACATTAATTAAATAAAAGCCTCTATAAAGACCTAATAATGAGCATTTTACCACCCTTTTTAGATACTTCGTTGAAATTTGTCTTACGGATAAACAACGAGATTATAACAAAGAGAGTAGACAGTGCGAAACAATGAGCGGAGAATTTCGTTGTCTTGTCCTTTGCTTTGTTCTGAAGGCAATAAGCTGAAGAGAGCGAATTATTCAGATGAAAAATGATTATAAATTGAAAAAAATTTAAGAAGAGATAAATTACCATTCTCGGTTAAACTATACTGAAAGCGATAATAAGTGGGGAATTTGTTGCTCTCAACGAAACTACACCATCGCCGGTCAAGCATGCAACCACGAGCTGAACTAATGAACAATTGCAGGGCAGAAAGACGCAGAAATGAGGAATTTCTCAACGCTGAAACATCTTGCCCCTTCCTTCAACTTACCGTCTTTTATTCCTTCTAGCAATAAATCATTTTTCCCAGAAAGTATGTGAAAGCTTCGTGCAAAACGAAGTGCTGCAAGTTGGCTCATCGCAGAACTCTTCCTTGCATGTTTTGCTTGAAATGCTATTTTCAGCGACCAACTACACATAACATGCAAACTTATAAAATCAAATGTCAGCAGACTTTGTGCAAGTGAGTTGAGCGACTTTGTGCAACGTCGGCTCTAGAGCACCTGCTTCAGTCAAAAACAGGGCATCCAACTGTCTGATCGAAGAAGCACCTGCCGGGTTGGCAACAACGTCTCTCATGTCTAAGCACTGACTACCAAAATAATATATGGAAACATACTTCTTGCGTTCGATGTTCAGCGATCATTTTCCTCGCTTCCGGGAAACACGAGGTTACCTCTGAAAGTGAGTGAACAGAATCAGCCGTCCCTTGCTAACGGAAACCTAAGCCAAGCATCTGCACACTTACGCAGCACTACTTCATGCCAGCTTAAAATTGTCGGTTATCGCTTACGATGACCGATTTGAAGTTAGTTGAGGATTCCTGAAACTGAAAGATGAGAAAGAAAATATCTTTATCCATACAATATGCCACAGGAACGTCTCGCCTTGACACACTCAAAATAACAAACATCACCATCTAGTAGTGATCTTGTATCGCAACGCAAAAATACATCGCAATTGTCACCTCTAACATTTCACTCAGACCCATCGGTATCATTGGCTCGGCTCCTCCCTCAACAGTATACTGCTGGAGTTGGATCTTCGATGCTGCGTCCTAGGGATCTATTTCTTGTTGTTCAACGAGGATGAGGTGAACGGTGTTTACATTTGGTACCCAAAAAGTCAGTGCTGCAATTGACCATAGCATAGCTCATCAGACGTGCTGCTTTTGCATGCCCACAATCCACCGACTTAACGTTGCCCTAATGAACTGCTCATTTTTATCCTTTGCCCGTTCCTTTCACTACTCTCTATGGAAACATCTGATATGCAAAAGGCGAAGCACCAATATTTTAAATAATTCTTCATTATAAAGAAATCCCCACTGGCAGATTTCTAAGTTCTTTCCCCTGATACTCAATTCAGCTAGCTGAAAAAGTCCATTGTATGGAGCTTTTTAAAGCTCAAAGACGATGAGCAAATTAGAGAACTGACTGAGAAGAAGTTTCCATATCGCAACACGATGTGCATGTGGCAACTGATGCTTGACTGCAAATTGAGCGAGTTTCGTCAGGTCAACGTCGGCGTCCTCAGTCAATATCTGTTCTTCCAGCTGGAACCGACTACACTCCGCCGAATCGCCCACCATGCGACCGACAAAATTCGTTCGAAAATTCGCTAGACGCCCACTCCCACCAGCCGGCATGGCAAGCCTTTGAAAAGATTTTTTAGGCATTCAATTCAAAGCATTATAACCTACAGATGACGGCACAAGAGGAGGCGGAGAGGAAGATTCGGCGAGGTACGGGCTTCAGCAAATAAAAGCGAAAGGAATCAGCAGCAGATCTAAAAAATATTCCCTTTACTGTTGTGTAAATTTTTGACGAATGAAGACAACTTAGGACGAGCGCGAGAGGAATTCTGACCCCTTTACTTCGTTTGGCAAACCAATGCCTAAGCTTACTGGTTGTTTGTACCAGCAAGCTGAAAGGTGTCTGGAAGTTGACATCGCACATTTCCGCGGGACGCCCTCCGCAAATTCCACTTTCCCCCACACTCCGTGATCACCACTCATAATCAAAGGTTTAACCGGGCCATAAGAGGGCAATGTTCCTCACATTCATCTTCGCACTGCATACGACATTTCGGCGACGTGTTCCCGGCCATGGCCCATCTCGATGTTACATTAAATCAACCGCAGTAACTGCGTTTAGCATCGTTGCACTACTCACCTCAGCTCACCAAGCCACTCATTGCTACCCTATTCCCCTCCTCAACCTCTCTTCGCTATTCCGCCCTCAATATTAAGCCAGGTTTAAGGGTGTATTTTTCGCTTATAAGAAACATCCTTTCATCGAAACTATTCTTATATCTCTCCTTCAAGATTGAAACGCTTCCAACGTTTACTTCCTTTCGTTCCTGTTTTTCCTCAACCTCTGCTGTCTTCCTAGCGATTCCCTGTCCATTTAACCTATATGTCACCTCAATGACGAAGTGTCAGAAAATGCATCAACGGCTGAGACGAATTTTTCAAAACACTGAACTCGTAAATTAGGCGAATGAATATACGTGAGAACCACAGAACGGTTGCTGTCTGGAGCTGCTTCTATGACAACAGAATATATGGAAAGCGTCAAGAACACCCACTGCCTACTTCGAAAATTATTCCCTCGATACGAGACCAACATCCATTCCACCTGCACTTCTACTGCTTTCAAAACCACTTCCAATTGTTTCATGACTATACGCACAATTCGTTTTACTAACCCCTCTTAAGTCGACAGGGCTTTGCAGCGAAATAGAAAAGGATAATCGAAAAATTCAATTAGAAGTAACAAGTATTTTTGGGACAACAATCATCTCTCTTTCGCACTGTCGACCTCCTCCCTGTCGAAGCGGTTGAGGTGCTCCCGTCGCCCCTCTCCCAAATCCTCCCCATTGCACTCACCTGACACTCACCGTTCCGCAACAAGCAACACTGTAAAAAAATCCTTATGCACAAACTTACTGAATGCTTCTAACTCACAAGAGGAAGTTCCCTCAAGAAAAGCTCTCCGAATAAATCCAAATCAACCGGTACCTGTCAATGTTGCACCCGTGACAAGCAAAATTTTTCAGGCAGCGGGGATCGCACGACACATTTATGCACACATACGCAATATTCAGCTACTCCTGAGTCGCCACATTTGATTAACCTCTCCCGTCCCATCTCCCTGCCTATTCTAGTCCATTCGCTGATACGACCACATCCAGATAAAAGTGCGGTTGCATCCACCCTCGAAGACAAACGATGCGAAATCACATATCTTCTCGAACATCACTTTATCTTCGAGCACGTCATGCTATTTACATGTGTATATTATATGACCATTCAGAGTGCTTCAACATCACGTCAACAGGGAACTGATTCGCGTCCAACTCAAATCGAATATCACCGAACTGAAACAGCGAGACAAAGAGACGAGAAACTCGCGGAAAAAATGAGTGTGAAAAGGTGAACTAGAAATCGAATCTCGGATGTTGACCTTGAGGGAAAATTGTCATATTGAAGGAAGATTGGAAAACATCGACTTCTGAGTGAAATACTCGAGTTAGAACATTTCCGGAAACACCTCAGTAAATGAAAGGGAAATGTTTCAATTATCCCGCTGTGCAGCTCCACGTATTGCAAATTCCTCGCATATGACAGAGAGACCACTCTTTACGCCAGTATGAGCTTACACGGGCTGAAGAGATGACGGAGGACCAATGCTATGCAGCAGCTATGGGCACACATGCTGCCCATAAAATATGAAGCACACATTCGATAAAGAAAAGCTGGCGTACATCGGGATGCGTTGTCAGCGTTCTCCAAAACTCATAAGCTCCTTTCCGGTGAGCCTTCAATCATTCCTTATGTCCACAAAGCAACCAATGACGTCGCATTAGTGGGACTCATATTTCTTTTCCCCTTTTCCCCATCGCGAAAAATTCGCCACGTAAATGGATACATGAACTTTAAACGTCTCACTGGCCAGCTAACAATATAGTGATTGAGAAGGATCAAAACATATTGGAGATTTCGAATCGAAGTAAATAAAGACCTTATCCAGCTCAAACGACCATAAAGACAGCACTTGAGAGTTTGAAAGTTCGTCAACTAAGACGATGAACGTCTGTTAAGCCTTCAAAGCTCGAACGACAATATTCTAAAGATAAGTTGCAAGAAGCGTTTCTTGCAATTGCTCGTATGACAGAAACCCTCAAGAAAAATACACTCATACATAATTCCCAATAAAATGTCCGACTACACAGAAAATAACAAGATGAAATAAGTAAGAAATGGAGCAATAAGCTGCCCTCATAAGCATGCCACGACTACTTTCGTGAGGGAGACAATTTTCGCGCAAATAGAATAACGAAGATGATTGGATATTCGTGAGGAACAAAAGAGCTTTCAACCATGCAAACTGGATAAATGTGAAGGCAACGAGACTCGAAGAACTACCCTCCCCCCTCACGAAAATATGGCTCCCAAGAAAACGCTCGTGATTTCTTAGCGAAGTTTTCATCGACAGTCGAGATATGCAAAAGAAAGATTCTTCCGAAAAAAGAAGTGAAACGCCTCTAAACAGTTCACTGCGACCTGTTCAAGGACTAAAGAAGACAATAACGAAAGCCTAACTGTGCCATTCGCTCAAGGCTTTAATTGAAAATAAACTTCAGAATCAACGATGACTCCACTTAACAATTCCACACTGCGTCAACATGCAAACTGGACATTGGCCAAACGCACTGCAATTTCTGAAAACGGAAAAGAGAGTGAGTCCTAACTGTGGGAATGGTGTTTGATCACTCTTGGATTATCTCTTAAAGAACCGATGGCAGCCGATCGCTCACTCAACAGCAGTAGAGTGTTCGCACAAAAATCGCATAGTTCAACTATGACTGCGAGTGAAATATTCCTCGAAAGACACAGTTCACTCCCCTCAAATGCCATTTTTTAAACTGGCATAAATGAGCCGCTTACTTGCCACCTCACTTCACAAAGAATACTACCCATACGAACCATCAATTCTAACACGATGCTGCAGTCACCACTATGGGCCATAAGGTTCTCCTTCAGAAGATTTCTTAAACTTGGCTGATGAGCAAATGGCTGTTAAATTCAGCTCAGAATTATTACGCTCCATGCGTCTAAAGTGAATGTTTTCATGTACACGCTTGACGGGGTGGTTTTCTTCAACGACAATAAAGTGGCACTTTGACTATTTAACCAAGCATCCGAACCCCTCATAACTGTAGTCTGACCTTTAAAACAGCCCGTACATAACCAGCTTACTGGTACAACGGATATACTAATATCATACGGATCGCATGCTTCCAGCACTTAACGCAGAATTCTGCGAAGCGCGCCGCGCGATGAGTCAAGTAGAAGGCGGTGCACGTCCCGATGCAATAGCCCCAGATGCAGAAGGCATTTGGGCCTCGTCATGGTCACGCTCGTTCTCATTCTCCTCTGTCGTGTCCATATTCTCCTTTGTCTCGATTTCACCCTCATTCTCACCGAAATTCAACCATGACTGAAATCGAATGGAATCAATACTTAGTTATTACATGAGCAGAATTACAACACCCATCTAATCAACAACTAAACCCCCGATCAAACCGCTTCGAAAACTACGAGGAGGATCTACCTCGTAATACTTCTACAGTGCGCCTTATGATGATCGATCCGAAGTATGGTTACGAACACGAACTCTTTCACTGGTGGGCTATTCCGATGCGACGTACCATCCTCAACAATTTACCATCACTTACTGCTCGCTGACAATGTATGACACAAAAACGAGACGTTATTTGAGGGGAATTCATGCACACAAGCATTCTGCTACTCAATACTTCACATATTTCCATAAACCAATAAGTGGGAGCTCTATTTAAAATTAAATAAAACAAACAAATCACTGTTAAACGTACTTCTTCCGAAATTTGTTATGCATTCACTTCTGAGGTGAAACAAAATAAAGTTGAGGACTTGTAATGACGTCTCAGAATATGCGTACTTTGAGAAGAGCTCCATTATTCAACCGTGCTCAAGCTTAGCGGCCAAAACAATTGGATAACCGACGTAAAAATCCCACTTAGCAGCCAACAACAGCTCGCTGGGCTGCACGACCACTGCAGCTCAACAAGGACGTGGATGGGCTGAGAGCGTTTACAGGGAGCATTTTTTACTACCTCTTCTGAATCATGAGAAATGAAAGAGTAAGCTGACAACGTTTGACAACTACTGATTCGCTGAAGCTTAGCAGTAACTTGTTTGGAAACTTTAAGTCCTCAACCACAGAAACTAAGAAACTATGTTTCACGTGCGAAATCACTGTTATACAAGCGAAAAAGAATACCCGAAACACAAAACAACGCGGAAAGATGGAAGGCAATCACAACGGTCAAACAACCGGCCTCATTAAAACACAACTTCGAACTTCTTCCGCAGACGAAATTCGTTGGGCGACTAGCGACGCAAAAGAGACACTAAAAGAAAGTTTATTCTGCAGGCTGAAATCCCCCGTGAAAGCACACAGATGGTGAAAAAGTCGCCAACACCATCACCTGAACGCGGAATCAAACAACATCTCCCACCTGCTCAACAATTTGCTGCACCCGTTTCTCGTATTCTCGTCGATTCTCCTGGTATAACTGCGCGGCTAACGAATTCGCGGGACTATTTGGATTGGGTTCATCCAACAACGACTGAATAGAAGTCAATATTGCCGCCACGTCATAAGTTGGAGACCACCGATTCTGAAAATACTCCTTATACAGACGTCCAGAGAACCGTATATTTTCATTTATAAGCAGCATCAAATCATGCACGCTTCCCGAGTGACAACTTTCCATACATGCCGATTCTACTCACGATCGCTCTTTCCCTTATTCAAGGGGATCAGAACGCGAATGACGGACACATTCGGTCTACGCAACAGGAAGCACATAGTGGCTGGCCGGCAACACCTCTGAAATAAAGATACAACCACTTCCAAAAAATCACCCGCTCCTCCTTCTCCACTTGCGCAATTACTAAGGCAGTAAAGACGGAATGAAGCGCCCAAATCTGGCTCTGTTCGGCTCCCAAGTTGGTCAACAACATCGATTCCCGTCCCCTCTCTTCCCCTCATAACAACGTGTGAAAGCCGCGCTGTGTTTATAAGAAAGCTGCTCTGGAAACAACACGATCTGTGTAGCGCACAGTTGCAACAAGTTACAAAGAATTGTCTAGCAACAAGCTGCGACTGGCGAGAAAAAATTACAGAGTACAATCCAAAAGTCGAGAATTTTGCCACAATGGGAATTTCAAGAAAACCGCCACTCCATCTAGCTTTTTCAAAATCAAATTCAACAGCAATGCACCAACATGATCTCAATTAAAGACAAACCTGCAGGATATCAAGGCATATACTCCCATCTGCATATACATTTGGATGAAACATTTTGGAAATGAATTTCACGGTGGGCGGCTTATTTGGATACTCCTCGGTGAACTCGAGAGTCAGCTTGAATGTTCCATCTTCGAAGGGCGTATCCTGGGGGCCGAAGATTATTGCCTCCCACATGAGTATGTTATCTTCGGTCGGTGCACCGCTTACACCAGCAGGCGGATCCTCCTGAAATACTGCCATCTTTCACATTTCATCAAAACGAGAACAGAACAAAAATGGCCGTCTTCTTTTCTCACGAAGAATTCGTTTTCTCTTATGTGAGCGTAACGGCCTCTCCCAACTTTCCGGAGCCCGTTCCTCCGAGAACTAAATAAGGAGGACAAACTTCCATATTTTCCTCTGGTCCTCAAACCGCACAGCAAAAGTGAGCTCATGCTTGGATTCTCAGCTCGAGTACAATCAAATGCATTCACTTTCATGCGCAAATGACACCAGAAATCACCTCCTCCCCTTAACAACTGTTACTCGAATCCATAAAAGGCACTGCATGTTTCTCCTTTAAAGAGCGTGCTGCTATTTCTGTTCTATGAACCTATGCGACGTTTTATGAATTAACTAATCCTTCCTTTCCTCTTCTTTCAGTTTTTCTTTTCTACTACTTATTTTTGGAAGTTTGAGCGTTCGCCCGATGTCTGCTTAAGTCTTACTTCAACTGGAGCATCTGGGTGTTGGATCGAACTGGAGAGAGTACAAGAAGGAGGATTTTCCTTTTCTTGCAACAAAACCTTAGCAATGATGGACTTGTTCGCCAGGATAGGAGATAGATAATTCTTCACCATAACCCATCGTTTTTCTTGGCAAAATTGCACAGCGGTGAAGACGGAGCAAAGAAATACCAGAGGGGTCATTCGTGACCAACAAATATGCAGCGTCACTCACACTGCTGGCAATGGACAGCACCGACCACGCCGGTGAGAGCCTTTCACTAGACAAGAGCAGCGGACACGTTGCAGCGCCTCATCCCCTCTTCTTCCCACTCTTCCCATGTCCCCCTCCCTCCCTCCCTCCAACCTCGCATTTCTTGCCATCAAATAAGTACACTGTGAACAGAAATAAGATCAGCTGAACAAACACGGTGGGCAACAAATCACAGCTCTGCAAAAACTGTTCGATGTACGCAGACTGTTCAATCTGTTTTAGATGCCTTCGATGAAGCCTCCATCCAACAATTTGACGCGCCCAACATCCCTTCCCAGAGGACATCCAAAATTATCAAGTAAATGACAAACAAGCACCTACTGCACCACTCAGCATGAAGGTTCCCCCTCTACCATCCCCTCCCCCTCCCTTCCTTCCCAAGCACATCCCTTTCGCTTGTCTCATCTGCAAAGTGACCGACGAGAACCCTCTCACGAGGCTATGTTTCTCTCCTCTCTGAGTACATTCGTCGACAACCAAAGCAAACGAATGGGCGTAGAGAATATGTGAGTGTCAAAGAACGAGAAGACGTCTCCTATTCTCTTTACTAGAGTGCAACTGTCACCGAAGGAGATGAAGAGGGCGAACACAGAAAAAATGCAGTGAAAGTAAGAATGGACGAGTGAGACACTGACAAATGCAACGAGCGAGAAAGAAGCGACGCGACGAGCTCAATGAACCCTCTCCCACATGGGCACAACGCACAAATGCAACCAAATCACTGTGGTGCTGGAAAGCACTCAAAAAATTTGAATAAATGTGCTCTCAGTGGCCTTTTCATGCGACTTCCATTAGTGCCTTCTTCGTGGATATTCCTTTGTTTGTTAGTGGAATAGTGCCCTCTGAACAGAGCACGCTGAGGTGATCCTCCGTGTTTCTATGAGAAGAACTCGTGTGATATGCAAAAAATGAGCCCTCACTGCCGAATAATTAAGGACCATCTCTTGAGAGGAACGACGGCTTGCCAACGGAAGAAGAGAACGAAGAAATAAAGTTCGCGAATATACTTGCCGAAGAGAACCGTAGATTAGAACGCACACATGCTACAAATCGACACCAATCGCCACAAAGCTTTGTTCATACGACTCTCGACCTCCAATCGATCAGAAGAAAATGATGTAACAAGCTTGCTGGAGAGACGACAATTACCAGTTGTCAAGTACGCAAAACAAGTGAGGAAGAGACGGGGAAGGACCCAATGGAATTCTAAGAAGAGGTCCGTGCAGGCAGCTCACCGTAAGAATCCAGGAAGGTCGCTGTTTCTATAGTGGAGAAGGCCACACATTTTCGAGACACAGAATTCCTTGCTTGAGCCGTAAGTAGCACTCTGAGCTTGTAAGTTTATTCCGGAAGTTGTGGTAGGGCGACTGCAAGAGCGCAGCAAAGTGCGAAGCAATTCTCAAAACGACATCTCCTATGTCGAACGAAGTCGCTGCACTGCTGCCCGATACGACTGACCCCTAGCGTCACCTCAGCAAAATTTGCGTCTACGATTCGAAATGCAAAATTTTTTCGCTTCAGGTTACTGAGTATGACGTTGGTATGCATCTGAAAACTTGCATAGGTAGACGGAGAATAAATGGGACCTAATCAGTCATAATTCCCCGCCGTATTCGTAAGACGCAAAGCAGTTAGTTGCAATGGGTGAAGTGGCCATGCGACGTTTCAATCATTTCCATTCTCTCCGCGCTTTGTGGCCGTTCGTCAACTCGGTGCAAGAGGGATAAGTATGCGATATGAGGCCCGGGATTGCTGTATGATCTCATGAAACAAACTAGACCTCTTGACTTCAGTGCATTTACGGACCAATCTGCTGCAAGTGAGCAGTAACTGAAATTCTCGAGGGATTTCCATCCTCCACACAATGGGCGCTACTCGGAAGTGCGTCGACGATGGTGCAATAAAAAATTGCACTCTGATTGCACAACTCCACTCGAATGCACTTTCAACACATTTTACCAACTGTAAATTTGACATTTCAATGTGGATGAGGACGAATAAACGAACCTGCAATTTCTTGAAATCCCTCATGAGCCGCCGGCGCGATGGTGTGGTCATCTTCCCGCTCCCCGTCCAAACTGGAACAAGCACCACAAGCGTTGTGCTCGGATGTCATTGTAAGCAAACTCTCATTAACGATATGCAAAGCAGCGAGTTGGCACTATGACATGCAAATTACAACCTACTATGTTGTTCGTATAACTAGAGTATGGCCTATTTCATGGAGAGTGAAACAATAATCGCGAAACGAAAACGGCCCTAGCACATTTGCTTTCTGCTCTTAAAGCCTTTCCTCCCAAATAATAAAAAAAACAGCAAACATTGAGAACACGAGTGAATGCTCAAATACAAACACAATAAGAATTGAAGACAACTGTCTCCGTTGAAATTCAATAAAATATGGCGCAAATGGAAACTAGATCAAACGATGCAAGAAGCTTGACGAGACGGGGCAATCCTCGGATCACCATCACTCTTCCAGGCGGGTGATCCCAAATTCACAATTCCCCTGATAATAAGTTGAAACGACTCTCGAATATCTCCCCTGAAAGCGAAAGATCGCGGGTATGCTGACAATACTTTCACGCAGCGGCCATTCCCCAAATGTTTCTAAAGCCGTTCATCACATTTCACCAGTCACCTCAAAGCTCTGCAAACGTCCCCCACTGTCATTAAAGTCAAATGTGGCAAATACAACTTAAAGTATGACTTGAACAATAAGGCTCATCTATATGATACAAACGATCGTAACTACTAAGAAAGACTTTTGCACGAATTCGCTGTCGCTTGGCAATGATGATGAAAGTAAATTAGAGAAAATAACAGCGCCCGAGGCATTTTGTCCATGCGACCAATCCACTTTGTGCAAAAACAACCTTTTTGCTGGTAATCAGCCACGAGCTGAAAGAACGTGAAGAAAAAAGACTGAAAAGTCGAAGTTTGTGGGAGAATAACCTCTCAAAGCGTCCGTTAGGAATGACAAACGAAACGCATCAGATATGACCATGCGGAAAGTGCTTCTCAGCAATCGTTGCAAGTAAACCAGACGGTTGCGCTAATCATCGGAACCAGCAAGAAAGCCCCAATAACAGGATATGAGTTCGCATTTTAAGATCTGCTGTAGTTACTTTGGTGACGGGACATGTGCGTGCGTTTCCCGAAGCGGTTTCCAACTCACCGGTCACAAAAGCTCTCGTCATGAAATTTCAACGGAGAGAGACATCTCCATCCCTAATTTCATTGCGACTGCGCACCTTCCTTAGCAGCTAGTGCAAAATAAAGGCAATTTGCTGGGTGAGGCGTGAACTGCGCACATAATGGACCGGTTTCCTCTTCTTATACACAAACAACTGGTTCATTTTTCCGCTTATTCTTATCCCCCTATGAGTGATCGAGAAATGAAGCTAAAAAATTACCTACCACCCTCAATCCCCATAGCCCGGGAAGAGATATTTGAAGAGCGGAATTGAGCTCGGGCAGCTCCCACTCATGCAACGTTAAGCTCTTACCTCACTAGTTTCATCACTGCAGCTTTCCCCTTTCATAAGTCGTAACTATCTGCTGCTGCAAACCTGCTCGAAACATAAAAACAACACAAGAGTACCTTAGACGAGAAGATGAAGCAGACTGCCTGACACAAAATTTGAGTGCGACGAAGAAAAAGTCACATAAATGCCGTCACAGCCCACCTCGTTCCTAACGGGACAGCCACTCCGATTACATGCAACCAGAATGCGCGCTGTATGCAAAGGTTCCTTACACCCTCCGAAACTCCCCTCGCCGAACCAACAATCCCCACTGATCTTTAAAAAACAACGAAGTGACGTGCTCAGCAAACCGGCTGAAGAAATTTTAGAGTCACACTCAATCGGTCGTAGCAATACCCATCCGCGGTTTTTAAGGCAAAAACGTCAACTGCTCATCTAATTTGCGTTTCCAGAAGAAGGTGAATATCGAGATCACAGCCACCAAATTCCTTGCAAGAACAGATAGGTGATCAGCAAATGCGCACAAGCCGGTATGAACAAACCCGATGCAATCATGACACACAGCCTGAGAAGGTTGAACGAGGTGCCCGCTCTATGGAATTTCGTCGCAAGATTCTCTTATAACCAAAAGTTGGCCATCACTGATTTCCAGTTGCCACTAATATGTGAGCAAGTTCTTGTTAGGAATCCACTTAGCGAAGCGGCTGAAAGTGATCAGATGACGCCCGAAAAAATTGGGGCTCTGAAACAAAACTGCGTTTGTGGACATTACGTTTAAAAAGCTTTTACCCGAAGGTATTTCTGTTTTCGTATCCAATGATATGTGTCACTTTTAGCGCTCACCTGTTGGGAGCTGCACGATTACGGGACAACTGCCTCAACGAGGCAAAAGAAAGTGCCGCCCAAGCGGGCCTCCATATCTCAAACTTCTCCTACAATTCGTATGAATGCAATGAGGATAAAGGAAAAAACTCTATTCTTTGCTTCTGCAAGAACATCAGTACATTCAGTGCCAGCAAACGGGCACCGGCCAATTGCGCGGAATCAATGGCCATTGGCATTTCCGAATACTTTCAGCCGACGTTCTAACGTAATGGGCACTTATCTGTATCGGCATCAACTAGCAATCACGCCCTTCCCCACCTCACTCCCCTCATCGACCGCTTTCATAAATAGCCGATTGGCATTAAAATTTGTACAATAATGCCACCATCTTCTAATTTTTCGGTCGCCCACATACGCCCTCCAAAAGTTTCGTTTTTCGCATCGGAACATTGAGATTTAACACAAAAGAGGCATACGCTCATCTCAGCACGTCGACGTGTTCATGATTCATTTCGAAACGACGAGTGAACGTAACCGCTTTCATAAGCGAATTTGAGCGACAAAGAAGCACAAACAGTGGAAATCAGATCAACTTGGAGGTGGAACGGTGGATGGGCACTGCGAGTCGGAAATGGCTCGCAACGCATCGACGGCGACGTTTGCATTAGTGAGCTGCACACACCGCACAGGCCACGTGACGGTTCCTCACTACACTCACTGCAACACTCAGTTTGGGCGTTCCTTAATATCGGGAGTGTGCCCTCAAATGCGAATTCTCCCCTACTGCTTTAATTCCCCAACTGTGTTAATAACACATCAGACTCTCTAAGCTCTCCTCCCCAACTTCGATCACCTCTTCTGCTCGACAGGCCTCACACCATAGCACCACCTCAATCCCCTCCATCATATCAAAAACACAGCAAAAATTATCCGTTGCTACGCGCGTTGAAGGATTTCCTTTGCAGCGATGCAACATGCTGTCGCCTCGCCTATGCACATGTGCGTCTATGTCGGTCTTCCTACAACTTTAGAAGCAACAGCATTTTGGTCATAAACTTCGGTTAACGCCACGTGCACCTCGCCTTCTCACCACAGCTCACTTCGACGAGAGTATTTCGAGGGAAGTGGGAAATGCCAAAGACATAACGCGGGTTTTACAGCAAGCAGAAATCCACTTCGGAGAGCCACAGAAAGGTTTCCAAGAGATTTAAGGATGGAATTGAAGTATGAATGGCTCCATTAAAGCTCCATCTCCATATTTACTTTATTTGTGGCCAGTGAACTGTTCCTCATAGGATTTATCCTCTGCAATGATATCTGCTAATGAAAAATTGAAAAAACATGAGATGACTGAGAAAACAGCCGAAGGGGCTGCAACGATCATCGATGATGAACGTATCCTCGTATCAGTTCCACACGAAACATTCGATCATTTTATGCAACAAGTGGAATACATTTAATCCGAATTAAGCATTAGAAAGCACACGAGATGCCAATAATCGAAGTACGATTTCCCCTACTTGAACTGCATTGAATAAACATTTTCAGGATGAAACAATTACAATGCCGGCTTAATTCACTTTCTCCCTCATAAACTCCCAACGTTACGCAGATTGTTGATTTCAGAAACGAGCTTATATACGGAAAAAAGACGTTTGCAGAATGAAGTTCGCAAATTTCAAAACGGGGATTCATTGGCAAGGGAAGCAGAAGAACAGACTTCGAAGGAGCGGCCAAGAGCACATTCCAGTGAACCTGCGACCGCGTGTATTCCGAGAATATCTCCGGTTTCGCGCTGTCGACGTGCTTCTATTTCAAACTTCTTTGAAAGTTCCCGAATTCGGTTCGTTAATGTGCCCGACGAAGATGACTTTTCTCCAGCTGAGGCTTACAGCAAGTGGGATGGTATTAATGGGCAAACAAAGCTTACGGCTCTAAGTTTCGAATAAGTCCAGTAAAAAGTCGCCTTCGTAGCCACACAACAATAACTGTGGATGGAAGTGCCTTCACACTAATATCAATTCCAGTTGCAATCCTAACAAGCTCATGCGAGTGGAGGCATATAAGTCAAGGAATTAAAAATCCCCTCGGTCATCTCAAAGCCTGTTACAAACATCGAAAAAACATGCTGTCTCAACTTGAAAGATAGAGGCAGAATGACGTTCCGATGGGAGTGATGCTGCAACCTGCTAGGGGTAATCTCCACTGCAGCTTACTAGACTCATACAGATCCACTCCACAGTTCAAAATGAAAAGTATACCTAGACACAGAGAACAGTACAAGTGAGGAGCGAAATTTCGATCACCTCCCCTCTCCCTTTAAGAAAGCATCTCCAACCTAGAAGGCTTCGAGGATCGAGAAGAAGCACAATCGAAGGCGATTGGATGCGATGAAATCCACGACTAAAAGGGTGGCACTGACCTACATTCCTAGAAACAATCTGGTTCTGCGATTTGCACTGAAATCAACGAAGCGAACTTTCATTACGCAACAAGAGAGCAGCCGTGCAGTTAGCAACACACAGCAAAGCATCTCGCATGGGAGAATAAGATTGTTACTAATGTGTTTGCTTAGTTTTTTGGATGATTTAGCGAGGGAATGAGACGAGAAAAGTTGAAAGATGGACTGAGTGCACTTCTAATATCAACCGCAAACAAACAGACTAAGAAGTACACAACAAACCAACGAGTTGAATAACGGAGAGAGTGAAGAGTAAACGAGTAAAGAAATTCGAGGCCCCATTAAATGACTTCAGGGCTGCGACAAATCAACTATTGAGAAACAGCTGCCGAAGAGATCGCAGAAATTAATTATAGAGAAATTTCACGGCAGCTACCGGAGGACACTTTGTCCCTTGAGGAGGTGCGTGGGGAGAACACATCTTCGATAATAACGATCAGAAAAACCGCGTTGATCTTGCCCAATTCGCCGAAACACCACTCAGAAGATAAAAAAGACAATGTAGGCACACTTTACGCTAGAAATTACCCTCAACGACATCCCCAACTCGATCAAGCACGATCTAAATTTCGAAGCAACGAAGGTTGAGGAGAAAACCACAAGTAGAGTGAGAGGTCAACTATTGTGAGTTACGAATGAAAACAAAAATACCCCAATGTTCCACTTCAAGCCCATATAAAACGTCTGCGATCAGTTTGGTATCGCAAAGATTCCACCTCCGCTCGAACGACCTAAAGCTCGTTAATAGCTCTTCATCGTTAATTCAGTCACCTCTGTTCGCGCATATATCAGCGGCGTTCTACCAATGAATTTAACATCCTCAACAGAACGGCTTAACTTGCCTTCTCCATTTAGCGACTTATGGACATGGAAAGTGACAATCAAACTATGCAAAGTGGGGGAGGTTTTAACAAATTTTAGCCGCTGTGCGGAATACAATAAACTTGAGCGGACACCTAGAACACATTCGACGACTCGAAAACGGCAATCCTCTTCACTTAGGTTTTCAGACACTTTTCAAAGGAAGGCGTGCCTCCCATGTGTATGCGCTATTTTTAAGCGGATGCTTAAATGGGGATGGAAAAATTGAAATAAATTCATTCCGATCAACTGAAGATGGTCCGCACCTACTTCGGAAGTCTCCAAGAATCAGCACATAGCAATTCCGCTCGCATTTTTTAAGGCTCTCCCCAGTGATGCTGTTGCCTCCTGAAAGTGCTTCATTCTGATATCGGAACTTCTAGAACACCGAATGAAATGGAGCTCGCCTGTGCGATTTCTTTTTCTTTCTCATATAGCTTAATCTCGCTTTTCTATTTCTTTGTAGTTACCTGAAGACGCGTTAAAATCATGCATAATTTCCCCACCACGTGCAGGTATCGCTAGCAGATGCCCCAAACCTCTCCCTATGAGAGTTTTCAGCGTTGAACTTAATAAGCTCAAACTCTAACAGTTCTCTTCCCCTTCATGAAACAACGACAAGCAACAAGCATTCAGCTCTTTATTTGGCTGCCCAAGTAACAGCGATTTTCTCATCCCTTCATTCCCTTTTCTCATCTCTCCTTCGAATTTCCTCCACCAATTTAAATACGGCGAACTTTTGCGACGTTACGTTTCCCTCATTATTCTCCAATGTGGTCGTCAATGCCTCCCCAACTTAGCCGCATAACCATCTCTTCATTCTAAACGGATCGAAATACCGACCTCAGCATTCTTTCAGAAAATAATCTTCAATGGAGACCCTTGACTGAAGGTATTTCGACAGCTATGAGATCACAATTGACAGACGCGTGCATCCCGCTACATTGACAGTCTTACTTTCACGGAGCAGTGCATCGTGGCTAACAAAGCGAAGTATACAATTGCAACGACAGTTGCCGTATAACAAGGAGCACGACGAGCACTTGATGGCATGCTGTTGCCAACGCGTTCACATTTACTGATAGTGAATGAAATCGCTATGGTCATTTTCCGCAACTGCTGTGAGATACTGAAATAAAAAACATTAATATCACTATTAAAACAAAAAACAGGCAGCCATCACAAATGCCATTCATACTGAATTATCACTCAGAGTAACTATGCAAGATGATGCTCCTAGAGGATGGTTCCCATTTTCAGATGTGATCGCTACGAAAGCACTAATTTTGTTCCGCCTTCAAATCTCCATAACCTTTTCGCGGTGATTAAAAATATGAAATGCAGCATGGGAATGATCCTATAGTGAACCGCTTGTCGGGTGTGAAATTAGTGAACAAACAGACCGACACATACAGATGGCAAAACATATGCTGGCAACAACGCATGTTGTGAACCAAAATCGAACAATCACAGAAGTGAAAATGCTGAGATGCCTCACACTGGATCATGTCAACGGAAATACGTCGAAATATCTGAAAATCACACCCAATACCATGAAATTTATATAATACGTGGAGCTGAGATCATTTCGGAGCTTCACGATGACTGGCTCAGCTCGCCTCAACAGCAAGAAAATATTTTCCGCACATACGTTGATGCATGCAAGTGTACTGCCTAGCTGATGTGGACGAACGTCGAACAAAACAGGCAAATTCTGCTGTGGTGAGCAATGCGCGGACGGACGCCAATGAAACATCAAAAACTTACGACTGCAATGAGCTTAACTTCAAATGCACTAAGAACGTTCAGAGAATACCCCAATCAGAAAAATGAAAACCGCAGAAATCAATTTACTATAACGCAGAGGGTACTTTTGCAAGTGCCCCAAGAGCAAGGATACCTGCGTTTCGTGGGTGTCCACATCCGCACGCGTTTCGCTTCCTATAGTAACGGTGTTCGCAATATTCTCCACCGGCTGTGACTCCCACAGCTCAGCACTATCGAACACATACTGCGGCTCGGCGGGACAAGAAAGACCCAAAGTGAGGCCCGCCTAAAATTCGACATGAATCCATCCTACAACAATGATTCAAATTCAGTGTTAACCCAACTGCAACCCTGGCCATCAAATATTAGTGAATGCAACAATCAATAAGCAATTTATTCGTCATTAATCGCAACATCGATGAGACGACTTTTGCGTCGCAAAAACAGACCGAGGACAATATGAATGAAAGCAAGGCGAGGATGGATCCAGCGGTAGTGCCAACACGACGCCGATCACAGCAACCGTACTCCCGATCACCAATCATGTGGTATTTTGGCAAACATTTCTGGACACCAATGCAAGAAATATTTGTTCTATACACCAAGGATTCCCTTACTGGTAAAAATCCCATAATCATAAGGGAAGTGGAAACCCGTTCATCATGATCAATACTTTCATTACACACAGCATTCTGGGGCTCGCACCTAGCGAAAGTGACGATGGGGGCAGCAGTGTGCTCATTTAAAGCGCTCTGTGGCAGCTCACCAGGGGGCAACACAACGTTCGTAACTCACTTCATGGACCAGGGTCCCTTCCGCCGGAGGAGAATGGAACGGTGACTGAATTAAACATGAATTACTTAAAAGATAAACAGTGAAGAAAGCATCAGAACTGTTTAATCGCTCCACTTTGCCTTAATACTACCGCATCCGGCGATTTAACTGCTTTTAGGGTGAAAGATCATCGTTGCATGCTCGTAGTGGATATATATCTTCTCGTCCCTCTCATGCACCTTTCTGTGGCTTTTCTGAAGCAGTCTTTCCTAACATCACATGTCAGACAATTATCGTCCCTAAGCTCTCCCACTAATCGCACAAACGTCCACCTTTTAGCCGAGATTTCTCAATAAGTCGGCGAAAAGCAGGCGGGTGCCGATATTAACATCCCATCAGCTTACAAAACGAAAAATTCTTTTCATGTGCTTCAAAGAGTAATCATCCGAGGCAAAACCTTTCCTATCGACTCGGCCGTTCCTTGAATCCCCTGTCAACCTACTCTCGTCTGCAAGAATACCTGAACATCTTTAACGAGCTATTCATCCGTGGCGTTCTGTCTGTGTGGTCAACAAGCGCAGCGTAGTTCATGTATTTTTTGTGAGCTTAGCATCTGCGATACGTGCATTTTTGAGTGTCGTTTCTTGGTGCTTAACGACGTTATTGAAAGTTTCATTGGGTTGAGACATGCAATGTTAGTGAGCAACGTCGTGTATCTTGGAAATACATATCGAGTACTCGCGAAGGTTCCATTTCAGCAGTTTAGTTCCTTCAAAATAGTTCTACACGATTCAGTGTGCTCGAACTGAGCATATTAGCACAGGCCTTCACTCGACTTGATTCAACAAGAGTCACGATAGTTCGGACCACAATTTTCCTTCTTTTGCAGACGCCTGCACGGACCGCTATATCGATGGTTCCACAGGAAGATATTTCCTGCATTCACCTCATTTGTTGTGGTCCGCTATCTTTCAAGCTCGGTAAGCATGATCTTAGTTCTGAATTGCCTTAGACTATAACAGAATTGAGTCAGATCTCGGTTCGTGGGTCGGAATGATTCAACAATGAGTGTTCCTAGTTGCCCTGATCAAAGTAAACGCAGTTCTATCTCTGCTGCCACCGTCGGTCACCTCAGTTAGGAAATTTGAGCAGATATCTGCAGGCAACGCTGAAGCCGAAGTTATTTTGAGTGATAACTCTTTCGCCACTTAAGAAGAGATATCTGTGGTCCGACTATTCATGTTGCGTCTTCTCATGCATACCCACCTAAATCAGTGGTGATACAGTCGATTCTCTTGGTTTGATTTATAACTCTGGTGTCCTACCTCAGACTCAAACACCTTGCACCAGAGTGCACTTCACGAACACATGCACTCACGCGTATATCCTGGCCCACAAAGCAGATGCATTGCGGTATACTCGCAACCGCCGAGAGTGATTGTTTAATGAGGCTCATCGACAAACAGTGAAAAAATCCGCAATCGCATGCAAAGAATGTAAGACTAAGTGAGATCATTTTTGACGTCTCAAACAAGGAAACCGCACCGAATTCACACTGGAGATTTCTGAGATTTTTAAAAGATCTGAAAAGTCGTTGAGCTTCCTGAATCACTTTTTTTCTTCCTCCCACTGCATCATGCAGTAAAATGCGCAATGTCGAACAAGAGCAAGGGCGAACAACCTGTTCGAAACGATCGAGAAATTGCTCGGCCCTATCGAGGAGAGCAGCAAATCGATTTTGGTTCTCTAACTCCTTGGCAAGTGCGAGTCTTTTCAAATGATCCGCGTGATTCAGCACAAGATTGTCCAACGACGGCGTCTCATCATCCCAAATATTGCTCGCACGAACAGACACACGTGCCGCACCTGAAATTCGCCTCAGAAACTCATCTCACTTCGGCATCTCAAACAGCGAGAAAGGATTCGCTCCAAAAAGGTAAAGAAACAAAGCAACAGCACGAGGTACAGGATGTGTTGAGTGCAAAACCGCTTTGATATGACCTGATTTTCTCAGATGAATGGACTGTCTCGTAGTCCCGAGACTATAAAGAGATCAGAAATCGTATTCACGACAAAGCCGCAGCAGGGGGACCTACAGTTAACCCGATCGACTGATTTGTTCTACTGTTGCCAGCGCTGTATTTGTTTAGCAAATTCAATTAATAGTTGAACGACGTAAAAAATTTGTTCCCCTACAAGTCATATCAGGCACTGCCTCCACCCAAACAACTCCCTCCGTATGAAATGACGGAGAGATGCAAGCAAAACAGTCACCGCCACCTTTCACACGTGCACCGCCAACATCGCTTTCGTTCGTAGCCACACTCGGAATATCGTTTACAACACTGCATTTCGTTTCTGGGCAATGATTACGTGACTTACGAAGTTGTACTCCTCCCTCATCTTTATTTCCATCCTCTTCTACTCCTTCGTGTGGCTGCAAGTTGTCTTCTCTGAATTCGGAATGTCAAGCAATTCCCACAATATCATAGAGGTTGCTATATTTTCGTATCAGTAAACGTATTTATATAATATGTTATTCTACAGCAACCTATACGCATAAACAAACAATAACATCAACACTGTACAACATAACCTGCTATATCAAACGGCTGTAGTGAAACTTGGTGGATGGGTTAGCGCCCGAAATCGAATAGAGCAACCTATGTAAAGCTGATCACTAGAAGAATGGTATTGGAGTAGAAGCTAATGACATTGGAAATGAAATTCACTGACATATCGTGATCAGAAAAGATCACAACAATCTGCACCTGTTATATAATCACGAAAGACTGCGCCGTAGAGGACAATAATTGGGAAATACGACGGATTTGCCTGCTGCATGTCATCATAACATGGAAGTAGTTGAAGAAGGTGCAACTTCGCAGTGCAAATAAATAAAACTGGTAAAGCTCACTCGTTTATTTGGTCTCAGCTGAGGTAAGAGATGTTCATCGGCAACCAGCGGTACAATCGATCCCTTCCAAAAATAGGTGATAACTGCAACCGGACATAAACGAGAAGTATCGCGCGATTCGTTCCTTTTCCCCGTATAAATCTTCCGTACGAACGATCCTCTTATTGATGTTTCATTTTCATATCGCTTTGAAAGGATCTGAAATTAAACGAATGAACTCGCACTCAACAATACTTTAAGTGAAGCAATATAAAGGAGTTTTATGCTATGTGAGTATAAGAGTCAAATAATGGAGCGAAGATCAATGATATGCAGAAACATATCCGACCCATCCATCGCCCTCTCACTTCGATTTCTTTCACATTACCGCATCACTTCATGCGTCACATTCCTCGTTTCATTTATACGACGTTCATTCAAATAACGCAAACAATGGCGATCAGGAAACGATCGGTGTGACTACTTTCGATGCACAGATCGCTGAAATTACGGAGCACGAAGAACAACGTTTGTGACTGAAGAGTGGGGAGAATGAGTGCCAAATTTTAACATAACTGCGAACTTCGAGGACAAATCGTTAGAGAATTTCCATATAGTTTTCGTAATCGACGCAGGGTTCGTACGTAAGTTACTACTGGCCGCTGTTATATCGTGACAACTACTCTTGCTGCTATCGAGTACAACGGGCCTGACAGTATTGAATATGACCTACATATTGCATGATCAACTTAAACAACATCAATTCGCAAAGCAAAACGACAATTTTATACCAGCGAAGAGATATTCGACTGCTAGGGAGACAACCTCAACTATAAGCCAGTTTATTGGTGCATACATTCGCCTACGGACATCAACAGCATTTCGCGAGGGGAACACATCTCGCTTCATTTACTAAACCCATTTTCGACGTAGCCCAACATCGAACGTGGCCACAGTCTTGAAAAACATACACATGAAAGCAGAATGGGAAACCAACGGGCAAATATGCAACGATCACCCTGCCCCTCACTCTAGAAAGAATGGAATATCTTGATGGGCAACTAACCGTGCAAAATATTTCAAAAAAAAATCCACTTGGTCAGAAACGACAGAGCAGGTGAAGAACACTAAGACAAGCAACACATACCTGAATATCGCCACCACAAGCGGGTAAAGATAGTCCCCTCTCAATTCGAATAACGTCGTTATGCGCCGTAAGCTTGTAATAGCGCGAACATCCAGACGGCCTCCCCCAGCTTCCGTTTCCATCCTGTAACGTCTATCACTATTACTGTTTTATAGTGCTCAAACTGAATGCTTCTATTTTGTATCGAACTCTCGCCTACTACTGTTGAAAGTGTCACAAAAATTCGAAGGTGACGCGAGATCGTGCACTTCGTTCAGGGCAGTAATGAAATCCATTCGATACAGACATCGATTCCTACGAAACTTTGAAATTTTTAGATATTACACAGAACAAAAAGGATGGATCTCCATCATCGCCGAGAGTCGACATATGTCGGAAACAAACGAGACACGATTAAACACATTCATCAATGCACTTACTTCGAAATTCAAAAGCATAACACTGAGGAGAACACTAAGAGTTCCTTGAACGAAATCAGGTGGCGGCAAGGGGTCACATTGATTCCCCAAAGTCGCACTCGAGTCCCCATTAAGCTGCCAGGGATTAAATGGTGAAATTAAAGTTTACGGTCCGAGCAAAAATGAACAACGTCTTCAGTCTTCGAAGAGTCTCGATTCAACAACGCTTTCAGAGGCACGAGGACAAAAGGAAAGCAGAATTTTTCAGCTGCTCAAATTGGAATCTGATCACCTAAAGCTAGCAGTCGTGTTGTCGCGACTGCGTGCAAAAACCTTTACAAAGATGGGGTCAGTGATTCCCCTCGAAACTGCATGAAGGCACAAAGCTGACATAAAGAGGCCATAAAAGTTATGTGAGCACGAGTAAACAATGTGCGAGTTGGTTTAAGGCTGCAAATGTTGGCATGAATGGGCACCGATGAGGTCATAGCGAGCAAAGATAGCGGAATGTTGACCAGCTAATCAAGTAGATTGCGATTAGCCTCAAATCAGCAAAACGACGTCGAACTCAATTAAAATGACATAAAAGAGAGGGGCAAGGGGAGAGGAGAGAAGGTGTTAACAAGAGGTCTATATAAACGAGCTGATGGATACGGCAGCACAGTGACTTGAGTCAAGGTTGCGACTCAAAGTTCGCTTCGATGCTGAGTAATAATAGTAAATAATCACTTCTGTGAGCATCTCTGATAGGAAGAAATTGATGCCTCAACGTGCAAATTTGAGATGTGCTTCACAAAGCAGTGGCCAGGTGCGCACGGATTGTTGCACAGCAGAATCTGTCAGTGCTATTAGAAAGATGAACCACCTCAGTGCAAGCGTATTCTTGGGTGACTGGCAGAAGCAAGAAAGGTGATCATTGACGAATGGAGAGAGTCAATCCTCATTCTCCCAGTTTTTAAATATAATTTGTTCACGAACCTTCATGAGTAAACTGTTATATGGCCAAAAATATTAACCATCTTCACAATTTCACTAACACGCCCACAAAAAGTATAGGGGAAAAAGGAGTGTGAGTGGTCAGTACACATGCTACCTCTGAAAGAAGTCACGAGAAAGACCACGTTTTGAGGTTCAGCAACGGCAAACGTTCAAGATGAGCAGCAAATTTGAAAAGGAGGTTAGAATTTTCAAACGAAGGGGTGAGGCGAGATCTGAGAAATGTGCAGGACCAATCTGCAATCGAAAGCCAAATTTCTAGCCGTCGGGACCAAGTCTAAAATGAGTCTCCTTACAGACTTAGGTCTGAGCTAGAAAGTTCGTTCGCTCGGATTTCAGCGACCTTCACGAGTTCACCCATAGGTGGACACAACAAAAACGCTCAGTACTCTTGAAAGAAAAATAGGTGAAGGAAAATAGCAAGGAAGAAACCTTTCTAAGCGCAGACTCACTTTCGAGCTTCGAGATATCGATGACGAATGTGCCCTGTGCACGGTACTTCTGTGGTACTCGAGTGCATAACCTGAATTGGGAACTGTATTCATCACAGGTTGAAGCTGGTTCGTTTACAACACCATCAGTGGTGTAATATATGAAAGGCGCAATTCATATTCACCGCATATCCTCCCCCCGAATATAACCAACTTTTAATGCTTAAAAAGCCTTCAACTTAATACAACTGCGAATCATAGAAAGGCAGTAATATGTGGTTGGAGACTGTTTTGGTCACTCATAAAGGTGGGTGGTAGCGGGAAGCTGAAGTCGCTGACATTTGCGGCGAGAGTGGAAACAGCAAAGAGGAAACAAGAAAAAACGGAGATGTGAGCAGTGAGCGACACCGACTCGCTACACATTCCCGTCCAGCATAACGTGTTGTGGTGCACATCGAAGAGAGAGAGCGGAAGGGCAGATGCATACGCTCAATCACATCGTTCGCCATCACCTAGCCATCTTGTTTCAGGAAGCGACCACACGATTCGAGAACCCTTCTATCCGAGGTTATCTGACAGGACCCTCTCTACAGCCCTACAGTGAGAAAGCGTCAAACATGAAATGCCAACAGAACTAATCTTCACTCAACGAATAAACGGCTATTATAAATGATGAAATAACCTTAAAGAAGCAAATTTTTTTCTTTTCATAATCGCTGACGTGGAAGTTTTCCTAAAAGCGGAATTATGGCCAAACCGCTGAAGCAACTAATTTTCGCGTTGATTCGGCACTCAACGCTTCATTTCAGAAATGCGCTTAACGGGACGACGAAGAACAAATTCGTGTCAAATTCATTCCCTTCTCGAATTTAGCCCCTATCTGAAAGATTCACTGAAAACTCCCCTCCCCCATTTTCATCCTCATGAGTTCGAATATCACGAGGAGCGACAAGGAAACAATACGAGGTTCCTCGGTGATTCGGAAAGTTCAGTAAGAACACAACGAACGAAGCGATATTATTGATAGTATCCGAGAGAAGCGCTCAAACGAAAATGTGATAGCAATGAACTACTTTTCAAGGATAGCGGCAGAGAGCACGAGGATTCGACTAAATAACGATGGCCTCAAAATAGAGTGCGAGCGACCTATCCACTGAAGTTGGAATGTTTATCGAACAGCTGGCAGCAAACTGACCCTCTGAGGAGCTGACCCTCCTGCCGAAGATATACTTAAAGATGAGACAACGCACACAATGAAATTCGAAGAAGAAAGTGAAATAGGATGGAGAACTTATCGACGTTTCCTCTTCATATTTTCCATATATAAAGGCCGGCGAATCACTGACACATTCGGAGAGAACGTCACAACGCCCAGTGTTAACAAATGATAATATCGCATTTGTGGAAACACTGCCGATGCGGTGATCAACTAGTGAGCTCACCGAAGCATTCTCCCATCTCACTCACTTCTCGCTAAGGTTTCTTAGAATGCACAGCACAGAAGACATTCAAAACGAAGAGATTGTCGAATGAAGACCTCAACTCGAACTTCCCTCGCTGATGCTCCCTCCCCATCTCTCTCTAACAAGCACACTTCAAGGGAAACACAAAAGGAATGCTGTAAAGCTGATCTGAAGGCAGAAAGTGTGACTAAATCTGTTTGCAATGGATTGAGAAAAAGTACGAGGGGATTTTTCATGGGCGTAACGATGTGCGAAAAGCGTTTTAGTTAAAAACCCGTGTACCCCATTATCGATCATGTGCTTCCCTCCGTGAACAAACAAATTCTGTGCATTACTTCACATTTCCCTTCGAGTATCTCATCGCAGCTCATCGTTCTCTATAGTTAAATCCTCTATAGGCATTTTACTAAATGTTTCCCATCATTGACGGCGTAGTCGAATTTACTTACCGCTGTGCCGCACGACGCATAATCGTCGGGTATCATCAAAACCATCACAACGCAGACCACAGAGTGAATTACCCCACTAATGACTATTCGAATCGTATAGAAATGATTAAAAAATGCCAAACTTAAACAAAGCAGCTCATTCTAACGCACTCTCGCTTACGTGAAGCCGTTACAATGCTCATATCACTGACTTCGCCGTATCGCATCAACTGCGAGCAGTGCTGCAATTTCCTCAGAAAACTCCCCTTTACGGAAGGAAATCTCACAATCACCACCAAAGAAAACTCCTCAAAGCCACAAAACACCATCAACACTGAGGCAAACACGACGACGATCACCATCACGCAAACGATATGCACACTCACCGACACTGCAATGACGTGAAAGTGAGCAAGCAAGAACTACGAAGAGGGGGAAAAGGGGTAATGAAAGATCATAAGGGATGGAAGAGTGCAAGGTGTGGGAGACGAGAGAGACGAAAAGCGAATTGTGCGCTCCGACGGGAAAATCGATTTTGCCACCGACATCGCACCGAAAGAGTGGGCCGCCAACGAGCAGGAGGATGACGTTGGGAGGCAATATGATGATGCATCGATGAGCTGTGCTTTCCCTTATGATCGCTCTTGAACGGTATAATTTGTAAGCAATAAGAGAAAGTTGAGGTCATTTCAGGAGAAGCGCTTAGCGGAATAATTGCAATAGATGCTTTTCTGCATTCTCACTTTCCCTATTGATAATCCCACCAATAAATAAAACATCCCGATTCCGACAGAGTGCCATTATCAGTTCCTCATACTTGTTTACAACAAGAAAAGAAGATTCTCAGATTATATATGAGAGGAAAGAGTGTTTCTCAAGCAAAAGGAGCCAGTCTTCAAGGCATCGCAGTATTAAACGTATTCGGAACATAACGACCACCATTAAATGCTTTCAGAGATTCACCGAACGTGAAAAAACTTGCGTGGTCTGCTGGTTATTTGTTTATTTGTTTAATAGATGAGCTGAGTGGATATTTCCTCCTAGCTCCCCCATTGCACCGTGAAAACGCTTACTGAAGCTTTAGCGATTGGCCTGAAATCAGAGAAATAAGTTTTTCTTTCGTAAGAGGGTAGGAGGTACAAGGCGGATCAGAAGGAATTCGATCGAAAGAATCACATTCTCATTTATACCGATTTCTTGAAATGCAATAAACTGAAATGAAGAGATAACGTGAGTTTCAATTCCAAAAATACTAAAAAATAAGTAAGTGAAGAACGACGTACGGATCTCATTTTCTGCTGAAGCTGCCTTAGTACGCAGATCCTCTAGACTCGAATAAGCAGCGAGCGAGTAACTGGAGTGTGCCCACAACTCGCTACCCGACCTTCGTTACGCATCATTGCAACAGCAATAATGCAGTCACCGCAACTATGGAGATTCAGAACGAATTATTTGAGGGCGAAAAGAGAGTTCACTCGTCTCAGGCAGCGAGTTGTTGGCTGCGAGATGCTCGAATATAGTAAACAAACACCTCCATCAACTATACATTCCATCCTATCCTGCTCATGGCTCACATACTATAGTAACTGTGAACGTAAAAATTTTCTGGGCAAAATCGGGGCGATGAAAGAAAGCGGAAAAGACAAAATTGTGCAGTTATTTATGCAACATGAAGAGGAGCTTGTGCCGGCATTTCTCCCCCTTTCTCCACTGCCTCCTTTCCTAGCAGCAAATACATCGTCGAAAAGAACCTTAACTCGTCACAGGGTCACGAACAAGAGTCCTCTAGAGGATTCGAAAGTCCTCGGAAACCACTAGTGGTTGGAACACAATAAACCTCTTGTAGCTGCATAGCGGTAACTAATTCCGATGTGGGTACATTTTAGAAGATTTGATAACAGAAGAACTGGAGGAGGTTGTCCAATGATCGATGAGGTAAACAAGATGCACTCTACCGATCGAGCTCCTTCGATACCTCAACGACTTCATCAGTCGCCTCATATTGAGTTCTGGCTAACTTCGAGAATTCCATTGCTTTCTGGAAACTTGGAGACCTGTCCAACATGACCAGCACAGCGTAACAAAATAAAGACAAAGAGAGCTAAACTCTGGATTGTCTTTCCCATATTTAAATCCATAAAAATTAACCTCAACAAGAGACTACGGAGATTTCGTATGAATGAAGAATGCATAAAATTATTTGCGAAACGAAATATATCTGTTGTGAGTGGCTCATTTCTTGATGATCGTTAGAGTGAACGTCAACAACAAAAAACGTTAGTGCCAGCTGACTGCTCCACAATCCACAGCACTGCGAACACAACGAAATCGACGGATCAACAGCTGACATTCTGCTTAAGATGAGCACGTCTAGTGCCTAGTAATGAACGAAAGATGCTTGCAAAAACGCGATAAAGTAGGACAGAAGAAGAATTCACGTTTAGACCCTAATATGGAATAACAGTGAGAATGAGATATGAGAATATAAACGAGAGGCAAAGAACACAAAACCGATGAGAGTTCAATGAGAATGATAGCGAGGATTGGTGTGGTGATAACAACACAGTCACGACACTAAGTATAAAGTCGGCACAACAATCCCCTGGAAATAAAGATCCGGAAACAAGCATTGAATGAGCTGGTGCTGTCACCGAGCTTCGACTTCTGTCTTCCCTAATCTTTCGCAACCCAATGTACTTCACAAACTTTTTTGAAAGCGTCACGGCGAAGAAAATGCGCAACCTCAAAGGCAACCTCCTCGACGATGCATCATCCAGTGCCACTTTGGGTAATTATCGCGGATGTGGTTTCCAAGGAATCGATAGGTGTCACCTTGATTACTCAGCTGGGTCTGTTGAGTTAACGGACGAGGAAGAAGATATACTTTAAGGATGAAGTTAGCTACAATTCGAGTAGCATCTCTTTTAAGTGAACAATCCCAATTTCTTCATTAAGGGATTGACTCTACACATCAACTGAGATTTGTTATTGGCATGACGACTTCGGGTCCTCACTAAGTGGGTATGTGCGTCCGTCTGTCTGTTAGCTGGCTCCAACTAAGAAATCATCAGAGCAAAAGTGTCGAGATACTGCAGGATGAAGAATACGAGCACAAAAATTCAGTACAAACCATAGTGATGGTTTGTAAGAAATTAACAAAAAAGAATACACGGTCATCCTCATACCAACCTAAAAGTAATCCTGGAAGATGGGAGGGGGGATGGGGAGGGAGAGGGAAGAGAAGTGAGATGGCGATTGAGATAACATATGTAGTGACTAATAACGCAATCAGCGCTGTAAATAAGTGAAGGAATGACACATCCCGCAAAATGCATTCGACTTCAAAGATATCGCTTCGAAGC
This sequence comes from Parascaris univalens, assembly GCA_037576465.1. Taxonomy (NCBI): domain Eukaryota; kingdom Metazoa; phylum Nematoda; class Chromadorea; order Rhabditida; family Ascarididae; genus Parascaris; species Parascaris univalens. The sequence goes on along the minus strand of CM075173.1, from coordinate 41,252,442 downwards.
CAATACTCCCGCAAGTTTCATTTCATTTCCCAGCAATTTACCAAAATAATCTGAGGTCACTTGTCTGAGGAGAAATCTGCGTTGCTCGGAAGAAGGTGCCTACTCCAACGCGGCAATACGCCGGCTACAACGAACCACAACAAGAACACGAACAAAGGCACCGAAACAAACAGAGCGTAAGGGGCGCCATCATCGAGTGTCTGCAAACAGAGTGCCTCGTCGCTGAGAAGCGTCTAAAAAATTGCACTTCGTTTCCACATTAACGTCATCATCGAATGAGAAAAAAGTGCTGTTCTTAGTCGTTTTTAAGGAAGCACTGCAGCATCCCGTGATATTCTCTCGATTCGTATCCTTCACCTGCGATATATCACACAACTCAAACAGTGAATATCGAGGTGGAGAAACGTCGCTATACGAGAGATAGAGAAACGGATCAAATGTGACGGAGAAAGCTAATCTTATCAAAGCATACCACTTCCTTCTTTTCAAAAGTAGGCAAATGAACCAACCGAGTAGGCTGTAGGACCTCTGCGCCTAGGATAATCCTTGCAACCGTGTCAAAATCGACCGCCACCTTCGCATAAAGAGGTTGGCCATCGAATTGAAGCCCTTCATCTTGCGATACGTCCACATTACGGGCCTGAAATGAAACTTTGAAAGAAGTTCACTGCCAAAATTCTCTGAATGCAGTCGTGCAAAGACTTACTTTACTTCTTTCTTCTGTAGTGCCACGTACCCGATCTTTCATGAGAAATAAGCAAACGATCATTTGATCGACATTATCGGACCCCCTTAACGTTCGGCAGTAACATCTACCATTCAGGAATAAATTCTCAACAACGGTACACAGCGTACTTCGAACAGTTCGCGCAATCAAAAATTACCAACCCTACGAACGAATATTTTGTACCATCGAATAATCGCTGAGTGTTATTCAAACATATAAAGAAAAGTAGCAAAGGTGCAGTTGAGAGAATTTTATTCGCAGATAAAGATAAATTAAAAGATCGGACTCGTAGACCGTAGCGGTCGCGTCGAGGAGATTTATCCGAATGTAACGCCTCAAGCTGGCAACTCGATCAGATCACAAGCCAACACTGCGAAATAAAAGCTCCAAATTGAACAACAAAAACGGAATTCACAAAATGCTTTTCGCGCTGAGCGATGTACACTTCGCCAGTGGATGCACTCAACCTCAGATTGAAGGAATCTATCTCACCTCAACCTCCTCATATAATGATGGTGGGGTTTAGTCCTTAAATGGACGGAATCTCCGCGAGAGATGCTCGCGTTAAAAGCCCTACAGAATATTAGACACTGATAGGAATATGGTAAAAGCACTAGACAATAAAAACAAAACTGATTGAACAGAATTTGCCATAGGTAGTGAGCAACTGCGTCCTTCATGACGCTTTTATCATTCCTGGTACCCCCCCCCCCCCTCTCCAATACATTTCCAAAGGACAAACATTAAGTCTGGAATTATGTAACACAAGTGGTTCAAAATATGAAAACGAAGGGTGAACGACGATGCATCTCAGACACACAGGCCGCCTTAAACGAACAGCTCACAAAAGACCCTCAAATGACGTAATTGCAGCCACGGTGCCGTATCTCTTTCTCAATTTGGTATCTCCTCCACCGATAAGGAAGTTTGCAAAAAAATTAACTCCTCCAAAGTATCTCCAAAGTTTAATTTGGTATCTCCTCCAAAGTTTACTTTTATGAGGATATATACGATGGGAGATTTTTGTATGCAACTGCAACTGAAACGATTCGGCGACAAAGATCGTTTCGTCCTCCAAAATACTGTGCACTCATACTTTAGGTTCTTTTTTTGCGTTTCATCTGGTTTTTCTGCGATCTGCCTCGAAACGGATGGATCGCCGACACCCCTTCAAGCGCTTCTATGCACCGCAAATGGATTTTTCATCAAACCGAATTCCAACGTTACGGTTATTTGTGTAAGTGCCGCCCAATGGGTCAGTGGTCGAAGAACTGCGGAATCGAAGTCTGAATTAAATGATGTGGAGGAGATGAGGTACAGTCCGACTGTCCGAGTTGGCAGCAAACCTCACACGGGTGATTCGTGCACTCTGCCCATGTGAGCGACAGAACGACGAGTAGAAATTTGCGCCACACATAAGCCTCCGACTTATACCACTCCAAAACAACGCTCAGAGCATGCCATCAAGCGACATTTGGTTTTCAGCATAAAGTCGCAGAAACCACTTTAAAATGTAGAATGCAGTCGAACAATTACGGCTATTAACTGCATTTCAATGTTTACTAGCTCCAGGTTGATTACCTTCGTAATTCCTCAAAGCAAAAGCATATGTGAGAGAGACAGTCCAACGTCACAACGGATGCATATCAGACAAAAAATAGGCGGAAACTTTGCTATTTTAAGCAGAAAGACGCTAATATTTAAAGCGGAGTAGATAACGCCTGTATCGCTTTCACTCTTTGCTTATCGAACTGGATTCGAGGTTGAGGAGGCTGCCTTGGGAATGATGGAGGGAAAAGGTGGTGAAGATTGGAGCATTTTGAGGATAAACAAGCTACATAACAGTGGCAATGCAATGAACTAACAAATACAAAGCATACGGAAACCCTAACCTCCCAACTCCGCGAGCCATATGGTCGTCTCGACGCTTCAACGGCATCCATATTCCTGAGTTGTATTGGATGGGGCTCTCCAAGCCACTCGTAAACAACGACAGCAAGTGGCAATGGAGTTCCCGACGAAGTGCTCACGCCTGTCATAATTTTACGGATAAATCTGCCCCGCTCACTCATTGTGCCCGGATGTTCATAACGGTTGCATAAAACCTTAAATTCACTTCAACTTGCAATAAAAACAAGACGTCCGTATAATTACGAAAACAACTTGGGAGGCAATAGAGAAAACAACTGACGGAAAGGCTCATTTGCTTCTTCCGATTCCTGCAGGACTGCTTGCAACGCTGCATTTAATTAATTATTGAAACGTGCCGAAGGAAACGAGGACAATGCTGTAATTTCATAATAACGGAGTTATCGGCTTACCTAGGACGATATTCACCGACAACAATCAGCAATATGCTATATTCGCATTTCTAGACAACGGTCATCATTGCAAACGTTAAGTGCACTACACTGATCGTCAAAGATGTATCACTTCACTAGATGTGTTAGTAAGTGTTAGTAAGACCAAATCCGATTCGGTACTTGCGCATTCACCGTCACCAGAAGGAAAAGGATTACTAAGATGATTCTCAGGGGCGAAAGCCTCTCAATATATTCCAATAACCTCCAACTATGCGATACATCAATGAGCAATGCAAATCCACAAACATTTACATTGCGACGTTGGATATTTCTTAGAGCAATAAAAGAGTGCATGAAGTGCTATCGCTGTTCACAGAGTTATGCACAACACGGCCGAAAACTATAACCTCCTATGCTGCATATTACAGCACAGAAATCGGGCGCTTTTCTTCAATACAATCAGTGTTACACTCACCTTGCAGCAATGAGCTTGTTTATATAAGAGCACAATTAAACAATTACCTTCACTTCAGAGCCGTCGACACCTTGCACCTTGACAGGTATTGCTCCAACGAACTTGTAGTACCTCGACGAACCTTGCGGCTTACCCCACGCCCCTAAGCCATCCAAAGCGACCTCGTGCCGATTTGCAAACCCACGCAAGTCAACAACGAATGTTCCCGTATTCGTATACTTTTGTGGCTGAGTATGACATATCTGCTCTGCTGGCACCTAGAAAGTACTGCAGTTATTTCACACCACTGTGCAGATAGCTATCATGATAAAAGAATTTTGAAGCAATTGAGGTAGTGCATAGAATTTTTGCTTGAAGGAAAACCTTAGATGTTCTGTTTCCAAGACACTCAAATGATGGTTCTACTTGAAGGAAAAAATCTTATTGCAGTTGAGGGTCTAAGTAAACTTCCTTGCCGTCAAAAGTATCGTCCTTCGATAGTCCTCTAATCAGACTTTCTGGGAGTTGTCCCTTACTTATAACGAAGACGGAGTATACTCCAAAAATTACCCTAACCGCTTACTGTGAGAAAGGTCAATTATTCTCGAACAAATGAGCGCCGCATCAAGCGAATGAAAAGTAGGATCAAAAAAGAGTAAAACGAACAATGCTCTGACATGTTCGAGTGCATGATTCATTTTAGCTGTTATGACGGAGTGGAAAGCTTTCTGAGCAGTCCTCACTTAAAGCTTTCATGACACTTCCAAAAGCTGATCGCGATTTCTCAGCAGCTCAAGATTACACTGAATCTTCCGCATTGTGGATTTATCCAATCACTTCACAGATAAGATAGCAAGAGAGAATTGTTAACTGAGATCCGAGGTGAACACCACAACGAGGTTTGGAATTCTTTTGGACTTCGAAAATGATCCGACCAACACATCGGAAGCTTGCTTACTTGATTACTCATTAACTTCAAAGGGAAATATGTACACTAAACACGATCAAACTGTTTGAGACGGAGTAAGCGGCGAAGAATGAGGAACTGCTGATGCTGTTATTAAAACCCTCCACCGCACCAACTTTCGTAGGTAAACCGATCAGCTGACAGTTTATTTTTAACGCCGACATGTTCGATGTGGTTCTTTTCTCTTACAGCAAACGAGTGGGGACCTGGCTGAAAGGAGGTGGACATAATCACCATTGTATCGTCAACTTTGAAATCACATATGAAACAGTGGAATTAGAGAAAGCAACGAATATCGGATGGGCAATCAAAGATTGCGCCGAAGATGGTGCAACCCGAAGTTTCTATCTAAGCAGTAACCACCTGCGCGCAGAAAGGCTGCAATTTCCCACAAAAAGAGATCTTCCCATTACGCGAACGCTGTGCGGCCAACGTTTTCAACAGTTAAACGTGTGTATACCAATGACGAGTAATTTAGTAAATTAGTGTGAATATGTGAGGAAGAAGGCGAAACAACAACCTCACTTCGAAACAACACAAAGCAGCGTTGCTATTGTGTTGCCAACGGAAATCTGCTGTTTGTGCGAGTCAGAGCGATAAGAGCGACGTTTAATGGCGATTTGGGCAACTCATATTCAGAAAAGAATCGTTATTCCTAGCACAACTAAAATCACCCATAAACGAGTTGCGTCGACTTTCCGCTCATCATGAAACCTGAGGAGATGGCAACTCGAGAGGCGACATCTTTCACTTGAATACTCGTGAGGAAAGATGCACAGCGACTGACTGCTTTCTTGCCTCACTTACGAGTGCATTTATGGAGAGAGTTGTGCAAATGATTCAACAACCTACGAATTACAGTGAAATGTGAACGACGCGATGCTAGCAGTCTTCACGTTGCCGCGCTCTCTGCAGTCACAAATACCCACTAGACAAGAGAATAATTGATGTCCACCCCTCCCTCTCCTCTTCCACTTCCATTGAACAGCTAAGGTTGATGGTGGCACACTAAACGGACCGAAACCAACAATGCTTATGTCATTAAAAATAAGCATAAAACATAAATGCAATTAAGAAACTTCAAAATAAAGATGCATAGTGCCAATAAAGACGCGCAGCAGCCCAATTACTTCGGAAGAACGCACGATGAGTTATCGAGCCACCTTAATTATTCGTACGATTGGCCTCACCTCGCTGGGTTATTACGGTGAGCAAACGCCACTGTTCTATACTTAAAAGCATTTGTGTTGGTAATATTAAGATACAGGCCTCCATATAAAACTGTGCCGTTTTACTGCGGCTGCAAATCGAATCAACAGCACTAATTAAGGATCACTCACTAAAATTAATGAAATTTATCACCGTTATTGGCATTCAAACACCACAACAAACGCTTATAAAAAGGGAATAACAACAGAATAGAAAAATTATTCTGGGTTCTGTTAAATGCTGAATATTTAATGCGTCCTGGAACCCAGGATCTTATGAGTGACCAAAGAAATCGGCTGATACATTCGACCGCTGTTTTGCCATGAACGTTACTTCAGCAGTCAATACAAGACACTGAATCCTCCTAACCTACGAATATCTCCTTATTTCTTTAAAAAATTATAAGCTCAAAGTTGTCCATATTGAAGGCTGAAAAATGCCTTTGGGATTGTGGGAAAAGGAGACATAAAGCTCACTGAGATTTACTTCTGAATAACTCGAATAGCTCAACTAGGGATGAAGAAACGAAAGGGGCAAAACAGAGCGAAAAATATCAAACTGCTGCTGGCATCGTCAAAAAATTCCAGTAACGTTCTTATTTGCAAGACCTACAAATGGGATCTCAGTAAAACATCAGCACAGTAAATGCTTCCGATGAGGGAACTGCAGGAATCGAACCTCCCTCAGCAATATGAAGGAAACGGGAGTGAAATGCTTTCACATGAGAGATGATTTCATGCAAATGGCGATCAAAAGACGAGAAAAAACAACCGAACACAACAAGATCATACATATCGATATCTCCTCTGGAACCTCAAGCCTCACTGCTATTAATCGATAGCGAGATCATTTAGACAGTGAACACAACCTTCTGAACGCCTTTTTCTTAACGATTTATGAACTGATCGGATATCGCCATCCTCGGCTTTTTCCGGTCAGCACTGCTACTATTTCTGGCGGTTCTCGCACTTCCCCTCCCCTCAAACTCGTTGTTTGCCAGTCCAAAAAATTCTAACAAGAAAAACTTGCACATACTTTCATCCGCAAGCCTATCGAAATACAGCAATTATGACTGTCACCATGTTCTCCTTACCCGCTTCGTCCCACCCTCTCCCCACAATATACAAGTGCGTAAGTATGAGTGCATTAAAGTCGTACAAAATTCCTTAAGGTCAATATCAGTGCAGAAATTTGGGAACTCAGGTTACTCACTCAGAACCTTTAAAAGCTTTTGCGAGCTTCATTTTAACAGTCAGTCTACATCACCGAATACAGTAATATAACGATCAGTGTGAGTATTATGTTGCATATACACAGAGTGAAGCTATGACGCTCTCAAACAATGGTGAGAAGCGGAAGAGACACGAAAGAACCGCTGCACTGCCATTTTGCGGAGGCTTTTGTGAAGGATGTGTTTCGGGCGACTTTCTATTCGCAGTCGCTGAAAACACTGCACTCTCGCGCATTCAGTGAAAGATATCACTGTTTTCATGTATCACCCAGATGCTGCTGAGTGTTGTGTTCGAAATGCCTCATATTAGAGCGAGTTAATAATCAAACAGACCCACCCACCCAGTGAAATGTTGAGATGATAAGACATGGATACTCCAAAATAAAAAAATGACACAAGCAGCCATTAACGGTAGGCAGCGGGCCACAAAAAGGAAAAAACACTTCTGGCTGTTCTCTTTTTAAACGTTTGGTATTGTTGTCACAAACAGTGATAAAATTAAGCGAATTTCAAACCTGACACATGCCCACGATAACATTCGCCGCATAACTGAAGTCGACTGCTTCATGAGACAATAACGGCCATACCGAATCGCCGAGCTGGTGAGCAAGAATCTAAAATTTCCACCAATAAACGAAACTGAATGGGATACTTAATCAGTAATCAGAAAAATAAAACAGAGAGCATCAGTGAATTGAGTAGCTTCATATGCTTACATCGCGAAGTGAATTCTGCACTTCAAAGATATTTGTCTGCAGCGAAAACTTCCAATAAAGGCTGATATCTGATAAGCTTAGGGTGCGATCCCACTGGCAACATGATGCTTTTAACAGGATGCAAAAGATGAAACAAAGAGGCGCAGAGAATTCAAGTTAAATCATCACTTCGAGTGTTAACAGCTGTACATTACGGACCACAGTTCAACGAACTCCTTTATCAGCTCCTTTCACCTCAGTTCCCTTTGTTTATTTCATTGCGATACAACACATATCACCTTACCTTGTTTCATAAGTTCTTTGTATTTAAAACTGGGGATGCAATGAAGAGCAATTGCATCGAATACACACGCATGTACATAAATACACTCACCTCGTTCAGGTAAGCGCCAATAACGATTTCATATGGCACACTATGGACGAAAAGTCTCTCGGAAGCTTCCACTCACGAGCAATTGAACACAGCAGTGAGACATCAGCCACTTCAGTTTCAACAATGCAAAAAAGTGGGATGCGCCTTCATCTTTGGCAAAACCGCCTACATCTGATGGGGTCCTTTCAATGAGGACTAACGTACACTGATAAACAACATCAACTGCTCGTCTATCAAACATTATGGATAACAATCGGTATATCGGTTAGATCACTAATACGAATTCACCAGAAATGACTCACATGTCTTTCACTGCTCGACTCAACTGCGACAACCTTGTCATCCATCGCTGCACCTGCCACTGATGTGCTGGCCGCATAGTCGTTTGCTACATCTGCTGAAAACAAAAGAATATCGTACACGGGTGAACAGAGGGTCTGAGCAAATATTTTCAACATGCCAATTAAAAGGACCGTTTCAAAGTGATATAACCATAGAAGCATTAAAAGACAGAGGTCTCACATTCAAGCATTTCAGCCGGCTCCAAATAAGGCGACGGGTTTGCTGCACGCGTATCCTTAGTGAATGCCATGTGAGGAGGCTCCGGCATACCCTGTCCACTCTCGGAAGCACTCAGCGATGACCGAGAGGGCACTGCGCGACGTGTTACAATTCGCACCACACTGAAAGATCAAAGCCGACGTCGCAGAAAGAGGGATTCCCCTTCCCTCCCTTCCTATTTTAAAAGTACAACGAAGTGCCTAAACAACAATTCCTCGGATTTCCATTCAGTTTGGTGATAATCGAAAACTGTGTGCTGGCAAACGCTCACAGCGGCAACCTTTTGTATAAGCTCTTTTGAGGGTTACTTCGAGATTACAGGTTAAATGTGCAGTGAACTGCAAAGAAACCGATTTCAACGAAGGCAAACTAAATCAATCTGCCCAATCAACTCGTCAGCAAAATTTCACACATCTGATGCACCATAATTACCGAAAATTACCAACTATATGCCATATAAGCCACAACTTGCGATAATAATATATGGTCACCTGTTACTAGTAAAGTACCTGCTCATCGAAGGGCAACAAAGGGCTAGCACTTCTTGGGAGTCCAGGAAGTGGAGCTGGGGATGTTCTCGACGGCCAGCTAGAAAATTAGCGACCCATTATACATAAATAAGTGCGAGGACGTGCATTCGTACAAATCTTCGTTTTCTCACTACAAAAGTGGTCTGGTGACTCAGATTTTAAGCGTCTTTTGAGTGTCAAACATTGACTGATTATTTGCGAGCTTGTGAGCGGAAACTGTATCTGAGGTAAGACTTATAGAAGAGGGAACATTATGGACAACGGCGAGGTTATAAACGAGGGAATACGAAATTCAACGGCATCAGGAACTGATAAAAAATAGCAAATAAGAGCCACTAACGGAACCGTCGGATACATAGATTAGAGAATACGTAACAGCGCAGTAGAGAATGATAGAGGAGAGGAGATACGTGAGAAGTGGCAGCATCAGAGGTCCAACAACTGACTTAATGCTTCGAAACAAGTACATATATGATGCATTCTAAAAGATAACAAAATCATCTTGTGAACCAAAAATGAGACGGGAATAGAAAGGTGTGAAACAGAGGCAGAAAGGGAGCAGCAGGGGGTCTGAAATCTCCAAAGATAAGTGTTAAGCAGATGCCCTCCTGATGATAAGTAATTAATGAAGTTATGAATGAGCGGTTACTTACTGTTTTTGTTTCGATTTGCCGCCATCGTTTGTGGTGATAGACGTATCACTGATGTCCGATCCGTTGCGCCGGATGTTTGCTTAAAAATTCGCATAATTCCTCTCGTATCTGCATGATTTTACTGATGTCCCTATCAATCCCATACCCTGATGTTTGCCTAAGCCAATTCACTGTATACAGCGGTAAGAACTTTCGAAATGAATGGTCACATAAGAATTATTCCAATGAATGACAACGATCAGGCATTGCGTTTCTTCGATCAAGTCACATCTTTTCAACTCTTTTACATACAAGAAGAAAGCAGAAAACGCTCATCAGATCCACTGCAATAATGCGTATAGTTAGTGGAGGTGAACTGATGTTAGAGGTGAGATCAAGCTGAGCCGTCAATGCAACAGAAATTACGAGATGGGGCGCGTAAACGAACAGACAACATGGGAACTTATTTAGCGCCAACCACTTCCCCATCAATATTTTTTGCATAGAAAATACGTCGCTGCAAATATGCAAACGATGCTTTATCCACAGTTACTTGAAGCGAACATGCTGCGATGATACAACGCCCAGTTGCCTCTCACAATCCCGGTCACCTGTGGTCAGCAGCCGTCTCCCTTTTTTCAATGAGGTGACTTGAAGAAAATCAACTTCTAAAGTGAAGTCATTAGTGTCATCTCATTCCCACCCAAGCAAATTGCTGCTTTCACCCTCATCTGATACAACGCTCACCTATGGTGAATTACCCGAGAGAGGAAATATTTCTGAACGATGTGAGGAGAAACCGAAACGAGTCCGCTTAGTAAAATTTAATGCACTAGTGTTTTCGTCGATAATTATCGGCTTATAGAAAATGCTCACTGAATGAATGAAACAATTTGGAACTCAATACGCCGACTACAACGCAAAGAAGAATCAGTGATTATTCGCCATCATTCAATGGTGGTCATCGAAATAAATCCCAAATAAGCCGAGCGCTGTATATCGCTCCATCAGAAAATTATTCCACCGCAAGAACGTGATTTTTGAGTTGAAAGTGAAATATCTCAAACTGCAGAAAGGCTTCCTCGCCAACTGTGCCACCACGAAAATCCCAGCTGCCAAAGGTGAACGTATGCACAGATATGGCGATGAACGAATGCACCCTTCTCAACAGATCAAACTTTCGCGAACACGCTAACCTGATGATCGCAACCAATTCCAATACACTCCCCAACTTATAATTCACAATACAAAAGCAACTTTCCAGTAAGGGGCGCCGAATGAGCTCGTTCCTCGAAAATTTAAGTTTTTCTGGAGAATTCTAGAATCTAGTTCTCTCCAAATCGAACACTTATTCGAGGGATGCAATTATCTACGAAGTAATGCAGCGTAAATAAATAAAGTAGTAAACTAAAAGTGCAATATCGGGAATCTCCATTGGCAACTGCAGTATAATCGTTGACGGGAGAACATTTTGGATGACGGTGAACATATGTGGGGACCCACCTCGCGTCGTTTCACTAACGCTTTCGAACGCAGCTGATATCCGCGAGCCATCAACTGCCTCCTCTTTGGCCGCCGGTAACATCGCAGTCCACTCTGAGACACACGTGGTGATTGACCGGACGCTATTAAAGCAAATTAGCAATCTCCGAAAAGACCGCTGCTCACTTCCTAGGCACGTCAACTACCCCACTCATCTACATTTCCCAGACACTAACTTTGTTCCTATAATACTCACTTCTCCAAACACAGCATCATTAAAGAGCCTGTTACATTACTTATATCGACTCGATATTTGATGTTGGCACTGCAGCTAACGAAGAACAAGAACTATGGGTCACACTGCTTACTTCAGATATCGAGTCAAATCTTCTCAAAGCTTGATCTTGTTACTGCAGTGGACGATAGAAACCACGTAGTTTGAACGAGAACCTCTTTTTTAGCACATTCATGGTCCGCACCGCTGATTATATAGTCCTTTAGCCAGCAAAACTCGACCACAGTCCTAAAGGGATCCTCTCCCATTCTACAGTTCCACTTTTTTAGCCACGAAGACTGTTGATGCAGCAAAACGCCACTGTATGAGAATCGAACGCACAAACGCCCCCTATAACCTGACTTTACACTCCACTTACTGTGTCACCCACTTTCATGAATTACTGGTGAACAATAAAATATTTTCAGTGACCCCATCGCCTGTACCGGTTTTCTAAAACGATCTATGCAGGTAGTTCGGCGACTTAACCGCCTGTAGAGTACCACAATTTGGAAGCCTTAAGATGCCTTGGATTCAGTTTAAAGTCGTCGAATAACCCGAATACCTGCAGACCAGATTCTATTGAATTTTCATATGCACTGAATATCGTAAGCGAGATGTGATAGCGACGAAGACGAAACAGACGGCTATACACGGCATCAAATCGTAGGAAAAGACACCACGCGAATCTTTAAGAACTTAAAAACGTAACCTGCAATGTCGTTAGATAAGTCGTTAGACTAGCCGTCCAATACAGTTTCAAATAAAGCAGCCAACAACGAAAGATGAAGTTTAATTTCAGTGCGGAGAATTGAATCGAAATAAATATGGTTGCATATAAAAGTTATAAAATGTGGCTCCATGCGAACATCGAATAAGCACTCTTAGTGAGATCGCCATTCCCTTCGAGCACTGGATGCGGCTCAACGCAATCTAGCGCTCTATGTCATCAGTGATATTATATACGACTAGTACAAGCTGTCTCCAAGAAGTGACATCTAATTGAACCTCGATCAGTGGAATTTTGACCTGTCAAACTACTAAAACGATCAAGAAAGTTTGTCACCAATCGCTTACGCCTTACCAGGAGGTAAGGGCACTCTCTTCGAGCGATCAAAAGTCCAAATCCACAAAATCTTTTACATTTGAAGCATCGAAAATGCCCACTGAAACAATTATGCAAAACGAAGTTACTCCCATTTTGCGACTACAAAATGATACAAATATATCCGATAGTGATGACAAGAATATGCGGAAGAAATAAAAGGCATAGAGAGCAAACAGTGTGCAGTCGATACAATCCAAACACCAACAACAGCAACGAAATGAAGAGAGCACTCGCAAGGAGATTCTCTGCGAAATTCACATCTTTTCTCCCGGACTAGAGAAGCGAAATTGCCAGTCTTTTCAATAACGGACTAACTGATGCAAAGAGAGAAAATCTCCAACGAGGTGCAAAAATGATGAATGACCGCAAAACAATTCGCTGTCACTTTGAGAAATTTCTTTACGACTGCAGACCTTTGCAGTGGACGCATTCATAAACTGATTTATATAAAACTGCACAGGGCTTCCTTCCAATTAGCCCACAAGTTACTTGCACCGGTCGAATGTTTAGTTTATAATGGCTGCCGAACATGGCAACTATGACGAACTCTGCCTTGTCACAATGCAAATTGCTCCGAACGACATACACAAATAAACAATGTTTCACGACGACAACGCAGTCCGAAACCATATATACCTACTGCCCGTCTCATCTTTGCCTATGCAACCGTCTCCTCCTACGGTCACTAGAATCCCAAAACGGTGGACGGCAGACGTTCACAGTTAACGCGGAACAGAAGAGACGCTGTATAAAATAATTATCAAGAAGCCATAGCGGAAGTAACGCTCAATTCTGCGTCATCGCCTTCATCCGAAAACAAAATCCGAAAGAAACAAAACAATTCTTTTGAGAAAACTCTCCTCTTTGACTGCTAATATCAAACAATGGTGTGGGCTCCAACAATACGCAGATCGTTGTGATGCAGTATGGAAAGTACACTTTAACTCTGCCAACCTCTTTTCTCCTCATCCTCCTTTCCGGCCTTCCAAGCCAAAGGCAACTCAAAACTTCGGTTCGTTCCGCACTTTTAGCAGCTAAAACCCGATAGTCTGCCGTCTTTCAGGATGGGCAATATAAAAGGTGACTAGAAATCGATATGTTTTCTGAAGATGAGCTGGATGGGTATATCTTTGGGTTTATTTCGCCAGCGAGTCTTCTCAATAAATTTCATTGAGAAATCGCGTCCCATCAGCTCATTATTGCAGAAGACGTCTAGTTCGTTGTACCGACTTGCATCGCCGAATAGCACCAACGCTAAATATCGCTTTATCGTATTTACTGTCGCCATTGCTGAAAAAGCGAAGACATCTTAACTGCTGAACGAAACCGTCGAGCGCATAACTGAGTGCAAGTGGATCAATAACAGTGCTTGCATATGACTCCTACTACTGAAATAATAGTCCACTTTAATGACTATAGGTAGGGGAAAGAGAAAGGCAGAACGTGCAAGAACACTGAGATGCAGTAAACGGACGACTTCAACAAGCTTATCGGGCAAAAGATGAACGGCCGACTTTTGAAAACGTTCAGCTTGATTGAGAGCACAAAACAAACCAGACAGCCGCACAATTGGAAGAGGTATGTTGTCGAATTTGGAGAGTTTGTCGGTGCACAACTCCACAACAAGCTGCTCGTCGGCACGATGGTGGATCTTCGTCACGTCGCCTTTGCATTCCCTTTTCTCGGGGCTGCCCTTAACTCATTGATCATTCAACATCTTCATATTCAAATCGAGTGCTTGTGTTAACGCCTCCCATGAGAATTAAATTCACTGTAGCAGACATGAAGAATTAGGCAAAAACACGATGGATCTTATCCGCTCTCCATCCACAATCCAGAACTATACACCATCCAAAAACGCAGAATAAGACTGCCCCTCTACTCGTTCGCTCACATGTTATTAACAGTTAGTCAGGGCCTATCCACCTGAAACATTCTAGGCGCTGCAAAAAACCACCACTATGCACTCGGCCGCATTTCCTGGAATCTTTAAAAGCAGTTTCATAAGTGACGGTTGCACACCATCTTCCTTCATTTTTTCATGCATTATTTGAATTTTTCAATGTTGAGATGCTTCCAAAGCCAATGCTATGAAGGATTCTTCATCCCCTGACTCAAAGTGAGACGACGAGGGAAAGGAGACGGGCTCCGAACGTTTCTGATCCAACACAAAACCACTAATGAACATGCTGAACATTATTTCGAAAGGTTCCCAAGTTGGCCATTTGAAGAAACTATTTCATCAAAAGACGGTGGCTATTGTACACATCTCAAATTAAACCAAATCCTTCGTGAAGATAACTGAAAATTAACTCTGAAGGTTCAAAAGTGCACTAGTATATTCCCTTAACATATTGGTTTCTCGAGAAATTGGCAGAATCAGATATGATTCAGTGTGGCGGCTTAGATTTGCCAAGCTTGCTGCGTTGCCGTAAATCAGACAACGTAAAGCAGAGCCTCTTCTCGAGCACGCCTGCCAACAAGTAGCTACACGAAATTGTCACAACTCATTACAAAAATTCCCCACACGCAATATTCGATTGCAAAAGCCATTCTCTTCTATGTGCTTCACTGGCAGGATCTAAGGTCGGCATTCTTCTAACTTTGTGTCCTCTTCGAATCGTCAAGGCCACACGATATTTCAAGAGAAGTGAGTGGAAGTTATCCATCATTTCAAAGGACTAAAACTGAGGTGTCGATGGATTTCCCAAGTGAGATAGGGGAGGGATGATGCGGGCAAGCGAAAGGAGTAGGTCCTCGACAAGATCGAAAACTCTGGATAAAGAAGAGGTAAGGAAATGCCTGGATAACCACCAATTTCCCCTCACTCCACCGCAGGTAACCCTAGGTTTCTGTTCGAAAAAAGGAGAGAAAACTATACAAATTCAGTGAAGTGCAATCGGAGATTCTCATTATCATCGCAATAACGTCAGCCCAGCAACACTTCTTCATTCCTACCAGGCATTTACATCGCAAACAGAAACGAGAAATGCTCTCTAAAACGATGGATACCGTGAAAGAAAAACAAAAACTTCTATTGGCGTCAAGCACATTTCCACTTCGGTTCCATGACAGATCAGGATTTTCTCAAAGAAGAAGTGGAAATCAGCTTACAATATTTCTCTGTAAACCAGCGCAAAATCTGCGCTCTTCGTCCCATTTCCCAGTGATGGCGGTGGAGTAATGCAGAATGGCACTCGGACAAGCGAAAGCAGAAAAGATCAGGTTCCTTCCCAGTTTGTCAACACAGGGAAAAAGAGGCTTACTTCAACTTCGTCGGTTTTAACCACACTGTCGCCATCAACATGCTCCTTCTTGCAGAGCTTAGCAAACGCACTGCGGTATTCCTCTTCTCGAGCTTGCAGACCGGGAACCAACTTGTATACAAGTTCTTGCATTGTTCGGTCAAAGCTCACGTAGTGTGATGGGTGACTCTGAAAACGACTTCACTGCAGCGAAACACTAAACCTATTGCTGCCTCAATCCCATCAATAACCAAATCCACAATTTAAGCGCACAGTGCAAGAAGTAAAAACTATAGTTTCTATGTCAAGGAAAGCGAAATGATGAAGCAAGAAGGAGATGGAAGGAATGGCAGAAGTGCCGCCCCTAAATATCGTTGTGCTCTATAACGTATTATGATAGACGACTATCTGTGCTAGCAGCACCGCATAGTTGCAGCTAACGTTGCAACAGCATTTCCCCTACGGACGATCGCAAGAAATTGCACTGCGGAACTACGTCACTCGATATATTTAATGCGGGCATCCGATTACCCTTCGCTTTTCACGATGAACCTTCATCCCCACAACGTACTGCCTTTATGACTACGAAAGAGGCAAAGCGGTGTCTACAACAAGTCCGTTTCCGCACTAACATAACGGTCTCCTACGCAATCACTTTCATCAATGCCTTTCATCTTATCACAACCTTCGGCAGCGTGATACGGGACGCAACCAAGCCACATGTGCACGACTGCTACTGATGTTTTAGAAACTCTCCAGCTCATTTAGTAATACCCAATAACTAGGAGTAAAAAGCACACTATGTGTTACTTATAATCACCCTCTTATCAAGCGCTAAAGAGCATTTCAAGTACCGCACTAATGCATAGTGAAGTGATATTTGAGTAGCGGACGAATACTCTTCAATGACGAAAGAGAACAATATTTGCACTCATTGGAAAGAATGAAGAACACAAACCTGATGTATGAGACCGCTACATTTAGGACAGCAATTGCTTTCGTTCTCGAAATGCTTCAGCAAGCACGACTTGCAGAATGTGTGAAGACATTCGATCACCGTCGTCGCCTCTATGAAATAGCTGCAAATTTCTTTTTCCTTGCTAAACCTGGTAAAATTACATTCAATGTGAAGTTGAGATTAGCTCAGCAGTAATAAAAACAATGCGGATACGGAGAATCTATGAAAGTAGCGAACTGAATTTTCTCCTATAGGAATCATTCTCCTATAAGAGGAGAATCAGTGCTAAGAATGCAGGTGACACTGATGGAAACAAATACGGTCAATGAAAGAAGACAATAGAAACCACGAGTGCGTTCCTCACACTATGGGCCACTATGATTAATTCATGCCCGCCACAGAGATAGCACGCTTTGCCCTTGTCGAATGTGAAGGCAGGTTAAACTCAGCTCCGGTTCTGGTCAAGAACACCAAAACGGTGGCTGTGCGAGAACTGGAAGGGTCCGGCCCATCCCCGCATGCTACGATTAAACTCGAGATTAGATGCCGAGTATAGAATCGATGATGATAATAAAGAGACAGCTACCTACCCTTGTCCAAGTGTGAACTTAAAGCAGTTTTGCTCGGATAATCGAAAAAAACTCTCTTCCAAACGTAAACTTAGAGAACGGACTTGCCGAACATTCCAAGAGGTTTATATATGGGCAATACTGCACACATCAAATTGAACTTTCAGCTCACTTCAAACAATCAGAAGCAGAAATTACCCTTTGCAAATTGGGCACGTTATATGCGGATTGAGGGTTCTTAGCAGAATTTTGTATTCATCGCCGATCTGCACAGGCCTTCGTGTCATCGATCACCGAACACGTCACCTAAACACACCTCTAATCAATTACTCACACCCAACACTCCCGTGATCGTCCATACGTCGACACGCTCATAAAGTCTTCATAAGGAGCAGAGGGCGACGAAATCGGGCACGCCTTGTCAATGGGAAGGCGCGAGGCCTCGACCAAGAACAAGAGGAATTACACTGCGAAGGAACTCGTTAGAAGAAAGGGCTCTTGCGACATGCTATTCACACGGCCATCCGCTCGCTAAATCCTTTCAATTCACAAGCAGAAACCGATAAACGATGCTGTAGGAAGTGAATCAGGGATTAGAATGCTTCCAGAGGATGCTGCCACTTGGTGTGACAATATAAAAGACCAAAACATCAAGCAAAATATCAAAGCACAGCCTATGAATAAACCTTGAAACTTGAAACATCTGTCGATTCAGCACATATCATCGTATCTCTCCCCCACCCACATATCCAGTAGCATCTAATGCGACGGAGATTTTGCAAGCTATACCGAGTAAGCAGCACATTTGCTTCAATTGCCGCCTTCAGATAAACGTCTCCGACTGTACGGATTCTCATATGAAGACAGATAAATACGAATGAATTCTTTTATGAACGAAAAAAGAATGAAGCAAACAAGAGACATCATAACGAATCAACAATAATATAACGTACAATTTCCAGCAGCAGCCTCCCAGGCAATACGAATTCCCCTTTGAATTCATATGAGCACGGAAAATGTTATTTCACTTGGGACTCCAAGATAACTCTGTAAGAGAGAGTACAGATATGTGAAAGCCCTATTGCATATGCAACGTCACAAAAAGAACCTCGACAGGTGGAACGGCATTTGGCCAATGGAACAATTGTGCGATCGAACGAAAAAAAGCTGACGGCCAGACGCTCATACTTGAATACCCCCACAACCAGCACTCCTACTTCTCCATTACTGAGCGCATACCACACTGACGATGAAATCCTCTCAAATACCTCTTCCGTGTTTCCATCTATCTTCAGTTCATCCTACAGCAGATTCATTTTCCCTCTTTATACCATGCTCTAAAGGTGACAGCTTCATTCTTTAGTGACCGATTCGCATGAATTTCTCATTGACAACAACGACGATCTAATATGAGCCCAATTCAGCAAATGCATCACAAATGCAATAACAAATTTCTCCATCGACAGGCCCCGACCCGTTACCACAAACTTGTACAGATGATCTATAAACGATATGAAACGAAAACCAACGAATGCCCAAGAGAAAAGCATAAAAATACAACATTCACGTCGACATAACACTCGCAACACGACTAGCGCACCATTTCTCCTGGTTTATTAACAGCGGACGGACTCTGCACGGGAGGAGGCAATCGATTCACTGCACCGAAATAAGCCTGATTCGCCAACCTGAAAATCAAAACAACTCCGCCAAAGCTAACGAATTATTCATAATGATTCACTAATTGTCCCTTCACAACCGTTGCGATCATGAGGAGACGCTAAAGAGACTGCGAAGGATGTTCGCAATCGTCATGAAACGCGACGGCAAAGAACGACACAGCTCACGTCGAGTAATGGCCACTCGAAATAAAGAAGAAAGGCTCATCTTCGCTATCTAATGTCAAAAAACGAGTCAAATCCTCAAGGAACAAAAAATATGAAGCGTCCCTTCTGGAACTCAGAGGAAAGAAAAGAGTCTCTGGCTAAATTCTCGGAAAAACGAATATCGCTTTGAAGAGGATTGTCTGGAGAAAAGACTATTTCGCATAAAAGTGAAAAATTAAAGAGGATCGCTTCTGAAAGGAACACCAGTTTTTAGAAGGGAGGAAAAATAGCAAAATATCGGTTTTCACTCATAGAAATCAGAGACATCGATGCTTTTAAGAGAAAACAGAAGCCAAGGAGTCAACGAGTGATAGGCACATTCAAATAACTTTGACGCGACCCAAATTATAGCGATTAAAAAATGACCGGGTCCAGTTTACATGGAGGATCACCCAATCACCGAATGCGCTCTTGATGCTTCCAAAAAATTCAGAACGATCCAATTTCTTCAAAATGAATTAATACCCCTTAATTATTAGATGAAGCTTGCTGCCGCTCTTCTAGTGAGTCCATTGTAATGTTGCTTCATCTTTTAGGGGAGGGGAAAGGGATGGGGGAGGTGGGATTAAGCAGAAAACTGAGAATTAAATAAGTAAAGACAGGATACAAGTATTTTCAGTGTCGAAACCTGAACGAGCGTCGTTGGTGCATTATGTTCGAAGATGAAGAGGAACGGCAGCCGGCCTGTGCAAGCTGTTTGATGAGGCGATATAAGCTTTCTTCGAAGCACTTTTTCTCACAAAAAAAGAAGGGGGAAAATAAAAAAAGCGTACCGCCCTTCTTTCTCGTCCCTTTCTCGTTGTTCGTGTGCCAAATGCGCCGTATTAGAGAGGAATGCCAACACTCCTTTATGGCAACGATTCGCATAATGGCCCTTCTCACCACACTGAAATTATATCGCCAATCATAAGAGCTCAGCACGAGATGATACTGACGCATTTAATCGTATCCGATGGGGAGCAAACAACACAGACCGCACTCATGAAGTCATTACTCCTCCAGCCACGCTCAAGTGGTCGAACGACGTCGAATCGGCTTCGATGATTGTGTGGGGGATCTCCTTATTTTCATTTGTTTTATGCAGAAAACGATTCACGAAGTTCTCATTGCTATTCGCATCCTTTTGCAGCCAGAGAAGTCACTTGTGAGCGCTAACAGGATTGAAGTATAACACTAGAATATCTCCTGGTATTCACTTCAGGCGACAGTGCTGCAGCACAATAACAACAGTCGGCCACTTCTCAGATATGTTAAACAAGTCCACATGACCGGCATGACACCCGAATTTCTTCTTGCAAGAAATATGCAAATCCTCAATAACAACCAATGAAACCACAATGCTTGAAACCTGATCTCATCTCCAATGAAAAGATCACAAATAACGAATACGCTAAGTAAGGAGTGATTGTCACCTTGTAGCAAGTAACCTCGGAGAGAGCCTTCTTATCTGGCAGCTGCACTTGCACTGGTTCATGAGATGGTGCTTGGTTAACTCGCGAAGAGTCCAACAGCGGCTGGTTCTGTGTTGGTAAATGCGGACAAAACGTGGCCTGCAAAGGTGAAAATCCTCAATAAAGATTTGTATTTTAGAGACACCATTTCTGCGTGAATATTCACATCGAAGCACCTAAAATATAACGGCAAAATGACTAAGAAAATGATAATTTTTAGCACTTGAGTAATGCCCTATCGCGATGTGCAAATAAGTAAAGTCGAACAGAGAAACGAACACAAAAATGACATATTAAGAACACAGAAATAAAAAGCTCTGAAAGCCCGGCTGCTCACAACCCCACAAAGATCAGCCCTACCTTCCCTTATTAACAGTAAGTAATAATGCACAAAAGGGATGAGATCATTAGGGATGAGGCACAGGAACGTACCCTCACTTTGGAGGAGAACGGGCGGAAGGAATGGAAGTAAGCTAGATATGGCAACTTGAACTTCATGTCAAAGCGCCTTGCAAAAGAGAAAATGAGGCACTAGCACGAACCTTGTGACCTCGCTCATGACAGTTGTGACAGACAATGCCTGAGTTGAACGTTCCACGATTTCGCAGTCCCTGACTCATGTCCGCCGGTGGCAGACTGAATGAAGGATGTGCGTATTTGCAGTTCTTGCCATCGGGACAGAAACCAGCCAAGTAGTTGGGACATAACACTCGACGGCGATGTCGATGTTTACAGTACGGTCCTTAATTGCATTTCTGTGCACCATATAAAAAATACGTAATTGGAAAATATGTAATGGTTAGGAAACCACAGATATCACTCAACAATCTAGCTCGTTCATTAATGTATGAGAAGGATAGGAAAAGGTGTAAAGGTGATGAAATGATGGAATTGCAGAGGAAGAGGGGATAATCCCAAACTATCTGCAAGCCGATCCAACATGGACGCTCAATTCTGCTCTAAATCGGACGCCATGAATACTGCAAGATACGTCAACCGATGGCGGAATATTTTTGAGAGCAGTACTCTGATCCAAAAAAAAATGGTACACAAGTTTTTCAAAAAGGCTATAATTTCAACAAACGCAGCCGATGTAGGTGGGGATGTTGTGCCCAGTTCCTGATCTCTTAAGCAACGCCGCACTGTCCATTCGATATACTGTGGGACTCCATTCCCGCGTGGTCAGGCATGTATGTAATCAAATTTGAGGCGATACACGAATATTGGCTATATTTGGAAATGAAAAATAAAGACGAACCATGTCGACAAAATCCGCGGTCGTACCATGGGCAATCCTTGATTTTACTTTCAGGATCGATGTGCCGGAAAGGACATTCGCGATTACTGCAAGCCACTGAAAGTAGCTGCAATTTAGCGACAAACAGACTATGCTAGCATATACCGTCGAACAAAGTACAAAGAGGATGGGAAGACTGTGAATTCTGTGAATTTTATAAAACGGGCAAGCTCTTAGCCCCGACGCTTATTACACTATTCTATACGTACACAGAAGCGAGAAGCAATGCGATCGCTGTTCTGCATCATGCCGATTGAAATGCACAACTAAACGACAGATCATCTCACTTGCCCAAGAATGGTTTTCGACTTGACTCCGTTCTCCGAACACGCCTCCGAGCAAAGCTGACAGCGATAAAGAGTACCAGCTCACTTCGATGTCCACTTAAATATATCAACTACTGGCTGTGAATGATGGGACAGGTTCTACTGGAGCAAAAAGCAAATGATTTAGTGCCTTTCAAACATCAAATCTAAATAGCCAGCTGAATCCACTCACTGTACTTCGAGAAGAAGAAGCATTCAGGCATCTTGCTGAGGTCATACTCGTGAAGGAACTCGCACTGGTCACCTTCTTGCAAAGACCACGAAGCCAATGCTTGCATACAACTGCCTGAAAGCTTCAACTCTTTCGATGGTACAAAGATCACCGCACGCACGCAAATACGTTGTGATTATGGACTTTTTGGTGCAACACTGCAGTTGCCAAACGATCATCGAAAGATGCCACTGTGGAGCACTGTGCTCTACTTCAACATTTCGAAACGGCCACAATCGTGCACTGTATCCGACAGTGCCCATCGTATTATACTTCACTCATGCAGCAGCAATATTTCGTCTGCACTTAATCAGGGGGCTTGTTGGGCGTCTAAACTACGGTTAAAATTGCCCCTCCCGGTCTCGGAACAAAAGACCAAAGGAGAGGAAAACTTGACCCCCTCTGACCTGAATACAAAACAATGTTTCTGGAAGCAGTGACCAAGTACGAGTTGGCAGTGGATATGCAAATGCTATATATGATTACCTTGTCGCCAACAATGTGTCGCAGAGGACATACCGCACCCATCTGGCACGTTCCCTGCTCATTTCGTACGCAAACACCTCGTCCGCTTTTGTCCATTCCTGGGAACGCCACCTGAATCCAGCACTACGTCTAACATCATATATGAAAGTATCCTTGAGCATCCCTTCACAATGGTGTAGATGCCTCATGACGGTGGCCAAATGCGCCTCACTTTTCCCATAGGATGGACGGACAATATAAAACGATATAGTATGCGATCGAAGACAACCAATACGTTCTCTGTTTTGCATCCATCAATTCACCGTAGAGTGAAGCCTGCTGTTATGGTGGCGTCACTACTACTGCGGGAAAATTTTGTTCCGATGCCGACAAGTTACTTCAAGAAGAGTGGTAGCGTGACATCAAAACAGCTGACTTCGGGATAGAATGCAGTTCGGAGGACGGCCTTATTAAAAAGGTCACGTATGCAGCTAACAAATACGGTCAAAAGGCAGAATTCATAGAGACAGCGAACGGCATTAATGTTCTCGGTAAATTTCAACAGAAGATACTCGGAAAGCTGTTGATTCTCTCGAATATGAGCTCACTAGAGAGCATCACTCTGATGCCAGACAATGCCCAATGCAATGCCTTCAAAGAGCTGAGTTGTTAGTTGCACTCGGCTATAAAAACTGCATGATCAGTGCCATCCAGAAAATACTGCGGTATTTAAATAAATGACCGCCAGCGTATATGAATAAAAGACTCATCTGCTTCGAAGTTATTCAACACTACTGTGCACTCTTCATGACCGAAGAGATCGTTAGCGAGATGCGAATAACAAAGAAATTCTGTAGAAAGCAGCAATCTTTGTTGTTTTACAAATCTCCCTAATACTGCCGTCTTTTCAAGAGAATTATGCACGAGGACGTGCGAAATTCCTTCAGCGAAGAGCCAACTGCATTGTTGAAAAGATCCGCGAAAGCGCTATTATTCTCGGCTCGACTAGCGGATCGATACGCAAGTGTACATCGTAATTTTTACTATATCTATGCGAGAATGCATTCGACTATAAACGTCGATGTTGCTGCCTCCTCACATACCTCATATTAACATAATTCCCCAAAATATTCACTATGTCAAACTCCCCGCATATCAACCTTCGTTTTGCTTTTACCTGGAAAACACTGATCTTAGACTGGGCTGATTTCATCCTCTGAGCAGTGAAAGTCTCACTGATAACTTTGTTTTCTGACTTTTCACAATCTCCATTCTCCCATCCCTTCTACACTGAACTTTTTGTGAAACTGCCGCAAACTCCGTCTGCAAATCACCGCAAACGTCGCGCCCCCGAGAATTCCCCTCAAGTAACGTCGTTCGATGCTTCAACGTCGCTTATTTCCCCTTCAAGTTTTTCATTCGTTCGCTCCCACTACACTCTCCTCTCCACTGAGTGGAAGTATTTTCTATAAATATGCAATGAGGGCAACAGCGAACGTTAAAGTATCGGAGGACGAGAAATAAAGGCGAAGCTCACCGGCCTGGTTCCCCTTTGCTGGATGAGCATTTCCTCGACATCGAGCAACGGGAATGCAATCTCGGCAATGTAGTCTTCCATAACGAGTGGTGCAGCGCGATGCGTTGTTGGTACGCTGTATGTGAATCCGAGAGAGGATGCCACCACTGTTGCCATCATCGAACTGCTCCACAATGATCAATATCCACTCTCCGGATCAAATTCAACAACTGAAAGGACAAAAGCGGTCGATTACTGCGTTGAGGACGTACCTACTGCAATCAAGACGAATTTAAATAACGGTCTTCCCCCTCCCTCTTCTCTCTCCGGTGATCTCCAATCGATCCCAATATATTCCAGGTGCATTTCGATCGCGTGCTGAGAAAAACTTTCGTCGTATACAGCCAGATTTTTCCAATCAGCACTTCGGAGACATGAAATCATAGACGAATAGATATATCACCTAGAGGGCAGAAATTTATCGGAGGCCATACTTACAGGTGAAGAAACACTGCCACCGAGCCGATACTTTCTCCACTGCAAGTTGCCCTAAGCAAAACACACTAAAGTTTCTCGAAATCAGGGGCAAACTCTGTTACAAAGATGAGCTTTTACAAACGGCAACTAAAGTTAGCTGATACAAAGAGTTCCATGAATTTATCGCTATGTGGACAAGTGCAGGCATTAGAACACTGAACGGTTCCCCCTCATCGAACACTAAAGGAGAAGAAAAACAGTGCCTGTGGAATATCACCTATTCTTCATTTATACATTAGTGCTTCAGCAGATGTCGTCTACAATTTGAAATGTTCGGAGTGAGCAGAATTAACTCACACGCAATCCGGGTCAGCACACAATTCACATAAAGACGAATGAAGATATCGTTGTCTTAGAGAAAAAGACATTGAAGCGGAGCTACAATCGTCAGCAGGAATCGCGACAACTGAATAACTGAATAAACTTTCACCACACCCCAAAACCCTTGAAATAATACCCTCGTAACTGTCAGAGAGAAGACTTGGAAGGTGGCGCTTACGCTAGTCGAATCCTTTACACCTCGTCACAGAGATGAAAGGACTTCTCGAAATCATTTATCACCTGAGAGTAATGCTACCAAATCGTTTCTTACAAGAAGCAATACTGCTCGAGAAACTGGCAAAAATTAGGTGGCTTTGCCTCTCGCTTACCTTTCGATTTCTCCACGAAAGCCCACTTTTCCTAGCTCTTTTCTGAATGCCGCACTTCCAACGACGAATCGATTCCTATCATTCACAAAACTCGTCACGCCGCTTCGCTAAGCACCAAAAGACCTTCACCTACTTAAACGGAATATGCAAGAGAAGGGCTTCATGAAAGCAGAGAATGAAGTGGCGGATCGAGATGTTCGATTAGCTACAAGCTGCTTTCGCAACGTGCATGTGCACCTGTCGCGAAATATGTTCGAGGTGCGAACACAGCTCAGTGAAAAATATCTGCGGTGCTCACGACCAACTTCGCGGCAACGACGACTTCAGGCTGAGTGAACGATCCGCTAACAGTGATGCACAGCTCGGTGAGCCAAATTTCAAGGCATCTCGTAGCGAGTATATCGCTCCCAAATTTGATGCAATCACAGTAAAACCTGTATTCAACTCTCTCCACCTGCTACGTTACTCATCAATAAGAGAGTCTCAAGAACGCAATTTCAGCGAATAACGGACAGCAAAGACAAACTGCTTCGCGGTGAGAACCTCCTACCCATTTGCAAGTGCATTTCATATGACTCCCTTAGTGAATTCTTTCTTCTTGGTATCACGTTTCCGGACAGAACTTGATTTCCTTCTCTGACTCCCATCTGCTGGTTCCTTTTCCATAGAGGGTATCTTATTACTGCCCGAATGTGAGCACTTGGGCGATAGTTGAAGAAAACACGCACAAAATGTCTCTTTCTCTTTCACTACCCATAATGTCAACTTCGACCATCTTCTAAACCATGGAGTGGTGGAAGCTCTATAATATATCTAAGCGACAAGCATGTCATCAGTGGAACGCAAAGAGACGTCAAGGAAGAAGTGAACAAGAAACGTAGAAGACACGTCGTCACTTATAAAACTTTGCATTCCATTTACCTTCGAGAGATTCAGATTTAAAGCATTGGATGTTAACTATTAAAATCATTAATTATGGAAGTCACCAATCGAAACCAATCATACCGCCGAGATCACCCTTCGACGGCTCAACTTTCGATACACTTCAGTACGGTTGGAGGAGAAGAGTAGGGGGAACAGGTCGACGTGGAGGAATACAGGAATGATGAGTTTGACGGTGACGGATTGGTCGCACACTTGAAAACACAAGCCATGATAATCCCCTAAGTCCCACCACCACAGACACTTTCAACGACGACAACGACACATCTAACAAGCTCCAATCACTGTCTGAGCGAATAAGAATAGCCACAACTTGCCGGACGTCTGGAATCCCGGAAGCATTTCCTGGAAGTCGATGTTTGTCAACATGTCAACAGAATCGGGTTCTTCGTGCGTCGTTCGCATAGCCCTATCGCATTTACGCTCTGAGAGCGATCAGACATTGCAGCTGAATACCTGTCGCCGAGTGGGTGATGAAGAACACAGACGTTGTTCGGTTACTCGGATCTACGAAGAAGCAGAAAACGAGTGGGAAGTGCGCAAGGAGAGCTTTGTCGAAGTGTGGATGTGAGTGTTGAGACGACTCGGACAAGCGGTTGGTCGATATTGCGAGAGAATATTGTGTTCGTATTGGTTGTGCGTGAGGTCGTTTTTTCATTTTTACCTCAAATACCCTCATCCTACTGCAGTTCGGGTTCTCTCCGAACGAGGGAACCCGAACTTGCTGCAGAAATACCTCAGGTGGGAGGGATGCCAGTTGGCTACTGCAGACAAAAAGTATCGCATCGCTACCGAATTTTCAACAAGAACGCCTTTTGAGAAACTGGCGGAAGATATTTGCTATGAGGTCGATGAGTTCAGAGCGAAAGGTCGTCCCAACCTTTGGTGAAACGTGCACCAATCGACTATTTCCTTCAAATCATTTAGCAAATAAGACTGAACGAACATGAATGGCTGGGATATAAAGTACTGCTTGTTGCCATGAGTACTGCTCACATATTCGGTCGCTTATCCGTGCTTTTAACTTCGGCGCTCTTGTTGACGCCAAGAACGTTTTGCTGGCACGGTGCTTCGCAAAGCTCACGCAGACCGGATTGCTTTCGCAACCAACTTCGCTTACTTGGGTTTCGGCTTCGCTTTAGTGGAATGTTGCTACCTGCAAATTGATCATGTCATGTGTTGCAAGACCCTGAAGAGACCTTCTGACATCTCACCAGGCATAGCCATAACAACGGGTCACCATGTCCTCACCTTGAATTCACCGTCACCGTTTTTCGTTCGGATCTGGAACAGTCTTCTTGATGCACCTATCGGTGAAGCGTAACGTGTGCAGTTTCCAGGCTTCCCGCTTCTCCTCCCCTCAGTCCATTACTCTTGCTACATTTAGAGGGTGTGGAGAGGTTGTCTTTTTCAGTGAGCATCTAGCTATGCACAGAGATATTTGACTCATTCATCTGTTATATTGCTCATTTGGCCGACGCTCCACCACGGAGTTTGAGCATCGCAGTGCTCGACTATTTATTTGCGTGCAAAGATCGCTTATTTCATTTTCTTCTCACTAATCAACGGCCATTTCTTTCTTCTCATATAACGGTGATTATGCGTAACATTTTCGTCCACAATAACTGCGTTGATTCGTATAAAAACACCCATAAGAGCATAAAAACGAGAAGAGGATGGAGAAGATGAGGATGTTTGTTCTCTCTTGCAAGAACCTTCCAGGAAGGGTTTTTACGATGAAGAACTAGTTCCACGTTGCAGTTCACTCGAACACTCTCCGAACGAGAGGAGGAATTCCAGTGAATCCGTCCTCGCCATCGTGGATCCCATTGCCTATGCTAAACACTCATCGATCCCTCGGCTCTCATACTCTTTTTTTCCATGTAAACGTCGTTATTTTCTGTATAATCGGCCTCACAAATATTCTCTGTTCCCCGTTCATCGGTAATAAGTAGAAAACAGATGGATAATATGACTTATTGCTACAAAAATCGCAACATATCGTCGCAACCCACACATCACTTTCCTTATATTTTTACATCTGTGTATTCAGTTCGTTGTCAGTTTCCTCTTTTGCTACTCGTCAACAATTAAACCATTACTTTCTCTAAAAGAACAGCGCAGAAGCGCCACTGCCGAGCGTTTCCCCACTGCAAAGGAAGCGATGCCCTGCAGGAAAGTGTCTAGGCGATGAGCGGTCATGAGGAGTTCACGACGTCCGACTGGTTCACGTCATTGCACGGCAGTGCCACGACTGGCAAATATCGGCATCTTTACCGGTGGAAGTAGCCCACCGATGTTGTTTCCAACTTCGAGAAGCACCACCAAGTGTTGCTACACCTTGAAAGATGGCAAAAATATAGACTTGTCAGTTTTCCTAAAAAGTTCACCACTGCAGAGGAGATTCCACTAAAGTCTCGGTAGCTAATAAAGAAAGCAGAGGTGGATAACATGCAAGCACGCTGAGGACAACACTCTGGTGGTTGGTTGTTGTGCCCATATCGGGCATTTCTATTTTTCGTAACTTTTGAGACCTGCTTGAGAAATTTGCCTCCACGTGCAGCACATTTCTCTTCTAGTATAGAGTCTTTCTTCTGACAGGCAGCCTAAGCGTTTCATCTTCTCCAATTTGTGGAGGGGATTTCCTCAAATCTCGGCAAATATCTTTAAACGACTCGACGTGTCGGCCCTTTCGTCTGCAAACTGGAGTGGTCGATCGAGGGAAGGGTTATAACATCAAAAGAAATCGACTGTGGAAGGAAATCGGCCTTTCAGTCGGAATAAATGTTGTTTATCCGTTAGCAGTAAGCGCCAAATCTCAGTTAAGCCACACTTCACGAGTTTTTTTCGACTGCGAAAGGCTGATGGGATCTTGCATCGAAACTTATCGGATCATTCGCGGACGCACCTCAGCGTTACTGTTTTATTTCAGGGGAGCCGTATTGTTGTTGTTTGCGTCTTTTCATGCCTTCCTATAATACTTGCCGAGTCAACGCAGCACCGATGCTGCTTTGGGAAGCTATTCTCAAAGATATGTATGGTTGAACGGAATTCCTCACGACAGCAACTCCTTAGACCATGAATAGCGGGAATTCGCGAGCACCGACTGCCCTCTCCTTTCCAACATCTCATTAATAAGCCCTAGTTCCCCTCTACCCAGTTCCACAAGAAGAACCTGTCCGTCCAACCGATCTTCTTTTACAACACTGAGTATCCTGTGAAGGGCAGAATTTGCGGAAGCGGCAGGCCACATTGGATAAGCACTCTGTTTAACAACAGGGGAAAAAATTTGAGTAAGTGGTCGACCACGTCGCAACTTATATGCCCTGCATCCCTATTAGATGGAAGATTTATATAGCTGGTTAGACAGCAACAATCTTAACTTACACCTCCTGTGCAGCAATTCCCTAACGTGATCAGAAAACATCGGCGAGGAAAAATCTGAGAGGTCCAAAGGAGACCAAAATTGACAGGATTTCCCCGGCAGAAACGACTAGCTATAAAAAATTCACAAGTAGGAAGCTTTCTGGCTTACTGTAAAAGCTTACTGTAAACGGCAAAGAGGAATCAGGGACAAAACAAAACAGATCAATGCATCAATCACCGCCTTCATTAGCTCATCGGTTGCAGTTACCTGCAAGTCGATAGACGCCGACTCAGCTCATCAAAGCGTTTGCCAACATAGTTGTCCGCCAGTTGGTCACAATGGGACTGTTAAAAATACATTTATTGCCAAATCAAAATCGATCTAATTAAGCAACAAATCCTCATATGTCTAAAGTCGGCGAAATAAACCGCACAGCGGGTGGGCGATAAGGTGATTGCAACGAACTCGCGACTTTATATTCACCCACCAGTTCCATCCTCAGAGCCAACGTCTTGAAACGACAGCTGTCGGAATAAACGACCCGAATAATGAATGCACTCTTAATTTGCAACCTTCCCTCCCCACATCTGAAAAAATAGCATGGTGCGAGTCTGCTTCGTCGCAAATTGCGGGTCCTAGTCGCCAAACGGGAGTTGGAGTGGTTCGCGAAGGGCGAAGAATATCGCAAAGCAACTTCGAGCTGCTGTTGCTGCGGCACAGCAGCAATTCCGCGTCGCACTATGTACCCGACAGAAAACGTTCGCCCGACGTTCCCATGGCGTCACGAACTGCAAATGAGTTTCATCTGATCACAGCGGTCGAACACAGATATTCTCTAAAATCTAAACAGCGCAGAGCCCAATAAACTACTGCGAAGTAGTCTCCAGTGATAACAAAGAAATGAGAGAACACGCGCAATGATGCTGTCTCGGAAAATGACTTCCACTGTCCCCACCTGTGTCAACACAATCGGCTATGCTGACAGCCTCCTCCATCCCCCCCCCCCCCACCATCCGCAATGCGGTACTTTTCGGACATTTGACCATTAGGAGTACGAATCCGAGGAAATAAAGTGGGCTGAGAGATTCAAGCAATCAAAGCGCTACAGAAATCACGGGGAGGTAATGAAGTGGGAAAGAAAAAATGTCCGAAGTGAAGATACTGCATCGCTGCTCGGAAATGGGATAGTGCGTTACGTGATCCCGTTGAGCTACTCACGAACTGCAGCAATCATTACTCTTCGAAAGTACGCCGCAGGGAGCGCTTCTCGGAGGAGAAAAACGAGATACTGGCTTTGCCTTCCTTCCCTCTTTAAATGGGTAGAGTTTCGTCCGCCTCTCTCCCTCATTTGCGATCTTTCTTTCGGATCCGGAATTTCTTGAAGGACGACCTTTGACGTGAAAATCAGCACAGCTTACAACGTGAGCGCAGCTGCGGCGACGGCGAAATTTTGTGTAGCAAAAAGCAAGCTATTGTCACTGTGCCATCCCAGCTTCGTAAAGGGACGCACGACCACAAGATATGATGTTTTCAGGGTTAGCAATATTATCACACTGTCTCGCTCCTGTCTCTCCTCTCCTGAAATGTCTTTGTAGCAGTCCGAGGGTACTGGGGGAGGGACGGTAGAGGGAAGATTTTAACTTGAAAATTGTCATGTAAAAGGCTTTCGGCGGTCATTGTCCACTTCAGAAACACAACGTGAAACTTTCCCTCAATGCTGTCAGCCAGTCATTTGTGAGATAGTCTCTTGGAACGGACAAACCTTGCGTGCAGCAAAGCAGATCATCCAAATGGAGCGGGATGACAGAGCTCACCTCGAATGGTTGATTTTTACCGAAAATGTCCATCCAAAGTTTGTACTCTGCATTTGGTATTCCTTTGAGGTGCTCGGCAAGCGCGTCGACGAGTGCGTCCGCAAACACGAATTGATCCTCCATTGTTGGAAACCCTTCGCATAAAATTCTCTTCGTATCTTATAGCCAGAAATAGCACACTTCGCAAAGAGTTAAAACCTTGAGGACTGCCATTAAAAGACTTCGAACGAGGACGAGCAAGTTCACAGATTTGAGCACATAAGCGAGAGGATGAGGGAAAGGGAGGGGACGAATGAGCGGAGGGAGCTCTATAGGTATATGAAAATTCAGGGCTCTGCTCGCAGAGTGAACAGCGAATACCTGACTAACTAAGTTGGGTATGTTCTTCTACCTGCTAACGGAATCTTCCAAAATCGCTGATATCCAATAGCCCAAACGTAAGTACGAGTAAGGGGATGCATTCAAGAAAGATTTGACGTACTTATTACCCTCAACAGTGGTTCCCGATGCGAAAAGAAACTATTCATTTAATGTTGATATGCATCCGACAAAGGACACGAGAGCGTTAGGTCAATTTAAGGTATCGAATCTATGAGGAGGTTGGCGAATGAGAGATGGGTGATTCCGATGAGCGGTGATGCGGGCAGATGAGTTATTTTGGCTTTCAGGCTGCATATGACGTCATCGCCCTTTGACGCGTCACAGTTCCGACTCCAGCAAGGAAATCTATGAAATTCTGTGCAAATGTGCTCGAAGTACACACAGCAATCTAAGAGGAGCGAGTGCCCCTGTCGTTGATATTCAACGGTTAGCAAAAACGTCGCATTAAAACGAGCGAGAAAACTGCGCCGCTTTGCATGAATGCAACGACACGCTTCCTCTTTGGTTTGCCCATGATGAGGCCTGTACTGTGACGGAGCACTTGGAGAGGCTGCGAGGACATAGGAGGAACCGCACTTTTAGAGCTTTCTAGCGATGAAGTTGTGTGATACTGGCGAGAACTGATTTTCGGTTGAAGATAATGGATTCGGTAAAACTATCAAAAGCAGAAAGTTTCACCTTTAAACTGATTAAAACACGAAAATCTCGAGAAGTCTCCTTCGAAATGACACCTAGAGAGAAATCTGCGAGTTCATTGAAATATGCAAACTAAGCGTATTCTGTCTGAAGTAATATAGCGCGCTGGAAAATGCAAGAATTAACAGATAACTTATGTCCCTCAACTCCTTTTCTGCTTTCGAACTAAATCATAAGTGAATCAGTTGTCATGATGAGGTGGGTGCAGCATTGCAGCATGCTACTCTTCATGGCAGGTGACGGAATTAGGCATCATTCTGCACCCTCGCCGCTATACGCGTATACACGGTGGCTCTCGAATGCATCTCTTCCATCGCACCAAAGCGCTAAATACGTTCCCTCTCGGTTGTGGGTTTGAACGAAACGGAAGACAAACGTGTTGGTTTGATGATCTCTCGGACGGTGATTTCTGAGGGAATTGGAATAGCTCTAAACGTATGTAAAAATTAATGTGCAGTGTTGTACGAATCTGGGATGACGTGAAACAAAATGCAGATGACTTTCCGCGACACCTAACAGCGATCAGTAACACATAGGTACCTTCAAACCGAGAGCCTTGCGATTCCATGAGAAACTGCAACGATGAGCGAATATTATCGTACTCGTGCTTCAGACACACTAACCAACGCCGACCGTTGTTATCAGCACCGAATAATGGATGGGTACCTGAAACAGTTAGGTAACAACAATAGAACGAGTAAGAGGACGAACACAAAATAGTTCAAGATCGGGACGTTGCGACCAACAATAATCTCAAATTGTGCACTGTGTTTCATAACTTCTAAAAGTTCAAATATAAAGAAGGCCCTTTTGTTCTTTGGAGTGATGAGGCCAAAAGGACAAACGACCACCATCGGCAATCACCGTCGACCAGTACCTTGATGTTTCTGCTTACTTTTGCCGCAATAACTAGAAATGACCAATAATTACCGCCAAAAACACTCGATTTTCCTCACCAATTGTTTCTGCTCCAGGAAGAGCCTATTGACTACACTCACCTTTCATTTGCCCACATATACTGAGCTGTTTGCTGGATGCGTTGAAATTTGCCTGAAAGAATAAAGCAATGGTGTGCAACAATGCTGTGATCTGAAAGTCGATAATTTTGCACGTTGCATCATTGATGCACCAGACGGAGCGTATATGCATATACGCAAATTACATGAACATACCCGTCTTCCCTGCTTCCACTATTCTCAATATTTAATTCTTTTTAGTTAAAGCCGCGATCGTCAATCCGAGTAGCAGTCGATCCCAATGATCTGTGGGCGGGGAGCTAAAGCAACCACGAGGTTAACCAGAAAACAGCAGAGGACTCCAAAATTCCCTTCATTATTTCAAAATCAAAGATTCCCAATTTTTTCATTAGTTATATGTTTGCTGATTAGCATTCTTTCTTCGAAAACTACGAAATAAATCACGAGTAATCCCGCAGAGATGATGGGGAAAGGGATGAGGGCTGACCCACGCCTGTGATCATTACAGCTGAATTCCTAAAGACTTTGGGCGACACAAACGCATCTCATTTTGAAGTGCCGTCTCCCTCTCGTCGCAGATTTTTCTTAAAGTGAATATTTGAGCCACGATTAAGAAATCGTTGTGGAATACAGCGAACATATTCGATAGAAGTGAAGCGAATTTTGCGTCATTTCATTCATGGAAATGCATAGAATTTGTGGATTGCAACTCCCATCACAACTGCATGCACAGATAGCATTAGGCGCATTGCGTCAGGTTCGAGAAGATGGCGGCCCACATCAAATTTGCCCTCAAAGCAATTATGACAAGAAACAGACGAGTGTATAACCACATATGTTGGCCTACATTTTTATCACAGACCTCAAAAATAGGAGGAAAATGGCATCTGCTCATTTGGTTCTTTCACGGATTCTATGCCTCTCAGTGAAAAACTGTCATTCTAATGGCTGAGAGAATTCGCAGTGTTTTCTCATGCTTTTCTCATGTTGTTTGGTTTAGTCTCATAGATAACGGGAAATAAACCATCTTTCCATGGTGTAAATATTACCTTCTGAGTGATACTGGTTCTGCCACAGTCGCGCAACCCAAAGGGAGGGAAGGAAAAGCTCACCAGTTAAATGAAATAAACAATAAAAAGACCAGCGTACCGCATCGGTATCAAATTCACGAATACCACCTCGATACAGACCGACAGAGAAACCTTGCTGTTCGGCAATTAATGGCTCACATCTTCCCAGAATTTCGCGTAAGCACTGTAATACTTGAGTGCTCAGCTAACTTCCGAATTTTATGACAAAAACAACTGGAAAGCATCAGACCCAAGAATCTTGGACCCTGACCTTTCGAAAGCGAGAAACTGGGATTAAATAAACCCATCCCTTTATCCAGAAATCTGGGCACGAGCTAAAACTGTGCTGAATAAGGAATTTAGCGTCCAGAGTCGTGTTGTTCCTTCATTCCATAATTCGTTCCTTGCAGGGCTGGCTAAAAGTTTGTGAGGAACCCGGTGAGTGGAAATTTGTTGGAACCCGAAGGAATCATAATTTCCCAATTCGTCTTCAATTATTAGATAATGAGGCAGCGGTGCATCCACGCTGATGACGGTACTGGTCGTGACGCTCCGTAAAAAGCGCAAAGACCAATAGAACAACAGCGTTATTACACGTAAGGCTGGAATGAAATTAACTTCAGTGCACAAAGATCTATTTCTCGAAAGAGTTTCACTTGAAAGTCAAACCGAGCTTTGCGTCGCTATCCTAGCTGCTTTTCCAACAGGAGTTTCCAGATGAATTCTATGCGTCTCTCTTGCATGAAATTCAGCGCGACGACGTTGTATTTCATTGTCAATACGCCATGGCCCGACTACTGAGTTAAACTGGAACATTGAAAATTCAAGACAAGTAACCGCTTTATGAGTATACAAATGCAAGAATGATCTTTCAACATGCAGAACATTCTGCGTCCCCAAATCAATAATTCATATATGAATAGTGCTTACTCAATGCATATAACCAATAGAAGACCCATGTTCTAGTGAAATGTCCTCGCCATGCTGTGATCCCTTACAATGCAATTTCTAAACTCCGACGAGTAAGGCTGTTTCCGTTCCAGGTAGGATTCGCGATTTGAGACGACCTCTGTTGAAATGGTATGATAATTATTCGACTAACTGTGCGCAGTATGGAAATCAACATGCAAATGGGGCAGATATTGTCACATGCAGATCGGAATACTCGTTCGATCCATTTTACCTCTTGTACTTGCTTATTTCACAGTACTCTAAGCGACCTCAGGCTCTTATAAGGTTGTTTATTGTTCACAACGTACTGCTCTTATACAGCATGGAACTTCAGCCATCCGCTTAAACGAATGTTCAGCTGGGACTTGTTCACAACCTACTCAGATTTCATACGGCTGATATCATAAAACAAATTTGTTCGCCTATCGCTCCCGCTTACTTCGTGTTGAACAATTCTAATCCTTGAAACTCTTTAAACTTGATCTGTAAAGAAACCTGGTCAATTATACCATGCCTCAAATTGAATTCACACATAGCAATCTCTGCGGGCACACAAATACCGTCAAAGTCGCCGTATGTCTGTGCGGAAATGAACAGAAATCGTGTCCTCTGAAAAATCTTTTCTATGTAGCAATATAACGCAAATGTCCTAGTGGATTTCAGTCGAAAGTTGGATAAACTGGAACTTAGCTAAATTAATTTCATGTTCTATGGCCAACGGATTGGTTCGTTTGCTTCGAATGCTTCATTTTTTGTTTTACTCGTCCCAGAAACCAATATTAGCAGCCAATAATTTAAGGCTCCACCATCATTTGCCGCCGTTTAATAACCTATCTTCCTTTACAGATGCCGCCCCAGCAACCATTATTCAGAGAAGTACAGCTGAAAAGGCAACACAGAGCCGTTTGCGTTTTGCACTTAAGCAATGAACGATCGACAGGATTAGGTTAATAGTCTGTCCCCGACATCCCAATCACTTACCTTGATTTCGTCGATACCTTTGAGAGAACGCAAAAAATTAAGAACGCGTGCTTTATCAATTGCATATTTTTTGCTGTACGACTGTTCACTCATACGGTCATCTGCAATATCCGAATAAATATAAACTAAGAATAATAAAACCGATAATAAAAGGACAATAAATGAAGAACTTCTATAACGAAGTTATTTCGAAGTTTCATATAAAACTAGAGCGAAAAAGTGAATTTGAAAAAGCTGAGAGAAACCCGAGCCATCATAATCGTTTTGGTTGAGTGGCGTCCCTATCATTGCGTCTTCGGGATAATCATCATCGTCGAATTCATCCAACTTCTTCAATTCCTCATTCCTTCTTCTAATTTGTGCTCTGAAAACATATAGCCGATACTCGACTACTGATCATAAAAATTCGTTGAAACATTTCTGGCGGATATTCCTTAGTGTAATTTAGGGATCCTTTTTACCATCCAAACCCATCAAAGTATGCTAACATCCTCAGTAGATTTCCGCTATGCCGCTAAAAAAAGAATGCGAGAACCGATGAAGCCATAAAACAAGCCTTGCGGAAGCTTAGCAAATATCCGTTTAGGTTTCTCCAACACATTTCCTCCAACTTATGATGACTGTCAATCGAAAACTAGCATTTTTCTGTCGAACGAATGGAATGCCTAGCGAGCTTTGGCAATACTTTTCGTAATTGTTCAGGACGTGAAAATGTTGAAGTGAACACCGCCATCGCTTCCTTCATTATGCGGAGCGCCTGCAGTCATCCATTTTATTACCTCTCAATTCCACCTCCGCCATTATGAGACAAAATGCGGCGACCAGTGGTTTGCTTAGAACAGTTGTGATATGTGGAAGTGGATGAAAACGTACAATCAAACTCTTTAATGTGGTTTCCTCCTCGAAATAACTTCACAACCCGAAATATAACATTTCAACATGAAGCTTAATATGCACTGAGTTCTTGCATAACGCACCGTGAACACTGTGTAACTGGTTGCCTCTGGCGCGCGACTGCATTTAAACACATAACTGCGCTAAAGTCGCTGACATGCCGTAACAGCGAACTCAGAGGCAGCTTACCAAGAAATAAATAAGTCGCGTTCTCGATTCATTCCCTTGACGACTACCTCGAACTAATATCATAACGAGCTTAACGTACAAGCTCATTGACGTGAAGGCGAAGATGACTTCGACGCATCGTTCAGCATCACTGCGTCTAACAAATACTCTCACTTCCCTTGGCGATAATAAGCTAGCAAATTTCCTTTCCGTCCCTAACTAAAATTCAAGTGGAACCGACCACATTTCAGAAATGCAGTCTCTTGCCGACCGGATGCTGTTGCACAAAAACGAGTTCCGGTCGCATCCAGATGAGTTTTAGAAGTACGGGAAGTGCAGCCAGCTCTGGTCGAAAACATCCGGCAAACACCGAACTTCATTTGCAGTTTAAAATGCTTCAAATTGATTTAAGATCGAAATTAAGTTCGTTGCTTATCATCACTAGCAACCCTCTCAGTTTCCAAGCAACTCTACCAAATATTCTGCTGTGGAATACCGCAGCTGGGATGGCGGAAGCAATACCACATTAACTGGAGTTACAAAAAGCACTCGGCCAAGAGCCACTTAATACGGTGGTAATATTATTTCTTTATCAGTGAAGCCTCTTTATTTGCTTCACAAGCAATAACTCACGTAGCTGCACGTTCCT
Organism: Parascaris univalens; assembly: GCA_037576465.1. Classification (NCBI taxonomy): domain Eukaryota; kingdom Metazoa; phylum Nematoda; class Chromadorea; order Rhabditida; family Ascarididae; genus Parascaris; species Parascaris univalens. Next base: position 41,213,874 of record CM075173.1, on the reverse strand, counting down.
TCTGTCGTCTGTTCGGACGTGCTTGACGCTTGAACGCATAGTATTCTTCTGTTCGATACTTATCTCTCCCACGTTCCTTCCACATCTTAACAGTTTAGATATGATTTTGGGATCGGCTTGAGGCGTTTCAGAACCAACAGCAGTCTCCTAAAAGGTCAAATGTACCAGAATCGCTTCGAATTTCCAACCATGCAATTACGCGGATCACCAGCCATACTTTACCCTCATCCATGTGGTGCAAGGTCAGCAAACTGAACTGAAAATTCGTTCCACGCTGAAAAGATCTGATCGCGACAGAAAACGGAACCGGTGGACGGATCGAGAAGAGACTGTACGGCATCGCCGTCTGTCATCGTCGCGTCTGCTATTTTCATCATCACAATCCTTCCAAGCAGCTTTCAGAACCACATAAGAAATGCAAAGACACATTTGGACATTCGACGAACGCACTCATGCGCGAGTAGGTTCACTAGGTGGAAATGAACTCTCATTCGAAGAATCAAAATATGGGAAGTGCCGCCGCCTACGCCCACGCGTGATGCCGTCTTCCGATGTTTGCGGCAACGATACCTTCCGGCAGACACAGTCGGAAGAACAAGTAGCAAGCATTACTTCTTTGTTTCGCTCCTCATTCTCATCTCCTTTCTCTGCCTTTGCCATTCACCGTTCACCGAAAACAGCGTTCGCCCGTGACTTGCAGTGTGCTTCGAGTGAGCCAACAGCTACAACGAATTTATTTCAAGTGAGGAAAGAATGCAAAAAAGAACCTTCTTCTCGTCGCCAGATAGCTTTTCCCATTGATGTGAAGCATTGCGAATGAACTGAGAAGTGAGTAAAGCATTCGACTGAGAGGACCGCCCGTATCCTTCGAGTTGCATTCGCATTTCCTTTGTGAACAGCGAAAACCCATTGAATGGCATCCCGATTTAAATAAGCTCTAAATATAAATCACTTAGACAATAGCGATTTGAGACTTTTATTCATCGATCGCATTTCTCTGCGCAACCAGGTGGAAGTCTGCAACTGCTATGTTTAGGCAACATGGAGAAATACGGTCGGTCGATCAATGAGTACATGGATTTTGTTGGGTGTGGGGACAAAGATCCAGCCCAAGATACCTCTCTGTAATGAAACAGTGACCTTTTGTTTTTATAGCATCACGCACTTTAGGCGTTTTCGCATCATGCCATTCGACTTGCACTTTTGGTCGGTCTACGGCCTATATGAGGTGACCCTCAGCTCGTCGGAGCCAGTCTTCTCCCTCGACGGCTCCCCAACCGTAAGCTCTCTCGAAACGCCTTGCCTTGCTATTTATGAGCAGTGGTACAACTGATCAACGACTTCAACATCTTTGTGTCACCTCTTATCTCACTCTGTCTCCTCTCAACGTTATCGCTGCTAGAGAAGCAACAGATTTGCAAAGATATAGTTCATAAAGGACGCAAGAAAGTGTGTCATTTGATCCGGAGCGAGAGACCTACAACAGCCGACCGCTGCGAATATGGGGCATCTCAGAAGACAAAAAGAGCACGGAAATGACATTTTCATGCCAAGATCTCTTAGAGCATTTTGCAGTGCTTCGAATTTGCCATCGAACTGTACGTACACCACAGCCTTTATCCACTTGTCTAAAAATTACCAAGCGGAATTACTTAAAGATTTACTACTATTATTTCGCACTTCCACACCTCCAAGGTTAACTCGGACGATATCCATCCATATCCCAAACTTCACATCACGTTTGCTTCTATCTGCTGGCGAAACATGACTTTCGCTTCAAAGCACTAGTTTCGTGACAGATGAAACCAAAATTTCAAATATTACGTAGCAACGAACTAAGCTAAATTCCGATGCGTAGCGACGAAACTATACAGAAAAAAACTCTGACAAGCAGGGAAATCGAAAACATCCCAGGCCACATGCGCCACAATCCCCGGAGGTTCGGAATTTCAAACGTTTCCGCTCCAACGAACATCGGCTACCACTAATTTTACTATGGATGTTTTTGATCCAACGCTACTAACTTCAGTGGCCCCTGAATTTTGGGCGTCTCCGAAGTTCAGAGCTTTTGTAATTTGTGGTTTCTGATTCAAGATTTTTCGAAGATTTGCGTCTCAAAATAAACGAGAAATATGATCCTACCACACCCGAAGAAGTAGCATGGCCCTGAATGCGTGTGGGGAAACACAAGTAGGGCAGTCTGAAATGATGAATGAAGGGAACGAGCGGAACGTGACAGAAATTGCCGTTGGGCTATTTCCGAAGTGAAAATGTAAGCAAGCCAAGCTTGAAAGGAAAGCGTGATCCCTTCACGAAGAGGAGAACAGAGTCAGACTGCGCTTCCGAATCACTGTTGAGGAAATGAAATTTGAGTGATACTTTCAGCATACAACTGATCGTCTTATAAAATTACATCAAAAATTTTCAGTGGAATCTGACGGTGAAAGAAAGTGTTTGTTCAAATGCAATGGAATATTGTCAGGTATTGATGATGGTGTTAAACATCCTCTGCATCAGAGAACGCGTACAACTGCTATCAACAGGCAAGCTTTCATAGAATAAAGTTACTCCAGTGGTGAGTCTCAGGAGACGCGGTGCGCAGAACGCAGTGATGCATCACATAGCAAATATCTCCTGGAAATGCCACTGGAAAACTTTAGACTCTCGAGGCACTCCTCCCTTCAGAAGCTGATGGAAAGACTGTCGAGAAAAGTGGACATAAGATTTATCTTCCTGCATTTCGACACATCGCAACATTTCACTGAAGACAGTACTTGCATTCCAAGACAGAACTGGATGTAGACATGACTTTGATTCCGCTAAATCCGCTTCTGTGAAAGAACTTAAAGCGCACAAAGAGATGGTGAAAACACCCATGTTGAGAATACGAGAGAGGAAGAGAGATCTATTCCGCTGCACCATTTTCGGGATCGGCAGAGCGGCTCAACTGCTGAAACGTCTGACGAAAGCAACATCTGATGAAGGCACCTGGTCAGAGAGAACAGAAATAAGCGCAACCGCTCGCTGTGAAAGAAAACTGTGAAAATGGCGACAACTCACCAGCAAACGTCTCCTCACTTTCATTTTTCACTATGAGGAAGATACGGTGCGAGCAGAGAGTAATTGTCCGAGCAGAGTGGACTGCAAAAGGCGGCCGTTTTTTGGAGTAATTTAAATGAAGTCTGCAAATGCTTGTATGCGGGTGTGCCGATCCGTGCGCAAAATCTCACTTCATTGGGCCCCTAACCCTGACTGCACACCCAAAAGCCACGAGAGCTGGAGTTTAGAGAATTGTACCGCAGTTGCTGAGTGTGGTTGTGGTGTCCCCGTAACTTCGAGTAACTGCAGCAACCTCTATGAAGCCATTGGCATGTGCACACGTTCGTATACGTCGCGATAATTTCAATCTCTTCACATCTGAGTCTCGGAATCTGCATACTTTATAAACTTGTGAAATGAGATGACATTGAAAAGCTTGTTGCACGACCTTCTGAGAATAAATGAAAATATGCGGAGGCATTTCATATTTGCGGTCGAATAACGATACCGACATTGAATTGTTTTCTGGGAAGCATTAGAGGTATTTCAAATGTTCTTCACAAACATCGAAAATCGCCATCTCCATTCAGCTGCAAATATGAAAAACTTTCTCATCGATTCAGTTACTTTCCTAAGGTTCAGATACCGTCTGGGAAACCAACAAATGTGGGAGAAATTTCACTCCAAAAACTTTTCCACATCAGAACCAATGATGTATAAGGATGAGCTTCGAGGCTAACTGCCCCAATGTTGGTAATGCTTCTGTTCGGGAGTGTTTGTGCGACAGCTGCTCCTGATCAACAGAACCGTAAAAGCTGCATATCACTGAAGGCTATGTGGCATAATTTCATACTTGTTAGTGATGCTTTTGATGCAAGATCCACGACCTGGCACAAATCAGCTATTGTGACTGCATGCAGTCCAATTTGACTCGTTACAAAAAAAAAAAATGCACCAAAAGATGCAAAGGCTGCGAAAGAAAATGAAGACCATCAGATTTCCATCGCCAAACGCAAAACAGCGATAAGCTGAAAATAACGACTACTGGGAAACTGTTACGTCGCATAGGACAACGGAACGATAGCATATCATCGATGGCATATTATCACCGTTGATCAAATTTAGGTAACTTTCGAGGCAGAAATTCAGAAGCAAAAGAAACAACGCCAAGACCATCACGCGAATGCACCCACGTCGATGAATCTCCCCACAGGTGCCTCGCCACCTGCCACATTATTCGGTGACGATCAAAAAGTTTTCCCAAGTATTTTTCGAGCACCTCTTCGGTGTGTTTCGATTTAGTGCGCGATCTTTCGAACACCGACTACATCTACATCCGGCTTAACAACGCACACATACACGACTTATATTTCCCCTTTAAACTAAATGGATCGACATTACTTAAATACCTTAAGCAACTCTTCATAGTTTTTGCCCTAAGAACCAAACAGATCAAATTAGCAAACTATCGAATGTTAAGTGACTTGAGCTACGAGTCAGTCTGTCAGATAGGTCCTCCGAGGTAAGCTTTTTCGTTATAATGGCGCTCAAGTTTGCACTCAACTTCAACCGATCCAACAATAATTTTTTTTCAACAGAACAGACTGCGGAAGACGACTATAGATGGAAATTATGCGATTAGGGTCATTGCACATATGAACGAAGAGTTCATTATTTATTGGTCATTTATGAAACCGGTCGATCTGCAGGCAGAATAGTTAAACGTGCACTGTGACCCCTCGTTCTTCACGCTCCGATGTTCCCTGTAACCAAATCTCTCAATTTGATGATTCCGCACGGATATGAACATTATGCAAAAGAATGCGAAGTATGTGAAGGCTGTCGTTAACGTGCTCATTAAATCGCCTACTCATTCGCTGGCTGGTGGAGTAGACATCTTGCGGCGATGCACTCAACGGTTCGTTCATCGTCGTCGACTTCGGTGATGTGTGCATCTCTTTTTCAGACGAATTTGTTCATCCGACTATAGTGAAATGGCGCAAGTCTTACTCTCGCTATAGAACATCAGGCTGAACACTCCTTAAGATATTTAACTGGCGACCCTTCGCGGAGCACAATCAAAATAAAGCATCGACTCACAGCATAACTGATTCATACCTGAATAAAAACCTTACTGATGAGAACACATTACTGTGGACATTTTAACTTGTCGCATGCAACAATCGAAGGTTTTTAAACATTTGTGACGATAGCACCTTTGTTGGAGAAGCGCGAATGTGTACTGAAGCATGATCCTGCTGAATCAAATGGCTTCATGTTAGCCAAAAACTAGATTGGAGGCATTAAGCGTGGGCAGGAGAGGAGTCACACATTGCAGAGCTATCGATCAACACTGCTACCTTCATGAAGTCTCTATGAATAAATCAGCAGTATTGATTACGGTCACTTGCGATATGCAGATGGGAGAATGAAAGCGGAGGGAAATTTCCAGTAGTGAGTGAGAAACAAAGTCCGCCGTGGTTATGATGGCAAACGAGGATTTCCAAGAATAACGGCAAATATAATGCATTGATCGCCCTGGAAAATGAGATTTTCAAGAAACCCACTGCAACCTCGTCACCTTGATGCAAGAGGGACAATTCCACTTGTTCTTCCATCTAAAATGTATTAAATGGAGACACAACGGCGGTTCTTCGCAAAGAGCTGTGCACAACGAAGCGAACCTTGCGAGCACATCGCCAAAAATTCTTTTCACGACGGCTTTTAAACGGACAGATCATGAAAGGAAATGGTTGAAGCATGGCTCTTGAGGGCATACAAAAAGCAGAAACATTTCAGCAGTCCGAGGATGCCCCGATTCCAAGTGAGGCATTCATCGAGGAGCCATCGCTTACGGATGACGAGATTCAGATGGAGGTCAAAGCGGGTGAAGACACTGAACAGGTTTAAATATCTCTTTATTCATCCCACATGCTGGGTACGACCCTTGAGGCATTGCATTCACTGGGCAGAAGTGTTATCACGAATTTCGCTGCAACCATGACTGAAGCACACACACGATGCGTACATAAATTTAAGCACGACAGACTTTAAGCCAAGGAATCCTCATAGAATTATAGCAAAATGTCAGCAGCGAATATTTTCGCACTTATGCGAACTTTTTGCCAGCTATTTCACTTAAGGAGTACAAGTATTCTAAATTAGCATTAACAGAGTTCTTTCAATTTTGCGGAGCTTGAGAAGCGCTTGTGCAGTCGCATTTTTACAATGGACTGACTAAGGATTGTGGGGTCAAAAGTCAGACTTGGGAGAAAAGGAGTGTTGTAGGGAAATACCGATCACACCGAGAAGTTGCGAACAAATCAACGATTACCCGAGAATTAGTCAAGAACTTTTTCCAGTTTCACGATTACCCCACAAGATCAATTTGCTCAAATCAAACCTACGGTATTTTGTTGCTTCGCACTAACATTCCGACAACCTAATGATTAGGTTACTCGGAGAGCATGAATTGCAGTTGTCGGAGATGTCAGATGACGCAGATAATTTGTCGGTGAAGTCGAGCTCAAGGGGGCACTTCTCGACAACACTGTCGTCATGGTACAAGGTACTGCTTCAAAAGTTCACTCACGAAACATTCGTCATCGTTGAAAACGTTTATTGCTGTGCGCTTTTGGAAGATTTTCCGGTACTCTCGTTCAGTGATTCGAAATGGACCCAAAAAAGTGGAATTCGTTGTTGATTTGAGCCACGGTAAGACATAACTGGCCTGCATTTGCCCGCTGTTATGCGATTTTCCGTATTTGCATATATAGCAAACGTAACAATAAGGCGTTAAAAAAGGAGACATGATGCTTCCTGACCGGTCCACGTCCCCAGTGTATAGTGTTCAACTTCGTTGCAGCGCATCGCGCCACTGATTCGCAACAAGAAGGTGCGTGCGTTAACGGCGGTGAACTTCACGATCTCGATAGTCAATCTGTTCATCTTCTTCAGCGCGGTCACCACCTTATCACTCTTCCTGGCGACTAAACATCAGGTTCCATTTGATAGTTGCCGCGCCTACGCCATTTGCAACACACGTAACACAACCATTCTACGTGGTTCTTCCTCTCTTCACGCAAATCATGTGACATCGCCAATACGCGAACTCACTCGAAGAAGAAAAGAACTTGTGTGCGACATTGCGGTTCAATAAAGGGTCACGAGTGTACTCAAACTTGCAGCAGCGTCATACTAAAACTATCACGAGCTGAAGGCTCTCCTCATCTCTTCGCAATTGCGACTGCAATTCCCTTTACCCTCATTCAAAATGAATCGACAATGGTGAAACATCAAACGCGATAACTCATTCCTCGTTCAGCATACACTGATTTCATAGTGATTAAGAAAATAGAGGCTAAAGTTGAAATAACGGCTGAAATGCCCATATAGAATGAACGCTGAGAGTAATCTGCAGCCACACTACTGGACAATCTCGGCCAAACTCGCATTCCTAATAAATATCCTTGTTAACGCGCAACACACTCACGTGAATGTACCAATAACGTCAGGACATGAAACACTGTTTGTGCTCAAGGGAAATTACAGTTATCATCCATGACGGCTGAGACTGAACACTTACCTTGTCCAGGCAATTTCACTGAGGTCACAAGGCAAAACAATGTGACTAAGACTTCGAACACTCTCACAACACACTTTAACAATCACTAACCATTAACAACCCAGCAAGATTGCCATCAAGTATGGATGGGAACGTCGGATTCAGCTGCATTACAAAAGCGAGGCGACTGTTCAATTAGGGGGAGAGGGATAACTGGACGCGGCGACTCTACGCGCGCAATGAGGTCCAACGTTTAGTACAACAGGTGTTATGAATAATGCGCAGGCTTCTTCCACGTACGAAACTTCTTCCACACTGGGGCCGTTTTGTTGGTATGAATAAGAAAGCTACTCCTTGATATCTCAACAAGAAACCCAAAATGCTTGGGAACTATTTCCCCTTCATACAACGCACTTCAAAACGTACGCGTTTTGCCTATCATTAACAGTCACTTAATTAAAACAAAATAGAGTCGGGACTTTCAAATCCACTGAGTCTATTCGCGGTCATCTTTCTTATATGGACAAGAACTCAAAGAATAATCTCAAGAAATTAGGGGAATAAAGGAGTTCTCGCATCGTCGAGCGCCGCACGAATCAAATTTGTCGCTCTCATGTCTTTTCATCATGTGGTGACGATTCCTGTTCCTATCGCGCAGGTTGCATTTCTCATCACGCTGCCTCATTAGCTGTATGTCGATGAGTGCATGCCCAAGACCCTTAAATCATGCAGCAATTATCAGTGCACTGTGACTGCTCCGGACCTTTTGGATGAGGTCCTCACAGAGCTTGAGAGGCTCGCAGTTGATCGACGATATTTCATGGTCAGAATGCGTTATTTGGCATGGTAATTTCCTAAAGTGGGTACAATACGCAAAATTAGCACGCGACAGCACCACGAAGTGATGAGTCCCATGCAGTGTTGCTCGAACTCCACCCACATGCCACATCCTCCGCATAGCATTCCATCCTTTGGCCGAATTTCTTTATCACCGCATTCTTCCTCTCTCGCGACTACCACTTTCAGGTGTGCACCTGCTCTAACGTTGCGTGCAACCAACGCCTAATTAAGTCTCATGTTTTTGTCTTCAGATCATTATAGAAGCATCATTCTCCGGCATATAAAGATTGCAGAAGGAAGTTTCGCCATTACTTTTAGGAGGTTTCTCATATTTCTTCTTTGGGAGAGGAGGAAATGCAACAAATGAGCTCTAAAAGTTTTCAGATCGCCGCAATCAGACCAACGGATACACCTTGTTTTTACGCGTGGGGACCATGGCAAAGGTGTTCTGCCACATGTCGCATCAACTCGCGAGAGCCATTCCCGATAAAGAAGCGGAAGATTGAAAGAGTCGTGCAAAGCATGGGAAGTTTGTATGCACCCTGCCCTAAGGATCTCGTAGTAGGCAAAGAACAAACGGCGCCGTGCAATGTGCATGTGTAAGTGCTAATATTTACTCTAACACATCGTTCAGTTTTTAGTGCTCGAGAACAGTCGTGTTTATTCGCGATTTTGACAGTTAATCAAACGAAGTGGTAAGCCGGAAGATATATCCTCAAATGAACATCGGCAGGATAAAAGACTGAAGCCGAGTGGTGCATCGCTGGTTCTTGTATTCTTAGCAATGGAAATGCGGCAAAGAGGGCATCGAAAGGTGGTCTCATTGGTTCAATATGCAACGATTACTTGATGCTGGCTTTCCACGGCATACTTTAAGTGCAACTCGATGATCAGCTGATAAAAGAGTAATAATTTTTGGTTCGGAGCCATTCTTCGACTACTTTTTGGATATTGCGGTGCTGCACTTCGTAGATGCTCAAAAGCCAAACTCCCTCTTTACCCTCTCGACTCCAAAAACATTATGATTCAAGGAGCAATTAAGGTTGCAAGCAGAGGCGATGAGCGTGAAGCATAAATTCGTTTCTGCGAAGAAACGGATCAGCTCTGCAAGGCTGTTCGATTGTGGTCCTGAAAAGATTTTTCTAAAGTTCCTACCCTCACACGTTCATTCGATTACCCTCGCTGCTGTATGTGGCGCCCGCCCCTTGTGATACCATTATTTGAATTTTTAGTCCTTCTAATTCAGTGTGATATTTTCTGGGAGTGAATTTGTGGTGTGCAACATTCGATATGGAAATCGGAAGATGGCTCAGCATGAGCGGTGTGCAAGGCATTGGTGTGACCAATTGCCAGTAGGCTGTTGAATTTATTAGAACACCTCGCGAGCCAGGGCTTAATTTGTTCCATCGACTGTCTTGAAATGAGCTCTTCAAAAATGGGATTATTAACGTAATAATTTGGCAAAAGTTGAAAGCGCTATGTTGCAGATGCCCCAAACCGCTCAGCAGCTTCCATTTCTCGAACTGTTTCTACTATGATGCGCATGTCGGTAAGGAGCACGGCTGCTACAAAATCCGAAATATAGGTGCTGTGGACATGCTCATCAAAGTCGATGTGACGGATCTGACGGTAAATTGTACAAGAGAGGAGTGCCACGATTTTTTGTTCTAGGGAAAATCATTTGATTCTTCTCTAGCTGTTCGCTTTGCTGTCGGCTGTAGGTGCGCGTTCTGTTTTGCTTTTTTAAGTATGCGTGACTAGTTCAGTGCTCTTTCTTCGCTTCCAGTATTTCACTTGGTGACACCAGTCGTATTCTGATGTACAAAATTCCACACGGCACAGTGTTTACTGCGATAGATAAGACATCATTTCATGTGTGGGTGGAGCGTCCAATTGTGATCCAAACTGCTTTCCTACACCTGCCATGTCGAAGCACGGGTGGGAGGGGAACAGAGAATTGGAAAGGATATCAGTGGGTTTTTTCTTTAGCAAACCTCTTTACAACCACATGCTGTCACAATGATTGAAGAGGAGAATCTTCCTTTTATTGCAGAGAGGCAAGCAGTAGTCGATCAAGGTTAACGGTTTCAAGGTCTATCGAAGATATTAAAGCTAAATGTTAGCATGTGGTTGGTCCGGTTGGAGGAAGTTTCCGCTTGGATGATGGTGAGGAAATCAGAGCGCCTTTTGCATTCCCACAGCCTGGTCACTTTCACGATTAGCTAATAACTAAAAGTGATCACTCAAAGCAGGTTACTCTTAAAAGTCCTCGAAAAACGTTTGTCATTGTGACCAGATCGGTTGCTTCTTTATTCACGTGTGTATAACTCGTTTTCAAATCATTAGACAAATTGAAGGTTTTTTGCAAAAGATTATCTTATCGCATACTTCTACATGTGAGAAGTTCTATTTCGAAGTTCGATAGCTGCCAATGTACGCAGAGATGCTCTGTGATGATGCGTTATGCAAGTTTCTAGTAACGAATAAAAATAGCTCTCGAGGCTCACCTTGTGGCTAAAATCAGTGCTATTCACCTTGCTGTGATGGGCGTGGGGACAAAATAAAGCGAGTACCGAGCAACCTGACGAATGTTTTCTTTTACAAATCCTACTTTTGCACTTCGTTTTCATCTTTGCGTTACAATAAATATGGAGTATATTATGGTTCAATAAACTGTTACAAACAATAATTTCTTTGCAGTGGAGTCGCTTCTATCGCTGTGGTTTTTCAAGTGCTTGCTGACCACTGTGCAGATCAGTGGGCCCTTGAAGTTGATGTAATTTACATAGTCAAATTTTTTAAACGATGGTTTACTCAATTAGCCGACCAAGTAAAACAAGCAACACATATTGGGCATTGTTGAATTGCTCTTAAATGCATTCACATGCTTGGGCAAAACAACTTCAGCGGCGTTATGTCTGTGCCTGCGATGTGTCAGTAGCGCATTTTCAACCTGCAAGCTGTGAAGGCACTTCTGATGAATTTCGCTGAAAATTGTTTGACTGCTAAGTGATATCGAAACTCAGTAATAATCGTTGTATAAGTGGACTGTCGGCGCAGAAAATATAGGCAGTAATTTGGACTGTCGACGCAGCGCAGAAAATAGCCAGTAATTTGGACTGTCGACGCAGAAAATATCGCCAGTAATTTGGACTGTCGACGCAGAAAATACAGCCAGTAATTTGGACTGTCGACGCAGAAAATAGCCAACAATTTAGACTGTTGGCGCAGAAAATAGCCAGTAATTTGGACTGTCGACGCAGAAAATGTAGCCAGTAATTTGGACTGCTGGCAGCAGAAAATAGCCAACAATTTGGACTGTCGACGCAGAAAATAGCCAGTAATTTGGACTGTCGACGCAGAAAATAGCCAACAATTTAGACTGTTGGCGCAGAAAATAGCCAGTAATTTGGACTGTCGACGCAGAAAATAGCCAGTAATTTGGACTGTCGGCGCAGAAAAGCCAGTAATTTGGACTGTTGGCGCAGAAAATATAGCCAGTAATTTGGACTGTTGGCGCAGAAAATATAGCCAGGAATTTGGACTGTCTGCGCAGAAAACTTATTTACTCACTGAAAATAACACTCAGTTGTATTGCAAAAGGGTTGGATGAGTGCGTAGTTTCAAAGAAAGCATATAATTAGTGGAGGGTGAACTGTTTTTGGACGTAATTATTTAAGAAGTTGGTTACATTAAATAAAATCGCCGCTTTTATTCCATCCTCCTTAGCAAATTATTCCCATTGATATATTCGCTGATTTTCGCATTTATTTCACAGACTTATGCAGCGTTTATGGGGAGAAACGCGTTGAGCCTCCTATCTTGCATGTCGCGCTTCCATAATCATTATGCGATGAAGAATTATTCAGAATAGTGATGCGGGTAGTGTGGCACCTAGCCTTCGATAAGAGACCACACTTGTTCGCGTTCACGGTTTGTGCACGGTCGTTTCGCGTCGACGTCCAGAAATGTCGAAGGTTTGTTTTTAATCGAGTATGAGGCTGGAGACTCGTGGTCAGTACAAGTCCCACGTGAAAGAAATTATTTCACTTATTGGGTTTCTTACGGAAATGAAGGAGGGACACAAATGACGTCTTGGGCAAATCGATTTCTTCATTTTATTCCAACATACTGGAAGGGTGGATCGCAATAAAGAATTTATTCATTGATATCAGATACCATCATATTTTTATGATTTTTCGTATTCTCCGAGGAATTACGACAGCCGTTTGTTTCCTAAATCCAGCATTCTTTATTTGTTAAGTCGGCTGCTCATATTCGATACATTTCAAATCGAGGTCGTTCATCCGTGTTTCAGTCGCGTGTCTATGAAGAAGCTCTCTTCGGTGGTTGCTGCTTTCAGTTAATGCTGCTGAATTCTTGAATGCTGGCAATAGCTGCCAGCATTCAAGAATGCTGGCAGCTATTGCCAGTGTAGCGTTGTGTTATACGTAGATGAACTGAAACCGAGTGAACTGCTTCGAATAATCCGCTATGTTCCAACTGCACAGTGTATGTTCAAACTATTTTTTGAAGGATTGTGGTGTGCGAGCTATGTCTTGCGCTTAGTGTAATGTTTACAGTAAAAAGGAAAATCGATCGTTTCTTCCATCCGCAGTTAATTTCCAAAGAGCAAATATTCCAGTTCACTGCATACCTATTTCGCTATCACTCAGTCACTTCGAAAAAAAGGCTCTTTTACCTTCACTTATGGAAACTCGCCTACTAATATTACATCAGTTAAGCGATCGCTTATTTTACTTCAGGAAGCAGAAGAAGAAGTCAATCCTGTTCCTACAGAGGCCATTGTGGACGAGTCGTCAGTCGTTGAGGATGCGGTCAAAGCTGAAATCATTGCAGGCGAAGACACCGAACAGGTGTGCCTATTGCTCGCAATTGGATATCACTTGAAAATTTGAATAACATTTGCTGTTATAACGCAAGAATTTGAAGTCACTATGCACTCAATGCGCATACAGTGAAGTTGTGAAGAAAGTAATGAAACCTCATAAATCGATCGCATTTTATGAGTGTTCGAGAGAAACAGCGCAACCACCGTTGTTGCATGTCGTTCGCGACATCAGCCTTTTGAATTTCCGTTCACTGAGATCTTGTTAAACCCTTCATTAACCTTTCGGATACATTTCCTCCAGGTGGGTCAAAGCAAGCAAAATACGTTGCAGAAGGGATATTTTTCAGGGAAATAAACCCTCCTCACTAAAACATTTCAATGAAATTGCTTCTACAAGAACAGCAATATCCTCATAGTGTAGTTCAGCCAATGAAGTCGATGGCGCTTCCCGTTTGCTAACTTTTACTATTATCCTCTTGTGAACCCACTTTGGTTCGTCGGTGTTTCGCATTCAACTGTCTTTCACCTTAGTAAACAAAACGAACGCATTTTCAAGAAGTCATTATATGCGCAGTCAGAGAGAGCGAAGAGGAAAGTGAGTAATCAGACACAGAAAATACAGATGTTGTGGATTTATGTGACGTGAAAAATAGTCACCATGCCAAAATCTCACGAGAAAAGAGTCGGCATATATTTGATTGCAAGAACTGCTACGATCTCCGTCTGTTGTGGTCATTAAGAGGAAAGGAATTTACAATTCCAGTTTGGCTCACTATTTAGGTCAACATGCTTAACACCTTCACCTCGGTTGAAACGGATGCCGAATCCCACTGAAAGTACTGAGTTTCAGCTATCCGAAATGTCAGATGATAACGACAATTTGACGATACTGTCCGGGTCAAAGTATCACTTTTCAAGGAATCTCACCTCTTGGTATAGGGTAATGATTTATAAATTACTGCTCTTTTTGGTGATCGTTTATCATTTCCTCCGCAAAGCCTAGCAGGGATTCGCAAAAATTCTGTTTCATGGACACGGCAGTTAGTGACGAAGTTCGGAAATGCGCTAACATTTATGACGGTTTTCCGCGTCTTCATTGTATGTCGTTTAGATGATTTTTGTGGGTGCATGAAATAAGTTTTGAGGGTGCGATGAGTATCTCACTGAAGCAGTGCATCGTGCTTGATGTGCTCGATTTGGCTTTCGCAGAAATGACTTACTGTGGGCACGGGGATTGACACCGAGTACAATCAACAATCAACACACCTTGAAAGTGAAAGCTCCTGCAAAGCTTCTTAATCCCCATTCATCTGTTGGTGAAGCAGATATCCAGATGGCCTCAGCAAACCAAGTGCATGTATCAAATCCGCTATCCCCCGCTACTGCCACTAGGCGTCTATGAAGTCTTTGGCCCACTCCGGCAACGATTGCGCCGGTTCGCATCGGCGAAGTGATGTGCTCTAGGTGAGGAATGGTCATATATACAGCATTTGCGGGTCACATTATTTCGAATTTACGTTCTTTCGGCGTTCTTTATCTTTTGTTTGACGGACTCGAATAGGGATATAACATGTCATGTTAGAAGAATGTACCTTAAAAACGCGTGACGGGACATCTTTTTTTCACTTCCAGCGGGTCGCGTTACCTTTCATACGATTTTTCGGAAATATTAATTTTTCTCACTGGAACAAAAAAAAATTAGCAAAAAAAGAAAAACGGTAGATGAAGATCGGAAAAATCGTCTGCCTGAATTTCGAGGCATGAGTGACTCCAGTCCAGTCCTCTCCCCTCCCCACCCCTCTCTTCCCCTTTCTGGTGTATGGAATTTGGAGTGGAGTTCCCAATTTGAGCTCAGTGGTAGTTTCTCAGTGCGTACTCCCAACTGGAATACATTATTATCCGGAGAATCATGTCTCTTCCAAAATCCGCCTCCCTTACTTCAGGGTAAGTTCTCATTATTCTTACATTCCTCCACGTCTGCGAAGCCGTCCCGGCCATAAATTATTCAATCATTTTGCCTCAAAGTCTGCTCATTTCTGTGAGCCTTCGTTAATTTCTTTTGGCCGCCGGCTGGTTGAGAGCTGTTCGGTCGACCATTTTTGACCACTTGCCTCCGCTTAAGTTGAGGCCTAGTTCCATGCCTATGAACCCAGCATTACTATCCACCGATGATTAACGGAGTTGAAGGAGCCATGCAATAATGTGCGAAATGGTTCGAAGGATGCTCTGTAATGAGTACTTCCATGAAGAGTTGTTTCCTTGCAGCGTATCGCGCCGTTGATTCGCAATAAGAAAGTTCGCGTATTGGCGGTTCTTAACTTCTTTCTGACGTTGATCGTTATGCTTCTTTTCCTCACGATTATCCTACTCTTCGGTATTGTTGTCTACGTGAAGCGACAGGTTTTTATTGAAATTTGCTGTGCTGTGATTGTAAAGTTTGTGACTATTCTGTAGCGACTTGTCAGCTGGTGCAGATGCTAATTACCCTCCTCCACAGTTGCACTTCTATACCTTCACTGCAAATGAAGCATCAACACCTCAGGATATGCGATGCTCAGTCTACTGGTGGGCATCCCGATTGAACGTGCTGTTGTTTGCAGCCTTCATAGCCTCGCGCATTCTATTCAAAATAAGCCGTAAGAAACCAAAGCGCGGAAGTGTTCGTCGAAGGGCTATTGGTTTTCATTTGTTCGCCTCCACTTTATCCATGAATTGAATTCTGAGTTTACTGGCAAATGAATGGGAGGGAAGTATAAGGTAAAGCGATTGATTGTCGAGAAAAATCATTGATGGTCCTATCCGGCTCGAAGAAAATTCCGATAGCCGTGAAATCCGCGACATTCTTCGTGAAAGTAACATAGCCTCGACAAGGCACTTTTCCTTGGAAGTGAAGAACGCTTCGAACATAGCTGCTCGATTGTAGTTTTTTGGATTCACTAATGAGAACAGTTTGCAAGCCGTGCCCACATTTTGAAATGGTGCTTCTCTGGGAACAAACTTCTGGGGAAAACAGCACGCGCACTAGACCACTTGGTGCGTTATGCGTTTTTTTCTAATTCCCATCATCGGGAGTTTTGCGCCTTCGAGTTGGAATTAGATGACGCGTAGTTCTGTATGGATACCACATTTCTAAAATCAAGCAAACAAGTGTCGTTCAGTTGTGATGAAAAGCTGAGGCGATTTAATCTGCCCGTTAAAGATGTGGATAATGTTTTTTCCTATCATCACAGGCGGCATTAGCCGTTCCTAAACATATGCCATGTTTATTCGAATGGGGAGAATGGAGTGAGTGCTCAAGTACATGCCGTCGTTCAACTAAAAACGACCCACCGATGATGCGACGTCATATCACGAGAATCTTTAATGCAACAGGTGGTATATACGCACCCTGTCCAGTTGGACTCAAAGTTGGCTATATACAACATGCACCCTGCAATGTTCAAATGTAAGTGGAGATTTGTTTCATATTAATGTAGCGGTATCTGCTTTCCGTGTTTGCTTTTCAGTTCCAGTTCTTCGGGAGAATAACGACCTCCGTTATCCATATTCCAATCGTTGATGCTTTCTAATCTGTACTGCAAGACACAACATATTCCCATGTGAATGCCCTACCCGGAAGTTGCCCCAGAAAGAAATCTTCGCGAGTATAACTGCGTAATCAGTTTTCATTAGCATCGTTCATCATTTCGTGTGCTGCAAGGACTTTCTGATAAAATTCGTCGATTTCTTCTTAGGAATATTGCGATGAATCTAAGAAGGACAGAGATTTCCCTGGGTATTTCACTGCCAACTGTGTGCCTTAAGTATAAAGAATTTTTGCAGCTGCCCGAAAAAACTAAGTCGTTTCAACTGGACGGAATGTTTTTACCGCATTCCGCATATCGGCAAAAGGTCTGGATGTTATAAAGTTCGCCGCTTAGAACCAATCGATCAGCTAATCACTATCGACTCGACTTCGCTGTACAAAGAGTGTAAAAAGAAGGATTGTCCAGAGTTTATGCCCTAACTCGGAGGGCTTCAGCACTTCGTTTTTGGTTTCTTTCAAATCGGACGTGAATTTTTTGTTGCAACTGCGCAATACATATCAAATCACCTTATATGCGTACTGTGATAGGCCTCAAAATAATCATAATCTAAATGAATATGTGAGTGGGAAACTTGGAACTTTCTAGCATGTTGGGTGTTTGCGTTGACACCTTTTACACATTTACAATTAATACTCATGAACGGGCGACATGAGAAGATTCATCGAAGCAAATCCACAGAAACTAATTAGATGCGACATTCATAAACCAGCGCAAAAGCAGTTTTCTTCATAGCGACGAACACGGTGGCCAGCAGTCCCATTCGCGATGAACTGTCCGGCTGTCGGTCTGCTGCTTTTTAAAGTCTCACGGACAACCAGTTAACTTGTTTCGTCTTTGAAAGTAAGAAAGCACAGTTTTTCTGTTTACGCAAAACCACTGTTCTTTGCTCGACCATCAGACCGTATTTATATTAAGCGACCTCATCGTGCTCCTTGAAGCATATATGCCTACAGAGCCAGAAACGCTGAACAGCAGTCCTCAACTCCGGTAAGGAAGCACCTGCATTTCAACCGATGCGAGCTCAACTACGGTTGACAAAATTCACGCTATTACATCAACGCAGACAATAATACCAAACCGACAGAAAGAAAGTTCACTGGGTGGTAGACGTTTTCATGATAAAGACGCTCAGGGTTGCCACTGGCGACCACCTGTCGGTGAAATTTTGCTTGTCAAGCAGTGCGGTGAGTCGGACTTCACTGTGGAATATAGCACTGAGGAGGTCTGACCAATAAACCTCCGATTTCCGTTATCAATGCAAGTCCAACCCCTCTCACGTTTCTAATCACAGACTACTTATTCGGTCGGAATGTAACCTGAGGAATCAAATACAATAACTAAGAAGGTGACCATGAACAACATTGTAGGAGAAAAAGAAGGCAGTGCATCGCACTACTGACTTCAGGAGAAGTACTTGTGTATTACGAGTCCCCCCTCCTCCAGTAAAACAACGGGTTTTCGAATGCTTCCACTTCCAGACAGTTGCTGCTCTTCCAAGGAGGTCGTTCTGAGTCGCAGCAACCCCAACCTATGAAGCAACTCTTCTACCTCAAGCATGCAACCACCTCACTTTCAGTATCAGCGCGCTTCCTTAGCTATTTTCACCAGAGAAACTGGAACTGAATTTCTCGAATGAAGTTCGATAATCATGTGTGATGAAAAAAGGATGTTCTCATATACGCAGTCTTATATTTTTAAGGTCCTTCTGAATTTCTAATGGCCTCTCCCTATTAGGAACAGTCCTTGACTGATGTGCCCAAACTGATCGCAATTGCAACGATCACGAATGTGCGCAGTTCGCGAACGTACATAATGTTTTTTTTAGACCACTTGAGATGTTCTTGCACTGAAGCGACATTCAAGTCAAGCATGATAAGTGCATGGTATTCTGGTGTCGGTACACTGTTGAGTAGAAGCCTTGCTGCAGTTCGAATCCTAAGCAGTACTTATACAGCAGCTTTTGTTAGTGAATAGGTCAACAAAGAAATAAATTAATGTTTAAGAAAGAAATAAATTAATCCCGTTGGTGAATGAAATCACAACAGAAGGTTTACAAATCAAAAACACGAGCACACTGAAGTAGACTTATAGATAGAGAATTAAATATGGTTCGCTATAGTGCCTCTCTCTCGACGGCATAAATGCAGAGATTTCCATCAAATAACCTCATGACAAAAAATGAAGCAAAGAAAACTAAACAACTGCACAAAAACGACCGTTTTTTCAATATTAAGGGGAAATTAGGAGGCAATCTGTTCAGCTAAAAAGAAAAACAAAAATTCAGATAAAACAGATGTACAAAACACAGCAACGATAAATGAACATGAACACAATACGGAGTTCATTAACTGTAAGCTCATAAAGCTCGTTGAAGTTAAACCTTCCGCCGTCAACACGTCGGATATAAAAGCCTCCGAAGGTCACACACTGCAGCCGTGGCCACTATACTGGAGTGCAATAACGCAACTATGGTATAATACAAACAGTGCAGCAATAGGAATACCATTGTCACAGTAACATTACCACGACCCCGGGCTTACGAATGACGTCGACCGTTCTCAGATAAAGCAGAAATCTCATGCCACTCTCTGAGCTGGACTCTTCTTGAGACGCCCAAATAACTCTGTAGCCAAGGCCAAAATGGTTAACAGAAACGATGATTCCTAGCTAATTTGTCGGACGGCGCATTGTGTGCACCTACGTAGCCACGACCAAAAAATACATCGTGACAGTCACCTTGAACAACGCATTTTAATATTTAGGCAGATGAATCGAAATGAAACTGCAAAATGCAGCAAAGTGCGTGAATCCTCAATGCCTCTGAGACTGAAGAGCAAGAGTCTGCTATTACGATAAAACGATTCTTCCATAAGTTGTGTCCGGCTCCATCTGGCAAGAACTAAAAGGAAGTGCTTCTTGCTCCTACTTTATTTATCTTCACCTCGAAACGAAATCACTGCTGCGTCAAACCAAATGTAGCGACCTATCCACTGAATCTTTCAGATTTTGCACCCACCACACTTTCAACACATTACAGTGACGAGAACTTAAGATGGTGAAAGTGAAATAAACAAAAAACATCTTTATAAGAAACCTTGGAAATCCGATGCATTATAGATTACGTTCAAACATCTTCGCTCGTATCACCACTACCTTTTAATGATAACATCGGCTCTCTGTCGGGACTAACACTTCCTCGCGGTTTGGCATTCAACTCATGGTTAGCTATCATTTCCTGCAACAATAAACGACGAATATTCAGCCACTGTCTTTTACGGTTACGAAAAATTCCTCATAAATGCTTCAGAACACTATTCATACAGATCTTTACCGCAGCATCTGAGCACCAAGAACGACGTTCAGCAGAGTATTTTTCATTGCTCAATTCATGCGTACCACATCAGTGACAAAAACACTGCGAATAACATTAATGACTTCACATCAATTATGAATTAGGAGAGATTAATGTGTATTTTGAACACTACAAATAAAAGGGAAAAAAGGACGAGAAGAGTTCTGAGTTCGATGTGAAGGGAAAATAAGAAGACAAAGTTTTCACTCAAAAGCCGAATAATTAAAAACTGCTTCCAAGAGCTCGAACCTTGCTCGAACTAGGCGTGAGATTGTTTGGCACGTTCTGCTAAACAATGTTGATTAAAGCCGTTTCCGATGGGCTGTTGTTCAGATGGAATTAAGAAATTCATTTCGGGAAAGAACAAAATATTTTAATGATGGAAAATATTTTCAATAGTCGATGAGGATCTCCGTGCTAACAACTACTTTCTTGTATTCCAAGAATACAATGATATTCTTCAACATATAACTGCATCCTTGCGCCGTTGTGAGGCGACTGCTTCATTGACACAGCGGTATGTGCACAGATCATTGGTTTCGTTGCCGCCTCGCACAGTGAACCAGGCAAATATAGATGGGATAGTAGCAGTGACCGGAAGCAAGCCAACAAGCAAATTAAATAAAGCTTACCTTTCGTTTAACAGCCGTATAAGCAGCAGACCCTCCCAAAACGACTACGTTGCTGACCCACCAAAGGATGGGCTTCACCTCCTGCCACCACACTACTGCGATCACCGTCTGTGCGGCCGCTTTCGCAGTACCGCTGATGTTGTGTGTCAAAGGTGACGTTACCTAAAAATCGGCTGCTTCTTTAAACAACTAGATGAAGCTCTAAAGATGTGAAGGACAGCCCATCGCCGGATAGCTAGACGCCCAATCCATTCCGGTCGCTAACTTAGAAAATTGCTAATATATGCATAGACATGACGAAGCCCTTCAAGATCTTAAAATATCGACGCTACCTGACATCACCTTATTTCCAACAAATGAAGACGGCTAGAGCGCAACTGCTACGCTGTGCTAAGACTTGATTTTTGTTTTAGGGAAACGGGAGAGAGGGAGAAGACTTTCTGTGAAGCTAATTACCTAAAGCGCAAGCCAATCAATATACCTTTTCCATCTCAAGATGAGTAAGGATCTTTTAACCGCTATCAAATAGGAAATCAACGCACTTCATCACGGAAATGTACTGAGCGAGGACGAAGGAGGAATATTACTCTCAAAATGAATTCACAAAAGAAACTCGTGGCAAACTTTTTCTGCTATCACATGGAATAGTTGTTGTAGCAGAAATCGTTTGGAATTTATAAGTTGACGTCGTTCAACTAAGTCTTTCTTTTAACGATCACCACTGGATAATGCGAACGAAATAAAACGAGTTCTACACTTACCGTTTGAAAAATGCAATTCTCAGAGTAATTCAATATAATGGGCTATTCGAGACAAAGTACCTGAATTTGCCATCCAGTGACGTATCCCATCAAAAAGCCGAAAATACCGGAAGTTGTCATCAACGCCCAAAAATGAGCCGACAGCAAATATGGGAAATAAATGACCTCACTGAATTCACCATTAAATAGCATCAGCGGGAGGAAAAGCACGACAGCGTTCGCGTTATTGTATCTTCAAATAAATAAATTAAAACATTCAACAGGTTTCGGCAAATGCACAAGCAAGATGCTGCGTCGATGCAGACGCTGTAGTGAGATAATACACTCGGGTTTATATCGGTGTGAGCACGATGCTGCGCTTTGAGATGAAATTTACTGGCGATGCCTAGAAGTCTAAAAGACAATGATTACCGTTTTATTCATATCGGCGAAAGACAAACAGCCAAAAAAGTATTAAGTTTTCAAATTCTCGACGTTTCGACGCGAAGTCGACAAAAGTTCGGTGAATTTGAGCCAGTTTATAGGGAGTCCAGTGAAACACTACTTTCCATTCACTTCGTTCTTCTTTATATCAAACTTCTCTACATTAATGAGGAGAGGATGCACAAAAAGTTAGAAACGAATACGCTCACCACGCACTGTTTAAGAAAGTGAAAAGGTTCCTTCAAAGTTGACAAAATAGGCCCCTTTTTATGCCGATCAATGAATTCCGTAACTTGTCATTCTCTATTAAAGAATCATAAGGGCGGTTTGATCTGGCAAAGCATGAGCCGATCCGACTGCCCATATAAATCTGACACCGAAGGTCATTTATAGCCCGGTAGATGCACCGTGTGACCCGTCCTATTGCAAAGTCGACGATAAATTGTGCAGCTTTCTATTACAAATTAATAGATCAACTTGAGGATGAATTACGTTGTCCGCCTATGAGGTAAATATGCTCACCAAAATTTTCTGACAGTAGCTAGGCGGTTCCTCAGTAAAAACTACTTGCACAGTGACAAACATACAGCCATGTGCTGAGCTCAATCAATGTAAGATGGCAAAAACGTAAAGAAGACGCAATAAAACGAGAAATTTTTAGACCATTTTTGCCTCGATACATATAAAGCAATTGGGTATGCGAAAAAGCTCAACTATTCAGCTCAATACCTAATATAATCAACACACTAGGTGGACTGTAAAAACGTCAACAGCGATCTTGTCGACACATATACCTGAACTTAACCTCAAAATCCCCTTTAATCTTACAGTGGAAAATTGCATCTGTTGGATGAATCCTGCATTAAAATATTCCCACGTGCTTATGCGACCGCTGATTACGTCCCATCCCTCAGGAAACTCTGCTTGTATTCCGCACCTCATTAACTTCTGATCACACCCATGCGTGTGCAACGGTGTATAACACGCCCATCTTAGATCAAAATTCTTTTCCATTATAAGCAAGAACGACGAAACCAGCAGAAAAATGATTCGCCCCAAATATAAAATAACATGGGGATGAAAACGCATTCAAAATTACAAAGAAACGCTGAGTCTGAAATGCTGACAACAACAAACATTGTGAGCCGTGCAACGCTGTCCCCAACCGCCGGTAGCGTCCGCTGTGTGTAGATGGCATTTAGAGCAACACAAAGAGATGCAGCTACTCCATACATCACGCCCACAACCGATAACGAACCTCAATTCTCCACTTTAAAGCAAAGAATGTAAGAAACCTTACGCGCACTGAAGAAAATAACTTGAATGAAGCCAGAAAAGTGAGCTTAACTGCTTATATTATACGAGAATGGCTGCAACTTTATTCGATAACCTTCTTCTTTTTTCTCTATGATTGTCCTTTATTTCCTCTGACCTCGTGCAGCTTTTCTACCTAACACTGCTATCTGCTCAGCCGAAAGATGACAACTGTAAACTACAAACCAAACTGAACTGAGGTTGTGACTTTTAAGCTTCAAGTGAAGAAGAACGCACTCTATGAACCAAAGTAGTGAAGAAAAAAGAAAGAATATCGGCCAACCAGCTGCTCCTTCTTGATCAACACCAAGGAAGAAACCACCAATAATAACAGCACAACACAATAACGGTCTCCACGAAGTACTCTGTCCCAAAATGAGGTAGGAGCAGATCTAAAAAACAGAAGAGCACACCCTCGTATCTAACTGCTGATACACTCGGTCATTAAAATACAACAAACAAAAGCAAATACCTTAAGCAGTAATCGTCAGACGGTGATGTGCATACTCTACACCTGGTACGGATAAGACTGCAACTGAGCAGAGTTGTTTATGCAACAATGACTTATGTGCTTATATTTTTACAGAATTTTTATGGCGCGATCGCAGCATCTAAGGCGACCATTTTATCCCCTCCTACTATATAAACACGACGATAAGTATAGATTCGCTAAACAATTTCTCTGAAATGCCACGGCATCAATGTGAGCCACAATATTAAGTAGGGCCGCAAATTCGCTACTTACAATAAAAATACAGCGAACTCAGCACTTTGGTCAGCTATTAAAATCAATTCAGAGATGGGGAATCGGTGGTATTGCTTTTTCTACTCTCCTCTCTAAAAATGGCGTGACCGGTATTGTAATCTAAAATGTAAATTCGACTTACAACATTGAAGACCGTTGTAAGAGATCTGCCAACGTAATAGAACGAAACACCGACATATTTTAGACAAAGATTGTTGGTGGTGATCATCGCAACAAAAACGAACGATAGCGGCAACACCTCAACATCACAGCGAAATTTTAATTCTTTCATGGTTGCAGAAATTTTAATTCTTTCATGGTTGCAGCGAGATGTGATCTTTGAGAAGTGTAGCTTAAGCGCTAAATTAATACATAAATTAATATACAGCGCCTAGGCTACACTTCTCAAAGGCAAGTCTAACACATTCCGAAGCCATGTCCTGCTACGCCACTTGTCTGGAAGAGATCGTGAAAAGTCAAAGCTCCAATTAATGTTTCAACCAATCAAAGCTTCTAGGGAAATCCAGATATCTACAACAAAGCAACGTGCTATATCAAAAATCGGTCATAGGCACCCAGACGAGAATATTTATGAATGAGGCGAACCATCGTCAATAAGAAAATATGTTCCATTAAATGGGACGATTATTACCTCTTCGCCATTGCACTGCTGTGTCTTTACATACTGAGCCCTTTTCTCTCCTTACTAATTTCTTCATTGGAAAATGCAAAAAACGATTTGTCAACAAAAGTCTACCATTGTTCTGGTGCTCCTAGCCGATTAGGACCTCTCTCCCTTCCTATCCTAGTAAAAGTCCCTTTTCTTTAAGGAATATTCGAAAATTTGTAAATAAAAAGACCTTACCTGAAGCGGAATGATTAATACGCCGCTCTACCGGGCGAACAAAAAAAGAAGAATACTTCCCACAAGTAAATGGTGGCATTTACCAAACATGAACATAAACGTATCTCTTGGAACATATACTGTGAACTAAGGTTACGCTCTAAATGAGAAAACATAACGCTACTCACGCGCACAAAACAAATTCATTCACATAAATTCAGCTAGAAAATGATTCATTAAATTGCTCGAACCCACTCATACCTCTCGCGATATTCGATGGTCGAAGGCAATTGACGGGAATGAGAAACGTGACGGAAATATTCTAGAAAAGTAAGAGCACGTATAGCACAATACCACCGTCACCAAACACTGATACCATGTGATGAAGAGCGGTGCGTTCAGCTGAAACGATCACATCGAAATATTTTATTTGAAAGATCCCACATCCGCTCGAATTGTACACTTAGCAAGAAAGCAGAGAATTTGAAGCAAAAATCATTTTGCTGTAAAATATAACAGGCAGAATGAATGAAATGCCACAAAATGAAAAAAATGGCGACGCAGTAAAACGTCTTATAATATTACTCCATCGTCGTAAACAACCGATGCTATAAGCAAAAGGTGAAACGACTAGGAGAACTAAAGCGATAAAAATTGTGCTAAATCTTTCCGTGCACCCAAAAAAATCTCGGCTGCAAATTCTTTCCAAAAAAAGTTGGAAGGACAACGAAACAACTGACAATCGGCGGAATGGGAAATGCAAATAATCAATCTCAAATGCTTCACTATACTGGGCATGAATTTCTTTTTCTATAAGTGAAGATATTTCGTAAAGCATGATGCGCAAAAAGGAAACAGCTGAGTGAATATCGTCGCAGCCAAGCTGTGCAAAGAACACCTTCAAGAATTCAGATTCCATTGCATTATATATTGCTCACAACTTCCAAATTCTGAGGAAGTTTTTTAGATTCTCGCTTCAAAGGCTAAAATATACCGCTCGTTTACTTGGAGCAAAATTCGTGATCACTAAATTTGACTATAGAAGGCGTTACGGACGCTTTTGAATATTTTTATATATTTCCCTATTCTTTAAGATTAATAAAATCTTCAGTTTCTTTTTGTGCATATTGAACGCGAAAAAAATGCAAAATTGCTGTCAGCTGCAACGACAGTTGTCCATTTGCAATGCAAACTACGCAAAATGCGCCAATACTTACCCGATGAGGTAACAGAAGAATAATCTACACCTCATCGCTACCCTTCCTCCTAAGTTTTTTGGGCATATCTTCCAATGCAAAATTCATTTTCAAGAACATATTCTACCAGGCGTGCATTTTCGCTCGCAAAAATTTCCTACTTCATATATGAATTTCTTTTTTTGTGCACAACGTGGATAGACAACTGTCTGAAAATAGCAACCTCAGAAGTTTCTTTGCGGGAAAAGAGTGATATTTAGAAGAGTCACTTCAGTTCTCGGATTGTTCTTCAATATACACACTCCACGAATACATCGTAATTTTTGCATACTCGCTACAAATTTCAAACAAACCCATGTGTTCGAACCTCAAACCTCATAAATGAAAAGAGAGCATGGAAATTATTTCACGATACCTATTAACTGGGATCACCGAAAGGCGATTAAAGTCCGAACGATCATTAATCAAATGGCAAATTAAAAGCGATATCTAATAAGGCAACAGACCTTTACAACACAAACAAATTTTGAATATATTCATTAGAAAAGTTCAATTATAGGCGATCAACTGAACACGTAACAAAATTAGCCTCTGAAAACTTGCAAACACGTCGGATTTGCATAATTGAAAAAACACATATCGCGTTGAACTCTTTGGCGCACTTGTGCGCTTAGCTGGAAAATACAGTTCACTTGCATGCTGCTATTTTCAAACAAACAATTTTCCGCTGCCTTCGAAACCCCCTTAAGCAAGAGAACAAAGCAGAAACTGACCTTCAAGCTTTCGCTACTAAGAAGATATTTATTCAGGAACACGAGTCCTATCGAACAAATCCTGAAAATAACCTTAATGAGAAGAAAGCAATGAAAAATGCTGAATCCTTGAAAGAAAAAAGATGGTGTAACCTTCCAATTTCAACAGTATCAAAATTACTAAACATTAATTCATCTCAACCACCCGAATTCACGTCATCGCCAACAAATATCCGACTCCCCTTGCACCCTCTGCAGCACTCCTTTCGCCTCACTTCAGCCAGCTCCCTCTCCCTTCCCCTTCTCTCTAGAACCTCTCCACTCTGTGTTGTTACATCATCGAGCCGTACAAAAAAAACTTAACGGGACGGGCGACTGGGTGGAAGAAAGCAAACTGAATAATGAGCGAGAGAAGGGAGGGGATAAGATGAAGTAGGAAAACAAATTATTAAAGAAACTAATCCAGGATTGTTTACATGAAAATTAATCTCAGCATCGAAATTAAAAGAACACAATGGCGATAAATGTGGCGGGTTTTTGATTCACATTCAATAAATTCTTCACAAAGAAACCTCACTTGAATGCTAGCGTCTTTAAGGCTCGCACTAACATGTATTGCAGAGAAGTGGAGTTAAGTAAACGATAACCTTAATTAAGTAATCCAGATGCAAATGCAATGGAGGGAAATTAGATGAGAATAAGCATACAGACTCTGGCATCATGAAGATGACGATATGTTAATTCTCTACATAGATACGGTCAAAATGAGATGCTACGAAATATATAAAGCCGAAGGTATGCCACTACGTCATGCCCATGAAATGGCGTAGCGTGGTGCTTCCCACTTCATTCACCATCCCCCTGCCCCAAAAAACTACTGCAAAAATGATAAACTTAGAAAATGCCATTCCTCTCATACACCTACTCGAACTACACGTAGGTACACTAGCCACAAGCGCAAGCGCAAGAGAGAGACGAAGAGAGACCACGCGCGTCCACAGGTCCTGGTCACTTCGTAATGAAAACGACTCAACAAATATACAAGTATACCGTGAGAAATCAAGATGAGAAAAACAACTCGCAACACATATTGAAGAGCACTGAATGCACTCTCAGAATCATTAATAACCTGAGGCTAAAACAAGAGCTCTTCTACAAGATCAATTTCTTTTATAGCGCGCAAGCGACATAAATTACATGCGATACAGAAATTGACATATATTAACATTGTTGACCTAAGCGAGCGATGTATGAAAGCAATCGCTTGAAAGATCACTGAAACCCCACCAATGATTCGAACTTCCAACGGATGTCCGCTGCTCAACAAAACTGCTGATCTCTTCTAGAAAGTTAAAGCAAACACCTGAAATCTCAGATGTGATAGTGATCATTGTTAAAAGCGTTATATAACTAGTGCAAGTTTTATGCTGCTTCAACTAAGAACACTTAAAAGCGGTCCTCCCTCGTCCTTAAATGTTTGCGAGTTTAGTGCGACTTCGACTGGCTGCTTGTTGTCGAAGAAGTCAGAGAGGTGCTGCTTATGTTTAACGAGACAGTGACGAAAAGCCAGATGTAACTATTTCTTCGATGTATCCTTGTCGGCCGATGGCAACGCAAAACAAGGGATATTTGTTCCTCGAAATCATCATCAGCTTTCAAAGGATTCTTGAGAAGTAGATGGTTTCAATGTAGACGGCAAATAGCTTCAGATGCTTCTTCTTGCAGAAGATGTATTTTTGTCGCTTAACGCAAAATGCATCATCGCGACTCCATTCATTAGAGCCAGCATGCAGCAAAAGAGGGCTAGCAGCCTGCACGGCATCAATGACAAGCGGAAGCGGTGGTACATTTAGCCGAAACAGCGACGAAAAAGCTAGACGTTTCAGTAAAGAAATGTAACGTTGCCTACATTAGACGAAATGAAGGCGAAGATAGGCGGGTCTGCGGAATCTGCCCGACCAAAAATTCGGCATTCGTGCTGTGCTGAATCGAAGAGGAGGAGCATGGTCAGGAGTTCAAGAGAGCTGCTTATTGCTGCCTCTGTTCCAGTCGTCTTCCATAGTATTTTGTAAGCTCGATCGATTCACTGTTATTCATAGTATTGTAACTGCTATCAGTTCTAGTATTTCGTTTATTCAACACAATCTCTGCTGTGAATTGGACTGCATCTTCGTTCAGTGCAGTGACACTCATTGCCGATAACCCAAAAAATTTGCAATATTCACAGAAGTGCTCACTAGGAATGCTAAGAAGAGTTGGGCTCTGCATTCACATGGGCGAAACGAAGTGGATGAAGAATGCATTCTATCTCTAGTTTCCCGTATACCTCGATGGTGAGAATGTCGAATTCGTAGAACCGCATATATATCACAAGCAGACTGCGAAAATGAGTGATGATTTTTGTCAGGAGCTAATCAGAAGAAGAAAAGCGCCCTTCATCAAGCTCAATGATGCCTATTGTGAGCTAAGAAAATCCTTGAATGGTAACCAAGAGACATGAAGCAACCACGCGGTAAACCGCAAAAAAATGGCAAGACCAGCTGCAGCGTCTGTATGAGGTCACTTGGATGCGGAAGGCGCGGGACAGATGTTGCATCGATGGAGGGAACGGTGAAATCGATGAAATCATGCCTGTTTGAACAGACTCCATTCATCATATTGCATATGTAGACAACTAAGCCGAAGCAGAGCGCTACAAGCGGTGTCGTCCCCGCAGCGCAGAATACCCTCACTTTCAGTGCTACGTCCCCTCTCATTACAGCACTTCGTCCAACTCGTTACACGTTGCTGTGTACATGAACATCACTGAAATCCACTCACACTCATTTATGATTTCAACTGCCATTTTAAGAGATTCCTCTGAAGCGGTGAATTGTTTTATAATATTCAAAAAGGTGACTGTCCAAAGCACTCTCTTCTGCGATTGGATGATGATGTGAATCGATCGGATTTCTGTGTGATGATGTCCTTTTACCTTGATGCAATACGCGAGCGCTCTGAAAAGTCGAAATGAATCGCTCAATATCTAATGCTAAAGGCACATTTATTCCATCGCTAGGAGCCTCACTTGTGTGAAATGAGGATGCTTGGAGCAATCGTTGACATCCTAACTACACTCTGCAAAAATATGCTTGCCATTAACTTTTTGAAGGTCGAGCACTGACGAGGCTTATGCCGTTAAGAGTCCGATCTGCTTTATTCGAGTGAATTATTGAGCTGCATTTTCGAATGCGCAGATTTTGTTTCGACAAGCTGTCTCTTGGAATGTTTCGGGACTTGTCACGATGAACAACTGCCACACCTCTGACTGTAACCGCCACTCATTCTTCTAGTTTCTTGGTTCACTTGGAAGGGATACGAGTCGATGGACAGGCAATTACTTCTTTTAAACGTTACTCAGCCAGTCTAGATTAGTGGCTGAAAACCACTGCCCTTGGGTAGGCCACTTTTTTATGGCCTATTCTACATCTTCTCGCGAATTGCCTTTTTTGGCTAGAGTTGCGGACTTTAAATGACTGCTTACATAAGGTTTCCTGCTTTGTAACCATCTGTGATCAAATGCCATGTAAACCGCTATCTCTCAATTTGGGAGCTATCGCCTTCGGTCCTTTTCACCTCTTCACTACTAACGGTTCTATTTCGGGAAGCAAGCGCTGTATGGCATCAGGATATGACAATACAATTAACCACACACTGAATTTGTCCGTGGTTTATTTTACCGTCAAGCAAACCTAAGGTGCGATAAGGGTATATGGTAAAGAATGGAATGAACGAAACCGACAGCCATCGGACTGAAAAATTCTAAGCTGGTGCATATAACAATTGCGTGAAAGATGCATTCATGAGGGAGCCACTGCGAGTTTAATGTAATTTATTAATGATTTCGCCAATTCGTTAAACATGAAGGTGCTTCATAAATTCAGCGCTTCATTAAGAACAGTGGTGTAAATGCACAAGAATAAAGTAAAAGATGATGCGTAAAGTGACCCCGCAATTTTTATGCACCTGCTGAATCTCTTTGTTCTCGCCTTCCTTCGTGCTTCTGAATTTGCCGAATCTTATAACGTTGATTTTTCTGTGGTCGCAGTTCGTAGATTCTCCGGAACGCGCACAACTGCTTGAAGTTTGCTCTTCATTTTTCAGATGCTCCAGCCGCATCGTTCAGACGACTTCTTTAGTTTGTTCAACTTCCAATAGAGCCCAGCCCAGTACCCGTTTTTCAATTCAAAGCTTGGTTTGTGCACTGTTAGTGTTCTTGCCCTATTGCTGCAATTACTGAAGAATGCGGTCGACGTTTGTAACGGTTTCCTCACGATCCGTTGTGGGAGTTGCTGCGTCATGTAGTTCTGCATACAGTGTGACTTCAACAGCATTTCTGATCTCCCAAATCGTTGCTGGAGAGTTGTTTTAATGGCTTCGTAGTTTTCAGGTGCGTTTGTGAATTCACCTACTGCCTCTAGTTCTTTTCCTTCTAGAAAGAACAGCAGATATCAAAGCTTGTCAATTTCTGCGAGTGGCTGGCAGTCAACTGTGTGCAGAAACGTGGTCCAGAATTGTGAACATTTGCAGCAGTGTCCAACAAATTTGAAATTTGCAATCTTGGCAGCTGTATCACGTTAACAGACATGCTGCTGCGGTTGCTGCGCAGGCGTGCTGTTCCTGTAGTGACGCTGCACCTAACGAGATGGATCGCGCTGTGCAGAGTTCAAGATTTACTCGGCGGTGGTAAGGTCATCAAGTACATTTCTAGCCTTACCCATCGCGATGAGAAAACTATCTAGTGCCTCTGCCAGAGTTTGGTAAATGTAAGCTTCATTGGCTTTCTCAGCGGTAGCACGTAGCTGCTTCGTCTATTCTAGCCAATCACTAGGATCACCTCGACCTCAGAAATGTGCCGTTCAAATCTTTGAATTGCTGCCTACACCTGCAAATGAGCAATCCTGAATGATGCTTGTGGACCAGCTTGTGCAGCGAGCTCACGCAAATCGTGAAAAATTGAGCTTTTCGTAGCTGTGTTTAGTAGGTTAGCTTTCACTCGGATGTAGGCTTGGTAGCAGCAGATGCCATTTCTGCTTACGGTTATGAACTGGTTGAGCCTGCATGTGCGGAACGAAGAAAGAGGGAATATTTCTTTAAAGAACTGATGACTTACGTTCAGCAATTCGATCTGGCGATGCACCCCAATTCGCAGCAGAGATTGTGTTGAATAAACGAAATACTAGAACTGATAGCAGTTACAATACTATGAATAACAGTGAATCGATTGAGCTTACAAAATACTATGGAAGACGACTGGAACAGAGGCAGCAATAAGCAGCTCTCTTGA
The DNA here is from genome assembly GCA_037576465.1 of Parascaris univalens. Taxonomy (NCBI): domain Eukaryota; kingdom Metazoa; phylum Nematoda; class Chromadorea; order Rhabditida; family Ascarididae; genus Parascaris; species Parascaris univalens. The sequence goes on along the minus strand of CM075173.1, from coordinate 41,181,647 downwards.
ACTCCTGACCATGCTCCTCCTCCTCGATTCAGCACAGCACGAATGCCGAATTTTTGGTCGGGCAGATTCCGCAGACCCGCCTATCTTCGCCTTCAGTTTCATCTAATGTAGGCAACGTTACATTTCTTTACTGAAACGTCTAGCTTTTTCGTCGCTGTTTCGGCTAAATGTACCACCGCTTCCGCTTGTCATTGATGCCGTGCAGGCTGCTAGCCCTCTTTTGCTGCATGCTGGCTCTAATGAATGGAGTCGCGATGATGCATTTTGCGTTAAGCGACAAAAATACATCTTCTGCAAGAAGAAGCATCTGAAGCTATTTGCCGTCTACATTGAAACCATCTACTTCTCAAGAATCCTTTGAAAGCTGATGAGGATTTCGAGGAACAAATATCCCTTGTTTTGCGTTGCCATCGGCCGACAAGGATACTTCGAAGAAATAGTTACATCTGGCTTTTCGCCACTGTCTCGTTAAACATAAACAGCACCTCTCTGACTTCTTCGACAAAAAGCAGCCAGTCGAAGTCGCACTAAACTCGCAAACATTTAAGGACGAGGGAGGACCGCTTGTTAAATGTTCTTAGTTGAAGCAGCATAAAACTTGCACTGGTTATATAACGCTTTTAACAATAATCACTATTACATCTGAGATTTCAGGTGTTTGCTTTAACTTTCTAGAAGAGATCAGCAGTTTTGTTGAGCAGCGGACATCCGTTGGAAGTTCGAATCATTGGTGGGGTTTCAGTGATCTTTCAAGCGATTGCTTTCATACATCGCTCGCTTAGGTCAACAATGTTAATATATGTCAATTTCTGTATCGCATGTAATTTATGTCGCTTGCGCGCCATAAAAGAAATTGATCTTGTAGAAGAGCTCTTGTTTTAGCCTCAGGTTATTAATGATTCTGAGAGTGCATTCAGTGCTCTTCAATATGTGTTGCGAGTTGTTTTTCTCATCTTGATTTCTCACGGTATACTTGTATATTTGTTGAGTCGTTTTCATTACGAAGTGACCAGGACCTGTGGACGCGCGTGGTCTCTCTCTTGCGCTTGCGCTTGTGGCTAAGTGCGTCGCCCTCTTCGAGATGGCTGTGACGGGATTCTTAAATCATTGATGCCGTGAGAGCAGCACGGAAAGAGGCTGAACTGAAGTTGTGTTCGAATAAACTGAACAAGAACAGAACATAGATTTAGCGCCTTCCACGCAAATAACAATGAGCTTTAAAACGATAGCACACAAAGAACTAACTAAAAGTTGCTCAGAATTAGGTGACGTCTCTGATTTGCGATATTTTAAAATTATTCTTGGGCATTTTGGTGGCATTAATCCGAACCCTCCAACCTCACCAAAAATCAAATAGCAAGTTTGCTGGACAAGGTTCGGGTCGAAGGAGTATTACGAATGCCGCAAAACGAGTAAATAAAAACGTACCAATATGCAGAAACAGCCAAGACGATCTTAAACGACTTCTGCGCGAGTGTCTCATGATGTCCATTCTTCATGGCGAATTGTCGAAGAAGTAGGCCACGACCCAATCCTGTAACACTCTGTTTTATTTGCACATCTGTTGTGTTCAATGCAATGCAAACTCGTTGTAAGATACTGTTCGCGTTTCTCATCATATTCGCTTTGATGAGCAAAAAAAGTTATGCCACTGCATCGAAATTCATCATTTCGCAGCCACATTTGCTTGTCGAAAAGGCAGCAACACTACAGACGACAAAGTAAGTGACGTCGCAGCAGCTTAGCTACTCCCTCCCTTTTTGCATAAATGCCATCCACACTCTTATGCAAAGCGAAAAACGCAAATTTGAGACTTAAAATTCTAAAGATTGCATGCAACATTCCAAAAATCCCGAATTCCGTATGCTAAGCGCAAAGGACCTCCATGAACTAAATGATCGTCATTAAGCACGACGCGGAGAAACTCCTTGAGGGGTAAGGGATGGATCCTGTGTGTGGAAGTTATATCACGACGAATTATTAAGGCGGGATTGACACCACCATCCACCGAATGTTTTTAAGCAATAGGGTCATATTTAACATGACCTTTTCTCTGTCTGCAGCCGTTCTACTTGAAGAACTGGCTGTCTCACAACCACAAAAAATCGAGTAACCAAACTCAGAAGTAAATAACGACTATCAAGTGTTACGCATCAAACGAGGAAGCCTGCTAGGGAGGCGCATTTGCTCTCCACTGACAAATAAAATGGAACAATTTGTAGTGAGTATTCCTCTATAAAACAAAGCGTACACTTGCAATTATTAGAAAGCAGAGCAAGGCTGGGTGATACACTGCATTAAAAACACAAAGAGTCCTTCCCACTCCCCAACTTAGCAGTTATCAACCTTACATGATAAGTTGTTCTTGCTCTGCACTGCACTGCACAAAAGCTTCAGCAAGTTCCGTTCATGATTAAGAAGCTCTAGAAAATATGGGTCATTCCTCGCGCATAATTGCTCGTCGACCATGTTCCCCTCCCTCTCAAAAAAACGAACAACGAGTGCCGACCTGTCGAATTTGAGGAGAAACTACTATGGCATACCAACATTACGATGTTACTTACATAACCGCTCGAGCCTGTTACGCCATCACACGATCTTTCTGCTCAAAGGCATAAAAAAGGCAGCACACTGCCACTCACTCCCTCAAACAGTGACGGGAAATGGGAACGACGGACACTGCTGTGATTTAAAAAAAATAGTTGACGGCTGGAGATGATGCGAGATCGAGAGCCTTTAGGTAAAAGACGGGTCGTCGCGACAGGTGTGATTTTGCTGTCGTGCTGCATTTAGTGGCCACGCGATGCCACGTCAAGCGGCAGTCGTGTCGATTCCAGCGGAAGCAGAGCGGGTGCAACATTCCTTTTAGGCGTCTTTGCACTTCACAGTTGACAGCGGTCAAATCGTGCATGCGCGGGTCCACGGCAACTCGGCGATATTCAGTATGTGAGCTGGGAGGTTTTGTGGTAAAATGCACACTTTGGAGCACCACCTTTTACAGCAGTTCGAAGTTGATTTATCAACCTTCAACGGAGTCTTAGATGACGTCTAGTAGCGGTTATAGGTGCCTAAAGGTTGTCCAAACGGTTTCGTCTTCGTTCTAAAGTTACGAAAGGTTCGCACACGCGCACTGAGCGGAATGATCCATCCTGTTTTTGTCACCAGTAATCCTCAGGTTTCCGTCCTCCCTCTATGTAAGTCAGCAGAATAATCTTTCTTTTTTCAAAAAGGAAACACCGCAAGTAAGCGTTCCCTCACAATGCCATTATCAGGCAAGCGCAAGTGCTGCAGTGCAACTGTCGACCACCAATTGTTGTGTCCCCCCACCCTCAGTGAAGAAATGGCCTCCCATCGAAGTTAAGAGCAGCACGCAGTGTTTTGCGGAATCCACAGCTCTTTGAGAGCATCATTTGAGTTGGCCTCATGCAGTAAACTTCAGAAAGGGGACAATCGCATCACGGAACAATTTCTTTTTCATGTTTATGTGAGAACCCCACGGATGCTGTTGCAACTTTGCATCGGTGATGTAAAAATATTCGCTTTTTGTGCGTCCGCTTGACTGCCAAGTGCAATTTTAAAGTTTGCTGTCAATAAATTCACAGTCATAACTTCTGCCGCTTGACTTAATGTCGAAAGGGTGCTTTCTCAAAGATACTATGCTTCCGTTGGAAGGATCTGCTGCGTCAATGTTATGTGAATGGCGATCCTAACTGCCAGCTCATTGTGTAGAACATTTACGAATGACCGTTCATTCAGCAAATTCCATTCCTTACGACTTGCGCACAACGTTCTCACTGAAAGTGATGGAAATTCAGCGTTTTTGATGAGACAACCATTCTGAAGAAATCTCTTGCAATTTTGTCACTCGGGATTCACTTTGGAAGTCGAGGTGACATCTCTCCACCTCGTTTAAGTATCTTCTCGAGGAAGATAATACATTCGCATTCAGCTATGGTGTTATGTATGAATCCCTCGTGTGACCAACGCAGTGCATTAGTAGGATAAGAACAAGAAGTGATTGGAGCTGCCATCATCGTCTCTCAACCTCAGCCTCAAGCTCACGCACCAAGCTTTTCAGGTCAAAGGAGAATTCAGTGTACTTGCTTCACTGCTCGCAATCTTCTACACAAAGTAGCAAGGCCAGTGCTTCCATTTCTGTAAGTTCCCAATCCTCCCACTTATGACAGATGAAACCATCAAATGGGAAGTTCCGTACACGACATTTCAGATATACGCAACATAGTGTTCACCCCCTTTCTGGTGGCACCAACCTTGAAGTTATCGTACAAGCACCATATGCTTGACGAGAAGTTATTTTTGGGAGATTAGGGAAAGGCAATTATAGAAATTAAACGGACTGCAGGGAATGAATGTGTAGGGGAAGAATGAAAAGAGTGTAGAACTATAACGCGAACACTACTGTGGCGAGTTCATCCCCTGAGAAAGTTTGCAAAAGTCGTGTTTCCTATGACTCCTTGCCAATTTTTGCTGGTTTCTTCGAAGATGTCACTCGTGTAGGTGACGCTGCAACGGCGGACCGACTCTCCGAATTCGATACTAATAAATTAGGCCGTCCACTGCTCTTGGAAATTTGCGATCTCCCTCTGCAATCTCAAATTTCGTAGATGCGACCCTTCGTGGATTACCTATCCACCTGGGAAGATGCATCGGAGAATTGCTGAAGCCGGAGAGAGGAACCTTAGTGGATGTAATTCGCTCTGAAATCTCCAGTAACTTCGAAACGCCATCGGACAACTCAACGCAAGATTACAGAAGTCATTTTAGATTTATGAGAACACACTGATGGAGCTTGTGTGGATATGGATGGCCGTTGTGACTCGATCCTTCCACGGTTATTGTTTCCTGCGTTCCATTTTGCCTTCTCTTACACGAATTCACGCCACGTTTTCCGCGGAAAATGAAACCGACTAGTTTGAAACATGAAACAAAATGAAACACATCAACCGCCTCGAAACCCACTAGTTTCGCAAAGACGCCCTCACATTGTCCTGGAACAAAAGAAGCCATTTAAAACTTGCTCACTCCTACAGTATCTGCATCATTTCAAAGAACACCAAAACACACATACTTTACTGTCAGCTTGGTGGAAATATTTTGTTCACAGTCACATCGATTCAATAGCTGATTTAGTAAGAGTATTCAGGGCAGAGCCGACCACAAATTCTCACAAAGCCACGGATTTTTAAGTGAAATCACAGTGACGGGGATATACCGACTCACTGAATTCGGTCATGAGAGCCAATAAAAGACAGTAGCAGTTTGTTATAACATGCACATCTCGAATCGCAGAGCGAAATGTAGGACGAGAAGGGATAAGAAAGGACGTTTGCTTCTTCAGGCTTCACTCCTTGACAGCGATCAAAGGCAATACCATCAACGGCTTCGCCTCACCCGATTCGAACAGGTCACGAGGCCGTTCATCTTCCGCGCTTGCCTGCAGAATAGTTGCCTAATGCTGATGCTGCTCACTGGACAATCCACAACCTTGCACATAAGCATACTTAGATGGGAAACAAGAATGAGAAGGCTGGAACCGGCCGATAGGCGCCTTCAAATCACTGCTCTGTGCAATAATTAGCTAATAGACCTAACATATTCTGTTCCTTGTAATTTGGCACAAAAAAAACCTGAAGCGACATTTATTGCAGAAAATGTTCCAAAACGTTTTGTTTTAGTGGCTATTTTGTGGTGAGTAATAAATAAAATTTGAAGAGTATATGCGACCTTTGAGGTGACAAACACCATCTTATCGACCTTCGGCTCACCCAAATGCCGCAGCACATCGATAGCGAGTATTTGGCCAGGTTCAATGAACGAGTAGACCGGGTTGACTCGGTAGAGATTGTTATCCGAACATTTCACCTCAAACGACCCGTTGTTAAATCGACAGTGATATGAGATAAACACTGATGACTAAACACTACGACGTCTTAATGCGGCCTTCTTGCTACAAATTTGCGTTCATTGCACTGGCGAACTCTTCGGGACTTGCTGTATTGCTTACAGCAGAATATAGTGCGCATGGTCTGTGACATCAACTACTTGTCTACACATAGAAACGAACGATGGCAATGCACTTCGCAAGTTCGATTTGAAAGCTTTAGGTGACCTTTATGGCGCGACGTTCGTTCGTCGGGTTTCTTATGAAAACCCTCTGCACTCCTCCTTTCATTCCCCAGCGAAGCTCCACTGGTTCCATTCTCATATCCTTCCTGTTGTCAACTGAAAGTTTGAACTCATTTGTTTTCATCAGACACTGCAGGCACGTCCTCACTGGACACAGTACATTAGAAGCCACTGAGCTGTGACAGCGATAGACCGCCACAGCTAAAGGATTAAACCCTTTTGAGCATAAACCAGCATTTTATTTGGCTATCGGTGGACACAAACCTCCCCAAAGTGCTTCAAGTTACTGAATAGCAGATAATTTCTCTGTCATTGCAAATAACTTTCCTTGTAAACAAGTAACAAACCAGCCTTTTCTCCCGCTTGTCTTCATAAAATATTAGGACAATGATAGCAAAGAAATCACCTGCATCCTCACGACCGCCTTGCAACAGCTCCTGCAAATACATCTTCATTCTGCTCTTATATTGTTATGTTCCTTGGTGGCATTCAAGCCATCCAACGAACGGCTATACAGATCGACCAAAAAAGACGAAGACGGTGATGTAAACCATAAGACATGCTACTAGTTGTCGTCTATTGTTCATGAGCGGATCGAGGTGAAGTTGCAGAAGTGAAAATTTCAAATTTACGAACCAAAGAAACAAAAGTCAACTGGCTAGAACGAGGCTGGCTACCACAACTTTCTCACGCATCAGGAGGCCACCAAGTTCAGGTATTTAATAATGAAAACGAACTTTCTGCGAAGTACTGACGCTGCGACTATTTGAGTGCGCAGAGGACTTGCTGCTGCCGCTGCCACTCAGATCTTTGCGAAGTGCGCTCTTCTTGTGCGATTTCCCCGTCTTTGATGACCTGCTCTCTTTTGACTTAGATTCTGAGGAATGACGTGACCTCGACTTCTTGCCTTTGCCTCCCTAGAAGGAAGCGATTACACCGAACATTATATGATGGTCGAATCGTGCATCAAGGAATCGTTCATCAATAAGCATGTCTTCTGTAATGCGAACTCACGTCAACCGCGCTAAGCCTTCGGAATCTCCAGTTACTCGACGTTTCGCCTAACGTGAAAAGTGGGAAATTAAATACGTTCTTTGTAAGTAGCAAGTAAAACACACCTCATATGATTGTCCTTTTCCACTCTTCGATTTCGACGACGTTTTCTGAGAGCGCTTTCCACGATTTCTCTTCTTGCCTTTTGTCGCATCCTCAAGGGTTTTACATTGAGACTACAGCTTTAGCGACATTACAAGGAGTGTGCTCGTGGCTGTTTAGGTGACGAGTCGTCTTAATAAAGGTCAGTTCGGATCTCAGCGGTTCACAGACGAACTGTGACGTGGCTGGGACATGAAGAGCGCTAGATGCCAAAGTGGCACTGCTCATGCTAAGGCTCTGATAGAGCGACTACCTCTTACTCATCTCTCTGCCGTTTTACTATCCCCTCCGCAGTTATTACCGTTAATTTTTCAAAGACTTAAAACAACTTAGCCTCTTGTCTTTTAGCTGCATCAGGTGGAGTCTCGAAAGAGGACTGATTTGCAGATCATTCGGAGGAAATCAAAGAAAGAGGGGCAAAACGGAACAGAGAGGTCTTACACAGAGGCTTGACCATGGTAGCATTGCCGAACAATGTACAAAGATATAACGGCGGGTAGGATGGTGTTTCAAACAAATAAGGCGCTGTCGTTTTGGATGCCGAAGTCAAGTGGCTTCTTTAAGAAGGTAAGACGCAGCTTAAAAAGTTAAATGAAAATGTCATCACATATCCAGAATAGTCTCGCTACTAAATAACTGGCAGACTGAAAACAAAGTTGGTTGGCATACAAGAGGAAAAGGGCAGAAGAAGAGACAACACCACACCATGGCAGACCACTGGATAGAAGACCTCAAGTTTCACTGCATCTGACACCTGAAGCGACTTTACAATTTCAATGCCGTAGAAAAAACTACGAAATGGAGCGCTCGTAGAAGATGGTGAACTGTCGCGACGCTTGACGGTCGAATAATTTAACCTATTCCAGAACGACCAGCCGGATCTTCTATCGTTTGGAAGCTTAAACAAGTGACTTGAGGAACCTGAAGTCCAACAACAATCGTAAGTGACAACACACAGACACTAATTTCCAACATTTATGGAAACCTGCCCACATTTGCGAGGGAGAGATTTCAAAACATGCGACCATAGGGAGCTTTGGAACTCACCGCTGAGCGAGCACGTTGAGGACGTGAGTCGCTGGCGCATTGTAAGACAACAACCGTAGAGAACAAAGCAGGCAAGCCGAACGCGCATAATCCCCCGATTATTAAATCCAACATAGCCGAGTCAGGAAGTACGAATGCACGATATGCGATAACCAGTCGGATGACAATCGACAATCGAAACTGATCTCCAGTCGATGATGTGACCCTTTTATATCCATGGGATATGCTAATTCTCGCAAAACAGCTTGCCAGTTTCCAGTATTCCTTTAGCTGATAGGCGGAAACAGTATCCATATTCAGGAATTGTACTCGGTAAGCTGTCGCTTTTCGACCCGTAAAGTTCAGTGTCAGATTATCATAGGAATAAAGGTCGGAGGCGGCGATATCTCCGCTGCGCGGGCAAGAAACGCAGCATTTAAATCTTTTGTACTATGGAAGGTTTCATCAGCTGCCAAGAATGGACCACTCAGAACACTGCACCCTTACTTTTGAGCCGCTTCAGTGTTCCCATGAATCTTGAATAAGGGTCTCGAATCTGTTTCTTTCTGGTATGGTTAATGCACTCACACGTTGAGCTTCAAATTGAAGCTGCGTGGTACTTGTTTGCTTACCGTGATATATATTCGCAAGTTATGGCTGAGCTGCATTGATCTCTTGCTGCTGATATATATTAAATGTCTGTTCTCCCAAATTTCAGCTTCAAGTACGCTTTACACGTTGTTGCCATTCATGCTCACATGTTTTCCACTTCGGGACATTAAGATAAATAAGTGAACGAATGGTCAATAGAAGATGTGTACAGAAATCTTCTCACGCTGATAGGAGACTGCAACTGCTAAATGAAGTGGTGAATCAGTTTATTCCAACGTTTCCTTAATCCAACATTTCTTTGCTTCACAGCGTGCGAATATGCGGATGAGCGAAGGAGTATCACGCATCGCGAAAATGCATTCAACTTAAAGCTCGAAAGAAAAAACTGCATATCTGAGAGTAACATTTCCTATGATATGCAGGAATTGGTGAGTTGTAGGAGCGAAATATTTCATTGGGAAGGAAGGGAAATGTGCCGGGTACGACGAATTAAATTCACAGGTTATCTGCTAAAAGTACGCACTAATCCAGTAGATCTGTCTATGGATTACTTGTGCTGCTGATGCAAAGGAGCGGCTTGAAGACATTTTCCTACTTGGCGTGTTGCTTAGAATAAAACGACTGAGCGACTACGGCTCACCTGGATGCGACTGGAGTGCTTGAATTAGTTTTGAAAGAAGGCTAGAAATCTATGTTCTTCGAACTTCTAAAGAAATTTCATGCAGCAGTGCACACATCGAAAGCACTCTTATTCAAAGTTTGAATGCAAAGTATTTTGGTTGTAAAGGATTTGTAGTGACAGTTAAGGGCGTCTGACGGCCTAATGCGAAAGAATAGTTTATAGTACCCGAGAGGCAAAAGTCACTACGATAGGCTGATACCCTCTGATCATTATTCGTCTGTAGATTCCCATCTACCTTCTTGACTACTTTCAAGAACCGACCTTACGCCAAAAGTAGTTTGCTGAGACTATTTGCGCACCGGGGAAGGGGGAGGAATCAGGTGACATCTCGTTATTGGAACGCGTTTGGAAACAGTGGAAGAGGATATAGCGAGGAGCCTAGATTCTTTGAAGGCAGCTGTATCTCAGTCGTTGCCATTGCCTCTCTCGGTTGCTATGTTTCACGTTCTTTTGAATCTAATACCTGAATTGCTCTAAAAGAAATTTACAATTGAGGAGTGAATATGATGCTTATCATCGTATTTTGCGAGGCTTAAAATGAAAGAGAAAGTCTTTTGCACGCTGCGGAAAGGCATTTTGACGTTCTGTCGTACTCCTTCCAATCACAAAAAGTGCTTCTTAGCAGGGAGATATTACTAATATGTTTATAAACAATTGAATGCATATGATCCGTATTTCGGGGCGGAGTGGAAGAAGTATTTCGAAGGTTAACGCGAGCGCAAAAACGTTCGTATATTTTGTGAACGTCTGCCAAGTGCGACAGATGTGCAAAGAAGAAGAAGTCACTTAGTTGTGAGATTGCATAATTTTATCTCTATATTCGCATTCTGTAGACTACAATACGCCTTCATTTTCACTGAACGCGCCATCACTGCAAGCTTCGAGGAACTCGGATCCGTGGTTATAATTTTCGTGCCCGAAAGGGAATTAGGTCGAGTACAAATCATGGGAGGATGATTGCACCTCTTCAGCATTGTTCAAAGGAAGTCTGCAGCTAGTGTTCGACGAGCGAAATTGCAAAAACAACGGTCTGAACGCTAATGGAACACATCAAGAGAAGAGCGAATGAAAGTCGAGCAGAGTGAAAGCGTGAAGAATTTTTATTTCTTTCAATTACATGTCATTTTAACTTAGGCGTCCCCATTTTGGCGTTGCACATACCCCACATGCGCTTTGTAAAGGAAAGATGCTAACGGCGAACTGAGTACCGCACAGATGGAGAGGATGATACGGCAGTCCAAACTGAGCGAGAGAATGTATGAACGACTGAATGAGTGCAACTCTAGCCGTCTTAAAATCTATTTTTGTAGCCGTCGTAAGGTTCATAGGTATTTTCTCAAACATCACCATCGGATGAATATTCCTTTGCGGTGTGTGGTCGTCACTGGAAACTCGATCGGTTCATCGATGAAGACGAATACCTTGATTTAGCGGCGACTAATCGGTAACGGATGTCCGAGTGATTCATCATCGAAGACGGTCCTCTTCGCTTTCCCGACAGGATTTCTGAACATGTGTATCCTCACACTGTTACGGATTGAGACATGAACTACTTTCACCATTTCCCGGTGAAGTAGGATCCGTCACCTTGGGTTGGAAACGTTGAAAGTGGTTTTTATTATGTCGAATTGCCTGTGGATTTTTGCGTTCTCCAAAATTAGCACAGCGGTCAAAGTGCACTGGTGCTTGCAGATTGTTTGGATATATTAGCTTAAGACATATCACGAGATCCATCCAATAAATTACGCACAGTTGTGAAGAAAGTATGCGAGTGTAAAGCTTTTAGAGTTTTTAATAGTGATAACGAAAGCTTGCTTAGTTAAAAATGTGCTTAGCACACAAAGAGATAGAGTGGCATGTATAATGATACTTGAGAAACACAGTGTTATGCGAGAATCTTAACATGCGGGCGCGCACAATGGCTTCCGCGGTATTAGGTAGAGTGTGGAGTGCAGTCGTCGATCGTGTTGTGTGGATTTCATATTCGCTTTGTGCTGTCCCCAAAAACATCCTTCGTCGCTGTAAAAGAAATTACTCTCTGTTGCACCCGTCTCCTCGCCAATTTCTCATTTTGCCTTATGGCTAACAAGCATGAAAAACTATGAACTTAATACCCCCCATTGCACCATTCGTGGTTGCAAAAATACCGTTGGACTGATGAAGGTGTCGGCTGGTTGCGCGTACGTGTTGGTGCATTCGCAAGAACTCATAACACGATTCTAATTGCACTTAGATGTCTTCACTGCTTCGTTCATCCAGATGTAATGACTGAGGCCCTTACTGCTGGTAATTGAACCGCAATCTCAACCACATCTCGTAAACAGTGAGAGAAGGGGAGAGGGAGATGTAGCCTGAATTATTATCACACGCCAAAAAGCAAAAAAATCAGTTCTTTTCCGATTCAAGTCATAGATCACACCCCTTCCTCTCCTCCCTTCTCGGCTCCCTCATTTTTCATTCTCGAACTTCTAATCCTGAATACAGTTCATTTTAATACATTTCATTATGTTAGATATTTCACATGTTACTGTAATGAGTTCCACTGCAGAGAAATTACCTTTCAAGGAACTTGTTTCTATTGTTGTAGCAAGCGGTGACGGTGACTGTGCAAAACGACCTCCGATATGTGTACATAGCCAGATTCATCAACTAGTAGCCGTTTCTTAAGCTGAAGCAAGCAAGTCGCTCCTCGGTCCCCTTACTGAAACCTTTATTGCCTCTCAGAGACTGAGGAGCAAACTACTAAAACTCCTTAAGAACTACTAAAACTAAAACTACTAAAACTCTTGGCCACCGATATTTCGTCAATGATATGCGCCGCTTGACTAAAGAACGTGCGGAAGTAAGGCAGTGAAAATGTTTGCACACTACTTGTTTGAAAGCTAGAGAAGGCAGTGCTGCCCGGAAATTTTGTATAATTCATCCACTCAATGTTCGAATAGATCAGCCCGAAACACTGTCCACTCACTGAATGATTTATTTCATTTTGCAGGAGAGAATTGCATGCCTCACGATCACCACTGATGTGCTGCTGGTACTTGCAGACTGATCAGCGTCGACGCTCAGTTGAATGGCCGGGAATGTCGCCACTACCAACGCAGAAATGTGATTTTAGTTTGAAACGATTGAAGAAAATGGGATTTTCTAACTTTGATATTGTTCCATCTCCAGCACTGTCAAATTACCAATTCCGTTCCTTTTTAGCAGTCACTGAAGCCCGATGAAAGGATACAAGATTTTTTCAAAACATTCTAAGTCATGACCGCAAGCGAGATCAAGTTTAACTTATGGCTATCCAGATCTCAGTTATAACTGGGCTAAACCTGCAAATATGCGTTTAGGCAAGTTTTCTTGCACCGAGCCTCGCTTTGGTTAGTCAACCGAGATTGCGCTTGTGTCGGGTTCTTAACAGCTAGTCTAGTTTTACTTGCTTAGTCTTTTCAATATAGTTTATTTATGTGTTAAGAGCTCATTTAAATTTATTGAGCACGATTTTTAGAAACGGATATTGGCTATGAATGCTGTGCGGACAAGTGTTAACATTATCAAGAAACTCGAGTTATGTAACTGTGAGTTTAGTTGTGAAAAACATCAAAGAAATTTTATGTATTACGCTTTGCTGCGACTTTGAAATCGATAGTCGAAATGAGTGAATACGAAATCGTTCGCAATTCTGTCGCTGACGTTTCGAGGGCAATTGTAGATTTGGTGAGCATCGCATTCTAGTCTGTGAAAAAATTCGTGTAAAGTGACATTTTCGATGGTGCAGATAGGCATGAGCTCTCCAACTTCCAAAAACTACTGCAGCAAAAACAGTGTTTCACACAAACCCCAGTTCGTATACCTCGGAACGTGCAATTGCGATCGCGTTACTGACTCATTTCTTCGCCTCCCAAACCACGGTGTTATGTCCAATTTTTGCTGATCTAAGAATACGTTAATGCATCTTCACTTTAGAGCCCGTCAGTGTAGGGAGCTTCATCGATCGGGCGCTTCGTTCTGTTGTGGATGACTGTTTTGCTACCTGTTTTCCCTTCGTGTTCATATGTTTCTTCTCCGCTTTCGACATTAAAATAAAAGAACAGACATATGGAGAATGAATGAAAGACTGAGCGAGGGAGGAGGAAGTAGAAACAGTATTGTTTAAAAAGGTTATGAGGGCCATGCGATGTGGTTGGAAGCATTCGGCAAGAATCAATTCATCCTAACTGCTGCCATTCGTAGCTATTTCCACGTTTTTTTTTTTAAATTGTGTGCAATAATGCATTTCCTGCGAGAAGTGTAGCAAAGCAGAACGAATGGTGTGCCATTCTCCGTGGAGGATTTCGCATGATTTGGTTTCTGTCTAATACTTACTCCTAAGCGACGAGACTTGCGAGATTCCGAATTTGGAAGGAAAAAGAAAACTCGGGATGTCGACAACGAAATATCATCCAGAAAATACCAAACTATAAAAACGTCTCTCTAAAGATCTTGCACAGCTTTATTCCCTGTGAACACCACAGGAGAGTCAATTGTTATTCTGCTGCTTTTTAGGGACCATGGATGCTCCCGACCTGGTGTGTTTAACCATATATGGTGCCAATCTGGAGCACTCCGATATGACTGTGGGTTAGTTCTACGTACTCCCAGATCACCGCTGCACACGAGTTTGAAAACGTTTGTCTGGAGCAGCTATGGATGAAGCGAAGAAACGTGGAAATACTTTGACACTCAACGGAGGTTCCATTTTTCGGTTCCTTCGAAGTTCGTTTTTAGGCGCCTTACTAGCACGATACGAATTTTCTAATTATTACTCATCTTCGCAGCTTCAGTGAATAGTGAACCTAAAGGTTCTCAATCGTCAGGAAGAGTATAAACAATGGTGACTTCCAACCCATATGTCAATACTAACAGTGTGTAAAAAGCAATGACGGCTACCTACGATAGCCACTGTGGGTGAGAATCCCTCACAGGCAGGGGCATATCAACATCAGCATATCTGTTGAGGATGTTTGGAAACTGTTTGGAGAAACATGCTCCTTCAAATATCTGATAACCTTCTTACAGAAGCATTACCGTAATGCATCTCTGATGCTCCCTCACCTGACATGCAGGGCAGGTCCCGTGCCTAATATACCTTAGGTGGAACATACTGGTCCGCAGATATATTTTAAAAGAACGAGTAATTTATCGTTTTTCTCTTGCATCGCCCCTCCAGTCATACGAAGCGAGCACTGCTTCGGAAGTCGGGGGATTTCTCAAGCTGCTCTAGGTTGGCACGCCTCATCTGACGGTGCAAGGTCCTTTGAACATCTATAGACCAAGGTTGGACGAAGCATTTGAAACTTTTCAGAAACTGTAGGCGCAACAGAGATGATTCAAGATCCCGATCATTTAAAATTGGTGCTAAATTTGTGAAAGCATGATGCTAGCCGGAAAGTAATGAGTGCGTTGTACGTTTCGGTGTTGCGGGAATCGCCGAAGTGCGCGAGCAGTTTCTGAAAGTTACTGACAACAAGTTGCAGCCGAGTGTAACTTGTTGTCGGTAACTTTATTCTCATCAGAAATGCACATTTCAATTACGGAAAGTCAGTTGCATATTTCCTACTCTCTTTTACATCTGATTGGAATGCTTGCCGAACGTTCATTGCTGGATTAGCCGATCGGAATAATTGGTGGTAGGATGTTGCGGACTCGCAGAGTATTTTAAAATTTGTAGTCGCAATTAGGGAATTCATATCTGTGAGTCCTCTGCATGGACCTGTTGAAGCTGATTTCGACTTGTAAGTACAGTAGTTGTTGCAGCACAGATTGAATCCGGCATTGCGCTACTTTGTGGAGGTTGACTTGTAGGGGTTGTTGACCGATATATGGGACGAGTAATAGAGATTGGCTGAAAAACAGTTGAACAGTAATAGCTGTCAGTAACTTCGTGGAACCGAGAAGATTTAAACAAATTTCAGGCAATTTTTTTCAGGATTTTCATGAGAAAAAAATTCTAGTACAGGTTCTGTGAGATAGATATCATGCTAACAAAGATGGTTTGAGATGATCGCTCAGCCGTAGATAAGTTTGCGCACTAGAATCATAATGAATGTGTTTTAGGTTGCAGTCAGGTCTGAGCAAATAGTTGGGTTCATTAACGCATGAAACGTTGTCGGCAATTACTTTTGCAAGGGGTCATTCTACGCTGATAATAACCTGAGTTGATATTATAAAATTTCAGTCTCAGTTTGGATCCATATGACCGTATGAATACTGAAGACTTTATGTTTCATAGAGCTGCTAAGTCTTTATCGATAGCCTGATGCTTCAAAAATTATTCGTACACATTAGCGGAGATATTCAGAAAATTCTTGATAACTGGGAATCAGAACATTATCCACATGTTTGCATCCCTGCAGGTTGTGGCTATTTGTTCCGCTTGTTCTGTTAAATTCGTTCACTTTAATCGATAAGGGGTGATAAACTCAGACCTTATAGGACTATTTCGTGTCCGAACATTGTTTTCCTCTCCCGTAGGATCGTTTCGAATCTCTAATATGCGTTTATGTGGGGATACACTTTCCACAGCTGATTGCTACCTTTCATAGCGGAATTGCAATCTTCTACCCGCACGAAATGGTTCCCTGGAGTTTAATAAACATTAATCGATGCAAGTTCAGTATTTCCTATATTATCGCACCTAATCGCATTGCAACTGCTAAACAAAACCACTCGTGTGATCACCATTGATTTTCGTTTCCCTATGTTAATCGTTGGACTCTTATATTATTGGTGGTCATCTTCCCTTGCCCTGTGACATTTTTGAAGGAAAACATCGCAACTTCATACTCTTCACTAGCAAGAGGCCGTTTTTTAGGAAAACGGTTAGGTCTGCAGAGGATTTCATTTCTTCGCTTTTCTATCCACATACAAACTAACGTGATATATTTTGCGTAGAAATTGTGTTGATACTGGTAGAGTGAAAATGCTTCATGGAGTTGATGGCTTCATGAACAGGCGCTCAAATTCCAATCCAGCGACAGTTAATCTGCGAGATAATCTGTCAAGGTATCATCGGACGTCATTTCTGCTTGACATTCTTCGAGCAGCAACTCGACGAGTTCCATGTTGCATAAGTATTGGTCTATGAAGCTGACCTCTGTGAAACACTGTTTTTTCAACAATTTTTTTCCAGTAGTTTATGCCAAGTGATGGAGCCACAGTTAACCGTTTTAATGCGCATATTGCACCTGAAAAATCGAGACTATTTCAACTTTCGCCAGCTTCATGCTGTGGAGTGTCGTTCAAGTAACTTACGTTTTCAGGTATTAGCATGGCCTGCCGCGTGCATTGTTTGGCTCAATTGATAATCTGAATGGTTATGCAGGCTCGATGATGTGCATTCCAACGTTGAACAAATCGGCGTTTCATGTCGTCGAAAAGATTTCTGCAGGAGACCTCGTCTGGTACGATTAGATGGGCAGTCAGTTCACTGACCATATTATACCAACACAGGTGGAAAATATGTTCGCAATAATCGAATGTGCGATTGATGAGCTATGCTTCATTTAACAACAAAATTTTATTAACGGATCGGACAAACACATGATCTGATACCAGGGCACTATCAGTGCACTTCAAATATTCGAAATCGACTACTACGGATTGCAACCACGGCAAATTCTGAAATGAAAATTTTTAATTCACTACACCGTTTCCGAAGTACTACTTTATACATATCGAGCTAGTTATTTTCGAATTAATAGGTGAGTTTATCGAATAGTACTTGTCATGGCTCTCAAAACTTCTACTGTTATAATGCGTCGTTCCCACACGTCATCCATCACTCACAGTGCTATCCTAGGATCAATCTGCACATTCACTTCTATATTCCCTATGGATGTAGCATATATGGATGTTAGTTTCGTTCTCAGCGACCACTATTTGAAGCAAGCGTTTCATTACAGAGTGAATGAAAATAGTCACAGCAGCTTCCTCATAATAAGGCATAACATTTAAATCGTTATCCCTTGTAGAGACATCAATTATCAGCTCATACAAAAGCCAACCATTTAACACCACTTTCCAACGCAGAACGTCTTTACTGGAAACAACGTATGAATGCCCTCAACTGTTTAAAACATTAAATGCAAACGAAATCGTATCTGCACTTTCACTCCTCTAAAGAAATCGGCAAGCAGCAGGTAGTGTGATGATGTAGCTGCATGACCGCACTTCAAGAAGGGCTGACATGATAGCTTTAAAGCAATATCTACCATATGGGTGCGGGCGCGAGGATGCATTTAGCGCCGGCACCTCAGTGGGTAACGGCAACATGTGGAAAATCATTCTACAGTTCTGTCCCCCTCGGGCAGTTTTGCCCCTGCCTTTTTATACGCGATTAAGTCAGTCGATAAATTTGGGCAAAATGAGTCGACCAAATTACCACAGGTGATTTCCCGACTTACTTTGCACGCTATTTCTTGCAAAACAGACTTTAGGGATTGGAATAATGGAACCTCTGATGTGTGCTCGAAGTATCAAAAGCAAAACCTCATCCCTTCGTCGTCCATTCGAAATCTCCTTTTCGTTTCGTACGTTATATCCATCAGTCTGTTGTTCTCCACACTTATCTTGCTTTTAAAGATGCGCTGTTGTAGAAGTAACCTTGACATATTTACCTCGAAATTTCATAGTTGGAATCTCCCCATATCTGAAATGTTCAAGGAGACCCAAGTTGTTTTCCTCAGAAGAAACATACGGACTAGTACAGTGGTATCCTCCAGCTAATACATAACACATATGTTCCTGTTTTTACTCCGACCTTTGATTTGCCAGTTAGACCTTCAATTTTCTCGGAGCTCGCAAGGTGCGATGTCGCCACTCGACAAATAACGTTTCAGCGTACTTCAACATAAAATTTTCGTTGACAAGCTAGGGAGCATTAATATAAACAATGAACTCGAGTGATCTCACCTTGAGGGACCACCAAATGATAATTTCCATATGAACCACTGCATAACATTCTCAAGTGAATTTTAATCATCGTAAAAGAGCTCAGTGGCGATGACGATTTGAAATCAGATGAATTTTGCCTGTGAATGCAAAGTGGTGAGTTTGCCAACGAATATGTCGCGTGCAACTTAATATCAAACAAAGCGATCACACAAGCACCTGTTAGTCTTAGTCGTCGAATTCGTGCAAACAACGCTACCGCTCGCCGTAAATCCGAAGGAATAGCTCTTCATTTCAAAAGTGCAGTATAATCCTACAGTTTTTGTTAAACTAGATGATGCAAACCCATACAACGATTCCCGGTTTGCTCCTTTCGGAAGCCGCATTTCTCTCACACTCATTAGAGGTAAATTATCTCAGTGCAGATATCACATTTCACATTTGAGGGTTTTTTATAACGGAATCGGAAATAAGATTATGTTATTTCACTGTTTATTCGTTTAATCATCTGGGCACAGAAAGAAAGCGGTACGGAAAGAAGTTAATGGGTATAATCAAATGAGCATTTTTAGAAGATAAACAACTGAACATAAAACAATATGCAAAAAAAAGCAGCACAATACAACTGCTTCACCGCATTCATGACAGATATGAACGATATCGAGCATGGAAAGTTATCCGATTACAAGGCAATTGAGAGGGTACCTATGGCCCAAATTTTGCATAAACCGAAATGTAGGAAACGCGAATCTGCACAATTAAATCATTCGAAAACGGAAAGTTTAGAGTGAAATAGTTACATATGACATAAGACTTCCATCCCTATAACGCATAGGCAGCATCCACTCTCAACTTCTATCGGCTCGGCTTGCAACGCAGCATTTTCTTTATTTGTTCCCTACCTGCCAAGGGGCTCATCAGAGGGCAATGGTTGGTGCTGATCACGAGCGCGAGCTTTTTGATCGGTGGTAAAAATTGTAAAAGACAAAGACTGCAAAGTTTCAACACATCTTCGGAGGTGAGTGGTAAGAAAAATAAAAGAATGAAGTAGTATGTGCATAAACCAGCAGATCGTTCGTCTTGATTGGATAATGCCACCCAATAAATCTTCAGAGAGGAAAAACATCAAGAAGTGGAAATTTATGGCTCCTTATTGGCAATATCGCACAAACTGGCTCATATTCAACTCAAGTCTCATTCACTTACGGCGAAGGCGAATATGATATATCTATGAGCGATGCAATAGGCATCATCGGCATTACCAATAATTACAGAGTTACTGAGCTTTAGCAGTACTCATTTCAACGTTTTAAATTTGTAATTGGTCCTCCTGCACATAAAAGATCGATTTTCTTCGTGCATATGCCCCATATATGCTTTCGGCTTTCAATTCACCCTCACTTCTTTGTGCAATAACAATGACGACTAAAGTTTCGCCTTAAAATCAATTCATAGGACTATTACACCCTGCCATATACGCCATAAATGTGGATTGCTTTTGAAAAAGTCAGTAGATAGCAAAAAAGCTGAGGAATTCACCGAGACAGAAACTGAAATAACACAAAAAGAAATCGTCACCAGCTATCTAATATCAGAATAAATGAATATATTCTAATTTAGAGTCAATGTTGGCATTAAACAAGTATTCATATCACGGAATACTACAGCAACTTTACTAATATTCAAACCACTTAGATAGTGCAAATATAGCAACTTATGTACGGTGCCAAATTCAAAAATAAGTCACTTCAAAAAGAGGCATTCTGCTTACTGCTGATCAAAGACAGACTGACTCCATGGAGAGTGTGGCTTGATAAAATAGAAAATTATCACATTCATCAAACTGGTCTAACCACATTCAATAAAATAAACTGAAACGAAGATAACTGGCAAAAATGGACGAACGCTTTGAAGATTAAATTAGCTTGAATGATACTGCAATCTTCTCAAGTTGTAATATTCTCCTCCCTTCTTGAGAAGTTGTGTGTGTGTGCCTTGCTGCAACAACATTTGCATATCTGAGCAAACAAAGCAATAACACTTACGTAATTTCCAATATCCATAAAACCCCACTAACAGCCATGAATTCTCATATCGTTCTTCAAAGTCTCCCACTTCTGAGCATCGTCAAAATCTGCGGATAACAAACATGACAGCATTAGAGTTCCCGAACTTTGAGTATTTTCGAACGACTTCCATGTTTTCTGAAGCTTGAGATTCTCCGTATTTTTAGGGAAAAAATATTGGTGTTAGTGTTTGAAACGCTGGTTTTCGGATAATAAAGAAATTCAGCTTCACAGGGTCTTGCATTTCGAAGGTCTTTAACAAAATCAATAAAGTCAGTAGCAAACATAAATGCTGCCACTTAGGATCTGAACCTCAGATGACCCTGATCATTTTCACAAGATCGGAACGAAATGTTTTCATGAATCAACACCAATACGTAACCATCAAGCGCAGCAATTTATGGTAATTCATGTGATTTCAAAGATTTGTCTGTTTCCATGTGCATAAATTATAATACTCTATAGACTTTGGTAATATGTCTAGCTGTTCAAAAAAGGGCTTAAAAGCGTAGAAACCTCGACAATTTTTCGATCTTTGAGGACGGCGATCGTGTCGGCATTCTGAATACTACTCAGTCGATGTGCGATTATGATCACTGTTCGTCCATGAGTGGCACGATTCAACGCCTCACGAACCTTAAAAACACACCTTAATCACTCTCAGTCGCAAAAATAAAAACGCATTCTTCCGCCTAGAAGGATTTCTATAATGAAAAATTCATAACAAAAAAGCACCACGATTTTCTCTATCTTGACATGCATATAACGGTAGAACGCCACACTGCCACTAATTAGAAAATCAAATCAACTTTACAACCGCAGCAAAGTATTCCATTCAGGAAGGTTGCCTTTGCAACCATACTCGGTAATTTTGTTCCATAGAAAAGATTTTTCGACTGAAGGGAAGGGAAGGAACAGCAACTTCGAATGGTAAAAAAAAGTCGATTCAAAGCACCAAAAAGATAACTCTTATATCAACATTCCTTTCGAGTAATGAGATGGACTCATTCCTCATCGATGGAAATATTCTTGCAAAGCGGTGTAGTACCATTCAAGTGTAATGTGCATAATCAAAGAACGAAGACAATGAATAATTAGCACCTGAAAAGCAAACGAAACCTCTCATGACGGAACGATATTTCTTGGGACAGAATAGTACAGGAAATAGCTTGTAACTACAAACTTGGTTCCATTTAATCTTTGGATTTTCTTCATCTTATGATAAAAACGGCCACATCAGTTTCCAATAAGAAATGGGGAACTGGACAGGAGGAAGGGAGGGAAAGAGGGATTAATATTGCAGCAAAAAAACTTCCCCGCTGGAGCAGTTCATTCCGTTTATTGAACCCCTCAAACTATTTATTATAGAGCTATTTGACAGTTCTTCTTGAGAAAAGAGTTCAGAATTTCAAGCAGAACAAGCCACCCTTTCATTTCTCATATAAATGGATCCTCAATTCCGAGCTGAAAACAAACCACTGACAAACGGATCACAGAATAGATTCATTGTTGCCTTATTAGGCGCAACAAGCCACTATTTTCTGCTACAACCAATATGTCTCTAATTGATAAAGGTGCTCATAAGTACAAACTTTTAACAGATGCTGCTGAAGAATGAATAAGAAATAAATACCACCGATTAGGTCAGTAAAGCACTAGGCTCTCACAATTCTTTTGATCGGACACACTACATCTCCTTATGCATATATCAATGTCTGCGAATCGATTTAGGCCAATCAGCGACAAAACGCAATGAATCAACACTTTTATACAGTCCACTATGCATTCCAATGCCTTCTGATGACGTGAAAAAGATCAAAACATACGATATTTTCACTCTCAGCATCGAGAGCGCTGGTTGCCTCATCGAAGATCAACACTGGTGGATTCTTAAGCAATGCACGTGCGATCGCTATTCTCTGCTTCTGTCCGCCACTCAACGCCGCTCCCCTTTCGCCCACTAAGGTTTTATATCCGTCTGGGAACTCCTCGATGAACGTATGTGCATTTGCCAGCTGAGCGGCTTCCCGAACCTTAAATTATCGTTTAACCTTTCATCTATGACAAAGCACTTTTAGATTTCTCAAGCATCAACCAGCGCAATTTTTCATGAGTGATAAAGCCGAAAATGGCTCACGAAATCAAATGGAGCACACTCGCCCGTTATTATCTCCCAGATGAATCCTGAATCCTCTGTAAGCCAAATACCATAACTGGGCATACTGCAATTTGCGGTAAGTGATCATGTAATTGATAAAATTCATCAGGATAAATTCATTGTGAAATTTAAGCAGGCCACATTAGCTTAAGAGGTATCTCAACAAGAGAGAGTACTTGTTGTTACAGAAGTTAAATGAAGAATTATTATTCAGCCTAATCAAAAAGATTCGCCTAACGTGCCTAATACGATGTAATTAAAAAACAATTAATTTACTGCTGAGATTATACTTTTCCATGTTCTCATTCTCCAACCACTTCCCTTCACTTAAAAAGTCTTTATTATATACTGTTTCTATAGCAATTGATAACACCGCTCCAGATGAATGTACCAAAGAAGAGAAGCCTCAAGATAATGAACTTGATGAGTTGTTATTTACATTCGAGAACAAGGAACTGAATGAAGCAATTGAAAATGACGGAGCAGGACAACCACTTGCATGCATCGCTTGAACAAACTTTCCCACCAACGGTTAAAATGTAAGCTGAATTAATGGCCAATTGGACGAACTGTAATTACGCATACAGCTACCTCATGGATAAACAAATGGTGTATAATAGTTAATCAGACGAGCAACCATGAGGTTATGCATACTGGCTGCGAAAGTGCAATTACTCAGCTATCAGCAGACTCAGAAAAAGAATGGAAAAATTTTTTCCAATACTATTGTTGGAACTCAATAAAGAAGGAGATTGCCTGAGGATCTGCATTATGGTTCCGGAAAATGAATGAAAATTTGTAAACATATAGGCGAATATACTACAAACAATGTTTCGCTTCGAGCACTTTCGCTTACAGATTTTTGCGAATCATCACAAAGCAATGGTGATTCACATTGGTACACAAGATGATCGAAGGCGCCATTGAGATGCATATCAGCGGAAGCTATTCATGATGGCTCCGCTGACGCATCTGTAGTCAAAATAGCGTCACCGACTGTAACTCTGATATCTCCAAAATGATACAGTGCCACACTTCTCAGCAGAAACGCACCATTCAAATGGATAGCGTGTTATGTCTCAGCAGAAAACGTTCAATTCGAATGAATAAACTGAATAGCCGACAAGGGAGGAGCAATCGATTGGATAAAAGCTGACAGCACATTTGCACTATCACTAAAGGGTTTTGCAGAGTGCTTTCGACATTTTCGTTCGTCGAGCTGCGTTGCCTTCCAAGCAATCGTTAGGGTCAATTCATGGATACCAAACGCACCACGTCGCGAAAAAAGTGGCATCTGTGTGGTGGTGAGATGAACGAGCCTGCCCGTCGAAGATGAACAGTCGAAAAATGAACCGTGACCCAGTGCACAGTGCGGGAGATGAACAATGACCAAGATGAACAGTGATAGTGCAAATCTGCTGTCAGCTTTTATCCAGTCGATTGCTCCGCCCTTGTCGGTTATTCAGTTTATTCATTCGAATGAACGTTTTTCTGCTGAGAGATAAGATGCTATCCATTTGTTTCTGCTCGGAAGTGCGGCACTGTATCATTTTGGAGATATCGGAGTTACAGTCGGTGACGCTACTTTGACTACAGATGCATCAGCGGAGGCATCATGAATAGCTCTCGCTGCTATGCATCTCAATGACGCCTTCTGTGGCGCTGTGAATCACCACTGCTTCGCGATGATTCGCGACACAGGACAGCTGCCGCAATACGAATGAGGTGCAAAGGTTGCAAAAAGACACAGAAGCTAGAAATCCTGGAGGAGAGTTTAAAAAGTCCGAGGGAACTTAAAACGGTTTTGCTAGCGAAGATAAAATGAAAGATAGGATTTGAATAAACGACCTCTTTTGCTCAGCAATGGAAGGAACTTGCAACGGAATAATTCGCAATGTCAATTTTATTGATGACCTGTTCATCGGTTGCATCAGGTTTTCCATAACGAATATTCTCTTCAATTGTTGTTGCAAATAACACTGGGTCCTGTGATATGAGACCAATTACTGCTCCACGAAGCCATGACGGGTCAAGCGTTTTTATATCCCTTCCATCCAACGTTATACGACCCAACGTTGGTTCGTAGAGGCGTTCCAGCAATGCCGTTAATGTGGTTTTACCTCAATCAAACACATGACACTTGAAAGAACACTTCACAAAGAAACGTGAAGCAACACAGAGCGGCAAGGATTTCTGTTCAGGTTTTTTGATTTTTCACTTAAGCGCTTTTATTCACGAGTCAGCGTTTAACCTTAACCATCGGAACAAAAGGTGTGCTTTCAATAGTTTCTTCTAGTCGAACATCTGCAAAAGCTGCTAATATTCATTAACAAGCAGATGATCACCTAGTGGATAAATCTGCAGTTCGTTGAAGACAAAATAATCCATTCAGAAAAGACTCAAGTAACGCTCCTGTTACGCATTTTCTTTAGAGATCAACCTTGAGAGGTGCCATCCCCCAACATACACAGAATTTGATGGTTACGATCGCAAGTCGGTGGGAGCGCACAACACACTCGTTCACTTCGCGACGAGCTAACACTTTCTGCTGTTTCTTCGCAATTCCCTCACAATTCTGCACATTGGTCCTTGTCGAAATTCTGTCCTGCTCGTAATGACAATATGACATAAACCATCATATACGAATTCAGTTTCAAACAAACAAAAGTTAAAAGAAAAACCTTCTCCACTGGGGCCACAAAGTGCGAGCACTTTGCCTGGTTCGACGGTCAGATGAAGACCTTCAAGAACAAGCTGCCCGGGCCTCGTTGGATAAGCAAACGAAACGTTTTCGAACCGAATTTCTCCAAGCAGAGAGTGAAACGGGATTCGTTGGCCCCCTTTTACAGGTATGCTTGGCACAAGATTGGCGAACTGCAATGTCCATTTAGAACATTTCGTAACTAATGAAGTGCACCGAACATGACAACATTCCCTCAACTTACTTAAAACCTGACTCGAGCAACCCCTGTAATGCTCATAAGCGTATGCTGACACTCGATATGGCCGCACAACCAATAAAGTGTAAAAATGTGTCAGCCAGTATTATAACCTTAGAGGTTTGCAAGTGAGCAGCAAGTACGGTGACCAGATCATAAGCACAAAGTGGATGCTTTGCCCGTTTCCTTTTTTAACCACAAACGCTAAGAAAAACCTATCAAGACGATGGTTGCTCTCGATGATAGTGAGAACATTGTCCACAGAAACCCATTAAACCCGAAACCTCCTGCACGCTTATGTCCTATCAGTTCTATTGCACACATAATGCAACGGACCCGGAGAAAACACAACACCGATAAGCTCAACGGAATTCACATCTTTCTGGCTGGATCACCTTGAAGCAGACTAAAAATTGGCATCAACATAAAAGACAACCATGTATGTGTATGTGCACACCATCCCGTTCCAAATGATATCAATTCTACTTTGACTGTCGATGCTATGCGCTTATCGATGGTGCGCCTTAGGTGCATAGTGGAGCCGACAGAAGATGAGGGAGCAGATAATGGGTAGGGGGACAAGGTTTGTGGTTGATCAGCTCCGAAGATCTGCACAGAAGGGTGAAGTGCCGTACACAGTAATATGCACTGCACTCCACATATGCCGTCTGCAATCTAAGTGGGTTCGCACCATCTGCCTTTCCCAAAGAAAGCCCTGAGAAATTCATAATTCATCCTTCGGCGCAACCAGCTCCTCGTCGACTAAACATTCTCTCAGAAGTTAAAGAAATCTAAAAATCGCGGTGCTTATAGATAGGCTTTTACATAAACTCTAAGCAGCAACAAGAACAACAGATTTAGGGCATTTCGTTAAGCATCATAACCGGATTTCTTAAGTCCCCTACTTTTCCTTGGAAAATTTGCATACTTTACGGTTGTGGCAATAAAGATCTCCGAATGGTGGTCATTTCCTTGTGGATAAAAATATAAGACAATAAGGCTGGCAAGTCATTTTTCGAAATCCGGTTGTTTGCATGACCCCTTATACCAATAATCAGAAATAACGAGTGAAGCACCCTCTAAAGCGATAGAGCACATATTTAAATGCTGAAGGGAAATTCATTTTCGAAATACTTTCAAATTTGATGAAGAATAACTCCTAAAGAAGAAACGAAACGAAATTAAGCATATGAGATCAACAAGAGATGTTAACTGCCCATAGAATCAATCTCTTCCTTCACGTTCGGGAGAAGAAACCATCGTAAAGATACGCACATATATTACAGAAGGCAGTAAAACGTGGAGATAAATACTTGTGCAATATCCACTCATATGTGAGCGCATAAAAGATAAATATTTTCAGTGATAATGAATTGTCTCAGGTCACCTCAAACACTCTTGCAGCAGCAGTCCATCCTTTGAGGGCGTGTCCGAAAACAACAGACAACTGCGCCAGTGACCTCTGCATGGTCTGAGCAGTTACCAGGAATGACATCAATCCACCAGCGTTTAATTCCTGTACGGAAATTAGAGATGCACCACCATAAAGAACAGCCAAAACAATGCCTGCAAATATGATCAATTAGTAAGGCGCGAGATATCACTTCTGCTCGGGCTCTTTCCTTCCTGAAACAATCAGAAGGGGATGGTGAGCCTGGAAAGAGCATGAAGTCCCGGACCTGTCCTGAACCCCAATGCTCGATGAACTTGACGCACAACAAATCATTAGCAACACACCTAACTCCTTATCAGCAATTGCCTTAGGCCTAGATCAAACGCACTCGCGTGCAGCATCATAAGCCAAAATGATTTCTGGTGAGGATTGAAACGGATGAAGACAAAGGGAACGACGAAGAATCATCACCAATAGATCCGATGAAAGAACCAAGGGAAAATAACCAATCAGCAGGTGGCCACACTTAGATGGATTTAACACAAGCTTCCTACCTCTAAAAGTAGGCATGGTTGCCTCAGTAATCAAGTGCGAAGTTGGCCGACTGAACTGGATCATACTGATTCAATCGACTCTCGCGATACGACATGAAACGCAAATATGAAGCATTCCGATCCTAATATGGCTAGCATAACAACAAACCTGCTGAATGTCTCAAATTATACAAACGTTGTCGATAGAGGGGAAGTTTTGCTAATCCATACTTCTTCTTGATGCGTCAGCGGAAAGACCACATGCAAGAAGATAAAATGGAATGTGTGCACTCATTGTCAACAAACTCTTTGAGCAATGAAAGTGCGTCATAATGTAAGCAACCAATATTAGGCGCATTGTGCATCAATTTGTATACATTTTGATACGAGTTAATAAATAAGCATGAAGGGAGTTGTTACAAATGTGTCCGTTACTCGAACTCTCTGGAAAAAGTTGAAATTACTGAAAAGAATGAAAGACGCCGTAACGTAACATTTAGGAAGAAGTTCGTTGCCCCTTGGAATATACCAATACCACATCCAAGCAGTTCAGACAGATGCCTCGCTCGCTGCGTCTCCCGATCAAATAGTCTACAAAAGACAATGTAACTCCACAACGGAGTACAGTGGAAGGTGATATGATATGGGAATAATGGACGGGGATCTGCTTGTGTTTGAAGAATCATGCTCGAAGGCAACATAGTCACCGCTGTCGTGAACGAGATGAAGCTTAGTTAAAAAATGGGATATCCTTGTTATATAGTGTCGATTGCAGAGATAAAGTGAAACGAAGTTTTGTATCCTTACTGCCTCTTGTGTTACCGTTATTACCCTGTGCAATATCGCGAGTTCGCACACGTTATAAAGAGAGGAAAGCGTATAGAAAACGTAAAATCTTTTTGCTGAAGAGAAAACTGCAGAGCTTAAACAATCAGATTACGCAGGTCTCATCACTATGATGACTCTCTACTACTCGGCCGGACTTCAAAATCCAAACATATTCTTCACAGTTACCAAAGCGTCCTGTAACTTAAGGGGTCCCGAAGTAACTGATCTAATCACGGACAACGGCATTCACATGCTTTAATGTTAATTCCTTCTGAACTTAATCACTTATAAACATTAAACTAATAGGCAGATATCAGTCACCTCTGAAAAAGCGGTACTTCGGTTAACGAAAAAACAACTGGGCATCGTAAAATTTGATACCAATTTGCTCCATTAAATAAGAAAACGAAACGGCTGGTAATCCCGTATGAACTTGTTCGCGCTAACAAAACCCCACTCACCCCTCCCTCTCTCTTCCGCCACTCATTAACAGAATGCCTGGACACCTAGAATGGAAGAAATCACAGTCTAAACGGTGGATAACTAAATTATTGAAAACAGACTTTCTATGAATTCCTTCCCTCTATCAATTCTAAAATAACCATTTATCTGTAGCTGAAAGCAAAAGCTCATCAAATAAATAAAAATAATCTGTCTTTGAAAAGCATGCACGAAACGCGGTGAGAATAAAATTAGGAGACCAGAAGAAATTCGAGTCACTGCTTTCCTCACAGCTACGTTATCTTCTTTTCGCAGGTGCCAACTTCCATCATGCTTAGCAAGTCATTTGTAATAGAAACTGTACTTAGGAATTAAGATCAAACATATGTTACAATGACTTGTTGCATATAATGTCCCTGGAATATCCCTTCGTTTATACATAACACTACATTCCCGATAAGAAAACCTCGAGAATGAGTACGTATGCGAGCACAAACTGATTTGAACAAGCTCTCGAGGACAATAATAATCCGGTAAAAAACAAAATCGAATTTGGATGCATATTTCTTTGAAGGTATCAACAATCGGAGCGCCTTTTTCCCGGAATAGACTTGAAAAAATGGATAACCGATGTTACTTTAAGTGGAAAAAAATCAAAGCAAATAGACGAAGAGTGCAGGAAGACAGTAGGGTTCGACCCTGTTTATAACATAGCACCTCAGAATCCATTAAGCACAGTAGATTGCTGGCAATAAATAAGACTCACGCAATCTCTTGCCGCTCCATCGCAAACGCACGAACGGTGCGTATGTTAGCGAATGCTTCATCGGCGACTGCTGCAGCGATCGCATTTTGTGACTGCGAGCTCCGACTAAGTCCACGTAGAAGAGCTCCGAATGCAGTGCCTACCAGTATAACCAACGACATTGCTGTCATCGTTATGAGTGTCATCTTTGGTGAGATTATATACAGTGAGACCAAGCAGCCACCCGTCTACAAATTGCTTACTAACGACAAACAAAAAAAACAGAGACATGAAACATAAGAGGAAATACTAAGAAATGAGGTATATTATACTCCATCTACAATCTCTCAAACTACGAACTTAATGCCACGGCGCTCGATGAAAATTTAACTCGCTACAGTTATTTTTCAAAACTGCTCGAATGAGCTTTAAAACGACATTACAGTCCCGAAAGAACTGAAGAAGTGTAGGCATCAAATCTTCATCTATAGCATATCAAAAAAGCATGGCCTCTCAAACAAATGACTTCAATGATCAGTCAATAAAACGCATCAGAACGCTGACGTTCGTTCCGAAAATCAATCGAAGCGGCACGTTAGAACTGCGCAACAGGGCCAAACAAGAAATATGTAAATGTTAAAAAATATATACGTTAAACGATAAAATAGCAAATGAATAACATTTTATAGACGAGCAGATCAAACGCCTCGCAGCAATCAAAAGAAAATAATTGCTGCCCACTGTTTCCGATAATTTCCACTTTTCCACTTCAATACGAATATCTTCGTTTTGGAATATTCGTTGAAAAGAGTGCGACACACTTGCAAAGTTAGCAAAATACCACAGCGAATAGCACACTGATTCGTTGTGTTAAACAACGGCAGTCATAGAATAAGGAATAAAATCGCTGCGGCTGGTTTAGGAGTCCCAAACACTAAGCAGGAGATCATATATGGAGAGAAAAGTTCGTGCGGAATACCACTGTCCTCCACTCTTTCACAACACAGTGCAATGAAATATTAAAGTACCTCAGAGACATAGCAGAATTAATTGTATAAAAGTATCAGACACTCTAATATCGCATGTCGAGTATATTATTTCAGTGAAGTACTTTAGTGTACTCGTTGGTGTTGATATGCAGTTTGTGAGAAATTATTCTCGGCTATTGTCTCCGATCTTCTAAGGAAGAAAAACATTTCCCCTCCACGGTTTTAGACGGCGACTACAAGTGAACTGAGGTGAAAAATTCCAAAAAAATTGCAATGCACTACATCGACCGCCGTTTTAGGGATTGGAATTTTAAAAAATCATAAATTCAAATGGAGAATTCTTTGGCGGTGAAAAAATTGGGTAAATATCTTTGCAACAACCTCATACATATATTCATTCAAACCATATGTGAAAACGAAATCAATGTGAAAATAAAGCGTCATTTGAATTGGCGAACAATTCTGAAGGCCCCAAGCATCTCGATCATCTCAATTACCTAACACACGTCAGCCACTGATCCCACAGACTGTCGAGAACGACGAGCCAAGCAATTCGCATGACATTTTCAATCCACTCAAGGCTTTGCATTTCAGTCTGCGAATGTGCTACAAATCTCAGCTGAGCGGGATGATCTTCTTGCATCCCTTTCCGATCAAAATCCCTCCACCACTACATAAACAGTAATAACGAAACCTGTGTGAAGGTCCTCAGACCCTGAGACACAGCGAGTTTGAAGCAGCTTTTGAATTCATGCACGTCTGCACTCAAGCGTGCATTCAGTTCCCCGTTAGCGTTACGTCGTAGAAGCTCATATCCTGTAAGTAAAACCTCGATGAGGCTGCAGCCTTCACACCAGCACAAAAACATGTTCTAGGAGACAGTGTCCACTTACCAAAAAACAAAGTATTTAAATGCGTGTGTTTGTCTGTATGGCGTTTTATGGGCGCACATATGAATTGACAAACCCAATAAATCTAGAATTTATGACAAAATAAGATTACTGCTACCATGGAAAGTCATTTGAGGGAGCAGTTTCGCGGAAGCTGGCGGCTAGATTTTGGAAAGCTGGAGCTCTCTTTCTGAATGGTAATCAAGCCGTTCTGCATAATCGATGCGGCGTCTCGTTTACGAGTCCGCTTTATATAAAAATTTAAGCATCAATGAGGGAATATAAGATGGCAAAAATGCTCCAGGTGCTTAAAGATGCCTTTCAAGGAGGGCATTTATTCAACGGAGGAATCGCTTTCGATTGAATATGAAAGTTTGTATGACAGAATGTACCATCCGCATCTGCCCTAAGAGGAGCAGGAGTTAAGAAAAAAAAAAAAAAAATGACTTGCAGCATGACAATTTGGCAACACCCGCGGCTCAAGAATCATCCATGAACTGATAACCAATGTATATCGCTGACCTGATGAAGTAGTCTTTCGAATAACATCATACGGAGATCAGAGGCCATACGTTCGCCCATTATAGAGAGAAAGCTTATATATAGGAATGTCAACACAGCCTGAAACGAAGCTCTGAGAGTGATGTGAGTTTACGAGTGAAGTGATAAGCAATATCAGCATGTTAGACTACAAGCCAATGGCCGAAAAGTTATGAAGAACAACAAAAACACACTTGTTGCACCGACTTGCTGAGGACACCTCTACTTCATTTATCATAAAGAATAATTGCAAATTTGTTAACAGGCAGATCAAGCTCGCAATTTGGTGGCTGATGACGTCTCGACAATGACCATCTCGATTACAAGTGATGCAGGACAATGGTCACTTATCTTTAACCAATGTGAGAGCATTTTCGAAATTGGCTGAATATAGCAAATACTGCTGAGCAAGTGCACTAATCACTACCGTCTACATAACATTAGCGATAAATTTGTCGATTGAGACATAATTCCGTTTTGCTGATTTGAATTGAAAAGACTATTTTTGCAGATTTGCGCAGTGCAATTTTAGGTGTACCAAATGCATCGTCATCCCACTTGAGTTGATTATGTTTTGCACATAGTGAATTTATTCAGCAGTCAACTACCGAAGTACTAGATTTTCCTTTAAAGGCATTCATTTCATTTATTGAGTTGAAAGAGACACACCTCCTCTCCCGTCTTCATTTGCATTTTACATGATCCATTTCTCAATTTCTTAATTTCTTAATTACTGCACAATATCTGGAGCCTACGACATACGATCAGAGTTTTCTGAACTGCGGATTTATGAGATTTTCGAAAATCAACAGAAAATTTGACTCCCAATGAACTAAAAAAACTAAAAGACCCCCACCGATTTTGTGTTCACAAAAAATTGCAAGATATAGGGATAGCCCGCGTGGAGAACACACCATATATGAGGTGCGAATGTGAACGAAACTTAATTCATTCATGCGAACTGTCAAATGGATCAGTTAATTGCATTTTATATAAACTTGAAGCGACTTTGCAAATTGGAGATGGAATGATGCAACTTTTTCATCTCAGTCTTCTAAATTCTCAGCAAAAACTTCAAAATATGTCAATGTTTACCGTTTAATCAACTCTATTCAAGTTCTTGCCATTTTCCATTATACTGATATTTACGCAGAACCTAATTCCCTTAATGAACTTGACATCCTCGATTATGCACAATCATACAGCAACAGTACGTCACCATTGCTAGCTTCACGCAGCTAAACGTCCAACAAGCTATCCTCGACATCCATTCATCAGCAGTGAAATCAACCTCCTTATTACGGTGAAAACGGGTGGGCACTGGGAGAAGTTTATATGAAGGAAAAGGTTTTCTCAGGCATATGTTACAACAACCTGCAGAGCATGATGTTTGAAGCATACCTGCGCAGCATACGTGAACAACAGCTTCACTCCAACCGGTCGCAGGTGACGCATATCGACCACCTCGCATCTCGACTGACACACTACGAATTCGGCAATCTCATTGACCAATTCACCCAACTGAATGGGCAGATGTACATTGAGAAATGCAGTCAGCACTGCACACTGCAAATATCAGCGGTGTTCTGCGAATAAAAGTGTCGTAATGATGATTTCTGATCCGAAATGCACAATGCAGCACCTGAATTTCCTTAAAAGAGCGTTACAATGCGATGCACTTGGCGAGTCGGGCTTATGGACAGCCATTTGCAAAAGCCGTCTATTCAGTAATGATGCCCTTGAAGCGAGACTGCTTCGAGTCATCTAAAATATCAAATCTAATCGAGTTGTGCCTCCTCACGATATGAGGATTCGGGCTTCAAATTTAGCGGATAAGTTGGAAATGCCAGCTGCTATCAGAAAGCGCTATATAAAAGTAAAGTGCTTACGAGATATTGAAAGGAGCTTTCGAAATTACCCAACGTTCCTCTGTAGTAAGTTGACAGATCGAATGATCTACTTCTCAAGTTCAGACGTTCAGTAGAGAGCAAACAACAGACATGTAAGCGACACAAACGTGCACACATAAGCTGAAAGGCATGTGCACACACGAACAACATTGAATGACGCTGAAACCTAAGAAACACGCATCAATAAGAATTTTTTGAAGACTTCTGCACTTCTCTAAACTGCAACGTTTGAAGGTGCGTCCACGCGAACACACTGGAAAGGAAGAATAGGGGAGTTAGTGCTTAGTACAGTGATCAGATGGCACATGAAATCGGAAAGGAACAAATTTTATTGGCACAAATGTAATACCTGAATGCACTTGAAGGTTTCAGAGAGCCTTTTAACTGCTTATTCTGAAAGACGAACAATCGACGGACAGTCAACAACGGATTTGAAAGTGTTGGAATCCCTTTTTTTGGAAAAAGGGTTGCATAAGGACAGATAATCGAGAAAAGCTTATTGCTGAGGTTTTTAGAACAGGTATTTTATGGCAAAACGATATAAAAAGTAAATATACAGAGCAAGAAAAACGGAATATTTCAACGTACCGCAACAGCAGCCAAGAACCATCCGAAATAAGGTTTCAACAAACTGCAGACATCCGACAGTTTCAGCTCAGGTTCTTTTGCCTCGGCCAGATGATGACTCAAGCATTCTGTACGTCGGCTTAATTCAGCGCTCGTTAAAGGCTGACAGTGACTGAGCCTGAAGCAATAAAACAAAGCGCAAGCTGAGATAGATAGCTGAGATAACGCATACCTTTGCAAGCTGCACTGTATAACAGTAAATCAGTGCAAGGGAAAGCAATCTAAAAACAGTTTAAGGAATTTAGGCTGTTGCAGCTGAGTGGAAACGTATCAAATACGCCATGAGGTTAAACCCAGACACTTTCCAGCGTCTTTGAGCATTCAAACCGTCCAAATTTGAGACTACGAAAAGCAATAAATGAGTGCTACGAAAAGCAATCCACCGGACATGCAAATCACATCTCTCGGATGGGCGCACTGCACATTAATGTGTTAGACTTGGGATCGTTCTGTACGGTTTCCACGTGAACGACAATCGTTGGGAAATATGCAAAAATCCCATAGGCGTCCATTTCCTGTGGACAGAAATATTTTGGGTAGTGCTCCCACCGCATCTGCATTTCTCCACGAGCACATACCAACCCACTGCTCTCTAACTTATTTCTCTGAAGATTTAACAGCTGTTGCAAATATACTTGGCTTGTTTTGCTACAACTGCAACAAAGCTTTTCCTGCAGCATTTCCGACCTTATATATTCAAATCTAAACAACCATTCTCGAACTTTTTCAGTCAAAGTGGTTTTCTGACCAATTCCACGCTTGTTGAAAGGCGAAGTTTCTGTGAGCAACCTTTCGCGCTCGTGCGGCTACTTTTATGCTCTTAGCTACAAGATAAAGAAAAGCATCTTTCGCTTCAAATAAGCAACTGCAGCGTAGTGTTTGCAACATCATGTGCAGCTTGACAGGTCTGCTGCGCTTTGCTAGCTGACGTCACATCACCGTACTACCCATATCAGTAAAATACATATACAACAGTCTGTCTGTTTCTCAAAGAGGCTGCTTGCAATATGCATCAGAGATGGCCAGCGTTTAGAATTACCCAGTCATTTATTGCTAAAAAAGGAATCCCAAACCTTTTCTATTTGCATGCCCATATCTTTTCGGGAAATGATTAATTTGGATCGCAAAAGAATAAAAAGGAGTGAACTGAGGCTAAAATCGTCCACGCTCTCTACTTAATGTCTTGAAAATAGGAACGATAAGCATAAGCACACATGTTAACAGGGATGACAGCTTCTACAATTTGCTTCCGTTAAACCTCCGAAAGGTACAAAAAATGCCACAGAGAGGCGAAAAACCCTTCAATTTTAAGAACGAAACCAACTGTGTTTTTTCAAGTAACGATCAGCTATCAGTTACAGCCGCAAATAAAAGTTAATATGAGGGTTAAAGCACGAGGCAGCAATGTTACCTGAGCCAATGTACTGCAAAAGATAATGATAGACCACCGAGTCGGGCTGTACCCAGAAGTGTTCGGTAACATAATGGCCGTCGCAGCCACGTGACGATCTCTCTCTTCACGCATTCCGGCAGAATAGCAGTAGCCGAACGACGAACCCCGCAACTTGCTGCCACGCCGACTATAGACCTCCGTGTCAAGCAGAACCTCAGCATCATCCCCCACACTGTCGCTGAAAAACTTCTGATGTCTTTATATGGTAGCAGCCGATTTGCCAGTACAGCATTCACAGAGCTGTCTTGACGGTCCAAAGAGGAAACAGAAACCTTAGATTGTTCTTCCAGAGCTTTCCCTGCCAGATCACCTTCAAATCTGCCCCATGTTTATCAACTGCATTATGATTGGCATTCAACGACCGAAGAACACGTCTCCAATGCCACCCGATTTGCATCCGTGGGATCCCTGCAATCTAATTTCAGCGATGCTAGCTAGGGGTATAATATTATGGCACCATTGCATGTAACGCTGGCAGCCCACTTGCGAACCCCGGACGCAGCGTACGCACGACTACCGTATTCCCCACCCTGCATACCAATAGTGACAACTGTTGAATCTCGTAAACAAATATGCAGTTTCGTTGTCTTGAAACATCGCAGAAACATGCGGTTTTGTGCTTCCATTCAACTCAGCAACTCACATTTTCAGTTCAATCATCGCACGAGAAGTGCAACTGCTGCCTGGTCCAACGTTTTCGGCAGTGGTCGGGAACTGATGGAGTACGCTGACTTGCGAACACACCCAACAGTCAACGCTAAAGCCCATTATACGTTACTCGTCCACTGCGTCGCTTTGTTTGCAACAAATTTCTCGACATCATTTAGTTTGTTGAAATCTCGCTGCTCAAAAAGGGAAGTTGGGGAACAACAACAATAACAAAGAGAACAACAATATCGGCGTCAGTAGGGATCATACAGCAGGTATGCGATGTCAACGAGATATGAGAACTCGAACTGTTTGGTCATGCGGCGGAAGATGAACTACGAGACATAGGACTCAAAATTCCCTAGCATCTTCTTGAACTTTCGCTGAGCATGGCTCCACATCCCCTCGATTGTTTCCGTGTGAACGCGGAGGGGCTCACCGTTATGTATGACCGTGTGAGCGAAACTTTGTCTGCGGTTCAAATGCAATAGTGCATTTAGTGTTTAATCCTGGAGATAATATGTTCATGACGGGATTGAGAACATTGCAACTCAATGCGCCAAGCTACAAATTAAGTGAGAACATCCTACGGTCGCATAGGGAAATTATTGTTGTGAAGGCTCAATGGTGAGCGTGAGGGCGTATATGTTGTTGAACATCAGCAATCGTCCCGTCTAGAGAACAGTGGAGAAGTGGTTTGGCTTGTGAGGAGTTGCTCGCATTGTAGTAAACGTTTCTGCTGCACACGTTGATGCTGAAAGAAAAGAAAAACTGCGGGTAAAGAATAGGTTCCGTTCGTTTCTGGACACCTTTAACAGTTTCCACATGGAAGCCGCCGTCGGTGCTACTGTTTAATACTACATCGTAACGGTGAGCATGATAAAAGACAACGAAAAGAACTCACCGTATGATACCCAAGCGCTGACAACACGTTATACGCGGCCCACATGTCCCATATCACGATAGTGCCTAACCGGATCCACCGGGAAATCAACGCCTGCAGAGTTGCCCTTGGCACTTTGAAGAGAACAGCATTGCTCGCGCTCACCACTAAGCCTTCAGAACAGTAGTTTTCTCATGCTACAGTACGGTGTTCTCACTTGGCGCATTAAGTTGCAATGTTCCCAAGTCTGTCATGGACGTATTATCTCCAGGATTAAACACTAAATGCATTGTTGCATTTGAACCGCATTTGAACACGGTCATACATAACGGTGAGCCCCTCCGCGTTCACACGGAAACAATCGAGGGGATGTGGAGCCATGCTCAGCGAAAGTTCAAGAAGATGCTAGGGAATTTTGAGTCCTATGTCTCGTAGTTCATCTTCCGCCGCATGACCAAACAGTTCGAGTTCTCATATCTCGTTGACATCGCATACCTGCTGTATGATCCCTACTGATGCCGATATTGTTGTTCTCTTTGTTATTGTTGTTGTTCCCCAACTTCCCTTTTTGAGCAGCGAGATTTCAACAAACTAAATGATGTCGAGAAATTTGTTGCAAACAAAGCGACGCAGTGGACGAGCAACGTATAATGGGCTTTAGCGTTGACTGTTGGGTGTGTTCGCAAGTCAGCGTACTCCATCAGTTCCCGACCACTGCCGAAAACGTTGGACCAGGCAGCAGTTGCACTTCTCGTGCGATGACTGAACTGAAAATGTGAGTTGCTGAGTTGAATGGAAGCACAAAACCGCATGTTTCTGCGATGTTTCAAGACAACGAAACTGCATATTTGTTTATGAGATTCAACAGTTGTCACTATTGTTATGCAGGGTGGGGAGTACGGTAGTCGTGCGTACGCTGCGTCCGGGGCTCGCAAGTGGGCTGCCATGTCGAATTTTGTCAACCTTCAACTACCGGCGTTCATTCATGTTTGAAGACACTTGTGGACAGCTGATGGGAATTTTGAGTCCTACGTCTCGTAGTGCCCTCTGTCTGTCGGTTAGTCCCGCTTCCCCCATCAGTGAAGGCAACGCTGCAGCTTTGCTGGACGCTCATGTTAGCACCCAATGTCACTGCCGACACTTCCTTAATCGTTGATTTGAAAGCACTTGCAGAGGTCACTGGGAGTAAAACACGCACAACACAGTTCACCAGCAGGGTACCTGAAACATCCGGGGCTGACGCAGTGGAGTGAGCACTCTTGATAAATCGTCGGCGGAAACAAACTTTGATTCCTCCGTTTTTAAAAACCGAGTATGTGTGATGTGTGAAATATGTTGGCAGCCTGTTTGAAAGCGGATATATAGTTAACAGCTTGTTTCGATACTTCTGTGGAACAGCTCAGTCTGGAATATACTCCCAGTCGACAGATGGGGAGAGTAGATCAGCTGTCACAAAAATATTGTTCTAACTGCAGAAACACAGGGATGGCTATCCCCACACGACATCGAATGATGAAAATATTAAAAGAAGACAGTGAACAGTTACTTTACTGCATTTCGAAGTGATTGCTGCGAATATCACGCACAAATGGTAAATAAAGTGTATTTGAAAGCAGTATGCAGTGCAGCGATGAGTACCATTGTCAGGCAAAAACGTGCTGTGCTCAACGGCGTGTATAACTGCTCAGCAATCGCCTTCTCTGACAATTAGATCCACTGACGTCAACTGCGTCAAAACGAATACCACCTCGCAAGTCACTGGAAGATGAGAAGGAATCGAGCCGTCATAAACGTACGCAAAGCAGAATGTGAGAGGTTCGGCCTTCTCCCCGATGAGAATCAGCCTCACGCAGTTGCCGTTCATCACGACGATCCGCCCAGCATGTCTGCCGGAGAAAATCCCGCAATTTAATCGTGGACTAAATATTCACTTCCCATATTCAGGAAGCTGTGTATTGCCGTTTTTATACGGTTCAGAATTACCTTTTGCACAAAAGCCACAGACTGAGTTGCTACGCTCGACGCATTCGATACCGCCATCCGCCTCATCGCGTTAATATCTCAAGAAAGTCTCTCTTTGTGTTTGCGAAAGGTGAAATATATTCACCGATGATGCTGGATAGAATACAGTCGAATAAAACAACCTGTTAGCGCGGAACAAATTCTTCAGAATTTTAGGGTGCCTGCAGAGGAATTCAAGCAAGGAAATATCTAGGCCTTCGAGAGCGACCAAGTATCTGTTCTTTGAAACGCATTTTCAAGGATGGGTCCACACTGCTGAAAGCGCTTTCTTGGCACACTTTACCATGAAACCGTCAGGGACCCTGGGATTGTGTCCTTTTAGATGTTTTGCCGTTTAGATTTGGCTTGAACTCAGTGCTGGGCCAGTTTACTGACGTGATTCCGAGATATCATGTGAACAACATGTGAACAACAAATGCAATCAATGGCGGCTTTCAATAATGCCCAGTCCTGTTTGGTCGTTAACGATCAGTGATGGAGCAGGTTCGTGGAGAGGTAAGACTGACACGTCACCAAAGAGCGAGGTGATCGTTCGCAGATGGCGCAGGCAGACATGCGCAGCGTGCGTCATCGAACCCCGCATTGTGTGTGGCGGCGTGATGCGTGAGAGTTCACTCGTTTTTTCCTGTACCTTCCTCAAGGGTGGCAGGGGGCAGGGTTATGGGAACCAAGTCCCTCTGGATTTAGAGATGCTGTTGGAGGGCGGGAGGTGTAGTATTGAGAGATTGATGCTGAGCTTTTTTCGCTTTTGTCAGAAAGTGTTTCGAGACAGCACAGGCAGACACGGGCGGAGTGCGTTTATCGAAATCCGCTTTGGCGTCTATTTGCTTGGGGTATGCCGCATGTGAATGGTTCATGAACTCATTAGCGGTGGAGATATCTAATTTCCTCTGCAACTGTCGAAATAATTGGAAAAGAAATATTGGTGCTTAAGGTGCATATGAGTTGACATACTCGCCACTGCTAGATAGAATCACAAGCATGGCTGAGGTTTCCGAATGAAGAAAAGGCCCTTATCGCTCCAAGAATATTGAGTTTCACCACTACGACGTGCAGCCTCAATGAAGATGGCTTTTTTGAGTTGTGCTAAAGCTGCGGCTACAAGTGTCACCACCTCTGCAGTATAAGTGCGGAACTTGCTCGGAGTCCCTGGTTCAAGAGGCAATCCCATTTCCCCGCGAAAGTCCATTTTTTCAAACTGCAAGGATGCACATTTTGTAGAGGTGTGCATATTTATATGGGTCAACGTTCACAGAACTTCTGAATTTCGCCACCAACGCAGAACAAGTTTGATGTACTCTGTTGCTGTGCTGATATTGCCATTTTGCGGAAAAGTTTTAGACGTTTGAACTGTTTTAGGAAATATGTCAGATGAGGAGTACGAGGAAGAAGAATATGCTTCCTATGAAGAGGAGCCATCTGACGATATCTATGTGGAAAAGGAGCCCGAAGGGGAGTCCGAAGCAGAAGGGGAGCCCGAGGAAGCGGAAACTGCACAAGAGGAGTATTATGGAGGTGAGGAGCCACAAGGGTACGTTTGTGGTGGGAATCAGCTAAGCTATAGTGACGAGGATGACTATGGCAGCCCTGATTATGGCCGTTGTATCCGCAATGAAGAGGCAGTCGCCAGTTATGAGCAGGTGAGCAGTTTCCTCTTTGAAATTTCAACCGGAACTTATGTTAACTGTTTACACCCCTAACAGTGGTTATGTGCACACCAGCGGTCGTTTCAGACTGTACTCTTTTCTTAGGCAGTTATAAGCCGACGTATAAAGTGCTCCATCGTGATGCTGCTTCTCCCCCCCCTCCCCCACCTCCTCAACTCTTCACTTCTCACCTGACCTTCCGAATAAAAAATCTGTTGTTTATGTGCGGCATTATTACGCACGCATATTTTTTATTTCTCTCGAAGTGCTGCGAAAGAAATGCTGAAGCAATAGGCGGTACCGTCGTTGCCGTCAACAGTTCGATGGCAGAGCCATTCTTCACTTTAATGGAACACTCATCATGGAACAGAGCAGCACATACTCTTCGGTGTTTGTGAAACGGCGTTCGAAAAGGCCCCAAGGAAGAGTAACTTCTTGCCTTTAACTTCTCATTCACTTTCTATGATTTGCGATGCCTCCGAATTCTCGCAGTCTGAAAAAGGAAAGCAGCCAAGCGATATTGCCTAATTATACCTGAGCATTCCCAGCAGAAACACTATGAGGCATGCATGAGAAATTTCACAAAGTGGCCAATAAAAAGAGTTGCAGTGGAGTGGGGAGGTGAAGGAGAGGGAAGC
The DNA here is from genome assembly GCA_037576465.1 of Parascaris univalens. Taxonomy (NCBI): domain Eukaryota; kingdom Metazoa; phylum Nematoda; class Chromadorea; order Rhabditida; family Ascarididae; genus Parascaris; species Parascaris univalens. The sequence goes on along the minus strand of CM075173.1, from coordinate 41,139,754 downwards.
GGGCGAGAAGATGCGACAGGATAAGGTATCTGTGCTCATTTTATTCTCGAATATAACGTTTGCTATCATATGCGGTAATATTTCCGCATTTAGCCGCAAACTCCCCCATCATACTCTTATGAGAGAGGTGCAGCGGAAAGGTCGTTTGCCGAAGTATCTGACGAGGACGGACATAGTGGAGGATTCAACTGCAACAGCATGCTTCAAAGTAGTTTTTTCAACTATTATGCTTTGAAGACTTTCATTTCAGTGACAGCGTGAAGTATCTTTGCATAAATTTTTTAGTATCCGGTTGAAATGTTTTTCGAGTGCACCACAGATCGACACCAATCTGGGAATTGTGGTTAGACAATTCTGCACAGAATGATGCGGAGTAGGCTCTTCTTGGAATGAAATCGTAGAAATGAGTGCGCCGTCGCAACCAACTGTGATGATTTGCATATAATTTAGCACCACAATAGTCCTTCGGTAAAGCAGAAAGTTGCTAAAGCACGTGTGCTGTTACTTCATCGTTCGTCGAAGGATCGTAGCGATCTTATTAAGTGGGATACTTGCAGTTTAGGATGTGTGGCGAGTCTAAATTCTGAACGACTGTAGGCGAAGTAGCGTTAGTGTTTGTGAATGTTTGCGCAGGTGAAGCCGTGGCATTAAAATCTTCTTGTAGAACACTGTTGAGTGCACTCAAAGCGAGCTCGGCTGCATGGGGTCAGGATGAGAGTAATTAGAAATATCTCTTATTATAACTATTTTCTGCACTTATTTAAGTTGGAAGGCAGTCGCATTGTTGCACATCTCTGAAGTATATAGGATAATTGTTCCCATCGAATTATAGAGGCCACAACGTTAGGCTTCTTTTCGACTATTGAATTGTTAGTAAAGGTACACGTTGCTAATAGCCATGCAACGTTTGTGCACTTACAAACCCAGAGAGCATTCAAATTTTCTCCTTAAATTTGAAGTGTCTGTGTTGTATGTGAATCACTAGGGCAGCTGCGTCTCTTAGAATAGTTTTAAGAGTTAATCAAACGGATCACAGATAAGCTTTCCATTCGGCGAACTGATAAGCGGAGATTGTTTTTCATCCCTCTACTACTGATAAGCATTTAGCACTTGTCGCTCGCATGATTGTTCATTTGAAGGGGGATTATGTGCTGATGATTGCCGTGATTAATGCTTCTTCATGGTGCTTTAGAGGAAGGCAGAAGTCGAAGAAATCTGAGATATAATCTTTCTACATGGTGCCTTAAATGAAGAGAATAGTGTAACGAGTCTAAAATATAAAGATAACAATGAAAGACAGATGTTAAAGGATCGACTGTTAACGCTATAAGTTTTTCGAAACGAATACGAAAAAAAGGTGAGCATGTTTCAGCCCTTATCCGTTACCATTGGAACACCTCAGTTATGCAAGGGCCATCGTTACAATGACACGCATAACCCTCTTAATGCAGGAATATATTGGAACATAAGCATGCGTGATGAAGAGAATCAAGTTGTGAAGTAGCAAATGCATGACTTTATGTGAACGGGAAACCTTAAATATGAAGCTTGCCTCTTCAGTTTTATGAGGCTTTCTTCTTTTTTTCCACACAGCTTGAAATAGGTGCCATTCTGTTGCTGTCTTCAATTTGTCGGGAACTAACTGATAAATATTATTTCGATGAACGAAAAGTGTTAAGATATTAAATATGTGAAGGTAATATTTTCAAAAATCAAACTGATATTGAAGTAGCCCCTGCACACATCCCCATTTGCCTAATGAATGAAGTAAGAGACCAATTCAGAAGCTTTAACCAATTCGGAAGATCGCGACCAATCATCATCTCATTCGCATTTTAACAAGAAAATAAGCTTCACCTCATTTTCCCACTTCCATGAGGACGACATTCGCTTCACCTTTCGTCATAAAAGTGAACCGGTGTATGTGGTTTTAACTTCTGCTACTCACCTTTACAACACTTTCTTTGCAACACAGCCACATTTCTACTACGTAGTTGCGGGGTATTGGAGTGAAATCCATTTCTTTTCGTCACCTCCTGTTTGGTGGATTCAGGCTCGTTGAGCGGCCTAGGAGGCGCGAGTCTTGGCGAAATCATCACCGGAATCGGAGCGATCGCGGATGCATCTGGAGGTACGCTGTATATTTCTTGACATCTAATTGAAATGTATCACGTCGAAGATGCATCAGAAAAGCACTTCCGCAGTTGTTTACTGGTAAGCTCCATCATGTCATTCTTCAGTTGTGCGCAGTTCTCGGTTTACCTCACCCTCTCAGCAACTTTCCTATCTCTTTTATCTCCATGTTGGAGGGAAGAACATCGTGATGAAAATATTGTGTCACTGCTTGACCGTGTCCTTTATTTTATTGTTTTGAGTGGTTTTTGTGTTATTATAGTTAACAAAACTTCAGAGGTTGGGAGGCTTAGCAGTCCCACACTGGGAAAGGCGAAATCCTCGTGCATTAGATTGCCTTTGTTGCTTCACTGTGGATGATGAGGGTACGGGCACTGCTGTTTGTGAATTTCTTGAAAGTGAGCTAGTGCACTTAAATTGGCATATTTTCAGTGCTGTTTTCCTTCTCTCGTAAGACTCTAAGGTTATTGCAACTTTGTTTTCCCTCCGTAAAACTTATCGGCATTCAATAAAGGTCTGCCTATAATTTGTTTTTTCTTCTACAGAGCGGCAGATTTTATCAAAAATCCATATATAAAGTCGTTTTTCTCCTTTATAATAACTCGAAAATCTGCTTTTTCACTTCGGCGTTATGTGCTTCGGCTAGTAGGCGTATAACGCTTCCTGTTATAATTTTAGTTAAATGTGCATGATGATCATTTTGGTAGTAATTTCAGGTTTGAGTAATATTATAGCGAGTGGCGGTATGTCGGAGCTGGTGGGCAATTTGATCGGCTCCGCGGCTCATCGCTTTTTTGGCATTAACCCAGAGACCGGCAGAATAATCGGCGCCATAGCTGGCAATATTATATTCAATATGGGAGGAAAAGACAACTCACTTGGCGGCATTGGCAAGCTTATCCTCGACAATATCATCAGCGGCAAATTTAAGAGAAAGGTTGATTTTTGAGTTCCGCTGGGAAGTGAATATGGAATGTGGGATAGTCCCAGCGTGTAGATACGTCCTTATGGAGATAGGGAACAACTTCTTCGCGTTCAGCATCTTACGCAAAGTTTTTGCAAACAGTGGGATCAAAATTCGCCCATGGGAGGCTCAGATATGGCATAGGAGAAATTAGGGACGCGCACAACGCTGCGACGCTACGCCACGCATATTGTCTGACAGACCACTTCGCTGACGAAGTCGCAGAAAAATAGTGGTCCAAGTAATACAAAACATCCTCGCTCCTTCGTCGCTCGATGCTTCGAAGACGGAAAGGGACAACGGATCCGCTCCTTCGCCGCCCGGAAAGACTCAAGAAGAATACAGAAATTACGCGCCTTTGGTGTAAGGTTGAAGAGAGGTCGAAGTAATCGATAACGGACCCTCACCTTCAGCATTCACAAAGACTTATATATGTATGAACGAAAATAGATGACGATCTTTTGTAGGACACAGATTCCCGTTAGCATTGTAAACATTCATACCAACCGTGACATCATTTGAAGAAGAATTCATGCACAAGGCTGCTGTCGCCCCTTTTAGCTCACTGCTTCCGGCGTTCTGCTGTTAACCATTCCCCCAACACTCTCCTTGATTCACATTTGTGAACTATTTTCGTGCACAGCATTCTGCCATTAATATTATGAACAAGTATCAACGAACCCAAACAATATGCATATATTAATGGTCAGCACATCGAGCTCTCTAGTTTGGTATGGGAATTATTGTAGTAGGAGACAAAAAACGCTTCTTGAATTTCAACGGATACTAAACTCCTTTGAAACGGAGAATTGCATTTTTTCGCGAATTCTTTTCTCGGCCCCTATGTTCGTCCTCAGGCGACAGTCGACAGAAGGATTGGCAGATCACGCTGAGCTATTAACACAGGTCAGAAGCTCGTTCACACCGATATCAAATAGCGGCCGAGACCGTGGACCCCGAAATTCGCAAAAATCTAGATTTCGGGAATCGCGGCCGCCGGGATCGGTTGTCAGCCTTTGTTCTGGAATACACCAGATTATAAACTAATCGATGGAGGTTGAAAGTACTGCTAGAAAATACAGTCCATTGCCCGTTAAGGCTAACCATAATTGAGAAAAAAACTTCGAAATACCTATTTCTGCATGAAGTGATTTTTATAAGGAACAGATCACATACGAATCACTCAAAAATTGGAGCACAGTAAAAGAAAAGAATGAAAGCCAAGAAAAAATCCAGGAAGGAAGACACATGCCGAAAATATGCTGATCGCATGTAGGAGCGAGAAACCGAACCCATTAACCCTAATTTTTTTTATTTCTTGACGAAACTAAGATCAAGGGTTCCGCTCCTTGAACCCCAACAAAGGGGTTGCCGTCCCAGTCCACCTTCTGCTTTCGTCGGCGTGCACTAGTTGTTGTCGAGGTTACTGTTTCTAATGCTTTAAATAGCTAGGAAAGCGAAATTCTCAAAAAGTATGGGGATTGGAACAAACGAGTAGGCGATCGCATCGATTCTTATTGTTAGCACAGCAGCCAACTGCGGTAGCCATCCTGCTAATCATTTGGTGATGAGTGCGAGTGACATTGTGCGGTGAGAAGGGATAGTGCAGGTGCAACTATAACAGCAACTAAATCAGACTTTGCTAGAATCTGCTTTTCCGACTTTTCACTCCAATCACTGGGGGAACCGTTAGTTAGTCGAATTTCAGGCGCAACGAGGAGACCTTCGGAAATTCCGAAAGCTATAAATGAAACCGTTAAGAGGTAAATGGGGGTGGAAAGCCGGAGAGTGGGCGCGTCAAGGTTTCTCGAGAAAAAATGACGCCGACTTGAAAAATATTCTAAATGTCCGGGAAACCATCGATTTCATAAGAACCTCACTTTTATCATTGTAGCTCTTAGAATGATTTGCCAGCTTTTTTCATCTCTTCCAGTTTTTTCCCATGGGTTTCGTTAGTTAGTCTAGATGCTTGAATAACAAAAAAAATTCCAGCATCAACAACCGAGGTATGTCCAGGAAATAATTTCCTGGATAGTCAAAAGGATAACTCTGCCGGATCAACAGATATCCTTTAATTTTCCGCACCAACACATAGGATCCCTCATTGCCAAGAAGTCCTGAGAACTGTCAGCAAGATATTCCACCAAAATTGAGGTTTCCGGATTGTTTCTTATAGTTTCCAAACATTTTCCAGAAAAATCTTCTTATGCAGGTTTTTTTCCTACGTATATTACCAACAATACGCGTCATATGATTGCACATTTGATGCAAAAGAAACGCGAAAATGCGCTAAACACACAAAAAGGTCTTCAGAATTGCTTAACTATTAAAAATGCCTTTTATCCAAAATATTTCCTTCAATAAACGCACGACGTCCACCAAAAACTATAGGCTGTCGTAAGCACGGAATTTCCAGCGTTTCAAAGAAAGGATGAGCCGAGTCGGACGAAGCATTCTTGAGATAACGTGAATCAAAGGGTTCGGAAGGCTTATGATTATTTATATTGCATAACGTATATTTGGAAGATTAGCATTATCCTCAATAAGAGCGGCGCTTCGAATTTGCAGATATTGGATGTCTGTGGGTTTTTTCTCACATCCAATGAGATCCCAAGGTTTCCGGAAAAAAACCGGAAAACAAATGTGAAAAGCGAAGGGCGCATGTTTTTTTTTTCGGTGTTCTGGAGAGTTTCATTTCCATAAATAAAGCAAATTGAACGAAGTTAAACTTCTCTAGGTGGCAAACGATCGAAAGGCCCCGCTGAAGGTAGCTACATCCTTCTGCCCGCTCAAATTTTCATACATTCTTCGCCAGTATGCACTCGTCCGTTCAGCTGATTTAATCACAAGCCGAAAGATCGGAAACGTTTGTAAATGTGGTTTTCAGAGGGTGGGGGAGGGAAGGGGATTAGGTTGAGAAGGAAAGGTGAGGTTGCAAGAGGTGGAAGGGCTTACTGAAGCATTGGTAGCTGCGAAATGAGCACCAGCAGTGAGAGGCACTGCACTTTCATGCATTGAGGGCTCATCAAAATTTGCAGCTGAATGTCAAGTAGACGTGTTGAGGCAGAAACTGCACAATTTTTTGGCCTAAAATAACACAGAGAGACCTGCAGTCCCAGCAGCAATAGTTCACAACGAATGCATCTGAATTTCTCCACCTTTGCAGTTATGTCGCTTCTTTGAATATCAATAACTGGAAATTTATGTCTCATGAGCCTCTTTTTCATAGCCTCTAGGATCAGGAGGTGAAAACTCATACATTTAGGTGAAGCCATTTGTATCACCGACACCTGGTTTGCCTTCATTTCAACTCGACTTCTACCGGGAGAGGGACCGTTGTCTCCAGAATCGAATTCTCTTCGAGGACCCTGAATTTCCAGCCGCCGATACCAGTCTCTTTTACAGCAGACAATGCCCTCATCAGATCGAATGGCTGCGTCCTGGTGTAAGTATGCGTTGTTTTGATAGTTCTTTTGTTGATCAACGAAAGCAGCTTGTGGCTACTGCATTTACTTAAAACGAAGCAGCCAACTATCTATTTCCACCGAGTGCCAAGCGAATGGATTTTTCAAAGCTTCGGTAGTGTGGATTGGAGAAGGGGGAAGGAAGTGCTTTTTGAAAAGATGTGTTCTGTTTTTCAAAAGGCCTCGCATTAAAGGATGTCTTGAATTCATGATAACTTTCTAGGTTGCCTTTTACTGAGGAGGGTTCAATTTTTCCAAACCTTTCACAGGAACTTCTGTTCAAGAGAATACACATATCTGTAAACATTCACCGGAAATAATCTGTAACTATGTCATTATAGTGTGTGCACATCCGCTTCTTGATCTGCCCTTAGTGCACGTCTTCAGTTGGGATTTTTTACCGCTTTGGACCTTGTATTTCTTCTTCTGCGCTTCTTCTCTTGCCGCTATAAGGAAGATGTGGATGATTTATGGGAAAAGGCGTTTCTGTAACTTTCCATATTATGTTAGCAGCGGTTTCTAGAAGAGGCTTTGATTGAGAATGTTGGCACTAATATTTTTTTTACTGGAGTATTTTCAAGGAGATTGTAAACGAGCCGCAACTGATCGTTGAGGGTCACTCGCGGTTTGATGTCAACCAAGGCGCTCTTGGAGACTGCTGGTTGCTGGCTGCAGTGGCCAATCTCACGCTTCGTGACGAACTCTTCTACCGAGTTGTTCCACCAGATCAAAGCTTCACCGAAAATTACGCCGGTTAGAATATCATTTCTACTCTACTTTACTGCATTGTTGGTTATCGAATGTTTTTTTCGATTCGGGTAGGGAGCTGGAAGTTTCTGTTTGTTAGATTTTTGACGTTCTCAGAGAAGGAATTCGGTGAAAGCTGCTGCAACACGACAAGTGAATCATTAAATTTGTTTAAAAAATACTGTATTGCAAACATTCATTGACAGTTTCCCGATGCCATCTTTTGCAGGCATTTTCCACTTCCAATTTTGGCGTTATGGTGCTTGGGTGGATGTGGTCATCGATGACCGTTTGCCTACAAAACACGGTAAACTGGTTTATATGCACTCCGAGGAACATAACGAATTCTGGAGTGCTCTTCTAGAAAAGGCATATGCAAAGTGAGGTCGCCTCTCTTTTTGCGTTTTGTTAGTTGACTGTCTGCACGGTTTCACAAATTTTCATTTGCAAGACGAATTATTAACTGCGCTGTATGCGTACATCTTTCAGTCCGATTGACGAAGTTGCTAAGGCGGAGCTAACCTTTAATGGGTAATGTTTATATGCGATACGCTTTCGATCGTTTCAAAACTATAAATAAATCATCACTGGTGCATAAAGAGGTCGAGGGCTTATAACTGCGGTAACTAGGCGTTATGAGATGGGATGTTATCCCTCCAGTATCCTCAGCGATCAGTACCGTAGATGTTTGCGATCTTGCTCTTGATGAGACGATATTGATTAGAATATTCCGATCTCCTCGTTTCTGAACGCACTTCCGCTTTCCGTCTCGAAATTGTTGAGCGTTCAGGTACTGCTTTATTTTCTTTGAGATTGTGAAGATAAAACTCAGTGTAAAAGGCAAGCAATAGAATGTACTTCCACGTATTGACGATGTAAAACAAGTGACCGGCGCAGTAACATTCATTATATAAGGCGGATGATTGGTAAGAAGCTGCTTAAAACATTAAAAACGGTTTCGAAGATCAAGCTATTCGATAGTGAAGCGAATCGACGCAGGTTGACGAAAACTGAAGATCTACAGGAGGCAGAGAAAAACAATCCAACTGCGGAAGGTTTCCTGTAGCAGTTGAGAAATGTGTTGTGGAACACCTTCAATTCAGTTTTTTTTCCGCCTCAAGAGGTGGTGAGCTACTCCATATACGAAAACTTTGGACCATTAGAGGAAATCGGTGTAGAGCGGCTGAAGCTCGAAGGTGTCAAGCCCGAGCTTATCGTAGTACTGCGCGCATGCGACAAAAAGATGGGGTCGCCACTTAAGAGCTCATCAACATGAAGGTTGTTTGGGAAGGAGTCATTAATTGCGGATCAACTGCATAAGAACGAAGCAAGTTACCTATCTTTATGGCATACCAAAGGAGATCTTTTGAAGCCCAGAAATGATCCTCAGGCTCAAGCTTTGAAAACGCAATTACTTCCGCGTAACCGGGACCATTTCTACGTAATTGAGAGAGCTGAAAATGAGCTGATGAAAACAAATTCGAAATGTGTGAAAGATTTTCGGCTAAGTCCAGAACTGCAGCATATAATAACAGGAGTCTAGCTTATCAAAAGGTGTCTATAAAGGCATTTTTAATGAAGGCCAAAACTCCGACAAAAGTGAGCAAAATGAACTGTTGAGAAGGGATCTAACTAAGCTTAACAGAGGATTTAGTAAATATCATGTAAAATACTCGAGCTCATGAGGCACGCAGCTTTCTAGTTATGCAGCTAGCATTCGCTCCTCCACCCTCTTATCTTTTTCTGTAGTCTTTCCACGCTTCGATGCGTCACGGGGATTGGATGTGCGAACTTCTTACTCCATTCTCGAATGGATACAACATCGGCTCCACACGTATATTTTTGCAGGTTGTACGGGTCATATGAGGCTCTGGAAGGTGGGTCGACAGCGGAAGCGCTTGAAGATTTCACTGGTGGTCTTATCGAGCATTATGACCTCGGTGAGTGTCCCAAGGATGCTTTACTCGCGCTCATGATACGTGCCTTCCAAATGGGCTCGATGTTCGGATGCTCTATTGACGTAAGCAGATATTGCTACCTCTACAAATTTTCGCTCACAAAGCATATATATATGCATATATATATATATATATATATATATGCATATATATAACGAACCCAGTCGAGCGCAAGCTTTATTCGGTTTGTCAAGATTTCCCATATTTCCGAGAAATTCGGAGAGTGAAGCTGCGGAATCCGGAATTAGTCGGACTTCATGAACTTTAGGGTTGTATACTTTATTTCCGGGAACTCATCGACTTTTGAGCTTAGAGTGAAGATAGATTTGTCCTTTCATGCGGATCATCTTATAACCGCCAACATTATTCATTCTAGTTTGCCCATAGAGTGTTTGTGAACGGCACCTTTGTATTTTCCAGCGTGCATATCACATATCGCTAACTGCAATATAAATATATTATAAGCTCGTGAAGTTCTTTGTGAAGAGCTTTTATGAGCGGTTAATTTGATTGCACCTTGGAGTTAACAGTTGCACTCTTCCGTTTTAAGGCAATTAATGATCGTTATTAACATGCCCGTCGAGGTTATAAAATCACGTTTCGTCGCAGTATCTCTGCTATTAAACTTTGACAGCTCGAATGTTCAGGCCGATCCAAACATAAAAGAGGCAGTGCAGCCGAATGGTCTCGTTCGTGGACATGCCTACAGTGTCACCGCTTTACAGAAGGTACGGCAGTTTGCAGTTATTCACTTAACTCACTATGCGCTTTCATTCCTAATTGCTTCAACGTTTGTCTTCAAAATATAATAATGACTGAAAGTCTGTGCGAAATGTTTAAGTCATCGCGCCATAAACGAATTATGGCGGTCGTTTTGTTTATTTTGTAGTTCTGGCGTCTGTTCAGGTATATGGACCTCATGGTGAAACGGTCATTTTGCGCATCCGTAACCCATGGGGCAATGATACCGAATGGAACGGGGCTTGGAGCGATAACGCACAAGAGTGGTACTATATTTCTGAGGAGCAGAAGAGTGATATGAAAGTTGTATTTGCTCAAGATGGAGAATTTTGGTTAGTATTTCCATGTTTTTTTTAGAAATTTTGAAAGCAATTTGTTGGCTTATGATATTTCAGAATTGCGAATGCGTCGCACATGAATATTTTTCTCGTTCTCGCTCTTCTTTTGCATTTTCGCACAAAACTTGCTTCATAGTAGCACTCTACCCTCGTATGTTTGTATCTGCGTCTGCCTACGTGTTCGGTGGTTTAAAACGGCGAGCCGTGGAACTTATAACCATGGGAAAACTCGAGAATGCCATCTGATCATCTTCTAGATAGGCTACAGAAGCGTTAATATATTGTGAAATTTGTTATAAAGTAGGGCCTGGTAATGAATTCGGTGATGTGAGCGGTTGATAATTTACACGGCAAGAACTAGAGGGAGCACTATTTAGCTGCTCTAGATGCCATCAGGTGAGATGTTTGCGACATAATCACACCATCATTTCCCCGCAGTGTTGTTCGTGTGTCTCTATTCGTCTGCTAGCCGAAGGTGCTGAGTCGAATATAATTGTGAAGCCATTTTTTAGCTGGTCGGACTTCAGCATCGGTCATTAATGTGAGGCGTGACGTGTTTGTTGTTTCTAAATTGCGTTCGACGAAAGGAATAGTGTGTTAAAGGTGTTTCGTCTATCATCACTGTCATTGGCGCATGTTTCATTTGCTTTATTTCAGGCAGTATATTTTTTCGACAGGTAATACTTCCGAAAGGTTCACCACATCATTTCCATTGCATTTCTACTAGCTTTTAGATTTGCAGAAATTCAGAGGTGTCGCAACAAACGTATCAGATGATTAACACATCATTTATGCAATATTTGCGAATTTTTTGACGTTGAAATGTATATTTTGATAGTCTTCATTCATCGTTGCTTCTCTGATGTGCTCTCCATTATTCTCTAGAATTGTTCTTCATATAGCACTCGATTAGGTTGCACAAATGCGACTTGATGCGTAATTTCTGCCGGCAGTGATGTTCGCGTGAAAAGTCGCCGCCTCATGTAAACCCATTTGAAACGAACTCTTAAAGAGTTTCTGCACATGCTTCTTATGCGAACCTTCTTTATTATATTGAGCTCTTTGAATAAGGCAGTTTACTATTTGAAGTAGCGCGTATGCTTATCTGACTTTGCTCTTTTGAAGAATTCTGTTGGTTGCTTTAGATGCAAACGCTCGCAAGAAGGTATCCTCAAACGACGCACTCGATGTCGTAGGCTTGATATTCTTGAGGAAATGTAATTCGGATGTTTCTGTACTAAATCGTTTTTGAGGATGAGTTTCGAGGATTTTGTGCAAGAGTTTATGCGAATGGAGGTGTGCAATTTGGGTGCGGATGTGATGGACGAGATATGCCAGATGACTGGTGTACAGTGTCCCCAGAGTGCCACCTGGCAACATTTCATTGCAGATGGACAGTGGTCAGTACGTAACGGCACTGCTGGTGGCTGTCGCAACAATATCAGTGCGTACATTTCGATTTTCAGACGTCGCATTGCTGTAGATTCTGAATACTGAACGAAGTTTGAAGAACGAAGCAAATGAAGCGGTAGTAGAAAATCTTGTTCGCAGTCAGAATATGAAGCTGCACCCATTTCAGCCAAGGCGTTGAGACAAGAGAAGTACCAAGCAATGAAGCTTTTCTACATAGACATCTCCACCATTGTCTTTGTTGACATTTAGTACTAACCACATACTTGCAACAAGCTGTGCTCTAATTTTTGCAATGCTGATGTTTGGCTTTAGTAGTTTGTTAACTGTTTCATACATTTTCTTTTTCTTGGAGTGTATAGAAGAATATAGTTGATGCTTTGAGGTAGAAGTAAAAGAGTTTTCTTACATAAGGTTCTTAGTTGGGGTTTCTTTACTTATATATTTATTGTATGGCTTTGTGACATAGTTTGCAACCATTGTTCAGCTTCATTTCACTTTCTTTATTCCTGTCGATGGAGTAATAAGGACTTACTGCCATGAATGTAGCTAATATTTGATGAGAGTTTTAAGCTGTGCTGTTTTCAGAGAGTTTCGCCAGTAATCCGCAATATGGCGCAAATGTTTGTGTAGATAAGAGTTCGGTGGAGGGTGATGGGAAGTGCACAGTGATTGTCGCAGTCATGCAAAAATACAGACGTGAACTGCAGTCAAGGGTTTGTAGCACCTATACCTATTATTCGCCCTTTTTTCGTCTAATGTTATTTTAGCTGTGGGGAGTGCTTCTTGTGGTTAATAAATCTAATATCTAGTTAAGCAGATATTTCGAATGGTGCACGGATAATTCTAATTGGTATGATGCCTCGCGTGCTGGCGGTATGTTGTTCTCATTCCGGTATGATTGCTCAAATTGGATCGCATAGAAAAGGACTCTGCAGTGGAAAGGTGACGCATGTAAACTGGGAGTGACCTCATATGTATTGGTTGGGATAGCATGAGCAATAATCTTTAATTAGTGTTGCATAATTAGGAACTGTTTCTGATCCGATATGATGGCCTATGAGAAACAGTTCATCAGTGTGCATCTTTAAGGCGCAGCAAGAAAATGCCATTAACTGAATTCTGACTCTTATTGAAAACGATCTAAGTACATGCGTTTTAAAATATTTTTGATGTTTTGAAATGTTGCTTGATGCGTGGGGTCAGGAAATTGTGCAAAAAATGTAACTGGATGTTCAATATCGGGTGAAATATGGGACGGCACTGTCCTGAGGAGACGTCAGAGATTCACTTGAAAACTCATCTTTTAGTATTGCAGTGAATTTAGCTTTAATTGAGGTCTGCACTCAATCTTTTATGATTAAATGCTTGAAGGGCCTCAGTAGTCTTCCGATCGGGTTTTCCGTTTATCGCTGCGATTATCTTAGAGGACGTATGGAACAGCGTTTTTTCGAGGCTGAACGTGCATTCGCTAGCACGCACACCTTTATCGATCGTCGAGAGGTTTGTTCCTTAAATCTTAGAAGCTAAGTTATTTTATTCCCATGCGAATGCTTTTTCATATCGGAATTATTCACGCGAGCACATAGTGCTACTTTGCAGCATTCGGAAGTGAAAATGGAAGGAAGAAATAAGTGAATGTTTGTTTTTTGAGGGCTATCGTTTATTTGCCGTTGAGGTATTTTTGATAACGGTCTTAGCTTAGCAGCAATTGCCTGTGGTTGACGTTGAGTGCGGCTTATATATCGATTCATTGAAACACCTTTCCAGGTGACTCTACGATTCCGAGGTCCACCAGGTGGGTACTTGATAATTCCATCGACGTTTGATTCTCATGAGGAGGCCGATTTTCTTCTGCGAATTTTTGCCAATGGTACAATTCAAGCAAGGTTATTAATGCTTCATTAATTTTTTTGCACATCTGATTTAAAAAGAGGTACCTGGCGAAGAGAGGGAGAAGCAGTTTGCTAGTAAATATACACATTAAAGGTTGTCCTGATCTGTTGTTCTGAACAGCAAATATGTGCGGTATATGATTGAGGGGAAGTCATTTATCGTTGCGTGAAGCATTGTTTTTCTAGAGGATAGTTGGAGATTAATTCCAGTGTACATTATAAAGTAACCGAACCTCATTCTTCAGTTATTTAGTTCTAAATAGGTTGAGCAATAAAGCTGTAGTGGAGGGGTCGTGGTTTTATTAATTTCTTCTGCTGAAACCATCGGTGGAATTTTATACTTTTAAAATCATCAGACCTTTAGAATCGTGATTTTAGACCTTTTCAGCGCGTTTTGTTTAAACTCTTCGATTCTGTAGAGTAGAAGAGCAAGTAAAAGATAGGTAGTTGAAGGCTAAATAAAGAATCGGCCGAGAGGTTTAGTTTGCTCGATGAAGGACACTTTGCTCGATAAGTCTGACAGAACCCCAATAATCGTTTGTGGTGCCAAAAATGTTCCCATGCTTTTTTATTTTGTTTTGTCTATTTTATTTTCCACGTTGAACGATTCGAGAGGGTTGAAATGAATAGTGTCATTAAATGCTTTCTGATTTTGGATGTTTGCACATAATTCAACTTCGACTTTTTTCCACGGAAGTGAGTTCTTCAATTAATGGAGTTTCCGTTTTTTTCAAGATTTTCTTGCCTATTGCACCCTACACATTAACAATGTCCTCCAGTAAGGGTCTAAAGCACAAAAAAGACATAAACATCTTTCAGCGAACTGCAGTGACAGCACAGATGAAGCAGAAGGAGCGGATGGATGCCGCAGCGAAACGAAGTAATGTCGCTGTCAAGTCTTCAATGTCGCATTCCACCCGTTGATATAAAAGAACAAGAAAGCTGTCTGATTTCCAAGTGCTTGAATAGTGCTTATATCATAGAGTGCAAAGTTTAACTTCACAGCATTAATCTTTTGAATTTCCATATGGAATTTTGTGTCAAAGTCTTCGCTCTCCACATATTCGAACTCAATCTCCTGCGCTAAAATGCTGTGAGATTTTTAATGCTAATAATACAGAGTGTCTGCTGGCATCATTTGCAAGAATCAGCCCTTGCTCCATTGATCATTTCCATCCAGTTTTTCTGGTAAACGAAATTCGTGCCTCGATTTCTAGGCAGCTTTGTTAGAGGGTTCAGTAAATTGTTCCTTTCATGCAGCACAGGAAACAGCCATATCATGGCATCGCAAATTCTTTGTAAAGTCTTGAGATAAAACTGAGTACATATTAAAGGGTGGTTTGGTGCTCCTGGAGAAATTCTTTTGCTCCAGCTTTTTCACCAAAGCAGATATCGGATTCCTTGGAAGTGGTTCGGACTGAAGCGTTCCTCGACTCACCGAATAGAGAGGTTGATTCTTGTAGAGAGTGATCACTGGCCTGGAAGTCAGTCTCTCCTGTCATATCAAACTGAGTTGGGAAAGTTGTTTGGTATTTTTGTGATATTTTAGCCATTTTTTGTGCTTGCTGCGGCAGTCTCCCTGGTCGCTAACTTTGACGTGTTACTTAATGTGGTCACTATTTACTGGTATTCCCTCACTTATAAACATTGTGGTACAACTTTGTTAAGTTTCCTTGTTTATTTCATACTACGGTATATAAACACCAAACGGAAACACGATTGCTGGACAGCCCTGCAATAATAACGCGGAGATAGCAGCTGCATGAACATCTGAGAGAGCAATGGCATGCGGAACTGTCAGAGTGATTGTCGCTCGCATTATGTAGCATTTATATACACCATTCGAAATGACGACGGTCTCTGGTTCCTAATGGAGTTAACGTTCTCTCGGCGGCTTGACGTGCCTTCATCAAAGTGCTCTGACTCTTCAAATGGAACCATATGAATGTATTTTCGCATATCGACAGAAGTTGTCGAATCATACTGAACGAATTCGTGGGGACGGAAATAGCAACCACACTCTTCAACAGGTAAACACCGTGCATGACTTCTTCAATCACAATCGATCCGCTCATAGGCAACATCCCTGAGTTGAATTCATTGTCTGACCGAGTCATTCGGATGCGAAAAGAAAACATGCTTGAGAAATTAATCAAATCTCCAAGTTTTCCCCTTCAGCTCTTCACATAAGAGCTTCGGTCCCTTTAATCCCCTGCAACGCGCTCACCTGCTCGCAGAGATTTGCATAAGGCCGCCCTTTGCTTTCTAATGTATGCGAATGTACTTCTCTTGCGTCTCAATGCATCGCAGTCTAGATCCGAGATCATTGCTTGCCATATTCGGTTGTTTTGTGGTCTGTTTTCATGAGTGGCGGAGTGAAGTGCATCACCATCATTATTGTTTCGTTACCGCCATGCTTGTACGCGCTTCTGGATGACGGCGTCGCGCTTCATAACGCCGAGATTCGAATGCGTAACGTGCGTTTATTTATTTGTTCGTTCTTTTATTCATCCAAATGTTCAACTAGCATAATAGCAAAGAGGCATTGAGTGAGCTTTGAGCAACGTAAGTCATTCCTCCAAAATAAGGCTGAAGGGTGGGTTGCGTGTTAATGACAACGTGAATAAATCTAGTGGGAGGGTAAGCTTAGAGCAACGGGTAGTTAAGCGGATTGTTTGGGCGATCTACGATTCTCTGTTGAGAATACAGCTCCACTTTTGTGGATTTCACTTTCACTAACTGACTGAGATCTTTGTACGGAAGAATGCAGATACTCTGAAATCCTTGGCAAGTTTCATTTGAAATTCAGTCACTCAATCGGTTGTCAGAAAAGATTTGACCAGAAATATCGGTTCGCGGAAACCGATTCTGATGCCCACTTTCTGCTGCAGCGGTTCCCTTCAGATATCACGGTTAAGTGCAGGTCTATGCCGATTTTTTCAAGAAAGATGTTTGACGCGGGCCAGCTGAGATACCTGCACGCAGGTGTAGATTACGAGAGTTGTGATTTCGACGTTCATTAGGGAAATATAAGGAGCGATGTGATTATTTCCAACGAATGCAGAGGAAATCATCTTTGAGGAGGAAAAGCTTCCGACGAGACGAAGTTAACTACTTTTGACTAATAAAGTCCACACATAACCCTATACAACTGCTTTTTTCAATAATAATTTATGAATAAGCCAGAAGCAACCCACTGAATGTGTATATAGTTAAGCGAGGCCTTCTGGTTTAGAATCCGTATATTGCATCAATTAAAAGAGCAGCCGAATACAAGTATCAACGCGCAAACAACAATGGCCAGATGGGATCTCACGAGAGAAGCAATCACAACGTCAACCGTGTCATTCCTGAAGCGATTAGGAACGTAGTAAGCATTTATGTATAGTGCGTGTACAGCTGAATGTTATCTCGTTAGGAACTCCAGGGATTTCAGTGGGTTCCCATTCACTGAAATCCCTGGAGTTATAGTGCAAAACTAGCCGTTGTTGAAGTGCGCTCTCTTCCGGCTTCAAATTTGTCGAATTCTCAAAAAAATGCCACACCGAAGTCGCTAATGTGTCGGTTTTTTCAGGCACATTTTATAACAAAAATGGAATTATTATGCACTAGCCTGTATTTTGTACTCAGTTATGGAGCTGAAAGGAGGAACTTTGGTGCGGAAGACTAGAAACGATAGGAACTTTAACAAAATAAATGCTGTTGTTCAATGCGAGGAATTAGGATTTGTTCAAGAAGGTCGGAAAATATGAACGCCGATCAATTCTGAATTCAAAACTTCAGTGGTCTAGGAAATAACTTTTACTTTTTGGCCGCCCTGTAAGCAATTTTAGATGTTTTGAATTCATTCCCTGAGAACTTGTCGAATAAAGTTGTAGCTCATAAGGGCCCACGGTCGTCAAAAGAACCTCAGCAAGCAAAAATGAGCAGCACTAAAAACGGAAAAAGTTGCTAGTAACTGCTATTTGAGCAGCAGTATGAGCACACCTTATTTTGCCGTCAGGTCTCCGTTTTCGCGACGTCATAAAAAGCTTGCTGAGAATGAAAAAGAAGAATTCAGTGAAAGGGGAGGGGAAGGCGAGGAAAGACTGGGGCAGTGTTTTCTATCGTTAATTTCCACCACCCTATTAGACACTGAATTGTTATTATGCAGATGAAACGTGAAGCACACGAATCCACCACTCCGAATATTCACGAAGCATTGGAAATACTCAACGGCACAAGCAACAGCTCGCTTGCGCTCTGCTGCAACAAGTTAGTGAACATCCGAAACTTTATTTCAGTTGGTAGCAGTTTGCTTCAATCATTATTTTTAGCTCCGCTCACCACTGACCAGTACCAGTGCAAGCTGATTGCTGCATATTTGGCCATTCATCGGTTATTCTCGCACTTCCGGCTACTTATATTATTTTGCAGTTTTTCTGCTACCTAACGGTTCGTGAAGATTCTGTTCTTGCGAAAGAAGCAAAAAAGACAGCATTTGAAGATGACAGCAAAATCGTTATTATGCAGACCTTACATAGGAGTGGTTGCTTGAGCGCTAGGTCCGGTCACACGGCGCCTGCCGGGACGGACGCACGAGGAAAAGGAGAGCAGCATTCGTTGTATTAGTGCTTATGATACCTCTCATATGCGCATTGCTCCAATCTTTGCAGTCGCTGAAGGGTTGCTTTACTATTTTTTTTTCATATTATTGCATGGTATTCGCTGACTTAGAGTTTAAGTACGCAGTCAATCCAGTGCTTCGATGTCTTTGTGCTTTGACAGGCAGTTTGGATTTCAGGAGCACGCCAAGTGTTGATGAAGAAACGGCGGACGTTAACGCAACTGCTCAAATGGCTAGTGAACTTTTTCCAGCTTCAGGATCGTAAGCTGTCTTTCGTCTTGTAACCTTGGATAATCGCAGCAATGCACGAATATTTAGTAGCTTGCACAATTGCACCGTAAACCAGAAACAGGGAGGATTCGTACAAAAATCGGCTGAAGACAAATGTACATTGATCGAACCTTGCCAGGGTAGATTGAGCGATCTTTCGGCTATTGTATCCTTGATGCGAATGCATTAGCGACGACCGTTGGTATTTGAGTTGCTGAATATTTGTGGGTACACTGCTGAAAGACAAATTTTGGAATGACTTACAGCTGTTATTTTGCGGTTCCACAAGTTTGCTGTATTAAATTATCGTCATTTTTAAAAGTGCGTTCGTATCTGCTTTTCCCATACTGTCAGCTCTGAAACGGCGAAGGTTAGGGTCACGAAATTTGATGGATGCAGTGTATGGCATAAAACTGTTTTCTTTGTCATGTCATGCTGCGGTGCTGCTTCAGGAGCGTCGGAAAACATATGAAAGATGTAAAAAGTTTGCATGTATTCCATACTGCTTGATTTTACACTTTCCATCAATTTAGTTAATGGAAAAACGATATCGTTTTGCATAAAGTTTTCACGGATGTCATAGTAGCTAGGATCTGTAGACAAAGTTTTGTTATTTAGTCGTTGCTGAATACAAATGCATTTGTAAAGCATGAATACAAGGCATGCAAAGGCGAAACATCTCTCATGTCGTTCTTTCCCACTCAAACCGTGATCAGCTACGCATATATCTTTCGCATCCGCAGCTTATGAACGGTCTGCTGCACTGAACACTCACTTGAAGAAAGTGCGTGTGAGTTTTCGTTCAGCCGTTGGTCGTCTTTCATCACCTCAGGCCAGAGAACAAATTGAGCAGTAGTACTTTATGCGTGTTGATGTTTCTAGTTTTCAGTGCATGCGGATGTTAAGCAGTTGCATATGCGTCGGCAGCACTGTTTTTAAATTCTCCTGAATGTTCGCTGTTGTTCTCTAGTTTAGGCGCTTCAGCACACGTTGTTTTGCTGCGGTTCATTCAACAGCGATGTTTCATAGCGCTCCGGAATCTTTGAAGAGTAATTGGTGTCGCAGTCTGCTGCAACTTCATTCTTGACTTTTTTATAGACATTTATCCAGCGAAGGGACGCCGTCGCGTGAAAAAATCGGTGCCCTCGTAATTGGCCTCTCAGTCGCAATTTTAGTTGTACTCTTCGCTGTTATCATTATAAACTATTTCACTCTGAAGGTTTATCTCAGTGAGCGGCGAGGTATGCAATATCTAATTTTCAGTCACCAATTTAAATAACCTTTATCTCCAACTGCCCATTTATTTCACTTGAACAGTGAACATCTTGCCTTCTCATTGCCGAAGACAGGAATTGTTGGATGTAATGTAACCATCGACCTAAGGACTGCAAGATCTGGGGACATAACTACTCAGAGGGCGATGCGTATGTTGAGAAAAGCGAGGCTGCAGTTTGTAACTCACAGCGGAGCATCGAATACTCGATCAGTTTGCTTACCTGTTGTTTCGTCCGTCGTCCGCTTTATTCAGTGCTGAAATCGAGTGCTCAAGGTGGAGTGGAATGATTTAAATGAATGCCGTTAAATTTCCATCCCACCAATTTTGCCAACAACTTTTCCGTCCTGCAAAACCATTTTGACATGATTAAAGCATTTTCGAGCCTGTCGATAATTCGTTAACAGAAATTGGCACCCGCTCACAAGTCGGCCATGAATTTAATTAATTCTTGAAAAGGTTGGCGTATTTATTATGCATATGAGCTTTTCAGTTGAATTCGACTGCTTCGCATTCATCAGCGTTATAGGTTCGGCGCCGGCATAGAGCTCACGTTAACGCTGCTTGCACCACACGCACAACAGGTGAAATGTTCGGCAACCCTGCGGTGCAAAATTTTTTAATGGACTGGTGTGTCTACAATATTCCGGGTCTTCCACGTCCTTATGTGTCTCATTAGAATTTATCAATAATGTTCTGATTAGGAGAATGCACGTAGCCTGGCAATGAAGTAGCTACTAAGCTTTATCATTTGCGGTCGAATGCGACGTTCTTTTTTAGAGCGCAAGCTAGCTGAGTCGTTGATGTCGAAGTCGACCGACTCCGACAGCACACCACGGAAAGGTGGGGGTCAATCTCCAGAAATCAGAAATCATTGCAACCCGACTACTAGTAAAGAGGCAGCGGCATCACAATCGTCCTATGGCGAATCACCGAAGTTTGAGGGACTACCGTTCGAAATTTCAATTCACCCTCATTCTTATCTCTTCCACTCATGCCATTCGCAAGGTGAGGTCACTTGTTTATGGTGAACAAATGCAAACTTATGGCAGAAGCACGAATGCTCTCTGAACATACTTTTTGTGTAGCACGGAAATGGGAGAGGTGGAAGAACTTCAATATTTTTCTTCAAGTTGGGATTTCCAACTAATCTCTGTTTCCATTTGCAAGAAGAGCATTTTTGTGTGCGTCTGTGTCGATGTCTTAGTGCAGAATTAACTAATTATCGATGGAGATGATGAAAATGACGTTGGGAAATTCGGTTAGCTGATCGTTTCCACAAAACAAGCAAGTTCTCTTGCTATCACAGACGGCAAGAAAGCGATCGCAGTTCGTCGGTAAATGCTAAACGAGAGAGATAAATTTTTACAAGGAATGCCCACACATTCCCCAGCAAATTTGAAACTTTATTGCCGTATTTCTTCACCGAAGATTCGTCACTTCACCACTCACCTCCATCCTTTTAATTTTTTTCTATATTGAAGAAATAGTTTCTTTCGAGTTTCAACGTCTCACATATACGATTAAACGTTCGGCCGCTCTCTCTACCGTTGCATTTGACATTCACTGTCAACAAGAGGATCCAAATTCTCGTCTGTTCCTCCTGCAAATTCTGAAAATATCCTCAAGGTTTATAGGTCTAAAAAAAGCAGTTGAAGTCATTCGATTCAGCACGCCTTAGCGGAAGGTAGAGTAATGAGTCTACGACGTCAGTGCGTAAACTGACTTCAAATTTTATGATACTCCAGAGGCTGTCACCCTCGCATTTGCCATTCTTCTACTGCACTCTTTTTGCTCGCTGCGCTAAACAATCAATAAGTATGCCATTATAATTCTTCTTGCCACCTGATTAAGCTCTGATCACATGCCTTTGTTCAGCCTACGGCCTTTGACCAAAGACTGCCATAGGTGACGGTATGGATGATGGCACAATGCATGCTTTTCTCATGATATCACCAAATGTTGCACTTAACCAACTAGTTTACCGTGCATGAAGACCTGATACGCGCTTTTCCCAAACTTCAGAAAATTCACTCTACGAGACGTGTCGTGTCCCGGTGTGTATCTACCTGTATGAGTTTCTTTCGCTCTCTGCGCTACTTGACCACGTGAATATAATATTTACTTCTGGGATATCAATGGAAGTTGTCTAGTAAGAGCAATTTTATTTACATCCATTTCCGTCTGAATTCACAGCATCGGCCGCGTATTTCCCGTGCCATGACTAAGCAACTAAAAACATTTCAGCGTTCACCTTGAGCTTTTTATTGATATCGATTTCACCTTTCTTTTGTCGGGACTTTTTTAAACGCATGCTACTCAACTGTATGATTAAATTCATAATTTTGTATCACCATGTGCAATTAATGCCATCTTTTATTGGAAGAGTTAACTGAAGAGATTCTGATCCTCAACGAATCAGTTTTGTTGTATGTTTGTCCGCTTTGTGGAAATTTCGAACCTAAAGAAGTTTTGTCCATCACTGAAATCATCGGGTCATTGTATTCTTCTCTCCCTCTCAGATCACTTGAGTTAAGGATTCAAAGCGGTAAGCCTTAGAAAGAGATTCTGCTGTCAGTATCTTTGGGTGGATGCACAGAGATTTGCTTGTCTAGTTTCTTGAAGAATATTCTCAGAGTGGTTAAGAACAGCATTCGTAATGCAGAGATGGTTTGAAATCCTTCAGTTTGATCGATGCTTTAGGGTCTTATACGGGCAGTGAACTTGAAACGATGTTGGGCACAGACTTTTTGAAATATTTCTTGTGAACTTGCACCGCCGAGTGTAAATAATCGTTGACTAAAAAAACTGATGAAAAAGGGGTGTGGGTTACTCAAATGTGCTACTTTGCTGAACGCTTCGTCAAGCTAACATCGATTCCCAGAGGCTGCAATGGCACTTTTACTCGCTGATTATGAAAATTCCAGGACATAACGCAATGATACTTGTGCAGAGCAAACAAAGACCATTTTATAGTAATTAGAGGAAAAAGTGCTCATGAAAGTGACGAGATTATGACAAGTAAAGAGAACATATAGGGAAAATGACTGCCGTATTGTACATATTTTTCACGGTGCTTAAACGCTTCCATTAACCCATCTCGACTATCAGTGAAAAACGTACATGTCATGCCTCCGGCGTCCTCCTGTGCTACGCTATTGAAAATCGCACTTTTTCTTAACTCGAGCAACGTCATTATTTTTGTGCGTTTAGTTACAATGGGGATCATCGATACTTCAATGTGAGATTGAAAATCCACCTCATCATTCACTTGGAGGTGCTCTGTTTTGAGGACATGCGATAGTCTTGTTCTGTCCAAAATAACACTCAGGGAAGACCTACTCGGTTCTCTTCCATCCATTGCGTCTGTGATTGAACGATTGGTGAAAAAAATATGAGAGAATTTTTCTCATATATACGAGAAGTCATCAGGCACAAATTCAGACTAAACAGAGTAGTTACAAGGAATCTGATAAACAGATCCATTGAGCAATCTTTCCGTTAACATTTCACATAAAAGGTCAAAAACGAGTGGGATCAGGAATGAGATGAGACCCATATCACATCTGGTCTGCAAATGTTCACCATCTACCTCAAGAACTGCTCCATTAGAGCAAATTAAAATATTCCCGTGTTGCAGGTGAAAATATCAAAAGTAGCTGTGATAGTAACTAGTCTCGTAGGGAGTGAATGGAAAAAGTAGGAAATCTCACTTCACTTTCTTCAAATCCCGATTCTTTCCTTGCGTCCCAGTGATTTAATTTGACACAGCAACAAGACGTTGTCATCGCATGTCCTCAACAAAAAGCACTCCCGAAGTGTGTGCATAATTTGTCCTTCCAAGAAACACTGCATAATGTGAGCACCAACGTGCGTTCTGACGAATGGAAGGATTGGTAACGGAATATTTATGTCAGGAAACACCAGCGAGTTCAGGATTCCCTCATCAATCTCAAACTTAATATGAGTATGTTGGTGACCTGTTGTCAAAACTAAGCAACGTAGAACCTTTTTCTTGTAGAAGCGGTGATTTACCAGATTCCAGCACCGTAATAAGCGGAGCAGCCTAACAAAAAGTGGCACTGATGGAAACATACATTTATCCTTCAAGAATTCCTGCAATACTGCTAAGAACAGCGTGACAGAAATAGTCGATATCTAATGTCTTAAACCTTTAATTAATGAAAGGGGAAACTGGTGTGACTACGTAATTGTCTCGATGCGTCTGAATGTGTTTCTTTATTCCCCGTCTTCGCAATTTTACATTCAATTTTTTGCCCTAATTGCTTCCAGTAAGGGCTTTTCTCCTTAAGCTTCTCTGGACAATTTCATCTTCGCGCAGTGTCCTGGGGTCTGCTCTGGTAATATGCGTAAGTCTAATAGCACCATCTCTTGCGGTCGTTGTGTTATTTCCTCGGTGGTAGCGTGAGGTATGGGAAACTCGCGGTTCTTTTTTTGTTAGAAACCCAGTTTAAAAGCGCATATTGTAGTGACCCTTTGATAAGCTGCACAACATCAGTGTCACTAGTGCGGGCAATGGCGACCTAATTCTGGTTTCAGGATGGAAAATTCAGTGTCGTTTAAGGCTTACGACGAAACGTTGCATTTGAACGCATTCTTTTTTCTTCTGCAAACTCGACATGGAGCTCATTTATGAAGTTCCTTTGAAAATCCTTCTCAAAGAGGGTCACTATAGCATAGGAAAGTTTAGTGCTTTGAATACATAAACAACAATACCACTGCAGTGAAACAGTCACATAATGCTCTCCAGAATTAGGTCGCCATTGCCAGCACTTGTGACATTGATGTTGTGCAGCTTATCAAAAGGCCACCACAATATGCGCGTTTGCAATGAGCGCAGTCTGGCCAACTGACTATCGAATTTAGCAACAGCGCCTGATTGCTTCTTCAGCACTTGTGCCTTCCCTTAAAAACGTAGGGGAACCACAATTTCAACTTTCTCGGAAAGGCGAAACTGGAGTCATCAGAGCTCTCAGAAACTGCGCGCTTGTATGTGCTGGAACAGCGTTAATCTGAGGTCGTGCCTCTTATATTCTTACCCATAACGCATAAACTCCTACAGCAAGTCTTTTTTGCGTGGTGATATGTTTACTCGCATCCTGGCGGGCGGGCTCACGTCATTTTGTCGGCACATTTAAAAGGAAGTGCTTGCTAACGATTCATGATAAGTGATAAGCTGACATTACATGTCTTTCACTTTGGGAACTAATTTAAAAAACATACTACAACATAAAACATTCGAAAGGTTCAATTTCCCGAGGTCAGAAGACTGTGAGAACGAGGAAAACAAGAACTCAGCTAATGCTTTCTGTCGCAACAGGCGAGAAGGAGCGTAGAACAATTTGGCCGTCGGCATCCAGTCATGTAGTTTGGCTTAGCTCTAGAATATTTCACATTTCTATTCTTGGATCAGGGAGTTTGGATTCATTCGAATACAAGAAAGTGAAGCATCTTCAAAGCAACACTCAAGAAGTGAATACCTTCCTGCTCACAGCTACGAAATGTGGATCGAGTTTCATTTTCAGGTTTTGCATGGGAAGTCCTCATTTCGCAATTTTAGCAGAAGCCTGAATCATCTCATCGAGATTCTTCTTACCTCATAGATAGTGACCGAATAAAATTTCTTCCGTGACTGAGGCCACACTTTGTTTCGGAAAACCCCAACTGTTCCTCTGTAAAGCACAACATCTATGGATGGATTTTGCCAATGCACCTCACTTTCTTCCTGGGCAGTCTTCATCGACTGTATGCGAATCATAAAATATTTTAACTGGTCAGAGTGCCCATCATTCCACAATGAGCATCCTTTATTATACGTGGCTTTTAAGTTCTGTAGTCGATGTTCATAAAATTGAAATATCCGACCACTAAAAGCCGAGTGGTCTTTTATTTAAGGAAGTGGCTAAACGACATTGTCTTCGGATTTTGCCGCTTTGAGAGGTAGCGATTCTTTTCAGCGAGTTATCATCGTTTAGATTGGCCAACTGAAAACTAATTTATAAGATCCCGTTACTTCGAAGAATGTCAGAAATGTTACTGCTTATTAAGCGCAGATTGAGATGACAGCAGAAACCAAAATGAACCCAAGGAGAAACGCTCAAGCTCGAAGATATTGCGCTGAATTTTTGAAATGCTGAAAGGCATTTTAAAGGGCATTTTATTCCAGCGAAATCAAGCATCAACACCTCCGGCAGAAGCGTTGAGAAGAATGACTGAAACGAGGATGATTTTGACGATGTTGAAACCAATGATGCAGAGACTTTCCGATGAACTTTGCTTTCTGCTGCTCGCATCTTTGAAAACATTGCATAAATGGGGTGCATTGTCTATATGTTCACAAGTTAGATGTCATTCTCTATCGGATTCTTTCATTTGTTTGCATCGGAATATGTTCTATAAAAGTTGTAATCTATTTCATCGCTCAGAGTGTTTTTTAATCGCAGCAACGCGTAGCATACCTGTTGCAAACACCTCTCAGATTCACATATTGGTGCGAATTCTATGTCTGATGGGTGAGTTCCATTGGCATAAAACAGGAAGGTGTGTCCATCTGCAATCAGTGCAGTAATCTCAACATCTCTATCCCTCCCAAGTGCTTGACGTAAAAAAATCTCTGTTAAAGTTCTCAAATATGCATCTTTTGATACCTGACATTCAACTTCGTCGAGTTGCTTAAATATTCTGTCCTTATATCAAACCGCAAAATTGTGCAGCGCAGTGAAACGATATCGGAAATTAACCAAAATACAACGACGCTCTCAGCTGCTCTGACCACTCATGCCCTCATTGCTGTTGCTTCAACGGATCTAAGTTGAGATGTGGCGCAAATCTGGGAACTTTATGGCTTAGTGGTTTAACGACGCTTGATCCTTAATATTCCACTCGAGACTAACGTTGCATTTCTAAGGTGTATGAGACATTTGGGACTTCACGGTTAAAACATAAACTTGGAAAAAAAGAGAAACAGCAGATTAATCAGTCGCCACTCCGTTAATGCCATTAGCAGCAACACTTTCTCTTTAAATAATACTGAAAATACCTGTCATTGTCTAAGGAATCTCTACTAACAAAGCAGTCCTGTAGTTACGGTGGTACATTTCACCATACTAGACCAGAACAATATGATTGAGGACGAAATTGGATTTTTATGTGAAATTTGCACAATCCATTGAAATGTTTTCAATCCTAGTCATAATGGCAAAAGTGAGAATAAATGGTATATGTTTCTTATGCATTTCCTCGGTGGGAATACCAAAATGTCAATTATAACCGTATCTTTAATAAGTTTTTTTCAAAAAAAAGATCTGGTAAAGGCCACGTCTAATGCTACTAAGATGCACGTCATATTTTCTTTTTGATTGCACCATCACCTCCAATCTGTGCAATTATAGTAAAAGGCACATATTAAGTCAGCATCCTGGAAATTTAGCCAAGTTTCTAAATAACAGTTGTGATCGTCATAATTCACGACTCCTTTGTCAACTCTTACAACATTTGCTCAGGGTAATTTGGACATAATTCCTTCAAGTGCTCTTGGGAGTACTTTTAAAATGGGAACGAAGTTTAGACCCAAAATTGATAAGCACCTTCTCCTGGCTACAGAGGATGTGGCGCAATCTTTAAACAAACTAATTCTGCAAACTAATGGGACCGAGCACACTAACGTGGACAATTTTAAAACAATTCATATGCTACACGGCGCATTAACGAAGCCTTTAATGACGATTTCTATAAAGGAGAAGTCGATACAACTGATGGTCTAGATTACCGTAATAGTATAATACTTAGCAATATGCAATCTGGCTTCGTTATTGCGATCACAATGTTGATGCAGGAAGCTCGGAATCATCAACATTGGGATCAATGGCAACCAAATCTATGAGCATGTTGAAAATATATAGGAACGAGACACTATTTCATTGACATTAAGGAGGAAAACGCGACGTTAGCCAAAATGTTTGCCATTCTTATATTACACAAAAATTATTCATACAAGTTTAGTTATACAGCTGGGGCCAATAAGTTCACTACAACCACTGTCCTGTTTGTTGCATATCATCCGAAAAACATTTTAGCAAGTATTGTAAAAGAGCAAGTCAAAGAAGAGGGAGTAATTGTTACTATAGTGCAAAAAATTCTGGATATGGTTAAAAAATATGATATAACTGTTAGAACGATTCTGACTGCTGCTCTTTCCGCTTATTTACTGATGTGCCACACGAAGATATTATTGAAGCAATAGAATTTTTAAACTGTTTTGAAAATTCAAAAAAGGCTCATCTGAAAGTCGGCAACCACGGGGCTTTATTTTAAACGGAAATTATGAATCTGCAGCAGATGCACATCCTTTCGATGAGGAACAGATAGTGGAAGTGACTACGCTTATTGTGTAGCGGCCTTTTTGTTTTTAAGCAGAATGAACGATTACCGGTTTATGAGTCGCAATGCCAGTCTCGATATCTCAGTTTGTCTCTCACCGAATATAATTGTGCGAAAATTTCACACTTTAATGCTATTGGTTATAGGAAAGCTGATGACTCACTAGGAATTTTAATACAGAGAATTTTCGTAGCACCACTAAAATAATTTATGGAGATTCTTTACAAATCGAAATTACATACAACGATGGCGAGGCTATTTCTCTTGAACTTAATCTTGATTGTTACCCGCAAAGGTGTTATTTTAAACGTGTCCGATAAGGCAGAACATTTTGATTTGCAGTGAACAATATACTCAATTAGACAGTAATATTCCAGCGTTCATACACGAAAACCATATAATTTCTCAGGTCTTCCGATTTGGCACAATACGTTCAGTTAGAATAGATTTTATCGATGAATGTGAAGATCTGCTGGAAATTTAGAGAGAAAGATCTGGGTGTTATACTAATGGAAAAATACTTATCGAAGGCATTAGTTAGTAAACCAAAATTAGTTTCAAGTTCGCCTATCCCAAAACGCGCAGTATTAAAGGTTTGATCAAAGAAATGTTTTAAGCATTTTGACAGTTGTTGATTTCTATTATGCCAGCTAAAGGGAATATCTGTTCTCACCTCACCACATTTAAGAATTGCTACGTGAATTATATTTCCTATCTTATATTCTATATATATATATATATATATATATATATATATATATATATATGCATTTATATATGTTTATATCTATTTTTGCAGTTACATTTACAGCTGTTTTGATATCTGTATATCGCACACATGCAATTCATCTATTCTGATAGAGTGGCAGTTTGATTGATCTACAGCGACATTTTCTTGAGTTGATGCACAAGATTGATATATTGATCAACATAGGACAACACTTTGACGGGGTTGATCTCAATAACGATGATTTCGTCCGTAGAAAATATGTGATTATTGTTTTCTTATGCTTGAGTAGTGCAAACGGAGGACTGGAACACAAGGGGTGTGGTTTTATCTCATTTTGACGTCTCTTAATAGTTCTGAAAACGTTCTTCCCTGAGCGCACTTGGACATGATGGAATGGTTAAGACTATTTGCTTCTTTTATCAAAATAAAATAAAACTTTTAGGTTATAATCCCATACTCGAGTAATTACGTACATCGCCTTATGATATTCCCCGCTCATTGCATCTGATGTTTTCAACCCGACAAGTCTCTGGTAGAAGTTTTCTGATACCATTCCTTCAATATATATTTAGCAACCACATTTCCTGCTGACTTTGAATAATTAGCATACCTTGATTACTTCAGTACTTATTTAATTATTCATATATAACATTATAAGATTCTATATAAGTTCCACTTTATTCACTGGGCAAATGCGTATATATGTTAAGTTTGTTTAGCGACGATGCTTTATGATATTTCTAATATTCGGCATGCGTTTGTACTTAGTAACCAGCTGCATGTTCTTTGCTTAGCTCTTATTTTTAACCTAGACTAAACCTTTCCGACGTGCAAAGAAATGTAAAATGACAGTAAAAGAGGACCTTTCTCAAACTCTCAACCAACGGTTGCGGAAAAAAATAAGGAAAACCGATAACAATGATGAGGTGAGCCCTATATTCAAGATTTTCATGTTCATTACATAATCATGACAACATTGTTCTTACATATTTGTCTGCTATTCACTTCTTTACCCGGTTTGCAACACATGTTTATAGTGCCTATTTTATCTTCCGCCATTAACAGGGTTGTGCGTTTCGTTCTGACGATTCCCTTCGCGTAACGCAGGTGTACATTCCAACGAATAAGGGTCGGAACGTGCCTACCTTTTATTCGCATATCTATTTCATTCATGTCTAAAATCTTCACAGTCAACACATCATCTTCCAACATCAATCTTTATGTTTCAGGCTTCTGATATTATGATGTTTCTCTGTAAAACCATAACGAAACGTTACTAAAATTGAACATGATAATCACTGACTAAAGATCTTGATTTCCTATTTTCCAAAATTAGATGGTATTCTTATGCACATCAGCAACCGTTCTTAATAAGCCCCCTATCCAAAATTCAGCACTTTTGTATAGTTGATAGATCCGGAATCAACTCTACTTACCTGCGAAATCACCATACTAAAACCTATATTTTCTAGTTTTTTATAGATACGATTTCTATGCTGCAGAAGGCTGTTGTGCTGTATTATAATCGGTTCGATACTGTGAGCCCAAGTGGTTCTCCTCTATTCACATTCTTATACCTGTAAAGTGCCTTGTTGCAATATTATGCAAATGCGCAGTCTGAGTGTCTATGTGTCACTTCATCCGTTACTCGTAACTCGATATTCATTCGAATGTAAACAGCAGATTGGTTCGATGTTGTAAATGCCCCGAGTAATGCCTACACATATTCCCAAACTAAAAATCTAAATAACAGCTGTAGTCAGCGCCGCGCATTAAAGTTTGCTTATGTCGTAGAATGAGTGAGAACTGGATGTGCAGCCATTCAGGTCTATGGATTTTTACGAGAGTTCGACCAGTGTATTGGGCACGTGTTATTTCATTTAGGCAGAAACGAAAATGATTGTTCCGGTAGGAAATTCAAAGTCACTAGGAAGAGAGGCAGAGGAGAAATTCCACAACGTCAAAAGAAATGTAGTGGGATGGTGCTGTGGATGTGGAAGCAGGGAGGGAATTTAATGCAAGCAAAGCACCCTCATTTCAGCATTGGACGTCACCTTCAGGAGGCAGTGCTCAGAACAAGAATCTAGGAAACCATTAAAGAAGTTTCCGGAAGGCGTGAAACCGTTAATGGATGACGTCGAAAATCTCTTTAAAACCACTAAGAGCTTTATCTCGTTTAAGTGATCACTTAAAAACGTAATCCCTCATAGCCGCTGAATGATAAATTAAAAAGATTAACCGAGGAGCACTTGCTAGACTACATATTCCAGTGTTAGCAAGCTTGCATCACTCGAGTCAATAAAGCACATTTGAAATGTTCAGTCAGCTAGGCTTCATTTCAAAAGCATATATATGTTTTCATGCATTTCATAGGTCAGTCGGAGGTTCACAAGGCACGGTCGGAGTCTGATCCAGCTGCTCGCTATATCCTTTTATCACATAATCAGATTTTTCATTAATAGCACTTGAAATGTTATTACTCTCAAAAGTCCATAATAAAATCGCATCGTGCGGCATTTCCCATGGCACAAGAACAACTTCAATAAATTGATAAGACAAATCAATACTTCGTAGTTAATCTTTTCTTCTTTATTTTTTATATAATGCAAAACCTGCAACAAACTCAGAAACAGCTTAATCCTGCATGAAAACCAATTGCTGCTATCTGCTATCAGTGTGCGAACAACGATGCGAGAAAGGACATACGTCGGGATCCTTTATCAAACCCAGCTAGGACGAGGGCAGCAGCTTTTTCTAGAAGAATACGTGACCTCTTCTCACTGAGAAATCTGTCTGAGAACCCCAATCTCTGCCATAGTAGGGAAGTCTATATTAGCAATAGAGAAGACGGTCCAAGAATTTTTCGTTACAACATTAAGGGACTGGAAAACATGCAGAGGCTTTGAAATTGTTGAATTTACTGTGACAAACCAATTTACTTTTAAAGCGATGTCGGCTCTGATGCGACCATCTAAAGTGTCTCAGAGAAGACGACCTGTTAAGGACCTAAAATGTATTTAAAATGATGTATCATTCGATAAGATGAAAATCTGCTGCGTTTTGCCGCCCACGATAAGGACCTTGCAGATGTTATTAGGTCTTCTTCTTCTGCATATTGCTCAGTTCCAAAAGTTTACATAAGATTTGAATGTAAAGATTTACGAAAACCCTTACTAACATATGAAGCTATCAGGCAGTTATGACTGTGGTCGAGAGAGCGTACAAAATTGCTTTGGGTGAAACATACGACCACTGTGGATGAATGGGCGATTTGGACTTCTTAATTTGTAACCACCTGGTAGCAGTGAAGGAAAGCTGAATACATCTTAATCATCGGAGTGGAATTCAAGTAATAGCAGATTTTTCGACTTCTAAACTTTCCTAAAATTAGTTCCCGGCCACTTTGAATTCCTCAAGTTAATCGCACCGTACAGTGCAATTGATGTGTACCAAAAAACGAATGCGCATCGCTTATCAAACCCAGCAGAAGCGCTCTTCAAACGTGGTTAACGTTCTCCTGCTTGTATATAATCCCGCAATATTCTTCGGTTACGCCGAATCGAATAAGAAGAACCTAAAAACTAGTACTATTTTCTTAACTAGCGGGTTTCTGAGTTTTTTACCTTCCCACAAATTTACACGTTTCTTCGGGTTAAAGCATTTCGAAGGATGCTTAGAATTTTTCATAATCGACAGTAACGGAGGAAAAGTGAGAGAAATCACGACTTCGCAGCGAAATCATTCAATTTACCTGCGAGGAAGGAAGACACTACAGTGTTGCTCTGATTCAGTGGTGTTAACACAAACTTGCATAGGCTGAACTTGCAAACGATATGATAATGTTCACTTGTGGAGGTGCCTAAATGCAAATCGTTGTGGTAGCTCAGCATAACTCGGCAACAGTTGACGGCTGCAACAA
Source organism: Parascaris univalens (assembly GCA_037576465.1). Classification (NCBI taxonomy): domain Eukaryota; kingdom Metazoa; phylum Nematoda; class Chromadorea; order Rhabditida; family Ascarididae; genus Parascaris; species Parascaris univalens. The sequence goes on along the minus strand of CM075173.1, from coordinate 41,106,906 downwards.
GTGCTAAATGAGTGTTGCTTATGCTGGGACCACATTTATTGCAATAAACATCATGGAAACTTCAGTGTAATGTTTCTCACATTTCACACTGGGAGAATCAGCCAACAAATTAAGATCATCTACATTTAGCAGTTGTTGCTTCGAAAACGCCATATGGAACTCGTGCTGCAAATAGGCGCTAAACTTTTTCATTGACATCACAAGACCAAAAAGACATGCATCCTGCATAAAGAAATTAAACCCATCTCATAACTTCATCGCTACCCCTTAAAATGAAGTCTTGAATTTCATAAACAGCGATAATCATAAGAGACGAATTTGCATCGAAAATTTTACGAAAATTTTCAAACGCCGTTGGCATTAATGACTTGGGCACAGTTTATTGTGTTTTGATAAACATAGACGTTAATCAATTCCTCTATAAAGGCCATTCGCAAACTCAGTGGGCACCTATATGCAATAACAGAATATGGCCAATGCGCGCAGTTTTTCGTATGCCCTGAAACAACTCCTTTGACAATGACGCTGCTGAAAGAGAGCGCTAGGTGATTTTCGTCGACCTTTTGTGATTGCGATTTGGGTAAAAACCTCTATACAGTGGTCTATAATGCCTATTAACAGGAAAGCTGCGAACCAAACTGCAGTTCTGCCGATGATTGATCACAAGGTTTCCTCCGAAAGAAAGGAAATGTTCACCTGTTTGCCTCAGTTCACAGGTGAGGCAATTTTTGAGTCGCTAGAGAACCTTTTAAGACAGTAACTTATTTGTTTCCTTGATTAACAGGAATAATGCTACTGTATATGCACGTGAACTAGACAACGGCACAAAATTGGAGGAATAGTCTACTTTTCTACTGTAAGATTCATTAAAGCACTGTGAAGTTCTCGCCTCGGAAGGATTCACCTTATCCCTCTCCATCAAACCAAGACCATCTCGATCCAAGTATGGGCAGACTGTAAGCACATCAATTTGGTAAACAAGAAATAGGACTGGTTTACCGGCACGATCTCTCGACAATAATAAGCAACGAAAAAACTTGCTCTCCGTGACAAGAGAATATGTAAAGTGACCTAAGAAAACAATAAAACTGACAGTTAAATAGAGCCATATCCTATTTCCGTCTCTATCTATCCCTGGGAAGCTTTATCGTAAATGCCTTAGACAATATTATCCTTCCAGCGTTATCCATTCACTTTCTCTTGTCTTCATTCCTCTTGTCTTTCTTCGGCGCATTCCTTCTTAGAACGTGTATTTCAAACCCCTTCCCTTTCATTTCATCAGTTTACGCATTTTTGTTCACCAGATATAGCGAAGACGAAGAAGATGTCGACGATGAATTAGTGGGACTTCCGGTGCCAAGCAGCCCCGGTTAAATCCAAACATTCGCCTCCACCGATGAATCGCCCGAGTTTTCGGTGACGACAAAATGAGGCAAAATGAACGTATTCGTTTCCTATTGCGATTGTGTGTGTACATACCTATCAAGTTTCGGGAGCTATATAAATAGCCCTCGAACGCCTAGGGCTTCATCGTTTTACTGTGCATTCACTGCTTTCTCTAATGCAGTAATTTCTTACGTGTTCTCTAGCGTAGTTTGAGCGTCACTCTGCTCGTTCAGTTCCCTCGTTAACAGCCTTCCCTTCACACCCGGTGGCCTCGGTACAAATGTCTTTTTGCCGAAATAGCGGCTTCGCGTTACTGCCGGTCGCTGAAACGATTCTGTGCTGTCACATATTCGACCATTTATATTGGCTAGGAATGATGTCTCATTAATTTCTTAAAAACATGGATTTCTGAACTTGCGATGCTTCGGTTGCTTGCTACTGAAGAACTCGTTTAATAGTGAAAACTTGATGAACATTCAACGAGCTCCCTTTCGTTTCACAATCGCACCTGTCATACTAACATCACCTGACACTGACACTTTCGTTGCAAACACTTTCACGCCTTTAAGTGCCTACTTACTCAGATGGCCAAGCGAAGAAATGCTTTCATCGTTATTAAATGACGTGCAACAACCGCAAAAATAAAGAAAATCTCTTGGAGGACGTCTCTGACATACAAGCGGAAAATACAGTGAGCTCTGCTGAGAGGCTTCATAATTTGGATGCTCTCATCGTCTTCACTTCTTCATAAATTTCGTGCGTCGCTTAAGCTTGAACAGTTTTTTTTTTTGAATCTCAGCTTCAGTTAATAATTGTACGCCGCAAAATGCAAGAAAGTTTATTCGAAGCAAATGTTTCACTTCCAGCTTGGCAAGCCAACCGGTTTCGCTTGCCATTAACAAGATATGAATCACCAAGAATCTTTAGTGATCGGAACCTTTTCGTGGATTCTCTACAATTCCTTCAATTAGATGGAATTAAAATGAAAGCGAGCCTGTGTAAAATATGCATGCATCTTCTGCATGAAATGCGCATATATTTGCACGAAGTGAAATTGCATAAATTAAATGCCCCTATCCTCCTTCGAAACTGATACAGACAGCGCTCTTGAATCTGCGTAAATTTGTAAATGTCTATATCTTCTGAAAACCGATGGGTGACCATGGGTGATGGTTTAGAGGTCATCCTTTTGCACCAACTGCGCCCGTCATGCTTCGCAATTATACTTTCACTCATTCCTTAGTTAAAAACCCATGGACTCACATGCATAAACACCATCGCGATGGGCCGAACGATTCGCGCTTTTTGTATATAACTTCATCCTTCCTCCCCCTCGCCCCGGCCTTCCTCTTAACGTCATCACATCGACCGATTGCACAACGACAAAAATGAACTTACGCGTTGACTACACACCCTCGCCATTCATATCAACGGCTAAAAACTGACCAAAACAATGAAATTATTCTTTGCAGATGAGTGAACTGTTAGCATAAATTAGAGCCCAAATAGAGGTCTTTATTAGATGCGTGGAGAAAAAATCAAATAAAAGAGGCGTACTTCGGCATCGCGTTAAGTTCTTTTCTAAGAAGATATTGGAGAAACGATTTCAGAACCTCAGCAATTTGACTTTGTAACTCATTTTTCTAAGCAAAGAAAGCTTCTGAAAAAATGCTCTTTGCAAGCTGCCACTATATGCAACCTTGAGAGTCTTCTCACACGGCAACGACAACACCTTCCTATGAGACTAACCACTCGCTTATATTATCTACAAAAACACGTTTCGTTACTAGACAAGGCGTAGGTGTAATGCAAAAGAACTTACAAATATGCCCTCACTTAAATGCCAATAACGTCTGTCGATGACGCTTCAAAGTCGTTCACTTCAACGTTTGCGGAACCTTACAGGCGTCTGCTCTGATCGCTCGATACCTTCGGATTAGTAAAGGTCACTCCAGTCAAGCTGAGTAGGCATTCAAAAAGCCTAAACAACAACGAAGCGAAACCCCATACAAAGTCGAGTCTAGAATGCAGCATGCATTTGCTGGTGAATGAAAAGCACATTTAGGGTAAACCAGGTAGGAAAGTAAAATCACCAAAAAAGTTGCGCAATGATCCAAGATAGAAATACGCATATGTGAAGCTGCGGGTTTTCTCTTTTCCTGGCGCAAATCTCATGGGAATGTAGAAGAAGTCGCCATATAGGATTTCTCGCAGATCACGTAGTTCAGCTGAGCTTGTACATTTCGCCGGCAAATTATGATTTGAAAATGCTCTCTTTATCTGCCACCATGCATGTATTTCGCTAGTCGTCATAATTCTGTGATTCATATCACTATGAAAAAAGATCCAAAACCCACCGTTTCAGTGAATTAAGTTAGCAGTTCAGGTGGACCTTGTTTGAGCTTCAGTCGACAACCAAGAGAAGATCTAAGAGAAAACTGCATGCAGCGACACACTTCAGTACGCTCTCCACCTCACCGGTCACTCTCGAAAGTTTCCAACAAAAATGAAAGATGCAGAATGACGCCTTCATATTTTGAATAATTCGCGCAACCCAGCAAGTTCCCCATAACAATTTATTTGCATTCGCTCAATGCTATAAATTGAAAGTTCTACTGATGTAAAATAAAGTGCGCAATCACCCCTTGCAAACTGATGGATAAGTTCAGCAAATGATGGGGGCGCACAAAATAGGAGTTATATTTAGCAACTCCAGCATTCGTGGTTTTCAAGTCGACAGAAAACAGAGCACACAGACGTGCATATAAACACGACGTCACTACGCTGCGTCCCCGCTAAGCAAATCTGTTAAGGCGCATCAAAATGCACATCAGGACGGTCGGAACAAACATCCGTCCGAGGATTCGAAAAGAAAAAGTCCTCGAAGGCAGTGAATGTGAGCTCCGTGCAACAAAACGTTACACGCGACAGACTGAACACGAATCCCCGTAGTCGATGGAACTCACGAGATGAGGCTACTCTTAGTATCATCTATCAGCTCTAGTAAACAAGACTGCCTCGAAACATGTGAACATAACAACCACTCTTTCATTTGCTCAGACATAAGAAGTGATCTAATGAATGGTGAGGACTGGAAGTATGGTTGCCACAACACCTGTTGGGAAATCCTGAGGAACAATGTAGAGAGTGAGTGCATTTTGTGGCGTACTGGTACAGCATGGTAAGTGAGTCATTCGCCTTTATTCTCCTCCCTTCTCATCAACATGAAATTTGAAACAATGAAATTCAAAAAAGTTACCCAATGATTATATCGTCTCGCTCCCTTCTGAGCAGAATTTAAGCTGAATTCTCCTGCCATGTAAATTCTTTTAGAGGTGGCCCAATTTATGCGGTTATTCTGATGCGCGTCCTAGTTCGCCCCGGATTTAACTGGAACCACTGATTCCTTTTTAGCGCAACAAATAATGATTACGAACGTTCATAGCATATTAATTTCACTGAAACTAGCGCTAGTGATTGATCCTCATGCTGAAGAAAATTGCTTGAATGGAAGATGTTCTTGGAATACAGGAATCTCTAAAATTTCCCCACCCACCACATGCAGCCTCTAATTTCGACGCAAGGGGAATTTTTTAAGGAGTAAACACCACCATAGCTATTTGGATCTTGTGTTGTCCAAAGTCCAATGACTCTTTTAATTTGGATTGATAGACTTGGATGAAACAGCTTTCAAATTTATGGTCCAGAATGTTGAATTACTTCACTTACGGCACCCGATATTTCATCCCCTTCTGAAGAGCACTCAGCGTTGTCGGCTTTAAAGCGAAAATAGCTGGAGATTTTTCAAATTTGAGGCCTCCGAAGTTAAGCCCCTAATTTTCATCAGCACCTTTTATAGCCGCGCCTCAATAATTCGGAACTTTGGGTGAAATGCTACTTTCCACTACTGAATTCAAGCGTGAAGAAAATTACAGACATCAATTTCAAGAGAGATTGAAGCTGGAAAATCGGAACTATAAAATTCTCTAACGCATCAAGAAAAACAGCTTCTTCAGATGCGCCGAAGCATAGTGGTGATAAAATCTGCTTGGGGACAAAAATATTAGAACGATTGGTCAATGAAATGGGCATAATCGGCAGAAAATGAAGCCCATGAATGATGTTCGCGTCAATTAACTGAAGAATTCCAAAAAATGTTTACTTTACCTACAGCCTTTATCTATAACTCCAAGCTATTTTCCATTCCATACAATCCCCACGGTAGTTCACCGAAGGAGTAAATGGAATGAAACTTCTTTTATTTCTGTGATAGCATGCATTTTTGTGCGACAAAATCATCACGTCTCAAAGCATGCGGCAGTCAAAGGTTTCAACGTTGCTTAAAAAAATTTATTTCCAGCATTAACTTTACTTCTTTGGTATGAATATAAGCTTGAAATCTCCTAGTAATGGCCTGATTTCTTCATGAGCTTGTTAAAACCGCTCCGTTTTATTGATTGGCAACGAACAGTCCCCAACTTATGGTCGCCCCCAAACGTGACGATATGCATTTCAAACTGCATGCAACATCTTTTGGAGAAGTAATATATAAGTGAAAAGGAATACTATTTCGCCACATGGCGCACTTTACAGCTGCTGTTTTTCTTCCCATAAGTATTGCATAAAAAATTTTATGTCTTCCGCCCTAACCTTCGATCACTTCTCGCAACAAAATGCTCACGAAAACTTTTGCTTCCGCTAAGACCATCCGCAGGACAGATTAGATTGTTGCTTAGATTTTGTCCATCCATAATTTTGATAAGCGCCTGCTTATGAATATCCCTCGCCGAAAGTAGGCTCGTGGGGAGAAAATGTCAGCACAACAGCAACCCTGATTCTGTCACACGAAATTTTTCAAAAAATTCACAAATTCTGGATAGTAGAATGACCAGCTGATAAATAAAGAACGATCGAAAATTCTCTCCTTCTTTCTTACCTCGCCTAGTCCCACGACTGTTACAATTGTTTCTCCATGATGCAGCTAAAAGGTGGATGCGGACGCTACATAGGTTTTAGCTTACTATCCTTCAGCAATTTATGGCGAATTGCGCCTAATCTAAGAGTATTTACTTGATCCGATCGTAGCTTTTTAAAGCTTCTTCTAGTACTGGAGCATATATCTGAAATAACCATTCCTGTTTAGACAGAATATGGAAGCAAATCATCCGCCCCCTCCATATATGAACCCGCTGCTCTTTGCCATCTTCCATGCATCATGCGATTTACTGGGCAACACGCGCTGTGGAGTCGACGCATGCCATCGTGTCGTCGGAATCATCTACTTTATATTGCACATTTTTTCAAACGCCGCGACTGAAATATTACTTTTTGTCTGAAGTTGACAGATCGCACTTTAGTGGATTGAATCCAATCTTACTGCAGAAAGCATTCACATCGCATAAGTGCTTACACCGCAGGGAGGGCAAAGATAGCAGCGCATAATAAAAATGTGCCATTGTACATTATTCCGTTTCAACTTCCTTTACTGATCCGTCGCAAAGGTGTTCATAAGCAATGAGAAGACCTCCAATAGTGAATTTTCTTATGGAATCAGCCTGCCTATGTAATTCCCCAGTCGAAGAATTCGTTGATGCAGCGAACCTATTTGATATTGGAAGAAATTTGCTGATAACTTATATGGCATAAATAATCATCAATAATTATACATTAAACCATAAAGAAATCCAGGCTGCAACAGTAATAAAACCGTCACACTTCACCTCCACGGCGTTCATCGTTGACAAATTCAAACGAGTGAATGATTGAAGGGAGAGAAAAACCTATAGGCATGCACGGAGCCACGTGGCCAACATAAACACACATTTTGCAATGTAAGTGAGGATAAGCATCCCACAGCCGTGGATTTATTTTTCAAGCCATTCGAAAAGTTGCACAAAGCCGGAATTTGACGTGCAACTACTGCAACACAGGACTTTGAAAATGTAAAAAAGCAGGTGATCTTTTAGTGTGGAGTGCAATATGGAAAACAGTCTCAGATGTGATATCTGCTAGTAAATTTCACCGATATGTACTCAACATTACCGGTCAGGTATATTGAACAATGAGGTTAACGGTGACAAAATGAGCTCACAGCTATCTGGCGTTAATATGATGATCTTGGAACCTACGTGCATACTAGGTATTTCAAAGCATTCAAATGTCTTGCCCTCAAATGAGCAAACATGGAGCATAACTCAAAATACCGGTTGACAGCAAAATCATGAGTGAATCCAAGCTGGACGTAATTCTAAACCTTTGGATCCCCTCCTCAATCAGCTTCTAATTTATACGATATCAAGGTTAATATACGATATCGCAAACGCGCTCAACACGCTTTTACCGTCCATGTGCTGCTATTCGACATTGTCATTGTGAAGTGCCGCCGTCCCAGTATCTATTAATTTAAGTTTAACGAAACCTTAAATCACTAATTAAGATGATAAAGATTGGACACAGGAAAGACCTGAAGATTCAAAAACGGATAATTAACCGTGACGTTCGGGGAAAGAAATAACCGGAAACAGTGACACTGAAAGAAGAATAATGCAACACTATTATGAATCACTACTCTCAGGGAGAGCAATTCCAGCTCAAGAACCGTGAACCTGAGAGTAATCGCAGGCAATAACAGAGGGCGACTATATAAATGTAAATATATACAGGGCGCCCTCAAAAGTTGAAGAGGGGAAGGAGACGCAGTTCGAAATGAAATGCAGTAGGTGAAAGCAGTGCAGCTGATCTTGGTGTTCTCGCAAATCTGAGCATCTAATATCATTTTCTCCTAACTCAACTGTCTGTCCTACTTGCTAGATGAGTGGATCCACTTATTCATGCAACCGGTTGCACATCTCTGACCTTTGCTGCTAAAATAAAGTTGTGTAGTAATATCTCCTGCTCACACTAGACTGCAGTTTCACCAAGCCTTCTATTCCTGCGCTCAGCATAAACCTATCTTCAGCAAAAACGTTCGCTTTACGACGAACTGAAGCAAAAAGCCCTTAGTTGTGATCGCACTCGAGGGTTGCCTTTTCAGGTAAGTCAAAAAATTGTTTTGTTGGTCCGATCATTTGCCATTTTCGATCCTCTTCCTATAGGGCTCGCATTGGATGGTTGATATCGTTATAAATTATCAATCATAATGCAAAAGTGCCTTCATAGGATACTTTTTGTATGTTTTGTATGCTGTCACAATGCATCTCGCGAATGCAAACTTTGCATTCGAAACGCTCATTTTTGTACTGTTTTAATAAAATCGCGGTATGCTGTTGGCTATGCCGCTCAAATATCATTTCGAAGCGGATGCATCTCTCGGCAAGTATATCCCCATTTTATGAACTGCAGAAGTGTCGAGGCTAGCGAAGCGGAAATTTCCTCTCAAGAGTAATTGTTTAGTGGCGTTATATGTTTTATTGAGTTCACAGCACTGAATGGTAACTTTATTTCCTCATGACATGCAATTTGAGTTATGGGATAGCCTTCGGTGATGAATAACTAAATGAAAATTGCGAATTTAACGTACATCGAAATGATCTCGAAAAAGCGCAGTAAATGAAAAAATTAGATGCACTCGCCAAAACAACGATCAAATCACAAATATCGACAATGATCGTAATAGTCGCTGAGAAAAGGAAGTTCTCCTGTCCGATGATGTGTTCGATTATGTCAAGTGCTGTTGGTAAAAGCCTTGAAATGAGGAATTTGGTCATTATAGCCATCAATATACGCTCGGAATCAGATGATCGATGCCGTAATGTCCTGTGTGAATACTTTGAAATTGTAGTTCGTTTATATGATGCATGATGTAAAGCATAGGATACTCGAGCCGTTATGAAAGATAAGATAACATAAGGCAGAAGGGAGTAGAAGAATAGAGCACCAACGATTCGATATCCAATCATATAGAGGCGATTTCGAACCAATGATGTTTGTTCAACACGAAGCGTATTGTTCACTGAAACAACAGTCAACTCAAATAGCCGAGGCAATGTGTAGATGAGTCCCAATAGAAGGATCGTTGCACAGATGATGTGAATGCGTCTTGTTGGATTCGTTGTGGCACAGTAGGAGAGCTGTTGACGCAGTGGTCTACATAATGCCTCGTAGCGATCGTACATCATTGCACACATCAGCCAAACCGATGCAGTTAGCGTTGCATTGCTTAGCATATAGCATGTTGGAAAGAACCGCACATATGCATCGAATGACTCATCCAGTAATGCCGGTAAACAGTACATTAATAATGCGCTTATCAGTAGCGCTGAGTCGGTGCAAGCAATCCAGAAAAAATAAATGTGAATCACCGGATGCGAACTGCATCGCGGTATTGCCGACGTACCCTCGGACTGTCGCCTCATTTGAGGATGACGCCGTATTCTTAGCAGTGTGAAAATGGTGAAAAAATTCAGTAAAACACCTATTACAACAACGATTGCAGTTATAGGCCCATTCAGCACCGAAGACATTGTACTGAAGGCAGTCAAATCACTATCCGGAATTTCAAGCGTTTATTCCGTATAGCCACTCCCAGTACTCAGTGCGGCTCATGGAAGGCGTGGCTGGCGCAAAAAAACACTCTTTATGAAATTTGACGACGGAGTGCGGTATTGAATCAGCTATGAGATATGTATCAAAATCCATAAGGATTGAGTTAATTATTACTAAGGCGGATGTTTGCAGAGGGACGCAAATTATATCCCTCGATGAATGTTTGGCAGCATCATTGAAGTATTTTCAGCTATTCATTTGGCGACGACCGCAGCTAATGATTTCGCCGCGAATATATGTATTTCTAAATTATGAAATAGCTGCTGTGATATCTTCATTCACAGAAACCGAACAAAATCCAATAGATCAATAAGAAAGCAGGAGAAAGAAAGAGCAAGTACAAGGAGATAAGATAAGGCTTTAAAGAAACAAGATGTTAGAGCGATTCTATAGAAACTAATTGTCACGTGAATTAAAACTGCTCATATTTCTGCAGTTCAAAATGAGAGTATATAAGCATGCAATAGAATGTATGCAGTTCACAGCTTCTTCCTTGTCTTATTGTTTTGAACAATGGTGAGGTTGAAGAGCGAAAAGACTGCTAAGGAAGTGAAGAGGAAAACACAAGATTATATGATGAAGTACCCACTGAGAGCAGTTAAGAGGATCATGATATCGTCAGAACGAATGCATGGCCATGTGATAGAAAAATGTATGATTGCTATTAGAAAGCGGAAAGAACAGTTCGAATCTCAAGTCGAACAGGTAATGAAGAAGGAAATGAAGAAAGATAGACCAGAATTGAACTCTTAACTGCAAAAAAGGATAAAGGGGTAAATGAGAGTGAAAGCGAAATGTTAAAACATAACAATCAAATCGAAATATTTGTGATAACACATATAAAACGAGATAATTATGACGATGAGATTGACGATTATTGCATCGTATAAACTGATTCGTTACTGGGATGAATGTGGCCTGATAAAGCGAAAAAGAAGAGAGATCATCCGATTGACAATGAGGCATTCTTTTTGCTGCATAAAGCCGATTTAGCAACAATTGTGCAAGCTTTTCAACGTCTATGCGGAATTTCAGTAGAGGCGCAAGGAAAAAGAGGAATTAGAATCGGTCTACCTGTAACAAATATTATTACAGGTGAGGCATCAATAAACTGAAAGAGTAAATTAATGCAGAAGTATTACACGCCATTTTACGTAATGAAAAGACTTTCTGCCACTGCATAATCACGCAATGCACTTAGATGAATATCGTTCTCGATCATCGTGCAGAGTTGCCTATCGAGTCGTTAACTGGAAGATGGTGCACGAAAATTCGAGAGTGAAATATTTGTATGTGGAATGAAATGAATGGAATTTTCAATTTTAGAAAGATACCATTCTGCGGAGCGTTTCATGAATAGTGGAAAGTAAATGACGGAAAGATGAGAGGAATATGAACTGAATTCAAAGAATAACGTCATTACTGCTATGATTTTAGAAGGTTACTAAATTTCCTAAGAAATGGTTTACGTAAATGCGTTTATCATCAATGCAGATGGAAAATATTTTTGAACTCTTAAACGATTCCGTTGACCATTTTTTGTAACTTGAATAAAACTCTTCATTTCTATATCAGACACTTCAGCGTTCTGAATCTTGGCGCACCACTGAACCGAGTTTCCTTTGTGTTCTCAGTATATCAAACCAAATGAGGACTGAAAGCATTTTTTATTACGGAAGATTTATGATGGGCAACATATTCACCTTCTGAAGGAATGACTTTATCAGCAACGGCTGATAAACGACGCATCATTCAGCAATGAGGACGGGACACTGCTTCATAGAGAAAATATGACTTTGTAAATGCGCATTCTCGAAAGTGTGATCGAAGTCAATTATTGGACTTAATGCACTGAGGTTAACGTCAATTGTTAACCTATCGAGCCTCCTTTGCATCACTAAGTCCGATTTCTTGGTGCTTTTAATGGAAGAGGACTCTTTGACGGACTTCAGCGCCCCGCGGTTAGAACGGAAAAATGGTGAGGACAGCTGACGAATAAGAACGTGTGCGTTTGTTTTTAGTTCCAATTCTTCTGCAATATCTATAAATGACAGCATCACATTACAAAAAATGTGCAAATGAAGTGCGAAATGAATCAGAAACGAGACGAAATTCTAGGCCATAAATTTTATCTATTCTAAGTGGATGAAGCTGCGAAACAAATCAAAAAACATGCCAGAAGTACGGAATAACAGGCCTCATTTTATATGTCAGCACACTCGCTAATATATGTAAGAATTTCACACGTGTATTTGGTATATTTTCTTCAATTGTTGCTAAATTTCGTGCAGATCGGTGATTGCAGTAATGAAAAAATAAATCCACATCTTTTGAAGACAGCTAGGTTATAAGTTTCAGATTCCACTAGTATATTCCCCACTACGCCTTAGTAACTGCCAGCTCAAGTTGCTGCAATAAGTGATGTATATATGCTATTACCACTACCTTCGCATAACACTTATGAATAGGCACAAGACTAGCATATAAAGCAGCACATATATACATAAACTAATAGTGCAGCTATGTAGGAGAAATCAGGGAACTGCACAGAGAATATCGAAGAAAAACATTGATATCGAAGAACATAGCAGAAAACGGATGCGAAAATTTAGCTTCTATGGCGTTTGTCTGAGGACATAATTCAACTGCGACTGAAATTTCATTTTTGCGAACAAACACCTGAAACTCTGTTTGGACGTGGAACATGCATACAGTGCGATACAACTGTAGCTGAGTGTTCATAAGAGTGTATCGTTACGCGCAGAAATTTGATCAGAGAATTAACCACATTCAAGTGCCGTAAATCACTAGGCTCAAATGCGAAGAGCGGATCAATGAAACAATCACTGAGGAAGTTGCAAGCTTCATAATCTCCTCTCAGTGCGCGCTTCAAAATAACTTTCTCCAGCTGTACTCAAGCTGGCGTTATGTTCGTCATCACTTATAAACGTTCGAAAATTTCGATTCTCTAATCATCTGCCATAATGAACATAATCTAGGCTGAACTGTAACGATCTATTTGCACTTCCGTCTCCGAATTTGAAAGTCCAATATGATTTATAGGCAAACAGTTCTTTACCTACTGCATCCGCTTGGTTCCGTTTCGATGATGATTTCTAAAAAACGTGATATTATTTCGGTGGCGAAAGCTTTAAAGTGTGCAACATGAAGGCATCACATGTGCAGCTATGATACTCGTATGAGTACTAGAAAATTTCCTCTGAAAAACTGCATTTCGGTGGCGCAGTAATTGCACGTGTGCGGCTGTCTGTCTGTTCTAATTCGAGAACCATTGAAGGAAGAGTTGCTGAATTTGATAGTTACAGTAAAGGGATCAGTTACCGCCACCCCGCATTCGCCGATCAATTCCGAGAGGTGTAATAGATCTTAAAAACTTGATGTTAGACACTTGAAATTAATCGGATCTTGATCGTGGCAAAAACGACCTTTTTGTGAAAGACTTGAACGTTGAAACTTAAAGACAACGTTATACAAGTTGTACTTTTTTGTTATCATGCGAGATTGGTTGATGAGACGGGCGACAAGAAAAAGTGCATTTCTTGATAGCTGCAGGACTCCACCACTGAAACACTCTGACTAGCTTCATCACTCATTTATTTCACATATCTCGTAGAGAATGGCAGTTATGCCTATCAACTTTTGCAGTCTTAGTGCCATTTCACTCATTTCAGACCACTACGGTGTCACCTAAGCTGCCAACATGCTTCTCAAATGTTGCGTCCGACAGCTTCGTGCCTTTTGGCAAACGAAAGCTAACGAGTGCAGGGAAATTCTCATTGAAAAGCGAACATGACGAGGACAAATTGCGACAGAATTGCTATATTCTGACGAAAAGCATCGAAGAGATGCCGCATACGTTTTATGCCAAGGAAGGTGAACGACCTCTCTTCCCGGAAATTTGAACTTGTCGGGGGAAAATTTGACAGAATTTTTGTTTTATCGAATGAAGTGCTCTCATGTGGTCAGCAATTGCCACGTGCTCTGAGCATCCCGGTTATTGGCGTAAGTATGCGACGCTGCAATACTCAGCATTTCAAAGCAGAATTAGAATATGATTGCTACATCGGCGGAAATTGATACAAACTGCTGAAGAATGTTGTGTGGAGAATATGAGGTGGAACTGTACTTCGATGCCGTGCACGCTGCTTCAGTGAATTGAAATTGCATTGTGTTCCGATTCCGACAGCTTCAACTATATGCATATCGGGTACATGCACCCATTGTGCTTGTAGGTAAGAATTGAGCGTTACCTTCATCGCGTTTTATTGTCAAAACGCAACAACAAAGCTTTAATTTCCCAAGTTTTAGGTGTGGTTCACAAAGCGGTGGCTAGGTGCACACGGATCGCTATACAGCACAATCTGACAGTGGTATTAGACAGATGAACCACCTCAGCGCTACTGTATGTTCTTGGGCAACTGGCAGAAGCAAGAAAGGTGGTCGCTGACGAGTGGAGAGCGTCAGCCGTCAAAATTTGAAGCAGTTCGACAACTAGGGCGGTCGCGGCAAACGGGAGCTCAGTGAGTGAGTTCGTCAACACCAACCGTGGTCGCAGTTGGATCGACACCAGTGGATAAAGAGATAGACTGACGATGGATCTGGAACTGCACGCGTCAACTCAGAGCTGACTAGGGCAGACAGCGAACAACGAGCGGCAACTCAATCGACAACGAGCAACAAAATGGACGTAGTCCTAATTTTTCAACAGTGATAATTGTTTTTCCTGTTTTTCTACATCGTTTGTTCACGAACCTCTATGAGCAAACTTATATGGCCAAAAATATTGACCGCCTTCACACTTCACTAACGCAACAAATCAGGCCCACGAGGGGGACAGGGAAGGAAGGAGTTTGAGCGGTCAATGCGGAATCCACTTAAACGCAAGTGTACGCAATTTTTTTCGTTTTTAGATGTCTCTTGCACTCTTTCGGATACATACCAAGTAGAGAGGTTTAGTGCTCTTTAAAATGTGTCTAGTCTTTTTCCCCAAATCTTGTTCCGTCCTACATTTCTAGCAGATATACACCGGCCATCAGCTACTTGGATCACTCACATCATATAAGAAGCTGATATCACAGAAAAGCTCCTTCCTTTATCCCAGGTTAGATATGATTCTGATAGATACTCTTCGAAATGGCTTTCATTTCGTTGTGCTTCCTTCCTTTCTACAACATACTTCCAGATTTGTCGCGACGAATTTTATATTGCCTACACATGACTGTTGCTGACTTCACTACGTCTCGACTTCCCTTCCGTTGCGTCAGCCGCTTGGGGGCCAAAATTGCGTCAACCACCCGCTTCTCACCACCGTCTCTCGCATTTCTCGAGCGGCACCACGTCAAGAATGAGAAATCCGACTACTTGGATCCAACTGTGGAGGAACTGTTAAATCATCCTGTGGGACAGGAATTGGGATGGGAGAGGCTAGATGGCTGAACTTAGGTGTACTATGAGAATATAAATGGATTAGAAGACTACAGGAGGATGCAGTGCGAAGGTCGATTTCTGCAGAAATCACGACAGTGAAACAAAGATACTATTCATTCTTTTTTATGTCCTGACAAGATAAGTTTCGCATTAAGTCGAATTGAATACGAACGGGTACGAACGCTTCAACCACGGTAAAACGTAGGCCTGCATCGGCGGTGGAACTCTTGGCAATGGACCTCGCTTGTTCTATTTGGTTTTTGTTAGGGGTGCTTTTCTTTTGAGGGAGCGCTTCCCTCAGGTGAGTTTTTGTGGTGACGAGAATAAAACTGTTCAAGTCTCCAGCCAGTTGACATTGCAGTTGCTATTTACGCTCACTTGACTCACTTCAACGTGTTGTGCGCCGTGTGATTGTGCCGTGTTCAAAGGTATATTTTGAGTCCACCCAAACGGATCAGCCCTCCATCATTGCTTTACAGGAAAATACCACTTTCCATTTTGCGAGTGAGGTGGTATGTTGTATACTGCCGCCCCCCATCTTGTGAAGCACTCGCCTTGCAGTGCTCAGTGTTTTTAGCAGCTAGTCTCCTGTGTGTCGTCGTTTTTTCTGCATAGCCTTTTTGTCGGAAGTTTGCCCACGCCTACGTGTTCCACTTTCACTTTCTTGCAAGTACTCTTTCGTGACGTCGACGTTTACAGTTCACAGGTTATACTCTAAAGATGAAGTTGTATTGAAAGAGAATTTTTCGACATTGTGAACTTTGACCCGTCCTATCGGCGGTGATATCCAGGTGCGAGGCTGCTTCGACGGGAAAAATCAGACCTTTTTTGAAGAGTGTTGCATTAAAACCACCATTTTATGCTCGCTTTTACCGGATATACTACATTTTTATCTCAAATATCGAAAATTCTCGTAGATTGATGCTATGATTTGACTGCTGAAATGCACCATTTCAGAGGCACTCTTGTGAGAATCTTTACAGTCTGCACCAGGGTCGACGCAATGCTTCGCGTCGTAGAATGCATCCTCGCAAAGGGAAACGCTACTAACCACTGATTTAGTAGCTTGGAGTATTTGTAGAACACAGTTCAACACCTAATGCAATCATAACATTGGTAGACGTTCGAAACATGTGAGTGGTTTGTCGACTCGAACTCGTTGGTGCCAAACCGTCGCGAATGGAAGCACTTCGAGTTTAAGCTTTCACTGCTGAAACTAGAACACAGATTGCAAGTAAGATCCATCGTGAGGCATTTCTTGAGATCTTCTTCGATCAGTGCAGCAGATGGGCACACATCGTCCTGATTGCCCACACATTCCTCATCTCTTTCTTCCAAATCCATACTTAGAACATCGGGCATGTTGTGTTCTGTGCTACTTGTTGATCATTGTATCACCGAATTCATTATTTTTCGTCGTTATAGCTGGTTTAATTGATTACTTGATTGGAGGGCAGTTTCAGGGGGTTAGAAATATGGCCGAGCAGACAGAGAGAGCATTCCAAAAGCAACCGACGATCTTCTTGAACAATAAGCTGCGCACTCTCGGCATTGGTAAAAAGGCAAAGAAGGACGTCCGCTATGTACGAAATATTGGTCTTGGATTCAAAACTCCTCGTGAGGTTGGTTTCCTCTCTTACATTTATCCATTTTAACTATCTTGGAGATCGACCTAGGAAGGCAATCGGAAATCATACCATTTTTTCGTCTTCAAAGGGATGAGTGGTCATGTGCGATCCCATACTGCACTCCCCTTGTTTACTCCTGTCATCACCGCCTCACATGTAATTATTGGGGATGGCCTGTCCATCCTCACTGTTCATTCTCTTCATACTTCTTCCCCCCACACATGGTCCTGTAAGCGCACAAAATTTTATTTAAAGCGATGTTGCAACCACGTTACGTGGCCTTAGCGTTTAATACGCTGCACTGTTGCATTTGTTGTTCCCACACATTTGCAGCGACAGCAAAGTAAGGTCGCTGAAGTCCGCCTTTCCTCCTATAAGTACAAGCAGTGTGTGTGCGATGGTATTTGTTTACTGACGTGTGTTGTAATGAGCTATTTAGAGGTTCATCAAAGCAAGGGGATCACCAATAATTTTACTACTACTGCGTCCGCGGCAGTGAATCTCATCTGCAGTCGACCCATCCGTTTAAAAATGCATCGGAATTTCCTTCTGTCGTCGATTATTTCAGTAGCTGTCACTAACTGAGGGAGGAGAAAGAATTAACTACAGGCTGTAGTGCGTTTGAAGAAGAGAGCAGGGTTATTAGCCGCTTTGATTTGTGTAGTGAAGCTGTTGTTTCCATTGTTTATTTGCCAACATGGGAAATAGCGAATGAAACACAAACATGAATAAAGAAAGCACCCGAAGCATTGTTTGTTGTCATATTACGCGCGTCTACCTTATTCTACGCTTATTTTCCGATGTTTCGGATTCTGTTCACTCGTGTTCACCGATTCGGTTGATTTTCTTGCGATCGGAAGTTACAAAAAGATCTCTTTGTTAAGAATTGCCACATTACTCCTGCTGTTGAATTTGCTGCGTTATACATCACTTTACATCAAATGAAAAGATGTTTTGTTGTGGTGGTCTCCTTCAGCCAGTTGCCTTAAGTACATGATGAATGCAGAGTCAAATTTTCACTTATACAAATATTCAAGGGTTCTAGGTCAACGTTGACGCCAGGCATCTTTTGCAAGCGGGGTTTTGAGGAACCACTCATTATTACATTTGTAGAGGATTGCGACTGGAATCGTGGCCATGTTTTTGATATGGATAGGAAGGCCCATCTTCCTCATTTGTATCCGATATTTGCTCTGTAACGTTCGATATAGCAGGATGTTTTTGCGACTTCTTGCGGCTTTATTTCTAACAGATTTGCTTCGGTTTTGTTTTCCTGTTATTTTCACTAATTGACGCATCTTATTGTTCAACCAACGCCGACCGAATACGTTTCCTACACTTTGCCTTTCTCCATTTCCCTCTGCCTTCAGTGATATGCCGTTTAGCAGTCTTAATGGGCGTTCGTGCTGTCGCGTGAGCTGAACAGGTGGTGAATAAATAAGTTTTTAAAGATGTTTTCAGTCAACTTTGGCAGGTGAAGAAAGGTAGAACGGAAATGCTAAGGTTATGGCGCCATTAGTATTGTATTACATTTGATCTCATTGAAGTACTGCTTGTAAAACAGTCCAATCCTAGAGTAATTGGTACAAATATACCGATATTAGCTATAAAGGAGATTGAGATTGTGCTGCAGGTTTATCCATTCTAGGCAATAACGGGGACCTACATTGATAAAAAGTGTCCGTTCACGGGAAACGTCTCGATCCGAGGTAGAATTCTGACTGGTGTTGTTGTGAAGACGAAAATGCAGCGAACAATCGTCATCAGGCGAGATTACCTTCATTTCGTGAAGAAATATCGTCGTTATGAGAAACGTCATAAGAATATGTCAGTACACTGTTCGCCCGCATTCAGGTAACATTTCCATGCGGTACGCTTTTTCAGTGAAAGTTCGTCTGAGCGACACCCCAATAAAATAGGAAATAATAATTTTTTTTTCGAACTGAAGAACACGATCTGTTCCATAACAAGAGTTCCAACATCTTCCTACAAGTAGCTTAAGGGTTCTGGCGCCACTGACTCGAAACCATTTATGAGGCAGGGAGTGACAACGCGCAAAGGAGAAACGGTGTCACGTTTCGTTAAAATGAGCCATCTGATGAGATAATCATCCAGTGGTGGTTACGATTTTGCCACAGTTGCCTCTAGTTTAGTTCGTATCGGTTTGGGAAAAGGGAAAGCTATCTTCATAATCCGCCTTTGTCATTATGTATTTTTTTGAAAGGTTTCCTTCTGTTAGCTTCCAAAGATTTATTTTTGTTATTGAACGTATCTGGAAATCTCTTCTGTTCCGGCACGTACGTCCCATAGTGCTATTTTAGCAGAATGTATAATTACCGAAAATATGTGCACAGTATTGGACGGCCAGCGTTGCTTCGGACGCCGATAGTGAGCACTTGTCTTGTTCGTTTCATATAGCTTCCTCGCTTAATTTTATTAATTAACCAAGACGCTGTTTGGGAAGGTCTATGAGGATCTCCGAGGAAAATCGAGAAAGATTAAGGTAGAGAATCGGAGGAAGTCTTGTATGATGTGTAAGCACTCAACGGTGGTCATCGTTTTTGCAGTCCGCTACTGAAAAATAGGGAAGAACGCAGCAGGGCTTGGTGAAATATGCGGCTTTTGCGGTCTGTGATCAACCTGTCCCATAAATCGACGCCGAATTATTGAAAGTGGGCTTATTTCCGTTTTTTGCTCACTTCTAAAAAAACTTGCATTGCATTTATCGCAAGTGGAAATGTTTGGTCAAATTAGGCTGTTATAGCTCGTCAGAAAGTTGACGAATCGGCATGAAAATTGTTATTCAAGGTAACGGTATGTGAAACATATCATTTGGATTGTTCGTTCTTTATTGGTCCCTGATTTGGGCCTACTGGATAGACAGGTACACACTGGTGTTCATATGAACACAACGTTAGTGTATTTCATTCACAAACGAGCACATAATAGAACTGTTCTGTTGATTCGTCGAATGTTTGAGCGCATTCTGCAAGTTTCGGTTGATGAGGATTAACGACAGTAGCTGATTAGTTGTGTAGTTACCAAAAAATCCATAATTCACCAAATTTTCTATTTTGTGTGAAGTGGGAGGTATGCGAATTTTCAGTTAACTAATTAGCAGATGTGCCTTAGGTATCCCCAGATGAGTTTACTGCAGATACTGATAGATGAACTTGTTGATTTGAAGGCCCTCCGACTAGCAATATTTTCACTCTTGGCGAAATTTTCGTACTACTCAGAGTTTTTGCTTTTAGGCACCGTTAATCTCAGTCCCGATTTGAAAAGCTACCATAACAGCGATGTCCTCCTTACCAGTCCATTCATTATTTGTTCATTTATCGATGTGGTTTTGATAAGTTGCCGGAATACGATGATTTAAATATTGCAGTTGTCTTTCAGTAATTTCAGTGGACGACTATATATTATCTTTTTGTTTTACTGAGGCATTTTCACATGAAAGCTTCGTTTTAGGCAAACTAATTTGACGATGTGAAGAGTGCATGACATATTCCATTAAAAAAAGTTGCGGGAAACAAGTTGAGGTATTTAGGTTAGGAGCACGAACGTTCTTGAAGTAATTTTTCAAATGCTCTCAAGCGGGCAAGTTGCTCTGGCTTATGCTGAATCATCATCATAAGTTTCATTTGCAAATGGTGCTCGTTCAAGTTTTCTTCTTCTCAGTTCCCAGTGCTGATAAAGAATACGCGCAAAAAGATATTGGGTGAGTTATAACTAACTAGTCAGATTGGAACTCTAATTGCTCATTGATGCGTGAAAATTTGCGTGCATTTTACTTCATTTGATTTACCGGTAAACAGAACCTTCGACAGAAAGTTCGTACGAACAGTGAAATTGATTAAAACTGTAAATGCATCTAGGTAGATTTAATTAAGTGCTGGCAGTTCAGGCAACTTTTTGGTTCGATGAGCGAAGATGCGAAAGCGTCCATCCCCCGTTGTGCCCTTTATACTGTTAAAGATAGTGCAACCAGTTTCCACATTTTTTGATCTCATGTTTGCATCTGAAATTATTGAAGAGGAGAGTTTTTTGTTTCAGAAAGTGAGTATCCAGCAGCTGTTCATAATATACAGCAACAATTGTCCATGTCCGCAGAACAGAAGATTGATATTGGAGCTCCTCGATTAAATGCTGCATGCAGTTTTAAAGTGTGGTCTACCTCATGAAAGACTGGAGGACCGTTTCAGGGATGTTGCACTTGGTGATATCGTCACGGTGGGCGAGTGCCGTCCGTTATCGAAGACCGTCCGGTACAACGTGTTGAAAGTGTTGAAAGCGTCGGGGACGAAGAAAGGCTTCGAGAAGTTTTAGACTGTCTGTTGCATGTATTTCCATGAGTAAATTGTTGTTGTTAAAAAATGTTATGTGGCCTCTGAGTTGTTGTCGAGTAACGGTTCATGAATGAAAGTGTGGCCGTCCCTGGCGTGTGAAGAACCTCACCGAAGCAGTGGGCTCATTTTTTGCGAGCAGCAGTAACCACGATGTACACACTAGTTAGCAAGCGCATTTATGCTTTCGACTATAGCCCGGAAGGCAAATCATAGCCTTCAAGAAGGAGGGTAAACATAAGCGTGGGCACTACACTTGTGTTGGTCATCACGATCGCAAAGGTCGCAAGAGCTCATTTAAGGACTAGAGATCACTCTAAGTAGAGAGGTTGGCTGCAGCTGAAGCGGCATTTTGGTCATTCCTCTGTTGTCGGATCTGGTGGGTGTTCGAAATGATGAGAAGGGGATTTACAGTGAGCGGTGAATGGCAAGAGGAGTTTGCGAAGAGGTGAGCGGGATGCGGTATGTCTGATCGTAGTTTCATGCGCCATCGCAGGTTCGCCTTTAGGGTGCGGTTCTTAGCGATAAGTTACGGAAGTGCGGTGGCAAGCATTTGCGCGCATTCAGCCATTCATCTTCAAATATTCGAAGCCGCAGCAGCAAAATTTCATAGGGAGTGCAATGGTGAAGTGCAACTAAATTTTTGGGTCGAGTGAAGAGATTCCAAATTGTTAGACGCGTCATTGCAGAGTCCAGATTTGCGAGAGGATTTGAATGTTGACTGCAGTTACAAGCTGCCAAAACCAGGGCACATTCAGTTGAGAAAAGGGCGGAGCACATTTTTCTTATTTGTATAATACAAAAGTTCAGAATTAAAACGACTAAACATGGGCGACACGATTAATCTTCAACCAGAGAACGTACCGGCCAACTGTGAACGGTAGCATGTTGTTCGAAAATTGTTGACGGGGTGGAAGGCAGTCTGGAAGGAAGCGTTTCCGATGAGAATGAGTAGAATGCTGCTCACTGAACGATAAATTAGTTTCTTCAACTCCAAAGGTGCAGTCAATGGATTTCGGCCTGTGCGTTGCGGCCATACTGCTCTAGGAACGTAGACTGAAATTAAGGCCTGGGATCCGGGCACTAGGGCGTATGTTTCGAGTGGCGCTTTACGAGGAACCAGCGAAGGCTTGTTGCATTTTTTCGCTGCAACGAATGCAAAAGGTTTCAGCAACTTTTTGCTGTATGACAATACTTTACGACCCTTACAGTCCTAGAGGCGAAATCACTTGGGGAGTGATGTAAGAAGGGTTCAGGATGCGAAGTGAAAGTATTACCTGGAAGGTATTTACTACTTACGTGTGGGACAGCTGATCGCTCGATTTCAGTTGAAGTTCGTGCGCGGATGGTGTGAATTAATCCTTCGTTTTCTACATCGCAGCACTTTCATATCATTTAGAAGGATGCAAGGAGCGCTTGTTATTGTGCAAAAGCAAAATGCAAAAATAATAGTGTAGCGAGAATACTGTTCCCATTAGGCATGCAATGTTAATAAACGTACAAATATCTTTCTCGCCCACCAGCCAGCCTACTCGCTAACATTCATAGGAAACGAATATCGCTATACTTCGGTCGAGTGCACCACGCAGCTTCACGCAACAGTCGATAAGTAGCGGCTTTTCGGCGCAACTTCATTGCACCATAGTTTGTCTGTTTTTGCACGTGCATCGAGGTTGTGGTAGCAGTTAACTATCACCCGTGTCCGACATTCACAGTGTCAGGGATCCAATAGATTTGAGAACTGCGCCGAATGTCCTGCAATACCGCCACTAAATTGTAAAGTAATGGTTTTGTTGAAGAAAAATTTTCAACCTCTGGTTAATATTCTTTTGGAGTGTACAGATGCAGATTCTATACTAGGCTCGTCACTTAGCAGATTATGCTGTCAAAGCATCTTCCTTCCTTTTTCGCGCGCATGTGAATGAACACACAATAACGAGGCAGCAGCTGTGGCCAGAAACATAATGCGCATATGTTGCAAGAAACGGGGACGAGATTTCTGTGCAAAGCAACAGGCGCGCATATTCTACAATTACGAAGAAGGTTCCATCAAAGGCATACGTCACATGCATAAAATGATATATTTTCTCTTATTTTGTAGGCGGTTTGTAAGGAGGAGTAACCAATCGCTGAGGAGCTTTAGAGAAGATAAGCTGGGCTGTTTATCGTAAAACATCACTGACGTTCTTCCCTACAATTAACCGAATTTAAAAACTTCCCACTTTCAGTTAACGACCCCACCCCAAACAAGTGCGCGTTTGCGATTGATTGCATGTCGTAGCGCGAAAGTGCAGTCCATTATTATTTATTTTTTCAGGAACTGCGGACGAGCTGTATTGTTTCTCTGAGATGAGGCCATATTCGCTCGGTCACGTCTTTGACGTGTCACTCCCAAAGAAGGCAATCCAAAATTTCTTCCAGAATTCGCTTTTAATTAAGATTACTAACTCAACATTCTCCATACTCCCTTGCTGAATTTATTAGGAGGCAGTCAGATAAGGATGCATAAATGCTAATATTGGTAATATCACCGAAATCTGAGAATGGTCCACCGCAATACTTCGTTACGAAGCGATCGCTCCTTAAGAAGCCTGGGGGGAAGGATCAGCACTAAGGGAGGGACGCAGGGGAAGCGTGAGGTGTTTTATAAGCCATAGGAGGATGATATTTTGTGCATCGCTTCCAGTTACCAAACTTTGATGCCATTCTGTGTTGATGTTCTCCAAACTTTCAATTACAAGAAAACCCAGCAACTTTTCAAAAAAACGACGAGACTAAAATCTGTCTCGAGTTGCACCTGGTGTCCACAATTAGCGGTCCTTAATATTGGGGCTTTTATGAGTGGCAACATTCTCTTTTGCTTCTTCATTTGGTGTGACTTTTCTCCGCCCGCCCACAGTAATTAGTTTTAGAAATTTCTCGTGTGAAGAAATATGCCAAAGTGCAATCTTCCAATGTCTTCCGCAGTTATCTTCTAATAGGATGGTACCTACTGGTTGCCGGATGCCTATAGAACGGTTGAAAAACGACTGGAGCGCATTTATGTTCACACCACTGACGGCGTTGTAATTAGAATAAAGCTGAGCTCTGTCTGTGGCAGTACTCTTGGGGATTTATTATGCGAATGTTATAAGGTAATTTTAATGCGGTGCTTCATTTAGGTATAGATTGAGGCGACTTACTGAAAAAAAAAAGACCAACAATGTCTAACTGCTGCCTAAAAAGTTTTTATGCGTAGTTAATTTGCCACATCTTCGCCGTCATCGAACACAAATACGTCACTTTTTTCCGAGCACTGTGCTTGATCTGATGAAAGACCTTGCGAGCTATCGAATCAGGAAAACCTTCGATGTAGATCGCGTAACAAAGCGAGCACTTTCTTTCTGATTTCCTTTCGTCCAATGGCAAGCGTCAGCGAGAAATTAATAGCGCTTAAATAGGTCATATATCGCGTATAGGTCGTATATTCGTTCACTTCTTGCAAATTTCTCAGATGCGCGTGAGCCGATACACAGTTGGGTATAATATCGAGTGCTGAAACATCACCTGAACTGAATTAAAAGAACTTTTTCGCATAACTGAATAACTCTTCACTGATGAGGATGAGAATTTAATGCACTTCCACTGTTCTTCGTTTTCTGGAGGAGTTTTGTCTCCGAATAGGATTGAAGTTTTGTTCGCGTTTCATTGACTCCATTTCATTTCACCTTCTTATGGGTAGTGATTTGTTCCCCTTGATGGGATTATAGCAAGAAAGCTGAAATGAGTTAACGCAGGAGGAAATTTGTTGGTTTAACTGTTCGTAGGTTGCTTTCATATCTTCGAGTAACATTTTCCATTTTTAATAATTGCAGTGGGACATAATCCTATACAGCAGCAGTAGTCCTCCTGGCTCAAATAAAAAAGCACCTGAAAATAGACAAATGATGGTAACTGTTTGAAAAGACTGGTATCTGCCGAACTCATTCAAATATCCTACTCGTCCATGTGAAATATCTCGTAATTAGACATGAATTCGTGGAACTTATTCGCTTTTCTTATGAACTATAACGAAAATTTAAATAGAAAGGAGCTAAAGAATTTACGTTTGATTCTCTTGTTGCCGTTATCATTTAGGCAGATCACCTTGTAAACAAGTCTACTTTCCCAGTAGTTTGAAGAAAGCACTTTAATAAAACGTGAAATCGCTGTAAAAAATAAATGCCCATTTTCTGAAGAAAAACAGCTAATATCCACTGATTTATAAGCTTTGTGGAGATTAGTTTAATTGAGGCTTACACAGTTCTATAGGTGGTGAGCATTGTTCGCTGTACGTCAGCTGATAGGAGAATGATTAGCCATTCCAAACAATCAAATGCATTTCTGTGCACATGAATGCTTATTTCCAATTACCGTTGTATGAAAATCAGTAAATGTTGTTTTTCTTGGTTGCCCAAGCGGATGCCAGTAGTTGGTAGGATTTATCGGAATAAAAATTAAAATCTGTGAGAGATGTCTGACAGCAAATTTTTCATCTGTAGTACTCTAACTGAATAATCAATGATAAAGGAAACACACCAAATGTTACTGAGTAAAAAGCGATCATAACTTTCGTAAAGCTTCGCTGCGTACTTCTGAATGACGTTAGGTCGTTATCATTGACGAATGCGCTACGTTCATCTACACGCAATTTCAACCTCATAAGCACAAAAACATTACCAAAATGCTCAACGCCGAAAAATACATGCCATCGTCGTATAGACTTCGTCTGGCAAATGGGCGGCCTGTCTACAAAAAAAATTTCCCTTAATGAGAACAACCGCAGTCCCAGCTAATGCAACAACCGTCTGCACTCAGTACTTACTACACTCTCATAGAATGCTTCTCGAATACAAACAGCCGGGTGACCGCGCAAATGTTTGGTTAACTTAACTAGGAAGATATTACATTTTACTTATATGTTGGTGATTTACGAATATGGCTGATCAGTTCAGAGGGGTGCAAAAACGCATACCTTGCCAGATCCCTTAATGCCGTTCTTGCTCGTTGAATCTAACAATACGGTTGACGCAGTCGACGGAAATTGGCTGTTGAAAAGAAACAGGTGGAAAAGCAGACGTACTCGCAGAGTAAACGCACTGCCGCGCCGAAGTGCAACAAAGATGTAGTACTCGCTGGATGCGGGTTCACAGACTTTGCCAACAATACGGAAAACGGCGACTAAGAGATGGCATAGACGCACATTTAGAAATAATGATAAAAATAGTAGGTGGCTTACAATCCACTCACAACTATGTGGAGATTCTATGTTTCGTTTTCCACCAAACAGCCAGCCAAATCTTTCTGTTCATTTTCCTGGGATTTTAGTATGCTTCTTTCGCCGATTAAGGCGATTGGGATCGGAGTTGGCTAATTGATGGTTTAACTGCTACAGTACCCTTGGTCCAGGTACTTTCAAACTGCTAATCTAAACAGTTTTGAATGATTGTGGTGCATATGGCCAAACAGGTGCCCGCTCTAGTTCTGAATCACTCATGCTTCTAGATCTTACCTTCATATTACGTCACTCCCTATCTTCCTTGAATCGACGTAGGCTTTTTGTCTTTAGCGCACTGTCAATTACGCCGTACTATCATATTCTTTTGTGGATTACAAAATCGCAACCCACACTTTATATTCTGTTACTGTTCGCCACCCTTATTGATTTGTATAATTCTGCACCATCTTGTATTTTCTCAACGTTTGCTAAGCTGTTTCTACTTTTGCAGTTCATCATTTGCAGTGCTCGTCGCACGCACAAAGAATTCACCTGCAGACTTGAAGATCGCTATTCCAAAACATGCGATGTAATAACGGCTGAGACTGCTAGAAATCGTGATTAAAGAGAAGAAAGGTCTTTCTTCTCTAAAAAATATAGCGAAAAGTGTTACCTCATTATTGAATGGTCTGCAAGCACTTCAGTGATTTACTAACAAAGGTCACAACGAGTAAACCTCCATTATCTCACATTCAATCCGATAATCAATGAGGATCCAAACCTCCACCACCATGAACAAACAAAAACTGTAAAATGGAGTATCTACAATGAGACGTATAAGTGTGCCTAAAGCTGAAGAAGGGGACACTATAATATCCACATAATGATCGCAGTACTATTCAATAATACTGCAATCAGGAAACCTATGCCACACCACCGAATAATAATTCTATACTACTTCAAGTTTTGCTGCGCCATTACATCGTTAACTCTATTCTATACTGCCGTGTGATTTCAGAACAAAAAATAAACGGTTCGATTTTTGCATTTCGCTATTTCAAAAGCGTATTGTATTATTCCCTTCGACTTGGCAAGATAATAAAACCTAATTACCAGCACAATGGTGCAATACCAATAATATATGAAGTATAGGGTGTGAGGCGGAGAAAACAAGACTGCTCTAAATGCTGATAAGCACTGATGACTACAGGTGACAGTTCAGCGACACAGTACGTGATGAGGGCAGTTATTTTGGTAGCATGCGTTCGCGGAAGATTTAGTCTTTCCGACAGGTAAAAAGTTTCACCATTTTCCACTTTATCAGCAGAAATACTATAATAGCAAAGCTACCAAAAAAAGCCACTTTAGCAATGAAAAGTCAATAATGAATCTCGGTACTAAAAATTCCTCAGTGTTCGACGTCCCATCCAAACTTTCGTCGGGAATACCGAACAAACATCCCGACATTCGTGCAACATTATGAGTGCCTCTTAGTAGAAAGCAACCTTGGAACACTGTTTTATCTGGCGCCAATAAAGTCCCGCTTTTTGTTGATACCTACGACGTTCTGACCAAAATTTTTAGGCAGTTGGACTCATTAGGTATCCCACTTGAAACCTTGTACAACACTCGATATGTCATTGCGTGAATCCGCCCAGGCCTCTTGTGTCCGAAAGCAGTGATAGCCAAAGAATTCTGAACAGTACCGAATTCGTTCGAAAACCTCACTGCATTTATCATCGACTCAAGGTGCCACTCCACGTTAAACGAGCCAGACACGAGGCCTTCATGCAATGCGCAGATGCTTCACTCCTCCTTCTACAAATGACTGAGTGAAATATTAAAAATTCCTAGTGGCTCCTTTTGCAAAAATGACCAAATGGCAACAAGATCTGCTGCCTTAGTGAAACTCAACAGAAGTTAAAAAACCGCCAGAAGTATTTTGCCAATCTATATCCACAAAACGGTCCCCGCTGCTTTCTGCAAACAAAGAATTAATTTTCACACTTTAACGAAAAACTTTGCCTATGCCAGTTTTTACATCTGCGTCGGCAAAGAGCCATTTTTAATCGAAGTCAGGTGTCGCTTGTTCACTTGTCACTAGCACAAAGCAATGAAACACCAAAAGCCGAATTATAGATTCAGAGCAAATTCCTATAGCTAAAGTGCCCACGTCATCGCCAAATGGAAAAAATTTTAGCAGGAACGCCGAAGGTGGAATATTCTGTGCGCAGATTAAGGAACTGGGCACCACGCATTACAAATTAAATTTTATCTCTCAGCATACTTCTTACTACCTCGATCTCTCGACTTTTACCGTAGATGCTCAGCGTTCGGCTTGTTAGGCAACCTGAGGGCTAAGCTTCTGAGTTGAGCATCCGGTCATACCTGCATTCGATAGCTGCTGAGTCGTCGGCTATCACGATGGATGCGATCAGTGCAATGATAAAAAATGAGATGGTGAAAATATGCGAGATTACGAGTTCCCACAAGACGATCCGTTTGGCGTGATAGTAATACTTTCCGGGTATAGAAAGAACGAGAAATCGATCGACAGTGCTTGAAAAAAAGTAATATTGATGTCGCGTTGAACGCATAAATATCGGAAAAAAAATCGGCTGCAAATTAAAAATCATCAAACAGTGAAGAATTATGTAATGGGTGAATGACTGGCAATTCTTCGTTGCAAATACAACTCGAAATGCAATAATCTCTACAGAAATGAAATACTATTTTGCATAACTTCGAAACTCCTTTTCTACCTCTCTTTGCTCCTATCATTCATTTCTCTCTCCCTCTCAGAGCTCTCTCCTTCCCAGTAGAGTGAGGATTCGCGAAACTTTGCTTTCTATGGCACGAACACCAAATGGCAATGAGCGAGTACAGTGGCAAGGTGGATTTTCGTTTCCGCAGTAATAAACCGCTCTTATAGTTATCAGCGCCCAAGAAAAGAAACGTACGCAAACCGGTAAGTGAAAAAAGAGATGATGGGCACCCCCGGCATTCGGGAAAGAAAGTATAAATGCGTTCTTCTCAAAAACGCTAGAATTCCTTCTAAGCTCGCTTCGGTTCCCATTTTATTAGAAAAAATAGACCCAAATATTACGTTACAGTACACTACCTCCTAGGGCGTGTCAATCCTCCACACACAAATCCTTGTTTCATTCTGCGAAACAAATTTTTGGCGTCCGTGGACATTTCGGCCCATATTGGGTGTCGCGTATGGCGCTAAAGAGCCAACCCAAGATCAAAACCTGTTTGTGATCTAACAGTGATCATTTCACTTTTATGGCACTTCTCGTTCATTGTTCTTCGCGGCATCGACTTATGTGCTTTTGATCTCCCTGAGGCCTGTATAGGTCTGGCCTCAGCCCGTCGAAGTCAGCCTTTCTTGATGACGGCTGTTCCGATTCTCAATTCTGTTCGTGCACATCGTCATCGCCAGTTTCATATTTGTGAGATGTGATGTAAAAGTTGGTATAAGGCCGCGACTGTGACCTTTCCCAACCCATGCGGTCTCGCACTCAATGTTGTCGCTACTAGGGGCCCAATGACAGACTCTCTTCAACGTTGTCTGCGCATCCACTTTTTTGTTGTGGCGTTTATCGTATTCCTTGCACGACGATTCTTTGCTGCTGCTTACTAACTGCTATTTGCGCAGTTTGTCTGTGGGTGTGCGCATTTTTTCTAAATGAAGGTAATGCGTAATAAAGCTGGGGAATGTGAGTCACTGGAACTGTCAGGATAGATGCTCAAGGCGACTATATGTGAGACGTTCCATACAAATGTGTTAAGTGGCTAAATATGCGCATATCTGCCGAATGAAACAAAGAAACACAAAAACCGGGATATCGCTGCTTAAAATAAAGCAACGAAATGAAATTGATAACCATCTACGAACATTAATTAGGCAGAATGATGTTCTGATTACAGTATCGCTGCCAGCTGATATTGCGAGCATTACAGCAATCCGATATATTGCCTTCAGGAGCCCGAGCACGCCTGAAATGCAGTCGGGGCTGCACATATCTGAATTCTTGTAACTGATTTTTTAAAGACGTCCTTCTCCCAGATTTTACGGGAGCACTTCATGAGGAACCGCCGTGAGTGTGCATGCGTTTGGCATACGTGTGGTCTAGTAAATTTGCCCGCCCTGTCGAAGTCGGTGCACATTACATATCTCTAGCCTCCGCCTCACTATCCCCCTCCCTCCTTCTTTTTCTTTATTTATCAGTTCTCTCCTCTTCAGTCCAGTGATATTGGTCATATTTTGTTGTTATTTTTCTGTAAGGGTTTGAAAAACGCAGAGCATCCTTGTCTAGGTACCTTCGTTCTCTTCCCATTCTTCCGCTCGTAAATCAAAACAAGGGTTTTTTTGAGTATTAGATAAAAAAGCCAGTCGTAAGCGATTCTCCGGTCCATTCGAACGGCTGGGCCATTTCATAATTTACGGCTACTGAAAAGGCGAGCATGGCAGGAAGTCAGCACCACAGGAGTTTCAGAATTTCCACCTGTTGGAACTGTAGACTCCCAATATGAGTTTCTTCGAGCAACCCTCTAATTACACCCATCCGAATCAAAAACCAACGTAATACCGATTCCAACTGGTGCCAACATAAATCTGAGTTGCAAAATCCACAGTCAAAAAGAGTGATGGGTCGTACTGAAATCTTGGGTAGAACATGGATTAGATTTTATACAAGGAATTTCATCACTATAGGATTTGCGGATTGGATTAAAAATGACTTAAGTTTTTGCAAAAAATATTTGAAAGCATCTGAGAAGTAAAAAGTCGTGCCGGGGGAGCGAGCTCAATGTATGATTTCGCAATCCCTTTTAATCTAGCGACCATGTCGTCAGCTTTCAAACAAGAAGCACGTCTGGGGAGGAGCGACGTCTTTATGCTGGACATCAATCTGCCTCGTTGACAGATGTTTCAAAAAATTTGTTTTCTGCGGTCCAGTTAGCGCCAAATGATGTGGACGTATCAAGTGGTTGCTTGAGACTTCGACACGCCAACATAAAGTGGTCGAGGACACTCCGAAATACGCATTATGCCCGTAAACTTCGTAGTTCAAGGTTCAGCAGTTTTTAAGCTGAAACCATCAGCTAGAGAGGCATCCACAGGCAGAAGTGAATTCGCAAAAGCGCATCAAAACAACATTGAACAAATAGTGCACATAACAACTTTCGACGACTGATATGATGACTGCGTAAACAGCAAATGCTGATAGCCTCGCGGTAATGATTTCACTTTCATGAAAGACGAACGTTGGTACTTAGCAGTTTTTCTGAGGAAGGCACGAATCTGCCAGAAAGTTGAAACATACGGAATATACCTTCCAAAGCACAGGTGAGAAATAATGGGAGCATTACTCCATATCGAAGTAAATCATTTTTTCGTGCGATCACGTATGAAACTGGCACATTTACAATGCGATCACGTAAATCATTTTTTCGGGCGATCACGTATGAAACTGGCACAATGAGAGCCAAGCCAATCCAAAAGTAGCATGTGATATGTATAACTGATGAGGAAGAAAAAGTTATCATCGTAAAGCGGACTTCGCTGGAAAATTACAGTTATTGCGTTTGCTAGGTACAGGAAACGCGAATGAAACGTTATTGAATTTGTGAATATGAGATAGTTGGAAGTGCGTAAACTCTGAATTGCAAAAACATGTCCAGTTTGACTGTTTGCGCCCCAGTTTTTAATGGGCCGGTTTTCCGGAAATAAACTGTAAATAAACGCACCACTAACGTTAAAATTCAAGGCGCTGTGAGCTTTCATCCAAAAACACAAAGAGAAGGAAGTGCCACTTGGGAAATTCACCAAAAAAGGCCTTTCGTTGTTAGTGGTAGGTGAAATTTGTCCATGGTTCGAGGCAAGAGTGCTCGTCATTCTGCAAGAAATACAAAGATCACACGCTGTGGAGACAGGGTGGGGTGGGGAGGAAGAAGATGACAAGCAGAAGGCGGAGGTGATGTCTTTCCAGGAAGATTTTTCTTCAGGAAACTAAACATCTTAGAGGGGACCAAAGTTGTATGAATCAAAAAATGAATAAAAGAAAGGTAAATGTTTTAGCTTACAAAACTTCGAGTGAACTTGTGCAGTATACAGGAAACAACGATTCAGAAATTTTCATTTTTAAAAGACCTTATCCTGAATTCTTCCTCATTTCTCGTACACCACAAACAGAAGGTTTTGTCGATCAAAACAAAGTGCTGCAGGCGTTCATTGTACCCATCATATGCTTAGACGATGCCAAGAGATGAGATGCACATTTGCTGTCGATCCGCTTATGATAATCTCCTACGATGGCTGATGTATGCAATTCTAATCAAAAGTAAGGACTGAAGAAATCTTGGTTTAAACGCGTTTCCGAACAAGAGAAGTAAAATGGTGAAAAAGCTTGCCTTTGCACTGCCATAAATTGAAGAATAAGATTCGTGAACAAAAGTGCAGAGCGACGCTTGCGTCATTCGTAGTACCCTAGAGCACGGATGCAAGCGTGATGAGGAGGTGATGTTAATTAAAAAGCAAGTGGAGTCAGCAGTGGGTCCGAGAACCTTGTCTTGTGGAAAAGTAGTCCGAAAAAGGCCAAGAAGAAGCAGATGCATTCGCTGAGCGTTGGTTGAGTCATAGGCTAAAATGCTGGGAATTTAGCATTGTCACCGTCGATGCTACTCGATGATGTCAACTTCGTTGACACTATTCCACGAGCGAAGGCTTAGGGATGAAAGCAAAGTTTGGAGTGGAAAATGACTGTTATAATTGTAGAATAAGCTGAGATCTGGGTTTTAATGGAGTGGAAGCAATGGTTATGTGCTTCTATGGACAGTAAGATGCATTAGAATGTAGAAAGTGGCACATATTAGTGAAATGCAACAAGGGAGTAATGTATCTTTGCAACTCAAATAATTTCGGCTTCTGATATGGAACATCTACGTATTTATCCAGACGCCGAACTAAAATAAGGCGTTTTATTTGTCTAGTCAAATATTTGGGAAGCATTTATTATTGTCCATTATCCTTAATGTAAAAATTCTTTCTTGGAAAATAAAAAAAAGGTTGGGAGAAATTAATTCTACTGGCTTTATAGATTTCTTAAATAGTAGGGATCTATAAAGGTCCATCACCTAATTCATTTTTCACAGCAAGTTCTCTGTGTGCAGTATTTTTACTCAAAATCTCTTACTTAAGGATGTAGTTTTGTGCAGTTTTGTTCCTTTAACTACTCTCGGAGTTTAATTTTGATTTCGTCTCTCGATTATGTGTTTATTCGCAAATGTTCATGCTATCACTATGAACAGATCTCATCTCCGTAATTCTCACTTTATTCCTTTCTAAGATCCGTAAATTCATTTCCTGCCCTATGTTAGATGGAACTTTACTGAGGAGTTCACCGAGAGGTGTTGCGTCCAAGTGCAGCTGTTATCAAATCCTTTACATAAGCAATAATAAAAACTTCACGACATACCTCTGTAAGATCTTTATTTTATCTTCTAGCAGCACTTAATTGCGGCAGCTGAGCCTATTCTCGTGAAACGGCTTGAAATTGTTCATTAAACACTCCAATACAAGTTTGGCAAGCAACGCAAACGACTTCATGAATTGCAGTGTCGCTCGTTCACAAACTAAGGACGCTTAGTCGCGCTGGTTTGCAGCTTTCTTCAAAATCAAAACCTGGGCGAACTGGCTGACTTCCTTGAACTGACTCGAAAGGCACATCCGACGCCGCGAACACCATAGGTGCTAACTACAAATGGACATCCCCCAAACGTTTCAAGATGTATGCAATCGAAAATTGAAGACATGTGATTTCTACGACCAAAGTTGATGGTGTGGTATATATTTCAAGCAAATGGCACATACTTTCGTACTATAATCCGATTACTAATAAGAAGTTGAAAACGAGTGCTTGAAATATGAAGCTGCTGTCATCGCAGATTTACGAATTTACATTTCGAGGAAGTGGAAAAGCAAGGAATTCCCATCCACCACGGGGAATTTGGAAGAAAACAGTCTAAGTGTGCATCGCAAAAATTAAGGGATCGAAGTGATCGGTGAGGAGTCTTCCCACAGTTTTTGAGGTATGAGACGAAAAAAAGAAATGCTGAGGAATTTCAGGATTTTAAAATGTTATTCTTCGAGGTAGAAAGAAGCACTTTTAAGAGCAAAATGCTCGTTTTACGTTCTTCTACTGATAGCTGTAGCATTGTCCCGGAGGTTCGTACATAGAATGATGTTAAACCTTTTGAGGTTTTGAGCAGGCACCGAAAAGAATGATATTCCAAATGGAAACTCTCGGCTGATTTCACATGGCGGAGAGTAAAATTTCCTTCGTTTCATTCCTTATTAAAACGGTTCACGATAAACTCACATGATCGAAGGGCAACCCTTATTCTCTGCAGTTTCGCTGTTGATAATTGCATTGTAATGGAGAAGTGTACGTCGTGCATTCATCTCAACAAAGGCATAGAATGCCTAATGAACGAGGTGGTTTACGATTAATGGCTGCAGGCCTTCTATGCTCAAAAAGTGCGTCTTTTTAGGCTTCTTGCAAACTTTGCATGGTTTGCCTTTCCCGAAAACCATGAATGATGTGTACATTGAGGTCGTATAAACCATATAAGTGTCATATTTTACAGCCGCTATGAGCCAAACTAGGTGGCTTCTTCCCCAAATTTTTGTCTTTAAATAACACCTTCGCTTTACGTAAGTTGACATAGTATTTCTGTGGGGAAAAAATTGCTTAGAAAAGGCTTCTCTTTCTCAGCTCTTTTCCTCCTCTATCTCTCCGCAAAATATTTCTGACAACATTCACTTTCAGGTCGCCGCATAACACCATGGTCAACGAAGCCTTGAGCACATAACTTGACGCGACTTATGGGTGGAGAAGTGGATTTTTGCAAGTGAGGCAAACGAACCATGAAATCGTATGGGAACGGCTGTAGTGATTCAACCCGTTTCAGCGAGGCGTTTTATTGCTCAGGAAATGCGACCGTTTTCGTGGAAAATGAAGGTATTCAGGTAGCTCAAAACAAGAACAAAGGCAATAGTCGTGATTTTTATAAGGTATGATATCTCTGAAAAGACACTATGGAGCCGCTGTCTCTGCGCGCATACATTTGTCTATGTCTCATTTCGTCAAGTGGTTTCAACTTGGAAATCGATGAGGTCAAGTTTACGAAATCTGGTGGATATAATCCATAACAGGACCATATGGCTGTCTTCAGTACCATATTCCGTGATGTGCTATCGAATTCGTAATGAGATTGGACACTTGAACTGATGTTCAAACGCATACGTGAAAGAGAAAATGCAGACGCTTAGATTGCACACCTCATACCGCTCGATTCTTGATTCAGCACCGGTAATTTTAGGAAAAAAGTGGAAAAAAGTGAAAAATAGACAGGCAGAAATGAATCATGGGATGCTTTGAATGTTCAGATAGCAAAACTTATGTTCACTCTGTTTGGAAATGAACGACTCACTCTTAACTTAATTACTTCGAGAGGGGTTGTTGGCGTCGTTGTTTTGATTAATAGACCATCTTAGAGAGCGTCTATTGTAACTGTGGGAAAAGTTTTCGAGGGTCTTTGAAATTTCAGAGCAAAATTTGCAGCGAAGCTTTCGACTACGACGATAGAGAAGATGCCGTTCACTTTTACTGTGCAGAAAGCAACATTTTAACCTTCAGTATTTAAGATTTCTAAAATTTCACAGAAATAGTTCATACGCTAGAGCGAATTGATTCTTCTCATCATGCCTCCTCGCTGTATTGGTTGGCGTTAACCTTTCTCACATCAAATAGGATTATTGTTTTCAGTGAACAGAAACTATTTTTTAATGTCATGCATCACAAGTAATTCATTAGTTCAATTTCCACTGCTAACAAGCCTCGCCGTCAAAGGCGACCGATCAGCAAACCGTTGGAAAATTGTTGCTCTCTTGCTCTAAAATTCATCGCGTTGCATTGCCTTCGTTGAACAATCGTTTAGTTGGAATCAACTGTTTCCGTCTGTCAGCTATTTTCTCAGAAACATTCGAGCATCCTCATCTGCAGTTTCAAATTCTTTAATTAATTTACTTTGCCTCCCATCTTTTTTCATTAGTTGCTTTCTTTTCTCATCTCATGAGAAAAAAAGAAACTTCCTTTTAGCACAAATTCCTTGTTCCACATCCTCTTCACAAAAACCCCCTTTATAAAAGAGACTCTGACCTCTCCTTTGAACACAACAATACGCTAATTTGACCAAAACCAGTGCGCTTGCAGATGGATGAGAGCATTTCACAAGCTTTTATTTGCTAAAAAGGCAGCAGCTGTCAATTCTTTCTATCTCTTGTTTTATTGTAGTTAATTAATTTCTTCTATAAAAATTAAGCCCATATATTTTCGCATTCAGATTATATCACTAACCTTTTCTAGCTGAGTTGTCACGCATTTAAATCTCTTAAAACCCACCAAAATGCAAATGAGAATTGACTTTGACTACGTAATGCCCGAAATCGACTTTTTCGTTGGTGATACGCACAGTCGGTTGATTTTATATTATAATGTTTTCTATAAGTTTTGTAATTATTTTTAAGTATTGTGGGAGCTGGCTGCATCTGCGGACTTGAGCACGAAAACCATATCTCATGTCTCGTTCCCCACCCCTCCTCCTCACTATATATGTGATGTTCCAATTTCATGTCTTTAGGCAGGCTTTCATATAAATAGTGTATTATGGTAACGTTATGTCAAACCTTCGAATGTGCGTTTAATCGATAATTTGTTTCTTCAGTAGTTTTAACTCGAAAGGCAGATAAGCGAAAGTCGCGGATGATCTCTGCAGCACGCTGCATTCATTAGCTGACTGTCGAAAAGTTTTGGACATTTAGAGATGCTAAGGAATTTCCATGCAATCACATCTGTTGACTTTCCCGTTTACATCGGTGACATCAGTGAAAAGCGATTCTTTTATGAGAAATTTGCAGCACGACCAAGCGAGCAAAATATAAGTGCATTCATTCGATATTTTTCGCCAATTTATGGCTATTTATAGACGCGATTAATCGAACTAACGTTATGAAAAAAGCGTATATCATAGAATTTCATTCGTGATTCTGTCGTTGTCGGATAAACTGTTATCGATTTCCAAATCCCCATCTTCAAAGCTGCAAATTCTTTCTTGCGTTTTAATCACGCAAAATTCAAATCTTCGATTGATAGTTCATTGGCAGTTTTTTCCACGCAATGCTTTCTGTCCGCAAAAGCCGCCCACCTGCGCAAGCACCATTCTGAGCGCAACAATTTGCAGGACGGCAGGTGGGGTAAAACGATGTCTGTTTATTTCGTGGTAGTTCATTGCGTGTATGGGGATAGGTAGAAAGCTTAGGCTCCAGGAACGTGACAAAAGGTTGGCAAAAAAGACGAACTGAAACGGAGGTAACGCCTGAAAATAGGAAGTTCGGCGAAATGCGTTGAAACACCTACAGAATAAACGTCAGAATTGAAATTTGCAAGGCGCTTACGCAAAAAAATCGGCTCTATTTTCTCAATATGAAAATTACCTCGCGCGTTAGCCTATTTTCTTAAGTCGTGCACTGTTTGTTTGAACATGTCATTCTACTGATTGTTACAAACTAAATATCCTAAGGTCTGGGGCGTTTCATTCTCTTGAAGAGGCATTTGGAGGATTGGATCAGAAAGACCGTTGTTATGTGTACTGTGCTGTTCTGGTGATCTCACTACCTAGCTTCACCGAGGGCCAGTAAAAACCGAAGTGTGTAGAGCAGCGACTTCTTGTTGTTTTTATGGGTTCCTGCAGAGATTTCGTAGTCGTAAATGAAGACTATCCTTCATTAAATGGAACTGCCCTGGTAATATACGAGAATCACCAACGACAGGCATGAGGACAGAAAAGGAAGGGAACTGCGCGAGGAATTAAGCGGGTTCCCATTTTCACAAGGAGAATATCAAACGGCAGACTACACATACCGAGGAACAGTTTGATGAGTACAAAATGATACTGGCGACCTCCGAAGAGTGGACGAGCTTAAGGAAATGACATTGTCCTATAGAAGTGACCAAAACGTTCTTCTGTTATAATCCGCACCAAGTTCCAAAATTATTTTGCGTTGCAGCAAAAGTTCCGAGTTATATAAACTCTCATTTTGCTCATTTTCCTCTCTAACTGAACACTTTTCTGCATTTATAACTCTATGCGTCTTTGTCCAAATTGCTGCTGTTACCAATTTCAACATTTCCTAACTCGGTTTATGCACCGACTATGTTATTATCCCATAGGGCATTTGTCCTAGACATATTTGCAGTGTGGAACACATTGTCCTCATGACTTTGCTGCTGCGAGTGCTTGCGGCACGAAGCATTAGCACCTCGGAAATTCTGCTGTATCTGCTGAAAATATCCTTATACACATGCCATGGAGCATTCGCGTCTTGAACACACATACGCCTGGAAAGATTTGAGAGGAAAGCATTTAGCTGCAATGGCGCCGCCTATGGCATAAACGCCCATGCTGTTAATGTCCATTCGTTTTTCTTATCGTGTAGTTATAGCACCCTCATAATCTTTGATGCCTTTTGCAGTTGAAACATTGTTTCCCAGTACTCAATAAAGATGTATAGCCCGGTGGGACTCGGTTACCAGAGGTTGAAGGCCGATTCAGTATAGGAGAGAAATTTCTTCCCAAAAATCTGGAAGTTGTTGTTGTAAAAGTATCCCTCCAAATAATTCACAAATCCTCGCTACGGCTTCAACGCGGAATTGTCGTCAAAAGTGCACCTGAGCCATACACTACGTTAATTCTATTTTATGTGCGATTTTTTTTTTTGGTACTTTTTACCACATGAGATGGGTTCTCATGAAGCTTATGAAGAAAGCGTCGCGTTTTGAACGGAAAGCGATAGATAGCGGATTAATGCAGAATGTGCCTTGTGGATTGCCAGAGATTCCTAGTTTTGTTATTGTCACTAAGAAGCACTGTCAACTGTTTGTGATATATTTATTTCGCGTGCATTCATAAGATAACACAGCTGATATGATAGTTTAAAGGTGTCCTTGGCAGGATTTCCGTCAAGGAAACTCGTGAGCGAAATAACGCCCTATCTTAAAGTGCCCTTATCTGACCGACAAATTGTTTCAACAGCGAAAAAATTGTTTTATCCGATTTGAAATTGGTGTTATTCTAAATAGGCGACTAAATCTTCTGTGATCGCATCGAATTTCTTGAATCAGGACACCAACAGACTTACTACTCCATCATTCAAGCAGATTTTAATACAGTTCAGGTTTGCATTTAACCGTTACAGTCAGTGTTTATTCCATATAAAACTTTCGGGGAGATATTTGCGCCACTGACCTTTCTTTTCACGGCGCAAAACGCAATGTTCTTACAGCCTCGGCAAGACGACCTCCAGATATTTGCACTACAACGCAGGTGCAGCGCGACATCACAATAGCAGTGTTAAGTGCATACATCGACTTCGAAATTACGGCGCAAAATCGCATGATTTACTACTACTTTCTCATATTAAGGTTAGGGGAAAGCTGAAAAAAGGGCATCTGGCCGAAGGAGAAGAGATAAACAGGGAAAATAACCGGAGTGAAAAAGTAAAGTTAAATAGCTTATGCGCTTAATTGAAAAAGAAAATACAATTAGATGGAGAAAAAATGATCGCTTGAAAGCACAAAAAAATGTGGAAAATGGCTGATGTTCATTAAGCAATGAGCGACATTTCGCGAGTACGTTACTGAGATGATATGGCAGTTGTGCTTTGCGCTCTTCAAATGTATCGCTTTTATTAACTGGCAGCAATTACAAAATATGTGTTGAAAGTTCCCGCATATTCTGACTCCTCCGATCGTTCACATAAACTTCTTATTTTTTCGACTTAATCGTTCACAAAACTTGATTTTTTTGCAACCCGGCAAGTGGAAAATGAATATGAAAGATGAAATTAGCTGAAGACACTTTTGCACTACGGCGCATCTTTTAAAAAGCAGTTTTCGCCAAAGCGGCGTTGGGAAGTCGAAGAGGAGTTTAAGGGCAGGAAGAGACTATCCCTGTGCATGATGATGAAAGTGAGTCGTCAGGCCCGACTCTAAACGAACAGACTATGGCGAAACGTTTGACGCATTCCAGCAGTGAACCCTATACGCCATGGACAGAGAAATTTTCTAGTGTTAAAAAACACTGACGGCTTTTGCGTGGTTGACATACGACACGTGAGATCGGTACTCTGCTTCAATAGTACGAAGCACTCGCACAAAGATTAAATTAGCCATCACAGCGCGCATCAATTGCGCAAAACAGACCAAAATGTGGATTGTTAGAAAGCTGACTAGAAATCAGCCAATGAATGTAACGTAATGCTTTTCACACCAATCTCCACAGAGATGACGACGATATTGTCCATGAAATTTTAACTGATTTTACAGAGATTTTCCGACAAGAAAGCGATAATGTAGACTGTCAGCAAAAGTGACTGTCGAAAATCACTCTTGAAGGGACTGAGGTCGCATCTGTTGTGCCTCTCATGAAAAAAAAGGGGAATACCATTTGAAGGTAGGGGAATTTTCTTGCTCAAGTTCATAATTGCCTCTGCTCGACACTTAGTGCGAAAGACTACCGTACCCAGCAGGTCTTATTCGGATGGAAAATCAGGCAGAACGCCGGTATCTTGCTTCAAAGAAATTGCGAGCAAAACGTACTCAGTTGAATCCTTGATAAGTGGATCTGAATACGCGTCTCACACAACGCCGATAATTTCTCAAGTATTTCGTTTGTTTATTCACAAATTTATGAAACGACTTCGGGAACAAATGATTCTTTTCAAATACATCGATACTATGTGGGAAATTCCTTTTATTACTAACATCATAACAGTGCAATTTCCCGTTCCTATGAAAGACGATGCAAATTATTTAAGGGCTTTACATTCTAGAAGCAAATCACTCATCTCAGCAGCGGTGATACTGTGCTGAGATTTTGACCTATTATGAATATTTTCATAAAGCAGTGCTGTATTTGTAAAACAGTGGTATTTCTCCTGATTCCTGATCGAATTCGAGAATTTCTTTTACCAATCTTCCACAAATTTTAAGAACCGTTGTTAGTTGCTGGATGAGGCCATCTTTGATGTTAAAGCTGGAAGAAGCTTTTTTTCGCAGCATTTTGCTGGATGTGATTAACCAATTTTTTAAGTTTTATACCTTTATTGTGGCTCTTTTTTACAGTTATTCTTAAGAAGCCGCTGTCCGTATGAAAATAGGCCAATTTCTTTAGGGCTCATGCATTGCATTTAAACCTTTCACGTCTATAATATTCCCGTTCGAACAAAAACAGCCAGCACAGAACGACCGGTATCACAACTGTGTTTGGAGCACATCAATTGAGAAAGCTGATAAATTTGAAACAGACAATAGCGATTTTCACGAACCTAGTAAAACCAATGTTTCAAATCAATGCATTATTCTAGTCATTCGCATCTGACCATCCGCATTTGTGAGAACTTCAACAGGGATCGGACGGTGGGATGGAAATTACGGTATGACCCTAAAGCAAATAATCTAGCACAAATTCTTGTTGAAAAGCCTGCACTGATGCAAACACCATTTCTAAGAAACGTCAGGCAAGATATTAAGCAAATCCTCTCCTCGATGGACGTTGTGAAATAAATGTGTTCCTGTGAGAACTGCCTCAAGAAAATTAATCAAATGCATACAACGGTTTAACGGGCACAAAAATCAGCCAATGCAATATATGAATGATCTATATATACCCTCTAATAATTGACTGAAGAAATACCAGATGGAAGGCAGCTCAGCGTTCTAGAGGGAATAATAACATCCAGATAAGTGCTACAGAAGTGAATGAATAGAACCGACAAAGGGTAATCGGCGAGTTGAAAGCACCGCCCCCACACAGACGCTGATTTCCGTCACATCGAAAAAAGGTCCTGTTGGAAGGTGTTGGAAATGGAAATCTGCGAATTCGTTCAAAAGACAAGATGACCTATGGAAGGGGTTACTGTCAAATTTGGAAGCTCCCAAAGCGAATGCTTTTTAAAAATATGGCAGAGAGTAATTTGGGCAAAAAGCATTATTCGCAGGAACGTTGAGCTCGAGGCAGTTGAAATGAACGTTTCTGT
The DNA here is from genome assembly GCA_037576465.1 of Parascaris univalens. Classification (NCBI taxonomy): domain Eukaryota; kingdom Metazoa; phylum Nematoda; class Chromadorea; order Rhabditida; family Ascarididae; genus Parascaris; species Parascaris univalens. Next base: position 41,064,156 of record CM075173.1, on the reverse strand, counting down.
TTGAAGCGTCGAAACGACGTCGTTCTTTATAAGGCTAAATCTTCGCTGCATGTGCTTAATGCAACACCAGCCTTCCAAGCAGCAGCGCCGAATACGGACACATAATAAAATAATAATAATTGGCGAAATGAAGTAAATGACCATTTATTATGGTCCAAAGCATAAAAAGCATCAAGTAGCCCTCTGAATTTGTGCGTTTGATAAGCCGGGATATCTGAAGATATTGTTAACAGCAAACTGCTTCGAACATATAATACTGTCATGGGGATTCGACGATGAACAAAAAGATCTGTGCAACATACCACCCCATGGAGCACGCACACTAGCAGGCACGAAACCTTCCGAGATATGCTTTTATGAGCAATAACTGCTACAAAATGAGGACTTCAGCCGGGAGATTGCAGAAAATATTTTCTGTCCGACGCTAATGCAACAAGAAAGGCATTAACCAGCAATTAGCATGAGGAAACTTATATTCATAAAGTTGTGTCGCATAGCGACCTAATGCAACACTTGTACTTTTGCCGCTTATATCGCTTACATTAACCTCGGCAGCCTAGAATATTGGGAGTATGATCTTCTGCGGATCTAATCAAGAAATCAATAGGAATCTGCGACAACATCAAAGGCCGCAGTCAGTACTGGGGGAATTATCAACCAACCTAGCGAGCGAAAGGACTGTGGAAAGCGGCTTGTGGTTGCGTTCGGAGATCACTGTCCGTATTCGCAGAATCTTTCTTTGTATGACGCCGAGACGAAACCTTGCCACCGTTCTTTAGTAGCGTATGCGGAAAATGCATACATACAAACTTTTTAGTAGCTCTTTCAAACCCTGCACTCAAAGCAGAAACGAAATGTGAAAGATGGGTCCCCTGCAAACTGTGTTCGCTATATGAAACGTAAAGCTTCTTAAACTCAGGACTGCTTGTTTGTTTTTTAGCTTTGCAGCCATGGCATATGCCAAAAAATATGTGAGATATCAGAACACTGTTGCATAAGGTAATAACCAAAAGCAGAATGTGGAAACATCAACGGGGAACGGGTCAACTGGGGTAGTCGCTCTTCACTCTGCACGCCCCATTCTCGTTCTTTCTTTTTTTTCCGCTCATGGCAGTTATTGTCACATTTAACAGTCCGATTTTTTGCGATGTTTGGATCGTGGTAGGTTGTTAAGATACGAGTAGTTCGACTGGATTCGAAAACGATTCTGAGAAACGATGGGAAGTGTTTTGCTGCGGGTGTAACAGGTACGTCGTCGCGATAAATGCTGCCTCCCAAATTGCGTCGAATGCCGCTTTTCTTCCTAACGGAGTACTAATTGTTGTTGCTTGTAACCCTCGACACATCGATTTGATTCTTTTAAACTTGGCATTTGCCCATAGGATGGCACTGCTGCATTGCTCAGTTTTTGAGTGTCTGCCAAAGAAGTCCATCTTTGTGTTCAAGGTCCAACCACGTCGACTTTCGAACGAAGTGTGTTTTATTCCTTCAGCTGTGAAATGCCAAATCAATCCAGTGCCTATCAGTGGGTGCATGGACAACGATGTAATGTTTGGTGACTGCGCTTGCGTCATCTGTATGAGGCCAGCTTGAATGCTGCTGCAAAATTTGAGAAGCTTGACGTGACGGTGCTGGACTTTTGAATATAAATATTTGTGTTTTCTGTCGACAAACAGTAATACTAGCCACCAAACAACAATTTTGCTTATTGAGCACTTTTTCTGAGAGTTATGGGCAGTTAAGCTGCCATGAGAAAGAAGTCCTGGCATTGCCGCTTTCTGCTTTTCAATTCTTTCTGCTGTGAATGTCATCGAAGACAGCAATAATCCCAACATTAAATGAAGCTTCACGTACGCTGGAAAACAAGAACATCCATAGAAATAAAAAAAGCGGCGGCGAATAAGAACAAAAAAACGAATGAGAATATCTCCGGAAAGAATTCATGCAAAAACATTCATAAATATAAAAACGAGGAAAAACAACAACTGCATCAGCACAGGAGGAAGGTGAATCAAGTTGTAATCCCCTTTACTGATGACCTTTCATAATGAACGGATTGCCAACATGTATGCAGGTGCCCATCAGCTTCCTGAAAATTCAGCTTAATTAACTAAACAGTCAGGTTTAAGCACTTCAACTTCAGCTGCCCGGAAAATTCCGCATATAAAGTCGTAGTCTTCGTAAAGTCGTTCTTCACGAGCGTTCTAAAATGCAGCGATTCAACATTATGCAACACTTTTAAATTCTTTTCCACTAAACTTGCACCATGAATTAATATCTGTCTGAATTAATATCTGTCTCAAGACGTGAATTAATATCTGTCTCAAGAAAAGATCGTTGAAATGAAGTAATCATCCAACGGGATTTTTTTCAAGGAGGCTAACAGCCGCCCAAAGAAAATCTGGCGAGACAAAAAAGTGTTTGTCTTATGAACTGTCTTCACTTCGTATAAGGGAATGAGTCGAGCAGAATTTGAAGATATTTCTGTCAGACCAAAAGTTAAGGGCATCATAGAAGCAATAAGCACTTACGTAACATGGTGCTTGTATAGCATGCAATGACAGGCTTGAAGTTGACGAGAATAAAACTGAGGGTGGATGGCCGAACATTCGTCAACCCACTTCGAAACGGTCGCCAATGACGGTACGCTGATCCCACAGCTGCAGATCATAACTCATGGCGTATAGTGCAGTCGTCGGATGTACCGTGGATCATATCCAATGTCAAGTAAGAGAAAGACGCGTATATTTAAAAGTTATTTGAAGGAAATAATCCACTTTCCTTTGCCTGCATATAGCTTAGTTATGATAGCTAAGGTCAAGGCGAAGCTTGCGATATTTCTGATCTTAATAGAAATATTCACTGCGTTGAGTGCTATTTAATCTCGCCGCTCTAGCTGACAACGAGATACAATCAGCTGACAAAATGGTCACAATTCGAAGATGATTTAAATGAACCGGTTATAAAAATCTTAGTATAGAGGCCCCGCGAGAACCCTCCCCTCCAGAAGATAATAATCAACTCTGAACACTAACAGTTGCAAGTTCTCACCTACTTCCATTTCTTCGATATATTGCAGAATTAAACATTCGTACGTCTTCTCATTCGTTGATGCGCAAGAAAGGTTGTGGCAAAAAGAATGCGAGGTCTTTTTAGCTCGAGTTTCTAAACTGGTTGAGAAAAAAGTGATGCGCACCTCTCATGCAAAATGCGCAAGTGTCAGAGAGCAAGTTATTAATCCTTCAAAGTATCCATGGTGTTAATCATAAGAGAAAGAAGTGAGCTACGCAAACATGTTGCTGTCATTTGTTAGGTAATGTGAGGGAGCTGTAGTTATTAGATAAACTGACTTCTTGCCCTTGTAACATGCCACAGCCGCATCCGTCATACATTTTCGAATGCAGTGGTGATATTTTTTGAAAGTGACCAGTGTGTCGAAAATGAGCTGCACCAATGAACCACCAGCTGGTTTTTCCGGTTCCTCAAACTTTACCTGCAAATCATTGCATGTCTACGGTTATTTGAGCACCTCTTGCAGTGAACGGATTCAACCAATGGACCATGTCCGACCATTTTTGATCACCTCTTCAGAAAGGTTGAATTTCTTCACTATCGTCCGTTTATTTTGGAAAACCTTGCAATAATGGCTGACGTTTGAAAAAGTTAATAGTAATAGCTGAACAGTTCAACCCAGATTACCTCGAGAGAAAATGTAACACAGCAGATATTTCTAAATGTTCCAATAGAGGTCAAAATAAGTGTAAATTTTGCACATTATGAGCTCCCCATTGATGAGGATGAATGTAGAGGAGATTACCTTTCGAATAAACTTTTGTGTTCGATTCGGATTAGAGCTAGCAATGTGACATAAGAAACGCATAGAGAAACGCAAATTGGGAATGCAGAAATTGCTCTCAGAAATCAGGTAAGTCGGATTCAAATATCTAAAAAGTGATCAGAATGAAATGAAAGGCGCCACTTCGCATTGTATGTGTCGAATTCCCGTACTTTAACCCAGTCATTTTCGAATTGAAACTACAAGGCAGATAGACAGATAGACTCATATCCACGCACACACAAATGCCATCCCCCCCCCCCCCCCCCAAAAAAAAACAAAAACCACCAGAATATGACTCACATCAAGAGAAGAAAAGTCCAGTTTCTTTATATAGGATGTTCCGTGGGTTTCATCGCATCTGAAAGAGGCGACTTGTAGATGTATTTATCTGACAGGCAACTACTTTAAAATTTACCTCAACGGCGTATTTGTCTTTGAAATGGCGGATGATGACACGAATTGAAGAAAAAGACAGTGGGTACTCCAGAATTTCGTGAATTGTCCATTTAAAGTGCTGGGGAACATTAATCTTTTGTACGTAATGAAATTTTCACACTGTTTTAAACAAACTGATGCTACCATCTGCCACTAATAAAACGCGCGTACACATAGAGTGTGAAGAGAAATAACATATTTTCCCCATGATTGAATGCGTTGAAAAAAGATCACTTCCATATGCACCACCTCATGGAAAGACATCGACCGCATAGAGACGGTTTATAGTTCCATACAGTTTACCCGTGTTCCGATAACTCTAGTGATGGAGTCCAGAAACCAGATTATAAGTTAAGTTAGTTGACTTTGTTTTCAAAAGTAACACTACAGCTGGATCTATATTTTGCAGTGAAAAGCTGCAACAGATCTGAGTTGATACCACAGTGGCACAGCGCTTGCTATTAAACATTATCTATATTAAACATAAAAGCAGATGAATCTAATGCATGACTCCAAGCTGGGAGAAACGAAGTAACAGTAGAAAAATGCGCTCGAGAGGATGCTCGCAAAATCTTGGGGAATAAAAGTAAGAGAAGATACGCACGATGCGCCGATCTTCTTCTTTAAACAGGCCTCCTCATCGACGATGAGGGAACGTTGTTCACCGAAACATTCGACGTATGCTGCAATATCGTCACCAAATGGCTTCAACTCAAAGCCACATTTCTGTGCACATTCGTTCGCTGCATCCAACGAAACTTTCCGACATTCGCTCTCCTCGTCACAATGACAGCGACGCACTTTGCCTTCCTGAATATAGAGCAGATAAGAATGATTATATTTATTGTATAGTTCAAATATGTATAGTGGTGGTGTGGAGCATAGGTCTGTAGGTGGATGCATACAAGGTAAACATTTTTGTCTCATCTCAGCAGTAGGAAGCAACCTACTGAAAACGTGTGCATTAATTGCCATTTATATGCAAGGACGTGATAGATACTTGGTGAATGCCGTACTTGATAGTCTTCATCGAAGCTAATGACCTTCATCAGACAACATGCACTGAGTTCTGATATAATATGCAAAACTACGACTATATATGTGCAGGAGGAAGGGGAATGCAATAAAAATCACGGTTTCCCAGATGTGATGTGGACATTGCTCTTAGGGTGAGGGAGGGAATTTACTATTTGAAGCAAACTAAATGAAGTGAAACAGCAAAATATAAATGTGGCAAGAGTGTATGTAATGTGAAGCGACTTGTCGGAGAAAAATGAAAAATGAGCCAGAAAGCAATAAACAAGTTCGCAGGAAATTTTAGCCGTTTCCAGATTACATACTAACTCATCCAGGCACTAGTGGTTGCAACCATGAGGTTACGTAAATAACGCGAAACACACACTCATTAACCTCAACAATTTGCTATCCCACACTTTCATAGACTGCACGAATGATAATTACGCGTAAAGCTCACTGAATAGCTCCATGCAAAGTAATCGTGATATGCTTTTTTTGCTGTTGCACATGTTATGAGTTCATGACTTACAGCTGAAAAAAGCGCTTGTGCAAAGTTATTTGAAAGTGATGCCGCAGTAACTGTTGGGTAAAAATTTGCATTTGCTCCGAAGTTTTGTGAGCGCTTTTTTCGAATTTAGTGCATAGCGAATCGGCGATAAAATTTGTTGGTAAAGCGGTAAAGGTAATCATTCACTGATGAAAGGTCCTTCAGTGAAATAAGATTACGTCTTCCGAATTGAGAAAATGCAACTCGAATTTCATTTTCACGCAGTTCCACTTAGTTAGTTTTTGGATATTTGTGATGAATTGTTTCATTCGATCTTATTTGGCTACAGTGCCCAAATAAAATAATCTCGATTTGCATTGCTTCACCTTACCTCTATAACAGAAGAGTCGCCAAAGGGTTTTACAGGTTAGGTTTCAAGTGCTACAAAATCCATGCCGCCCTTTCACCATAAACTTTGAGTTTGGAAGCTTGTCAATAAAAGTTCCCTATATTCTTACTGTCAGTAAGATTTTTCTAAATTCAAAGCAGAGTGCTGCGCTTGCTCGGCTCATCAATTTCGCCTGTTATGCTTTTGATTTTCTCAACAACTGAGTGTGGAGCGGAAGAATTCGTATCATAGAATACCAAGCACTGTCACTCGCAGTCAACCCTAAGAATCCCTTTGGCAACGTTCTGCTCGGTGGGGGGCCTTCATGTAAAATTCGTAATTCAACAACAAAAGCGTTTATCATCAAGTTTGTGAGAGTCCCTTCGTTTAATACTGTGTTATGTGGCTAGTTCTTTGGTGCTAAATGGCACTTTGATTTTAATGATTAACGAACCGATAAGTGCTTTTCTGCAATCCAATATCAACTTCTCTTGCAGTTATTCTGCTTCAGGACGAATCACTCGTTAGAGAGATTTTGGGGTGAAACTCTCACAGAATGGCCTTAGATATTAGTGGACAACACATGATGGCACCTCTATAATGTTTTTGTGTTATACTTCTTGCAGTCAGTCATTCCATCTTCGCACAGTAATTAGGATATTTCTCAAAATCTGCCTCTGAAAATTTAGTAGATATATGCCCCACCTTACAAGAACGGATAATGTTTCCAACAATACTGATATTTATTTTTATCCATAAAGACGTTAGAAGAGATATGTATCTCAGTTTGTACCTCTACTCTGATACTGCCTCCGTCGGTGATTATTCAACCACCATGGATAAGTATCAACGATACTGAGATGAATTTGCAAGCAAACGCTTACAATTCGAATAGCGGTTATAATGAAGAAGGCGATCATCAACTTCATCGTTGTTATTCAGCTGCCAACGTATTCACTTGAACGACACTAAAATTATCATCATTGTGGCTGGAGATAAATCAAAGTTAACTAGAAACTAAATACGACGCATTTCTACAGACATGTTTGAGATTCGATTTCCACAAACTTTGGTAGCACTATCAGTAGAAATGAACTTATGTACATCTGATTAAATGGAGTACGGTTGTATTTTCTGTGATCGCTTATAAATCTCTGCTGAAGTTGACTCTCTTTTCAGCTTAGGTAAAAGAAAATAACTCCCATCCCAATGCAATTACGACGTTTCAAACTAGTGGAGGATAATTTTGATGGTGAGAAATTTCCGCACTGAAATGATTTTTCATTCTTAATCTAAATGAAGGAGAGGCAAATGGTTCTCTAGAGCAAGGAAGTTTGCATACTGTTGTCGCACTTTCGCAGAATTTTGGCATCTAGGACACCTCATCTCAACACCTACAACGCTGTAATACTTACCCTTTTACCCAACAGTTCGCTCCTGACAAACACTTTGTTCTATTAAAGACCCTACGATAAAAGGGCAACAATCAATACGAAGAAGTTCAATTGTTCAGTGCGATGTATTACGCAGCTTCCAAGTGCATATAACTTGTCAGCCGAATGTATAGCTTTCAAGCCATAGTTGTTTTGTTTTGGGTGGAAGGTGAGGTGACCTATAGAAGAATAGCAAAGGAGCATAAATGGATCCGTGACGGGATATTTTCCTACGTAGTCAAAAAGACAAGAAGGAGCCAAAATTAGAGGGATGCAGAAGTTTGGTGGCAATACAGAAAATATAGTTGCGAAATAAATGATTGTGAATTAGAATTAGCATACAAGTAAGAGAAAATCAGCGGAACCAAGACATAATTAACTGCATAAAAACAAAACGGTCAAAATGGGTTCAAAATCTTCGGCATAAGTGCCTTTGCATTTGCCCAAAATCACCAACCAGTTTCAAAAGCTCTTAAGTTAACCTCGTCAATCGCATAAATCATCCACGAGAATTTCAGGATAAGTTTCCACCATGTCTGCGCACTTATATGTATGTCTGCCAGTTCTCTGCTTTCAACTGAAGGACAAAGAATGCGCGAAGTGCAAAAAATCTGGTGTTTATAATGTGCGCCACAGGATAACATGATACAACATATTTGAAGTTAACTCAGCGAAGTTTATAGGACATTACAGGCTAACAAGCTTAGAAGAAAACATGTGCATATTGCATTGGTTGGCCACCATTTTGCATTGTTCGGCTTACAGAAAAAGGAAGCCTAAGTGGAAGATTTGTGAAAGCGGTGAAACTAATCAACATAATAAGAGGGCATTATTTCGCATTTTTTACTTCCGTTGCAGTTTGTCAGACTACACGGTTTTTTTACCTATTTCGCGTAGACCAATTGTTACTAAACGGTGAGGAGAAGCATAAGCGCATAAGAAAGGTGCTCGCTGATGTAACATCAAAAGCATATTCATTACAGAAGCATCAAAGCATCCGTATTAAAACGAGCTCCCAACAAAGGTGGTTGTGCACTCTTGCGTGGCAAGCATGATTGTCGTAGCAGGATCCTTGTCGACTGATCATTGTGGGTCCACGGTCGACTGATCATCGACGAGGAGGCGGTGCTTTCAGGTAGTGATCGGATGACAAGATATGCGAACTTCGTTCGAGGCGCTTTCGGTGGCTGATCTCTGCACGATGACATGGGAAGAAGGCGTAGCCCCAGGTGAGCCGTTTGTGGGTGCATGGTCACCTGAGATGAAGGAAATGATGAGGCCGTGGGAATGATGACATATCTGCTGGACAGTTATCTTATGTCACCATGCTCAAATATACCGCAAGGCAAACGAAAGCTAAGTTTGCCGTTCGTAGGCAGAAATGATGAAATGATGATAAAAAAGCAAGATAAGTGTAATTTATGTGCGCCTCCGGCTAGACCTAATTCTCCTGCCAAAAACTGAATCAATAACGCTGAGAAAATCATCGAGAAGATTGTTTTTGAAACTATACTTCAAAGATATGAGGACAGCCAAAACTTCCTTTCAGTGGTATCAACTTCTCAATTTACTCGAATGATGTCAGCCATTCTGTTATCTGAAAGAGATTTTCATGTGCTTGGAAAACAAAACGGCAGCTTACCACTTCCGCCGAACGAATGTAACAGAATTTCTGGAAGAAGAATACCAGGAAGAATTCATGAATGGATCAATAATAGTGCACAAAAAATCCAATCGCTTCAAGTGACCGTTTCGCGTTTAACGAAGTGGCTTCTTTCATCGGAGCGAAGTAGATTTAATTCATAAGGATAGGCAAGTTGAAGATTTCACATAAAATCCACATACTTGACTCCAGGAGGCATGAGAAATGTAAGCAGCAATGTCCGCTTGGAATAATACGAATTTGTTTCGGAAAATGCCTAAAAATTTTTTGGACAAAGCAATATTAGTTCACGGAGATATCAGTTCTTTTCTTTTTCAGCCGACTTATTCGCTTAAAAGAGAAAAACGACTTTGAATGAAGAAGTAAGAGCCTTGAAAATTTTCCAGCAAAATACAATGAGAGGCAACAAACCGCTCAGATAAAAAAGTCACGCAAACGTTTGCCTTCCATCTTAGCGGCAAAGCTAAAACATGTTACTTTATTTGAACACCAACCGACTTATCTTTAGGCATTTATGTGACTACGTCTGATGAATGTGACTTGATCACCTACACTGTGAATCCACCCAATCCACCGTCTCCCCCTTTACCCATTCCCTCCGAAGAAAAAACACTTCTGTCATAAGTGGTTGCCAGCACAATGTAATGCGCTTAATTGCATTGCATCCCAAATGTCCATTTTCCAGACTTGCTCGACAACTTGCTCTTAGAGCATTCTCATTTCAATTCTCTAAGTGGCAAAACCTGCAGAATTACGTTGGCCTGCTCAAAAAACTATTGCTACGGAAAAAACTAATGTAAAACAGATGTGGCAGAGTTTCATGCGACAACAACATTATTAGGTACATCCTTTGCACTAAACAGAAATCACCCTAACCCAGCTAAATCAGTCTTGTCAGTTTTCCCCGTATGAGGTCAATAAGGCTGGTTCGTGTTTCCTTCCACCTTCACCTTTCAACTTGTCGTCAAGGCAGGCGTCGTCCCTCTGAGCTTAAGTCCGCGAAACGCCAAAATATTAGTCTTGTGCTTTTTGCTTCCATCGTTGCCCGAACAGTTTCACCACTGGCTCGTCCCATCTTGTAAACGTTCTTCCTTGAGGTTATTTGTGTTTTCCTCGGGAGCAAACTTGTTAACAATAATGTCCATCGGTTGTCTTACAGTTGAGCAACATGTCCAGCTCATCTTCTTTTTACCGCGTACGTTTCGTCTATAGCATCAAATACACCAGTTGTTTGCCTCAGTTCTTCGTTGCAAATGTTGTTTCTTGTGGTAACTACATAGATTCTTCTTTCCATAGCTCTTTCCCTAACAGCAAACTTCTCCTCGTCGTTCTTTGTTGTGGCCCCATGCTTCACAGGCACACAATATTGCTGGCAACATAGTGGCATTAAAAATGCATAATCTGATGTTCATTGGCACAGCCTGATCGGTAAGTACTGTGCGGTTATTATTCAAGGCGGCCCACCTTGCTCTATGTCTTCTTATCCATTCGCCATTTACGAGATCGTTTGATTCCATTGTTCATCTTAAATATATGTAATCTTTAACTTCTTCAGTCTTTGCTACACTTGTGCGAATGATCCCTGGCATGCAGCATTCATTTCGCATCTACGTTGTCTTCGTTAAATTCAGCTCCAACCAACTTCTTTTGAGTGATCCTTTAGCTGTTGAAGGCGTTCTTGCAGTTCTTAAGGTTTAGCTGCAAAAAGTGCGCCGTCATCCGCCTAGAGTAGGCGAGTGAGTTTTTCACCGTAAATTACAATTCCGCTGTGGTGAATCATTTCTCCAAAAGCGGATTCTAGGGTTGCTGCAAAGAGCATCGGGGAGATCATATCTCCTTGTTAGACTCCATTTATTTGTATATAAGATATCACGGACAAAAGCTTTATGTCATGCGTGCTTTTTCACTAGTGGGCCTTACGATGTCGACGTAAGCAGAGTTAATATCAGCTTCGTGTAACGCATTGATTATAGCAGTCGTTTCCACAGAATCAAACGTTCTGCGATAGTCGACGGAATCCAAACATATTGGCATCTAATATTCTTTGCTCTTCTTCAACAACTGATCGGGAGCGTGAATATTGTCCTGGGTGGAGTATTCAGCTTTGAATCCCGTCTGTTATTTGCTGAGTTCAGCTGATGAGTATTCGCTGCAGCAACAGCCTTGTGAAGTTTACTTAGCTGAGAGGGTAGTTTTATTTGGCGATGGCTACCGAGATCTTCTGAATCGCCTTTTTTCTTCAAAAGGGACGGTTTTCGAAGTTGACTAAGCATTGGAATCGCACCTGTTTCTAAGTAGAATGTAAATCTTTTTGCGAATTGCCCTTTGACGCAAATAACCACCGTCCTGTAAGTATTCTGCTGTTATTCTGTTAATTTCGGGACATATGTTGGGCCTCATCATCTTGGTGATAACTTCTGCCTTATTCCTTATTACAGTTAGAATCTTTTCTTTTTCGATATACGATTTAATTTCGTTCATCTTTGGTGCGTACAATTTATTGAAGGGTTTTCCACAGATTTCTTTCATTTTTATCTTTCCTGAAGCACATCTCCCGTCGGCATCTTTGAGTGCCATTGGCAATTTTTCTTTGCACCTGTACGTCCCTTTCAGTTCTTTCGATACTTTTTTCCTTCTGTACAGTCTCTCTTAGCTTTGTCTTCCGATATCCGTCATAGTCGGATTGCAAACATTCCGGACGCCTCTGCACAATGTGTTGTAACCTTCCCCGGTCGCAGCGCCATCTGCTATTCGCCGGCTCTAACTCCCATCAACAAGAACACAGTGTGTAGGATGTCTTTTCTCTGTTGGAAGGATTTCTCATTTGCGAGGTCCGCTGCTTGTCCCCTGCCAATTCAGTATATTCGCGGTTAACCGCCGTACCCGACGGCCGCTCCCCTATCCTCGACTTGGGGAGGCGCTGGATGGCTTGCAGCTAAGCGCACAGGTACTGTCTTGCAGCTGATTCATATTAGCTGCGAGCTATCGCGTTCTGCATATTTTATTTAATTGCATATCTAATTAGTGCATGTCCGATCAAGTGGTTAATTGGAATAAGTATAAGTGCTGAACTTCTGAAACACTACTCCAATTTATATAACTCATGAAACACGAAGTCTGAATGGAGGTAAAGGTGCCATAGAAACTGCAACCACAGCGTCCTAGTCATAAGCATTTTTGGCCCAAAGTTTCCGCTTACATTAGTGAAGAACGTGCAGATGTTCGCCGATGATGAAGACTTCCTCAAAGCATTTTGCATAGTAATGTAATGAAGAACATGGAATCGTCCACTCTGAAATATTATTATTATTTCGAGAAAAACCTTCAACTAAGAAGAGAAGGCAAAGAGATTTGCACATGAAGGCCACCAAATGGTTATTTAAATTTACCAGCAAAAGGGCTGCCTGCCACTTTCGAAGCGCGAGCAAAACTTCTCCTCCATGAATCGGTATTGCCGTCTCCCAATTGTACTTACGAAATCAGCAGTGACTTGAAAAGAAAAACAACAAGAAAAAGATCAAGTGCGTGCGAGTGTGCTAAATTACAGTAATTCCCGTCTTTATAGTAACAGTACGCAAAAGAACGACGTCCTCGAACGTTAACGGTGTGGCAAAAAAATCGCAAATCCAATCGCGCTCCGTCGAATGGTGACGTCTCATTACAACCGTATAGAACTCGTTGATTCGTTAGCGTCTGTGAGCACCACTTTCCTTGAAAAAGGTTAAGCAGCGCATAAATGATTGATAGTTCAGATTAACCGTTAGAAATTGCATTATTCGTAAGACGAGATTCATGAACACTTGAAATTTCCTCAGAGAGGGAACTTAACCCCGAGAAATAACAATTTCAAAAAAACTGCTTCCTTCTATTTAACTGGTCTTTGATCTTGAAAATGAACTGTGGTCTTGTCATAGCGGAGACATTTCGCCTATTCCCATAAATTGTTGTAAATTATCGTACAAACACATCGTAATCTCCTCTCTCGAATTTTTCAGTGATACTGCCTCATCGCCATCAACGAAGAGATTTTAGCTATTCAATCGTGCTTCGTCATGGCCCAATTTAGAGCTAGAGTTGAGCGTATAGAAATTTTTCAACGCTATACCTTCACAGAATCCTCTCTTATCGCATTTGTGAGCTGCTGGGTTGACAATGGAAGCGCTGTGTGAACATGAGTGGCACTGCAGAGTGAGAGCGCCATCTATAGGAGAAAGATATAATAAAGTCGCTCACACAAGCAGCACATTGTTTGTTGCACAGTTACAATTTATATATTCCTTTGCTTAAAGAGTAATACGAAAGTGCGAAGTGGGGCTTTTTCCGATGTCGTCCCAATGCCTCAACGATATCGCTTCTCTATGAGGACAACTATTTCATCAATATTCCATGCAATCGATCGTTTAGACAGTTTCATAGGAGTTGTTTATAACAGGCAATCGAGTTTAATTATGTAGTAATTAAAATAAACGAAATTATTCTTCGAGAATATCCGACGAGATATCTCTTTAGTGACACTCCACATTTTATTTCTCAGTGTTCTAAAATGAACTGATTTAGGGCAAATCTCTTCACGATGGAGACAAAAATTTTAGGAGGACAGAGCGAAATATGTTTCGTTCCGTAATGAAACCTTTCTTGGGACTTTTCGATTAGAGCAAAGAAGTCAAAAATTCAAACTCATCTCTGTATCTTCTTTTAAATGAATGAAAAATACATCTCCCCTAGAAAGTGAGCATAAAAGACTATCAGTATATGATCAAGATTCATTTAGCACAACTGTATGGGCGATACTCCTAATTTTTCCTATTCCTGCAAGTTTTAACGAAATTTCCATCGACTGATTTATTGTAAAAGAGATCGTCAGCTTATGGAAATATGTAGGTGATATCAAATACGACAGAAGTCAGGTCACGCACGACTTCAACTAACAACTACGCTCCGAACGTTACAACACTTTTGCAACATTTTGTAGCAATTGCATTTAAGTTTCTAAATTGCTATTCTTTTAAAATATGATCTGCCTTTCTCCGACTGCTTGGTGCCAAAAGCGACCAGTTTTTCTGTTCTTCTAGGGAAAGATAAAAGGTCAAATAAAGAAGTATGTCGAAGCAGCTGTTATGAATATGGGCTTGCGCTACTCCTCTGCCTGATCGACTAGTTTCATAAATTACTAGCATAACTGCAAGTGTGCAAAATAGTGTCCTTCCACTTGAACTAAGCTGACGATGCTCGGAAGTCCTACACAAAGTTCTCTTTTGCTGTGATCGGGTACGTGTTAAATGAAAGTCCTAACAACATAAAGCGACACTTAGGTCTGCATCCCTTTGAAAATTGATAGATGAATGTGAAATGTGGTACTGCAGATCGTCCTATGCCGTACACCGCACGATCAGATTTTGTAAATTAAGCTTCAAAGGATCCCAAATTGAAATGGTGGAAGGACGAACAAACAAGCACACTCGAATTCATCACAGAGTGTCTCAGGAGAGTAAGTTCCAGAAAGCATATAAAAAATAATGTCGTAAGGATTCTTGAGTCATTCATCAGAAGCGTTTATTTGCTAAACTGCCGTAAAGGTCATCAATAATCATGGAGCTAATTTGGAGTTTGCTTGTTCATTTGGAACAGCCTAATCGAATCAAAAATCTTTTCAGGATGCAAAGAGGAAGATCCACATCATGCAAGACTGCTAAACGCCCAGCCACAAAACGGCTTTTATTCCTGAAAAAAAGCAGGTCCCTCTACATACGAAAATTAAAAAATATTTCACGGTCAGGAAAGTGGATGGGAAAGTGAGCCAGCGAAAAATAGGGAGAGGGAGGGGAGGAAACTCGGTTTTAAACAGGGAGAGGGAGGAAACTCGACTTTAAAAGTACTATTGATGATGGACTTTGCTTGACCAATGCAATCAGATTTTTCGTTTTAGATGGCTTCTATGTACATGAGAAGAATACGAACAAGCGTGGAAATAATTTATTAAATATTTTAAGTGCAGTCATTTGTTGGAATATCCAGCATAGTTCAAACTCGACATAAGAGTCGTTTCTTAAGAGAATAATTCTAAGAAGCAGATGAAAATCCGTTTAAGCGTCTGAAGTTATTCACGTTTGCGAGTAAACCGCTAGTAGGCACATTCAATTTCTATCCTGAGTGAGGGGAAGAGCAAAAAAACAAAACCTTCAAGGTTAAGCACCTCGACAGACGTTTTCAGTGCAAGAATCAGCTTTTTCTCTGCTGACTGCGCAGAGAACATTGCCTAATCATTTATGAGCATCCTTGACAATAATAACGACTATCCTGTTCCAAATAACTCGAGTTCAAAGGTCAGTGGCTAACAGTCGTAACGATGACCGCTGCAGTGACAATAGCAAACTGTGGTGTGGCCCTTCATAATCGGCTGAAGTTTCCGAAATGGCCCTTCCACATTCACACTGTCGCGGAAAAATATTTGAGGCGGGTGATATAATTTTGAGTACAAGAGCATTTGAATATGCTTCCTCTTTCTGATCTTTTCCTTTCTATTCTACGCCCTCGATTTTCACCTGGCTCTTCGACAGTTTAGAATAATTTTTTTGCAGCAAAGTTTACTCAAAGCCGTGATTAAGTGACTCGTATTCGTGGGACAAAACAAAGTAATAGACAAAGGATCTCCAATGAAAAAAAACTGCGCTAGGAAGGCAGCTAAGAGAACGACCATGAAATTGTGTTACGGGTAGGGAAGGGAGGGGAGGAGGAAGACGAGTGAATCCAGCAACCTATGAAAGATGGAACCGGGGTAGCTGAGGTACACTGATGCGACGATAATGCGATGTTCACGGATGCCCTTTGACAGCTCCGACGCTCTTAAAATTGGTTGCCAAGGGTGGAACATCAATCGCGATTGGTTCAAACTAGACAATGCAGTCTACATCTAAGTTGGAACTATTTTTTGATATTTACCATTTCTATGGTGGGTCGGCTTCTAGTGATCACCTGATAATTTTGGTTTAAAACTAGCATCTGTTAGCAGCAAATTTCGAGGCTTTTCAAACCTTTAACGGCTTCTCAACTGTTTCCTGGCAGATTTCACGTGACGGCCTATCTGGTTGCAAGTCGTATGGTGACAAAAAATCAAGCAAGAACGAGACCTACAATAATATTTCCTAACTGCTTCCGGTGTGTCTAAAATTTAATTTTCAGGTCGAACTTTTTTCGCGACGGTTTCAAGATGGGACCGAGTACAGTCCATTATTCAGGAGCAAAACAAAGTAATTATTTACTTTTATGGACCACCCTACTGCTCACTATCGCTCACTTCTAAACTCAGTGGCAAGTTGGACGCAGCTCGTGCAGCGTATCTCTGACCGTCGTGATGCACCGTTGTGTAATGGATCTCCACCTTTCCCTTGACCTATGCAATACATTTGAGACCTAATCGTTCTCTCTTTTTCCACTCGTATTCAAGGGGCTCATAGTCTTCATTTGCAAAGGGAACCGATGAAAAAATGCCTTCAAAGTTTGACATGCAACCGTCTATCTGATGTAAATTCTCATTAACAGTTCGCGAAAACAAAATGTTACACGCGCGGAGAAAAGCCAACTTTACTCCCGTACCTCAAAATACTCATGTGTTCAAATACTGCTGTTAACTGCATATTCTATAATTTTTATCGTTTGTCGTAAGTTTATGAGGAACTTAGAGCTGCAGCTTGGCTTGAGATAATGCCGTTTAATGTAATCTGTAAAATACCAGTAGGAATATAATCAACAGCGAACATATGAATTATTTCTTACAAAACTGATTGCTTCTCTTTCATTTCACAGCAGATTTACAATTGCATTTAAATGTGATTTAAACCACACCTTGAGTCTCCTTAAACTTCATGAATACTTCAGAATTTTGAGATATGTGCTGTTGCAGTGAGACGAAAACGATGCAGTGAGACGATGGAAATGCCCCCGTAATACTGGACAGCTCATTGGGGCTCTGGATTGTTCGTAAGGCCAAATGGGTCTCTTTATTGACCTGGGAGCGCAGTGTGGAGTTCGCGATGTTCAACTTCTTGGTCGTGCCGACGATTGAAGCCATCCTAGCGAACGAGTCCCCATGTGTTTGTAACCTTATTACGTAAGCGAGATAGATGAATTGTTCGCCTTTATGCCTGTATCACCTAGCAGTTTAGTCGACAGAAGATCGACGGGTAGCGCAGATCCTCACGGAGATCTGGACGATGAGAACAGCCAAGAGGAGCTAATCATTACATCAAAGCATGTGCGTTCATGAAGTCATATCCAAAAACACAGTTCTACCGCTTGCCGTTCATTTTCTCACCCTTTTTATTGAATTTTTGTCTGCCTCGTCTTGAAGTCAGTTTAAAAGAATTCCGTTGATAGTTTTAAAACGAAGTTATTAGGTTATATATTTAATTGGCTCGTAAAATATTCTTAATGATGAAAACACTTGCACCATATGTATTAGAACAGAAGCACCTGATATCGGTGACATTCATACTCATCACATCACAAATTCCTACACTTTGATTTGCTTTCCATCCATTGCGAGTAACCTTTCCATCGATTTTTCCAACAAGCACAGTGAATAAATTCCATGCAGCGTCCTTTAGGAGTTCTACCAGAAATGTATTATTGTCCTGTTTCTTTGAGGATCCAAATTTAAAGAAGTGAATTTCATGCCCACAAGGTTAACTGCAATAAAAGAACGAATTGAGCGAAAATAATTCTTGTTCCATCGTTGTATCACGCTATTCACATTCCGTGTTTGACGCTAAGCTGTAAAATTAATGAGTCATTGAACTTTGGGAGTTGTCAGCATCACTGGTGGGCGCAATAAACGATACGGCTGAAACTTTTAATTTAGTCTATAGATAAAGGCGCATCCTGCAGAAATTTCTCTGTTATTATTTCATCCTGTACGCTACATCGTAATGAGGGATACATAATTAAACGAAGTGAACAGAAACCTGCCTTTCTTCGGTGCTGTCTAGAAGGCGTTTGAATGCATATAGCGATTTTGAAGCATCAAGGATACGACCATGAAAAGTCACTCACTGCAATAAACTAAAGGTTATCAGCATAAATTAAGGGACTGCCAACGAAGATCTTTTATGGCACAAATTGGCAGGGAAAAGAAGACGTGAATAAACGCAAGTACAGCAAAGATGAGATGGCGATTTTTCCACTGATAAGTGCATTGGAAGTTGAATGGATTTCAGTAGTAGAGAAGTATAGGAGTCAAGCGACCACTTCTGTGGTTGTTAGCAGAGTGATTAGGAAAAGAAAAGTTTATACTGGGTAGTAAATGGCAGTAATAAAGGGTGAGTGATGAGCAAATATCATCGCAGGCCTCATCTTTGTTCTTTGACAGGTAGTACAAACATAAATTTTGTGGCAATAAGCTGATGGAAAGAAGCCATTTCCAACATTAGGAGATTGAATGAGACGTCGTGGTTCTTATTATGCAATGCATGCCAAGTAATCCGATGAAATACTGACTCTTTCACCTCTTAGCCATTAAATTTTTCACTTCTTTTCGTCATGCGTTTTGCGTTACCTCAAAGAACTGTCCCGTTATTATGCTTTAGAACGCATTACAATTCACTTTGTTCTGCAGTATTCAGGAGTGTGTCCTGGATCAAACTTTGATGTCTTTGCTCACTGTAGTCCTAAATAGTAGTGACAAAACTTGAAATGTAAATTTCGAAAGAAACAACACCACGTCTTCATCAGTGACGGTGACGACCTGAAGCTACCTGTGATTTTTTCGCAGTGCAAATGACTTTACTTCGGCTGGCTCATTTTTAATGTTCACAGTTAGCCTATGAATCGGAATCGTCACTTGTGAGAGATGAGAAATATCTTCGCTAGTTGAAAGATGCCCTCCCATTTAAAAGTGATAGGACTTTTTTGGCAAAGTTATTTCGCAGTTGCTTCGACGTAGAATTGTGGAGCAACACAATACGGCTGCGATGCAATTTAATCCTGAAGAAATATTTACAGTGCAGAATTTCAAAGTAAGGCACAGTATTTACATGTCGTTTATGAACACTAGAATCAGCAGCAAAAGAAACGCATGAAAGTGATAAAACTTCCATGCACTTGCCACGATTCGGATAATTTTATCGGTTGCAAAGAGTAGCGATGAACCGCAAGTTGTATTCCAGCGGCATTTAGAGAAATGATCTCAACAATAAACAGATAACGAAGGCAAATTACAAGAATATGCATAAATCATTTGCAAACATTTACCGATGAAAATGACGATCTC
Organism: Parascaris univalens; assembly: GCA_037576465.1. Lineage (NCBI taxonomy): Eukaryota > Metazoa > Nematoda > Chromadorea > Rhabditida > Ascarididae > Parascaris > Parascaris univalens. Next base: position 41,044,631 of record CM075173.1, on the reverse strand, counting down.
AAACTGAAACTTTCTCGTCTAAGAAAATTTTCGTGAAAGAACTCTGAATCTGATAATTTTCGAGTTCAATACAATCAATACAGCCTGATGACATGAGCGGTTAATAGAAACGAAATGCACGAATGCGACTTGTGTCACTGTGCTTTCGGTCTCGGTTCGACTTCTTTCATGTAATTCTCACGATGAAAGCCATCTGAAAATACAAAGAAGTAACAGCTGCCATTAAATTTTTCACTTCCTTTCGTCACGCGTTTTGCGTTACCTCAAAGAACTGTCCCGTTATTATGCTTTAGAACGCATTACAATTCACTTTGTTCTGCAGTATTCAGGAGTGTGTCCTGGATCAAACTTTGATGTCTTTGCTCACTGTAGTTCTAAATAGTAGTGACAAGACATTGTCTGCTTAAGAAGCAATGATAATTCATCATGATTTGATTTGTTTTGGTATACGGAGGGAAACAGAAAGGAACGTAGATTAAGTGCAAAAAATTTGCACTGTTCCGGAAGTCAGATACTCGTGACGATTTTCTGACCTCAAATAATGCAAAAAAATTTAAATAGTACAGATCGGAACGGATGCATTCAAAGGTGGGTGTTGCAAGTGAGAAGGGAGAAAAGTTAAAAATCTGATAGAAGAAATTCACAGAAATCCAGCACTCAGAAGTCGCCGCCGAGAAACCGTTGGCGTAAGATAGAATTACTGTTAAGAAAAATTTCGGATGAAGAAATTAATGGCTGAAGCGTCTCTTCAAAGTATTTACCTCCATTAACGGTGTAGCCTGCATAGCGCTTATAGGCATCTTCAATAGAAGTACGACGACCGAGCATCTGTGAGAGAGATGAACGTCGCTCTTTTGGCTCCTGGATGACTGAAATCGTTCGCTGCTAAAAAGCTGCCAAGTGATCCGCTCTTCTGATAAAGGCGTCAGTAGACAGAGGAGTTCGTGTTTAGAAAGCGTTGTAGAACTAACGATGCCACCGTCAAAATAATCCCCATACACTCGGTAGTTGAGGCGGGAGGCCGCGTGGAAGGTAAAGAGGGAAGTTGGGCTGCGGCGAATGTTTCCTCCACCTCTTTCTTTATTCAACCCTTCCTTAACAGGTTTGTAATACGAATTCTCCACACAAAATCATTAGTGTGAGGCCGCAAAAAAACATCGGCCATTCATAATGGTTCCAGCAGCCGAAGAGGTAGATTTCAATAAGGTCAGGACAGTGAACGGTTCGAACAATCGTATTTACTGGGAAGATCGCATATCAGATCGAAAAATAACTTTATGCAAGGATTCATAGGATGAAGTATCGGCGTAACTGCACTGATCTCACAACTACAACAGACTAAATTAATGCAGCTACCAAGTAATTAATGGAGCTTCAAAAGCTTACCATTTTGTTTCGGAGGAGATGACATCTTTCACTTTAAATTCGCTTCGACTTTGCGGAAATCTGAAAATGTTCACAAATAAGGAATGAGCCTGATATTTTGATGATTATATGAATGTGCGCTCAATTTCGTTGCGAACGTACAGAAGAGGAAGTAAATGTGTTTTAAAGGATGGAATATTAAACGAATGCTCCTAGCCCGCACAACCTTGCCGATATCAGAATAAGCAAAACAACAACTGGCAATATTCTTTTCGGTCTATAACCTCTGCTGCCGAAAATTCCAAATTGTCGAAAACCTCCCGGTCTCTATGAGTCGTTCTTGGCTTTTACACCTCTGATATAGAAATCAGATTATTGTAATATTCCAAGTTGAGGTGATGAATGGTGAACACAATATCATTAAGGAAAACACAAGTATAATGGAATTTAAGTTATTATTAAAAGGCCACGAAAACGACTTAACGCGATGAAGACTCAGGTGATGGCATATATAACAACGCACAAGTGTCACACTTTTCGTCAGCATTATGCCATAATTAGCGGTACAAAGCATCATTCAAACTGAACTGAATCGGAGGAAATTAAATAGCAGAAAAAGCCAAAGTCATGACTTATCATAATTATTTTCATTGCTTAAACAGAGCTGCATTCAATGTAATATTGCTATAGCTCTTCTGAAAAAAACGCAATTTTTCGGGCATGAAATTGAAATTGACCCAATGGCATAATTTTGATGAGAGGATCGATGACATTTCGATGAAATTAATCAGGTGGGACCATTTAATAAAGACGACGGCAGCTTCGTGGAAGTCTGTCTATAATCTTCTACCAACTTCTATAACTACCAACAATGTATGAGGAACAACAACAACTGCAGAGCACCATCGTTGAGCATGATCGACTGGTCCGTGAAGACGAGATGAAATTTTAAAAAATGTCACAATTCAACATCTGTCTACTTACTGTTTGTGGTAATGCGTGCGCGTGTGAGTTATCAACGGCACGAAATTCTCTTGTCTTATAACGAAACGCACAAGGAGCATTACAGATGTCACTTACAGGAATTCAACTAATGTCGGTGAATCACAGAAACTGCTCGATACACAACTCTTTTTGGTTACTTCGAGGTGCAGATGGAGAAAAACAAGGGAGTAACAACTCAATTAAGCACTCTCTGAGTGAAATTATGATTTGTCATGCACATGGTAGATGTATTTTCGTACCGGAGAGGATAAAAAAGAAAAGTGTTATGAACGCCAAATCAAAGAAATAAGAGCTATAAGATAAGCAATGCTGCAAATCGTTGCGGTTAGCAACTAGAGTCGACCGACCCAGTCTGCTGGGAAGCGGCAACGCCGAGTGAGCTGAGCATATTTATGTGCTTCAAAGTGGCACAAATAATCGTAAACACGTTCGGCGTGCGGTCTGCATCAGCGTACTACAAGGCTAAGTCACATGTCTCAGGTGTCGTTAAACAAAGTATTGGGCTTTTGCGGGTTGATCACATCTTAGTTAACAGTTAATCAATTGCTGAGAACATATGTGTAAGGTTGAGGAAAGTGCTTGAGAGAAAGAAAAATAAAAGCACTAACTGAGCTTTGTTCCCATGGTACATTTTTCGGTCTCTTGCTTTCGCTGTTTGCTGTTTTGTGGCACGTGGTGCCAGCCATGAGATTCTACGAGATAAAGAGTTTGCTACTGAGAGCAGGAAAACTGACGATGAGATTCGGCGCTGCAAGATGGTCTGCACGACAATGAACGCTTTCTTTTTTGCAACAGTAGAGCATCAGCTGACTCGTATGCCAGATCTCTGACGGCCCCAAAGAAATCGCTTTCAATCTTATCTCTGAGTGATCAAATAACATTTTGAGAAAACTCATTGCTATTATCATTTTTTTGTTACTGCCTATAAAACAGTTCGTTGTTTGCCTATAAAAACCATAATTTTTTGAAATTATTTGAAATTATGTTTCGTCACTGCATTCAGGAACAAGAGGCTCTTCCCAAGCGTTGATGATACAGCTGCATTCTTATGGAAATTATGTAAGTTGGCTTTTACAAATAACTCAGTTGTTAGTTCGCTTGTTGTGCATGTCTACTTTGCAGTGCGTGCATCCAGCATTTCGGTGCAGTTGATTCTTTGCGCAAAAATTCAACGTAAAATTCAACGCCCACTGTAAATGAATCCTTTAGAGTTATGCAGATGCATATCTCTTTACTCGAGCTAACAGAACGTGTTTTTCCACAAAGTTCGATCTGTTGTGCATTTCTATTTACTTGAAAGGTGAATTCCTTGTTAATATATATTTTCTTTACCGTTTTTGTTCCAAGAACATATGACAGTATTATTGATTTTCTTCAGATCTTATAAATATATAGAAAAGTAAATAAATATACTTACTTATTTATTCATTTATGTGCTAATAGTCGGAAGTTATTCTTGAAATGTACTGGAAGTGCTTATGCTCATGTACTTCGGTCTGACTATACATTTAATCAGATAATATGAAGATCGTCGCACATCTAGACTGTTACTGCTCCCGGTTTTGTTCAGTTCAGGTTTACTGCAATGAAGGCATTTTTCAGTGAATTGCTCTCGAATAATTGAAAATATGTATGGCAACAACGTTCGTCTGGTATTTCAGGAAAATCGCTGCGGCGCTGAGATTTCCCAAGCCTTATTACTTCGAGCCTCAAACTTTGTGATTAGGAATAGTTAGCCTCACCTTCGAAAAATTTCAAGTGTTCTGCATTGTTATCATCTCATCAGATGAATAACTGCAGTTGCTCCCCCTTTTCTCGCTTTTCAACGATATCATCCTGTTAGCACTGCTTGCAAATGAGCTGAGTTAAAACTGCATCGTTCGAGGGTTCCTGCTACGCTTCTACGCTGGCTTTATGTGCACGAGTCATGAAAACACCAGATTCATTAGCGCTTTCATCACTCTTCGCATAACAATTCAAGTCCGCGCAAAGCCTGCTCTGATTTGTTGGAACAGCAAACGCTGTTGGTTGGGGTGGTGGTTTTTTGTGCCTTCTTCTTAGGCTTTTTCATGGGTTTCGTCATCTCCGTGGGCGACATTGAAAAGGAGGATCTCTCCTTCAAGAAAAAATGGTATTCTTCATAAAATTGCAGGAACGTGAGGAGATATCGTCACTGTTCGAAGAGATCGCGTTGAAGGGAAATGTGACGCTCCGGATTACTGGAGAAAAACAATTTATTGCAAATGGGGTCACATGGATAATCGGCACAAGAGAAAAAGGGACAAGCTGGAGCTGAATGGCTTTTGTGCGATATCTCATAAATACACTTCCGATATGCAGCCGAACAAAGTATCAGGTTTCAACGGAACTACATATAAAAAGCTGAGTTTGGAGAATAGTGTGAGGGTGATGAAATTATTTTTAGAATGTAACAGCTCAATAGAACACTCCGAAGAGCGGAGACTTGCATGTGCAGTCCACCGCACACGAGGGCAACAGCGGCATGAGGAATGCTCCGAATTGTACCCCAACTGCTTTGCACGCCAAAATCAATTGAAAATTTCGCACAACCTTATGCAGGGATGGAACCGGAAGTGCATCACGCTTCTTATGAATCATCCAAGCAGACTGATTTACCCGAAGTCGCAAAAGAAACGAACAGAAAATGTCATACAAGGCAGTATCCAAAAAGCTTACAACACCGTCAAACCGCACATGATCCTTCGGCTAATGGATAATAGGTCCCGAACAAACGAAGACGCCTCCATTTTATTAAAAAGCTACGTGATGCTGCGTATTTCTGAAACCCCATATAAATCACATATTAACTAGAGGATGGGCTGTTGCCGTCGGGGCCCGATGAAGTGTTGTCCATCCCTCTCTCTCTTCATAAGCTCTTCATCCTTTCGCTTTCGCTGCAAGAATCTCGATCAGTGTCAGAGAAACATTATTAACAAAAAAAATCTGGAGCTAATCAAATTTAGTGGAGTTTTTCGAGCTCACTACGCAAATGGTTCGCACATCGTTTATGCTCACCGAATGCGATCATCAATTTTTCCGCATACCAATAAAATTCAATGCAAGGGAACGTGCTCAGTATGACATCCGAGCACCCAGCAGTAAATATCGCTCTTTCAGAGGTCTGCGATTGAGCTGCTTCGTAGCTACACTAAAACCAATGATTAAAAAGCATCCGACCATTTAAAAATATTTGTTATTTTCCCGTTTTTATTGCTTTACGGAGCAAGGTATGTGCTGAGATTGTTTACCACGTTCAAGGTGAATCATATGACCGTGTTTGTCATTCTAGCGCTCAGTCCACAGTTCGCACTGCGAGATGAAAATTATAAATGGAAATACCCACATGATGACAGCAAATTTCGTAGGATTGAATGCGAATGAAGAATTCGACGTTAACACATAAATAAGCGTAATTTCATTTACACTTTCGACAACAGATTTCGAATACAAGGCATAGGGTAAATATGTTCGTTTAAGCATATCTAAAATAACCATTGATATGAACGAGCGCATATGAGCATGACCGCTATTAACCCAACAAGCAACCGGGAAGGGATAAATTTTTCGTCGTTCGGACTGCCGAAAATATGGGAAAATACGAAATCGATTCTTCAAAGTTCACTAGTGTGGAAATAACAATAACTGAAAATAACAACAAAATATAGTACTGAGGCAAAAAGATATGTAAAAGTATATACAATACGGCGAAAGCAATCAATTCCCTAGTGCAACGATGACCAATGAACAGATCGACATCTGTGCAATCGCAGCAGAAAAACAGAAGATGATTTATGTGCATCTCCACGATGCTTTGGACTTGTCCCTGCAAAATTAAAATAAATATTGCCAATAATGTTTTCATGTGGCACCTTTCTTTTGGTAAAAGTTTTAAGAGTGCACACGTTTTGTTTTGTTCGGTTATTCGTAGGGAGCTAGATGAAACACCAAGTGTCAGAAAGTCTATGAGGAAAGTACTTTACAGTTTGCAGGAATTACCATGCATTCACAATTCATCAGATATTATTTAACCTCACGAAAGAGCAGCATACATTAAAAAACAGTGGGGCCTTTCATATGTCGAGAGTGCGCAAGACACCTACACCATCACAGTTCTTAAGCAAAGCCGTAACTGTGATGAGTTGCCACTGTAGTGGGAACGGGCTTAGAAACAAACCTTCATGGAAGAAAATAGCCTTGATTATGCTTTTCAATCGTATTCCCACGTTCGTCAACGCCAAACTGCTATAAGAATTGTTCAGTCAACGCAAGAGTGCATTTCAATACGAGCACCTGCACAACATAAACATAAACTTGTTCATGTCGGAGTGAAAATAAACGCTTTGTGCATTTCAATTCGAACTAAATTCGCGACGATGCTGATGAAAAAGAAATTTTCTTAACCACAACATCAGTTTTCCTTAAGGAATTTTATTTGAGCTTTTGAACTTATGTGCTGCTATTTCTTTTACAGAAAGAATAATAACATGTATATTCAAACCATAAACACTTAGTTATTCAAAGACATAATTCAGTATAACCGTTAAATAAATGCATTATGTGTCGTAGGTTCTCATTCTAAAGGTGAGGCCGTAATGCCCAAACAGGCATCAAAAAAGCACTGCTATTGACGTGGAACACATGCAACTTTAGATAGAATATTTCGCAAATATGTGAAGGCTGGCGAAAATCGTTGTGATGATCGCCTTTCCAACAGAAAGTGGTATTTGTCCCAATAAAGTTCCGAATTCCTATCATTACATAAACCACTCGAATCACTACTGAAGTCTCTCACGGAGTGGTAAAATTACCTCCTTGAAATCGACTGCTTTCGAGTAGTTTTCACGGTGAAATCCATCTGTAACAAAATGTTCACTTTGATTCTATGCATATCAAGAACGATGCTCGAATGACTGGGGAACACTTCAATGCGACTATAGTGATGCAACTATTTAATGCCTCACTAAAGACCACTGAAGAGAAATGCTTGTTGTGAGTGCGGCAATGAGTTAACCAACGCGGCCACAGCACTCTAAATGTCCTGTTCGCGGCCACTCTAAGTCTCTTTAATTACCTCGCGATCATGCTTCTGATAGGTACTTCCACAATGGCAGAATATGGCATTTTGTATTCAACAAGTTAACTGTCACGAGCACTAAGGCTAAATCCGCACTGCCACAATTCCACACTTTTCGATCAAACTCTTCAAACTATAGCAAATAACAACCAATAAATGTGCAACAAACAACTCTCAACTGTCAACAGAATGATTTTATACTTATGAAATAATCATAAACATGGCCACTCGCTCAGAACGGAGTGGAGAGATAGTGGAGTGAATGTAGTAGTTGCAAAGAAGGAACCAATTTATGCACAACAAAAAACAACGAAAACGATTCATCTGGAAGTAGCGCAGTGGTTTCCAACGAATTAACTTGCCAAAAAACATATCAAAGAAATTGAACGATTATCAGTTCAGGTGAAGGGGGAAAAGAGGATAAGAACGTTGGTAGACTAACTGAGATGGTCAATAAAGGAGGAGAGAAGAGATGGGATGGAAGGTGCAAATGATGACTAAAACATTCCTGAAACTCGAAACGGAGGTGACGAGCCACAAATATGAGGTATTTAGAACTTTATAGTTGCAGAAACTCTAATGCGAACGTCGCGTGAATTAAGCTGATAGTCTAGGAAAGTCTCAGGCATCGAATGCTGCAGAATTTTTGTAAGCATTAAACTAATATTCTTAAATGACGCTTAATTCATCGCTCACTTCTCATTTTTAAGGATTTAGATTTCCTCGGATGACATTTTAGTACTCGCAATGTGCTCTATGAACTATAAGTGAGACTACCTATTTCAAATTACATCTTAATGGGCAGCAAGCTTAGCCTCATCATAAAAAAGTCTGTTAAAGCGTTTCAACATTGCCTCGTCGTCACATTGGATGGGGATGGAAAAAGCAAGACTAATAGCAATTATTCGCTGTCAACAGATGACCGTTATTTCTGTTTCCCAAAGGCGAACGTATTCAAAACACCTACTGAAGTAACGACGACTTCTGGCATGCAACTCACATCTTCAACTTCCGATGAGTCGCAACCTGTAGTAAGACATTGGAAAATCCGCCCTGGCGCATTTACTTTCTGAATCCATTTCGTTACTGGTTTGAAGTATGTTTACTGCTTCGCGTATTCATTCAATTAGAAATGCACGAGCAACGACGTGCTTACGCTATTGCTGATGTTCTGGACGGGGTCCCCCTCCAGCCGTTCCTTCACGGAGGGTGATGAATGGTGAGGAAATTACGATTGGTGAAAGTGTTTTTTGAATCTTGATGTTCGTGCCTTAGTCGCACGTTGTGGTGGTTCTCCTCGTGCATTCTCAGAGAGGTTTCTCGATTTGAAAGTACAAAGGAGCAATAAAGGATTACAGAAGTGAAAAAGATGACAGAATACTCCACCTTTGCTCAGCTTTCACGGCCTGAAAATATTCGGCTGCCTAATGGCAAGGAAATAGTAAGAAATATTCCCTGTGACCAAACCATGCACTGCATAAACATTCCGTTGCGTTGTAAACCGCGGTGGACTGCATGGAATAACAGCCACGAAAAGCATTTCTGGAAATACCATGCTCTGACTGCATCTGCATAACCTGCTGGCTTTGAAACCGAGACTTCCATAAGATTAACTGTCGCTCAAAGAGCATTGCTTTCAACGGATTTCTTACTCATGCGACATGCTGAAAGGGTGGAATTCCTGCACAGTATCATAATATCAAAACAGCCATTGTCATTCACTTGGCAATAGGGAGTTTCTTCATCTTGCATGGGGCTCTTGCAAAACATATCCCAAAAAGTCAACATATACATCGATCGTGCAACTGTTTATTCACGGACAGAAGAGTGTATTCAAGGGGACGCTCCTCTATGATCAACGAGCGTTAACGACAACTTACTTAACGAGTGACTAGTACCGGTTGGTGGCAGTTGATAACAAGAGATAAACAGAGCGCTCTTATATCTCGGAACGTAATGTTTAACAAATCAGTATTCAGTACCTACAAACCAACCGTTTGCCAGTTATCCACCGTTTATTTTGTCACGCCTAATACTACGGCTCACTGCCTACTAGGTCACTACGCACTGTTTGCCACATTGCATCCTTATACTAGCATCCACAGCCTACTGAAAAATAATCATAGTGAACCAAACCAAAAACATATAAGCTTCTGGTCAAGTAAAACGATGAATTTTTTGCATGACCTCACGGAATAATCACTTCCAAAATACGTCATCAAAAACGTTGAATGTTCGTTCAAATCAACCAAGCAAACTTTGCAGCATGGCGTCTCGTCTGGGTCGAGCATAGGTCGTATTTTTCTAGGCGGCAGGTTTTCCGACAGTTTGTGCTTAGCGTTTGCCTACAAGTGCGCAGGACGTCTTTCAGATCTACGTTGACTTACAAAAATTGCCAGCATGCGTTTACCTCGTCACCACAAGTGAAAAATTAGCGAGGAACTAATCTTCTGAAAATATGGTCCACGCAATGTTTGATTTAATCGAAATTTCTTGCCTCTTCGTGCTAGTTGACCGTTAAGTAAGGGGGTTCCGTGGATTTCTGTGGCTACGCTACGTAGGCTTCCTTTCTCTTACAATTCGACAGCACCAATCGATCACAAAAGAATGAGGACTCTTCCCACATAGTCGACGGAAAACCCATTCTCACCCTCTTTTCGAGCTAAAAATTTATAAACTGCGGAACATCCTATCGGCATCCTGAAACTCTAACTGCAGATATTTGAGGCATTTTTTTCCTCATTTCGGGCTATTTTTCATGAATCTTTTATAACTGCTATTTGAAAAGATTCGATGTTTATTTACATACAGAAATACAATTAATTTAAGAACGGATACAATCGAAGTGATGCCGAAACAACACCAATGTCAAATCCTCTAAAGTATATACAGGACTATGTGAGAAAACTGGGAAAACTGTAGACGTCTGAGTACAGCAAGAATTTTCATCACTTACCAGCCAAGAAAGCAAATTTCAAAATGATCTTCGCTCTTTCTTTTTTCGTCAAATCCACAGAAAGAAAGCGCTATGCAGAGCTTATTCAATAAACCCTTCACTTTTACAATATGAATGCTATACTCATTTAGGTATTCAGTGATGTTTCCTAACATTCGATATTTGCGGAACGTATATGCTAATTCAGCAAGAAAACTATTTTTAGAGGAAGAACTTTATGCTGCACTGAACGAAATAACTTGAAGTTTATAGAAAAGTTCATACAGCAGACGGGCGAGTATTTCCCTTCAATAAAAGACTGCCTGCACACCTGCAAACTGTGTCCCTCACGACTATTAGCATCATGCGTTAACGCCACTGCAAAAACCATCTGAAAGGAGGATATAAATGAAAATGCATCGATTACGGCATCAAATTTCACGGGAAACCTTTTGTAAATGCAAGAAAGTGTAACGAGGATATATTAGCAATAAATAAACGGTAGAAGGGAACGAACTATAAGTTGTCCGCTTCTTTAGCTTTTTCAAAGGGCAACTGCGAAATTAATCGGAAACAAATTGACACGAAGAAATTAAACGAAGTTTATATGGATTGTACTTGAAATCGCTAAAGAATCTATGCACCAAATAATGTCGTCTAGAGAGAAGACGATCGGTGAAACGAGTACAGATAATGGAAGAATAAGCAAAAAGAATATATCCTGCGCTTGTTTTCTAGCATAAAGACAAATTCTTCCCAAGGAAGCAGAAATACAGCGGTGAAAATGATTTCACATGAGGATTTTGCCTGTAAAGGAAAGAAGGAAGTCGATAGATCGTACAACTGAAGCCGCTGAAAGATGCATTGGCATAAACATATAATCAGTACTCTCTCATATCCAGTTCTTTATCGCTTGTCATTCTAGCGAAGCATGAATGAGCTGCCCTAAAGCTGTAGTGCTGTAACGTTGCTTAGCATTTGCGGGAGCTCATGCAATGACTCATGAGCAAGAAAGAATACCACGATGAGAACACTGTTTGCATGATGAGAGCAGAAGAAACAGTTCATAGGAAGTTCGTTAAATGAGAACGATCGGTTCACCTCGGCACTTTGATATGCGTTCATTTCTTTTCATAATTTTCACGATGGAATCCATCTGCAATGGAAATGATGATGCTTGTGTGCTTTCGTTGTTTTTTGGAGGAGCCAAAAAGGCATTCAAAAACACGAAAACTTAGAACAACATGATTATGATTTGGCAAATTCCAACGGTCGCACCCAAAACACAAATTGCAGCATAAACACGACAAATAATTCACAGTAATTCAAACTTAAGTGCTTGAAAAAATAGATGTTGCAGCTGCTCCTCCAAGAAAGTGAGCATTTATCTGGAGAAAGATGTGGAGAAAGATGCACGAAGAACGGAAACAAATTTCTTCTCTACTATAAGACCACAGCTTTATGAGCAATAACCGCAGAACTATAAAAATATGGTGGAAAAGACAGCAGAAGGCGTTGCCGCCAATAGCGAGTAATTTCGAGCACAACGTCGAAGGTACGTCCAGCAATTCATTTTAAAGTAACCTCCAGTTAAGAAAAAACTACGCCACTTATGAACGCATTCGACAACATATGTGTTGTCCTTCTGCTATCTACGGCTTACCTTTTTAGTTCATCTTACCTTTTTCTGCCATTATGAAGTAACAGTTGTGATGCCTAAGTGGTTTCGATATCTCTGTTTTAAACATTCTATAATATCGTTTAATGAAAAACGGTGTGTGTTACAGCTGTGACTCAAACAACGATTTCAGAACGCAAAAAACTTCACCTCCATTAGTGGTGAATTTAGCATATTTTTTGTAAGCGTCCTCGATGGAGGTTCGCCTACCGAGTATTTCAGAAATGGAGAAACGCCGTTCTGGCACACTCGTACCCATTTTCTCAGAATCGGTCGACGCGGTCGATTCTGTTCGAGCACGACCTAAAACCATGTAAATATGAAAGGTTCATGCTGCGCATTTTCAAACGTTACAAACAGATTTAGGGCGTCACAAACTGATACCACAGATTACCTTTTATTCAAATCTGCCAAATCAACATTTGATAAGAAGGTAATTCTATACTTACTGATGCTGAAAAACTTCGACTGACTCGGCGGAGACGACATTCTCCGACTTTTGCAACAAACCTGAAATGCAAGAAATATGGACCTGCACACGACCTTCGAGTTTATGGCACTGCAACAGTTAACAGTTCATTTGATGATGACCGTTGTTGTAATCGAACGTCATCAGCATTAGGAATAAAAAAATTTGTGATGTATTCTTGCAAATAATCACTGCTGAGAAATGATCGAAACGGGGCCGACGGGATTTGTGCATCACAGGTATACTAAGGGTTCAATGAAAACTTAATTAATGAAATTCACATGTAACAATCCTCCTGCATATTTCAATTCTTTACACCAAAGAAAACCAACTGCACAATATAATTCGTCTCGCCAAGAAATGCTTGACTATTTAAACGCATTTGACATCAGTCTATAAAACTCAGCCAAAAGCACGTATTCGCCACCTCTTCAACACCAGAACATCATCACTTCCACGACGCCCTCAGGAACTTGCGCAAAACCCTTGGATAAGGGCGATAAGCACTATGCTCCACATTGTACGCTCCATCTCGAATATAGCAGGAAAATGTAAGATGGTACACGAAGACGAAGATGTATTTATATGGAATACTTGTACGTGGCAAGAAATATGCCCGCCTCCTCTCTGTTGGGCGGTACACGATGCAGAAAATATCGCATTAAATGTGCTTCCTTTATTCAAGAAATTATTGCGGTACGACTTGGCGTTCTTTGATGCTCTGAATAACTCTTCATAAACAGAAGAGACGAATGTACGAAGCGACCCAAAACGAAAAATACCTACGGGAACTGTGCACCACAAAAGATTACTGCACATTCTAAAAATAGAGACGAATGAGTTACAATCCGATGCCGCAAAATTTGAAACATGAAGGAGACAGGACCTGAATCTCTGAACTATGGGAATTCCTGGACAGTTTTCTACGCTGCAATGAAAAACACATGAAGCAGTTCCCGAGTTGAGCAAGGTACGAACTCAAGCAATGTTGCTAACATGCTTGGTGACTGAAATTTTCTTTCCACGTTATAAAAACGATGCAACCTTATGATTGGTGATCTCTGTAACATCGAGTACTGCAGCCATTATATAGCCTTCCGTATAAAGTTTCAGCATGGGGGCACTGCGAAGACATGTTTTCTAGACGGGGAGGAAAATTAAGCTGAATTCTTGTATTTACGTGAAACAACGTTTTCCCATGAACTGCATACTGAACTGGTGAAAACGCTTACGACAAAACCACTTAGCCTGCGTTTCTAAGAGGCAATCAAAGTTCAGAGAACATTTTTCTATAAATACCTTAGTACGAGAAGATGATTACTTTTTACGGAGTGAAAAATGAACGGTGTCGCTAAATTACGGGCTTCACTTCATCATAAAATATATCCCAGAAATCTTTGGTGGCCCTGAAGCGAGTTCTTCTTTTCATCAGAAGGGCCTGCTTCGACGAATTTGTGTGAAGACACAAGGAGCAGACACCGTTACGAAATTTGCGTTCAGGAGGTGGAAGGGTTATATATTTTGCCTTAACGCAATCATAAAGGCGCTAAATTGATCGTCTCTCACAGCGTTATTCTCTCAAATGTGTGCATAGTGTCGACTCTCAAGCTGTGTGTAAACAAGCTGTGGTAAAAACAACGACAGATAAAGATACAGATTGCTACCTTCATCTTTTGCACTCCTTGCACTTATCGCAGCAATTCTACGCCGTTACTTGGCGGTGTCGAACGCCCTTATCAGTCCTGCGGCCACCAACAAAAGTGACTGGAGTAGGAGAAGGGGGGACAGATAGAAGCAAGTGACATGGGAATATGACAATACTAGACGGTTTGAAAACTTATGCGTCATACACCTTTCTTCCTCCCTTTTATGGTCAGTTTGTCCTGGGTTACTTTCTGATTCGTTACGATCGCTGATAATGCCCCAACGGCATAACGAAAATGCAATGCAGCACAAAAAGTTTTTGCTAAGAAAGTATTGGTGAGATACTCGGGCAGCTGTATCATTCAAAGAACGCCTTTGATGTGTTTTACAATACTTTGAGAATTAAGGTGATGAAAGCACGTCGTGCAGAGTTATTTCTGCTCACCTAGACCTGACCAATTGTCATCGCATGGTAGAGACAATTGTTTTCTTTCCGGGCACATATTTATGCAATTATTATGACCGAAACGTCCGTTCCCCTTAATTAGCGGAGCAGCATCTCCAAAAGGAATACAGCATGCGACTCGAGGAGGCGTTCGCTTAAACTGAGCTCGTACTCTTTCCATCGCTTCAACCAGTGCGCAGCTTCAGCAGTTGGCTGCTGAAAATATGTTCGTGAAGTGCGGTGATAATCGAGCGAACTGCAGCGAGGCAAACTACTCGGACTCCGTTATCAATCAAACTTTGTTCTGCACGCACATTTTTTGGCGAAGTGCGAGCACCAATGAAGCGCTTGTACTCAAATTTGAAATGGCGTCACAAGCACCATGGGTTGTGTGGGCGTCACTGGAACTGTTGCTGTCAATAAAGAAGTGAATTCTGCTAGGAGTGCAAAACGATGAGTGTCCAACAGAAGTTGTGTAATACCACCACAGTATGGAACGATTCCTTACTCCGTCTACTTGATCTCTTATCGTTAGGCGATGAAACGAAGCAGCAAGGTAATGCGTTCAGATCTGCCTTAATAAGCGAAGAAAGTTCATGGAGAAATAAATCATTTGTATTTTAATTTCTCGAGTACTAACTCTCCAGCTTTTATAAAAAAAAGTAACAAATCCTGTTCCACCTGTGAAGTGGACAGGAGTCAACGCAGCAAATAATTCTTCCCGTTAGGATGAGAAAATACTGCTATTTCGTCGCCGTCTCAGAACCTTACCTTTTCACGAAAAATAGCACTCGAATTATCTTAAGATAAAAGCAGTGACACAGACTTTGGTGCAGATAATAATAAAAAACATGACTCAAGGTCAAAAATACAACACCTAACAGCCAAACTTCACGTATGAACCACCGACCACCGAAAAAAGCAGCACCTAATCGAACTGGAACAATAGAAAAAATATGCTGATCTTTCTCTAGAAGCACTCAGCAGTCGTTCAAAAAATGAGTCCCAACAAGACGCGAACTCCTTAAGGCCTCTAAAACTGGAAAAGCGAAGTAGTCGTGTGATGCAGTACTGAGCATATTTTATGTAGACTTAATCCACTCCTCTTCAATGAAACAATTCCTGGAATCCTACGGCACATGACTTCTTCCGACTTCAAAGCGATGATCCTCGTTGAAGCCGTCTGCAAAAAAACGCACTCATAGGACTTTTCATCTCGCAGTCAAAGGACGAACCGAGTTGTAAGTCGGACCCTGCACATTTCAGTATTTCGAGTGTGAACGAAGATTACAAGGTAAAGGTTTACTGAGTTCACCGATTAGTACTTCTGTCTAAATTGGAAAGTTTTTGCAAGGTGGGGACGTTCCAAACCTTTCTGCCGTGAACGCTCTCCCTTTTCCTCTTCTCGGGAGCATGCGTTATGAAGAAGCTTTATGCGTCTCTGCGGAAAACACCTAATGGAGTTTCACTGAGATCTGAGGAATACTCTGAGTATGGTGGTGCTTTCATAGAGCTCCGATCTCGTGTGAAAAAACTGCTTTAATATTTTTGATGTGTTTGCCTTCTAACGATTAAAGGATATGTGCATAAAGCTCATCGAGCGACATATGCACATATCATACTTATCACACCACCACTTATCACACTCCGTACTTATCACACCATACCGACGATGTGGAAAGCTTTTTCTGATTTTGCGAATTTCTCATATCAGTTTCAGAGACTCTCAGAAATATTTTGTTAATCTATGAAAACTGCACGATTCTAAATGTGCTTAGGGAGGAGAGCTTGTTGGAGGAATGAAGTGACAACGCCCTACCTTCTAACTCTCCGACTATAGTATTTGGGAGAACTGCATATGTAAAATGAGATGAAGCATTTCGCTGTCTCTTGGTTTTCTCTTTTTTTTCTGAGGGCAATAGTTAAAATCAAATGCACCACCTCGGGAACATTTGCGCATAG
Source organism: Parascaris univalens (assembly GCA_037576465.1). NCBI lineage: Eukaryota > Metazoa > Nematoda > Chromadorea > Rhabditida > Ascarididae > Parascaris > Parascaris univalens. The sequence continues at coordinate 41,028,033 of CM075173.1, read as the reverse complement.
AAAAAAAGAAGAAAGGCAAAGTCTGCTGTGATTCTAGCAAGTTATTTTTCTCATTACAACTTTCGTGCATCAAAGTTCTCACCGTTATATCGCACACTGAGGAACTGCCGCCATCCAACGCGCTTCATTAATTTGCTAGACGCTCCAATGGCGCAAACGACCGTCACATAAATGTGAGGTTATCAAACGTGTTTGCTTTCAAAAGAACAGAAATATCATCGTTTTCACAATCTTCGTGCGTTGGACATATCCTTGCGGCCATCTGGATGTTTTAATATAGGGTTGATGAGAAAGCTAGAGAATACGTTTCCTTCAGATACAATAACTGTATGACTCTCGACTGCAACCATGGCATATCTCACATCCAATCCGACGTGATCAAATATGCTTATTTAAAGCATGCCAATTTTAAGCACGGTAAGCTCAAAATGGAGATGAACAACAGCAACAAAGTTCAGCTAAAGAGATCTCCCGATTGTAGTTGAAAGCGTCCACTAATTTCGTCGGCGGATTTGATTTGGTTCATGAAGTGAAGACCCAGTAGCAGCTTCAATGTGCATAACAAATGTGCGTCAACACCAACGCGTAGACACGACAGAGCCATGTACGACTTGTAAAAGAAACTGGCACGAGGTGCTCACTTCATGCAATCCTCGTAATGCTCTCCTATATATGTGCTTGTATTTTATGTGTCTGAGGTTGTTGTGCAGTGATGTTCAAGTCCAATGGCGGCCATGGTTATAATTATGAGCTTTGGAAGTTTGAGATTATGAAGAGGATATTTCGCGACAAGCTGAAGAGGGTCAAGCAAGGATATTTCGCGACAAGTTCCGATAGAACCGAAGGTAACCAAAAAACGGCAATACTGAGTAATCACGATAAATGCCCTAAGTACGAAATTTTAACAGCCGAAGCAAAGGCATATACAGTAGACCGTTACCAGGAAAGTCGAATACACCTGATTCTTGCAAACTAAACTTTAAAATATGCTTTCGAATATTCTGTGGTTGAAGCGCAGACACACGAAAACACGATTTCCTTTTCATTGAAAACTTTGAAAGACCCCATAGACGAAATTCTTCACGAGAGTGTTGATTATGGCGCAACTAACCAAATATGCTCGAAATCTGCATTGTAAATTACCTCTCAAAGCAAAACCGTGTGAAATTCCCATTCGTGTGAGCTCTGTAAATTCGGTTCAGTTGAGCTTCGATGTTAATGGTGAACTTGTGCACGTGTGCGTATCTATATGCTCAGCAACTTCAGTTCATGAACCGTAAAAACCAGAATTACGAGGCTCGATGGACAACATGTATGGCAGAAGACGCCTGTCAAATTGCTTTTTCGGTAATCGGTCGATATCGCTAATCACTTTATATAATTCAAAGTGCTCGAAATTGGCATTCAATCTTCAACATGCTGGATAGGATTCTGTGACAGCTGGGACAGTGGTGAAATAAAGAAACACCTCAGAGCGACTTTCACGATATATGCTTTTATAAGCCATTAAACTGTTAAGCGGTTTCATGGTCGAGTAGTCAACAATAAATTATGTGTACCAATTTCTTGTTTCATTCTGATTCCTGCGACCGCTCTTGTATTATTCCAGCGATGAAAAACGAAAGCCCTTTTAATTTGCGACCCGCACGAGTTTTTTAACACGCTTTTGTATCCACGACTTCTTCAATAAATCAGCGAAGAAAAAAGTATAAGCGATCACTCTCTTCAGAAATCCGCCCTCCGCAGTCATCAGGTTGGAATTATCAGATACACTACCGGATAAATGTGAAAACGTCTCTATCGTAATGCGCTTTGCAGATACAAATCTGTTGAAGCGTCTGACAAATTAGGACGACATTCTGGAGGGCACATGCATCACATATATGTGTGTCTCTGAGAATACTGAAATTTTTTTTCTGCGTGGTTTAATTCAAAAGCTGAATTAAACGAACTTTGGAAGCATAATTTTTTTGTGCATGTACTCACTGATCGCAGGGTTACTGCCACAAACAGACGCCACGGGCACTGGTCCAATGAAATGTAATGTTGAATTAACTTAAGAAGAGTGTTTTATTCCAAGAACAGCTAGATATAAGAATGAACGCCACAAAGAAATGTTCGTATGTTGAGTTACTGCAACGCCAAATGAAATGTTCAATCGACGGTACTGCAAAGAAGATCCCATGTCTAAAAATTATTAGCCTAACCTCACAGTCAGATGAATATGACCAGAGAAACAGTCCGCAAAACGCTGCATGAGTGTTATAATCTTATTACGATCTATGAGTTGCGAATCGGCCATCGTATGAGGTGACCGATCTGTCGAAATTGGTCTGCAGAGCAGCTGAATGTTTTACGATGGCTGCACAGCACCAACTTAAATAAGGGCTAGGAACTAGGAAAAGTCATGGACTTCGTTGCATAAACGAGGAATCGGTGGCACTCTGTGTGGCCTAGGGACTCATGCCACTGGACCGGGCCACCATTATCCTGTACTATCGAATATACCTCTCTAGGAGAGTTTTAATGGACAGCAAATTCCGCACAAAGTTGATAGCGGCTGGATGATTTCTGCTGCACTCCGTATAGACATCGCAGCAATGTTCTTTAAACTCAGTGATCGAAAGCAGCCAGCGGACGCAGCGGTGTTGATTCCTTATACGTTAAAAGCAAACAGTCGGGTTACGCCAGGTCTCGAAACGAACGGTTGTGTCAACAGTGCTTACTCGAAAGCTTGCAGTATACGGCAATTGGCTCTTTCCTACTTTCTGTGCCGTAACCTTCGTGAGGCGGGATAATCTCATCCATTCTCGTAACTGGCAATCCTTCTATTCCTCGTTTCATTTCTCGATTTGTTTCACCAAGGGCTACAAGCACATAAGTGTTTTTGCTCGAACTACACCAGACAAAAAGATCGAGGCTAGATCATATTGCCTTATTTCAAACGTAGCTACCGGCAATGGCCTCGACTTAGGAACCTGGTGATGCTGAAGTTCAGTAGCATGGTTTCGGAATGTCACCCGGCTCCTAGCGGCCGTGTACGTTCTGCACGTATAATTTCGTCACCTAATGAGTTTCAATAAAAAATTTTGGAGTGGCACTTAATTTTGTGTCGCTCGCTTGCTCCACAAAAGTAGTTGATTCAATATAATCCAATCCACTGATGCCTAATTCAGTAGTACCTGTGCTTTTACCTTGTTTCACCACACAATATTGGTCAGTGTTTGGAGCGTCGTGAGGTCTTTCTTGCTTGCAGTCGTCGCCATGGCAAGAACAATGCTACCTGTGGTAGAACTACAGTGATAAAAAGTTTCCCCTCGTTGGAGTTAGAAATTTCTTATATCTCGCATGTGGTACTAAGACCATCATGCATTTTTGAGAGGTTTTAATGCCGACAAAAGGAGAGCTTTGAACGGAACTAAAAGCAGATTTCCTATTTCTTTTCAAGGATTGCATTTTGATTCTGTGTCATGAGTTCAAAATGGCGAATCAGGTTTTTTTCAGTAGGTATTTCACTCACTGTTATCTTCTCACGGCCGCCTCTTTAAGTTTGAACTTCCATTTGAATTGTGCAATAATTACTTCAAAGCCGTCAGTTTGCTTTTGCTTCCACTAATTTCTGTCGCTTTCGAGAAACATTATGTGAGAGCTGGACATCGTTGAAGAACGTTAAAATTAACCTATTCGCACTCATAAAAGCAATACAGGAAACAAAAGAGAAAGAAAGTAGCAATAGCGGACGGTTTGTGATATAACTCTGCTTTGGCACAGCGTTCATCACTGATTTTGTATGCAATGAGTGTCATTCATTCATCCCTCTATCGGAGTGACGCGTCGAGCAAGCTCAGCTGAGAATGAGACCTGCTCCGCTGTATTAGTTTTTGCTAGTTAGGGAGCGGTGCTAACGCAGTGCATGGTGATTGTTTGCACGTATTTCCAACGTCGGGCTATTTATGCACTCTCCGAAGAGGGAAGCACTGCTTCTTACAACACTTCGTTCTGCCTAGCAGTGAAGTTGTTCATTTAGTCGTCTGGTGAAGTCGTTGCTAAGCTTCAAAGAGGTGCAAACGGCTACTGTCAGTCAATCACAGCTCGCATCTCGTAACCAGCCTGGGTGACCTACTTCAGTGCATCTCTTATTGTATCAGGAATTTTTAAACGTTGAATACCCAGCGTAGAAAAACGCATTTACAAGCAACGTTACCGGGAGGTTATATTAAGGAGGCGGTAGTGTAGGTTTATGCCGAAGTCGCTGATTCTTCGTAAAGGATCACATCAGATTCATTTAGTTTGTCCGCTGAAACGCCCTTGCATGCTGTTCCGAAGAAGTACATTTTTGAGCATGTCGCTTTCGCTGATTTGTTAGCTGGTATTTATTCCAGTCGCGTACTAGGACGGAAGTGCAGTGAAGTGCCGTAAAGGTGCTTCTCCTTTCATCAAGCTAAGCTGGATGCGTGTAGATGCTACTATAATGTCTTTGAGCTTCACTCTCATACTTCTAAGTTTTATGCCACGTCTTTCCCATAATAAGGGGCTTCTTGCGAACAAGCCTACGTGATTGGCGCCCTGATTATTTTTTCTTATACCCAATCTGTCCCCTTTATTTTCATCTCATCGACTGACATGAGAACAGAACGCTAGAAAGAAATGCGAAGCGATAAATGCGCCAGCCATGTTCCTTTCAGCCTGACTTCCTCAGAATTCATTGATATCACATCTTTTGCATCAAGCAAAAGATCAGTCTCGGTGAGTTTTTGTGGATTCGAAAACCAGAGAGTCTTGAAATTCGGAAAAGTATCAGTTCGCATGGTAGTGAAATATCAACGAACAGTTTAATCAGGACAAATTAACATCCAAAGCGACGGTTATTGATGGATTTCTAGTGCAGTACTGTGCACACTTATTGATCGATGTTAGCTTTCGACGAAATCGTGCGCGAATGAGTCAGTGCTTGCGCTTGACATAGCTGTGTGACACAGCTCAAAATGGTGGAATTTGTGCTACGACGACAATTGCTTTCTGTCTTTTGTTATGAGATTCGCATCGCTACAGACGGTTATGATTTCTCATTTTCTCTTTTCGGTCTGAATCTCTTAAACATTCGTGCTGTTCTGTCTAAAATAATTTCGCTGAGGCTTTTGATAGATTAAAATTTTTATTATCTCTGTTGCTCAGCAGCCATTTATGTGCTCACTCGTGAACCTTTTGAAGAAAAAATAGCGTTTATTGTTTCGTCTTTCGTGGAGAAGCAACGTTTCTCGCTAGGCTAAGATTCAACATCGCATATCGATCTCCTCGTTCCAGAATTCTTGTGAACTTTGAAAGTATAACATCAACGCTAGTGCGAGTAGCAAATAAAGCAAATTCTCCGTGCAGCACCTCTGTGAGCGTGCTGTCAACAACGCTCCGGCACCTTTATTTGCGCAGCTCAAACGATGCCGTAATGGCATTCCTCCTCTTCAGTTACCGCTAACGTTCTAATCTTTCTATATCATTTTGTAGCTTTCACGCTACTACACTTTGAACATTGAGGGAACGAATAATGAGTGCAGCTAAATGAATGGAAAATTTTTAAAGATTATGCTTAAGTATGCTATGCTAAGCGCTCTACTCGGAAAGTGAACATGTGCTGAATCCGCCATTTTGAGGTCAGATGCATCAGATGCGGTCTTTTTTGAGAGGTGCTCATTTTATTTAAAGTTTTCCAGTGGCATCCCACTCGTATCACTCACTTCGCCTGTGGGATAAGCGCAAAAATGTCTTTAATTCCCTCTTGTTTCATCGTATGTTGTGTGCTGTACGTTTAAAGTGCGTTGCCGGAATCCTGTAGTGTGCACATCACTTTATTAAGTCTGCTTTTCATAGGGCCATGCACGTGACGATTCCTTTGTTATCCCAGCCATCGATGAGTCTCTCTTCAACTTCACTACGAGCACCGTCTTCCGTTTTAAGTGTGGCCGTCATGTCGTTCTTCTCTGTAAGCAAGCAGCAGATAACGTTTTGGTCATGTTTACAATTGGTGTGACATAGTCGAATAAGTTAGCATAAGGAAATAGATGATATAAGCACGCAGTAGTTTTTGGCAGCTGCTAACGAACTTGCAGGTGAGGATATTCGTGCGTTCTAATTCTTTGAGGTTGAGGGGATTTTTCGGCGTCGTTAGCCTAGAAGGAGGTGTCTCCATTTACAAGAAGAACGGATGAGCCTCGTAGCAGCAGATGTTCTCGGTTCGGCTTGGTTAAGTTGGTTGAAAAGGAAATGTTCGAACGCCGTAACACATGTCTTTAATTCTCTGAGCTTATCGCGTATTTAAGTATAATGGTTGGAATGAGAGCGAGAAATGGAAAGAATGGGGTACGCGAAGGAACCCGAAGTTGCTGTTGGCCCTCCAGGAGGAAAACATTAATCCAGTTGAATATCGTCTATCTCCGAACGTCGGAATAGAAACTCACCTGCTGTGATCGATATGCTGGTTCCTTCAGCACAGCGCTATTCGTGTTTAAAAACGTATTCAGGCATTGTTCACTACTGCCATAAAGTCGCAGAGAACAGATAGCGTCATGTTCGCGTTGACCCTTCCATATTTAAGAAGTTTCATCTATGTCGAGCATCCATAGCTTTCGTGGGTTTTTTGAACTGATTTCTTCTTCTCTTACCAGAGAAGCAGAAATTGCCTATGGAGAGCAGAAAATTTCATTTGAGAATGCCATAAAATTTTGAAGACTTTCCACCCCTACATTTTCATCCAGGTTTTCGGTCCTCAGCGAAATAACTCCCTTTCTTCTCTATAGTCTCTTTTACGTCCGCCTTACCATTTACAAAGCTAATCTCTGTAATGTCAGCCACTTGCCACTGTTTATTTTAAGGGGTTGAGTAGTAGTAGTAGAGCTTTGCTGCCGTTCATGAATTCCTTACAAGACCGTCTTTGTTAAGTGCTCATAGACCTCATCGTTGATGCGACGAATATCGATTACGTGGTGGATTATTTGCGGACGGCGATGCTGTGACAGGTAGCAGCAGTCCGTGTCTTGTGTCCTCAGTCCGCCTGTATCCGCTGTCTTCGAGTGTGCCATTCAGATGAGATAATCCAGCTGCAGAGGTGAGCAAACATTACTAGCAGGGCATTGTTCTCGAACGCGGCGCTATTTCTACGTCATAAATCTGAGGAAGTTCCATTCTTTACTGTTTTTCTCTTGATTTTGAGAAAGGCATTTGTAAAGTATATATTTATCTTAACCAATTGGAATGGAAAAATTTTTTAAACTTACAAACCTTAAACTGAGCTTCGTTGTTCTCTGGTAGCCGGGAACTCTGAAGACACGAATTTTTGAAAAAATTAGAATGTTTGCTTTCAAAAAATGTTTGTTTTAATTCCCAGACGGACTCTTCGAGAAATCTGCTCGCGGTGGTATGTCTAGTTTAGTGCATAAAAGTAGAACTTACAACTTTCAGCTACACTGAGAGCCGAGCTCTGGATAACACGTGGGTGCCGTTCTACCCCTCCTTCCTCCTCCTATCTTCCTCCGCTTTGCTTTCAGCAGATCGAAGTTCACGTAAAGCTTTGCGAACCTCAAGTGCGTACCCACAGTCTACATCTTTGTGTTAAAAATGAAAATAGTGAAAGCTTTGTATCTTTTCTATATCCAAGATGATCCCAGGTTTTCACGAATTCCTTTTTCAAATTCCGGAAATCTCCAAAAGCTTCCAATATTTTTTTGAGAGTAGCATAGGTGTAAGTGGGAATTTGTAATTCCAGATCGTGCCGTCGATGACGAACTGCGTAAAAAACGATCCACGTAAGATAAGATGCTTATTAGGATCCGTGTTAACAACAACAATATTGCGTTCTTTTCTAGACGGTATCTCTTATTCACTTGTCGTTGCTGTACATTAACATTTCTGAAAGTAGCCGCTCGAACCTTCGCAGAGTTTCGCAACGTTACGTGAGGACAATTTGAAAGGATCGTATCGTGGGTGTCACAATGGTTTATGACTGCTGTTTGTGCGTGAGTTTGACGAGTCACTCCGTACACATCACTGAACCGTGGCCCACGATGCAACCTCCTCAACGTGAGCGAGAGCAAATGTCTCATCCACCTGTCATCTAGCCGTCGCACGCTATACTCACCTGCCACGTGCACTCATCCATTTCTTTTTACATTGAACTCCTTCCTACTACTGCAAACCACTTTAAACACTTTATATCAGCAAAGTGTCACTTTCTAATAAATTGTATTTCTGAAGGGGAAAAGTTATCGGGAACAACTAATTTCATTCAACACGACATTTAAAAAATATATAGGAACAGTATAGTGTTTATTATATTTCGAAAATTTGTTTCCACACTGTAACTTGCAAGATGCAGAACAGTGAGGGCAAGTTCCCTACGAAAGCCTTATATTGGCGTCGTCGACTATTCTTGTTGGAAAGGAAGCAAAAGGAGCTCGCACCCATTTCTGCAGCAGTTGGACGCCACAAGGAGTTAAACATTGGGCCATCGTCTCTGATGAATTTATTTTGAAAGTATTTCCCTAAGAAATAAGTTCTCACTGATCGCTGAATGAGGTTTCCTTCACTGCAGAAAATATTTGTGCTGACAGCGAAGGCAGAGAGCGATGTATTATTGTAAATCTACTTGAGAACAGTCGGACGATCACCGATGTTTTACTTTCTCCTTTGTAATATAATCTATAGGATCCACTGCGTTCTTCGCTGGTGCAGCAGTTCTTATCACCGAATTTCCCAAAATTTCTGATAAGGAGGCAGAGGCAACCGTAATCAGCTGGCAATCTTATTCGATCTATTCCATCACTTTATGACATTCGTAGGCGTTGATGTATCGAAGGGAGCTTCACTTGATAAAATAATAATTGCGGCAGCTCTCGATTTCTTCAGCTTAGTCGTGTATACATTGTTCTTTATCGATAAGGAATAATCCTTCGTTACCGTTGTACATACGTCCGCTACTCGACCTTCATTATTCAGCTATCGCCATAGTTGCATATTTTACAGTCGTTTCACTGATCTAATGCATCTGTTGAGGGTGCCAAGTTCGTATCTTTTGCGCCTGTTTTCCGTTCGGTCAATGGTGGCGACCAAAATATACAAAGGTGACAGTGCTTCTGGAAATTAAAACGCGAGTTCAGTGTCTGCCTCGATCCATTTGTTATTTTCATCTCATTATTAAAGAGCTTGAACCGTGCTGGATAATTAGAATTGCAAATTTTACCATGTATAGTTTTCTAGTATGAGCTCCATGCTTGTTTGTAAGGATCACTCTATAATGTTATCAGTGTAGGGTCAGTAACAGCATTGCTGTTGAACTTCACCATACGATTTCCATATTTGTCGTTGGGAAAAGTGAATGAAGCGCTAGCGTTCCGTGCGAACGTGTTGCTGTGTGAAGTTCGCTGAGGATAGTAGTTGTATGTGCAGCAAGCGTGATTGCGACCTAACACAGCTCAAACGCCACAAACTGTTTGCACACAACGAGGATAAATTCTAGTTAGATGACTGTATTCGTCAGTCACGCGACGCAACAATTCCACGGATTCGTCTCTTTTCTTGTCGCTGTCATGACTTCACGCCAAAATCGTTCGAACAGGTTTGAGCCATTTGTCTGGACGCTTTTGGCAACTTGATTATTGCTTGCTTGAACCGTTAACCAGAGTTGCTGAACTTGGACCAGCTCTGGATGCTTTTTCATCCCACCTTGCAAAAAAACCTGCTGTCTTCGAATAGTCAACTTGTGGAGAGGAAATTTTGCAAGGATGGTTCTAGCGGTCTATCAGCTGCTGCTGCAGAGTCGACTGGAAAAGCTAATATTCGTCCCACTGCATTTCATACCATACCTTTTGGCATCATATAATTCAGCTGTATGCCTGACCCCATTCATCTGCTCCGCAGTCTTGCATGCTACCTTCTATATCACCTCCTTCAGTTAATCTAGTTTTAATTGATGAGAAAGGGTTCATAATTCGAGTTCACTTTGCAAACAATTTCATACAGTGGGCGCAACTCACGAAGCGAGACTTTGGCGAGTAACCATGCGAGTGACCGTGCTGCATAATCCGTGTAGACCTTGCTTAATTACTGCAAATTTCGCTTTAAACGGTGCTCCGCACTATTGCGTTGGATGGCAGTATCCCGCAGCTGCAGTAGTGATGACGGTTGACATGGATCCTGCTATGTTCTATTTAAATTTGCATCAGCCTACATTAGCCACTTGCAGATTTGTTTATTTTCGGAGGTTTGGCCTGGGTAAAAAAGTTCGATTGTGGGACTGTAAGATGAAGGGGGAATTGGCTGAATTCATGTCCGCGGTATGGAACGGTAGAAACATCTGCAGTAGTACTTCAGCATCGCAGTTCTCACACTGGATGCCGCAAGTGATTCAAGCAACCTCTGTGACTTGGTTTCAAATATTCAACTCATATTCTTTTGGAGAAATTCTATTATTTTTGTTGTATGAGGAGTGCTTTTCTAACTCGGATCGAATAGCTGAAGCAGATCATGCGACTTGCAGTGCGTTAGGACACGCTGTAATAGTTTCCCAGCTTCAGGAAAATCCATTCGGGACTGAGGTTTGCTTGAATCCAGGCAACAGAAGTTATGCATTTAATTAACTTTAGAATCTAAATCCACAAATGGAAATAAGAGAAAGAGGAGGTGGGAACAAAATCGGCTGCACCGTCAAGAGAGTGGAGGAAGTTTCATTACGCAGGAGGGATGACGGGACGAAGCCACTTTTTGACGAATAAGCTTCCGCCATGCTGCTGATGGAATGCTTGTTGGAAGAAGCATGCAAATGCAATTTACTGTGTTTGCAATCGTTTCCTCTTCACGAAAATGAAGTTGTTTTCGATGAAGACCTTCTGTTGCTTATGGAGGTCACAGCAGCGTCATCAGTCTTCATGTAACGCAGTGTCTCAAAGGCACTTCCACATGCTTTAGGCTTTGTTTCGTTCACGTCGTCTCCTTTTTAATGACGAATCCTTTGACACCTAAAGTCTATGATTTCAGCTTGATAAACACGGGGCCGCTTTGTGCTGAAACAACGTAACAACGGCAGCAATTTTGAAGACTTTAACGACCGATTCTTGGACGGTCATCTAACTGTGCTGTCAAATTAAGTGCAAGGTGTAAATGGAGAGACGAATATGGATAACGCAGTGCAATGATATGTACTATTTCTGGATACTGCCTATTGTGATTTTCACCTTCTTGCAAATAATCTCTGGTCAACAACAAGGTTCTGTGAATCAAAATGTTAATCCTGGTCAGGAGACTGGGCAGCTGTTCTCTGGCGGCGGTACCAATCCTGTTTATGGAGGCGAGTTATTTCTATATCGTTTTTGGCAAGTTCGAGATGATATTCAAGTCAGGGCAAAGTATCTGGTTTCTTTCGAATCCAGACCAACCAGGCTGTTATTCCTTTTGCAGTTTTATTCTATGTTAAGCACAGAATCTGGTTCAATTCGCATTACAGTTCGCATTGTTTCGGTTACGAAAAGAGAAATTGGCAGATGTGCTGCGCGCAAGTTATAGTTCTCCTTATTGTTAACAATAGTTTGGTATCTTATAGGCTGTCGCGATTGGAGGCATCACCCACTCACCCTGACGATAGAGAGCAGTCTGTAGAATGGTGCGGTATTCCCTTATTCCATACTTCATCATAGATTGAAGGTTATAAGAACGTCTTCTGAACGGACTGTTAGATGGATTTCCACAATTCCTTATGTATAAGCGTATCCGAGCAGTTGTGTCTTCTCTAACGTTATTTCCACCGCCTCAGTTCATGTTTTCATTTGCAACGTTAGTGATCTTTCTTTGTATTCAGTTGTTGATGTGTGATTTTGTCTATTATTTTTGCAGTCAACCTTGTCCCATTCGGTCCCGAAGCAGGCGATCAAAAGGTGCATCCCGGTATGTTAACTGCAGGACAAACGATCGACTTGCACATGTATTTTCCTTTCTATGGAGGACTCTATAATTATTCAACGGTGCGTTTCATCGTCGATTTATCTGTCACATATAAATCATATGATATAACGTTTTGAATGCTGTTGCACTTCTGCAATTTGATTTTGTTGGTAGAAGGAATGGGACGTTAATTCATCGGATGGCATTTGTGGAAGTATAAAACCTCATATGAGGAAGGTACTCGAATTCTTCCCGTGGTTTCCTTTTCTGATTAAAAAAAATGAATAAATGAGCTTGTCAGGTATTTCAGAAGTTAACAATTCTTAAAAAGGAATCAAATATTTCGATCAGTGATGTTCGAGATGGGTCCTCAGTGACGTATTGCTCATCAGTGCTGGGACTATAAAGTGGTCTTAGTGGACTTTGCTTGTCACAGCCGACAGTGAATCGCAATCTCCGAACGCAGCGCTGCTGCCCTCAAATGCTCTTGTTTACATACGAATCTAAGAGCAAAGCAAAGTCTGTCGCCCTTTAAAGAGAAAATTTTGCTCCCACTTTCCGAGTGCTTAGCAGTGAAAGATATTAGTAGTATACAAGCCACTCGTGAAACTTTAATCATAAATTTACGATTAGCGTGAAGTGTTTAAAAACTGAAGCAATTTGTAGCTATCTGTAAATGGTTATATCACGTTCGCAACGGTGCTGGATCAAGGTCCAACGATCAATGTTGGTGTCGAAAGCACGGATTGGCCTAAACAACAAGATCCTGCCATGATTGCGCCCTATTTATGCAAACAACAAGTACAAAACTGCGTCATTTTGATGAAATTCAAAGTTAAAATAACGTCTCAATATTGCTTAGATATAATTCGAACGACCATTTTTTCACTTGCGAAGTCTTCACGAGAAGTGGTTATAGAAATATCGGTAATACGGAGGCATATTTTGAGATGAGGTTTCTTTTTCTGGGAAGTGGCTTTTTGAAACTCTCAGATGTCAGCGGCTGAAACCACAAATTTCTGAATGGATTTGAACTGATTTTTTAATACAGTGGTCATTTTATTGGTCATCCGGAATGACCATCAACGAAATACGGAAATACGTTCGACTATTCTAATAAAAGAACTACCGTCGCTCTTAATTTCGCTTTGTTCTCACGTGCACTCTTTGAATTTGTTTGCTTCTGCAATGAGGTGAGTGAATGAACTTGGTGATTCCAAAAAAAAGTCAACACAGGAAAGCGCACGTTACTCTTAGCGACAATTAATATTGCACTCACTCAGAAATATATCACTACCCTAGACAACGTTTGTTAAATTTGTTTTATCTTCAGTGGAGCTGTGGCCAAGGTTCCATTTCCTGTGGCTGATGAGGAGGAGGATGGGAAACGGTGGGATTTCCAACTTGGAAAAAGGTTCTTTGACAAAAGATAAGCCGTCAAATTTTCTGGCGTCCATAAATGCAACATTGATGTGGTCCAAAAAATCCATCTCTTTCATCGTTCTCGCATCGAAGTGTTGGCTTTTTCCGTCTGCGGGTACTATTTTGTGAACAAAACGTCCTCGGGTAAACTGCCGCAACTGTAAACATTAATCTCAGGCAAGAACGTCATATTTCCCTATAGTTTTTTTCTCCTTTCTGTTGCTTTGTCTCGAATCAGTATTTCCAGCTGGCGTTAATTTTCTAGAAAACAATCCTTTAGCTGCTGGAAATGAAAAGAATGTCTTCGGATTTCATTTGATCAGCAATCTTTGTCGGGAAGTGGTCACAATATTCAGTCATTTGAAACTGCACTATTTCAGCGTTGCCCGAAATCGGTGCATTCACCAAGTTTTTACAGATCATTCAAAATCCGAGCCCTGGGATGCGAACCGGTGTCTATTATAGGCTCATTCTTCGGCAGTCTTTGTTTGGTCGCGGCTCTGGAAGTAATTTAAACTTCGGCGGGACGATGCAGCAGTCGAGTTTCTTTGGTCAAGCGCCTACCCAGGTAACGCAGCTAGAATTCTTCTTTCCGACTGAACAGATCAACTATAGCACTTAGCTTTCTTTGTTTGAATATAAAAAGTGCCGTAATAAGCAAATGCGACTTCAAATTTACGCTGGTATTTGCGTCGTCTATTGATTAGAGCAAAAGATGTCTCCTTTCCTCCAATTAGTAGACGTAAATAAGACATTTTCAGTCTGCGTCAAGTGAACGTTGCAATGCCCTATTCTGTGTCATGTGCAGTTCCGGGGAGAACTAATTCCTTTAAGAACTTCCACTTTTTTCAGCCGATTGAAGTTACCGAAAAACTGCGGAGAATAAGACAGCCGGGAGTTTTTACCTTTGAACATTCTGTTTCCTTTACTGGAAAGTTGTTATGTCAACACACGAAGGGTTGCATTGATCGGAAACTCGCCGAATGCACAGCTTTTGTAGTTTATGTGAAGCATAGAGGCATCATTCAAAGATCACTGAAACAGTTTTGTGACAAGCCGAAAGAGGTCTGCTTAGAAACCACCGTTTTGTTGTCAAATCTTCAACTTCAACCGGAGCAGATAATTTGTATATGTGTTCACGAGTTGGTCGATTGCACGACCTGCCTAGATATTCTACGCATTACTTTCATGTTTGTCATTATGTGAATTCTACAAACTCAGATTTAAGGCGTGTCCAAGCACTTCGGATTCGTATGTGCATTGCGATCAGAGCAGTGATTATTTTCTCGATGAGATGATGCGATGGCTTATGGGTATGTCTGCAGAATTTTGGGCACCTCAGTAATTTTAGTGCTTGAAGCAAAAAATTATAGTATAAAAGAGGCAGTAACAATAAAAAAGGATGGAATGTTCCATCCGTTTTTAGAGCGAGAATTGTATTACGATGATCGCAATCCCATTTCGAACATTGCTGAGATTCGTTTGTTGCATCTTGCTTTGCCATTATTGACACGCCGCTTGTTTGTCTAACCGAGTTGTTAGTGTGCTTAGGACGCGATTTCCAAATTCTGTCGTTTTTCTTTGTAAAACAAAGCTGAGGAAGCGCTTAGATGACTGAAAATCCTGCCTCGCCTATATTCTCTACTGTGTGTCCACCTCGCACTAAGTCCTCAGACTCCCATAGTGTGTAAACTCGTGTATCAAAGTCATGTGAGAGGAACCGAGGAGCAGCAGGAGACTGTGGTGTCTAAGTGAGCGGCTACTGCGGTGTTTGATTCAACAGAAAAAAAATATTTGCGTCGATATAAAGGATAGTGATGACCCTTCAAGACGAAAGAGCAGTTTTTCGAGAGTCACGTGTTCGATGAGAAACCCCGCTGAACAAACATCTGAGGGAGTGAGTCAGCTCGCGTTATCGACAAAAAAGATGATGATTGTGCTTCGAAAGTATGATTAACGGAATGCCACAGAAAGTATGAGTTGACGGTGCCGTTATCGAAAGTAGTGGATCCCGTTGATTTTCACTTTCTGCACTGAAGAAGAGATTAAGTGGACGTATTTCGAAATACAAAAAAGCAGGTGAACGTGCCCGAGCTGAAGCGATATGCGTTTTTTGCACTTCGCTCTGGTTACCTCAACTTTTACCCTCTGTAGGGTTCCATCAGTCGCCAACAAATAGCATCGAATGTGTATATCAATCGCTGCTGCAAACTCCCTAATTAATCCAATAGCCCCTGCAAATCTTCCACATAAATATTTTTTCCTCACCTGGACAGCCTTTAACAGGAAATCAAACCAGAGTGAAATAGATAGTTTCTTGACAGGCTTTTATTCCGATTGCGTTCTTTTTGAAGTTGTCCGACAAACATCCGCAGACGAGCAGGCGTAAGTTTATCGTGATTCGACTTGCAAAGTTCGCAAGAGCACACAAAAGCAGTTTGTTGGCATCTTGCACATTAAAGCTTTCCCAGTGAACGATGAGAAGTAACGAAGTTTCAAAGCGATATGAGCTAATTCGATTGAATGAAGAAGGTTCGTGTGCTTTTATAAGCACTCCCAAGTGTGCTAGCGGGGAGCTTTTGCTGTGTGACTCATGGTTCTGCTGACAGTGATGGTGATAATCGTTCGCAGGAGAAAGAATGGAGAAGCATATTTCAGGAGTAAGGGGAGGGGCAGGGAGGTTGATGTCAACGTCTTGTCCTGTCCTACACAACCTTCAAAAACCTACTAAACCTTTCCCATTAGAAGGCAGTTTCTAAAATTGTAGGCAGCAATTTACTGTTATGTATCTAGCAGCTATTCTCGTAGAGAAAGTAGTGCGCTATTCCTTTTCAACGGTGAGATCGCGTCTGTTGCAGAAGGTGTTGCTGGTGCAGCGATGTTTCGAGCAGATGCCGCTCTTGTAGTCACATGGTACAATACAGCATCGGCAGTTTCTGGCAAGTCCGACATTGATGCTGGGCAGTTGGCTACGTATCAAGCCATTTGGCTTACCGATCAGGTTTGAAAAGCATCCGTTTGAGCAAAGATAAGTCCATATAAATCAGATTTGCGATGATTCACTGTTTGTTCTTTTTCAGGACAGGCACAAATTGTTATCCAATATGACAAGAGTTTGTGCTATGCGCTTCCGTTTTACACGGCAAACGTTAATGCACGACGCCAGAAATCCATAAAATATCATTGGAAAAAGTGTGATCGCGTACCTCTCTCTTTTATTTCAAGCAGGTCTTCCTGTTTTTAATGCCTTATATTGAAACGCTGTCTCTCTCTTGCCTTTTCTGCCCTAGTTATTCTTTGCTAGATGATGCTTAAAAAATATGGCCGACCTTTTGACTGCTTTGCTTTTTTACGCCACTTCTTTTGCAGCCCGGTCGACTGAGCTATGTGATTCTCAATTACGACAAACTCGGCTTTGATGCTGCTGATTTTCGCGCAAATTCACGCAGCGGTCGCTGCCAGGTAAATGTCAACCTTGAATGCGTTACCGCCATGAACTACGTAGACATCTCGAATGAATATTTATCATCGTATTGCTCGCAGCAGTTTCGAACTGCATATCACCTCACCCAATTCTTAAAATCAAACGGATGGGTGTCTTATATAGTGACATGGCCCGTGTATCAGTCCAACGTGTTTGCGTAGATTTTGAACACGAATCAAAAGTGCTTGAAAACAGTGAGCATTTGCATCCACGGGAAGTTTTCAATCTTTCAATTGCTCTTAAGTCAGCGGCTGTTTTCTTAGTTTATGCTGTGAAGTGCTTCTTGCCTGTTTCACCTAATAGTCGCTTGAAAAAACGCGGTCGTTACTTCATTTGCCTTCTACGATGCGATGACTCGCAACAAAGTGTATGTACTACATGTAGTGTGTATGCACTACTATCATCCCTGTGCATGTTCAGGCGCTTTTCAACGGTGGAAATCACACGGGGACGGTTCCTGTAGATCCAACTTTCATGTACAAAAACACTCCAAAGGTGCTTGCGCAACGTTCCGGTGTGCCACACATGGTGCGAGGACGTTATATGTTCCGCGTTGACGATGTGGTGAGGCCAGCCGGGTGTTCGAACAAAACTGGTGGAACATGTAAGTTCATGATCAAATGTTGAAATGCAGTAAGAAGGATCGACTAGTTCACCTGTTTAAACACTGTTGAACACCGCTTTAGGATGTCGAAATGGAAATCACGGGCAATTTTTTTTCCAGCTCATTTCATCTGTCAAACTCGCGAATTGTTTTCCTTGACGTGAGCGATGCCCGGTGCATTTGAATCGTTACAGTTAGAAAATTCTCAAATCACAATGATTAGAGTTCGCTCTGCGTAAAGTCTGTGCAGAAGCAAAGTTGAGGCTTGCACTTTCGGCACTCTCGCAGAAACTGAAATATCACTCGATCGAGGATGCAAATTGAAACCCTTTATGCGATGCATCTCCAAAAACTTTTGCTGCCGTGGTATCGTATGCGACGTAACCATAGCAGATTCCTCTTTTCGAATCCACCTCCTTATTTTTTTCGCAGCCCGCCAACTGTCAAAATCGGGACTTTTGGCATGACTGCTAAGTTCCGTCCGGTGACCATGCTGCTCATTTCCTGAGGGGTTTTCTGCACAGCCTTGCACTCAAACCTTAGCAATTGTTCAAGGACTACGCAACATTGTTGTGTGTTCTGAAATACTCGTGTTTAGGAAGTTCGACGCAAATCAAATCCTAGAGAACGCTGCTGCAATGCGCGATATTTATGACACGATATTTACACATCACCGATTTGAGTGTTAAACGCAGTTATGTTTTAAAAGGTGTTGGTGTTGAAACGTTCGGAGTGGCGGAATTTTCTTAACCAAGTAGTTTAAAGAAAAGTTTTCTGAGCACACCTGCTTTCCACGATATTCCAGTTCATTCACTGTCCGCTCTGCAATGCTTCACCTCACGGGGCCAAATTAGAATAAAAGTGTATTTAGCAGTAGCCTTAAGTGAATTTCCAAAACTATAGGTTTCATAACATTTAAAACGGCTTATTGAAAAGCTATGAAAGGCGTGCTAGAAAAAGGTGGAGGAGCCACCTGGATCTAACTTGCAAAATTTCAAAGTGCTTGCTTCAGTTTTCCAGAGTTGTTAGGGAACTTGTACTGAGGCGGGAAGAGATTACACCTATCGGATAGGTAGAGCTTTCAAAAACTCTCAGTGCGGACTAGCTTTCAGTGGCGACAGTGCTCTTCATTATTTCGTAGGAAATTAATGCCACACCAAAGCGTTCTATCACTGATACTGTGTAACCATGTGAACAGTTGCAGATAATTTTTTTGGCAGCAATGGTGTTTTGAAATGCTAAATAATCATCATTCATATTTGCGTTCGAAATATTCAAAGCATCCGTTACTCACCGGAGAAATGTTTCTTTACAGACGTCATGTTCGCTTTCTCGATGGCGAACAATTTATTGTCGTTGCAGATCCAATGTTGATCTACCCCAATATAGTCAACATGCTTGGCGAGATGACCGTCGACGTGAATGCGATCTGTCTGGATCGAGCTCAGACCTATATTCTAATGATAGAACAGCGCCAAACAGCTTCTTGTGACGTGCTGAATTCAGCTATTGCTCGGTGTCATCTACCGAAGATCTATGATTGGGGAACAAAGACCGTCTATTTTCAACCCCAATCTGCTGGAGCCAACGATGAAAAGGCTTTCGTAGGGTACATTTACTTTGGTGAGTAATGCTTGCTGTCTTCGAAAATAGCTAAGGACTGACGGAGAAAATCAGCAATGGTTTATCGACGAGGACCGGATGGAAACAGTGGGACGACATTGCGAACAAGCTCCACTCACGCTCGTTGCAGAGGCGAAACCGTTTTCCAGTAAAGTATCGCGCATCGAACTCTAATGTAGACTCTGGCTTTTCAAAGGTGCAAATGAGTAGGATAATGTGTCACGACAGGTCGTACATCATTGTGTATCTACATAGGCTGTGCTTTTAGCCCTTAACGCTATCCTAATCACGAAACCTTTCCGCTTGTTTTGAATATAATTCCTCTTTTTATTGGTTTTGCTTTTTCAGAACTAGGTTTGAATCCATTCGAGCACCAGAAAACATTATCAAAATATCTCATGCCTGCCGGTACATAACAATATTGCCAGTAACCATAGGTAAATAAATCATAAGCAGTCATTTTTATCGTTATCATGGTTATTAGTGTCACAGCATTTATTGTCACCACTATCATCATTACAGATGTTGTTTCTGTTATTTTTTGTATTGCAATAGCCAGCATTATTATTGGCATCGTCAATATTGTAACCATCATCGTTTTTCCCTATCTCTGTTCTCATTCTGGTAATCTCCACAGCGATCCTTATAAGTGCTATTCTCTCCATCGATGATCTCGATCGCACGTTTTGCCTGAGCAGTTAGCAGTCCATTTATTAGAAGTCATTGCAACGCCAATATTATTCTCCAGTGTTTTCGTTTTCAACAGAAATGTCTAGTTTTGATAAAAAGATGATCATAAGAAAAGGAGGAGTAGTCATTTGTTTTGCAGCGGGTTCAGTCGAGAGACAGCAACTGATCTAGTTTAAAATAGTTCATGAAGAATGGAGAATATATTTTTCGGTCGAGGGCAAGAGAACCATCGATGAGCAATCTGAGTAAAAATAAAAGGCTTCGCCAGTAAATTCAGCTAACAAAATCCGAGAAAGTGTACCTCATAGGATAATCTGCATTCAAGAAAAGTGTCCTCACAGCATATTGATCCACTCAGAAAGTCTATTGCAGTGCCACCAACTTTGGATCCCATGCGACTGGATATCGGTAACATCTACGACTGGTTCAAAAATCCCATCCAACAGACGGTAATCATTGAAATTTAATTCTCACTGCATGTCTCACTGTGCACGTCAATAAAGAGACCATATCAAAGCTTAACTAATAATGACAGCATAGCAATTACGGTTAACGTTTATTCACGTAGTTTTCTCACCCATGATATCAACTATGACCATTTTCCGCATCGGGCTGTTCGTATAATTCGCCCTATAGAGTTCGCTATCGACGAGAAAATCAACCGCTTCGAACCTATTCTGTCACCTGCAGATATCGCTGTCCCCTATGTTCATGTGCTTGAGTGAAATCGTATTCATGGTCTAGCTACTATTCGCAAATCTGTGATCCTTCTCCTCATCTTCTTTCATCTCTACCTACCTCAAGTAGTAGACAAGTCTGCTGATTACATGTCCTGGGTCACGGCAACTACATGCCCAACTCATTCTCTTTTTATCGTATGAGGTTTTTGTCCAATGCATCCTCAAAGCTCCGTGTTCCTTGTGCCGAAGATGAGAAACAGAGCCGAAGCAGATGGAGAGGGGGAGGATAGGAAATAACGTCGTGAAATCGTCGTCTGAAAACAGGGATTAGCTTCCAGTGATAGAATAGAAAAGGCCATCGGTGATGGCTATGCGTGAGGAGCCTATGTTCGTTCTTAAATGACCATTTCTCTACAGTGGTACAGTGGTACCGTTTTCATGAGCGAAAGATATTGTGTTTGGACTCCAGTAAAGTTGCGTACACATTACTTTTTCATTCACGGTATTGCAAATTGCGTGATTATTCGCAAATATTTAAAGATTTTGTTCTTTCTACTTTCTCAGATATTTTCGTCATCATTGTTTGGTTCACATCTTCGGCGTGGGTGAATGTTTTCAAGCATTCCACTACTCACACCAGAAGTGCTTCATTTGTAGGTTATGCCATTATCGTGGTATCCAAGAAATTTCACCAACCCAGACATTAATGTAATGGATCAAAATGTACGGCTCAGCGACGATGCAATCTATGGTGTACAACTTGGCCTATACGTTATCGGATACAAGGAATCACTGGATAATCAAGTGAGGTTTTTGAGGAAATATACGTTCTTAGTTTTTCTTTGCTTTTATTTGTTCTGCGTTATTCATCCGTCGAAAAATTTAATGGCGAAAAGCAGTTTGATTTGAAGCCTAACCATGGAGCTGTCACCGCCTAGTAACAAATTCATCATCCACACGATATGCTGTTTTAGTATGGAAAGTTTTTATAATTGGCAACGAAGAGTGAAAGAGAAACTTATATAGGATAGCCAACACTCACCTAGTGAAATGATATGGCCGTAACTTGCCGAAGACGCTTGTAGGTAATATGAAGAGCGATTGAATATTTTGCTTTATGAAGATGTGAACGGTAGGCATCGCGACTTTCCTTAATATAACTTCCTTAATAGGAATTAAGGTGATGTGTATGCCAACAAGAAATGCATATTTTCAATAGCGAACTTTGGAGTTATATCCATTGGACGCTTTTAAATGACGAAAAGCAGATGTTTTTTGAGAGTTCACAGTGAATAATGCACGTCGCCGCAGGCATACGTTAAAGTCATTCATACCACCAGGAAAAAGAAAATGTTTTCCATATAAGTTTGATCCGTCATGAAAATACGCATGGCTAATCATTTTTATGTCATTGTTGCGAGAAATATAGTGATCGGGCTGAGAACTTGCAGATTAGAAAGTTCCGTCCTGAACATCGTACACTCTGTCGCTTAGCAACCTATTCGAACAGAAATACACTCGAATATCGTTGGAAGCCACAGGAGGAAAGAATCAACCTCTATCAGGTGATTGAATTTTCGATCGTCTCGCGCCGTTATGTTTATTTAGGATATGGGAAAGGCAGCCAAACCCTCGTTCTTTTCCTTTTTTACATTGTCGGAGCTAGGACATTTGATATCGTCTTTTATGAATTTAGATCACTTTTTTGGCAACTTTGAGACAGCGGCAAGAGCCTTCGATATTTAAATATTATTCGATCGATATTCGCCAATCTCCTTCTTGCCTGTCATTGATCTATAACGCTATTGTAGAAAAATCTGAGAAGACAGCATGTGAAAAGTGTCTGAAAAATACTGCTCACTAGTGAGATTCAACGAACTTCTACATTTGTTGCTGGCCTGAATACTTGCGTAAGGTCGTGGCATTTTTTTATCAGGTGGAGCGATGGTATATGAACGATTGGGAGCGAATGAACGAACTTTTCACATTTCGCTTTGGATACTTAAAACTGGCTCCGGTGAGACCGAATGATGATACTGGCGCAGATCTACTCTCCGGGTACAGCAGTATTATGAACTTCTTTTATGACTGAGAAAACAAGAACATAGTTTATGAGTCATCGTAAAGAAGAAATGAACTTACTTTCTATTTGGCAAGGAAGTATTCTCAAGCGTTCATGGCTTTCAGCAATATAATATTGTCATATGTGGACATATCAATCTGCGCATTAAACTATGGTAGCTGAAGAATAAGGGTATCAGAACGGTCTAGAGGGCTATCTTAAACAATCTCGGTGAAGCAGTATAACGCAGCAGTAACAAAAAAAGTCAGGAAGCGTTCAACGAGGTTGAATGCAGTGGATGACTAGTTCTGCAGAGTATTCAAACATCGTTCTTTCTAGTCACGGGCAAAATTTTGCACTCATGTCCTTAGAAGAAAACTTTCAATGGCCAGAACGAGGTTACAGAAAACTCCATCCTTGAAATTTCACCTTCCCTGTGCATAATCTCGATCGTTTTCGAGAATAGAATTTTCCTTCTGTGAAGTCGAGGACGTCGCGAGCGCTACTGAGGCCGTCGAGCAACGGTAGTAGAATCACTAAAGACAAAATTAGCGTTATCATCGTACTCGAAGATGCGTTTATGGAATTTGTCATTACTGGAGTCTTTTACCTTCCAAGTTTTTTACCTTTTTTTACCAAGTTTTATCTTTGAAGTTTTACCTATAATTTAGCATACCTTCCAAGTTCATATGGAAAGCTTATGGGCGTACCAGGTGGAGACGTCCATAAGCTTACATTCCATTTCACTGCTAGTGGAGCAACCTGAGTCGTATTTCAACCATTAGCAATTAACGCATCGTAGCATAATCACACAAGAGCTGCATGCACATCCTTGTATGTCCTCCGTTACGTGGAAAATTCTATACATGACAAGTAGGAGGATATTGTCGGTTTGAGAGGTAGTCCGGAATGAAGGACACGAATCGTTCTTTGTTTCCCACTTCTCACCCTCTTTCTTCACTGCTTTCTTCCCATCATACGCTCACGTGTGATGTGATCAGCGAAGCATCGATACTTTCGTGACCTGTGTTCTCGAAAACATAAATAGTTATATTATAATATATTATAATATCCGCTAAGACATAGTCATAAACGTCGAAGAATAGCTGCGTAGCTAAGCATGGTTGGTAAACTATGCTTACTTTATAATTATGACCGGTGACCTAGAACTTATGACGGTGATTAATTTCAGCTTGGTATCGGCGCCTATTTCTTTACACTGGCTATGGACAACAAACAATCCAGAGTTCTCGACCACCACCTATTCACAACACGACAGTGAGGCACGCATGGAGTTTGTAAAAAAGAAATCGTTGGAAATGTGCCATGATTGGTAAGGTGTAACTTCTTTCACAAGCAGGGAGAATAGATAATTCCGCAAGAGAAATGAAGAACAACAATTAACAACCTTCATTACTATCTCTTCCAGAAAGCATTTCTACCGGAAATTTTCTATCGCAAAGGTTTGATTGTTGGTCAGATCAGCTGAAAGTGATGACTTATAATTGTGTCTGATATTTTCAGTAATAACTGGGCAGGTTAGAATTCATGGGACAGTGAGCTGATAATGCGAAATTAAGGTTTGATGAGGACGGCGCACAGTGGAATTTTATCAGAGACACCGAGACGAATGCTTCATGCCCTTGCGTGGAAAGTCAAGCGAAAATGGATCTTGGACGTTTTATGCCGCATCCGCGATGCTCACAGGTGAATTGATCTCTATGTGCTATTGATAATCGATGACGGCCTGTTTTTTGACGGCGGGACCGATCAGTAATTTTTAGCAGTTTCCTGGTGAAGGGGACGTTTATGATACTGAAAGCCAAAGTTGGTATAAGCCGACCGACAACTCTTAGACACTTCCCGGTTTCTATTAAGTCTTCCAAAAATAAGAATGAGATCTTGAGTATATTGAAGTGTAGGAAGTTTCAGGTATTCCGCGATATAATGTGCACGACAACTATTGGTGCAAAGAATTGCTATATGTCGGCGCAAAACATTTATGGCTCATATGCGGGTGATGGAACAACGCACGGGAGTGAAAATACGGCGTCTGTTTTAACCTGGATGCAATTGCTGATCATCGTTGCCTTACTGCGATTAAATTGAATATGAGAAAAATTTTTGCCTCTATCTCTGCGTTATGAATTATTTTTTATGGTTGTGCAGTGTGAGGCAGTTAGATTCGAGACGCTTTTGATATAATCGTTTTCTTTTTGGCAGCAGCTTTAGATACCCAAGAAATAATATTCCCAAAAAATTATTTTCGCTTCTGATAACTCATTCAAACGTGAACTCTTCTAGCCTGCTGCGTAGTCCTTGTGTTTTTTGTTAATGGGGCTCCAAATTGACTCGGCTCTACCATTCACTCTTACCTAGGCCAGCGTGACTGTGTTACAGCAAGTGAGGAACTCAGAGAATCTTATATTGAACCACTGACACATCATTGAAACAGTTCATCTTTTATTTGGATTCTCTTGCTAGCTGGAGAAATTTCTAGGCGTTTTCCAACACACTACGGACAAGTGTGTTGCTATGACGAGGAAGGTAAACTAATGCAATCGAGCTACCAGCCGGTTGTCAAAGTTATTGAAGAGACACCCTATAACCCAGGATATCCGCTACGTGCATATGAATTTGGAACTCACCCTTATATGGGACAATTTGAGGTATGCTGTGGCACATGCCAGTCTCTAATACGCGTTTGCACATTAGAAGCTAAAGCTGATCGGGATGACATGGCACCTTGCAATTTCCAGGTTCATAATAAAGCGACTGGTTCTGCAAGTGTGTCTACAACGAATGGCCCGAAAGTGATTTTGGAATGACATCTTAAATTTATTTTTGCTGAACTTATTCGTAAGGGTGAGTCCACCACCTTAAGAAATTTTGGAGGAATGTGCTCATCATTTCTCTCTTATGTAAGTTCTAGAATGTTTTTGCCGTATGTCATAGTTGCGATTTTCGTTCGTCATAGTTGGAAATAGGCAAAACATGAGCGCAGCATACCACATCATCCACCGCGTATGTTTTTTTTTTCTTCAACAGAACTTATGAAGTTCTATGGAGCTGAAATAGAAGCCTTCAAGCTCATCCGTTATTTTACTCGATCTTCAAGAATCTAAGACTGCTGTATGTTAAATTAGGTGCCCGATTGTATCATCCATATTTGCTTTCAGGTTCCAGGCCTTTCCGCTTTTCATCACGATTATATGCCTTATTTCCTGTGTTGTAAGTTCGCCAAGTTCCGCTGCCAACTATTCTATTGGAGGAGGCCAAGTAGTGGGTGTCAGCAATATCAGCCACCTGCAGTCGGTTTGTTGATTATCGCTAAAACCTCTTCCCGTTTGTTGATGACTATACTGTCATTGCTATCTGCTATATTACACAAAATGCCTGCAACAGTTTAACTGGGTCGCGGGCTACTTTTTGATTGTCGGCTATGATCCGAATTTCTTATATTTCAGAAATTTTTTGAGTTTATCAATTGCGCTCGCTTCTAATCAGAATATTGAGTGCGCTAAAGTGGAAGCGGCAGTAGTTGTTAAGTGCAGAAAATCCCTCGACAATTTGCAGAACTACATCAAAGGAACGAAGTGAACCTTTCGGTCTACGTGTGAAACAAGACAAATGTTAGGAGTTCATTTCAGTGTTTGATTCCAGTAAGGTGTACTCTTAGACATTGAATACACTGGAATCTGCGTTGTAATATATGCGTCTTCGTACGTTTTCAGGCGAAGCAATCGGTGCTGGAACATTCAACACGATCGACAATGATAAGTTCGTATTCGACGAACCTGGCGTCTACACGTTGTTGCATATTCCGAAGACGTTGTCAAACCCCGAGGTTCGCATACAAGTTCGCCTCGAGAGATATCCGAACAGAAAAGTTGACTTCAGTATGTTTGACGTTCCAAGCTCTTTATCTTACTGCGAAATTGAAAGACTCCATGAGAAAAGCAAAAACTCCCTTGGCAGTCGTGAGCACTAATCTCGCGTTTGAGTGGTCGCATCATTTTGTCGCCTTCGTAATACTTATATATGGTGAATGTATGATGACAAATTCCGTTGTAAAGCTTCTCCCTGAATTTCTCTCTAAGTGCGTTACTATAAACGGTTTTTTTTTAATTTAGCTTTAGATTCTCACTTAAATTCCTTATGGTTAGGCATGTCTCCGATGTTGTGATGGACGCAAGAGGCACTGATAGGGTGCATAGCTAACGATAATGCATGTATGGTTAAGGTTTGCTGGGTCGTTACATCGGCCAAGCAGATCTCGTGCAACCAACGAACGCAACGGTGATAACTGGTGTTGTGATAGAAGCAACAGGCACTGATAGGGTGCATGTACTAGCGAGAAAGGATACCAGGCGCTTCAGATATCGAACGAGCATCATTGTTGGAAACATCCTTCGCTATTTCGACACCATGAGATTACAACGCTTCAAAGGTTGGTTCATGGTGATACATAGAGATTGGCAATAAGTAGAGTGATAATTCTTTGAGTCATGCTCAGCCTGCGTTAGTCTCTATTTTCAGCTATTCTTTCGAACACATTTTACATAAAATGAATTTGTGTGCAGACCTTGAATGGTGGTGCGTAAAAGATTGTGAAGAACATAGAAGATTCATCATATTTTTAGTATACATATATGCCTCTATACTGCAACGATGGACTTAGTGAGTGCTATTTTTGAGGTTTTTGCATTAAGTCTATGCAGTTTATGAGTGGAGTTGTACGAGGGGTATAAGCGCAAAGGCAGTAAACAATGGCGTCAACTATTCTACTTTGGTGACTGCAACGATGAGTTGCCTAAGTTCCACTTCATGAACTGTAGCTCAGTGCAAACAGTTCAACGAGCCTATGATTTTCCATCCTGAGCGAACACCATTAGGCAAATAATGAATTGATTATGCAGGCTGACTGATAAAAAACATCATAATAAAAAGTTAATTTCTCAGAATGCATTGTTCATTAGAAAATCAGAGCTATTGTTGAGGCGTTCTGGTGTACGTGAACAATATCGAAAGGGGTCAACCAGAAATCTATGTTGTTCTCGAGGAAGCACAAATTGGCATCCGTGTGCGTGAATCCTACGCCATTGATATTGATCGCCTTCCCATGTATCAGGAGAGCATGGGCATGCTCGACGTTATCCTCAGTGTCCCTTCACAATATGGCGTTGTACGTTCTATTCATTTATTGCCTCATACCTTTCATGACATTCAAATTTAGTTAAGCATAGGGTATTCTATTATTTTTCGTCCTCCCAAAATGACTTTTATGAAAGTGATATGTAATTTCGAATAGCTAGGTCGACTGGGTACGCTTTCATGACGGTCCGCCTTCAGATGCCTTCACTTCCAACATCTTCCTTAGGAGTAGAAGTTGAAGTAGAAGCCTGGCAGCTGTAGAATACAAAAGGATTATAACAGAATATTGCATATTGAATGCTGCTTATCCTTATGACGACAGCCCATTGAATATATCCGCGGGGAACAACATGTTCATGGGTGAAATAATGCACTGGAGAGCACCCGGTGAAAATTTGGAATGATTTCCATACAGAAACATTGTGATAATGAAAATATTTTTTTGCAGCGTCCTGACGGTGATAAAACACGTGAACAGGAGATGCGACAACGTTTCAATGTTCCGCGAGTTTCGGGTTTAATGCGCCCATTCCCCGACCAAACCTCAGCCTCTTTTTTAGCTGGACTTACGCTTAACGATGTCAACTCAGAGACCTATCGTCAGCAAATTATTAATGCCTGTAATTTCATTTGCTTTTTCTAAATGTTCTTATTGAGCTAATTTTGGGTTGCCTTTTTTCCATATTCTTCCACTAAACTAAATAATCGTAATTACTTTCAAGTATATATAACATTGGAGGAAATTTATGGGTATAGCGAAAATAGTGTCGTCGGATTGATTTTTTAACCGTGTGCAAGATCCCTTCTTCGATAATGAGTGGAGAACACAATTTAGAAACAAGAGAAGCTCTCTGTTCAGTTACTCAGCAAAGCGTTCCAATACTCCTCGTCAGATTCGCAAAGCCCTTTTCGCTTTAGAACCTTATCTAGAAAGTAAGAAAATTTTGTGTCCGATTTGAATTCGCCGCATTCGAGACTATTTAATTTGAATCAGGATCAACGATTTATAAAAACCTCTTTGAGCTCCTGAACTTCTTCAAAAGGTTTGTCGGTGAATTTTGCTCCGACTCTGGAAATCCAACAAGCATTAGACAAGCAGCTCATTGCAGATCGCATTCCTGGCACAGGTGAGCCGGGAACAGATCAGAACATCGCCGGAATGCTTAATCAAAATATTCCCACGGACAACATGTTCACGACGAGTCGTGAAGAGGACAAGAAATATGAGGTGTTTCCTGAGGCGTCTATGAAGAGCGGTCCCATCTACAGAACTGCTGAGGAGTATGAAGTGTAAGGGAAATTTTTGTTCCTCCTATGAATGGTGTATTTCACAATGTAGAATGATGCTGACTGGTCAAAGTTTCTTCTGCTGAATAACTCACCGATGGCTTTGGTTAAGAACCGGAAGACAAATGCATCTGGAATATTTTGGACGAAACTGAGCCGGAAGGTGAGGTAGGAGATGAATTTCAGCTTCAGTAGAAAGAAATCAACTGATCGACAATTTTTATCTTCTGGAAAGTGCTAAAAAGTTTTCTTTTGCAGTCGAAACTATCTTGAAAAGTCTTTCGTCATAAGTGTAGCCTCGATCACTGATACATCATGCCTAAAGAGAAAATGGCACGTTGCGGTTTCACTCGTGATCTCCGAAACGTGAATGACCATCGAGATGTTGCTTTTTTCGGGCGCACTTGAACATTGCGGTTTGAACAACCAACATTTGAACAACCACCTATTCAGGAATGTGATGGATGAATATGAATGTATTTTATTCTTTTTTGCCTCACTTTACTGTAAATTTTTTTACATGTATATTCTTTTAAGGGGACCATATCGTTTTGTGCCTCGAACAGGGCAAATGCTCCATCAACTGCTGCAAACCTGCCGAGACCTACAGCAAAACCAGCAAGGTCTTACATTTATGATCATTTTGTGCCTTGCATGGTGTGGATAAATTGAATAATTGTATGTCCCTTTTAATTTGGTTGAATGAAAATTCTCCAGCTCTTGTAGGTGGTTGTTTTTCCGCAAATGGTAGTTGCTCTTTTTTTAGCAAAAATCTCCTCGATTATGCGGTTATGCGAACTGCATTACTTGCACGTAAAGAAATTATCTGGCTTCGAAAAGACCGTGTTCGAAAGAGGATAGATATAGCAGGCAAGACTTGTAGAGTGTTCACTTGCCTTTTTTCTCTGCGCAAGTTTATCCATTTAACTGCGCTGCTCATTTGTTTCCCATAAATAACGGTAAGTGTCCTTCTTATGCTGAGAGAGATTTTTCAAAATGCAGCTCTACTTTTCGTCTCTGACTGCATTTTTGACATCTTACTTTTCTTTATCTTTGCTTAGTCATCGCTGACAAGAATATTCGGATTTATTGCCTCTCGATTTAAAAAGCGACTTCATCATCCGCTGTTCGTTCCGATAATTTTAATTTTCAGTCAACCTCCAACCATTACAAAGCACGTTGACCGAGCAGTACGGTATTGCACATTGTCCAGACAACCCGAGCCAAATTATTCAGGAATGCGGTGATAATATACCTTGCCTCTATGATTACACAATGCTTAATGCTCGTGTTCTTGGCTTGGAGGCACTCAACACTTGGAATGCGTTCACTCTAGAGAGGCTCGAGGCCACTCGTCAATGTTCGTTTTCATCAGTTTTCCTCTCATATTTCTCGCAGAATCTATTTTACAAGACGAGTTTGGTTGGTGAGTGCATTTTTTGGATACGTATATGGCCCGTAAATACGCTTACATATCTTAGCATCATTAACGTCGTAAAGGATTTCTGACATGGTAGAAGGGTTGAAAAAAGTTAAGCGATTTTCGGCATATTGGTCTAGTAGTGGCGTGCTTGCTAATTTTAAAAAATTTGCGGTGGAGTAATTGCTTTGTGATGCCGTGTATTACCTATTCGCTGTCTAAAAAAACATTGCAGCAGTTTTCATTATCTTCAATATTACACGTAAAGTGGACTTTGCTGCTTTTGTGCATGCAGTTATTTCATGCAGTGCTTTGTGCCTATTTCACTTCCTGTGTGCATTTATAGTGGTGTCATGTCGTGAATGTGTGGTTCGTCTGCATGTCTACTTAATCAGCAGTTCCAACATAGTGAATGTCAATTTGTCGCAAATTCTGATGAAGGCTGACGAAAAATAAACCTTTCTTTTGCAGAGATTTCACCGGCTCTCGGTTGGGCAGAATATAAAAACGTTGTATATTTTTTATTCATTAGTAAATTATGCAAATGGTTGCTTCTCTCCATCCCATTCAAATCGCATAATTATGTCGACTCACCTTGATTGCCTCCCAACTTATTCGCTTTGAAGTTGCATTATCTTGTGCAGATAATCTCACACTGATTCAGTCTAATATTGCGGGCTAACCGTATACCTGTAGCTTCATTGTTGCATAAGCACAAACGTTGCTTATATTGTCGTTTCCGGTTGTGACGATTTTGTCGCCTTTGTGAGGAAATTTGATGTGCTAATCGCTCGGTCGTTAGTAAACGCCGAAAACCATTTTGCCAATTTACTGACTAATCTCGAAACAGATTGGACGGATTCTGTTCGTCCTCTTTCGAACACAGCGAGTTTGATAGTGTGATGCTTAAGGAGAGATGAATGGAATTGTGGACCCTTCAAATTATTTATTGAAAATTTCCACTTTTTAACAATCTAATTCTTATAAATTCTCCCGGCACTTGTCATCCATATTTGCAGCATTCCTCGCAGGATTTGACGACTCCAAAAAATGATTCCATTTCAACGAACCCCATTTCACTTTATGCGCTTTTAACAGTTAATAAACTTCTGCTCCCGTGAGAGTTTAGCCGAAAGTGGTCTTCATTTCTGAAACTTCTTTCAAATGATGTTTTCTTGCTGAAATGATAGTGCTTTTTATCTTCTTTTTCGCAAATCCTTCATATTTTCAATGGATTTGTTTTAGAGCAGTTATTTGTTAACAAAGTTCCACAAGGTGAATTGACCATAGCATCAGCCTGCCTCACTTTTTGTCATGCGCCCGTGCATTTGCAGCGCACAGCAAAGTGTCATCATGCATGTGTCTATGCCTGTGGGGCTTCTCTGATGATCCGATAAAGTTCAGGAATCGTTGAGGCTAATAAAATGGGCAGTTGACAGATAGAATGTACACAATGAAAAAAGATCCTTTACCGCTTTCTCTAGTCTCGAATGTTTCGAAAATAGTTCCGGGCAGTTATGTTCCTCAAAAATTTGCTCGCGTTTTGAAGACGAGTGATCTGCATTCTGCACTGATTGTGCTTCCAACAAGCGAACCTATTCTTGTTGCTTTGTGTGGACAGTTACTGAAACTAACTGATTTTATGAAAAGAATTGCGCTGTTCATCATTGTTCATCTGGTGCATTTCTCTACTCGCCATGCTCTTTTGTTCATTTTCATTCATTTTTTAGCACTGTGTTGTCATGGTGTCTGTGCCTGTGTTTCTTCGCGCTTCCTATCTCTACGTGGGTTCGGTCGTTTCAGCTTCCGAACCACCGAAATCTGCTCCGTGACATTTGGTGGACATAATATTTATTGAAATACACACGACTGAAATATCTATAGCATGGAGTAACCTTCATATGCGAAAATTGCAATTGGTCCAGATGCATATATCTTCTTAAGCTTTTAAGTCTTCTCAAGCTCACAACTCTGTATATAAGTGCCTCTAAGTGAATCGAGACAGCGAGCCTACTCAAGTGAAAATAATTCCTTTCCATTTTGGAAATGATTATGTAGGCTCAAAATGTGACTGATAGTTCGTATTTAGTCGTTAGACACTAGTTTTATTTAGACAGTGGGAAAACGCGGCAAAGGAGTTGATTTATTGAAAGCTTTTGCCGTTCTGTTCATCTTGGCAACAGTTCCTAGAAACTAGCAACAAAAATAAAAGCGGACAGTATTGAGTTCACTGAAGTTTAAGTGATCCGATGGCTCGTCAAAAACGGCAAAGGTTCTATCTTTCTGGGACTCATATATAAAATGAGGATCCGATCGAACGCAGATTCTATTCAAATTTTTAGAAACCATCAAATGATTTCATTTCCTGTCCAAGCTTAATTGAGATGGGACGCCATCCAGTGGCGTACATTAGATACCTTCAGCTCACACCACTTTAAAACTACCTCGCAGACAATTCAACAGACGCACAAATGTGTGCAGAGCACATAAAAAGCGAACTGGATTACTCAAGTATAAACGGGCAATCTGTTCGGAAAATGAACTCAATAATTTGCAGCCGGGCTGGATAGCTGGCATTACTGTTTTTGTTCGTAGTTACGGCATTAGTTGATCAGGTGTGTGGAACTGTAAATGCGTGCAACGTGGTAGCTTCTCCATTGCACTGTTGTGCCTACTATGTGTTTTGAAAGTTTAAATGCATGATACTAGTGCAGTGTCTATATATGCTTTATGGAAGTTTTTTAATGCGAAATAT
This sequence comes from Parascaris univalens, assembly GCA_037576465.1. Taxonomy (NCBI): domain Eukaryota; kingdom Metazoa; phylum Nematoda; class Chromadorea; order Rhabditida; family Ascarididae; genus Parascaris; species Parascaris univalens. The sequence continues at coordinate 40,994,930 of CM075173.1, read as the reverse complement.
AGGATGATTAAGAGGGCGTCTTCCTCCATTTTCGAAGGAACTGACGGGAATCTGAATATGCCAGAAGTTCGCTTACACTTCACATTCAGACGATTCATAGGGAACCCTAATGGAACAAATAAGAAATGAGCGCATTATTGCGCATATTTTATTGTCTTTTGGAGGTTCATGCTAGTGAGTTGTCTGCTGGATCTGAAAGCTGATATCACTCTGAAACCAGTGGCATGATTATCCAATTGGTTTTTTTAATGAGAGCGATAAGGAGCTTGCTGTTTATGACGAGCTAAGGTAGCCGGTGAAGCACCATCGATTACCTTCATAAGTACATTTCTTTTATTCTTTCTTTAGCATTGAAACCTTATTTTTTAATTTTTTCTGCGCTTATTGCACTCGATGATATAAAGTAAAAAGTCTTATAAAATAACTTCACAGCCAACTTATTTCTGACCGGTCCCTAAATTTACAATCATTTCACCTTCGATCGTTATGAAGACTATGTTTGAAAAGTTGAGCGCCGAGGAATTCTGGCAGAACGGAGTCTAGCGGACATCGGCATAATGAAGTAGCGTAGAAAAGTCGGACAGCGTTCTTTTGGCGTTGCACTAATCGCGTCACGTGCATCCGCAAATAGAAGATTTTGCAATAGCATCATCACTTCTAGAAACAGCAACTGCTTTTGCACAAGGGATCTCCGTCGCCCGTTTGCAGTAGGTTCTCAACGAAGTTTGCTAAATGGTCCGCTCGATTGGTCCGCAGAATTGACTACTGCAGTTTCTCTCTGTCTCTCTCTCTATCTTCATGTGTATCTTAGACACGTCGGCTTCAAAATATCGAAAATGATGTGTTGGAAATTACGGCGTGGAATATAAATTCATTTCCACAAATTCGATGACAAAGTTGAATTTTGTGCTGCATTGGACGTTCATTCGTGAAAAAATAGAGTCATTTTAGATAACAGCTGCGGACCGATCAATATTGAATATCCGGAATATCTGATGAAGACACCGTCCCTCTCATCGGGTTACTTGCAAGGCGACGTTGCGCGATTCGATTGCTTCCAAACACATTGGATCAAAGGCGACAATGAATATAAATGTAACGCAGTTGATGACCCATGGGATTTCCGACAGTCCAGACGGAAGAGCGCCTTCTTGATAAAGCGCATCACGAAAAAGTTCCTTAGCTAGCAAGCCAAGTTTTTTAGGCTCTTTGAGAATGTTGTTTGAAAGTAAGTGGAAGTTTGTCAATTTCGAAACGTGCCAGTGAGTCGTATCCGGTGTAAGTGCGCTTCTACTGCTCTCGTTTTAGTTTCATTAATTTAATTGCCGTTTTCAACTAAGGAGTCATCGTATTTCCTCATCTATAAGCTGTCTGTCTTCGAGCATTTTTTCAAATGTACAAGAATTTGGAAAATTGAGAGTACCGCAAACTTTTCCTCCGATATGAGCCGTTATATCGAATAAAGGATTCTGGGTGCACAATGCAGTGGAGTCGTGTCCCCCTTCTCTGGGGAGTATATTTATAATCATTTTGAAATTTGATAATAGAAGAGTTTCTTTCTTCATAAATTTGGTAAGAGCTTCTGCTTCCAAAACACGACATCACTTTTGATAATATGAGGATGGCACAACTCCGTCGCATATCCCCCAAAAATTACAATATTATTTTTCAAGAAGTATGGTAGCTGAAATGCCAGTTCACCATTGTTGTTCCAGTTGATCTTGGTTTTCCACTTACCTAAACGTTTTCTTTCAAGTCAGTCAATAATGGATTCAATTTAAGGCGGCATAGTGGTCGATTACAATAATCCGCAGGAATATCGCTTTGAGTGGAATAAGGGCGCACAACCGTGGTGTCGTTCCAGGGAGAAGGACAACCTGTTTAAGTGGCTCACTGCAGTATTCTCAACTGTGGGGATTATTATGGTCAGTTTCTGTTACCTGATTCGTGTAACTAAAGTAGAATTTGTCTTCCGGTGGGTAATGTCTTTAAATACGACCAAAAGCAAGTTGGTTGTTTAATGGCTTCCCGGAGGATATTGAGAAATGGGTCGATGACTAATGCTTCTTCCATCATATCAGACCAATTTTTACATTTTGATATGCCCATACACGGTTACGAAAAGTGCACTATGTTGTCCAGTTCTGTCGGAATCGTTACGTGATTAACAATTAGGAATCGATTTCTTTTTCATCTAACTGTTGCTTGAACTCTGTGCAAAGTCGTTTGATGTTCATTCTTTTACAGGCAATTGTGCTGATATTTTTGTGCTGTTGGTGTGTGAAACAGAAAAGAAGGAAAGATGCCGAAGATCGTGCTTCATCAGTCTATACGAAAACTCATCTCAGAGGCCCTCTGGTACTGTCTTTTGATGCGTTACTTAATTTCTTCACTGAGTTATAGCCTTAATTTTCTCGCTACTTCTCCTCCCACCATTCAAGCAGCGTTCGAAAGGTGGCCTTGTGACTTGCATTATTACTGGAATATCGTCGCAACGTGTGTAAAAAATGGCCATCGACATGTTTAATGATAAGAAAGCGAAACGTGTCTTCAGTGGGATGGAGAGTAGCTCCATTCCAAACCAATCAATGTTAAGTAGAGAATGTTTTTCTCCGTTGAATTAGTTCAGTTGCGTCTTTGAAAAGAATAGTTTGTCTCTTTTTTTGTTTTCTTTGGAGACATTCGCTGAGAATACATCTTCCCAGAATGAAGCAAACAGTGTCGCTGAATAGAAAAACCCTAGCCGATAACCGAGGAGACAGTTCGGTTGAAAATGCGGAAGCTTCGCTAGCTTGATATTTTCCTAGCACAAGGGCATTTATTCTTCCAAAAGTTTTAACGACTAATCTGTGAAAGCGAATCTTATTGCCGAATTAAACAAGTGCGATCTAGCCAGAGCTTTCAATTTTGCAGCCGTATGACGAAAAAACGTTCTCGAAAGTGAGAACCGATTCGTTCTCGAGTGCCGGCAATCCACTTTATCGAGAGCCATATCGTGAGACAGTGGCCAGCTTGACAGGCAGACCATCGACTCCTGTTAAGACTAAGACCATGCTTGTCAATTCAACCAGGTTTTTACATTTTGCTCATTTCAGTTTCTTCACGTAGTTCTAATTTTTCAGCCACGAAATCAGCTTCAAAACCTCGCGGAAACTTTGCTAAAATTACTGGGAAAACTGTTTTATTTTCTGGAAATTATTTTGTGCGCAGTTGATTTAATAAGCTTTGCTCTAGGTAAAATGATTTCATGGGCCATTACTATCTCACCGAATTGCTTATTCAATTTTTTTAGCCTCGTTCCCTTTCTAGGAGAGAAACTTTGAAAAAGGATTTGCATTGATACAGCCTTATTGTCACCGAATCTCCGATTAAATCGCTTCGGAAATAAAACAATAATACTGCACAAATAGGATACCTTTCGTATATATATTCGTAGTCTTGAATAAGTGCAGTGATAATATCACACTGTTTATTCTGATAATTCTGCTTTATATAGAAATGTAGCGGAATAGAAATATCCATGAAGTTTTTCACCTGAGTCTCATGGATATTTATTACCATCGGTTCGCTGGGGAATTATTTCATTGTTATGGAGTATCATAGGACGAAACTTCAGAAATGGCGCAGCTTATAACACGCCACCATCAAGAGCGTCGACACCATCAGAAAGTCGTTCTCATAATCATCGAAGCTCGCCGTCCGCTGTTCCTCTTCTCGGTCTTAAGACAAGCGTTTGAGGAGCTATCAAATCCAGTGTTCGAAATACTGTTTCGTAATAGTGCCGAAGTCAGTGTTCCGCTGGTGCAATTCTCAATGAACAAACATTTCCTATTCGAAGTTCATTTATTTATGATATATTCCAAAGCGTAGAGAGATAATGAAAGATGTATGAGGAAGGCCTTTGAATATATGCGGTGAGATGAAGGAGCTTCTTGCTGGGAACAGTTAGGTGCTATTTTTTGCACAACCTGCGAAAGTTGCAGAAAGTGCATCTATGATTCCTTTTTCATTTTCATTTCGTGTTTTCGTTTTCTCTTTGGAAATCACTGCATAACAGCTATGTAGTACACTGAGAGAGCAACTTCACTGTGGGAGAATTGATTATCACTTGGAGATGAGCACTGGTAACGTTGGAGATGAGAGGAGAAAGCCGCTTATGAGTCTGAAAGATGTGCGGAGAAACCCTAAGCGACGTAGTGTTTGAATGAAGAGTTAAGAGAGTAAAAAATTATCACCGTTCCTTCAGCAATGAAGACATTATTTTTTTGGGTTTCTCTCTACTTTTTGTCATCAGAAACGATTCGCACGGTCATAATCGTCGGTGCTTTTCGGCCTTCATCGTTTGATGTGTTCCTCGTTTCCACCTCTCGACTGTTTTCATATGTAAGCAGTCGTCTGCACTTCATCGGTCACGTCTTCCTTAGGTGCTTTCATTTTCACCGCATAGAAATTGAAAATCGAATTTGGTGCTCAATTCGCCTTCTCCATGCAGTTTTTCATGAAAGTATCTCGTCGGAAGTTTGCCCGTTATTGGCTCAATTACTGTACAGATCGTTATTTTCTCATCGTCTATATTTTATGCATTCGATATATGTGATGCAGCTGTAACCTCAGTTCTTTCCACAAGCCAATGATTTTCTTGAGTTTTGAGTTCCGCGAAGACATTGTTTTCAATAAAGGAGTCTAAGATTTTCCTCAAATTTATTTGATAAATGCCGCATAATTGTTGTACATTGTCATCTACTTACTCTCTGCCATTTCGATTGCCTGTGCTTCTCAATTTATGTTTTGTGGTGCTATTTAGTGCCTGCGCGATGCAAATGCAGGTTCGCCGTGCTGTTTGTTTCAGCAGTCATTTGAAGCGATCTTCGAGCACTCTTTTGACAACATAAGAAAGTTTGAGAGCTTGTTCGAAAGCAGGTTAAGCTCCTTCCTGGAAATCCTTCGAGGATGTGGACCCGGAACACATCCAAATTCTTCTTGTACCAAAGTAAAATTAGAAGTGTAAAATGTGCTCTAAGGAATATTTTTCTTTTTTTCTCGTTTCTCTTAAAGGATTTCGATTTTAAGTGGCATCTTTGTTCTTCTCTGAAAGATACATGAACGTTAATAAAGATTCCGCGCATGTACTTCTTTGCACCGACTCGTGTTGAGTTTTTGAAAGATGTCTTGCATCGAACCGTGAGGAATTAAATTCCCGCATGGAATATTTGATGTTGAAGCCAGGTGGACTTGATAAATTAAGCATCTCATTAAATATCGGCAAAAATTTACAGTTTAGTGGGCACATCACTGCCAACGCCAAACTTTTAACCAAAAGTCTATATTGGATGTTATGAATAACCAAACCACATTCTTTCACATGTGATATGATGTGAAATGCATTTCGTGTACTTTACTTATTTATTTCGGAATGTCGGAACGAGGAAGCCGACAAAGAACAACATCGCTATGAAGACCAAGGATAAACAAGAAGTCTATGAAGCAAAAATCCGAATGAAAAGATATTCAGCACGGAAGAGCAGAAATAACAATAAGAGTAGAAAAAATCAGCAGCAGTTTCAGTGATGAGAGAGTGGATGCGTTACTGGCAGGAAACAGGCTCGAGACTCACACAACAGGGAAATGGCAGTTACACGAAATGATATTTGAGGAACTTTTTTTTCGCGGGGTGGAACTGATGCGCATTCGACAACAGTGATAGACAGGCTCAACTGCTTCTGAAAGCAAAATGTCGAAGAACTTCATGAAAGCTAGCATCGTGAACCTGAGCCAGAATATTATGGTGATTTCAGCGCCAAGACTTTTCAGAATGGCAGTATAATTTACTGGTGTAGTCCACGGTGAACCTCGAGAAAAGCAACGGGGCTTTGTTTTTCTAGTCTTTTTTTTGGAAATCTGAGATAAGGAAACAAACCCGAGGAACATACATACGTGCAATATCAAAGTGGACCTGTAGCAAACAATGAATACGTTTTGACAATATACCTGCGCTGAAAAGCATGGAGAATGTTGTTGCAATCTTCGGCAGTATTTTAGTAATAAGGGGAAGTGCAATTTCCAATGAAACCGCGGGAGTCGATTATAACATGAAAGCGGCGGACACCTTCTGCGGTATGACAAGCCTGGTCTGCTAGGGAGATGTGGCATTCGTACCAGAAATTTGAAACAATTTGCATAATCGACTGCAGTCTTTGCTGTTCCGTTTTCTGAGCTTGCCCAACAGTGCGAACGAATATGACTCACAAAGAAATACCATTTTAGTACTGCGTTGATTGCATAACGTTTCAGTTTCAAATCGAATTTCATCCATGACTTCCGCTTCATTAAGTGGAAAACGCAGTGACTGCATGCTCATATCTCACCTTGTGCACTATGATTTGGCACAAACAAAGGCTGCATAATTCAATCCCCTCGAGCAAAAATTTTGACTCCAAGAGACTGCTCATCTCTGCCCAGTGAGAAGAACACTCATGTTGACTTTATGAATCGACTCAACTACGCATGTGATGCCAGTTATGTGGGTGGTGCAGTGGGTATGAAGCGGTGCTTTTGGGCTACTATTAAAGCGCTTATCACTATGTGCGCTCATAAACGACAGTACGCTTCACAACGCCTCTCACGACTTGTCGGTGATTTGTGCTTCCTTTTCACATTCAATTTCTCCACTTTGCAGCTTATCACGTTCCGCTGTCGACCATCGTTGCCATCAGTGCACGTCCAAGTTGAATGCCACTGCCATGTTACTTTCATGTTCCTTGTCATCGTTTCGCTTTCTGCTATGCATTTGACACTGTCGTCCAAAAAGGTTTACGCTGTTTGAGGATCGCTAGTGTTTGCTTCAGCAGTTGCCTTCCTGAGCATGTAATAATGCGATCTTGCACTAGCTCATGCACTCACTGTAGAATAACATCCTGCCAGCGCAAAAACTTCGTTGTTATTGTGTCATCGTTTCCATTTCCTGAAGTCAGGCATCCTGTCCTTCATCTCACTGCAGGTCAACAAGTACCCAAAAACCAGTCTGCGAAAATCGTGCGTATAGTCCTCATTCATCTCCAATGTACACTGCATTTTGCTGTATTTGCTGTTTATTTTGAGTTTGCTGTGCATTTTCTGAATTTACAAACAATTAATTATCTGTGATGACTTATTTTTTGATCGTTTAGGCTGCTGTGTTAGTGCTTATGTTGAACTCAGATTGTGTCTATGTGCTTCTTTGGGCCGATTAGAGTGTCTAAGAAAAAGTGCGGTGATTCTCGATGAATGCTTTGTTGGAAATATTACTGCGTACGATGGGGTGCTCAGCTTGAAGGTTGTTCAGTGTAAGGACTAGCTGGAAATTTAACGACATTATGCACCTGTGAAAGAATAAGCGCTTATATCGTATTTGGTAGTTTCTTGTCGTACTTCGAGAAGTATCATGCCTTTAAAAGACCTGTTCGTTGATCATCGACGGCTGCGTTGAATTCTTAATGCATTTCTCTCGAATGGTTTGTACGAGCGTTCTAGAAAAAACTTTCCTCCACGATGAGTACAACAATTTATGATCGCGCCGCCGCAGGTGATGAGATTACATGGAAGATTTTAGCGAATTGAACGAATTCACCACTATACGCGTGTTCGCTGAATCAGATTTACGTGCACTGCATGATACTAACGATCGGATAACAGAAGAGATTCGTCCGTTGCGGACAACAAATATCGCGGAATTATAAAAGATATTTCTATGAGGCTTCTGGCTGCCATCCCATCTGGTACCCTATGTTGCAAATATCAAAATCAATTGGCATAATTCACATGGGCAAGCAATATGAAGTAAGCTACAGAAGTGTATGCACAATCCGTTTATATGCAAATGCGCAGACTTGATACAAACTTATGCGGGGCAAATATATACATAGAAACATAAAGACGAAGACACAAACACACATATTTTACGCAACCAAATAGCAGACCTTACAGAAAAATTGGCCTCTGCTTTACTGAGTGATCTTAATAGGAATCTTGAAGCGAATTTTCAGGCATCTTGGAACGAACTGTATTCGCGTGAAAACGCATCCAAGCTTGAATGATTCATTAGTGCGCGATGAGGCAGTTGAGAGGTCTGTTATCCATGGAGCTCGAGTTCAGCTTTATTGCAAACGAGTGTGTTTTTTGAGCGGTGCGCTTCTCGCTTTTAGAGAATGCACAAATGTGGAAGGCGCCGTCCACAGGAAGCATGACGAATTGCGCAAATATGGCAATTCTGTTTGCCCTTCCGATGGAACTTTCGCCATATTCCTTTGATAGTTGGTCTGTTACAGTTTTTAAACGTTACTACGTCCTTATCAATTCCATCTTGTAGGTCCTTTGGTTAGTGAAGAGTTAAAGTCAGTGTAGCCTTATTTGAGCACTATTACGGATGCAGTGGCGTAGTCGGTGGTGGGATGAGGGACGGCTGCGAGAGGAACGTCCTACGCTCGGTGTTCTTCTGGAAAATCAGGGAAGGAAGGTGAAAGAAAGAGGTTTGACCGCAAAATCTTTGTAGATGCTTTCCCTTTCCAGAGAATTTTAAGGATGGAGCGAAGCCTTCAGTTTTAATTACTTAGAAAGTAAAAGATAAGGTGGAACTGTTGGAACTGTTCCTGTCGCCCCCTTGCAGTTGTACTCATGCTGAATCTGTACTAATGTAGAATTTGTAAAAGTAACGATCGCACGCGCATTTTGTAAGTGCTTCAAAGGTCTTCAAACATAATGCACTTGTCTATTTGCATATCTATGGATCTATCCAACAGTTCAAACTTCGAAGTCGCAGAAAACAGAGATGTAAATTTCAATTTTTATGCGCGCTGAAATAGGGCCTCCCATGTCAATCTGCGTGTTACCCATCATACACACTTTCATCGACAATTGAATAGGCCAAAAAATTCCCTATGTGTTACAATCGATGTTTCATTTCGCATTAGCAAAAGAAGAAATTAGTGGAAAAGTGTTCTGAGAAAAGCTTCTGCACCTTTCCATCCATCACACATGAGTAATCCCTAATTGCGAAAGGAAATGTAAATAAGTGGAATGATGTGTTCATATTCTGCGTGGTCGCCTTTCTCATGCAGATCTTCCACAAAAGTCTTCTTTTCGTGCTGTACGATTCATGAAAATGAAATTCGATTTGACAAAATTCGAGCAAATTTCTTCTGCTCTTCGAATGCCTGTAGCTTATTCGAGATTGTGGGCGAACTTGTAATATGTAAAACGAGTCACCTTACCTTCTTCACTCTCCTGCCAGATTTTAATAATGCCGCCTTTGGAAACCGGTGGCAGAAAAGAAAAAAGCGACAAATGCATATGCTTGACGTTGTAAGAATGCAATCTTGCAATCGATAGTCGTAAAAGCACATAAAAAGAGTTTTTTCAAGTCTGTGTGAGAGTTTGGATCAGTAGAAGCATCCTTGGATCAGTGGAAACATGTTTTATTACCCACAGGCTGCATATGAAAATGGTCGACACAGTTGGCATCACACAAGGACACGTATCATATCATCTTTCTCGTCGCTTTCTATAAGGAAGACATTAATGATATCACGTATCTGTTTCATACCTTTCGTTTAAATGCGCTGCCCAGGACGAATGTCGTTTAACGAGCGATTGATTCCGTGGATCGAAGTGGGGATTTATGTGGTGTTAGGCCCCTCTTCCTCCGTGACAACCAAAGTTCTGCGATGCTGCTTGTGTTTCTGATTGCGGAATTTCATATCACCAAACGCGAATAATCATATTCGCACTATTGTCAGTATAAGCGGTTTACTCACAAATTCATCCATTATAGTGCTCATCCCAAAGAGCGGATGACTGTGAAATTGCGTCTCCACTATTTAACGTGAGATTTTTCCGGCTATAAAATTATCTTATGATAGGATTATATGGCTATTTGGCTTTAACATATTTTATAGCATCGGCGAGTGAAGCGCAGCTCCTTAGGTGCCCTTGACTGATGAGTGAGAAAACCCATCACATCGAGTTTATTCATTCAGTGAGGCACAGGGAACAATTTTATGCTCTATGGAACTGAGTTTGCTTCTGAAATTTCGAGCAGTTTAATGTATTCTCGCTGGTAGATGTGTAGAATGAAGCGGAACCGAATTTGAAATAATTTCAAATTTGCCAACGATTGCGAACGTTTTACTTAAGTAATCCAATTTCGTTGGCAAGCGTCATCAACATCAGTCATCGAAGCGTCATTATATTCTATTATTCAGCATGGTATATTGTTAACTGCCGCTTACGTCATAACTGATACGTTATGCAAAGTAGTGTGGCCGTGCATTATTACAACTTCCTTCATCGTTTTTTGTAAAGCATCAGTGCCAATACATATCTTCTTGTTTGGTTTGTTTTAGTGCGTAATTTAGTGGCAGTGTTGCGTTTCTTATTGCGTCTCCCACACACACACTGGTTGTTCCCAGTGTGTTGTCTGAACTATGTGATAACAAAAGAGGAACCTACCAAAACTGATGGCTGTTGGTTTATTTGTGCCTGTACTGTTCGTTCGTGAGGGTTGTTCTGCTTTTGTCGGTGATGAGCTATGGTTCACATGAGAATTTCGATGGCTTTGCATCGTTTCTTTTGGACGGGCTTATGCATTTGAAAGACTTTGCCGATTATTAGCACCTTATTCACTTCATATGAAGAGTGCAGCGTCTGCTCACGTTTACCACACATTGTTCTTGCTAACAGTCCTTCAGTTTTAGGGGTATCGTAATGAAAACAAGTTCTTCTGTTGCCTGCAACAAATATATACTGATATTTACTTGCCAGATGCATGATTTTTGCTTGCAGCTGCATCAATTAAAAGAAAAATACTGGGATATCCGAGAGTGAGCATATCAGCGGATGAGTAAGCAGATTAATGAAATTGATAGGTAAAATGCACAGGTCAAATTGATCTTGTATGCAGTATTGTGCTAATGCGGCAACGTGCTATAATTAGGTGATGATGTCGTCCGGATACCTCAGACAAGAAATGATCCGGAGATCTCCCAAAGTGGTTACGATAGTCATTTAACGTTTTTCGAGTAGACCATTAATGCATTCGCACAACTAATGAGGCATTTCCGACACAGCTTTTTGGGGCATCCGCTATGAAAATCACTTATTTCTCTCTAAACTTGATGGTAAATCAAAGTGGTTAGCTGCACGAGATCTCGTTCACAATTTATCCAGCTTGCAAACTGGGGAAGTATTTACGGCCGAGCAACGGTGCAATTCTGCTACCATATTTATGGCTTTCCACCGGGAACGCCAGATCTGAATAGCCGAAAAAAATGAAACTGCCCTTTTTGATGAGAGGAAGTCTTTAATGAATCATTGCTATTAGTTTTTTTGAGCAGATCAAACGTCTGTTCAATAGCAGATTCGAGCTGAAACGCATTCACAGCTTCGTTTTGCTAGCCTACCTTGGCGGCTTATTCTAAATGTATAGTCCACGTAGTGTTCAAGTTACTCTTTCGTAAAAATGTTTTCTTGTTACTTAATAAGAGTGAATAAGGCGGTTTTGCGACCCAGAATCTGAGAATGAATTATGCGGTTCGAAGAAGTACACTGCAGGATCGCGTATATGAATATCCACGTTGCAGAGAAAAGCCGTTATAAACTGAAGAAGTAATCGGCGTTTGCAAGAAATCGCGGTAGTTCACATTACTTTCTTCCTTTTCTGACGAATGCGAATTCTGCGGCTGTTTTCATATTTTCATTTATTTCATTCATGCATTTGTGTTAAATTCATTTTCTGACCCTTATATTATTCCACTTTCAGGCCTTGTTGGCAGTTCTCTGACGAACGAAACGCTAAGTGTAGATGTTACCGCGGAGCAAAACGCACTTTCTTAGTGCGAGTTTATTCACTGCATTATGTACAGTACTGGTTATTCACCGAACCTGTACTGCCCAGAATGTTCCTATAGGAGGCATGGACCAAGGGCTGGGTATCAACCCCGGACAACAAGCTGGGGAGGTCTTCACTGGAACCGGTATCAATTCCATATATGGAGGTAAACAGTGGTATTTAAAAATAGCACTTATGAACGTTTGGAAACTTCTTATGTCTTTTTACGCCCAGTTCGAGATAGTTTCTTATTGAGTGTGTGGAGTGGCCTTCCCAATGAAAAATATGTTGATAAAGGCAACGATGAGTATGCGGAATGAGGACGATACTGGCGGAGGATGGCATCTGCAAAGTGCGCAAAACTCAAGAGGGACTTAGCAAATGACGCGAAAATTTTCATGCCTCAGGGAAATATCTATCAGATTTTTCGTTTCATTAATGAAAAAAAGAAATATCTCTGTGCTGTTGTCATAAAGAAGGTGCCTTTAATCTCCTCTAACTATGAGTGCATTTGCACTCCTGTCTTGCTGCGATATCTGGTTGCCATCCCGTGCTTGTCGTTCGTCTTTCTTCACTTGAAGAGACAATTGAGAACGGATCGTCCTTATAATGAAATTAATGTACTACGTCTAAGTTGAGGAAGCCCTGCGGTGTGTTTTCTTGTAGGAACTTTCGTCCATTTTCTAGGCATCGGTGATGAATATATATAATAGGATAGGGTAGAAATAATTCAACCTAGCAACGAAGTAAACAAATGTGAACGAACAAAAAATTGGAAATGAAAAAATTTCAAAAGATGAACTATGAAGGCCACCGATTAAAAGCACTGAAGAATGAGAGGTATTTTGTTGAAAGTGATAGATAACGAAACAGAGAGATCAGGAAGTACGAGGAAGCAAAAGGGGTTGCAACGACGGGAGTGGTGGATTCGATTCACTTCATTAAGCGAGCACTGCGGGGACGATGGTGTTCAGGAATAAATATGCTCGAAGAATTTGAAACAGTCTCTGAAATGAGTTACTGCGTTTTAAATTACACCGTTGACGTCGTACCGCTAGAAGTTTGTGCAAACGCAAAAGCGCCTTTATTTCGACAGATAACGTCTAAGAGGTTGACGAATTACTCTTAAAAATAACTGAGAATAAATTCCGAATATTGCTTTAAGTGATTCACTGCTGATGGAAATTCTGAAAGAATTTCGGCATAATAACGAGTCAAAATCGCCTTATAGAATTTGTGTTTTCAATCGAATTTTATTCAGTGAATCTCGTCCCGTTTGGCCCTGATGCTGGCGATCAACAGGTTTTGCCTGGAATGTTAACTGGAGGCCAAACAATTGATCTGCACATGTATTTTCCATTCTACGGCGGATTATATAATTATTCAGTTGTAAGTCCTACGACTTTTGAAATGTTTAGATGATTGCGGAGGGCACTATTCACCTTTCACTTTGATAAGGGTTGTTTGCAGTTGGCGTTCATCTGATTTGTTAGCCTTCATTTCACATGAACGACCTCCAATTTAAAAGGTGATCTCTCTGTCTCTAGAGCACTCGTGCCTCATTGAGACTGAGCTGCATTTCCTCTCTAATCCAGTTCGACAAACCATTGATTCGCTTGCTTTATATTTTGTAAAATTTTCATGTATATCTCTTCTACCTATCATATCAGTACCTTTATCGTATATCCCATAAAAAATATGCGAGATAATTCTAGCGAGAAGAAAGCGGAGGTTTTGATTAAGTCGTGTAGGAAAGAGAACAGAGAAAGAGCATAAAACAAGACGCCTTTTTCCATCTACAATCAAAAAAGGTACTGTGGAAATCGGTTTTCGAGATAAAACGACTGACAGATTTCGAATTGCAGCTTTCCGTGAACGGTTACATAACTTTCGCCACCGTACTGGATCAGGGTCCCACAATTAATGTGGGTGTCGAAAACACCGACTGGCCTCAACAACAGGATCCAGCAATGATTGCTCCATATCTGTGCAAACAACAGGTGAGCATTCTATTACTTGAAACCTGAAGATCGGCCTCAGCGACTCGAGAATGTAATTTAAAAAAGCCTTAATTTCTGCGTAACTGTGTTGACAGTGATGCCATTTTTTTCAAAATTTCTGACCAAGCAATGGGCTTTTCATGTCTTTCATAGTTCTTTTTGATCGAACATTGAGCTTTAATCCTGGAAGCTGCGAGCAGCTTGAAAGATAAAGTGGCTTTATTCGAGAGCAGAAAAAACGACTTAACTGAAAAACGTTTTAGCATGAGCTGAGTTCTTATTGTAATCCAGGAGACCTTAAAATGACAGTAAATGATTTTGTCGGCATGGCTTCGGAGGTCATGCTTATGTCAGTATCGTGCCCAGAGCCGAAAAGCCTGAAAGGATTAAGGGCATTATTAACTGCAGCTTTTATCTGTTGTCAGAAGTTGCCTGCTCGTTGAATTTAGATAGTTCAAAATCCATCTCCCGGAATGCGAGCTGGTGTTTTCTATCGACTGCTGCTTCGTCAGTCGCTCTTCGGAAGAGGCTCATATAGCAGCACAGGCTACGGCGCCTCCATGCAGCAGTCGAGTTTCTTTGGTCAAAAGGCTTGCGATGTTTGTTAACCCATTTGATGATCTCTTTCAAGCAAATGATAGAAAGTTTTCATCAGAAGAATGTTCGTATAGCGCCTTTGTCGGGTGAGGAAAGGGTGAATAAAGAGCTGGTGGAGCGAGTCAGAGAGATCCCGCACTATTCGATTTATGTTTTTGGGAATGTTCATGCGTGAAGCATATGTTAGCGATGTCTGTCTCTTAGATTTCTGTGGTATCTTTGTTTCTGCTCATCATCAACAACTAGCCTATGAAACTATCGGTTCTGTTTCATTCTATGAGTTGATCCCTAACCAAGTTTCCGATTCATCAGGACAGAAAGGGTGTATGGACCTTTGCAGACAACAGATTTCTTTTTCGACCTGCATACGTTTTCAGTCGGACAAATATCAATATCACCAGCAGCAGCTTAATTGAAAAAGAAATCTTTGTTCAACGCTTCGTAGAAGAATTGCCGTGCAAGTTGTAGAATATTCCACTGTAGTGGTCAAATGCCGCTAGCGGAACTCAAGTCTGACGTGCCTCACAAATGATTACAACTGTTTTGGTCACAGTGAGACGGCATGCATAAATGATTAAAAGCAGCAAGTGTGATTCTCTGCTCTCGACAAGTAAATTAGTAAAGGCTTTATACTTCATTCAGTGCTCTTAGAGCCGAAAGGGTTGTGGGTGGTTTCAGATTAGTTCCACTAATAGAATGGTTAAGATTTATTTTTCGACCTTCGCGGGTAGGCTGTCGAAAATTTGATACATTCTGCTGTGAAGATTTGATTGGAGATTTGATTTTAGCTTCAAATTATCGCAAATCATTGCCTATGGAGTCATTTGGATTCAGTCTTCGGTTCAGATTATTTCCACAAACTTTAATTGATGTTTCTTGGTTAGCAAATTTGAACCACCGACAGTTTGAAAAGGGGCAAGTATACTAACGTAGTTTGCTGCAGTCGCACGAAAAAGCTGAAATGACATAAGTTGAACGTGCCACGAAGCGTTTAAAAGTTAAATCACAGCATGAGACTGTGAATATGAAATTGAGCTCAACTTAAGAAGACTCTCATTCAATTGTTTAGCTGGGAGTTTCGAAGTGAAATCAGGTTTCGAGTTAGCAGTTCTGTATGAAAACGCGTCGGAAAAAAAGCAAAAAATATCTCCATATTCAAGTGCGGATTCACAGTCTTCTGCTATGATTTTAGAGTTGCCAGCTTTGTGTGGAGCACTGAAAGTGAAACTGTTGCCAGTGAACTGAAGATTCCACATTTTAGGCCTGTCCAAGTACGTCAGATGCTTACGTACACTGTGATCAACAGGGAGACTATTTCTTAGATGAAATGATGAAGTGGCTTCAAGGTAAGTTGAGTATAACAGTGAGGTTTCTTTACGTCCGTGTTATCGGAAACTTGTTTCGCATCGTGGACAAGAGTGTGAAGAAGTGATGGCGATTCCGGATTTCTCACATTAAAATCGAATCACCGTACTCAAGCATAATCGAAGCCATTGATTATTTATGGAGCCAGTCTCGAAAACATGATTATTCAGCTTCAACAAGGTGTATTTGTAGTTCCCCGGGGGATATATATATGAATGCGGTTGCTGTTTGCTGATATAGATGGTCGTTGCATTGCATTCCTTCTAGAGGCGCTATGTAAACAAGAATGTACACGTCACATGGTTCCTTTTCTGTGCAAGGGCATTCACTTATCGCTTGCGAAATAGGGGCCCACCGATACATTCAACAATGTTGCGATTCGTTTCGCCATCTTTAAACGTCAAAGATAAATGATAGTGTGCGCATCATTCTGTCAGCATTAACATCTAATGTACGGTCCTTGTATACTAATATTACTTCTAAGAGAGCGAAAAGGTTGCATCCTGAAATACATACTTCCTGTAGAGGTTTGTAGTTGAAGTGCTCGTTCGTCAAATCTGTTGACAGTTTTGAGCGTTTTCTGCCAGTGCAGTGTCGTTCTCCTAAGTTACCAGTGCCTTCAGAGGGAGTCGTTGGCGCTGCCGCTTTCCGTGCAGATGCAGCACTCGTTGTTACGTGGTACAATACGGCGTCCGCTATTTCTGGTCAATCTGATATCAGTTCCGGTAAACTGGCCACATATCAAGTTATTTGGCTCACTGATCAGGTTGGCACTAATTTGCATAAACAATTTAAACCGCTGAAACTTTCTGGTTGCTGAACCCGCTTAAACTTATTGGTAAAGCCAACGTTTTTAACCATGCACTAATCATTTGTCTGGCACATTTGCGCACACGAAGGAAGGGCAAAGTGACCAAGGTTGAGCGACTTCTTCATAAGAAGTTGAGTCTGACTTCGGCTTCGGCGATTCCCCAAGTTTTAGGGCGGAATTTCCATTCCCTCAAAAAGACGTCTTATTTTTCACTGCACCTTCGGAAAAACTGACTTCCCATTTTCGATTCCTGTTCTGAGCACCTGTCTCCTGAAGTTATCTCGGGATTTTACTTTCAGTTACTCGTTACCAGCTTTACTGCCGAAGTTTACCACTGCTGTTGCTGCCGCAGATGTTACTGGCCAGACCAAAGCAATGAAAAAAAATGAATTCATCACGGAGATGAATGTGACGAAATTGTGTTTTGAGTCAATAAGCAATATTTTGTGGGTCATCTTGAAATTTAGTGTTTTTGACAGGCTTTCGCCTATACGCTAGTCGTTTTCAGCCTGGACGGCTCAGCTACGTGATTCTCAATTACGACAAACTTGGATTCGATGCATCCGATTTTCGCGGCAGCTCACGAAGTGGTCGTTGCCAGGTTTGCATCCGTTTCATTTCATTACAACTACAGCTTTATACGTTCATTTGCGAAGTTATGCTTAATGCAAAGTTGTTCGCCAATCTGAAATTTTTCCGTAAGGAAGACGCCCTCTGAATCCACCACTGCTTCCACAATGGGTAGCTATATCCTTTGCTGTCATTGTATCGTAGCGGAAGTGGGGTGAAGAAAACGAGAGGCTGTTGAGGAAAATGAAAGAAGTCGGAAAAGGTGACGCAAGCAGTGGGAGGAATGACAGCTTGAAGTGGGAGTTGTATGGAAAAAGCGCTTTTTAAAAACATTCTAAAAATGACTGCCACACAGGAAATCCATGAAAGCTTTTCCACATATTTTCAAAAAGTACGAAAGCTTTGCTGCAGACTGCTCCAGAAACCTCTCCTCACTCTTTGTTGTTCTGTTGCGAAAACTTTGTCCCCTCTACCGTGTGTTGGGAATGAAAACATGAGCATGAATTCACACGTTTCAAAGGCACCTAATAGACCGCTCAGTGGGTTTATATAAAGACAACGGGCACAAAATCTTCATAATATGAACCCAGTTAGTCGAAAACTGAACGCTCCACTCACAATCAATTTTCTGTGTGCTTGCTGTATGCATCGCTTCTCTCCAGCATATTCACCTCTCTATACTTTCATACCTCTTGACAACATTTCCGAAAACACATTTTTAGAATCTTCTCCTGCTTTGCATTCTCAACACATGCTTCTTTTCAGGCCCTCTTCAATGGAGGTAACCACACGGGTACGGTGCCCGTTGATCCCACTTTCATGTATAAGAACACGCCGAAAGTGCTCGCCCAGCGGTCCGGTGTGCCGCATATCGTACGTGGGAGGTATATGTTTCGTGTTGATGACGTTGTCAGGCCAGCTGGATGCTCAAACAAAACCGGCGGCACATGTTAGTTGCCATTTGCGCTATTTATCAGCTGTTGGCTCCTTTTTTCATCGGGAGGAGGACACTGATAGACGCCATCAAGGTCACGTTGTCATGGAGGTAGCTCAACCAGTCAAACATGGTCGTAGAGTGAGCTGAAGTCGCGTCTAGGCTATGTTCAAAAAAGGCTGTACAATAAAATCGCTTTGTTCTTGCAAATTACGGCAGAAATTTTTCGAATTGGCGAGTAGCAGTAAGGAAGCAGTTCGTGCATTCAATGGCAAAGGATTCTTCGTTTTTGTGGTTGATGAATTTCTAGTGAGCAGCTCTTTTAAGCTTGTATTGATACAGTCATCGACAAAAAAGGAGGAAACGTGTGCCCGAAAGTGTGTGGTATATTGCTTTTTTCCACCGAAGCTTTAGGTATTGAGGGACTGGGTAATCGGACTTGCCCACAGGGAAGGATGATAATCCATTATGTGCTTGCCACGTACCTCGATCCTAGCAGGAATTGTTGTTGTGTTCGTGAAAAAAATGTTGCAGAGGCGCGTGCGCTGCCCACCTATTGCTTAATGGCGCTTGCTTGTCGCCGAATTTCAGATGCAACATCTTCCCGAAGAATGTTTCAGTATCAGATATCACCGTGATGGAATAAATTTTTGAGTGTGGTGTACTGTAGTACTATGCGGTAGAACTATACGCACCCCCCAACTCCTTCCCGCTTCGGTCGCTGCCCGCCACAGCTCGAAAACTCAAGATCATTGTCGCAGTTGCGATTTGCAGACGTTTTTAATCAGCTAGTAATGCTGTCTAGTTCTTCTTTTCAATTCTTACCGCCGACCTTTTCATATCCAAATTATTCTGTACTGCAGTCCCGATGTTGATCTACCCGAACATTGTGAACATGTTGGGGGAGATGACCGTTGACGTGAATGCCATTTGTCTGGACCGATCACAGACCTATGTCCTTATGATTGAGCAACGTCAAACAGCATCTTGTGATGTGCTGAATGCTGCGATTGCCCGATGTCGTCTACCGAAGATCTACGATTGGGGAACGAAGACCGTCTACTTCCAGCCGCAAGGTGGTACTGGTGCAGATGAAAAAGCCTTCGTCGGCTATATGTATTTCGGTGGGTGTTATATAATGTCAGTTGGAGCGGATTCGAATTGAAGTTACACGTAGTAGAACTATGGTCAAAGTTTTGCAGTGTTGAATTCGATGCAACTTCTTTCGATGGTTTCAATTAATAAATTCCTCTCTAAGATGTGTATAACTCCTCATACTATATTTTCATTTTGTTAGCTGCGAAATTTGAAAGCATTAGCACTATAATTATAATATGGCATATGGTAGGAGGTAGGGATCTCCTCTATCTGATACAACGGACGTTCGCCGCCTTATATAAGCACTGTTTTTGAATCCGTGGATTGCTGTTCTATAATGTGTAATCCTGAATGCTGAATTTGATCAAAAATGTTCCAAAAATGCCTTCTGAGATTTACAAATGAACGAATATCCACTTGCCATCATTCCCATATTTTCGACTTTACTGTACTGAGAAATGGCCAATTTGTATAGACAAACTGTCGTGCGGTTTATATTTCGGAGCATTTCTCTGAAGAGCGGCAGCCATCAGATTGATGTTAGTAAAGAATATTTCATGTTTCGTATTCGAGCTGTTTTTTTTTTTGCGATGGATAAAGCGCAAATCGCACTCTTCATCCTTGATTGCATATAACTCAACCTGAATTTATTACCATAGTTTGTAGTCCCACCAACTTTGGATCCGATGCGAATCGATATTGGAAATATATACGATTGGTTCAAAAACCCTATTCAGGAGGCGGTATTTTTTCATTTATTCGCATTCTTTGAACCTTTTTTCTCTTAGAGAGGATCTTTACCTATTGTCTAATCTTCATTGTTGAGCTGAAATTGAATTGACCTCTATTGGGACACCTTTCGTTACTTATCTTTTTCTTTTTTTCCGTTTCCCTCTGCGTTGTCTCCATTTGTAATTTATGTGACTATTCTCATGAGATTAGTACCGCTTATCGAAACCGTCGTTCTTCTCCTGGACAGCGTTGTGATCAGGACGTCCGTGAAAATAACATGTTGACAGTTTTGCTTTTATTTATGCTGAATGCCAACTGACGGTCGTAAATTATTATAGCCGTACAGCTGGAAGCTCGGTAGAACTCTTTTAGCATTGGAAACTTTAAAGAAAGCTGTTTTTGAGGTTAACAAAGTCTTTGAAAGATATAGAAGCAATTTAACGACAGAAAACGAACAGCTCTGCATCCAATGCACGAAAACGAATAAGCATTCACCTTTGAGCAGTACAGACATTCGCAGAAGAACTACGTGGAAATTGCGTAAACAGCGACGTTCACTCCGCACTTTTATCACTATGAAAGGCATTCTGCAAGTATGATACCGCTAGGTTCGAACGCACACTTTCGTAGTAATCAACAACCGCACTCCTCAACAAATATCATTAATGCCATTGCGTTGTCGTCTGCTGCAGCGACAGCATGCAGATGATTTCAGACGATGCCATTGTCGTGGTATCCACGGAATTTCACTAACCCCGACTATCTTACAACGGATCATTCAGTTAGAATCAGCGATGATGCGCTATACTCTGTGCAACTTGGGCTTTATGTTATCGGATACACAGAAGCAAACGACCCACAGGTGTGTTACCTGCCATTTCCTCCCTGCAATTCTGATGAGAGGCTTGATAACTGTTGAGCGTTAGCGTCATTGGAGTGGAGAATATGATATTTTCGTCGCCAAGTTTCAGTTTCCTCCTCTCTTATCATCCTTTCCTCTCCTTCTTTCCCAAAGTAAGCACATATACATACACTGGATATCATCATTGTTCATCCATTCGTGAATATTCGATTAGTTTCTTATAGAGCTGAGCACTGTAGGATGCATAAACTGAGAGTTTCATACTGATATTTTTGCTCTCCAAGCAATACTGTAACAAAATATCCTCAAGTAGGAGCAATAAAATCATTTCTTCATCTAGGCTTGAAACGGTTTTTCTTCGGGTGAAACCAGAAGGTCCGACAGTTAGCAGGCAACCTTTTCATTGTGTTCTTCGGCATATCTTAGAGCCCCGACCCTCTTCAGATCAAGAAGTTCCGACCGGAGCATCGCACGCTTTGTCGACTGGCAACTTATTCGAATAGGAACACGCCTGAGTATCGATTCAAGCCACAAGAAGAGAGGATTAACCTGAATCAGGTAAGCGGCACTTCTCGCCAGTGAAATGTTGACATCTTTTTATATTTTTTGATTTTTTATGATATTCGATGTCATTTTGGAATCGTTTGCTGCCCACTCGTGTGCTAGCAGCCTTTTCAAATGCGACTGTGGTCGAAGAGACGGTCCAAGGGCGTTGTTTTCCTATTTGGATAACTAAACGCATCTGGTCACTATTTGCTCAGGCAGTTGCCATTTGCGTATAGTCCGACTTAACTTCAGGTAGACAAACAACTGGAAAAATGATGGCACATGCTGATTGTTTTACTGGCAGTTTCGCGCTTGTTTCTACAATAAATCCACTTTTTTCTATGATTCCTATGAGGTGTCATACCAAAATTTTTCTAGGTGGAAAAGTGGTACCTTACGGAATGGGAGAGAGAAAATACGCTGTATATGTTCCGCTTTGGTTATCTGAAATTGGCGCCGGTAAAATCGAACGACAATGTTGAACGAGACGTTGGACCAGGGTATGATTTGTAGTGCACGCTTTATCTGATTGAGCGAAACGAGGAGCGGTCGAAATATAAAAATCGAACAGAAGTGAAGGAATAAAACATAAGACCACAGCTGTTATAAGTAGGTGTCAATTGAAACGAAAAGCAGATTTTTTTCTAAATGGAAATGCTTTAGGTCACTTATGAGCGCGAAAACGATAGCCGCTGAAACGACTTCAATAGGAACATTTTTCTATCTGTGGACGGCGCAAAAATCTAACTTTAATTCAAAATTGAGACTCTTATGAATGAATGAAGGCTGTGAGTGATTGAAGAATGACGTTGGTCGAAATTGGAGGAGTTGAATCGAGTGCAATATCAGGACAGTCGCTTACAAAGTTGAAACACAATGTAGGCCCTAACTGAAGGGTCGATAATTTAGGGATTTGAAGCAGAGAATGAGCAGACGAGTTGCACAGTTTAGAACGCATGAAGGCAAAAACTTCGGAACATCATTTTTGTGAATGAAATTCTCATTTTTCCCAAAATCTCTGTTTGCGGTTTCAAAAACTGCAACGAGACTGGGCAGCCATGACTAAGAATAGGTCATCTCACAGTATTCGATACATTGTGCCCAATGAGCTATCTTTGCATGCTCAGTTTGACGCGGAGGAATGTGGCGAAATGGGAAGGGTGGCTTTGCAATTGTACAGAAAGGACGAATATTATAAGACTTAGGGTTAAGTATATTTAGAAAAAACGACAGTATAGAATGCTTTTACAACAATGTTGGAATTCTATTTTTCCTCTATCCGCAAAATTTCCAGCGAAATCTTTCTATTTATTTCGCCGGAGTTTTATTTTGTCTTTTTCTCCTATTTACGAGACGTAGTTAACTTATCTTGCATTTGCCAGTTATCGTCTACTTTCAACTGGACCGCAAACGGGGTGGAACTGCAGACATTGACGGCATTGGTACTAAGTAGGCTAGATGAGAATGCGGCGTGAGGTCGTTCGGATAGTAATTGGAGAGTGAGGTGTGCGGCTTATCGATGCATGTCGTTCTGAAGCGTGATGTCGATACAGATATGCTTCAAATCTTTGTTTTCGAAACGCGGGATACATTACTGTTACTCCAGTCCAGAGTTTAATTTAGTGTCTGAAAGAGTCAAATTGGTGGGAGATCATAGTTGCTTTCATTTGTTGTTTGCCAATGATTTTTGATAGAAGAGTTTCTCCCTAGTCGCTCGGAAAAGTGTTTTTTATCTTTGATAGCGATCGCACTTGTTCACTGCAAGCTTCAGCAGTACTTCTGTTTCTTTTACTGCGAGAAATCGAATATCGCACAGCGTCTCAAGAAAACAAGGAAATATTTCGAAACAGCGTTGTTTAGTAATCGGCTTAGTGCCAAACATGAGATTAACTGTTGAACTCTCAAGTACTTGTTTTTTTGTTTTTTAGTGCGGGCTAGCATTATTGATGAAAATGCAACAGACAATTTCAGATTGGTTTCGGCACCAATATCGCTGCATTGGCTATGGACGGTGAACAGTCCGGAGTTTTCAAGGAAATACTCGAGAGATGATCCGAATGCACGACGCGAATATGTTGCTGAAAAATCGGCTAAAATGTGTCGTGATTGGTAAGTAGTGGTAAATTTTTGCTTTTTGTTGTACATCGTGTTATGATTTCTGATGCAGTTCGCGTTCTGTTAACTGATATGTGATCCTTTTCTTCACCATTTTTCGTTTGTATGTCTATAGCAGCACTGAAATATATACGGCAGTTGGTAGCTGAGTACTAAAGTATTAAAGAATTCAATATTGACTGCTTTCGATGTGCGTTTGCTTATGCCACACAAGATGAGAGCATGAAAAGAAAGATTATTTTTCGACAGGATGTATGCGTTTGATGTCTAAGTTTGATATGCAGTTAATCAGCTCCTGTGTAATTATCGTTGTGAAATGACAGGTATAATGAGGATGGCGCGTTGTGGAATTTCATTCGCGACACTGAGACCAATGCCTCATGTCCTTGTGTAGAACGACAGGCTCAAGTGGATCTGGGCAGATTCATGCCTCACCCTCGATGTTCTCAGGTAAGAACTGCTCCACTACTGAATCACTAACGTCAGAGTTTTACAGGATGGAAGCCTTATTTTAGCAGCGCTTTTTTATAAATGACGCAATCTGACAGAAGTAGGGAACGAATATGGAGAATGACTGGGTTTTTCAAGATCGAGGGGAAATGTCGTGAGTGCAAAACAAATCTTTTTTTTTCTTTTAAGAAGTTCCGGATAATTTCACTGAAGTGGAGTTGAGAAGGCCGAGATAAGGTGTTTTTGTTGCGTAACCAAAAACTTTCTATTTGTTCTTGCCATCAGCATATTGAAGACTGTCAAATCTGCTGCGTCGCAGGTCCACGTATGTTGCAGTCCAGCAGTATCTGTTTTAGCGAATAAATGTTTGTGCACTGCAGTGGTTTTCTGAACTTTAAGACATTCCGTGATATCACATGCACATCAATGATTGGTGCCAAAAACTGTTATATGTCGTCTGAAAATATTTATGGTTCGTATGCTGGCGATGGAGCGAACATTTTACGAGAGAACGCTGCGTAAGTCTGTCTTTTCTTCTTGATAATCTTCTTCATAAGAATATAATGACACATCACAGCATGTTACGCATCTTCACTGGTAATTATAATTGAAAGGCCATGAAATGTTTGAAAAGAAAAATGAGCGCCTACGAATGAAAGCAGTTTTGGAAGATACTAAATATCTGAGAGAATTGGATGGTTACTAAAAGATCCCTCGCAGAAGATGTGAAAACTGTCAGTGCAAAAATCCCGCGGGATTTATGGGATAAGATTGAACGATGGGAAGGAAAGATCCAACGCCTAGTAGCTAAGAAATGGCAGAGAAGAAGAGCGCGTTCTCACATGCATTCGTTTATTTTCTTTTATATTAGGCTCTGTTCGTGATATTCAGACCAAAAGCTGTGAATTAGTTTCGAACATTGGGGTCAATTTTTCTCACCATATGAACAAATTTTGAGGTGGGGATCAGTTCAAAACATCTTCGCAAAAAGAATGCTGAGAATGTTGGCAATTTAGGATGCTAAAAGCAGCTTCCTTGAGCAAAGGGAGATGAAGGTTGGATTGGATGAAGTACTCAAAACCGATAAAAGGTAAAAGGTAAAGCTGGACTCTTAAAAGTCTTAGGATTACATCACATACGGAAGTTATGTTACTTAGATGAGCCAAATCAACTGAAAATTTATTCGCGCTTTTGACAGATAGCACAGCCACTACAGGCACAATGGGTGCTTGTCTCGATGCTGTCTCGGAATTTGTCAGAACTGGTTTCATCGCGCTGGCGTTCCACGTCGGCTTCTGCTGCACTCTGCAGCCTGTAAGCGTCTGAACAGGGCTGCCCCGATTGCGTTGATCTCACCTAAAATAATCTCAGTTAGGTGAGCGAGGGCTGTGCATTTATGTTTCATCGACCTTTCTCGCAGTTTTTCAATTATCTGGTTGCCTGTGGGATGTTCGTTCTTCCAACATTTTTTTCTCTTCATCCTTTTCCATGAATATCCTGTCAGATCTCTGGGATGCCTGCGTCCTATCCCTCCCACCACCTGCAGTGAAGTGGGTTCCAAGGAGTGAGAAGGGAAGCGAAACGAGTTGTCATCTCTGCAGCGCAGTAGTTTTTGGTTGTGGAGCACAGTTAAAGAATTTCTTTTCAGAAGATTCCCAACTCATTATGGACAAGTTTGCTGCTATGATGCAGGAGGAAAGTTAATGCAAACAAGCTATCAGCCGGTGATTAAAGTAATGGAGGATACGCCATACAATCCGGGATTTCCGCTCCGGGCCTACGAATTCGGAACGTCGCCGTACATGGGACAATTTGAGGTAGTGCAAGCGACATTTTGGCAGCATTTGATGCACTTTTCCTAGAATCACATAAACAGCACTCTTACCACTTAATGAGACATTTAGAAGATATTGTCATTTGCTGTTATCACTTACCTCAACTCATCTGGAGCAGCTACCAAGAATATGTGAGGAATTTGTTCGGAAAGAACTTCGCAGCATCATTTGCTCATTTTTGTTGTAGGAAGTGTGGAATTGAATACATAGCATGGAAAAATTTTTATGATAACTCGGGCAAGGTGATTTGTCTGAGCTGCATACACTGGTGAACTAAGGATCCCTGCGTGTAACATGTGCCGTTTTAAATTCTAAACTCGAAAAATTTCCCAGTCTTCGCCGTCCCATTTGTTCTTTACTTGATTTCATTGCGCAAGATGATAGCCAGTGATGGTCCCATTAAAATCTGCAATGCTTTTCGACTTCTGTGTCATATCGGATAACAACTTTAACAGGCCACAAGGTACGTATTCATTCCACTAACATTTGCAGTTTTGTGACTCATAGATATAATATCTTGATGTATTGCTGGATGCGATAAGGAGTGCCAACTCTCCTGTTGAAGGTACGCGGAGGCTGTAACTGTTTTGTTAGCGGTCCATGGTAAGATAAAAAATCGCTTTATTTGCAGGTGCCGGGTTTGTCCGCATTCCACAATGATTATATGCCCTATTTTCTGTGCTGCAAATACGCGAACTTCCGCTGTCAGCTTTTCTATTGGAGACGACCAAGCAGCGGCTGTCAACAGTATCAGCCTCCTGCAGTTGGTCAGTTCTACTTTCGTCAGTCGTTGATTATCTTCACAAAGAATTTTCGCCTCTGCTGCTGAACAACTAAGACGTAACTGAAGTTTTTCCTTCATACCCCGGAGTTTTTCCCTTGTAGTCACCACTACATCCAGGATTTTCAGCCGGAACAAGAAGAGGGAGTGTGTGAAGTTACGAAAGATTCTAAAGAAGTGCGTTTCAGCATATATGAATTACAGGGTTCTGAACCGCTGCGATAAAACCTTTTAATGAAATCGTTTAAATTTTATAATTCTTCTATGTGTATGGGGAACAGGAGAGACGGCCATACATAGAGAGGAGAAATGGGAGGAGGAGACACGTTTAACGGAAAGTTGATGATCACGTTTCGTGGACTCACATAAGTCTGTTCTATTTTGCTGCATTTGGTAGGCCTACACAACATAGGGGCTCTCTGTCAACTTTACGTCCAAGACTTACCTGTTTTTGAAGAAAACTATTATTATGAGGAAAAAAACGTACGAATTTAGGCGAAGGGCAGGGAGCAGGTTCGTTCACTACAATCGATAACGATAAATTCATATTCAACGAACCTGGAGTGTATACGATGCTGTACATACCGCAGACTCTTACAAATCCTGAAGTGCGGATTCAGATTCGTCTTGAACGTTATCCGAATCGCAAGGTTGACTTCAGTAAGTCCTACTACTCTTCGTTCTCATATTCGGTGATTAATATAGTATTTAGTAGCGCAATATGAATAGAGAAGCGCAGGAGAAGTCACTTTGTCGTATCGCGTTTCTTTGGTGCGAGGGAATTTTAGTGAGAGTATCTATTATTTGATCGTTTTATTCACTTTATTCTCTCTGAGAGCAGTTGTCATAGATATTATGAATGCTGTGGTATTTGTTGAACATTGTTTGTATTTAAGAGAGTTTATATTGCTCCCATTTCCTTGATGATGTTTTTGTGCAGTATGCACAGAACGACGTAGTGAAAACATAATGGAACTTAAGGTTTACTGGGACGATATATTGGGCAGTCAGACTTGGTTCAGCCGACAAACGCCACTGTGATAACAGGTATAGCTCTTGAAGCTACTGGCACCGATCGAGTGAACGTGATCGTACGTAAGGATACGAGGAGATTTCGTTATAGAACGAGTGTGATTGTGGGTAATATACTGCGATATTTCGACACAATGCCCATACAACGATTTAAGGGTGAGAGTTTTATACATGCTTAAGGCATACACGCTTAAGGCATGCTTCCATTTATTCACATTGTGAGTATGATATTCCAAAATATACCCTCGGATATGCTCATATACTTCCCCAATATTCACAAGAATCTGCAGGGGAGGATGGGACGATTAAAGCACTGAATCGTGCTCAGAAGTTCTCTATCGTAGACTAAGTTATTAGATGAAGTGATCTTTTCACAGAAATATTTGAAGAAGAAAAAGGCATTTTTTCTTGTTTTGGTTCATTTCATCGACCACTCCAATACTAAAATGCATTTCCTCTCTAGCTTGCTTGATTCTTTGTATTTGGTGCATTTTCATTGTTTAATTTCTTACAGCGGACTATTGGTTTTTTTGTTGCGCACATGGGTTAAACTTAGAGAGAAATGCAGCTCACTTCTATCACACTGACCAGTCAACTTGCAATTCTATCTGGCTTATGTGTCCATTTTTGAGCTATGTTGGAAAGTCAAATGGAAATCGCCATTTTATATTAGTAAATATGAATAAAGGAAAAAGACCATGTCATCTGGCTGGGAATTTCGATTATTTCGATTCTCCGAGTTCCTTGAGAAGTTGTTTTCATAGGCGTGTTGGTGTACGTGAACAATGTCGAACGAGGTCAGCCAGAAGTGTACGTCGTTTTGGAAGAAGCACAGATCGGTGTTCGGATCCGGGAATCGTATGCTCTCGACATTGATCGACTACAAAACTATCAAGAGAGCATGGGGTTACTCGATGTGCTCCTCAGTGTTCCACCACAGTACGGCGTGGTATGTGAACCTTGCATGTATTATTGCAACCGTTTTGGACCATCGCTGAGTTGCGTAAAACACCATCTTCTGTTGTAGGTTATACTTGAAAAGGACGCGTCTTAACGAAATTGCTTTAATAAATACTGTTGAAAGAGTTCAGCAAGGAGTATATACGTTTTGACAGTTATAAAAGTAGTCATCAAAAATTGTTTCGAAAGAAGCGAAAGTGAATGCGCATCCCCTGTTCTTTCCTTCAAATAGCTCTCTGGTGGTATTTTCTCCGTTTTAGTTTCATTCTACAAATGGTGCTCACCAGCGATCCTCCAGTTACCAACTTGCTTAATGAAAGGACTCAGAATAGACAAACTTCTTTTCCAACAGAATCATAGCTCACTTACATTCTTTCATCGGTGAGAAATTCAACACATTTGACGTGTTGCTTTTTTGAAAGTGGCTTACTGTTCAAACCTTGAATTCAATGCTGGGTTCCAGGCATTCTAAATGACGAAGCAGTTTTTATCTGTGAAAGAGGTATGTTGATGATACGATGAGGGTGACACCATCCTATTTTTGAACAGAATTTGCCTGTTTACCCACACGGTTTATATGTTACTGGTTTACGGTGACGGGACATTGCTTACTTTCAAACTTCTCTTCGTTATTTGA
This sequence comes from Parascaris univalens, assembly GCA_037576465.1. Lineage (NCBI taxonomy): Eukaryota > Metazoa > Nematoda > Chromadorea > Rhabditida > Ascarididae > Parascaris > Parascaris univalens. The sequence goes on along the minus strand of CM075173.1, from coordinate 40,965,745 downwards.
TCATATGAAAATACTACAGCGACCGGATGGAGACAAAACTCGTGAGCAGGAGCAGCGACGTCTCTACAATCTTCCAAGGGTTAGCGGTCTCATGCGGCCATTCCCAGACCAGACTTCTTCTTCTTATCTACTTGGTCTCACACTCAGCGATGTTAATTCGGAAACGATTCGGCAACAGATCATCACCAACTGTTAGAGTTTCGATTTATTTATGTTCGTGACGGAGAGCCGTGAAGAAAATATCTTTGCGCATACGATTCCAAAAGTTTTTGTTTCTGTTTGAGGTGTTTCAAGGTGGAGATTATTTGTGCTCTTAAGGAGAATAGCGCTATAGAAGTTGAAATTGTCGCTCGAAATTTAGTTATAAATGCGTTTCATTAAAATAGTGGTTAGTTTGTATAAGTTTCAGTTGCGTTTTATGCTGAAGTGGATAGTGTTGCTTTTCCGTGCGCGTGAGTTACTCATTCCAGATCGAATCCCTGGAAGCGGTGAACCTGGCAGTGATCAAAATATAGCGGGTACCGTGAACAACAATATTCCTATGGATAATATGTTCACAACAAGTCGTGATGAGGACAAAAAGTTCGAGGTATTCCCGGAGGCATCTATGAAGAGTGGACCCGTTTATAAAGCTGCTGAAAAATACGAAATGTAAGAATTGAAATTTTTCTAATGTAATGGCGTTGTGCAAATGTGAGCAGAAAACATCAGCACACAGACTTCTGTGGTGCAGCGATCTAAGTATATGTGTTTTTTGAATTCGTGGACGAGTTTCAGTGATTTACGTTTCAGTGGTTCTTGCCGATTCGTAGCACAAACGGGTCAAATGCTTAATCAGTTATTGATGACGTGCCGAGATCTTCAACAAGACAATCAGAGTAGGTTATTCACGTCCATCTTCTAATTACGCTAGATGAAGTCCTCCTTCTTGGTTTGTCATCGTAAACAAAGATTCATACGTCTGCTGCGTCTGTAGCCTTCCTGCACTTCTAAGAAGTCTGAGGAAGTATGACATTTGAATTTTATCCTGAAAATGCGGTCGAGAGTCGTTGATTTTGCTTTAGCGACGTTAGGTGCACTGCAAGCTGTTCAAGCGTGGCGCTGAGATTGCTCCTGCAGATGCAGTATTTCTACTAAGTGGAAGAACCGAACCTCATAGCTCCGGCTGTTATCTTAAGTAGAGTAGAATTGTCGGATGGCAGTAATCTTGCTATCGGTCACGCACTTGTGATTTCTCTTCTAAGCGAGATTTGATAAATTTATTACGTTTGTTTTGGAGCGTGGAAAAATGTTACGAAAATATTTTCAATCTAATCTGCTCTGAAATTGCACTTTTTTCCCCGTCGTTGTCGTTAGAAAATAGTTTCAACATGAGCGGATATTGTGGCTTCATAACTTCTTTTCCACGTCACACTTCCAAGTCAAGATTCACAGGCTGCACAGTGAACTTTGTCGATAAAAACGCACTGAAAAACAAGATTGCTCGTGGCACTGCCAGGTTCACAGCATAGAACCCAAACAAGTGGTAGTGTGACTAAGGGACAACAACTGCTATCTAGTAGGGCTATCTGACGCCCGAAACTTCCAAAACAATACGGGCTTATGCCAAGTCCTCATTCTTTTCCGTCACGCTTTTTGAGAACCACTGAGCTGGTTACTTAAGGTCCTACTTCGGTGCTAGTTTCTCTATATTGTCAGCAGTGCCAGGAATGCTAGTGTATTAAAAAAAAAAATTGCTGTCTCTCGAGGAGGGCGGATCACCGTCATCTAAACAGTGTATTGCCACTCTATACTAGCCATGAAAGCGACAACGCTTAATGGCTGAGGAAATGAATAGAATCGGTAGTGTGTGAAGCAGAATACTCAAAATTCCCAGAAGGTTACTATTAACTTCAATTTCTTTCCTTCTTCCAATAATGAGCAAACTATTCTTTAAAGTGTCTCGACGTCTTGGAATAATCGCGGTGGCGGTATACTCTGTCCCTGATTTTGGCGTCTTTGATACCGCTTAATGGTGTAAAGACGCTTTATCCATGTGCCGCTTTCGCTTTTATCGCTAATATAAGACGTCGTTGACGGTCCTTTTAATTCACAGATGCACGTCTTTACCTCCTCACGACATATAGTCCTTGACCATTTTCACCTGTAAGTTCTCTTCTCACTCACCCCACCCGTGCACCCCACTCATTTCTTTATATGCGCTGATATGTTACACTGATTTTGATGAGAATATAAATGGGTGCTTATATTTTAGGAAACTTTTTTTGAAAAACGTCGCAAAAGATATTCTCTCTAACATTTAAAATGTGCAAAAACGCTGTTTAACATCCTCGCAGCACAAATTGGTTCCACAGCTCATCGAGAAACTAGAAGAAGCTTTTTATAGTAAACAAGCAGCCAATGCAGAGTGCGGTGATCCAGCGCTATGGTGTTAATCAGTGCCCTCACAATCCCGCCCAAATCGTCCAGGAATGTGGCGACAGTGTTCCATGTCTTTACGATTATTTGATGCTTGATTCACGTATTCTTGGAATGGAGGCATCCAATTCGTGGAGTACATTCACACTCGATAGATCTCAAGCTTCGCGTCACTGTAGGTTTATTTCTTTCAACGCTACCAATGAGTTGCAAATTACAGAAAGTATAGGACGTCATGTAAGAACATTTTAATATAAAAAGTGTACAGAACTCAAAACGAATGACCGAAGTGAGGTGAATGCTTATGCATTATGATGCGTACCTTTACAACGTTTGTGCTCACACGAACATCAATAATTAAGTGAGTTGGTAATTTGAGTAATGCCAGCATTGAAGAACGCTCAAGCAGATGCCAAGGTCCACATTGCGACACATTCAGGTGCTCTGAATAAGTGACCTTATGAAAGATTCAATGATTCGACGATGACAAATGAAACGCTCAAGTTCGCTTTTAAAATATTTCGATGTAATTTTCAGCTATAGGTGTATTTTGAATGCCTTTCACATGTTTTCTAGAGGATATTAACAACTCAGCTAATCCTTCATGGAAATGCTGCCTTTGAAATGCTAAAATATATTAGCAGCATTTTTTATTGAAAGTAACTTTTGTTAGGGATAGATTAAAAGATAGAAGAGACAACCTCCAAAAAGCGATATATTCATTTTACCGGTCAGCAACTGCTAAATGCTGCAACGAGGCGCCCTTCAGTCAGCAGTGAAGTGTTGAAGTTTACAACAGCTACCCACCACCGCCGATTTAAACAGTTTTCGGATACAAAATATTTTCATTACAAATGAGCTGAACAGCTCGCTGTTAACTTCATAAATGAAGCTTTCTCAAGTTGCAAGCAGTTGGCATTCTCGCCGTTTCTTTCAGATAACAGCTGCGGTCCGATAAACATTGAATATCCGGAGTATCTCATGAAAACGCCCTCATTAGCATCCGGTTATTTGGAGGGAGATGTGGCTCGTTTCGACTGCTTTCAGTCCCATTGGATCAAAGGCGACAACGAATACAAATGTCAGTTTTCATTTCCACTTCAGGCTAGCAGTCTTTCTCATTTTAACTGCCCCAAAATTCGATAAGAAATAATAATAATCTGCGTAACTCATTTCTCATCTTTACTTTGCGCGGAGTATGATTTACCGAGAATTTTTTCTCTCTAAGCACTCCATAAAGCAACAGTCTTTTTTAATTAATAAGTAACATCTCTAACGTTATCGCACTCGTGGTTCTCAAGGCATTGAGCATCTAATTTCTCAAAAAAGGCGCGTTCATCTCTGTTGCATTAGACCAGCTTGTCTCAGAGTGTGCCACTTATGCGCGATCCCTTACCGTTTTCGATTTTCAGTGTCTGATAAGGGCAGATGCTATCAATTTATTTTAATGCTTTCAAGTTTTTGAGCGCTATCTTTCTCTGCCGTTTCCTCTCTACGATATGGGTGAACTGCATAGAAATAAGTCGTTAAATAATTTCATTACATTATTCATTTGTTTTCCATGTTTATAGTTTTACGCGGAGTGCTAAGGTGAATGAATTTCACCTATTCAGGTTCACTCATCGTTGATCAGAATCATCCGGAAGATTATCGCTTCGAATGGAACAAAGGCTCACAACCATGGTGTCGATCAAGAGAAAAGGACAATCTTTTCAAGTGGCTAGCAGCTATATTCGGAGTTCTTGGCATTCTTGGCGTAAGTTTTGAGCCTGCATGTTCTTTGTGAATGAATGTGCGTGACTGCTGCTCTTTTGGTTAAGCCAAAAGTCGTACAGGACCAAAAAAGTGCACTTAGGAATACTGCAAACGTTCGCATAAAGACGCTAAATCACCTCACTGTCATGTTAGGGAGTAAATCTTCGCTTATTATCTCTTGAGCAGTTTTACTAAGGTCGAGGAGGTAGAATGGGTGCTTATTCCTGTATTAGGCCGTTCCATCCTGAACGTTCTGCAGCGGCTACTCTGAATTGTTCCGAGGTGCAAATGCAACAATACCATTATTGCGTAGGCTTGTTTTCTTGAGTGCTGATAAAGGTGAACTAAATCGGTAGTGGGATCAGTGCAGGAATGGATTTGGATACTTTCTGTATGCGATTTGATCATTCTCCTAGGTGACATGAAATGTTTCAGAGTAACCACAACGAGACTTCGTGTTTTAACTGAACGCCATTTTTTATTACACTGATACATTTTATTGCAGAGACAGTAACAATGTGTTTGTATTTAGCTGATAGCCTGTCTATTTCTGTGTTGTTGGTGCTTGAAGCAGAAAAGACGAAAAGTTGCTGAAGAAAAAGCAAGTCGACGATTATCATACGTCGACGAAAAAACTCCAATGCGAGCCGACATGGTAAGTCCGTTTGTGTAAAGGTGTGTATTCTTTGGAAACTTTTTCTTTAGTCTTTGAAAAGATAGTGCCTTCTGACTGTGACGCTGTTTTCTTAGTAAACGGAAAGCTTTTGAAGTAGGGAGGAATATATCGTAAATGCTTTAACCTCGTAAGCCTATTCACTTTTCAGCAGAAAAACAAGTCGAGAGTATTCTTTTATAGGCTTATGACACGCGTGCTTTCTCGAAGAGCAAAGCGGAATCGTTGAACAGTTTGAGTAACCGGGGCAGCCTCAGGGAGGCTGAGATGTATAGGAAGGATCAAGGAGGCGGAAAGAATTATCGCGCTGACTACAGAGACGCCATGGAAGAGGATGGCAATGTGCAGACAGTAACCAATGTGAGGAGCGCGCCGAACCTTGCTGAAGGTTTAAAAATTGCAAAGCATTCTGTGCAGTTCGTTTACTCTTTGAAGAAATGCAGGCGTTTTTGCAGTTGATATAACTTATAGGCTCAAGCAAATACCACAGGCTGTGAGGGCTCCTGTGAGATCGGGACCACTCGAAGTCATTTTGCAAATGGAATTGCTTCTCGACAGTTTTTCCATTTGGAACAGCAGCCGCGGTTACTGTTCGGCCATTTCACATTTGCTTTTCAGCGGCATGTTCGGCAGAAATTTTTGCGGTTCATGAAAGAGCATAATTTCTGATTCACACAGGCATTTAGTTTACTTGCCTTTCGTGAGTCAGATTCTGCTGTCCTCAGCGTGCATTTCTGATGAAAAAAAGTCAAAGCAATGTAGCCTTCATTATTAGGAGCCAGTGGTAAATAGAGGTCATAAGTAGGTAGGTGGTTGAAATAGTTGGTTTTACAGTCACGACGGCGTATATGAAAAGGTTTTCGTAGTTTTATGGAAATGAGGCGGAATTCGTTTTACCGGCTCCATTTCAAAGTCTTACTCCTTCATCTCGATGTGATGAAAAGTTTTGCAACGAATCTGTCTACCTCTTCAAGGAATTGACTACTCGAGTGGCGCTGGCTTCACAACCGGGACAGAATATGGGGGGTCGCTAGGATATCCCCCACCACCACCACCAAATTACGCCAGTTCGCTGGACTACGTGACCGGTGATTCCTATCGTGGAGGTGTGGACTTTTCGGCAGCCGCTGGTGCGGGGAACGCGGAAGGTGTGTATCGTGAAACTGTTACTGCTGCCAACGCAGCTCCAACGAAGACGACCACAACCACTGTCACTACAACAACACGGTTTGTTGCTACCCGGATTTTGATATTAAACTGCCACAAGGGCCAATAAGCGTTCAAATTAGTGGTTTAATCAAAAGTGATATGCTTTTATGTCTCTCATTTCTTTTATTCCCTGGTTTCAGCAAAATACTCTTGATATATTTCATTCACATTCGTTGCTCGACGTTAGGAACTGATAATATTGCAGCTTACATTAGCAGTCCCGGCATCATCATTAGAAATCATCACAGTTCAGTGGAGGTAAATTGCTGGAAGACATTTGAGCCTTCATCGTCCTCGATGCTCAATTAATTACTGATGTATCGATCCACTCATGTTGCAAAAAATACGATGTGATGTAAAACACATTTAGTCGTGATCAGTACAGAAGTTGCGCATAGTGCTGAGAACGTTAAGCTGATCCTCGATATCAGAACAGCGTCCTTCATTCCTTTCGTTTCCGTGTTTCGAGTGATCACCGGCTAACATACGATACGAATACGGACCTCCCTTTTGTCACTAGTACTTCGTCAGCCTTCTCTTCTGCCTCTCTCTGTGGAAAGGTGAATGAGGAGCGACGTTATTATGAAATGAACAGTTAGAGAGATATTGCTGGGTGCCCCAATTATTAACTTTTAATCGATGAAATCTCCACAACTATTTGAATTTGACTTCTTGCTTTTTGAAGAGATATTAACAACTTTGGGGTTTTTTAGGAAAGGTCGCCATGGAAGCAGCATGCATGTGGAATCCGCATCCGCTGCGAATGTGCAGTTACAGAATCAGCTGCTTGGACTTAACACCAGTGTTTAGTGATATCCTTTAATGGTTTAGATTTGCTTCTTTGCGTATCGGTTTGATTTCATTTTGTAAAGTGCAGAGTTGCATTGATGTGGGATCCATGACAGAATGACCAAAGCACCAGGGGATTGGAAACATATTGCAGTGAGCCAAAATTTATTGAAGGATTATGCTTTGGAGTTTTGAAAACGAGGAGGCTTGTTTAGAAATTAGAGACCGTTCGATGGGTGCTTAGGGATATTAATGGTGATGTCGGAGTGAGAAATTTACACAGCTCATTTAAATGTCTCAAAAATAATTCTCAGCTCTCTTATTGTTAACAGAAGAATGTTCATTAAAGAAAATGAGTAGTTTGCTTTATTAAGCAACTCCACTTCAGTTCCATTATTGTTGTGACGCAACAACGCCTTCCCATACCCGTTGATACATGTTGTATAGTTGTGCCTCTCTTGATCTTAACGTAATGATCGCCCATGTTGTTTATTTCTTTGCCCTATTCTACTGCATGTACTGTGCTGTACCTCAGCTATATCAGTGTCTTGATATTTCTGTATCACAAAATGTTTTTCAGGTGTTGTGGTTCTTCAGGTATAAGTGAAATTCACTTTTGGACTTGTTTTGAAGAAGTAAAATTATTTCTTCTTGTGGATAGTGGTTTATCCATCACTTCCCTACTGAACAATGGGAAAGAGAAATGTACGAGGTGAGTACTTTTCTTATTCTTATAGTAGTACAGTCATATAATAAAAGGCAATCGTGAACGCAAAGATGAGAACGCACTTTATGTGCATGCATCACTTTAGTATTTTCTGAGCTCTAGTTCTGCTATAATGACCTTCGTTTAGAAATTCGCAGCGAAGATACAGGCTAGGCTCACGGATCTATTAGGCTGTGGATTGGATGCCGCACCTGCACCTCCCAACGCCGCCATCTTCAAGTTTATGCGAATCGTCTAATTCTCGTGTCCAGAAATTCCGACTTCGCATCTTCCGTTTGGGCGTTTCATTGTTGTTGGTGTTCTTTGCTCGCCTATTTCTAGACCGTTTCTTTTATTGTCTGCCAAGTTAATAATTAATAAATAAATGAATCGAATACACTAACGAATAGCATCTGAACAACTGAAGCCGACGTCGTTATCAAAAAGGTCAACAGTGTTGCCTGCGGAATTCGACTTTTTCGAACCCAACAGTGGTGCTGCCTGAAACTTTTCAAGTAACTGGTAGAACGACATTCATATAAAAGAAAAATGAAGTCATACGCAGGAACCCAACTCGGGTTCTTGTGTAAACCACAGAAGACAATTTCGTGATGACGACAACACCACAGCAAACCATCCCTAGCGCCAGATATCACTGTTACGTACAACTAAGGCCACTTTGCCCATTGCAGATATCCCGGAAAATACAGTGCTGTGAATATAGGTAAATTGGAATCCCCCACTAACATCGTGGTGAATTTTCTCGCGCGACATCTTTGTTCCCCAGTTTCTTGTCCTTGGGACATCGGCATATAGTATGACCACGAAGGCTGTTAGAAAGTCGACCAATTCTGGAACTGAACGTGTAACTTTTAGAGTATTACAGAAGGATAAGTGCAGCTGAACCCGCGAACTGACCAATACTTCCTCCGCAATCGTCGTGATGCAGATGAAATATGACACTAATGCATCTAACAATGGCAGCCCACTTGCGAACCCCGGACGCAGCGTACGCACGACAACCGTACTCCCCACTCTGCAAACCAATAGTGACAACTGTTGAACCTCATAAACAAATATGCAGTTTCGTTGTTTTGAAACATCGCAGAAACATGCGGTTTTGCGCTTCCATTCAACTCAGCACCTCACATGCAAATTTTCAGTTCAATTAACGCACGAGAAGTGCAACTGCTGCATGGTCCAACGTTTTCGGCAGTGGTCGGGAACTGATGGAGTACGCTGACTTGCGAACACACCCAACAGTCAACGCTAAAGCCCATTATACGTTACTCGTCCACTGCGTCGCCTTGTTTGCAACAAATTTCTCGACATCATTTAGTTTGTTGAAATCTCGCTGCTCAAAAAAGGAAGTTGGGGAACAACAACAATAACAAAGAGAACAACAATCTCGGCATCAGTAGGGATCATACAGCAAGTATGCGATGTCAACGAGATATGAGAACTCGAACTGTTTGATCATGCGGCGGAAGATGAACTACGAGACATAGGACTCAAAATTCCCTTTCGAGGCCCCTAGCATCTCCTTGAACTTCCGCTCCACATCCTCTCGGTTGTTTTCGTGAGGACGCGGAGGTGCTCACCGTTGCGTATGACCGTGTGAGCGAAACTTTGGCTGTGGTTCACATGCAACAATGCGTTTAGTGTTTAATCCTGGACGGGGTTGAAAACATTCGAGTCAATGTGCCATTAAGTGAGAACATCCTACGGTCGCATAGGGAAATTATTGTTGTGAAGGCTCAATGGTGAGCGTGAGGGCGTATACGTTGTTGAACATCAGCAACCGTCCCGTCTAAAGAACAGTGGAGAAGTGGTTTGGCTTGTGAGGAGTTGCTCGCATTGTAGTAAACGTTTCTGCTGCACACGTTGATGCTGAAAGAAAAGAAAAACTGCGGGTAAAGAATAGGTTCCGTTCGTTTCTGGACACATTTAACAGTTTCCACATGGAAGCCGCCGTCGGTGCTACTGTTTAATACTACATCGTAACGGTGAGCATGATGAACGACAACGAAAAGAACTCACCGTATGATACCCAAGCGCTGACAACACGTTATACGCAGCCCACATGTCCCATATCACGATAGTGCCTAACGGGATATACCGGGAAATCAACGCCTGCAGAGTTGCCCTTGTGATGTCTGGCACTTTGAAGAGAACAGCATTGCTCGCGCTCACCACTAAGCCTTCAGAACAGTAGTTTTCTTATGCTACAGTACGGTGTTCTCACTTGGCGCATTAAGTTGCAATGTTCCCAAGTCTGTTATGAACGTATTATCTCCAGGATTAAACACTAAATGCATTGTTGCATTTGAACCGCATTTGAACCCTTCACACGGTCATACATAACGGTGAGCACCTCCGCGTCCTCACGAAAACAGCCGAGAGGATGTGGAGCGATGCTCAGCGGAAGTTCAAGGAGATGCTAGGGGCCTCGAAAGGTAATTTTGAGTCCTATGTCTCGTAGTTCATCTTCCGCCGCATGACCAAACAGTTCGAGTTCTCATATCTCGTTGACATCGCATATTTGCTGTATGATCCCTACTGACGCCGATATTGTTGTTCTCTTTGTTATTGTTGTTGTTCCCCAACTTCCCTTTTTGAGCAGCGAGATTTCAACAAACTAAATGATGTCGAGAAATTTGTTGCAAACAAAGCGACGCAGTGGACGAGTAACGTATAATGGGCTTTAGCGTTGACTGTTGGGTGTGTTCGCAAGTCAGCGTTGGACCATGCAACATGCAACAGCTGCACTTCTCGTGAGTTAATTGAACTGAAAATTTGCCGGATATGTTATTTGAGGCGCTGAGTTGAAGGGAAGCAAAAAACCGTATATTTCTGTGAGAAGTTTTCGAGCTTCTATGACTCTGCATTGGAACATTCCAGAGAACAGTAGACCATGGTCACTATTGGCATGCAGAGTTTGGAGTACGGTATCAGTGCGTGCGCTGCGTTCGGAGCTCGCAAGTGGGATGCTGGCGTTAAATGCAAGTGCCTTAAATGTTTTCCTTGATATAGAAGAAAAAACTCATTGCAGTTTATATGCATAGCATCTGTCGCGAAACGCGAGATGCGTCATCACGGCTCATTGCAGTCAACATGTAGCAAAAAAAGACTAACCGCCTCAGAGGTGCCGATGACGACCAGAAACGATGGAACACATAGTGCAAACGATGATACACCCAGCGAAAACTGGGAGATAAAAACTAAACGTTTCAATGGGGAGAAGGGCGTGCTGCATACAGTACCGAAAATGGTCAATGGGAAAAAGGCATGTTACATACATCACCGAAAATGGTCAATGGGAAAAAGGGCACATTGCATGCATTTGCAGAAATAGAAGGCGGAGCGAGGCAGATCAGCGAAAGCTCCCGTACCAAAGACTCGTCAGTCCGACCGCGGTAAGGACGAGGGACGGGCCCCTCGTATGGAGCTCAAGAGAGCTCCCTTTTGAGCGCCCTTCAAGTGATCCTCCACTACGTGTAGTTATCTATATTATTCGTGTATTGAATTGCTGTCAACGTCGCATTTCCTCTGTACAATATTCACTTGCCGTGAGCACGGCCGCATCGGCACATCAAGTTGCTGAACGTAAGTAAAATTCGTTTGATATAGTCCCATTTTACTTTGTTCAGTACAGCATCCTTTGTTCATGAGGGCAAGGTTTGCAACATTCTTTTTCTGCACCTGCGAGAGAAAGAAGGATGTTTAGGTAGCTCGAAAATTTCAAAGTGGACGTAAGTTTGAAAGGGAATCTTAAATCAGTGAAAGATGTCTGTTACACTTGACGAAGTTTATTACATCCGCTTAAAGCGACGGAACCGCGGTTAACTACGGGAGGAATTGTTTGCAATGCAGGAAGTTCCTGGACCAAGCAGCTATGAAGAGTATGGAAAAATGACCAATCTGTGGCATCGTTCTTGGCGATGGGGTAACAGCCGTGAAAACGTGCAGCTTGCAGAAGGTGGAACAATTTCTGCATGAAGGAAAGGATGACTATGATTACTTCTGTCCCCATTCGCAAAATGCACAACAGCGACTCGCTGGAGCCAGCTTGCAGCAAAAAAAGAACAGCCACCTCAACGCTGCCAACGACAGGCAGGAACGGTGATGCAAAAATTAGACGCTCCAATAGAAGGTGACTCTCGTACATTTGAAGAAATTGAAGGCGGACCCAGTCCGGGCAAAGGAATTTGCCCGAACAAAAATTCGCCATTCATTTCACGCTGAGTCGACCAAGGATTAGCTCTGGTTAGGAGCTCAAGAAAGCTCCTTGTTGCCGTCCGTGTTGCCGTCGTCACAATATCGTGGTTTCTATAGACTCTTTACTTTTCATAATATTTTATGTGCTGTCAGTTCCTGTACGTCGCTTGTTCAGCGCTGCTTCTACTGTGAATCGGGCTGCGTCGCCTCAACGAATTACTGAACGTAAGTGCAAACAAGAAACATTTCTTTTTTCTTCGTTCAGTACATCCTGCCGTATCAGCACGGTACTGAGGCGAAGTTCCTTTCTTTTATCGTTTGCCTTGAAACTCTTCTCAGTAGTGATATCATGTATCCAGAACTTTTACATCAAACTGCACTTGTAGTTTTTATCAAAAAGCTGTGTTATGATTTTTTATGAAAAGTTAAGTAAATTATATACTACGTTTGCTTTACCTTTCTGAAAATTGAACCTGCTGCATCTGAAGACTTAGATCTAGACTTGATACCATAATGTATGAGGGTTGATAGCATAATACTTTGGCCCCAAAAAACCATGTTCGTACTGTCTCTTCGCACCTTCTGTTCCATTTGCACACAATACTAATACAGAAGAAAATACTTGAATAATAAGTGGCAGAAACGAACGCTGTTCGAGGCTTTGGACAAGGAATCGTGGTAGCTGAAGAAAGTAAGGAAAAATTCATGACGCGGTCTAAAACGGATCACGTTTTTCTCCGTCAGAAATAAGTAGGAGCAGTTATCGTTAATTTAAATCTAATGAGTCAGATGATTTGAGTATATTTCGCATCAGTGCAAGCTAGCTTCTCCCTTAGTTTCCAAAAAGCTACAATACGTTTTCGCATGCAGTCCGTTTTCTAAAGCAAAACAAAGTGAGTGTAGAGAGATAACAATACGTCGGTGGTGCACGCCAAAAGAGTCAAAATACCAGTTCTTTTCAGAGCTCAGTGGACATCCAGGCCTATTATCCGACTCACATGAAGTATGGTAGTTGAGGAATGCACTGCAGAAAAAAAGGAGCACAGGAATTAAAGGTTAGTAAAAAAAGGCTGGACACACTTTTGCAGGAAGCAAGCAGTTTCGTAATAGCGCATATTTCCACATATATATAAGCAGAAAATCAAATTCATGCGCTACTCACTCTCTTCCTCTAAATGGATAGAGAGGACAGTGGGTTCCTTGCGCCCTCTTCGGCACAATCTATTTGGTGAATCGATCTGCGTCTATCGCTGATAATCTCTCGAAATGCTTTATAAACCACAGTATCTGCTAGGTCGTTCGAATGTTTCCTCTTCCTCCATTTCCTATTTTTGGTGGTCCCTTTGAAAAGAGTGATAAGCAGACAATAAACGTTCCATATAAACATCCTAACAAACCATTTCAGGGGATAGACAGACATATGCAACACAAGTTATGAGGAATCAAACCTTCTGCAAAAGTGAGCAATCGACATGGTGAACAACGGAACCAAGGAAAATCATGCTATTCGCTAACAATTTGTGATGCATTTTTGAAATAAATGCTGTGATATGGCACGGGTACAAGAGGTTGTTTTCGCAAGGAGCAATCTTTTCCACCGAGAAAACATAACAGTAACTTCCCTTTGTTACGTGTCTGATGAAACTACAAATATATTCAAAAGAAACTGTGTGCACGAAATTAGAGATTTGTTGCCAATCAGCTAACAAGGATTATTCCAATTCCATCCTTGATAATTCAGCCTAAAGCAGTTACGACTATGGTGAAGTGGTTCTTTTCTCAAGCGGAAATGAATCAAATCTTCCTCAGTCACACTCATTTCCTTTTTATAGAAAACGTTTGCTCTTGCATTCCACAAATGTCCCACTCCATATTATAGTTTGCTGCTGGCAGCGGTCTCTTATCGCACTTAAGTGGTATTTTTACTAGGTGAACTTTGAATTACGAGTTCTGTGTTTTCTGATACAATCAGAACTGAGTTGTTATGTGACAATGTATACATTCCACTGTACTGTACGCATAATTTTTTATTGGTTGTATCTTGTACAGGCCATTTAACCCTATCGAAGGAAAACATGTTTCACACGGATATGACCGTCAGAACATAAAGTCATGACTGGTCCAGTCGGATACCCCTCAACAACCATCTTAGTTCATTTGCAAATGTGTTTATTAAAGAGGTACCAGTACATGATATACAATCCAATGGGGCAACATAAGATAATAAATGCTGCATTTTGGTTAATGCGACTTAAAGCAGGTCAAGAAAACTCATTATCAACATTTCCTTGAAAGTCGCAATTTTTTCTCATTAAAATGCATCAACACAACTGCAAGTGACACTCTAAGGAAAGTGTGAAATTGAGAATTTGATATCACTTTGAGCCGTTGAATACTTCACGGCGTTGGAAGGTGTCAGATTGCAATGAGTTTCGGAATGCTCCAATTTACGAAAAATATTGTTCCTGTTTCAGTATCCTCACTGCTTATCTCATCCTCTGCTGAACTGAGTGCCTTCTATCGCTTGCTCCTGTCTTCAGCTGGTGATAATCACACTAATTAGAACCTAACTTGCATCTTCCAGCAAACGGAAAGCCGTAAGATTGCACTGACTGATTCACGGAATGTAACTATGCATCTGTTCGCTGAGGATTTGAAACAGTGCCGTTCATTGTGCATTTTATTAGCTAATATTCTTCTCTCATTGTGTTATTCGCTTAGGTTAGCACCATGCAGCTGCTATGGCGCTTACAGGTTTTGTAGAGACCTCTTTCGCACTTCCTCCACGTCTACCCGCAGTACTACTTTAGGGCATTTTTATGATTTGCTGCTGAGGTATTGAGTTGCACAGCTTTCTGTTACTGTTAAGTTGGTCAAATCAACACAGATGAATTTCTATGTTGTATTCGCGGACAAATGGATGATCGTGTGCCTTTGAGAATGCCATATTTAAAATGACATAAAAAATTTTTCGCTCATTACCAGAAGGAAAAGGTGCCTAAAGGCACTGAAAGCAGTGGTGGGATGTACGGTTTCGCAGGACTTCGGTCAAATCTTCCTTAAGTGGGTATCAAGGGAGGGTTAATCCGTGATGACACAGAATTTGGTTACCTTCGACCCTGGTCTCGGTGGAACAGCACATAATAATGTGGTTGGGAGGGAAGCTGTATTCAATTCAAGTGCTGTGCTTGCAGTGGTTGGTACCGAGACTGCACTGTTGAAAATTGTGGCTCTTAGGGCATTTCTGTTAATCACGTAAGGCTCCTCTCTATCGTTGGGATAAACGAAATTATAGACAGCTTGTGAAAGTTAACCGGTTGAACTATTTCAGTTGCTCCACGGCAGTCATCGTTTTCTGCCGGAATTAGTACCCCTCCGCTCCAGCAGCATAATTTTGGAGCATGTCATTGCGGACGGCAAAGAAGATAATTGAATAGGTTCGACTGGCCGAGTTTTGTAGGAAGGCGCAGTCGCTTGACAGCTGCAGAATAACATTCATGACGTGCTATTACAGTGCCAGATTGCATCTGGGTATGGTAGTTTAAATTCTCGGCTGCTATGGAGAGATATGATGACGGCAAGCTTTCTGGCTTATCATCAATGCTTGTGAAGGCGGGCTGAAATTTTTGAAGCGCTTGTGAGGTAGCTTCTGAACGGAATGAAGGCTTTGGTAGTCCGGTATGATACGCGTCAATTATGAGTGGACGCCTTGTAGTGTATCGTAAACACGTTCGATGAGATAGACACTGCGAGTTGTGCACAGGCGTGCTAGTTCAGTGACGTGAAACATACTTCTTATAACTGCGCAGAGTACTTCTTTTCTCGCTATTTGCAATCAGTTGATAGCCATCAAGCGCTTACATGTCGATCGACATGTGTGACGGTTGAGCGCCCAGTTTGTAAGTCCATAATTCGAGCTTTTATATTGTTCTGGAGAAAGTCTATGAAATGTCACTGTTCAGTGCAACGGAGCAGTTTTCTCGAATAATAGCCCCATTTGTTGAATGCTGTTTTAATGCCGTCACTTTAACACCGTTGAAGTCCAGCGGTTCTAATTTTGAGTGACCACCAAATCGTGTGCTCAGATGATACTGCTTCTATTTTTTACGAGCTCCCTTTCACCGATCCTTTTTTGCAGCAACTTACGACAAAAACAACGATTTTTTAAAAGTATGTATAGCCTTGCAAAAAAATTTTGTCTGCAATCATTTCCAATCACATCAGTTTCAATTATGCTATAGTTTTCTTCAGTGAGTGTACATTAGTGTCCATCGAAAAGATTGTCACTTGAGGAAGAAGGAAGTACCACTGGCCATGGGAAAAGTTTGGGATGAAAGCGCCTGATGCAAACAAATTAGCTTTTAGAAACAAGCGCATCGTTAACTTAGCTATTGTGCACTTTCAAATCGTTGATCCGTGCTCGTGCATGACCGAGGTAATATGCGAACGAGCGTCTCGAGGCAGCCGTCGTCTTGAGCCTTTGTGGAAGAGGGGAGCAAGGGAATTCCCATATTCAACAAACTTTTTTGTCTTTTGGGACGAACAGTTAAAGGCAAGAGTAAAATTCTATCTGAACGTTCACTAGCACAGCGACGAACTAGAATTGTGTACTCGTATAACTGAAATAGTGCAAGAAGCACTGCTTTACTTAAATGTTGCCTATATTTTAAATTATGACCAGATTTAAGGACAAATAAGAAAACACGCCAGCATGCCTACATGACCCTTTTTGGATTCATTCTAACCACGCATTTACGTCGTGAGACGAAGGATGGATTGGTTATGAGATGCGTGAGATATCGGCAAAGGCATTTATCGACTACCACTGTTAAAAAATGATCGATAGGCTGAAGGGTTTATTGTCTGTTGATTACTGACCTCAATCAAGTCAGAAAGCTTTCATATATGTATGAGAACAATTTATGGCGCAGCAACATGAAATAATCTAATGCAGTCCATTTCGTCGTCATTGATTTACCACTGCAGATGAGTCCACTGCCTATTTACGAAATAATGTCGTATCGCTGATTGACCAAGCCTCTTAGCTGCCATTCATCTTCTGCTGTCCTCTGAATTCAACCGACTAGTGGAAGTTATTGCACCCTTTGAATGTTTCATTCTGATTCTCGCCCGACCGATCAATAAACCTTTGACCTTTGCTACTTTTGATACTTTTTTGTGCACCCAGTTATAGAGTCGAAAATAACGGAGGTATGAGAAAGAGGTTTATGAGGAACTACATTGATGACAGGGGATCGAGGATGGAGGACTCCGATCTGGTGTCTCCGATTGCTTACGACATTTGTTGTATGAGATCGCATTTAGTATCGTCAACTTTTCAAAATTTAAACGTTTTTCTCTCACTTCTGGCAGGAATCACTGGCTGTTTTGCATCTTCAGGGTCTTTAGGCAGTTATGGCATACTAGTACATGTCTTCTTCCAAAGGCTTGAAAATCTTCAAGGGCCCTGCGCCTCCGTTCACTGTGCGACTTGAAAAGATGCACATTATTGAGGTGGTAAGAAGGATGCTTTACAAGGCTCCTTTTTGATCCTTCAGCCAAAGAATAGAACTAATGTCAAAATTGGTTGATTCAGAGCCCCAGGTGCCCCGTTGTTAGGCTTTTGATGCCACTGAGGGTGGCATCAAAAGCCTAACAACAGCGACAAAACCAAGTCCGACGACTTTTTCCCACCTGTTCATCTGTAGTCATTCATATAATGCGCTTTCCACGTTCGAAAAAGATTCTTTTAAGAAAGGAAGGCTTTGGTCACTCTCGCAAAACGCTGCCAAAACGTTTGTGGAATAGCCGAGTGAACGACGCCGCATAATGATCAATTTACCTGTGTATACGTGACTCTTAAAATGTTACTGATACGTTGCCAGACGAAGAAAACATGTTCATATGATTTAAACATTAATCCGCAGTAACAAATTGGGTATTTTAATATGGATATTCGCCGAAAAAGATATGGAAGCGACTGTTTTCTAAGGAGCAAAAAAGAGGCGTCAATTTTTGTTGCGTCAAGCGGACGTTGCGTCCGACGTCAAATATTGGTCAGCCGCGCTTCAGTAAATTTGCGCTGCTGAGAGTGGAATAAAGTGTTGTTGCGAGCAGTCGCCATCACCTGGTTGCGATTGCTTTTCGGATGCAGAAGATTACTGAAGCAAGCGTTCGTGATGTCCTTGTGAGCTTGGCCTAATGAAGCTTGAGCGCGCCGGGTGGCTTCGTCTACTTCGAGCAGTATATCGATTGGGAGACGGCAGCGCATGCTTCATCAGCAGCTAGCCGCGTGAGACGCACAGACGTCACCACACCACATTGCCGCCGAAGCACAGCTCCTTGCTCCCCGTGGAACGCGCGCTTTTCCAGCTTCATTGGCCGACACTCAGTGCTTTGAGTTGTTCTTTCTATCGGAAATGCACTCCCAGTCCATGGGAAACAGCTGTGCACTTCGTTTGCTCACATTTCTTCGAACAGTGCTTCGACAAATTTGCTTCCAGTTCTTTTTATAATTTTTACAAAATATGTTTAGAAATATTATCTCGGTACTCTGGTCTTTTCGCCCATCACTCCGACCCCCTTCTGATATAGGCTTTTCCCATTCTTCGCGCGGATGGTATCTGGTGCCGCACAACTCGCTGCATAATTTCTCACCAGATAATTGGTAATGCTTATTTGGTTTATTTGTTGTCGGAAACGAATCATATCGACATATCAATTTATAAATATAACGACTATTGTTTACTCCAGGTAAGATTTAGCAGAGATATGGGTGGAAGTTTATCACGTCGAGGAAAACAACTATGAACTTGATGGTCGCTCGAGGTGTGTGGGGGTAATATAGATGTAGCTCGTCAGGGAGAAAGTTTCTTGTCTTGGCAAAAAATGCGTTGCAGGTGGCGATGAATTTCGTGCTTCGTTGAATTAGAGCCTATTCGAGCGTTTTTGAGGTGTTCCTTTTATTGATACAGATGCCTCATTCGTAGTACTCATTTATGCCTCTGAAGATAATAAAATCGCAATTCAGGTTTGTTGATCCTTCGTGCGACATACACAAACCGTTAAGAAAAAGATATATCCGCTCCATTTTCACTGTTTTGAACTGGGAGAAAACAACTGCTAATGGTGCACTTTACTAAATGGAACGTAAAAAACTTCAAAGGTGTGTAAAAAATCCAAAATTCGGTCTCTTTTCATGCTGCCAATGAAAGAAATGCATCCAATGAAGGAAGGGCGGGTGCGGGTGGGAGAGGGAGTCGAACTTGGCAAAGTCCATAGGTGTTTGTGCAAGTGTGCCTGCATCTGCAAGCGGATCTGCGCGTGGGCGCACATATAAAAGCTGTATGCGTGTGCGTTGAAACATGACACATGTGTATGTGTATTTGTGTGCGTGCCATTCTGTCCAGCAGTTGAGCTGAATCCAGAATTTGATGGTAATGATAGTGAAAGTAAGAATATTTGTTTCCACAGTCATGATAATAATAGCTAATGATAAACAATAATACGTAAGTAGTAATACCAAAAAATAAAAGTGACAGTAACTATAGCGAAAATACTAATATTAGTAGTAGGAATATCGATGATAATAAAAATAATAAAACGTTTGAAGCTACAGTAATCGGTGCTCTTTGGGAAAGCAAGTGATAGTAGCATCGCACCATTGCCGCTATAGTAAAATCGATGTTAGGTGCGCTTTTACTGCAAGCTTAAACAAAGTTGCTGTTATGTCTACAGCGTGCAGTTTCGAATGCTGCTGGAGCTGTCCTCCTCCTCACGACATAAGCGTTGGTCAGTGCGACAGTCATTGCGTCTACTGTGCAATTCAATCAGCACATTTTTGAGACAGCTTTTTACGTATATTTTGTTCGAATGACGTTGAATGCCAGCTTTTGCTTCGAAAAAGTTGTTTCACGTTTCATTGAAAGATCCCCGTTACTAAGGTAAAGGAAACCACCTCACTACTGCTACTACCGCAAACGAACAAAGAATGCGATGTGAGTTCATTTACCTTTCACCGGTCATTTTGTTCGTGTTGCTTCGCGTAATTCCACCACTAAAGGAGATTGCTGCAAGCGAATCTGTTGCCTAGGTCTTTAATCTTAAATTCTAGCGTTTTTTTGAGTCGCTGTCTAGCGAAGAAATCACCTAACGCCTTCGTTGTAATCAGTTCCACTGCATTAACATTGCGATATGAGGATACATGATCTCGATCCCATAGTCAATGTCATATGTATCTGCGTAAAAAACCCCGATTTTGCACTTAATGGAGCTTTTCCTCACAGAAAGATCCTTTGGGCCGCTTAAGTATTTGAATTCTTTCATTCAAATTGCAGTGCTAAGAGATACTCGAAGAGCGATATTTTCCACATCTAGTGTTACTACAATTAAGACCATCATTTTTCTTTCAGTGAACACTCGCGAATTTCCATTTGCGAGTGACACTGTTCCAGTTTGCTGTTCCTACTTAATTATTCATATATGTTCACTAAACCACTAACTTCAGTTAAGGCATTGCAGAATTGGAACTTATGAGAATTTTCAGTTACACTCACATCGTAATATGATCACCAACAAAATTCTCGTATCCGTTATAGTTATAAACATATCCAAGTATATCCAAAAGGCGCGTTCGAGGACATTTTGCGGCGATTGCCGAAGATTGGACTATTTTATATGTTATTCTCACGACAGATCACATCATCTAAATTTGGGCGCAGTATCGCGCTTGACTTGTACGCATATTTTATACCCATCATTACTGTCTGAAGAAACCGGCTAGTTTTTGTGATTCCGCTATGAAAAAAAGTACTCGGCAATATTAGGTGCAGCGTTATCTTATCGACGTTATCAACCGCTTCATTATTCACAAGAGATCGGATAATCACGAAAACATTGATAATTCATGCACATAGGCTGTAACGTTTTTACCTTTCTAACTAAAAGCGCTAAATTCTAGCTATCATACTGCTATATCGCTTTCAGCTTCATCATAGTCTGCCTTTCTTTGTTGCTCCATCCTGAATTTCATCTCTCCAAGTTATCCGTTTTGCTCAAATTTTGCTGTGGTTTAAATATGTGTTCACAGTTGTCTTTTAGCAATCTTACAATGCTGATTTTATTAACATATTCACATGGGAGCACATTTTTACCGAGTGAACATTTTTTTGTGAACTTATTATCGAGTGCGCTTCGCCATTCTTGACATTTTACTCATTTCCTGCGCAGTCTTCAAACCTCTTGTTAATTGATTCAACATAGAAAAGCTAAAAACGTAAACAAAATTCCATGAAACCGTTATGTTTAGTGCAACTATAATCAGCAGTATAGTGTCACGAAATGTGCTCGAGGAAATGATCTCGATATGCCTCATATGTCATCGTACACGTAGATATGAAAGAAACTGTAGTAATCTTGTCTTGAATTTTTGAGATATTTCACTTTTTTTCCTATTTCTCCGCTCCGCGAAAATTCACTTTATACACCTATGCAAATAAGGGTTTTTTCATTTTCCAACACATTTCTTCCTCCGCTCGTTCGCTCAGCTACATTTGATGTGCGATTGGCGATTATTGGTCTCTACTGGGCAGTTATATGAATTCAGCACCTAAAAGAAGCGCAATCCACCGTTTGTTCATGTATGAAACTTTGAATTTTGGCTTGTGCAAGTTATTGATATCTCTGTTCGTTTTTTATACGTTATGCTGAACTGCACTTTCACAAATTAGCTGTTCTTTTATTTTGTAACAGAAGTATTCGGCATGATTTTATCTATGGAAAAACATAAAAGCATGTGAGAATTCATTTCATATTTTAAAATCAAACTAAAGGCATTAGGTCATCAAATGTTGCTTCGGAAATGTGTGTTCTTACTAGGGACTTGCTTGGGTAAGCGAGCTCTCGAAAGTGGTACTTCCAAAATGCTCACTATGCCTTCGACATGGAATTTGCCGCAGTGTAGACTAACAAAGGTTGAAAATAAAGCGTTTCTGTGCACGACTTTGCGTCTTTACAGTAACAAAGTAAAGAGCTAACGGAGTATTCAGCAGCTTGAGACTCTTTAGTGTCCTGTCGAGAAAATTCTCATCAACTCTTGCATTCTATATCGTAGTTCAATGTGATGAAAAACTGATTCTGATAGTGTTTGCATCTTTCCGATGAATAATTACATCCTACATAAGAAATTTCTTTCTCAGCTAGTGATTTAAATGGAGATTTGCAGACAACTTAGTTGGGAGAATCATGCGAGTAATTGTGTTGAGATTTGAAAAAAAAGAGCTTTATATTGATGAATATCATGAGTGCATTGTCGATCCCATTAATCAGTTTTGTCCACGAGTGAGTGAGCTTACTACGTTATATTTAAACGAAGTAATTTGGAACGTGAGATTTGCAATCAATCAAGCGAGTCTTTTATCCCCATTTACATAACATACTTAAAGAACGCACTCAAAATTATTTTAGAGGGACTAAAATGACTATTACGATTTTCAAGTGCATCGAATATAACGATGCACCTCACTGCATGGTTGAAATGTAATGAAGCGCAGTGATTCTAGTTGTTTATGGCTTTTCCGTACTATCGTCCCTATGCCTTGATGAACGCGAATAGGGATGGATGGCCGTCACTAATATGTCCTGAATCATCGAAAGGAACACATGTTTCCTGTTCTTTGGACGCAATAATCCAGCCATCTACTATAGTCCTTATTTTGATGTAATTTAATCTCGACCCAAATTATTTTTGCTTACATCTCTCATGGAAATATAGTGGGGTCGATTCTGCTGCAATTCTTATGTTTTAAAGAAGGTAATAATTTTATTTGGTCGACTCGTTTTTGCAGCTGCTTCCCTAGTCTCTTTAGTTAATAGCGGCATGCACCTTCAAATGTCGCCGCGAATTGACTCTGACAGAGGAAGAGCAAATGTACTTTCATCCTTTGCACATTTATCGCCTTTATGAATTCTTTTGTCATTTTCATGAACTCTCATCTTTGCCACATTAATTGCCGATGTTTTCACGACGATCGGTGTCTTCGAGTCGATGAATTTCACATATGCATGTTGCATTTATTGTTTGATTCCGAATAACCACAAAAGTCAACCCGAAATTTGACAAGAACAAAAATTCTTATTTTTCTGAAAATTCCACATCAGATATTGTCAGTGTTGCATCATCATAAAGATCAAGGAAAAGGAGTGGCGCAAGACATCCCGGGAAAAACACCAATGAAATCAAAAAGTCACTGCGGCAAAAATCATTGGGATCTAATCCTAAAACGTTTCTCAAATGCGGTTTGCTTCTGATACTATTGTGAGGGTAAGAGTGATCATTTTCACTCTACTTATGAGAGAGAAGCAGGATGGAAAACGACGGATCTTCTTATTTTTAGCAAGCTTGGTCTATCCTACTGAATATATTTCGTCTTCAGCAACATTTGAGCAAGAACATAATTAATGCCTAAGTAGACCATGGGAGAAAGGCAACCTGAAGTATTCCAGCTATCAGAACATCGGAAGAGCCGGAAACAGTTTCACAAGAAAACATCAACTGAAAATTGAGGCTGCGATATTCTAAGGATTCCAAATCAAAGATTTTTAGCGTGGTATTTTGATTTGGCCGATAAGACCACTATAAATTTACCGAAAAATAATGCGAGTGAAACGTTCTTAGAACATTCTCTAGCAGCTGGTACCAGAATCGAATAAGCAAACAAAAGCAGGGAATGAAGGAATCGCTGTTCGGCTAAATAGATCAGTGCTGCAAAGCGCACAGAATACAGTTTGCAGTTTTTAGCCAGTTTTGTGCACAACGAGCCTCGAGTGGAAATGTGCGGATAGAGCGGCTCAGGTTTCCATATTTTTGTCGTTGCGCTAAGCACAAATCACATGCTTGCGCAAAAGTCCTCGACACGGCGTATAAAGAATGGGAATTACTCAACGAAGAGAGTAGAAAGGAAAAAACTTCTCATCTAATATTTAACGTCGGTGAGACATGAGACGAGAGGCGACTTGATAATCTAAAGTATATAATGTAAGGTAGATAACCTCGGATTGAAAATGAAAGTGGGTGCCAGATAAATGAAGCGCACCATAATCATAAGCCACACAAGGGAATATCGCAGTTCTTTTTATCAACTTTTTCTTCGATTTTATTGCGCCTTGTAGAATGCAGCATGCTTGTTCTGCAGTATATATTGCAGCCTTCGGAGAGAGGATTTTCGTGCTCATGTCCTGCTGACTGTATGTTTCGATATTTGAGCCTGAAAGCCACAAAACGCGCAGTGAAAAGCTTTTTGGGGTTAGTATGCGCATTGAGATAACCCTTTATGCCCACAGTTTCAGGCAGTTTGCTTTAGCTGCTGCTGGCATTTAAATGTCTGGAAATCAGACCTACCTTATCAACACACAATTTCAGCCTGAAGATGAGCCTTTTCACTCATCAGTTTATGCAGCCGGCTGGAGTCTTATGAAGACGCATCATCCTAATATGTTCCTATCATTGGCATTTAACTGTGAATGGAAAAGTAAAGCCAAACATGTGCTAAATGAGTTCCATCATGCAAGTAACTTAATCACCAAGAGTTTCACGACATTTCTCAGCCAAGGAGTGTAAAAAAAATGCGTGATATCGGTCACTAATGTAGTTATAAGGATACTGCTCGGAAGAACTCGTTCAGAGCGACGTTTAAAGATTTTTCTTTCATGGGAATAAATAAATAGTTTGTTATTGCAGATTAGTTTTCAGGTGAAATATATATCAATTTTCAGCGCGTACTCATTCGAAACCAAACACCTATCAATCGTTTGGTTAATCGCACAGTACTGATAGCGGCTGAGATCGACAACTCAGTTTTCTGATATTTAAATGGGTGGAGGGGAGGGGGTTTTGGAATTGAGCTTGTAAAGCGAGCCGAAGACTTAAAAATAGGATATGACTGGGCAAATGATTGGCATTTGTCCGTGAACACGGTTCCTTCCATCTGTTGTTGAGCTCCCCAGGAAGGGAACCGGGAAGGTGAGAGCTGAGCTGTTGTAATCCGTTTTCCATGTACCGATGATCCGACCGTCCAGTGAAAAATATTGTCGGCACATTTTTTTTTTAAATCTATGCAGTGAAATAACTGCCTTCGGTCTGCTTAACGCGCTTTAAGTTTCGCATTTCTTTTCTTCGTGGCTTATATGTATCGCAGGTGCCCTATGCTTTCGTTTTTCTCTGCTGTTCTGTTTGCTTTATGTTAGTGATCCTCACTAATATTCTTCCAAATAAGTGCACTATCAATTAGTTTTGCACAATGTTTTGTCTATTTTTCACTTTACGAGATGAATATAAGTTGATTCGTTCAGAGGAAGTAAAATTGCTACTGCAATGTGAGATCAAATGCGACGCTTCTGAGTTCCTAATCCTCGCTGAAATATCGGCAAGTTGAGCAGCTCCCACGCATAACCACTGCAGTCAGAAATGTAGTTAACCAAGCATTTTGTCACATTAGATGAAAGCCTCCTTTTTTACCCCCGCAATAATTGAGCCCTTATTCTTTGAGTACAACTCAGTCAGAGTTTCCTTCTTGCGTTTTCGTTGTGTTGCAAGTTTGAAGTGGTTAGCAAATGCCCTTCAGCTGGGAATCCGTTCCCAATTTTGGCACAGTTTCGAATGAAATATACTCTTTGCTTACAATAGCTCATCATCCGTTTCTTTCAACACTAAACTGATCTTCTGAGAGATCCTTTTAGCAGAGAAATTGCACCCCAAGGAACATTGCACTGAAACATCGGTGTCGTGCATAGCAAAATTCCGTCGCTTTCATCGACAACAGAACACCAATCGTCAAAACTCGCTTTTTTTCTTTAGGTGGCGCATAAATTTTCGTCATAATCACAGCAAATTAGGAGAGAATGCGAAGGGAAAATGAGTGCTGTTATTCTTTCGATTCGTTTGATAAACGTTATTATATTATTGGAAAGCTTCCTCCCTTATCTTATTGGAGATTACACTATCTTTATTAACCACTGAAAATCATAAGAAACGGTAAAAACGACATTCTTAAAAAAGGATCGATGAAGTCGGGATTTCGCCCCGGGACTCCTCGTACTTCGGAGTTTATCAATAATGTGTAACGGCGTTCCTCAAAATTGTCGGATCATTGGAGCGCAAAGGAACTCTGAATATTCGTAACCTGGCCTACCTCTTCCACTGCACCTAAAGCTCGAGCTTCTTGCGTAGTATCTTTTCAGTTGTTTATTGCTCGTGAAAGAGGACGTTCCTAGTTTTTTCCCCGTCCCGTAATCCCGAATTTTTCCCTTCACTGAGCAAAAATCAACAATTATATCGTTTCAGATAGGAGAAATAATTGCTGTAACATGGCGTCACATAAGTGTACCGAAAAAAGGGCAGCAGAGCTGGGGGTGTTATGAGATCACCACGCAACTTTTTCAGCTCATAACATCGCACAGTTGCGAGCAACCACCGCCTACGCAGTAGATTTTCCAGACGCCTCCGAGTAAACCAATGAAGCGGGCTCTCGTCCACTTTCTTTCTTATCTGTGAACATGTTTAGAAACTGTTGGATCTTTTCCTTTCGGTGCAGGGTGTAAATTACAAAAATGTAGGAAAAGATTTATTTTCTATCGGTAAACAGTCAAGTTGATCCAACTTCGAATTCTCGAGATCGATTCCATCATGCTGCTCTCTATGTTCGACCGTGGTAAGCTTAAAAACTCTACCAAATTTTCTCGAGTCATCGTCGGTTTCATGCAGGCCAGACAGTTTGAACTTCGCGAGTATCCTTCTATTTTCTCGAACTTTAGTGTCAGGACCGTGGAGTAGTTACTTCAAGTCCCAGGAAGTGCGCATAACGATGAGATACTGAGTGTGGAGCTCAATGAGATGTTGTGAAAAATGTTTGCTATTAAATCACCATTACTTCGTGTTTGCAGGAGGGAAAATGATTGCTTCTATAAATTCCACCGGTTAAGTGGTTGCCAGCGGTGCGAATGATAAATCTGGGCGTCGTATATTGGGAGAAGTGAAATTCTTTCGTCATTGGCATCGACGCAATAGGGCGGTTAGTGATGATGTGGGGTGCTTGTGCTAAATTTTGTCTGAATGGCGGCTGTTATTGACTGAGAGTTTGTAGATGAAATGAAGACATTTATTTTGAAAAAAAAGTCAGTAGCTAACTGCCTTCTCAAGCTCCATCCGTTGGGCATCAAAATAGCTGAGCATCGAAAGCATTTGTCGGTTGATCTTCACCAACTAAAATTTTTATGGTTGCGGATATTCGAGATGTGTGCCATCTTTGAAAGTTTTGCAGTGACGACTGCTTTGTCTATGATATTAGGAGTTATCTTGTTACGACGTTGAGGGGAGGAAAGATGGTTATCCACCGTTTTTTAAGGCGTCATTCTTTAATGGACTGTGGTGAGCCGCGTTCGATGTGGTAAACGCAGTAGCGTTCTTCTCAGTGAAATAATGAATATAATAAGTAAAAATCGTTAGCAAGGTAACCATCAAGTAGTTTTCCTTTTTGATTCTTGGATCTGAAATTGCTGGTTTTATTGGTTCCATACGCATCGTCTTTTCTAAAATATTTCTGAAGTCTCACCCGAAGAAAGACCTTTATTGCATCGTCATTTTGCTAGTCACATTCATCACGCCATATTTCTAAGCGAGTTAGCTTGTTAAGTTTTGCACTTCGACCAGAGAATTTCGGTGGTTCCTCTTCCATCAATAACGTGGTCGGTCACTTTATTTTCTGGACAGACTGACAACAAAGAGTTCGTAATTTTCCTCAGGGTGTCCTTCATCTCAGGGAACCGATATGTACAGAAAGGTCATGCATTTCTTGTTCCCGGGATAAAATCCTGAGAAACAAACAACGACTGTTCCCTAATGGTGAATATTAAAGCCTGATAGTTGTCCAACAGTGGTGATTGCCTCGAGAATATTTTGGGAATGACCGCATATTCGTGCATATTTCAAATTTCGAGTGTACATCATAGTTGCTGCTCTGATCCGTTAAAGCCCAAAAATCACAAGAAAATCTTGCGAACCCATTTATTCCTCGAAAGTGCCAAAAACACAGGCGCCTCTGTTTCTACCGAATGAGTGAAACTCCTACTCGAGATATATTTTTGCACACTGAGAAATGCAACACGCAGCTCCTAAAGAACTTCATAGTGCACAGTGCCGTTATCAATCGAATTCCATGTAACAACAGTATATCATCTTAACATAAGGACACTGCAATTTTTCGTGAACGAAAGGGGAAAATACTCTCACTGCATTCTTCAGCATCGCGGGTGACGACACTCAACATTCGCATTTGTCTACATTCAGCTTTTTTGCCAGCTTGACGGAAGTCTGCGTAACGGACGTCTTGAATATATGAGCTATCCTTTTTCTTCGATCTGCAAGTTGCCTGCAGGGTGCTTGCTATCTTGGCCTTCCTTAGTGGGTAAGAAAAAGGGTAAAAGACGCTGCCATTAGGCTCATTTCAATCTTTTTATTGCAGCCTATAGGATAAAAATGATGTAATGTAGCATTATGACTCCCTCGAAGAAGTAAGAGAGCTCCGCTAGTGATTTCCTTTACTGAAGCTTTTTTACTACTATAAATGAATTAAAAGTACAGCAGAGTTGCATATGCATGCAACAAATCTCGTGATCCATCTGTGAGGAAGCTTGGAGACAGTCTCATATGAGTCCTTCCTAGGATTACATTTGGCTCCAAGCACTGGTACTACAAGTGTGATACTCGTTTTTACTTTTTGTTAACTAGGCATTGTAGATGAGACATTTATGACCTCGTTATATTGAGCGAATAAGTGGTTTCGAAACATTCTTTTCATCTCTTGTTGACTTTTGTTACTGTACGTCTGTGGCGTGAACGTTATGCGGTCATGGAAAATATTCTCACTGATGAATGCATACATTTGTGTAAATGCTTAGTGTTCCTTTAGGCAACTAAAAGATGGGTGGTTTTTCTCAGTGTTCCGCTTGAAACGACAATACTGTGCTGTCTCAAGCGTATTCGCAAATGCAGCAATAAAATGCACTAAATTCCGTTCGGTTGACGATCGTGTGATGAAGATCCATAAGTGAAAATTCACCTTTTACCGACACAATCAGTGTGCGGCAAATTTTACCGCAACGAATACCATAGTGAATTCGAGTTCGCCTATTTTCGTAAGAGAAAACGAAAAAGAGAGACTTCCGGCAACGCGGTTGATGTGCTGAACTTATTGAGTAGAATTTGAATCGTTTGCCAGTGCAAGAACCTACACTAGTGGACCAAAGGCTTGCAACAGCTTCCGCTTAGGAAATAAGTCGAAAGTTTAAAACGATATAAGCTAGGAAGAGTTATTCGAACAAGCGTCATGGTCTCACCTATAAGCGCCTTATAGCGCTATTCGAAAGGAATGCTGCATTTGACGGTATTTTTTAGACTACTAAGCAGTTAAACGATTTCCTGCCTAGATGAATTCTGAACGTTCATAAAATGCGAGCTTCTGGTGACTTTATGATTAGTTTATCTATCAACAACAATGCAAAGAAGAAGAACCGTTGCACATATTTAAGAACAATTACAATGTTGAGTTCCCTTGCTCGTGCAGTCGTTAAAATTCTTGTACAACGTCGGCATTGGAATAAAGCATCTTTTCAGCAGAGTTTAATGAAATGCGGATGAATTTTGCAAAAGCATGTTATTAGCGAGCGTTGTAATAAATGAATCTTACGCAGTTGTATTACCTCTTCAATTCACTCAATTTCATTGGGGATAACGAGTTTGCTGGAGTAATATCTTTAGAAATTGTGCGAATCTTCGACAAACGTTATTGGTCTAACGACAGAATAAATGCAACGCATTTGATCAAATGAAGTAATTCCTCACATCGCTTTCACGTATTTATTTTGTGTTCGCTGATGTCGGCAAAATGTGCGCAGGTGGTGGAGCTTTTAACGACTCAACTTTGCTGATGTTAAGGGCAGTCCGTGCACCTATAAAACGGTATGATTATAACAGTGATCAGTGCACCTATAAGGTTTCCTCTTGGTGTGCAATGAGAACGATAAAGATTACGAATTATCTACTCAGTATTTCGGCGTCGATAATAACTTCGACTGCAGAATCACTTATACCAATAAACGCGATGTGCCCTCTGCGTTCATCATGCAGACGTTAGAAACAGTGTGGGCTAGTTAGGCGATAACCCACGCTTTGAACAATGTTCTTCGAGGTGAAAGAGAATATTCGCAGCTATTATTTGAAGAGCTTGTCAACCTCGAAACCATCCTGCAGCAAACCCTTCAGAGAGCACCAAAAATCACACTGCATGCGCCAGAGATATTTATGAAAAAAAGAATGTAATGAAAAGAAAACAGCCTAAAGAATACCACAAAGCAGTTGAGCATTTCCGGAGGAAATATAAGGAGAGTGGCAAGGGAGGCTCAAGGGAGTTGAGCTTCTAAGCATTCACGCTGTTGAATTTAGAGGATAATTCTGCAATAGGAGCAAGGAAAAGAAGTGGCGAATGAGAATGAAACGTTTGAATGCTAGGACAGTCGAACAGGGACGCACATCGAATAGCTTCAGCTGGATTGCAGAGCGGGGACGAGGCACTAAAACGATGAATAGTTTTAAGACGAAAGCACGTGAAACAGACTACGACGATTCATGACAAACAGCCTCACAAGACTCCTTAAACGTGATTGCCACAGCCTTCAAATCCCAAACGAACGCTGCAACATCATTAACAACAACTCGTTGATTTTTAGTAATCTTCTCTTCCTATTACTTTCTATCTTCCTGAATCCTTAAACATAATGTTTGGCCATGCAATCAGTTCCGTTTGGCTTTACCATAAGCCTTTACCATGAGTGTGCCATCAGTGGAATCGGTCATGGACAACTGAAGACGAAAATAGTCCCTCTAATGTGATGAGTGCCCTCTAAACAGAGCGAAAAAAAAAAGAAAAGAATAGTCATCTGGTTATCTTGTTTCTCTTACAGGCTGTCTGGTTAGTGATTCAGTGCATCCAATAAGAAGTCATACACAAAATCCCACTGCCAAATGTAGGGGAGAGTTCAGTTACAGGGTGGGTTAAATGTTTTCCGTATATGAAAAGAAATAACTGCATTTAGCTTTGCGTGTTTCTAAGAATAGAAATGCTCAGGCCGGGAAGACAACAATCTTATATGAACATAAGAGGAATGACTGATGACTCTCATTGTTCGTTCCCATGGGATAACCACCCCCATACATATCAACAAGCTTGACCGCGTCTCCTTTTATTGCTTTAGCACATGCTCTTGAGGTCACCTACCATCTCATTGCTGCCCGTACATGCTTCTTCCATAAAATATTTTCAATATATTAGGTTATGCTGCGCTAGAATTCCATATCAGATTCAACAAAAGGTTGGCTCCATTGAGTGGACTTTCACTGTAACATTTTTCTCATTCTTTATTGGCCAAAAATCACACAGGATTATTTTGAAGGCTTGTCTGTCCGTCTACGAGTCAGCCCATGCAGTACATGTTTCAAGCCGAGATCCATTGATCCCGTGCGAACAAAATGTGTGGATACCATCATCCCAGATAATTCAGAATGCATGGCCGGAAACTACTAGGTATCTTCGTCCCTGTCCGTCCTCCTCCATCATGAAACCTCTGAAAATCCTTCTAAGTCCCGAAATCTCAAATTTCCTGCTGCATGGATGATGCTAGGCCTGGATGTCGCTTTGGACATCTCATTTTCTCACTAAACGTCTTCACTGCAACACTTCAGCGCCATCGCAGAACGGCAATTAGTTCATGGCTGTGGACGTTGCCCTCATGTCGCACGCTCGTCTCATAACTACTTCGTGCTTTAAGCATCTAATGTGACGAATCGATGACGACATAGCACGATACTAGGAGGGCCTTGTTTTCTAGCGCTTTGAGCAGTTCTGCAAGGGAATGTTGCAGCAGTCTCGTAATCGCATAATTCTCTCGGCTTGGTGCCCATCGTGCAGTTTGTTCTTTGAACGCAAGCCTAAAAATTTTGCTAGCAGTGATCAAATAACGCCGCCTGTCGAACATTCTTTCAAGTGATGAGTTCGAGCGTGGTTCTCTGTGGACGTTGATGTTATTTGTCAGGCAAACGCAGTTTATTTTAAACATTATGGTGCTCCTTCCTACTTCTTTTGTTTTATGCGCAATCGGTGGCGTGGTAATGAGTACAAAAATGATCGTGAGATTCTGCAGACGACTCTTATCCCACTTTATAGTGCTACCGGTCGCATGATCTCCCAGAAAAACAAAAGATTAGAAATGTGTGCCTCAATATGAAAAATCAAAAAATTATTCCCGTCTTCGGAATTATCATGCGCCGATGAATTCCATTCCAGCATGAATTTCATGCTCGAATTGCGTGGCCATCACGATGTTCAAGTTAGCTATTGCGAAGCTATTCATGAGGCGACCTATGCGTCCAAAGAACATTCTCTATATTCATTGCGAGACACTCTTCGAATAACTAATCGAGGATTGTTGGTTGGTTATTTCGTCTGAGTCAGTGAAAAAAACCTCACTTTCTGAATACTGCGTGTGAAACATGTGGGAATCAACGTTCATTCGAGAATCTCATATGTTGCAATGAATTCTTTTCGTTTGTGATGTGCTATAGATGATCAGCTGAATAAAACTCTTCACAGCATTCAGCACTTCTAACAACTTGAACCTTGCAGCGTGGCGAGCGCCTGTAAGGCTCTTAATAAGCGTTTATAGACTAGGCAGAACGTGGAATTATGCACCTGTGATGAAACTGTGTCTAATTTACCTCATATCAAATACAGTTTTATGTTCTTCAGAGCACTTGGAATGTGCCCAACTCTCTTATGATCGGTTTTTTTTAATGTAATGGCATATCCAAAAAGGTTGAAACGTTCGACCAAGTACCGCTCTGTTATAAATGAGAACGGAATCATGTATGTAAACATCGTTCACTGCTAAATGTTTTTGAGCTCAGAGCGTCCAGACAAATTGGGGCTACTGTGGCCGTTGATGTCTGAGTTACGATCACGCATCATTTCCCAGCGAAGAAATACCGGATCTGTTCTTTGATCTATTCCACATGATCGGAGTCAACGCCAGAATTCCTCTCAGTCCACTATCCTCTTCAGAGTTTCTTGACCAGTATTAGGTTAGGCAATAGACGTAAGGAGAATGAGGTGGCATGCATACAAGTCAAGCAGGGAAACCACCAAAAATATTTCTTTCCAAGGAGGCATAAGGAAACGGTGAAAGGCTGCTGAACGGGAAAACTTCCACGTTAGTGACATTTCGCGTTTCTTGAGATGACTTTTAGATTTAATTAGCAAATTTAACTTCTTTAACTAGCATTTCAAGGTACCTTCACTTGCATCATCTGGAGCGCATCCTCTGAAATGGAGATGAAACATTTCGCAGGAACTGCGAAAATCACTTCTTTTGCGCCTCTCTCCTTCTTTCAAAATTATTTCTCGTAATTTTTTTTGCACCCGACAAGTGTAAAATGAAAGTCTGAAAGGTGTAAAATACTTGCAAGCTTTCAAACCTCTTCAGATGTCTGCAACATCTTTCGACATTATTGACGGCGTTGGAACTTTGCATAAGAGGCGGAAATATGGTGTAAGTTATAACCATTGGTTTCGCATCTTCAGCTTCTTTAGTTCCTGGATTGAGACCGCAAACAGAAAAAGAGAGATGCCCTTGCAGACGTACATATAAAATATTATTAATATACCAAAAATATCGCATGTCGTTCTTATAAACATGATGGAATGCGCAGTCTAGCAGGGCTTAGAATAGATGAAGGATGCATTTAAAAAAGGAGTTGTTGTGGCGTCCGTGCGTGCCGAAGTCAAGGAAGTGTTCCTGCAACAGTAGCAACATGATTCGAATTTGAACTTGTTCGTGTTACAGCCGCAATCTCTGACAGCAACATCAAGCCGTTTTTAGGTCATCGTCTTAGTGGTGTGCTTCGTGCTGGATAGTAACGGAGGAATTAGGAAGATGAAGATGTTGAATGGCGAAGGGGTATTGAGATCTGCTGGAACTAGGTTAGTTTTGAAGCGAACGATTAAAAGAATAAGCAGGAAAATAGTTAAACTGGCCTGAATATAACAAACAGTAGAGACTACTAATTGATCATAATTCAGTGAAATGATGTAGTGGAACTTATCGATCGCTGTTGAAGTTTTTTGGCACGTTTGAATCTTCAAATTCTCCATCACCGTTTCCGTTCTCCTCTTATGAAAGCTAACTAATATGCGTCAACCGCACTGTTTCGTTTGTTTTCTCGTCTGTGAGCTTTGGGTAGTATTTAGTCGCATAACGCACTTCAAATTTATATTATTTACTACAAATATTATGTTATATTACTGGTTAAGTATTTTGGTTTTCGTTGCTTCCATTACTGAGAGCTTCATTGGTGAGACTATCATCTGGTTGCCATCGCTTCTTTAGGAACAATGTGTATGCTCTCATTTACTGTAACGACGAAGAACTTTATCCGAATTAGGTTGATCCATAAATCTCCAACCGCAGTGAAAATGTTATTTCGATCCAGTATGCGTGGCGCAAACTGTGTGCAAGCCTTATCTTCGTTCGCATTAATTTCTAGACCCATTATATATAGCACTTTATCGTTTTCGAATCGTTTGAGTTAAACTTCCCTTACTCGTGCAGTTCCCTTCTGTTCGCAAATTCAGCATTACTTTGCGTTCTTTTTTGCAAAAACGCCCTTTAATAGTGTCATTTGAATAAGAGGGTATAATCGTGTCCTCGTCTGCAGTACTTTCAATTAGAGAGGACTTTCGCTGAATCCTGGAAACAATGTGCGTTATAGGACGATCTATAATTTGTGTTGATGCAACAATTTTGAACCTAGTTTCATTCACTCGAAATGCTAAAAAATTTGCATGCGTTTTATATGGTTTAGATTGCAGAGGAATCTTTCTCCTGTAGAATACAACAGCATTGATTAAAATGTGAAGCCTTTATGGAGCATATTTTATTTCTTGGTCGTTCACATGTGGAATTGGTGGTATTAGCCGCATGCGGAAGTGCACATCCTGCGGCTCACCTAACAAGCTTCCGCACTTGTCATGTATTTTTATGGTGATTGGTGGTATTCACTGGTAACGAAAAACGAATATGTTAAGCGCTACACCGAACCGTTTCTACTTTCTTACGCGACTTGTCCTCCATTTAATCAGAGTTAAGTTGTTAAAACGTTATGGAAAAGTAGCACTTTGAATCGAAACGTGTTTAGGTCAACTGCTTTATTCCATGTCTATTTTAATACTTTGTTTGAATCTCTCCTAAATAAGATTTCATTCTTTTTTAAAGCATAATTTATGACCGGCTTGCTTGCTTCTCACGAATATCGTCCTATTTACTCCATCTATTTCTATTCTATCTTTATCTTCTTTCCATTCTATCTTTATCTTTCTGTTATGCGTATGTTCCAAAATTACAATCTGCACTAAGCCTTGTCATTTGGTTCAGCTTCTTTTGCTTGTGGTCCTTCTTTCTGAATTTTGCAACTTTCATGCAATTCTCCAATAATGCATTCATCAGTGACGTCTCTGCATTAAAAACTGTCACTGATAGAGAATTCCGCGCAAATGTTTACTGCAAGTCCCTGAATAAGCGCGCTGTTGCCCCTGCTCCTCTTCTCGGTTTCTGTTGTCGCTTTTATGTCTCCGCCGAGCATTTGTTGACTCTTTAGGGATCTAGT
Organism: Parascaris univalens; assembly: GCA_037576465.1. Taxonomy (NCBI): domain Eukaryota; kingdom Metazoa; phylum Nematoda; class Chromadorea; order Rhabditida; family Ascarididae; genus Parascaris; species Parascaris univalens. The sequence continues at coordinate 40,930,213 of CM075173.1, read as the reverse complement.
AGATGCGATTTCGTTCCTAACAATGTCTTCTTTTGCATTTGATTCCTAAGTTCGACTAGTTTTCAGTTTTCTTATCATATCCCCATACTGCGGAAATGCCACCGTTTATGACAGACAAGGGGCAATGCATCGAAAGATTCTGGGGCGCATCAATCCATCGTGAGAAGCCGAGGAAGTTGCATTTATCTTAACGGTTTTGAGTTCAGCATGAGAGAACCCGAGGCGTCTATTCTGGGCAGTTATCACGCTTATTTCCCAGCAGTCAATAGCACTATGGGGCCCAAGAGGATTGTAACTTCTGAAGTGCCCTTCTTACTCATTGCTCTTTTGCTGTTGGTGAAAAAAATGAGAGATATCCTTACTATCAGCAGCACCGTTGCTTTGAAATTTGCCTTCTAGTCGAATGTAATAAAATGACTTCGGGCAGAATCGTACCCGGTTATTGCAAGCCTTTGAATTTAAAGATTAGATTAGTTAAAGTAGTGAAAAGTGTTTTGATCTGCTCAGTGTTCCTCAACACTTTCAACAGTGTCGCAAATATTGACGTCTCTGCAGTACTTATTAGCATTACTAATGTTTGAAAATCTTATGATTGTCGAACAGTACGCTAGCGAAGGATGAATGAGTGGTCAGTGGTAGGAGCGAATCCACTTCCTCCCTAACTGCCTGATCCGGTCAGGATGTTAATGAGTGTGTTCCGTTTGCTCTCCTACCGTTCCTTCCACTGCAAATTTTTTAACTGCTGTGCATTTGTCAAATACATTGTGTGATTTCATCTCGTTTGCCGCAGTGTGAAATACATTTTATAAATCACTTCAGTTACACAATCTTTTGCGTAAAAGGCTGGAGTGAATGAAAGGAAAGAACGTGTAGTGTGAAGTGTCGATAAACAGCCCTCCTCCATTCTATCCAGGATGCCGTCTCATGGAATGTAAGAGAAAAGTAAAGCTGTATACGCGCTTTATGCTCTTCCTGCTTCTTAGTACTCCTCTATGCGCACACTGATCAGCGAATTCGCAGGAAGCATGTGCTATGCCCGCCTCACTTGCACGTTGTCCCTACTCACACTGTGCGATCATTACGGTCCTAAAAGTCTATTGCTCTCTTTTCATTTACGAGGCTGAAATCGTTACTATTGAGATTGCCTTAGGTGAGCTGTTTTGAAGTTCGAGGGTTTGTTCAATGGAATTCATCTTTTTTGTTTCACTGGGAGTCATTTTCCGCGCGTTTCTGGCGGATTTTTTGTCGAAGTGAAACCACCCCAAGCTTTAAAATGGTAAGTTTCAATCCTTAGTATTCTTAATTTGGTGTTCCTTGTTCGGCTGTTGTAATTTCTCGCCACAGATTTTTGACTGCTTCTCCCATTCCCAACATAGTTTTATTTTATGCTGCGTATTGGGAAATGCATTTGTGATGGTCGCAAATTTCGTCTGTTATTGACCTGTGAGTTTTAAAGTTCATGTCTTGGGATGAACTGCTATTTAGACCACTTTCCTGAACCAGTGCTTCAAGAACTGTGACATTTCATTTCAGTGGCTTGTAAAATTCGATTCACCATTAGGGTGAAGAATTGCATCGGAAGGCAAAATAATGGAAGTGGTATGAAATGTTCCAAAAATCCTCACCTGGCGGCTTAAATTTGCTACTGAAAGCTTCAGAGCATGGAGATCCGAATATGCTGCTGTAAAGATTAATATCTTCAGCTTCCTAATGACAGGAAGCATCTGACCAAAGTTTTTGTTCCCTGAATGGCATTGTCAACAATTCCTCAATTGGGTTAGACAGCATACCGTTCCGACTGATCTTTAAAAAATTCTGCTCCTAAAGGAAATTCGATTCATGTTCTCCACTACATTTACTGATCACCTTTTAACACATCATTATATTTTATTCCGTTTCTTTTTATTCCGTCTATATTTTATTCCGCCCTATTTTATTCCGTCCTTTCCGTATCTTTTAAAGGGTCTATGGGTACGAGCAGTCTGCTGCATGTACTGAATATGTTTGGAATTTTCGGATGAGAAGTTTAGAACGCCCTTGAAAAAATGTTGTTGAATTCTCATCGAATGCTTTCTTTAACATCGAAATAACATCGAAAAAAAGATCAACGGAATATTATTGATCAGGTGACCGTAGTAATGGAGAAAATTCTCAAGGGTCTAGTTTTCTGATGAAACGATGAGAGGAGCAGAGCGAAATGCAGTCATTTAACTCAGTAGTGAAAATTGGTACAACCAAAAGGATTAGCCAAAAATGAACGCGTTTTCTTCACGCAGAAGTTCCTCTTTTTTCAATTGGTCGAATTACTTCAAATTTCTCGCAGACAAGAATTCATCAAATGCATAGTAATCGCGTGACGTCTTTGCTCTCTATGACCGACTTTGTTCTCATTTCTCTTAACATGGTAAATCCGTTCATGATCTCTAAATCGATTCTAGATTCCCCTGAAATTTGAGGTCAAATGGTGACTGTGTAAAGTAGGAATTCTGGTGCTAACTTCATTTATCTTCGATGAGAAAATGCATTTTAACGAAACAGCTGAAGATCGGACGAGCAGGAAACGATTCTGACACAGTGAGGGCACTAGAGAATTTTATGAAGCTTGCTTTGCATATGTGAAGCCTCCAGTTTGCTTAATTTTGGTTTTGTGTTTGCCTCCCCATCCATCCAATGTGCTCTCCTCCATCTCTTCGTCACACTTGTGGCTTCTTTTCTCCGTTCGATGTCGATCCCTTCACAAAAAACTTTCGATCCCCTCAGGAGATTGATCAGTGATATAGCTCACAACAACCACATGCCATTTCTAATTAAGGTTAAATCGTTTAGTGGAAAGGAAAGAATAATTCAACAGCAGTATCCGGCTTTTGCGCTATTGATTTCGCTTCCTAGGCAATAAGCAGCATCGCTGCACGTTTCGAGCATGCGCTCTGGTATGCCACACATCCATCACTGAGACGTTCTCCCAATCGCGAGAGAATTGCTCGAATTGACTATTATTTAGATTTCCTCTTTAAATGTGAACCTTTAGGCGGTTAACCGGTCGTTGCATCGTAACGGTCCCATGGTTTGCAATGTTCTTTTATTCTACGAACGCTATTCATTTGGAGGAGTTGCTTAAGAAACGCAATTAAGAATCGTTGGTTTCATATTCCCCATCTACGAAAATTAGACACTTTTGATTCTCCTAGGTTCTTTTCAGCACCTTTCGAGATGTCCAAGAATGGAAAATCGTTATTTCAAGAATAAGACAGAACTTGGTGTTGTAGGCCTCATTTGTTGCAGTAGCTTGGCTGCTGTGATAATTGGGGCAAACTAACTGCTGTTAGTTCGTTTATCTTCGTAAAAAATTCAAACTATTTTGCTTAAAAGAATTTTTATCCAACTGAAAAGGAATACTTCGAAATTGCAGGAATACTTTTATCCAAAAGTATTCCTGCAATTTCGAAGGTATACCAAACTTTGAACTGAATGATAGGGTGGATCTGAGACACTTTATCGCCATTCAACTACGAAAAAAGGTTTCTTTGAGTGCATCAAGAGCGACATTGTTCCCTGTGGACTAATCTAGAATCACATAAAGACCTTTGGCGCTCTTCATTCTTTTTCAAGAGTTAGCTTGAAGTGCACAGTTTCCCTAGTGCGATAACTGGATTTTGTGATAACCGAGTGCTACCAGCAGTTGTCTAACACCATTCTGCTAGACCCTTTACCAAACTTTTCTATAAGCGTTTGCAAAAATGCTTCCGGTCAGTAACTAGAAAGGATATTTCAATCGAAATAAGCGTTTGATGTGAGGTGAGCATGTGATCGTCTCACTCCACCCCTTCAACAAACAATATATGTGCCAATCTGTCACTCTTCTGTGTTGCTTCTTTTGCAGTAATTCACTTTTAGACACTCATTACCTCATCAGTTCCCAGCGAACCAAAAGTTAGTAGACGTGATACGAAGCTGGCGAGGGCATTCGCTAAACTGCTGTGTCCCGTATGCAGAATACATTCAAGAATATGTGAATAGTAAATGGAACGGTTGATGGAACTATCGGAAGCTAAGAAATTGCTCAGCACAATGTTGAAACTTCCGTCAAGATAAAAACATGTGGAAATAGGAGCCTCAAGACAGAAGTCTTATGCGGGTTAGCAGTTTATGCTTTTGCAAACTGTGTATTACCACTATGAAGCTGCTTTAGTATAATGTCTATAAATGTTGTTATCTATATGCCTTTTTTCCCTTAGATTTTCGTAGACGGCATCATACGATAATGCGATGATAAATATGACGAAAGTCTACAAATCATTTCTGCTACAATTCATTCTCAAAAATTGGTCGCCGTCTCTATCAATGCGCCACTGATGGCTCTCTGCTCATTTATGCCAACTTTCGGTCATTCTGTATGTGATGCCACATTTCTGCTTTCGCTACAATCTCTATATAAGGCACATTTTCAGATCTCCATTAGGAGGGCATTCGCTATATTATTATTAGCTATATTATTAGCTATATTAGCTATATAGATTAGCTATATTATTAAATATAGCTAATCTAACTAATGGGCCAGCTTGCAGTGAAAGAGAAGATAATTACAACGTCCCAGCCAACTGAAAAAGAAGAATGCGAAGTAAAATGAAAAGTGATTATGGTGTTTTTATAACTGCAGGTGCGCACTTTACAGTAATCCTTGGTATTCTGTTTTTTATAGCAACGGTCCATGAAGATGTTACTTACTGAGGAGTAGAATGATCTAAAGGTGCACTGCATCTGAATAACTTTTAGCCGAATTTGCATCAGTATGACCTCAAGAAGTAGCAACCTGAGTCTTGTAGAGGCTTAGCAAATGAAATTCTAATCAACTAAAGGTATAAGTTTTGGAGTTGCTAAATTATTGGGTTTTCCTTAAGATCTGCCTCTCAAGTTCATGAACGTCATGCGCTGCAGTTGCCGGAGTTTCCTTATCTGTTTAGGAGTCGTAATTTCGGAGTTGCAAAAATTAATAGAATTTCACTAAATTTGTGAGTTTGCTGGAGTTCCCTTCACGAGGATAGTGTTATATGAATGAATAAAGAAGATAGAGCGAGCAATTTCCACTATGTGAATTAAATTTTAAAAGAACTTGCTCATTACTTATTTAGTCATCACAAAATGTTATCTCTCTATATTATCTTTCACTGGTGCACTTCATTTAGGTTAGAAAAACGAAGACATAATCACGTGCAGCTGATAGTTGCTCTGAGTTATCTTCGATTTATCGAAACTCATAAAACATAAAGCCCAGAAAGATAAGATTTATGTTGGCGTTGCATCAGTTTTGTGACACGGTAAATGTGAAAACTTCGATTGCAAATTGTCCTCATAATTGCCTCCACCGCATCGTAAACATAACGTTCTGAAATTGTGACCAAGCAAGTGATAAATCTATACAGCCCTCATTAACCACCCACCCCTTCATTCATACATTAAGAAAAAAGAAAGTGTCTATCGTGTTGTTAGCTTATAGTGCTTTGCCACTGAACTATGTCGCATAAGTATTCGATGTGCGCGCATCTCTTGGAAAACATTTTATTCTGAAAGCATCGAACTTCCTCGAGGTACATGCACGATATTTTTTCTGCCGGAAGTGTTCATCTCACCGTCTGCGACGGAAGGAGAACATAGTATCGGTTATTTCGTCAGACTTTAGGATACTGCTGCAAGATATCCCGCGCATATTGCATCAACATCACTGGCTGTTATGTCATCATATTCTTGTCCTCAGAGCGTTCCAAAATCAACATCGCGTTCATGATGTTCCTTTTGAATACCACTTACGAACATTTCGAACAATCTGAGCACCTCAAGCGCTACCTTTCTCCCTTCGTGAAGAAAGGTCCTCGTTCCACCTTCATTTTTTAAAACTACCATTCACGTAACAGCACTACAGAAGGGAGCATTATACGGTTTCGTTCCATCTATAAATGCCTCAAGACAGCCATCATACTGTTCACTGTTTCAGATCTGCTGAAGCGACGTCCTATCTACAACCCACAGTCAATCATTTCAGCGGTCTGCTTTCCACCCGAAATTCACTTTGTTGTCGATGAATTCGGTAATCACCTTCGTGGGTACACTGTTGTAGTAAATACTGTCCAGCCGACTCATTTCTTTGTGCAGCGCCCTCTGTGCCCACTTTGCTCTGTCCGACTATCTTACGCCATGTGCACCTTGCGTCATTTTATGGTGACTGCATATTCTTTACATTCAGAGCACGTGTCCATTTCGTCCACATCAGATTGTTTGGAAATTTTTATGCACGAATATTCCAGCCGGATCTTTTCCTCGCCATTAAATTTTTTCCATCCTCAGTCAATGTGTGATCTTTTCATAGCTACTTTTTGCATGACGTCAGTCTTTTAGGCACCGTTTTCATCGATGAAACTCCAGAACAGCAATTTCAAAACACCAACTGGGCATGTTATTAAAGTTAATCGCTCGAATTCTACATCGAACCTCGATTGTTTCAAGAGGGATGGGTGTGCAAAAAACCTTCCTTAGATCCAAAAAACTAGATATTTGCGCGAAATTCTTACGCCTGCCAAAAGTTTTCACCTGGGTTTGTGAGTCGTTCAATCAATCATTTTATGAGCCACAAAGGTTACTACGAGGGGATTTTGTGTTGTAATCATCGGGGGATTGTGCGGCATTTTTGGAGCTCCCACACTACTGCTCATTTTATCTAGTTCATACGTTCGCTTTCTTTAAACGAAATTCTTTATTTCTTGACTTTCATTCCTAATCACTACAGGATACTGCGTGTTTGCTTCATTTGACATTCACTTATTCAACTAGATGTTTTTCCTTCATCGTCCAAATGACTCTTTCAACTTTCTTCCTTTTCCCTTTTCCTCCATCCCTAATCACCTGCTAAGTTCTACGATTCTTCCCATTCCCCATCATTTCCACGCAACTCTTGCTCACTAATTCACTTTTCCTGGCAGGCATGAAGACGACCAAACAGGGTAGTCCATCTCGGCAAAGTTTTATTCGTCGCTTGCCTACGCATTCCACGAAATTTTCCCCACATCCGGATCGCTGCTGGATTGCTGTGTCGAAATCCATTCGTGAGGAACAACAAGTACTCACAAGCAAAAAGTTCTTGGATACTTGTCTTGTCTAATTTGATAGAGTTTTCATCAACAGACATATTTTAACAAATTATTCACGCTTCATAGCACTTCAGCCGCACAGAAGTTTGCTCGACTTTTATACCTCCATTCACTCTTCAGTTGGTACGGTCACTATGTCCTAGTTTCAGTTGTCCCTCAGTATTCTAATTTTCTCGAAACTGAATGCCAGAAGCCATTTTTTTCAACAGTTTTTACACTTGGTTGATTTTGCAGCGAAGTGCATCATTAGGTGTCGCATTATTGTTGTCTTTATTTTTACGCAGTGGCTGCATAGGAAATGCCATATGAGCGAACAGCATTTTCATGCACTATTCAAGCGAACATAGACTGAACATAGACCTTTTGGGAATGGTGTTCTCGAGTTCGCTGGAAAGAACTCCAGCTACGGGAATTACGAGTTATCATTCGGAAAAGGAGAGCAGTTGATCATCAGTGACTCTAATTACTAAAAACAAAGAACTCATCCTTCTAATAAGAGAAAGGACTCCGAGAAAGCATTCCGAAAGGGAGAAGAACGACGACCTCAAGGGCAACTTCGGCATGGGAAAAACTCAGTTGCATCGCAAAGCAGACATTCTTAAGCTGCATAACGGCAACTTTCCGACAGGAGCATTCCACTTGAGGTTTAGGAACTCCTCCTTTTCTGGGGTTGACTTTTCCAGACGGAGTATGGAAGTAGGTAGCGCACCGCCTGCTCTGTGTAGCTGACCTGCATCTCTGCAGAAAATGAGATACCGCAGTTCACTGCTCCGAATGCCGAGTCAAATGACTCTCAATCAACAGCGGACAAGGCAGGGTGTCAGCTGGAATGAAACAGCACCCTCTCCTTCTGTGTAATTCCTCGCCCAATTTGCTCGGCGATCGCTAGACACAACCTCGGTGAAACATTTAATTTTTCTTTGCGGATCTTCCTCTGCAATGCAAGCATTCGCATAAAATATGCACCTGTCGGTTCTAGGTTCACAATGTGGAAGTCAAAGACACTAAGATTTTCCGGTGGAAATATCTGCATTCATCATAGCACTCGGATTCCAACAGGTCGTTATGACTAATTTTCGGCATTTTTAAGCGAGAGACATTCAACGGAAATGAGGGCCAAATCTGCTTGAGGAGTAAAGTGATGGCGGAGCCGCTCAGTTCCGTCCGAAGTATTTTACAGTCCCTTTTCCAAAAATCATTTTTGGCGGTAAGTAACGTCATCGAGATGTGCTCGCTAAAAGTAGAAATCTTTCCAAATCTGGACGTTTTTTTACGTAGAAACGATGTTGCCCTGCCTTCCTCTGTTCCTTTAGGTACATATACAGGCGATCAGCACGAACTCCTGTTCCAGCTGGCATAGACGGCTGAGAGTTCTAGATTCCCTTTTTGTCATGTGTGCGTATATGCGTGTGTGACAATAAGTATATGTGTTCATGTCAGCGTTTCGTGTTTGGGTCTGCGTAATTGTTTATGCGTGTGTTCGTATGCGTTCAGATGTTTGTGTGCGGGTTTGTTTATGTTTTCTGTGCTGTTTGTTATTACGTGTGCAGCTTGATTGCATTATACGTTATATTGGTTGTATGTAAGTATCAGACGAAATTCCTAGGGTAAGGAACCGCCTTTGAATTATAATTTAACCAAAATATATGGTTTTGTAGACGACTAAAGATGCGAACGAACATATTGCCATATTGCCCACTTCGAAATTCAAGCAGAGACATTTTTCAGGCATTTGTTTACCTTCGATGAGAAAAAAAATTATCCGCCAATATTATGAAGTTCATTGCTTGATAATTACTACGACTTCGAAAAAGGTGGTATGGGAGGGATGGGGTGAAGCTCTCTAACCGGACGGATCGCTCCTTCAGCAGCCACTTCGTCTCTATTGGCAGACGAAGTTTTCGTCGGTGCTGATATGAGGTTTACAATCTTTGTTTGAGCTGAACAAGTAGCTGGCATGGCGTAGCCATGTGTTCACCGAGTTTTTTATTATTGCGTCATCTAGCATATTCGCGACAGCGCCCATGTGTCAAGCAAATGCATATTTTCTTGAGTACTTTACATTTTGAGCTGAAACAGTGCGTTTCATTTTTCCACTGAAAGTAGATTAATTTCATTTGCCCAACTTCTCATAATCGCTCGGGCAAGTAGGAAATCATATGTGTAAACGATATTGTAAAAAAACTCCCTTTCAAAAATATTTTAGCTATTTATGGAGTCAGTGATTGCACGTTGCGCCTTCTTCATATGCCTTTCAAAGGAAGTAATTTTAGATTGAGAATGCTGTGGGTATTCCTCCACAAGAATGCCTTGTTGGGGTCGTTGCTTTGGATGTAGCGTACAAAGCTTTGTGACTGAGAAGCTTTCCTTTCAGATATTTCGAACGCTCATGGTAAAACATCTTTTTTATAAAGCTTCTATCGAATTCTGCCCATGACGATGTATGCAAAACAAATGGAGAGTTCGATTAGACATACATAAAATGACATGTTTCTAAAGTCCTAACAACAGACAGCGTTAGATGAAGCAATATTAATAGAGAAGCAAAATAGCCACTTGTAGAGATCGACGAATTCAACCAAAATGTTGAGTGCACCTTTTTGCAGCAAGCAATTTGTTTCCGGTTCTTGAATTTATTACTTTTTGTGTATATTGAGCGAGCAGCTGCTTTCGTGGCTCGTTGTTTAAAGCTTCACCCAACGGGTGTTGTCAAGGCTCCACTTCATCAATTATTACGTGAAGAGTCACCAAAATTACCTTCAAAAACAGAGTCTTTATACCTGTCCGTCAGGTCATTTCGAAATATTTATTGTTCCGCTATGTGCTTTTGGGAATTTGGGAGTTTATTAGGTATCGTGAAATAACGTTGCCCTCAGTAATCCAGTTTGAACCGTTATATGACGAGTTTTGAGCATTTGAAGTTGCTAAAATCATTGATGCATTTCATATGTCCAGATTTCTTTTCTATCTTTTCTTTGACGTTAGTCTAACGAACGTGTATGATAGAAGGAGGAAAATTGAATGAAGCAACCGGCAAGCACAAGCTTATATAGGGCACTGAAGTACATGAACGTGCAAGATTTTCTAGTTTGACACACTTCTTCAACAGAGGTTGAAAGGAAGCTTCTCACAATTGAACATATTTTGAGTAGAAATGGGAAGTGCAAGTATTTCACGATTCGACATCAATTCCTCGACGTCTTTCTTCGAATATTCGACGATTGTAGCCGTTCACCCGTCCATTCACCTGCTGCAGCCGTTCGTCCATTCATCGAAGGCTTTGTATTCAGATGCCCTTTACTCGTTTCGTTGTCCTTTAGCCGTTCTCTGTTTGTCCTCTTGCTTAGTTGAATAGCTGCAGTTGTCGCTTCTGCGACACTGTCAGTCGGATAATGCGAGAGCGAATTTCCAGTAGAACACATGCGCAGAAAATTGAATCAACTGAAGTAGAGGGCCATTTTCTTGCATGTTTTATATTTTTATTCGTTACCTACGAAACCACTTTGAATAAGGAGACAAACTGAAACATTTCGCATTCTTTCCTCTAATGTTACCCCCAGTTCTCTTCTTCGCACAACTATTTGTATGAACTCAAATGATTCGTCTTTACAAATTCGCGCTAACAGGAAGCTTTTTTTCTATATAAGCATGTTGAAATTAACAGAAAGATGGAGAGGTATGCATGCAGTCTCACCAAACAGAACAGACTTGTGCGCGGTACTAATGGAAGCGACACATAAGGCCAGAAAAACGAATTATGCAAAACAATGCCCAGTAACGCGTTTCGCGTGAAAGCGATAGGAAGTACAATTCCGCGACTAAAAAATTCCGTCTTCCTGAAATACTAGTAGCGACACAATTAGTTCTCACAGGAAATTCAAGTAAAAGTATAGATCTCGATTTCGAAAGACATTATACCTCACAAACAGAGGCTATAGACAAGAGAGTGTTGGGAAGATCGTACTTCAGAGAATTAAAAGAAAATGACAGGTGAATGATTTCGGATAGCAAAATGGAGAGCTGGAAAATAATGCGCGGTATACAATTAGTCACTATAAATTGGTGTCATGAGAGAGCTCATTTTCGATAGGGACAGCGATCAAACGCCCGTAATAAAAGTGGTGCGTTAAATGGAAAGAGGCATTGGATATCCACTTCTAAACAGGCGGTTTTATAAGAAGGGAAAGGTTTGGTATGGCATCAAGCAAATAAGGCCTGTCCTGATTACTGTTAAGTACTCTGTCTGCGTCGTTCAAAAATTACGGTGACTTTTCGAGCAGACTGTTCTGTATGTCGCAGTGATCACAAAATATCCCTCATCATATCATCATCGCATCACTAACTAATGTTCTCACTTGATAATTATGTGTTTAATTCGAGAAGCTTTCGCGTTTTCAGTTATTGTTTTCGCTGATGCATTTGTGATGCATGTCGTTCTTTCTTATTCTTTCGTAGTCTTCGAAATGGTGCAGAGCTGCTTGTGCTAAGGTCGACATCATCAAATAAGCAATTATCATTTCAGATGCTCGGCGCATCGAGCAGTGAGGAGGACGACGACGATCGCTTTGTCAACGACAATGACGACACTTCTGAGGTTGCAATCTTTCGTACTTCTTCGATTTGAAGAGAGCTTCTTGATGGCTTACATGTTTAAGAACAAAGCACACGTCTCGGCATCTGCACCTTCGTAAGGTAACAGTCGACACGAAGGCAAGCAGACGTTTTCGATGTGGATCTTGAGAAGAATGCTGAACAGAGCATAGAATGAGGTCACTTCTGAGGAAAGCAAAAACTCTGAATTTAAAGAAGCGTATTTATGCTTTCACGCTCCGGCATTGAAGCCGAAGTGCATATGTTTGCCTAGTTTTCCTAGCAAACTACGCTATTCCTACACGATTTTAAGCTCATTCGGCTTCATTCTCCCAGCTTTCCCCATGTCAGTATTTTAAACGAAAGTGTGGCGCAGTGCTGGGCATTTCTTTATAGCTGTTTTCACCGAACTGTCGTTCAGACTGTTGATTTAACAAAGTTAATGTCCAGAGTGGAAGAGTTTGATAGCTTGAGGAATATTTAGCGCAATGTGAGAATCAGGATTCTGAGAAATTATCTGCGACCCGTTTAGCTCAGCAGAAATAATTCAGTACATTTCGCGGTACTTTCTTGGACTGTTCTCAAGTAGAGCTCATTCCGGAATTTGAGCGTTCACAGAATCAGTTATGCCGTAAGATATTTACTCGTATTGTTGGCTCTCTTGTTCAGCTAGCGATAGCATTCCGCCTACTGAAAAAACACGTTACCTGCAAAAGTAGCAAACCCATTTTCCTTCCTATATCACCTGCATCATAACGTTCATGCATGAACTCGCTGAATAGTACGCGTCCCATGGTTGCAACCTCAGATGTGAACTCAGTCATCGCTATAGATTAGACAATTCAGTTGCGCAAATGATGAATTGAATCCACTTGTTGGACATGTCCATAGTCGAAAAATGCCCTTCGAATTATTCAGCGTTTTGCAGCAAGCAGATGGTTAGAGAAACCTGATTAGTGATTGCCTATGATTTTCCATTCATATTTTTTGTTAAGAATGCTGAATAAATTTAAATAATCGAAATAAACACCTCACTGCTAAAGTTGAATTATATGCCAACGCTTATGTGTGCCTATCTCAGATTCTCGAAAGTGCACAACGTACAACCATGAAATTTGATAGTTGCGGTCTGCGCAATAAAATGATCTCCACTCGTTTTCATTCTCGTAAATCACCATATGAATTAAGGCCACGACATATTGTTCTATGCAGTTTACATAATTGCCTCTTTCCACAAATGGCTACTTAGATCCCAGCAGTGATATTTTCCTTGCTGAATTTGGAGGCGCGCTGTGAAGAGTAAGCGAAGCAATATCGCATTGATCCGTAACGGACGTTTTTGTAGAAACTGATGTAAATGGGTGCAGTTGCAAGATAGGCGCCGTGGCCGTATTTTCGTTCAGTCGATTTGTTTGTTGTACGAATGAAATATTTTCTTCGCTAGGTGAACGTGAGCTATCTGCTCGAATCTTTTTTCCGACAAACGTTGGCAGTCTTGAAGAACAACAGCTCCCACCTGAGTCCAACTTATGGCACTGGTTATACAACATATTTCTTCTGTATCCTCAATTCTCGTCTCGTTCTTGGTGTTCTGCGGTCTCTTTGTAAAGGTTTCGCATATTCTGTTTTGGCTACTTTCAACATATAGGTCTTTCATGCTGAAAAATGTGCTAGAGAGCGTAAGTTTGTTGTTAAAAAGAAATTAGTCGTACTTGCAACGGCTTAGAACGCTATCGCGTTCCGTGCAAAAAAGTTAGGTGAAGAAATTCATGAGAGAGCTCTGAGAACAAGGAACACTCAAGGTGAAGAAATCCATTAAATCTCGGACATTTCAACAATTTGCCATTTTTCCTTCTGTAGTGAGAGAGATTCAGTTTTTTTTCTATTAAGGGTAGCAGATAAGCTACCTCAAGATGTTTTAGGTGTTCGTAACTTTCTCAGTTTAGGGATGCAATCAAAAACTCACTGAACCCTTGTTTTCCTCACATCGCCGTAGAGGTGGAGTGTAGACGAGCAGCCTGCGGAAGGGGGTGAAAGGTCCGGTTACTCTTTTCCACGAGACATTTTGCTCCAGAAAATTGCAATTCGTTAGTTCGAGCGTCCACAGTAGTTGACGTTAGCCGTTCAAATTTCTCGTGTTTAGCCAACTTATTACCGTTCATTAAGGTCTTCAAATCATGTATATATATATATATATATATGTATGCATGATTTGAAGCTCCGACCCAGGAATGAAGAGCTTCGACGATCAGGATTGCAATTATTTGCCGAAGTTGAGTTTCTCATGGACAGTAACCATAGGTAGCAATCATCGTCATCTTTATCCTTGGTCTTTGTTCAGCTCATCGGATCGTTTAGAAAGGGCGTTCGCCATTGACTGATTGAAACTTACATATTCTTCTCCTTCGAGACGCAAATGCTTTTAGAAGAGTGTCGTCGTTGTTGATTGTTGAATGCAATGCTTGCGATGTTGCCTGATTCATTGCTGAAAAGTGAACAGATGTTCATGGAACCCGAACATTTATGGAGTGGATTTTAAATGAATACTTTCTGTTTATTCACTTGAATCTATACTTTGGCAAAACAAGCAAGTTTTGCGTTCTAGAAAGTATCCTCTCCCTTTCTTTCTTCCACTTCCTTCAAAGCGTTTCTAGTCTCCGTGCTGGCACATATCTAATTTCAGAGGAGGCTACATATCGCACGCTGTTGTAAAATGATGTTTAGATTTTGTCAATTCCTCGTCAGCAATTGACCACATCAGTGTCGCCACCCTCTGACTCACCTGCTCCGTCGGATTCAATCTCGCAGGCGAACTCGCTGAATCGCGGCGATTCAGCACGAGCACGTAGAAATGACTCAGTTAACTCTGGCCTTCCTGCCTTCAGAACGGTATGTAACGAGTCTCCTTTAGTGGATTTCTATCACACTGTTTCCAACATTTTTCACTCTCATTTTCATTGGTAACGCAGAAGCGGATTGACTTCTTAACAGAACCCGTTCTCATTCCGGCTCCTGGTATTTTTAAAACGATTTGTCATCTCTGCAAAGATGTCAAACGGAGTCCAACTGCAAGATTACATTCTTGCATCATTGTTATAAGAAGTTCAGATTACGACGAACTGTTGTGTATCATGTTTACTGGTCCTTGCAATCTTGATCTGGAAGATTTCATGGTTCCTCCTTGCTAAATTAGCGCCAATGCCGATCTTGTAAATGTGGAAACTTCCGGTAACCAGTTTTGTTTTATGTGGTAGTACTCTGAGTATTTTCTCACACATGAAATCCTTTTATCACTTGATGGTTTTTGATTATAACTACTAAATGTCAATGTTTTCTCATGTTTGCAGAGCAGCAGCAGGCAGTTGCACACAACTGCCGTTGTGGGTCGACAGGCATTTGCGCAGTCGTCGCAAGACATTTCCGATGATGACGAAGATTATGCATCGAACGATCAGGGCACGCCGGGACATGTTGCTGCAGATTCTGCACCGAAAATCAGCAAGGAAGAGCAGGAAAGAATACGGTTGTGTTTCCATCCTTCGTCAAGGACTTTCTCTCTTTCTCTTATAAATTCCACAATCTTTTGAAAAGCATATATATATGTATATATATATATATATATATATATATATATATATATATATCAATTTACGTCAGTTCCGTTTTCTTGGCTGCTTACGCAGAGAATTGCTGATGAGGATGATATTGTAAACCAAGCATCATTTCAGGGCGGAACAGGAAGAAGAGCAGCGCAAGAAGAAGTTACAATTATATGTGTTTGTCGCAAAATGCATCGCATATCACTTCAATGCGAAACAACCAACTGATATGGCGAGGCGACAGTTAAAGGCATGTTAAGAGTCTTTCATTACGATTCTCGTGGGTCAAGGAAAGCAGGAACTCCACCAGATATGAGATATTAGAGTAATGGTTTCAAGTGGGACTAAATAAAGGATCACTAAAATACTTCGAAGTAAGCCCAAGCATCCCGAAGGAATTCTTAAGCTTTTTTCCCCTCGCATAAGTTTAATTCCTATCAAAAACGGTGCCTTGTGAAATGTCAAAGCAGTAAGTAAGAAAAATATCCCATAAAGAAAAGCTACATGAAGTAAACAATTATCGACTGCTTGCGTACATCGTTCATACCCTACCACTGAATTTTTTTCTCCAGTATTGGATATCTCTGCTTCAAAAGAATCGGATCGTCACTGCTAGCATCCGTACGACGGGCGATATTAACGACCATTGTAAATAATGGTCGTCTGGAAAATTTTCGAATCTCTGTGAAAATGTTCGTTACTCACGCGATGTTGTCGCTTCTTTTCGGTAAATCGTAAACGCCGATACGATGCTGTGCTGTCTCGGCTATGCTGATGTGCTGCAATCGAGAATAAGATGTGAAGCTCGCTGGAATAATGAGATTGATCGGATCGCTGAGCAGTCGCGCAAATAGTATCGCCACTTAGTTTATTCAAAAAATGTTTCGCATTTGATTGTTGATTCATATAATTCGAGCATGTGGATTTCGTTAAACCGCAATGTTCAGTGCACGTCCTCTGTCTTTCTTCGATTCCTTAACAAGCCGATTGAGGGAGAATGTTTCTCAGATGTTGTAAAAACTGCTTGCAGTGATCATAAAAATTTAAGTAGAAGATGTGTCGCGCAGATGATTTCTGGTTTCCTCAATTTGCTCTTACGACGAGTTCGCTGTTAGGAGAAAGAGACGCATTAGGTGCTCAGAACTACAATCCGGTCACTCTCATAATGGTACATCGTAGTCTCTTAATCCAAAAATGTTTTGATCAACACCTCCAATTACCTGGAGTAGGTGTGCGCAGTTTTAGAGATCAGCTAATTCTATTCAGTGTAGATACTAATACTCTCATTATGAAAGTGGTCATTATAGGTGAATAAGCAGGAGCTCGCGAGGATAAAGGATCGCTTCCAGTCATTTCTCAAAGGGGAGACTCAAATCGCCGCCGATGAAGCGTTTACAAAAGCAATTGAATCGTATTTTGAAGTAAGTCAGAGGATGACACTCTTTCCATATCTGAGAGTAGCAAAAAATACATTAAGTGTATTCATGTTGCTTTATTTATGAGTTCATTGCAAAGAGTAATAGAGTTGAAAAGAATCGCAATTCATTGCAGGTATTTCTCAAGTCAGAACGGGTTCAAAAGGTCGTTCAAGCAGGCGGCTTCTCTCAATATGATTTTAGGGAGGTATGATTCTTCACTTCGTTTCCAGAATTTTAAGCATTCACTTTGCTGGTCGTGATCAGCAATATTGCAAGGCGCAGTAGCAGGATTTAGAAAACTTCCGACTATTTCTTAGCTGGACATTTGATGTGTTTGTGGAGAAAATGCAGTTCTAAGTTAGATGTTACTCTTTTTCCTATACCGAAAACAAGGTCATATAATGAGTAGTTCTTAACATATCTTAATTTGCGCTGACCGTTCAACAGAGGAGGCCCAAGGTGCTCCTTTCAGGTCTGCCACTGAAACTGGAAAGTTACCATTATTTTTCTGCCTCTCTCAGACCAATGCAAACATCAGTCGTAATGAATTGAGTGACGGTTCTTACAGTGATACTGCCGAATTGTTCAAAAAACATTAAATTTTGCACAAGCAGCCGTAAACGAAGGTGCTTGCTGAGTTGTTCGTCATTTTGTCGGCAGAACCGCAGGCTATAGCTCAAGGTGAAGCGTTATGCTCCAAAGAGTGAAACGAGATGCACTACCTTTCTGTAGCGATGTCCTTTGGAAGAGCGTATTGCGCGTTTGCTCCTTTGCTTATATCATAGTGGACATTAAAATCTGAAGAGATAGTTTCAAATGCATGCACAAGTTCAGTTAATCGACGGCTTATTCCCTTTTATCTAAAAATGAGCGGCTTAGTGAAATTTTGATATTCTCGCAGCATCGTTTTATGCCATCTTTTTCGATAACCAGTTTATTTTTGCCGCTACTACGGATTAATGATTAGTGTGGCTAAAGAGAGAAGCCTCATGAAAACGCATCTCTTATCTTTCAAAATTGCATTTAATCATTCGGAGCTACCGCATGAATTCCACCTCATAGCATGCGTCTCGTTCTTCGCAGCTGAACTTCTTTTTCCGTCGCGTTTACGATTTTCCAGCGGTGTTTCGAGTTCCCACTAGGATTGCACTCAACGTTTATCGCGTCATTTCTCTAGAGGCGCATTTTAGAGCTTTTTTATCGTCGACGTTCAGAGTGCATGCATTTTTGGAGATATTTTCTCGCTTGCATCGTCAAATAGCTCAGTCGTAGGCAATGACCAAAGTGATCTTTGTTCGTAGGCAATGACCAAACTGATCAAGCAATTTTTAATTGTTCCTCGACGGTAATCATGCTCTTTTCAGGATTCATTAAATTCTTTCCTATTTTGATTAGTTCGGTCTCGGCATGAAAAGGATGTCAATGTTTATATGGCTTTCTTTCGGTGGGGAGTTCCAACCGTATCCCAGTTTTCATCTTCTCACAAACCACTAACATTTTTCCGGATTTCATTCAAAGAATTTTATCCATTCCGCCTTTGCTCAAAAAGAACCACCGATGGCACTAAGATTCGGAATTGTTTGAAAACCACATCACTTATCTTTTTACGCATCAGTAACATTGAGATTCGCTCACAGATGAGTTATTTCACTTTCGTTGATGCCACTGATGTGACTCCATCTGTTGATTCTTAAATCGGGGAAGGACATATGAAGACCCTTTAGTTCTCGTGAAAGTTTCAATGCTGAGACCGTGATGCATATTTTCCAGTGCATTTCAGGTGTGTGCATTTTTTGACTGGTAAGATGGCTGCTACTTCAATTCGTGTTTCATGAGATTTCTACGCGATTTCTTCTTGCTCTACAGCGTTTTCAGTCTTCGTTCACTGTAGCAGACCTTCAGTTATATTTTCGCTGAACAATTATATCTGAAGCATAGAAATTGTGGTAGCGGTCGCGAAAACAGCGCCAATAAATTGTGTGCTCTCCGTCATGAATATGAAGAGACAAGTCGAGAGGTACGCCAGAGGAGCTCTCACTACATCTGCTTTTGTGTCACACTCAGCTCACCAGAAAGTTTGACAGATTGCAAACTAAAATTGAGATATGCCGAGGATGGCTCATAAATTAGTCGATTTGACTGTTTTCGCATATTTTCCCTAGAAGATTCGCTTTGCCATGACCGGAGCGAGTCATACCGCTGCAAGATGTATGCAAATCCTTAGTGTATTAACTCCTCTCGCATTTGATGAGTCGACGTAACGATGAGTCGTTCTGTGCATGTTGCACTTATCAAGTTTTTCAGCTCTTCTTTAGCAATTATCAGTGTTAATAGATATCCACAACTAAGTTTCAGCTTTAGTAGTTCCCAAAATAAACTGTTTGACGCAAAGATTGGCACATACGCTCAAATATGCACAGACATATCGTCGTCATAATGCCTCTCTGCAGAGCCAACTTGCAGAAACCTATTAAAACTACCAGCGGACGCCATTCTGCTAAAAACTCCTACTCACTTTCATATTTGCAGTTCTCTCGCAGCTTCATTATGATCCGTTCGTGCCTCATCTGGTTTCGATTCTGTTTGTTCTACCCTCGAATATTTCAGACAGCTTCGTTTATGTGTCACCAAACAGTGTTTATCCCATGTGAATGAATGCATGTTGGTAATACAGGTGTTTCGCTGCAATATTGAGAAGAGGATTCGCTCTTTACCAGAAATAGATGGGTTATCAAAAGACACTGTGCTGAACAGTTGGATGACCAAATTCGACACGATTATTCGTGGCGACGAGGACACGCTACAAGCGAGGCAGGGCAGGTTGTTCTTTACGCAATATTTTATGGATCATGACAGTGGCCGTATAGTGCTATATTCAGAACTGCTTTTTTTCTTTCATATCTTCTAGGACCAGAACAAATGATAAGGGTGTGCAAACTGAGAAAAACGTTGGATAGAATATTGAGCATTCCCAATGTCCTCTAAGGTAGTGAAAGTCTCCCCTCTGGAATCAGGAAAAGGGTTCGACCCGAATGATGTGAGTTTCAGGGGGGGACGCAAAATGTGGACGGGTTTTTATTCATTACATGCATTTGTTCGAATTTATGTTATACAGATGAGTTATTTGTTACACAGGCAATTTCTTACACATCTTATCCTGTTCTGGAATGCTTTTGCATTAAAAGCAGGCATAGCTGCAATTGCTCTAATCAAATCTGAGGCCATATTGCGGAGATATTACCGGCTGTTGCAGCGCTGTGCTCCATGCTGACAGTTTGGATATCGGGCATTGGTCCCGTGTTTGTGACGCGCCTATTCTTTCAAGTTTCTAAGGTTTTTAATTTCTCTCGTCACTGGGAAGCATCAGTTGGCGACGTCAATATCCTTCGGATGAGTGGGTGGTGGGCGAAACTAATAAACAGAAAAAAATTGTCCCTGAGGATTGCGCGGAGTTGCAGTTTTGGTCGCTTCCTCTGGTGAACTATTCTTTGAAAGTACAGCGTTGTACATTGTTAACTACGCAGACTGGCTCCCCACTCAAATTGCATTAACTTTTTTTGCGTTATGGACAAAGCCTGAAACGTCTGGATCCGTTAAAGCTTAGCCTAATTGGCAATTCAAAAGTAGCACTGACGCCAACTGAAGGACCCTACGCATGAATTACAGTGGCACTTTTCCGCCTAAGATTAAAGCCATTCTCGTAAAATGAAAGGCCATTTCAGCCTTAATTAGTTGCGGTTATCGTGGCAGCTTCCCGCACTATAAATTAAACGGTCACTGAATAGGAATATAGCAATAAATGGAAAGTCGAACAGAATAATTCTATATGCAAATGAGGGATCATTTTGCAGGGGACGTTTAAGAGGGGTTAACCAATCGAATGCTGATCTCATCCTCCTCAAAGATCAACTCTATGATATGTTCCAGCAAATTCTTTCCGTAAAAAAGTTCGAACATCAGATAATCTTCAATGCCTTACAGGTGATTCGTTTCATTCATTCCGTCGCCGTTGTTCTTCGTCTATATTCTCTGCTCGCGTACATAGTGATATTGTATGAGTTCCTATATTCGGTTCCTCTCTGTCTTCATCTGGCCAAAATGTTGTTGTCATAGAGGAACGAATTGGAGACTCATATTTTCTGCGATTTCTTTTGGAATTTTTCCATGAGTTGCGGAAAACCGGAGATCTCGAAGATATGCTCTTCGTTTCTTTTTTCCGTTTCATTTGCATCATATTTCACTTTCGTAAACCTCAGGGTTTTATTCATGCTCCGCATGATACTGACCGCTTTCCAAGTGTGAAAAATAGGAAGAATATATCACGCAGTGGTCAATCGCCTTCGGCAAAACGATCAACGAAATTTTTTTTCTGCAAAGGTTTGCAAGGTCATCTGAAGTAGAGGTTTGTTCCACAGATCGATTAGAAGATGGGAAATTCTAACTGCGAAAAGTAGAAGTTTCTTATGTCGCATTTGCATCGAAAAATTTTGGTTCAACAGATTCATCATCTTTCTCACAGTAGTCACTTTTTTAACCCCTCCTCCACCGGTTGTCCCTTTTGCTAAAATTTGCTTGGTACATCGAACTCGGCTGTCTCGTTGTCCAAAAGCTAAGCTGGGAATTATTTGCCTCACCAGTTACATCCGTAGTACCGTAAGCGTTTTCAAAGTTACTCAAGAATGTCAACACCTGAAAGAAAATCTTCTGCACCTGTGAAGTTGATGAATGCGCTTGAGTTCCTAGCAGTTTTTTTGCAGCTGGACAATCCAGATGAGCAGGCGGCCGCGATCAGGCGTGAAGTGGCAACCAGGGAAGAAGCTCTTCGGGATATGTCTAAAGTATGTTATCAGAAATTGCAGTGGGAATGAAGGGTGACAGGATTGCAAGTGATAAACAAATAACAGAGGAGAAGGGACAGGTGCATCATCTGCAAGGGAATCTAGGTACCAAACTTACAAAATAGCGTCTAGAAAGGTAACTATCTTTTTGCCTTCATTTTTGGAGGAAAGTGTTATCTGAAGCGAAGAATCGATTCATAAAAATCCCTCATATGTTGAATGAACTTGCTCTGTTAGCATATTGGAGGTGGATTTTATCTTCGGAGATGTGCAATATTGCAAACTTTCTAACAAAAAATTTGGTTGCATCGATACTATGAAATGACATTCTCGAGCTTTCTTCAACATTTGTCACATCTGAGTTGCCCTGCGCAGCCGCCATAGCCACCTCATTCTTGCCTCATTCCGAGTTTACCACTTCATGGCGATTTCATGATGCTACCGTTCGGCCATCCGCTAAGTAGTGGTGGTCAGGTATTTATCTAGTTTGAAGATGGTCTATATGACACAGTTTCATGATGTCAATGGATGCTTTCGTTGATCTCATGATACCATCTAATCAGTGGATGACGCTTCTTTGACTTCATCTCGGCAGATTATTTGCGTTCTTCCTCTTAAGTACCCTTATTTATGCAGCAAACAAGTGGGTTTTTTCGGTTCTACGTCTGTACTGAACGAAGAAAAATGAAAATGTGTGAAAATGAAACGTAAGGCACCATTCCCTTTAAGGGGACGATGCAGCTCAGTTCACAGCAGAATTAGTGTTGAACAAATGAAATACTAGAATTGATAGAAATTGCAATATTGTGGATAACAGCGGATTGCCCGAGCTCACAGATATATAGGGAGGACGATTGAAAAAAAAAACGACAAAAATTGACTCCTTTGAGCTCCTGATCAGAGGCTCCTCACTGGTGGTTTAGCACAGCACGAATGGCGAATTTTAGGTCGGGCAGATTCCTCTGATCTGCCTAGCTCCACCTTCAATTTCCTCTAATGCATGCAGCGTCACCTTTCTTCCATTAAACGTATAGTTTTTGCCCCTCTGTTTCCGCTGGATGTATCACCGCTTCCGCTTGTCATTGGCGCCGCTGAGGCGGTCAGTCCTCTTTTGCTACACGCTGGCTCCAGTGAGCTGCTAAGATGCATCTCACGTTTCGCGACAACGTCTATTCCAAGAGACCACATTATTAAAAAAATTCCTTCGTTATCCGCAGTTTACTTTTTATATGAAGCCTTTCGTCAGCGGCATTCACATTAAGGCCATACACGTTCCGATGTCGTTGGAAAAAAGATCGCCTACAATGGTTTCGATTACCTACGCTTAATCCTTCATTTGACCTGGCGGCGATGCCATTTGCTTTACCGATCTAAATGAAAAGCTTCCTTCAGTGAACAAAAATAACTTTTGAAGGGAACACGAAAATCAGAGGAGGTCGGGGAAATATTGCAAGCATGGAGCTTCTCAAATTTTGCATCTCTCAGTTGCGGCAATGTGTGCTTTTGCATGCAGATGCCAGCAGCAGCCACTCACCACAAGGAAACTTCAGATGGGTGGCAGCGTATATATTTTCAGATGAAGAAGTTGATGCCGAAATTTGTTGTCAAGGATATGGAGACGTTGTTTATTGACGAAACGAGACAATCGATCAACCTGTTGATAAGTAACCTCGAATCGGTGCCTGTAACGCCAAGAGGTCAGACTGTTGGGGGAAGAAAGAAAGATTCGAAAGGCCGTAGCAGGTACGACTGAAACTAATCTCGTGACCAGTGGATTGAATTTCCGAAAAATAAATGAGTAATTCTTCTATATTTACATAACGAGGGATCGTTGTCACTATTTTAAACTTTTTTCCATGAAGACCAAAAAATATTTCCAAGGATTTTTGCGTCTCATGGATGCGCAATGACGCATAGACGGTGCATTACTGAGTACTGAGATATCACTTTCATGTTGCAGCTTACTGCAGTGTGTGAGAACCGCTCACCAGCGTTCTTACAAAAACTTCCAAATCGTGCAATTTTGCACGGTGCCTGTTTTTCATATAGTTATGGATTGAATGTTTGTAGACCTGTACGACTGAAATTTTTCGGTCAATTTTGTTTAAAGGTTTCCTCAGAACATAAACGCAGTCTCTTTTCTCATTTTTGAGTCGTCAGTTGTGTTCTTTGAATGAAGAACTTTGCTGCTAAAAACAACAGTTTTATTTTTCAGCAGTTCTGCTAAAGCGAAAAGGTTATCTTTTCATTTGGGGATAGTGGTTGAATCTCTTTTTTCTTTGGGGAGAACCATATCGGTGTTCAGCTTTTCTCTGATGCACTGCTTCTGAATCAACTTATCCGGTGACTGCATTTTTCGATCTTTTCGACGATATTTTCCCACGATCCAGATTTCTAATTATATCGTTTCAAATAATATATGCTCTCAAAAATAACGTTGAGGATATTTCGAAGATTTCATCAATCGTCGAGCGTCTATTGATGCAAATTTCTCGAGTGGATATTTGTTGAGTTGTTATTAATGATAAACGAAACTGTTATGAGATTAATTTTGAGGCCAATAACATTTTTACTTGTTTTCAGACAACAGAAAACTTCATTTCTTATTTATCGTTTAATTATTCCTACACATTCAATTTATTATGCTCACTGGAGAATGCCCTGAAAATTGATCATTTCGATAGTTTCCGCTGCCGAGGGAATATTTCACCATCATTGCTTCTTTGGCCGATATTCTATATTCTATATCTTTATCTGTGACAGTGTGGTTCTTAAGTAGTTCTTTGCATTTCCGTTCCTTCTTTGGATGGTCAGTTTTGTTGTTGATACAACACTGCGAAAGGAAGAGGACAAAAACGGCCTCTGCATGTGAAAGGGTCTTGTGCACGACACAGGAAAATATTGAAAGAGTGATTGATTGCAAGCGATGGTGCGTGCGGCACAATTTCAATACCAGATGGTTGCGTTTGCTGTGTGTCAGGTAGATGCTTCCCAGAACACCGCACCTCAGTGGTTCCTTCCTTAGTTTCTCCTCAAAAACCAATCTTTCTTAAGTTTGTTGTGTGCCGAGATGTGATGAGATCAACGAATATGTTGCTCTGAAAAGTTTGTGCTAAGAGTAGTTATGTGTACTGCCAATTAAGGTACGTCAAATTTGTGCTGCTACTGCACTATTCTTTATCACAATAAAGCACTATGTTTACAGCAAATATTACTCAAAGTACGGTGGATTATGATAACGTTGGGAGAGGTTCCCGT
Source organism: Parascaris univalens (assembly GCA_037576465.1). Lineage (NCBI taxonomy): Eukaryota > Metazoa > Nematoda > Chromadorea > Rhabditida > Ascarididae > Parascaris > Parascaris univalens. The sequence continues at coordinate 40,905,371 of CM075173.1, read as the reverse complement.
ACAGTGTCCTTACAAAAAAAGACTGACGCATTTACATCATTGGTTAGCTAATAATTGGTTTTGCACATTTGCTAGCATTATCTGGTGCGAGTTCGTCATTGAACGTCACTAAAATCTGTGAAGCGAGGAAATATGTTCGTTTTAATATGGATGAGTCGGAGGATACACTACCTTCGTGGATCGGGAATGTATTTGTAATGAGGCCTGAGAAATAAAAAAACAATTGCAAACAGCTTCGTTGATCCTGAAGAAGGGAGGAGTTTTTTCACCGTACTGCAAAAGAAGTAAGTGATGTGCAGTGAGAAAAGTGTTACGTGCTCAGTTCGTAGTTGTATCTGCAGCTACTATCGCCCACTTCTAATAGCTGCATAGTTTTAGATCACGCAGCATCGAAGATCTCTCTCTTTTCAACAGGTTTGATTTCTGTAGAGCACAACGCTTCCTCATGTGTGGTGTATTGCACGTGCTTTCAGTGCTAATTAGCAGCGAATACTTCCATACAATTATTACGCATGTTACTATCACCTAAAATTATTGTGTGTTCTTCTCTACTCATCGCATTCCATTGGTGGCGTTGGCGTGATTAATGAACTTAACTGAAGGGAACCCATCGCAGCATCAGAAGCTTAAGTAACCGCATCGAATTCCCTAACAGTTGTTTATACTGTCCGCGAAAAACTTGCTGGACATCGCTTCCTTCAGGAAATACACTGACAGCATGGTCTCATCGACGTTTGTAGTAGCCGAATTCTATCCAAGAAGATTGCTCGCAGTTTTATCGGTGTTTTCTAAGTCAAAGTCTTGCCTATGTGTTTCAGTTACGCTTTATCTGTATTCACTTGCAACAGCTATAATTATATCACTCAACTTTCCCAGTTGCCTCAATTCGACCATATTTGCTAGAAATACAGTCTCTTTCATGCTCTAAAAGCAATCTTTCCAAATCACCGTAAACACTGAAATTGTGGCGTCGAAGAGCAAGAGCGAAGAAACAAATGTTTTCAGCAAAGGAAGACGCTGAGTGATCTATGTAATATGCTCGCTTCTTGCGCGAACAGTCAGCAAAAATGATCCACACCAGTAGGTGCTTTCGTAAGACCATCAGAGTTCAGCGTCCGTAACTCAGGAGAGGCCAAATGCGTAGACCCGACGTTCGATACTGATAGGAAAGATGTTTGCAAAAATCCGTAGCTCTGGTGCTTCAAGTTGTTGCATGTTGGCCGTTACAAATCTCTTGTGCGCAGGTGGTTTCCATTAGGGCTTATAGTAGGTTTTGATGAAGCATTACATAAGGTCTTAATCGTAATGTGCTTAGTCTGTCTCTTTCCTAATTGCATCCGATTTTGCTAGTTTGATGATGTTTCTAAAATTACTTTTCGTTGCAATTTCTTCTTCCTTCATAGAGTACTATCCTCTGCGAAAAAGCACCAGTTGTTAGGTAATCAGTCAATAAAATTCAATTCATGCGATCCATTTATGGTCTGAATATGCACATTGATACATCATGAAACATCCCCTTTAATTGCGGAAAAAATAATTTGAGGTGGTGAGTAACATTATTACAGACAGTTTCACAGTTTAAATGATCGAGGGAGATTTGATGAAACGGATACTTGATGCGTCTGTCGGTGGGATACAAGATGCAGTTATATTTCGCGGCTTTCGGGATTCCCGAACTTTACCAATTTTCTACTCAGCCTGGCATCTTTCGGCTGGAAATTCCTCCTCCATTAAGCATTTAATCAAGAAATTTTATTGCAATCCTCGCTAAGCTGACAAAATAGTGCTATACTGCTCGTTTTAAGCGAATCATGTACACGTTTACAAAATGTCGTGTGGCAATTGGAAAGCTGCTAATGACTGTGTCATTCCAACTTTCTCGGAGTACCGCGGTGACATGAAACGCACAAGTTTGTAATAAGAGGAAATTTCGGGAAGTTTTTGCCGAATGTGGGGGAGGAAAGTCAGGATTCGCATCTTGTAGTGTCGAGAAGAACGCAGTCGTCTAGTTGCCAAATTTGAATTACAATTAGAGAATAGAAATTTCATCAGTGAATTCATTCAGTAATTCAATGTGAACAGCAACTGCCTCCAGTTAGATAGCTCACCTCAAAAGCTTTATGGCCATAATATACTCTTATTATTCTGTGGTTTGCAATGGTGGATGCCGTCTAGTGAAAGTTCTTTCGAATCATTAAAATGTTTCCCACGCGTCTGGAAGCGTCCTCAGTTTGAAAGGGGAAGTGAACTTATTATGGCAAGTGAGGTAGGTGTTGTTCTGCATTCTAAACAATTTTAATTTTTGTGAGGGAAACGTCGCGGAGGGCTCATTTAATGCGTTTGATTTGTGTGTCGCCCTGTGCAATGCACTACAATTTGTGGTTGTTCTTTTTTCTTGACCTTCTTCTTCGTTCTCTAATTAAATGCATGTATGACTCAGTCATTCTGTTCGATGTTGTTCAGCTTGAAAAGGCGTACAAGTTCGAGTTCCTTGAATAAGTGCGACAGTGACGATGATGTTTCTTTGACGAAGAGCGACGTCGTTCTCTCATTCAATCTGGAGGTTAGCGAAGTGGATTTTTTTCGAATCCAGAAATTACTTTATACTCGTTTATTAAACAAGTGGTCACTTCACTTGAACATCAACTTAAAAATGAGACTTTTATGTGTTTGTTCTTGTAAAGGCTGTATGCATAAAGTTTTTTTTGCACTTTCTCCTCAGTATCTCTAATCAAACTTTATCGTCCAATTTTTTCGAATTGCTGCTTTTATACCTGCTACAACGTGCTTATTTTTCCACTTTACTACAAAGTTAGTGTAGTATATATTTAAAAGATTTCTATTTTTTGGTAATGTTTTGCGTTGACGCTATTGGCATCATCTACGAAATCATTCAGAATGACCGTAAATCATTGTATGGCTTTGAAAAATGGCGCAGAATGCATCCGTTGCTGATAATGATAACGGTATTCGTGTAACCGAGTGCCCATTAATCGTTGACTGCTTCACTTGGGACAGAGGTCAATGCCACAAAATATCGTGCATCCATCCCTAACAGCATGCAACACAGAAAGTTGCATCATGTTCTGAGCACCTTATTAAACGCAAATCACGAGGAGTGGCTTCCGATAAAGTCATCTTATTGAAGGTTGTTGTGATGGAAGTTCAAAACCTCAAATCGATATCGCCTAACAGGATAGTCTATTGCACAATGGAGGTGGATGGCTGCTCGAAATTGCAAACCGACCACGCTGAGGCATCAAAACCATCGTGAGTGTAGTGCCTCAAATTCCAAACGATGAAATGATTGTTTACAGCGGATCTCCCTAAAAACACATTCTCATATTTTGGATTCTTTGGTGCCTCTCAGTTAACTGATGACTCGCTCTATTCCTACAAATATTTGCTACGAGTGAAGATCGGTTTTCAGACGTATTTCGAGCATTTGCATGCTTGTTGTCTATGTGATCTGAAACTTTAACTAGGGAACATCATACCCAGGCTGAAATAAGGTGGCATAAGATGGCCATCTGCACTTATTCCATTGCGATTAATCGAATTTGTACAATCTTTGGTTCGTAATATATCTTTCAAGCAACTTTCTTTGTTCGGCTTAGATTCAGATAGCAGTCATCATTTTTGCTTTGTCAGTTGACAGCGAAAATATCTCTGAGGCGACTTTCGTATAGTGTGCTCAATGCAATAATTCTCTGTATGATACCACACATTTCAAATTCCGGGCTCATTGAAGCGAAAATTCTGCCCACTATAATTTACATTATGAAACTGTGAACGAATGTTTGGTTTCAGCTTCATTTCCTGACGACGGCTTGGAAGTTTTTGCAGAACGGTGCTATGGCATAATCACGTTTGATCATTACCACATTAGGCAGTTTTCGACATGCCGTCCAGCAGTTCTGTTTCCAGTTAGTAGAAGCAAATGATATGAGAGAATAAACGCGAATTTATAATCGCTTGGTGCAAAAGAAAACAGAACGTAATTTGCGACAGGAAGTGAGAGTTTAAAAAATCATAGGGCGATATGAGAAAAGCGAGTTTGTGTGAGGGATTTGGAAAGTCAGTTGTATTCGCAGTGAATCGATCTGTTGCGATTATTACTATAATGGTGTAGGCTGGTTTTGTTGATTTTAGCCTTCTCCGTATACGTACTGTATGGCGACGCCTAAATATTGACATACTCTTGGTGACGTATAACAATAAGAGGTGGTGTGGAGAACGACAGTCTCAGCCAGCGGAATATGTTTATGGGGGTTTCATCTGTATTTGTCATCTTCGACTGTTAAGAGCGCTGATAACACCCGTTTTGATTCTGTTATTGTCGGGAAGCGATTCCTCTTTTTGCAGAAGCTTTTGTTTGTTCAGTGTTTGATTTGTACAAATATATATTGTTTGAAATTGGACGCCTCGAACATTTATTAATTTCTCTGTTTGCAACAAAATGAAAACATCGAAAAATGTTTTTGTCTTTCATGTTGAATGCAATGAACCGTTTGCTTTTCTGACCGATAGTTTAGCACTACAGGAAACAGATCGATATTTTTGTTGGTGGGATGAAAAATAGTGCGCTTTTTCTTTTTCACTTTAAATTCATGCGAAGATCGCTTTTGCGAGTATTTCTCTGTGCAGGATTGAAGTTTGTGCAATCTGTGGACCAACGGAATAAAATCGAGTACTTCAGATGGGATACACAAGGCGACTTTACCACGAAGCATCCTTTGCCAACCGTGAAAGTGAAGTTGTACACAGAAATTAAAAGTATTGTCGCATTCGAAGACAAGGAACTTGGCAAGGTATGCTGGCTGGAAGCGTTTTCTCCCCGTTCAATTTATCTGTTTAATTCAGTAACTCTTTAGAGTGCAGGTATTTTTCTTTCTTTGCCGCTTTAACAAATTCTGTATCTGCCGAATCTACTTTATAAGCTTACAACTAAAGCTGTAGAATGAGTTGTAAGTATCATGCAGTTCATCTACTTCGCTGACACCATACACTGCCACTCAACAGTTGCGCCTGTGCAAACAGAGATTTGGAAACGGATGAATAAGCTTGTGAGTGACCGAAGAGTTCGAAATGATCCAGGTGATGTCTTTGCGGGCGATTTCTTGCCCGTTAAGGCGCTATTTCATTTAAGCTGTGGGAGACCAGGTCTGTAGTGCTCGCTAGCAAACCGCTGGAGATGCTTTGTTTGCAGCTGCAAATAACCTCGCTATGCGATTGTTAAAAGTGGACTCAAATGTGGCGAATATTCGAAGCACTGAGGTTTCCACCTTCCTTCTTTCAAATGAAGAGGAAGGAAACCGTGAACCTTTACTATTTCGTCATAAACATGGTAAAAGGATTGTGTTGTTAAGGTTGTAATCAGACCAACACCAAATTGCTCCAGAACACCTGAGTGGTACAAAATGACAGTTCCAAAGAACAGTACGGATCAGAACCTCAAGATCAGGATAGCTATTCGAATTGAGAAGCCACCCAATCTGAAATATTGCGGATATTGCTATGCCATTGGAAGGATAGCATGGAAAAAATGGAAGAGGAGGTTCTTCTGTTTGGTGCAGGTATCTTTCTAACATATCTTACATAACTCTGGGAATGGTCATGCGCGCTGCTGTTTATTTCATTGCGTATTTCCTCGGCTATTTGTACGATATTAGTAAAATACCTGTAGAACAACCAGCATCCATTATCGTACCCCGTTCATTCCAATGAACACCGAAGATAACTAAAGCTTTCTTTTTCCGGATAATTTATTCTTTGCATCGCAGGATGCGCTGCAGCTGCTTCGGTGGAGGCAATACGATCAGATGGCTTTTTTAGCACAATCGGTGATTATTTTCTGAACTATATAGGGGTATGGTCTACTTCGCTGGCGAATCAGATGCACTTTTCGAGGGGAAATCAGACCTTCTTTCATGAACACACGCATCTAGCTTTAAGAGTCTGAGCACTTACTGCAGCAGCATTTGTTGGGTTTTACTTCAGTGATGAAGCAGACAACAGAGTAACCGGAGATGGCAAGAAATACCATCCAAACAAAACGACTACGTTGAAAGTTGAGAACTATGCTGGCTTATGAGCTAGGTTTGCTCCTGAACTAATCCACCAAAACTTCATAATATCTCGTTCCCGATCTTGCGACGCTTTCAAACTTGCTTCGAAAGCTTTCATTCACTCTTCAACCTTTCTATTCGCCTGTGTATGCGTCAGTGTGATCAGGTTCAGTGAACAGCAATGGAGAAAATTTGCGCTCGTAACGTTTGTGGCTATTGCTGGTGCCCCAAAAAACGAATAGTTTTTTGGAGGCGCCAACGACGAAATTATCTTGAGTGCGCCTGCTTTATTTGTTGATTTCTTTGCTTTAAGGTTTCGCAGTATGCGTTTGCCATATGCAGTTACCGAGAGAAGAAGGCCGACCCCACTGAATTCATACAACTGGACGGATTTACGATCGACTATATGCCGGAACCCGATCCCGGTTCGTATTTTCACTCCTTCACAACTTCAGTATATGTTTGCATTCTGAACGCGCTTAACTCACCTACACTACGACAATGTGCTATAAAATAAAGCAGAGTGGTTTCATCGATATTCCACTGCACGAATATCCACGAAAAAGTGAAGACTTCATATTTATAGTGCGGTAATAGTTCCCTACGGATATTTCAATTTGAAGACGTTCAAAAGACAAAGATAGCAATTTCGAACTAAACGGAACATGAAGTTGAGATATTTCTTTGTGCAAATAAAATATCGATTTTTAAAGATAACCAAAGGCGGGCATATTATAGCAGAGTAAATTAAATCACTCTACCTTGAATATAAAGCACTTTCACTTGTGTCTCGAAATAAACATCATTTCATCTTAGCTGCGCATTTCAGTGCTCAATTGTGTGCACGAATGCTAGGTTCGCCTACCTTAACACACATTACAGCCAGTCCTAATATGTTTTGGCCTCCAGGCTCTATGAGACCCATAATCATCTTTTGCGCAAATACAGTCTCATCCCTACCTTTGTGTTAGGAGCCATTGAATGCTTAGGAAGTTCTCATGGTCAGGTTTATCAGTATAAATTCAGCTCCAGTATAACTTCATTTCTTGAACCCTTTACCCATCTCGCGTTTTCCCCTCTTGCGTTGGAATTTTTATAGTGCAATAAATGAAAACAGTTTTGCATTGTGCTGAACATAATATTCTCTGACAGTGAACGACGCATTCACGAAAAAACAAATTACCTTGTAAGTCAGCCTCCCGTCCTGCTGTCTCATATTCGTATGGGCACTGTTGAATTGATGGGTCGGATGAAATTATAAGCACGAAGAACTCGTATAATTTGTAGAAAGTTGCAGTGAAGAGTTTGTATTGGACACGAGAAAGTTTTTGCATTTAACACGAAAATGAATTATGCGTACAAAAAGGTACAGAATTGCTGCTGCTGTTATAGAACTACCTGCTCATATCTTATGGCCGCATAAAACCTCGAGAATATTGTGAGTACGAAGTGACCGAAATTTTTCCACTTTTATCTGTTGCGTGTTGAAGCAGTCAATTCTAGGCGGCTGGTGAAAGCTATAAGTGGAAATAAAAAGCAAATAAGTCTGCATGTTGTCTACCGTGTATACCTCACCGTTGTAGTGAAATTTGGAAGTGCTGCTACAAGGTTTCAACTCATGTTGGAGACTATCCTCTACTATAATCTAACCTTGCTTTCGTATCCAACTGGGGAAGTCGATAGCGGGTGATTTGCTGAATGAAGTCAAATTTGATGACGTATTTGCTGATTTTTTTCCTTTTTTTGTGTTGCAGCGTTTTTGAAGAGTCTATTTCAGAACTTTATAATCAAGGTGGCAAACATTTTTTCACAGCCATTAAAGAAGGTGATGAGCTGAAATTTGCCACAGACGACGAGAACGAAAGACATCTTTGGGTACAGGTGAGCACTTCCTTTTCTCTTACTGCAGTCTTTACTAGGATATTTTACTGTGTTCCAAAATAGTAACAAATTGAAATTGTCTTTATTGCCGTCGACACGTTAAATATGTGAAGCGACATTAGGTTTCATGCATGCTTTTTGATGTATTTGGATTCATGCACTCAGGCTCATTTTCCATGTGGAATCCTCGTTCGTTTGGTGCTTACCTTTTATAATGTCAAGGGCTAAAAACCTTGAAAGCAGGAGAATGCCGTGCAGTTCAGAGAGTTCGTCATGAGCGATACTATCAATACGTGTCTGTTATTTTCAGCATTCTTCTATAACTTACTAGTACATAGAATTTTCCGCTGCAGCCTCGTGTTTTTCATGCTTGTCTAATCACCGACTACTCTCACTGAAAATATCGCGTTCGGCTTCCATCCACGTTGCCTCTTTGTTTCAGTTCTTTTGTTTGTTGCAGGCGCTGTACCGTGCAACCGGTCAAGCCTATAAGCCAGTGCCACCGAAGCAGTCATCGGTCGTACCGTCGAAAGCGCAAGGATTCGCGGACAAAGCCAGCAAACACGGCATGGATGAACTGATACAGGCGGAACCACTTTCGTTCAATCACGATCACCTTTTCAGCGAGCTGCAGTCACTTACTCTTGACTTCCGTCTGAATGAGCCCATTTGCTCACTGGTAACAATCCTCTTTGTTTCAGCCACACAGTAGCTTGTTCACTGCCTTCCTCTCAGTCCTTACTATGTTCGCAAAATAGTGAGCTATTTATTCATCTATGTGTTCCTAGCCACAATTCAATTTGTCATGGATTTCTCTAAAGATCTTTCGTTATATCCGTCTAACGTTGCTGATGCTACAAAGTAAGGCAGGTATCAGATGCTGTGTACAACGATCACTGTGCACGAATTGAGGGAAGGTGAGAGAGAAGTTCAGGAAATACAGCATTTCAAAGTAGGTTGGATTTATGCTGGTGGAATCAATTTCTTTCCATTCCGCAATTGTTTTGATGCATCGAAAGTCGCTTCCTTGCCCATTCCTTCTTCTTCTGTGCAGCGCGAGTAGTGCAAACGGCATCGTAAAAGGACCCTTAGTCTTTGTTACGGACGCAATATGGTGGTGACTTCTATGTCCTTACCGCATGCAGCCTTAAGCTATGCGTATGCCATTTCTTGCAACCTTACGACTTTGAAAGTTACGAGCCTTTACATTCTGTGTGTTATTCGATCGTATCGTTGAATATAAGGTATCGATCGCCCTTTTGAACCCGAGCTGTATTGAAAGCTTACGGGCGGAGCTTTCATAGGCGTTGGCTCCACGCGAGTCCTTGCGAGAGATGTTTAAAAGAATTTTTATGCCTTATTTCATCTGTATGCTTTTGGGCTTGCAGCGCCCTCATCCTTACCCCAGTATGTGTTTTCAGTCAATTTTATTCCCGTCATATTATTCCTCAATGCTAATCACTATTTCTTCTTCCGTCCTCTGTTCTTCTGCGCTCGCACTTTCTTTTTGAAATAAACAGCTTTGCAGCAAAACATATCTGTTAAACACCCGGCCTCTTCTCTCCCATCCGGACGACCGCACTCCGTTCTTGATCGCCTTCTTTTTCACGTTGCTGAAAAATATCCCCTAGTTCGTTCGGTGATAATTCATAATGGACATCCGGTCATCCTTTGCCAAGTTGCCTGTTGATTATTGCTCATCATTTCTGTATTTTTTACCACTGCTCCATTCGCTGTATACGTCGCTAGATTATTTGTTCGCCACACCCATTGATCTATATCGCCAAGAAGTAGTTCCTATCACCGTTTCAAATTGGAGCATTTTAACGCCTTGTACATATTATTCAGTCTTCACGTAAGTTTGTTACAGGGTTGGTTTTCACCTGGACAGGTATTCGTATTGGATGAGTATTGTGCTCGATACATGGTGCGAGGATGTCATCGTTATGTATCACTTCTGAACGATTTGCTCAATAAGGCTGATGAGGGCCACCTCATCGATCCTACGCTAATGCACTATTCGTTTGCCTTCTGTGCTTCCCACGTTCATGGCAACAGGTTCACAGAATCCATTCACTGAAAAAATTTCCCGAAACCTGCCAATCATATTCACCTTCGATAACCACACATCCTTCAATAAATATCTTAGTTACATTCAGCATTAGAAGAGGAGCTGGAGAATTTCACATCCTTTACTAAAGATTGATAATATAGGAATAAAGCAGCACTAACGTTGTTCGATACCAGTTCCTTAGCTGTCGATGAGCAGGTTCTATCGCAGTTCAGTGGAACGATGTGTAATAGAGGTATTGTTGATGCGCCAAAAGTTCTCCTTTGTTTGATGAGCAGTGAAAACTCTTTTTGTGTTCGGAAACGAACATGCCATATTTCACGGGTTCTTGGTTTGAAGCGGCGTTAAGCCAATAATCCATTTTGAAAAGCTGAATCCCTGAAGAAGAGCGTTACTGGTATTCTTGACGAATGACAGACTTTCTCTAAAGCTCGTAAAATGCAGATGAGTGCATTATTTTTGGCAACAAACTAACAGAAGAATAGGCGCGTGGAATTTACTAATTCTGGACCGAGAAACCAGTTTTCTACGAAAGAGAGGGCAGAGAATTGGAATGGGCATTCATGTAATCATCTGAGCAGCAGTAGTATTTTTCGTAATATCCTCGATTTCATCTGAATTCTTACCTGTCATTGCCTCACTTTCTCGGGAATTCTGCAAAAGACTAAAATTGGCGGCTTATTTCTGAGGTTTTTGCGTGATATTTTCGGTTATACTTAACGGGCTAACATATTCGCAAGAGGTAATGGGCTTTGGCGAGTTGTAGTATGACTGACAGTGGCGGTTTTGTGTTTTCTGATACTATTGTTTCTTGGTACGTTTTGTTTTTCTCTGGTATTTTCTTGTGTTTTTTGTTCAGGATTCCTGAAGGTGAAATTTCCACCCATGAGCTTTCATCGTCCATTTCTACTTATTTTTTGAAAATCTAGAAATTTTGCGGCCATAAAGAAGAGAAGGAAGGGGAGGGAATGGTGAGGTAGGAGCATATACCTGGAAGTAAGGTCGCAGTAATTCTGCATCTCCGCGCAATAATAAATGTAACGAAGCCGCAAACATTGCATAGTGATGTGAGTCTCTGTTTTATTGATGTGGTAAACAAGTTCCAACAATTTCCATGTTCATAGAGATCATTGAGGAGATGGTGTGGATGGCAGAGATGTGCAATTGTGTTTTATCGTTGCAGGCCTGACGGTGTCGGAACTGTGACACTTGAGGAAAAGGAGAGATTTCAAGAAGTAAAAGAGAGGCTGAGGACCTTGCTGGAGAAGCAGATCACTAACTTCAGGTTGCAAGTTGCTTTGCATGAAAATTGAGTGGCTTCCTTGTGCAAAAAAATTTGAACTGGAAGTAATGTGATATTATCCGCATCAAGAAATTAATTCCATGCAATTATCGATATTCCCTAACTTGGCTTAAAAGTTCTTGGGTGCACAAAGAGTAAGTATTCAACGAACTGCGCTTTCGTATCCGAGGTTAGGACGCTCCTGGCTGATAAAGGAGAGGAAATCCCTTGCTATTTATCTTATTTCTTTGTTGCGGCTATACGTGAATTGTCATTTCAATAAAATTACTTATCTTCCGTACATCCATCTTACCAAAAGAAGAGTTACAGGTCCAAATACGGCATGTTTCGCTTTTCATGGATTTTTAAATGAACTTTAATGGACCATTTTCATGGACCATACACTCGCCTATTCCTCAACTCTTTTCTCCGAAGTGGAGGGGGGAAAGAGGGAGGAGAAGAAGAGGACACACACTTTCAGCGATTTAACGGACGCTTCCAAAAGTAGCTGAGTGTGATTAAAAATAGCCATCGCAGTAAGAGGTCTCGCAGCATTCATTCACGCAGCCTTTCCAATGGCCTTTCTGCGCTGCCCTTCACTGTTCAATGCATGGCTGCACTAGCGATCCGTGCATCCGGATGCCGTCCTCTGCAGCCTGTTTTTAACCACTCTTCAATCGCGTGCGAGTTTTGATAAACGAAAATATAGCGCCCTCTCGCTAGATGAGGATAATGACGCAGGAATTTTTTTTCTTTCAGACAACTTACTACCTGCGATTGTTTCATTTTCTATATAGACAAATGTAAGTTATTGTGAATTCGAGCAGACAATTTGGCTGTAGTTTGAATTCGTTCTATCTACGCCGAGAAAAGGTCTTTTATATTGGAGCTTGATCCGGCAAATAGCAGAACGTCAATAAGTTGCCAACCTCGCTGCCACCGATTTCGTTGTCTTTTCATGCGGCAAAGGGGACACTGCAGTAAATAAAACGCTTTATTTGCACACAGTTGATCGATGCGGATTTATTCTAGCTGCTCATTCGTCCGTTTTGAAAAAAATTCTCCAATAATTGCACTTATTGGTGCTGATGTTGTAAAATCCCATTCATTAATGAATTAATCTGCTTGCTCAAACCACCTCATCAGTTAATTATATTTTCTTCAGATACTGCTTCCCGTTCGGTCGTCCCGAAGGAGCCCTCAAAGGGACTCTTTCACTCCTCGAAAGGGTATATCATTTCTCATTTCTTTTTCAGCAGTTGCGTTTCTTTGAATTGTCATCGCAGGATGTTCCTTAACGTTGCAACTGGGCAGCTACATTTCCAAGCAGCGTGAAATATCCCACCAACCTCATCGTTTTACCTCAGCTTTTCTAGAATTAGGTGAGAACTGTGGAAGCAAGAGGAAAGATTCTAGGAAATGATTTCCGATTTTGAAGGGTAAGAAGCCTCGGAGGCTTAAACACCTTCAAAAATTTTTGCAGTGGAACTTCTTCTGAAATTGGTCCTCTTTCCTATATTTGAATACATGCTAGCTTAGCAGGTGTTTTTCAATGAAAAAAGGTAAAATTCCCGACCGCTTAACTTAAATGATTTTAATCCGGAAGAGAATTATTTGAGCTGCATCTAGCTCATCTAATCTCTTTTAGTTGGAAGATTAAAAGCTCTCTGCATGTGTAACATTGTTGAATGGGGTTAAGTTTTAAAAAAGTGTTTGCCTTCGGGTAGCGAACAAATGAGGATGTATTCCATTCGAAGGTGTTGATGAAAGACGTTGTGTCCCCAGTGCCTCCCGAAGAAGTACGCAACGTGATAAGAAAATGCCTTGAAGACGCGGCATTGGTGAACTACACTCGCATCTGCAACGAGGCGAAGCTTGAGCGTGAGGTTTTACGCCAAGGTTATTCCAATACGGTTATGCATGCACTAACGTCGTGAAACTGCATGCATTAGATTAATAGACATTTCACGCTGATTGCATAACATCACTTACTACGCTTAGGTTACTTTATTTTTTGAGGCACTTCATACTCCATTTACCTCAAAATTTATCCAATTTTGTCCATGTTTGGAGTGAAACTCTTCAAGGATTTTTAAAAACATGATGTGATGTAGTATTAAAGTGTGTGCCCAGTCGGCCCTATGCTAATTGGCGAGCAGTGGTGCCCCTGTTCATCCAATGTAAGGGTCACTCAAAATTCTCCTAGCGATAATCACTTTGAACTACTACTATACAAATAGAAAAGTTCATCGCCTTATTTCATAGTCTCTTATTAGCAATTAATACAGGACTGATCCAAAATCTTTTCGAAATGGACACTATTGAGAGTCACTGATATGAAAAGTGAAAGCACTTTCAGCAGCCTCTTAAAGCGCACCGAGCCAACTGTCACGGTATTTTACACTTTTTAGGCTAATTCGTTGCCGAATCATCTAAAAAGGAGTGCTGAAACAAATTGCAAAAGTACTCTACCGGAGTTGATTTGCATTTTATTGATTTATCAAGAAGACGACTAGGTGGAGCAAAATCGTGAGAGTGCAATTAGTCACTGGTGGGGTGATCGTTCTGAGAATAAAGAGAGAGAGAGAGTGGATAAGGTAGCGGCACCTGTTTTGTTTTGTTTTTTTTTGTTCATTCTGCAAATATCCACCTCCCCTTAAGACGATGAAAGGTGAACGTATTGTTTGCTTTGTTGGGGAATGACCGTTTAATGAAATGTATGTTCACCTGTGTCGGTTTTTAGCTACAATCTCGCCTTCCTTACTTATCAAGGCTCGCTTTCTCTTGCTTTATTTGAGTCGGAAGGGCGTCATCATCTCTTGCAGTTTTTCTGTTTCTTTCTGAAAATGCCTCATTGCAAATGTCATATGTGATGACCAACTTGATCTAATGCTTGAATGACGCCTATCGAATTTCATTGCTGTAGTTTTTTTGGTCGCCGAAACTAAATTTGTCGGATATTGGCGGAACGCACAACGCCATCTGACATGCTCGCTTCAGTCTTTTATTGAAGCGAAGCAATTCTTGTGGCTTCTAAGAATTTACCTCAATTTGACGTTAAAGTCGTGTTTTCCATAATTGCACAGTTATCTGCAGAACGCATGGGTGTGGACGTGAGTCCGCAACAAAGAATCGAGGATATGATACGCGTCACTGAATTCTGCATTGATCTTCTCAAAGAAAACGAGGAGCATCATGGCGAGGTAAGTGATTATTCTCTTTAAATGAATGATGAATTTCACATGTAGTCAGTGATATTTTTCTTCGGTGTTAATCAATTCCTTCAAGGCTCTAACAGCGGCAAGTTTCTTCTCTTAAGTTTCATCTCTAAAAACGCACTTTCCTCTCTTTTTTGTGACATTACACAAGTTATCTGTTGATCGTTCATTTCTGTATCAAAGGATGCAATTTCTTGATGTAAAAATGATACTGATTTTTGTTAATATTTCAGCAATTTCGAGGGGTGAGTGATTATATGACGTGAAGGAGTTTTGGTAAATGATTACTGCTTGAAGTAGAGCACAGACAGTGGGATGCTGGAATTGGACGAAACTCACATCCATATTCACCATTCCTTTCGAATGCAATTTCCTCATGCAGCCGAACAAGCATTTTGCACGAAGTCCATCAAGCATGAAACTCACAAACTCTCTCGCTTATACGGCTGTCTAAAGAATTCAGTGCTGATTGCGAGAATTCATCGCCGATTCTTTTCACTTCAGTCCTTGAACGTTTCATGAAAACATGTCTAGATTATAAACGATTGCTGTTTAGTGAATAGTGTTGCTCAATCATAACTGGCTGCTCTTTTGCTAAAATCAGATATTTATATATAACACGGAAATTATGTACGCTAAGGGATGCTGTTAAAGTTATCGCTGCATAAAGCGACGCTTTCTGCAGTAACCAGGATCCTAATTTTCCTGATTTTGAAATGGTATTTTGGAATTTGTTTACTATGCTTATTATTAGAGTCCCGTACAGTATCTTAGCCATTACAGTTATTAATGTCCAGACTGCGGTCATTCATCATCAGAATATAGTTGATTGAATTGACTTTTCCTTCAAAATGGAATTGAAAACGATGCAGCCATTCATCCGAATGCTAAACAAAGAATCGTCGAATGCCACTTCAAGTCAGCACTGTTCATCCTCATTATAATCTCCAGCATCTTTGCGTTCGTTAGCGCCGATCTGCACCTCATAATTGTATTACACTGCCTATTAGTTAGAACGCTTTCGACGTTAGTTTGTTGCGCTAGTTCAGTCTCATACAACACGCATTGTTTGCATTGTCGTGTGGCTTTTGAAACACCTGTCAAACGCTTCTAGTTATAGAATTGCTTTTTTAGAGATGACCTCTGCCTTCAGTCTTGAATTGTAATTCAGCTCACCCACTCAGTCTTTAGTTTGCGTTAACTAAGCCGCATGGTGGCAGCGTTCGATGAGAAAGCCGGAGTTAGGTCTAGTTCAAATAGAATGTGATCGAATTTGATTCCAGTTATGAGTCCTTGCCAATATACCCTATCGGATCGTCAGGGACCGTTGTACGACGAGGACACTAATTACTCTCCTTGGCGTAAGTAATGTATACTCAGAAAATGGTTGGCAAAGTATAGGAGAACGTTAGTTTACAGTATGAACACATTTATAACTAACATGCCTACATTTTTAAATACTGCAGTCAACTTTGTTTGTAAAACGTATGAGAGAAAAACTAGGTGATTTCATAGTGTCAGATTATCGAAGGAGCAGAAAGTGCCATTTTTTGATCAAATCCTGCATCTAAGGTAATAAGTGAGACCTTCTGCATGCCTTAGACCTTTCTAACGAGGGAAGCATAGGTCTCATTTTAAGGGAAAAGTGTAAGTCGCAAAAAAGTTTGAGAAGAAAAGGCAAAAGAAGGAACGAGCGAAAAGCAAACTGGAATTTATGAGAGAGACATATGGCTCTCCTCCTCATGTGAAATAAAAAGCGCAAATATCCATGCAGTTATGAGAAAGAAGACTTTGTTCCTCTTTCCCTTCACTGTGGAAAGCAATATGGAGGATTGTCTCATGCACGAGAATGAAGGCGTAACGCCTTCGTAAATGCAAGAGAAAGGTGCAGGGCGTTTCGATTTGTGGAAAAATGATCTTAGTGATCTGTTTGTGGCAAAGAAAGCCATTGGCACTGCACCATTGAAAACGAGCACATTCTGCTAGCAGTTTGAAGGAAAAGTGGTCGTGTCATCTCTGTGCAAGAAGAAACTGCATTCGCGAAAACTGAATAATATATGAGGGTGCGCCTTGTTCTAATTTCGAACAGCGCGTATGTGAGAAACGATATGAACAAATTTCTTCATAATATCTGAATGGGTTTCTGCCCGCCGTTCTGACAGCGTAATAAAACTGTTCGCGTGACGTTCGTTGAACATCCGTTTTGTCTTTTAAGAACCCCCATTTATGGGCATTTTATTATTTCAGTCAGATGTGCAGTGATAAAGTGAAAATACGTTCGTTTGCGATCCGACCGCGGAATCGAATAAAGAGATGTGAGATTTCGCCCCCTCCTTGCGATCATGGGATACACGAAATTCGGTTATGAAGGGCGCCTCAATTAATCAATGAAGCATACTCAAAGTTAGTATGGATGACCTCGAAACGTTTTGTCCGTCAGCAGTGAAACGTAGCAAGTTTTAGGCATCTGAAGTAGTCTTTGGTAGAGGACGTTTCGCTACGTAAATCAGCAATTTATGTAAATTTCCTGAGAACACTCGAGTATTTGGAGTCATCTTAACTTTAAGCCGCATTTGCCCTGTTGAAACTTTTAAAAAGTGCCTTATTCATTCATCATTCACTTGCTTTACGCAGCTGCGTGATTGTCCGCAATGCTTTTCTGCGCCCCTTTGCTTGGAGATGTGCGAGGATTTTATCATTTCAAGATGTGTCGCAACATGTCTTGATTTCATAACACAGCATCCATATAAATATATTTAAATATATACCGATATAAATATATGCCAATATATATATATATATATATATATATATATATATATATATATATATATACATATATGTGTCTTTATATATATGCTTTCTTAACGACGCAGCGTTGAATAGGTGGTTTGAGAAGTTATGCCTGTAGGATGATTTACTCCGCGCCTAGCGATTCAGCTCTAAACTGCAGGCGGATTGCGTCGGTGAGGATCAATTATTTGCAGAGAGCATCCCTACGAAAACCATTTGTTGATGTCCACAACTTCGTGCATGAAACACTCTTAACTTTGTTAACGACTTGATTATTCATTGGTGTATAATGAATGTGGCAATCGGTGTGCCGTTAAATATCGTTTCATCTCTTAGTGGTTTTCTTCAATTTCACTCGCTTCACAATGTCCGATTTCAGTGCATTTTTCTTTCCACTCGGAAAAACAGTTAATGTTAGCACATTTCAGCCCTCACTGTTTTTATGGTGAATGCACATGCATTGAAATTCTGGAAGAATTCTCTCAGAGTTCTACTCGTGTCTGAAGAAGGGGAGAATGCGAAAATTGAACTACGTAGAAATTCGGAAGTGATCTCTGTGTGGTTTTCAAAATATCACATGCACCTGATGGAAAAGCTGAAGCGATAAGGTAACTGTAGTGACGACGTACTGACCACTTTCTCTCGCCTTGATATTCGTAAAGAGATTGGAGAGATTCTCGCATATTGTATAGAAAGAATGCCGAAGCGATTAGCTACTGCAGCTCCATTCATCGGGCATGGTTGAGAGTGGAAATGTCGTTGCATGATTTTTTCGGGTACGTATCAAAGTCGATTTAACTAATTGAATGAGATTGCGGAACTCTTAGGCACCTTGTCTTATTCTCGTTGTGGTTTACACGTTCGAAATGTTATTGCCTGCAAATGAGAATCTTTCATTTTAGCAGATAATATATGAATGGTGCCGCTGATTTTGTGAAGTTTTGCTGTGAACAAACAGCGAAACGCTACGAGAGAGAGGCGAATTTACAGAGTGGTTGCTGCATACATGGAATATGCTCATACATAGTGGGGTGGGGATAGTGCATTACTTCTAGCTACTTGCAACAGAAGCGTCGTTTGAGTGTTTACGCACAGGCGAGTAAGCATTTGTAGATTATTATCGCACCGCTGCATATTTAGCACCGCAGCGAAGCACTTTTACATGAGAAGAGGAGCGGCAGTTTGTTCGTGAAATAGTCTTGCGATAATTCGTGCACTGCAAGTTGTTCAGATGGATGAACGCAAGCGTCGCCCCAAATTCCTAAAAATATGAATAAATCAGCTTCACAAAACTGCGCCTCATCACATTAGTTGGTGGAGATATACTAGTTGTTAGGCAAATTCACCTTGTTGACCGCAAGCGAGTCATCCGCGTAGGAAATAAGACGGGCCGATAGCAAGTTAAACGGATTTCATCGCGCATCATTCAGCACAATCCGCACGTTTATCAGCTCATAAAGAATCGTATTGTCTGTGGTCCGTTCCGACCTCCATGCTATTGGTTCCATGCTTTTGGCTATAGTGGCTTCACTTGACAGCTCAAGTGCATTCATCATCCCTGAAGATTTACTAAACGCGTGAGATGGAGTTATTATTCAAAGTTGGAGCCGTAGATTAACACGCAGGTGTGCACAAGGCCATTCACTATGCATTGCAAGTAGCAATCTCTTTGATTGTATCAGTGCGTTGGTTTCATCGTACGATTCAGCGTAGCAGTGACGTGGTGTTACAAATTCACGCATTCAATCTCCGCACTCTTCTGGCACTTGTCTTCCTCTCAAACAGAGCTTCTTTGTCTTTGAAGGCATTCGCTTGGTTCAGCGATCTTCTCGCCGATCACTCGGAAATATTTTGGTCACTCTACTCGGTGGATCTCGATGCTGCACTGGAGGTGCAGCCACAAGACTCATGGGATTCCTTTCCCCTCTTTCAGCTGCTCAATGATTTCTTATGCAGCGAACGTGAGTTGTTCATTTTAAGCGAACTATATGAAGGCACCTTTAATAGCATTTTATTAGGAAATATCTCAACTTAAATGAGGTGATTTATGTATGTGCGAGTTTGATTAGTAAAATTGGTATGAAGTGTTAAGTTTTAAGAGTTGCAGTGCATTATATCATTAGAGGCTCAAGCAGTCTGGATGATTCGTTCGAAAACCCATGAAGGGATTTGCTTGTTGGTTTGCTCACACCGATTGAGCAGTATCACAGAAATTAGTGATATAAACCTTTTTAATTTTGCTGCTTGCATTCCACCATGAGATGTATGGAAATCAGCCTAATTTCCCGATAATTCAACAGTTCAGCAGTGCCAAAATGTCTGATCCTTCGCTCGAATGTTCAATGTCGGAAGATTTCATTCCGAAAGTAAGCTTTTTATAGATTTGAAATACAGTTGTCTTCTTTCAGCGACGCTTAAAAATGGTATTTTCCATACAAAATTGATCCAGCAGTTTTCACCATTGGTTGTTCGATATATCGACCTGATGGAGCATTCGATCGCACAATCAATCGACAAAGGTTTTGCTAGGGAGAAATGGGAACTTCGCAAGTGAGCTTACGTTAGAATAATTCCGAGACGATTCCGAGCTTTTCCGAGCTTTTCCATGGTTAAATTGTTGAATATCATCTGCTTGTTTGGAAGTTATTTCAGTGCAGAACGACTGGAGGTGAATTAAGCTAATCTGAAGCACAAATCCTGAAAGAGCCTATAAGAAGACAGTTGCAGGGAAATGTGGTTGAGTTTTCGTGCAAAAATGCTACCACTTGCTTCACAAAATTATCTTAATTTTTTAACTAGCAATTCACCGATATTTTTCATCCGTTGTTCTCGCCATGAAAGCTTGTACCAACACTCTCTTTGCAAACCTTCCTCATTTGTTTTCTAAATTAGGATTCGCTTCACCCACCTCAGACCGTCTGTTTTGCAAAAGACCTTTAAGTTATGCTCACACTCCTCCCTCTCCTGTTCCCTCCTGCGGGCTTGAATAGTTGTGTTAGTGAAAGCGTGAAGGTGGTCAATACTTTTGAGTATGTGATAGTTTGTTTCCAAAGGTTCGTCAGACAATATGAAAAGAAGAAGAAGAAAAGAAAAAATAATAGTTATTATTGTTACAAAATTAGGCCTACGTCTCCCTGTTGTTGCGCGTTGTCGACTAGGTCGCCGCACGTTGTCTGCTGTGTGCCGTAGTCAGCTCCGAGTTGACGTGTGGCTTTCCTGATCCACCGTCGGCTGTCTCTTTATCCATTGGTGTCGACCCAACTGTGACAACCGTTGGAATTGACTAATCAATTTACTGAGCTCCCGTTTGCCGCTACTGGCGTTGTGGTCACAATTGTGCCGAGATGGTTCATCTTTTGATACCACGATCAGATTCTGTTAGGCAAAGAGCTGTGAGCGTCTAGCCACCACTTTGTGAACCACACCGGAAACTTGGGTAATTAAACCTCTGTTGTTACGTACAAGCAATAAAACGAGAAGAATTTGTGTTTAATTTCCAACTGCGTGCACAACGGGATAAAAATCAGGCGGAAAAAACTCAGTGGTATTCTGCAGGTAACAATTAATTGTAAAGAAAAATACATATATGAGATCAAATCAAAGCCGAAGGAATCCCAGGTGGTATTATATAGCATCAACTCAACTAAAAGACACATTTACGCTATTTAGTTATGAGCGAAAAGCAAAAAAAAAAAGAAAAAATATCGAAGCGAAAATGAGAGTCGTAACTCCGACTCAAATCTGTTGCCGGACCTTTGGGCTCATTTATGTAGCCCTTTTGTTAACGTCGTTTGATCCTTTTGGCCCGTCCCTTCTATGACTGACCCCAAAGATCGCTTTGCTAATTTGACGCCTATCATAACATATGTGATCAGCCCGTCGAGACGCTCATTAATGCATCCATTAATCACTCCCGCAAAACGTTTGTAGGCTTAAATCAACTTCTTCTTTGTTTACTCTTTCGCACATAACTTCTATGATGTGCCTATGTCAGCTTTGTGCTGTCGTGTAGTTTAAAGACAAATCACTGATCCCCCTCCCTTTGTTTGTGCCCTTTCTCGCGCAGTCGCTACTGAAGTAGTGGGCGTGTTTCTCTCTTCAGCACTCTTGTCCACACATCACATGCTTTTCTGTGTGTTCCCCGCATCAGGGGATTGTCAGCACCTCAAAATTATATCCATCTTTACCATTACCAGGGAATTATTCTTTCTAGCCGTTTTTATCAACAAGATGTCTCTGTGACTACATAATCCGTTATGCGTTCAAAATTTGCATCATTTGCCAAATAGGAGGAGAAGGGCATATCTGGATATATCTCTCCTGAAACATCTCAACGAATAAAGTAGCGATCAGAGGATGAAGCAAAAAAATTTAAGAACAAAATAGAAGAAAGGAGATATGAGCACTTCTCAAACATTGCTAAGCTTAACGGTGAATTCAGTAAGGTCGACTTGTCATAGGGATGGCTGTGCAACATCCGAGGATATCTACTGGAAGTTGGACGCTCTGCAGGGATTCGTTCAAGATCTAAATTGGCCCGAAGAAGAGTTTGCGAAGTATTTGCAAGTGCGGATGAAGGCGTTGGCAAGCGAGATGATCAGCAAGTGTGCGAATTGGCAAGGATTCTGAACTCTTAATTGTTTGAGGTTATTCAAAGGCGAGAGGTTGAATTTTTTGAGCTCTTTCCAGGTTTTTCACCTCCGGCAACCGAATAGTTCTTTAGTGCTGATGTGGCTTTTTTACGGATAAGAGTATTTGGCGACAGTGGTGATGAAGTGGTGCGTTTAATCGAGAAAAGTACCAACAGCTGTTCCGGAAATTTTTAAGAAACACTGTTCTGGATTTCGTCACATTCAGGGTGTTAGCCTTGAACATGTGCAGTCTCGTTGTTTCGTCGATGTCAGCAAATTTTATTTTTGCATTCATAGTAACTTTACTCCCATCTCTTCAGCATAATCGAGAGTGTTATTGGCGTTTTAGGTAATATCGGAATGCGAATGAGAGGGTCCATGTATCATGAACTTTCACTGAGCGCTGTACCCTCAGTTTTTTTAGCGCTCCATTCTGTCTTCGCAGTGGCTAGGGCGGACCACTTGTGTAGGGGCGATCGCTGTTTCCGAGCTAGAAAGAAACATCTGTCCTCCCGAGTTCCCGTCTGGAGAGAACAACTGCCCCATGCAAGGACACTTCTATTCATCTACAGTTGTTTCCGGCATTGTGTTGACTATCGGGGCAGAGCGACTTCATGGTTAATGCTAAAAGCGTATAGTTTTCTAATCCGTTCTAAACTATGTTCTGGATTACAGCACTTACCAGTGCTTCGATGGGTTTATGCAACGGGCACGAAAATCCACTGATTATGTACTACCTTCGGAAGTTTGCGTTATGATCAACGTTATATTTTCGTCGAAATCACGCGCTACTAAGTTGACTATCGATTCCGGAGAGGTATCTGCTTTTAGTTCCGGCAAATATCTTCAGCCTATTGCTCAGTAGTGATCACATTTCTCCGATCTGTGTGAACGAATTCCCCTATTCCTGTATTTATTGGTAGGATAGTCACTGCTACTGACATAATCAGAGTGACCAGCGACGAAAGAGTGCGTTACATTTCGACAGCTATCGGGAACTGAACCTGCAGTGGAAAACATGCTAGAAGTTCATTTATACATTTTCGCGAAGAACAGAAGAATAGAAAATCAGCATAGTTAAAGGAAGATGAGATTTTTCTATTTATGATTAGCATAAAGGGGGAAGGAAGGGGGGGGGGGGGAGTAATTATGGCCATGCAATTTTGCAGCAAGTGATCTTGCCAATCTTCGAACAACACT
This sequence comes from Parascaris univalens, assembly GCA_037576465.1. Classification (NCBI taxonomy): domain Eukaryota; kingdom Metazoa; phylum Nematoda; class Chromadorea; order Rhabditida; family Ascarididae; genus Parascaris; species Parascaris univalens. The sequence continues at coordinate 40,882,227 of CM075173.1, read as the reverse complement.
TCCTCGAATATTTCGTTAACGGCAACGCTCAGTCTCGAACATTTTCAAGTTGTAACTGATCTTGCGGACTGCATAGAAAGTGGTTGGCGGCAAAGTTAGCAATCATACATTCTTTTGATGTCATCGCTTCGCTCTTTCTAATCCCACTGACTGATTGCCATCAACACGGAATTTTCGCTGCTGCTTCGGCTGTCCTGTCATTCGCGCCAGCAATTGCGTCAAATTCCACGAGTTGATCCGAAGGTAAGCGAGTGTCCGAAACACTGCGGACACTGCTGTCATCAGTTATCGTAGAGAACGGTTCAGTGAAGGGAAGTGGGAAACGGCAGCGTTTTCGTCATGGTTATCTAGGAAGTCAAATTAGGCTTGCCGTCACACTCGGACACTCATATACGAACTAATTAACAGCCACTAAACATTATCAGTCATCAAACGAATATCTGATGTTGGATGCTGTAAACAGGTACTATCTGTGTCGCGATGTTTGTAACGAAAAACTTCTAGAAATACGATGGTTAAGAGCGTAATCTTCACAAATTGCAGTATAAATATCAATCGAAATTGGATGAGACATTGGAAACAATGCTGCGGGATATGGAAACTTGTATACATGATAAGGTTTGCAGTTTTTTTTGCAACGTTTAATGACCGGAAGATCCCCAGTGCATTTTAGTGTTATGTTGCGATCAATTTGGAATATTCGTTAAAAGACAAGCGAAGTCAAAAACAGCTCTTTTTCGTGTCTTTCCTGGCAGAGCAAGAAGAATTCATTATTGCCAGCTGGATCGGCATAGAACTCAAATCATGGCTACTGCTGGATTCGTTTAGCGGATGAAAGCGCGGAGATATTTGTGAATTGAATGCTGAAAGCCTTGCTGTGCACTTATTTGTTTGTGCATTTCCGTTGCATAAAGTTGTTTTTTGCCAATATCTAGCGGGTTCTTTGCCAATATCTAGCTTCGTTTCCGAACACTGCCAACTAGGTTCATTAGTAGATGCTGGTGCTGAAAATTGTGGGAATTTACCTCATTCAAACGCGTGATCCTTTTTACAGTATCAGAAAAAAAAAACTTGATGCATATGTCCTCATTTTGTTGCACATTGGATCGCCCTGAAGGTCCCAGTTTTGCTCGTTCGTATTTTAGATGAACATCTATCTATCTGCACGTTTGTTAAAAAGTGGCCGGTCCTGCGGACTCAGCTCACGAAAGTTTGCTGCAGTCTTAAAATTAATCCATTCTATGATTTTGATTTTCTGCTCCCCTCGAAATCAGACATCCAGTCATGAGCTGCGAAGTGTTAACCGTGGAAAAGAAATATTGGAGAGTTCGGCTGGGATCCCAAGAACTTTTGGAGTGAAAAATGGAAAGAAACGAAAGGTAGATGGAAATTTCATTGCAGAGAACTGGATAGAGCCGTTGGCTTAGACATTCCTCCCTTGTTATCGTTTAGGAATGATTTTAAGCTGTGGGAGCCGTCTGAACAACTGCCCATTATTATTTGTTTCAGTTGTTATCTGTTTTGGAGTACGTTTTATCGAAGTTGGCACGTTATGATGAGGGAAATCCTATCGGAGCATTACTATCAATCGCGGTATGGAGTTTGTTGTTGTTTTTTCGTTAATAAAGTTAGCGTAGGCATATCGACGATGGAAATGCTTTTGATGGTTGCATTTTCTTAGTGGTCATCAATTTTATCTAAAATAAAATTCAAAAACCGACACTTCCTTTCCCTTACTTCGTGAACTGTGCGAAGTCATTGGGGAGGGAAAGGAGCCCCTCAAATTTATTCTCTTCTTTTTTCACTAGTAATTCCAAGCTCATTCCGTTTTCAAAGGTTGCATTCGTTCAGCGAGTACAAGCTTTATTTTTCTCTCAGCTGATCATATGCGATCATGGCCGTGGTTAATTTTGAAGAGAAAAGAAGCAATACCCCTGCTTTAGCAGGGATAACAGGAAACTTTAGTGGCTGTGACTCAGGAGAACATCTGCGAATGCTAATCGATCATGAACTAATAGGCTGACATTAAATTGTATTTTTCCTCTTTCACAACGATTTATTCATGAGTACTGCCGACGAATTTCGTTGTCCTGCGCAGAATGAAGTCGTTTCCGCTCCACTAGATCAAACTGATATATGTTGTAGCCGAAACCGACCTCAATATTCAACAAGATGAAGAATATTGTTGGCGATCAGGGAATTGCGCATTTAACCGGTTCAACTCCATCAGCGCCTGCAACTCCGGTATGCTTCATCTTCCGTTCACTCCGGCAGTTCAATAATTTAATCATTTCATTGTATAGTGCTATTTAACATCTGCCTTCATAAGTTCGAATTAAGCTGTTATAAAAAGATGAAATACATTAAGCATTAAGCTACAAAATTTAGATCTCTGTAGCAAGTAGCTGTAACTGGTGCCAATTTTCCTAATGAAATGGGGATGAGATATATAAGTTTAATGCCTTTTGATATCTCTGTTCCGCGGAGTCGCGCGAGGAGTGAGAAATCGTAGACATCTGCATATGCCGGAACAACGGCTCCTGCAGTCTTCATCAATTTCATGTAGGAACCACGAGTCATAGAATCAGATTTCTGAGAAGAGACGACCCAACAACACATCACTTGTCGCACTTTAGGGAGCAATGTTAGAGTAAAGTTGTATAAGAAAGAAAATGTTATGGCTTATTAGTGTAGTTGTGTCGCTGATGTTACCGCAGCAAACGCAATCGATGAGGATTAATGCGGTGACCTTCATATTTCAACGAACCAGAAGAGTGGGAAGCATTCGCAACATGCTTTCGCCCTTTTATTTCCTCTTTTTACTTGCCAGTTCATAGTTGCCATTGGCTGTATAGTTCTGCTTATATTTTGCACCAAGGACATCATCTGCTGCCAAATTCTTTTCATTTCTTATATTTTTTCATCACATTACGTCTTCGGGAACGCAACTTTCAAGCTCTTTTTCTGTCAGTCAGTATAAAACCTAGCAATTCACAAAAGGGAGTCATATCTGTGTGTGTGTAAACATATATGATTGTCCCTCAGCTATTAATTCCTGTTTACGAACCAGGAAATCTCTGATAATTTCAATGGACAGAACCTGTGGCCGATTAACGCGATATTATCTCTAAGGTTTTGACTAGCCATCTTCTATTCATTGGCATTTGAATATTCTCCACATTTTGCAAGTCAGATTTGTTCCATCATAGCAGATAAAATCCTTCTGCACAGTAAACTTGCACAATCAGCTGATCGATCAGAATAAGGTTTTTTGGTCAGTTTTCGCTGTTCTTCTACAACGTTGTTCTCACAAGTGATATTATGGCGTTGTCTTGTAGACATATGAACGAATTTCCTAAGCAAAGGAAACCTCGAACGGGGTAAATTCAGTTTAGGACGGAATTGAAGGCAAGTCGGTGCTTAGCATCAAGATGGGGATTTTGGCACGACACTGATATGGAAAAGATCAGTCGCATACTCTCGCATTTGAAAAATGCATTGAACGTCGAAGTGGCGAGAGAAATAAAGCTGTTCACACTTTTATTAGTTAAATAAAGAAGAGCATAACGGAAACGTTATTGGTGCGTTCTTCTGTGGTCGTGGCGACTTCTCACAAAGTTGAAGCAAAAAAAATCTTCATACGACTGTTAATTTGCTTATCTCAGAAATTTCCGGTTCACTTTCACTACTTAATTTCCTTGATGTTTCAGATTGGCGACTTATGAATTTAGACAGTATTCTGCGCAATTCGGCCCCTCGTAAAAGATAGTGTTGTTTGAACTCATCTGTTTTGTGGTGACAAAATGTGGACGGCTATTTAGCATGAAATGAAATCTAACGTGAAGAGAGTACTCTATAGCAAGAGGCGTGAAGTGATAAATATATTGCCGGCTGAAGTATGCAATGCTATGTGGTGCAATACTTTCCCGGAAGTTAGTTTTTGAGTTCTGCCCATCAGATCATCTAGCTGCGTAATTTGCGAAAAACTATGCAGCAATTCGCAGTAGTTGATTTGAAATTTGGTAGCGACTTGCGTGGATCCTCGGCCAAATTCACATCGTTTTGCGTAACGGTCAGTTGGCCAGAATTACATAAAAGAGATTTTTTGAAAAGTGCCTCATGACTCAAAGGTTTCGGCTAAGATACCGAATTTAAGCCCTGTAATTTCTGCTGTAACTGCTGAAGAGCTTCGAATTGTCTTTCACTTTCACTTTGTAATTTTCTGATTTTCGTTGTCTCAATTCTCTAAACATTTCTACTGTCTAATGAATTCTCTCAGTCTTTTGTTTACTGATGATTGGCATTTCAGAACGTTGCCCAATTTCTCGTTGAAACGGTAGTTTTATTTCTGTAAGAATAATTTAACCATGGTGCGAGGCCCTGCTCTGGATTCAGGCAAATCTTTGCGTCAATTTTGCAAGGGTCAGATCTAAATGTCGGAGTTGAACATGGTTCCTTCCTGCACGACAGTCTTCCATTTTCCCGACATCCGTTCTCAGATGTGTCCTTTCTTCTGCAAAATTCCGCCGAATAAACTATTATTCGGTGAGATCTGTGCAGCGCATAATTTTGCGCATACCAACTCTATGGTTCCAACTGCAAGGTGTAACGGAAAGCTTGACCGTCATCAAATTTGTGGATTAGCGAATCATACCTACTTCCATTAGAATTAAAGGTCTTCTGTCATTTGTTGAAGCCTGAAGGCACCTTAAAACACGCAATTTCATTATGCAAACACAGCCTTATAATCGTTTTTTTTTTGCAGATTTAGCAGTTGGGTTTCCAGCAAAAGTTCATCACTGCATTTTTTTGCTCCAATATGTTTGCAACATCATTTGGCCCAATTAGTCGAGATATAAACATATACACGCTACGCTTTCGTACATTCGGACTTGTGTTTCCCTTACTATCCTTTTTACTTTTTTGGCTCATTGGCGGCATTCCTTGACCCTCCCGTACTCCACTGCAACACCTACAGGGTTGGGGGAGCTTGTAATTTGCTTAATGGCCATAGTATACGCCGAAAGATGAAATGGAAGTTGCAGAAGCTGGCTGCAGCTCAATCCCAGAATTCGGGCCATATAGGTCATTCGTATGTGACGTTCATGCGCGCATGCACCGAACAGCTACGTCAAGTCGTTGTTGACGAACTGTGGGTAAACGCTCTCTTCGAGGTACGTTTCGTTGTTTAGGAGGAGCAACATCTGTTTCTGCATTCACAGCGGCTCGGTGCATTCAGAGAGAATGCGTGCTCTACTTTCCACATATGAAAAATGCCAAGTTTTGTCCGATGGCCGACCAGTAGAGAGTATTCTCTCACCGGTGACTTTCATTCGCAGATAAAATCATTTACAAAATGCCAGTCACTAACTGACCGGAAGTGCTTGCAACAGATGCAGAAAGTAGAAAACTGATTTCCGATAGCTAAAAGAGAACTGGTTTCGGATCAAAAGTTTGGTTTGTAAACGGATTTCGATCGGTGGATTACCATCAATAAGTTTTAAGAGTGGAAGGAAGTTTGTGCGCATTGTGCTCCATTTTTATTCCTATGGCATACCCGTCGAACTTCTACCGAAATTGAAGTTCGCAGCACATTTATAACAATATAGGACCACATAAAGCATAAGGACACATTATTTTGTTTCTTCAACCTCTCGTTGCTATTTTCTGACCTGGCGTGGTAAGATGAGTCGAACACTGAAGCACATTTCCTGTTATCAGGAAACTTCTAAAACTTCTGTTCTCTGGAAACTTCTAAAATCAGTTGATTCCATCGATGAAGCCGAAAGAGGACTTACTGAAGCAATCTCTTGGTGTACAATACCAGGTTTTTGCTTTTGCGAGCTTCATTAAACCCAAATTCAGTTCGAAACTGGACAGTTAAGAAAATTTGTTGCCATAGTTGTATTGCATCGACTTGGCAAGATCTAGCCAGGCGTGCGGAATTGGTCATTCTTCGAAACTCTGTTTAGGAAGCACTTCTTTTAAGCAATTCTTGCAGAATACCTTGGGAAATTTAGCATGTGTTTACTATTTTCAGCATTGGTATGACGGTCAAACGAAGATGATAAACGAATGGCTCACCGAACGGTTACAGCAGTCGCTCTCGCCTTATCAACTTACGTGCCTTTTGTTCATCGTTAAGGTGTGCAACGTAGCTTATCACACCGATGTTATAGATAATGCATAAAAGCAAACAGCACTACTGACATCGGTGTTAACTTCGGCAGTTATGTTCTTTCTTTCCTCTCTTCATTCGAAACAGCTTAGGAAATGTGCAATTACCAAAATCAAACATCATGATCATGTGATCCCCTCTTTCGGATGACATATTTGTGAGATGGAGTGCGAAGAAAAACTGGGACTTTTGTTTTTTATACTAACATGCTCGGTTATTACTATCACTTGGGCTGAGGGCAGCATAAAGATTTGAATGCTACGGTTTTCCTCGTCTCTCAAGATTTTCCCGGAATATTTGAAGTATTGCGCTTTCAGCGTGATTTTAACCATCACTTCACTAAGGAGATGGAAAAGCTTAGCGAGCTAGTTGGAACACCCTTAGCATTTGTGTTTCTGCTAAGCTGATCGAATACTTCAGGGTACTGAATGATGCAGAAATTATCTCATAGTTGAAAGTATTATGCTTTCGTTACTCCCAAAAAACCTGAGTACACCATATCACTCGCCGCAGACAGCGCATAAGTCGTTTCATGTTATCATCGGATGAATCAAAACCGAGATTAAAAGTAGGCACGCGATTGTTTCCGTTATGCTATTTTCTGGCGCGTTTAAAGGTTTTTCGACAGGTTCAGGTTCAAATTTCGGCTGTCAGCAAATAACGACTGTCCACATGTCTCATTGTTCGCTCGTTTAAGGATTGTACGCCCGTTTGGGCTACATAGAGACTTGTGCAGTTCAAATTGTGGGCGGTTATTGGGTCTGAGCGATAACGATAACCGAGTTTGCTGCTAATCACTTTCAATCATTTAGCAAGAGTTCGGACGAGATGTCGTCAAGACCACTAATGAGGGATTTGCTAAATCAACACGGGTGTACTTGTATTTTGGAGCATTTAATATCTACAGTTTATTCAGCAGTTATAAGCCGCTAATTTTTCCTATTTCTTATGTTTTGTGTCCCCGTTCAACTATTCCACCTTGCGTGCAGAATAACGCATATACTGACCTTGAGTTCACAGGCAGCGTTCAACTGCCACAGTGAATCAGTAAATCGAATAAATGAGGTTCAAAACGGCAGCCAAAGTGAGCAGCCGTAATGATCAAAACAAGCAAACTAATGACTATGAGATTCCGGCCGTTGTAATCGTGCAGTAATATTCTGCTATATTAGGCTATATAAGCACTTTCCGACATTTTGCCAATGATTACTGATTTGTATAGCGTGATGACATTTTTCTTGGGCATCTGTATTTCAGCGAAGTTTCAACAGCACAAGCTTCATTTGTTCGCTGTTATTTCCGTGTTTCTTTTAAAAGTTGTTCGATAATTTAGCACTCTGATAATGTTCATCCTCAGGAATTGAGTAAGATCAGTTACCTTGGAAATGGCATTCTCAACCAGGATTTCATAGAGTTCGTGGAAAGCATCTCACAAATTTTGCCACAGTCTTGAAATATTTCTCTTCTCCAATGGAACGTTATAGAAAACAGCAAGTTTTTATTTTGCTGAGTTGTTGCTTTTTTAATCAGGAAGGAAGGTTACGGGAGGGAATTTATTCTACTGATCAAGGATTCTAGATGAATGCCATTACAAATGCATTAAAAATATAGTTGTAGAAAATCTACTCGGATTTCGAATTACACGGCATCGATGACGAGCGTATCAACAGCAAGACTTATCAATCCATAACGCGACGACTCCAACTCGAGGAGGCAAATTGTGCATTGAGTGAAAACAGTGCGGGAACAAGCTCTACCAGTAATCACGCCCTCATTGGCAATGCCACTCAGGCTGTCAGCAATATGGGTAGTATGGTCGAGGGAGCTGGTGCCAAAGTTTTCGCGCTCTTCAAGTAAACACAACTGATCTCCGAATAACTCGGTTGATGTTGTTAACGCTGCCGGTAAAGTGAGGTGGAAGGAAAACACAATAACTTCCATATGCAACTTTCACTGAGTCTATGCGTATGAAATGTCCCTCTCCTTGGTCTTATTCATTCTCACTTTTTTCCGAAATTCGCGGCTGAACTATCCTCATGAAAACGGTTAAAATGATTGTCGCGATTTGAATTAGCGTCAACCTGCACCAGATTCTTTTGTCATTTATCGTTTGGTTTTTCCTTTGGAGAATATGCTGACTAATATTAATGGAAATGATTGCTGTAATCTGAATTAATGGAAACTTAATGGATACTATATCGATGGAAAGTCTAGGACCTCACCATTATCAGGTTCACCATATTCAGTCTTCTGCATTCACCTCAATTTGCGGTGGCAAACACACCGGTGAGCGGGCACATTTGCAAAATGGCTGTAAATGGCGTAAGAAATATTTTGTTGTAAAGTGATTTGCTAATTTATTTCACTTATTTTTTGTTGTACCTGCTGCTTTTGTAAGTGATCGTCTTGCTGCAGAAGTTTATTAATGCATATTTGATATGAACACATTTGCGTTTTATTGCATCTTTGATTTCTTCTGCGCTTTCCGCGCTCCCTATTCAATACTGAAGAGGTGGCGCAAGCTGCGATAGAAAATTTATTCCCGTGCACTTTGCGATTTGCAGTATGTTGACAGTCGTTGTCATTCGTTTGCGAACCCCGAAGCCTAGTCCACTCACTCCTCTAATATGCATTGCTTGAAATTTTTAATAATGCTTATTAATGCTTAGCGAAGCAGTTTCAAAAAAAGGCTCATTTTGTCTCAGAAGGAACTAGCTGTTTTATTTGTAAATTCAGTTGTTTATGTGTCGTCTAACTCTGTCACATATGTAAACTTGGGTAATTAAACTGCCCTTCTCGGTATTGAAGTTGAAGTCTTCAAAAACTAGGAATATCCAAGCCTTCAAGTTTGGAATACTGCTAGTCATTACCCAGTTTCCAAGTCAAACGGTGTCCTACGACATTTAAAGAAATGAAATTTGAATGGCTTTCAATAGAAGTAGTTGCTTGTTTAAATAATTGGTTAGCTGGACATGAATGAGCATTCTCAAGTTTTCGTAAACGTCGTTTTCCAGCTTGCCTCTTCTTGGATGTAGTTTGTTGTTTGCAGAGTTCCAACCATCTATGCATTTGTGAATTTCATTCTTCTCTGCTTGCATTCGCAACATTTAATCGAAAATAAAAGAAAACATTTCAAAAATTCCTGTGTTATAATAACTATAATAATGAAAGTATTTTCTATGTTTAAACGCCTTCCGTTGAAGGAAATTCCACTTAGCTGTTATTTTCCCCCAATTTATGCAGGAATCCATGAATGCGTAGTGCAAAATTCGAGTCATCGTTATTCTGTGTCAGTTGGGTTTCGATACGGTTTCCACTCGAGAGGAAATGAAAAAGAGAGCACGACGTTTTGGGACGTTTTGATTTCATTCTGTGAAGAGATGTCACCCAAGACGACGAAGTCTTTCAACACGACCGGTCTGTTTTCACAAAATTTGCAGAATGTTTTTAATAGCTTATTTGAGCATATGAAATCATTTTGCCTAGTTCGTTTATCCTTAAGGTACTTGCAAAGTCTCGTAAAACTTTTTGAATAAATCGGACGTTTATAAATTACGCTTTCTGAAAGAGTTCATTTTTTGTAGTGGCAAAGCTGCTTAAAAGTCTACTCAACGATCCTTTTAAAGCAGTGAGACGTAACGGTTGGGAAACCCCACCAGTGGAAGTAGCATGAAATGTTTCCTCATTACTTTGCTGAGTTGACCAAATACGGTCGTGATTTGACATTAAATAACAACACGTATATCCAATGCATTAATGTTTCAACTGATGTTTCCGCTTACACCCCTCCAAAAACATTCTCTATTTTGCAACCTGACGGATGTAAAATGAAAACCGAACGGTCACGAAACTCAGGGACGCTTTCGGTGCTTTAGGTGATCCTAGCTCCTTTCAGAGTTGATGGTTCAGGATGAAGTAGATGGAGGGTCATCTTGTGGTATGCGTAACGGTCGTGCAAGGAATCGTATTTCCGGCACCACTTATTCCTAGGTTAAAAGTAGTGAGCAAGCGGATGTAACAGCAGATACGTCCATAAGCACGCCTGGACGGAAGATTGTTATAGTGAGCTAGCAAATGAAATTTTGCAGGAACCCGCAAAACACAGTATTGCTTTGTCGCCCCGTCTGCATTTTTCGCAACCTTGTTTGTGCTCATCTTCGCACACACAGGGGTGTGCGTTCACGTTCTGTGTGCTCTGCTCATGTCTTTCAGGCATATCTGTGCAGAGTTACCCGTGCGCCCGTGTATGCTATTGAGTCCTCCGATATTTGGGATGTTTGAGCGGTACGCGTGAATATTATTGCTCCTGATATGTATAATCGACACCACGGGATAGTTCCACAATATATTTCGAGTTGTACCACAGTTTTGAGTGAAGATATATAAACACATAATATAGATAGCGCATATATAAACGCAATACATTTCTTATTTAAACGCACGAATACAGCATGGAGTTTCACAAATGAGGGATTGGACTTTGCTACTACTTCGATCAAAAAACGTCTTGTGTAGAAGAATGCACGATTCGTTGGATTAGTTGAAAGGTGAATCTAGCATCCCATCTTTTCCTATTTGTTGGCAATTTGTAAAACTCTCTGAGATGTCGACTAAACTGCGAAAGGAGAAGAATGTCATTCCGTCTGCCACCATTTCTCACTTTTGCCTAATTTTGGTGGATGTCATGTGGAATCCTTGAGCTACCAGGTGCTGCATTACTGCCGCGATCTATGCCCAGAGGAGCGAGCATCACATTGCGTGCATTATCGGAACATTGACGTTGAGGCCGGTGCCACAGTTTTTTGGTCGACTTAGAAATGGAAAAGTGCGATTAGGCAGGGCTAAGAGACCAAACTCCATTAAATGTCTTTTGTAGAGGCGTGATGCAGCAGTCAGTATGTTTAAGAACCGTAAATGACAAACACAGATTGCTTCGCATTCAGTGCTTTAGAAGCTGTTATTGTGAGCAGCCGCTGTTCGATGAGAAGATCCTCGTTCTTCCTTCTTTTTTTGCATTGGCATTCTAGGAGGAAAGTGGCACCATTAAGGGGTAGCGAGAGTTCGGAGCTTTCTTTACCATCGATGAATTAGACCTGGATGATATTCGAAAAGTTGTGCTCCAAGAGAGAGTGTGCATATTTGGAATTCAAGTCTCTGGGTAGAAAAAGTTGGTGTTTGGCAGAGCACTTTCAACGGAAATTTTCAACAGTTGTTGTGTTTGGTGCTCGATCTTATCCTTCATCTGCAAAGTATAAGCTCCTTCAGGTGAGCCATTAGGATTTTCGTTGGCGTCATGTGTGATAAAAACAAGATTTTTCTACACAGCATTATGACTGCCCCACAGGAAGATTAGCATCTTCTCCGACTCCTTTGATGTACCTTTTTTCTCCTTATTCCGTCTCAGGAAGTCATTGAAAATATGAGGAAACGAAGACTTCGTTTTTCAAGGCTATTACTTCGTTGACTTGCACGAAAGGATACTTTTTTAAGTGTTTTACAAGGCGGAGAACATTTCATAGAATTTAGTTGTTGTTAGAGAAGAAAAGAAAACATGCAACAAATTAGGTATGCGATCATTTCTTTTCTCATGGATGGGTGATTGGAGAGAGAACCCTTATTACACCAACTAACTATGGGTAGTGACACGAGAGAGGGCAAAGAACGGTTAATCAGTTCTGTAATACTCTCCATGCTGCACATGGTTATTAATTGGCCGCCTATCGCATCAGTCAGTGGATGCTTCCTCATTAAATATGGGACAGTTTCTGCATTCACGCAATAGAGGATATTTAACATGTCTAACCAAGCCGACATGGCTGTCTGTAGCTTGTGCTATGAGGTCGACCTGGCACTATTATATGAACAGTTAAATTAATGTTGCTCTTGCAACAGACATCTTAATTTTGATGCACTGCATCGTTTCTATTTCCTCATCTTTCCCACTAGTGAATTTTTCACTTTTTATCCCGTCATAAATTTTTCCAGGAGTCAGCGAAAGTGTAAACCGTTCCTTAGTTCAACGAGGTTGAATGTTCCTAAATATTCGTTTGCGGACAGAACTACTGTTGTATGGGAAAAGTGGACCAGCGGGTAGGACGAGTAGGAGGTACTTTGATTCTGAAATGATATCAAGTTTCAAGGTAGGCTTCTGACGAAAAGGTTCACTTCAGGGGAGATTTCAGGCGAGATTTCGAAGGCGTCATATTTATGCCCCCATCAGATGCCGAATTTCTAATACCTGTTTTCCGATGTCTACACTTGAGAGCAATCATTGGTGTCGCTTTGAGCTTCTCACCTCTTCGCTGCTTCCGCATTTCACGTTCGCATTCACTGTTAGCACTAGCACTAGCTCACTTCTTACGAGATGCTTTCTATCGCTGTTGGCTTGAAAAAATCACCCATATATTTCCTTCTTCTCACATCAAATGTTGTATATTCGATGACATATTCTCGTGATATTATGCTCTTTTTTCCGTTCTCTTCAAATAAAACTTATTCAGGCTATCTTACATCAGACGTTTCCAATTTCTGCATGTTCTGAAATAAAGAGCCTATCGCGCTTATTGTCACTGGAAGAGAAGAAATAAGGGATGAAAAAGTTTTATTGAATACACCGAAATGTTAAGCTCTGAGATGCACTGATGGTCTCCAGATCTCGCAGCTTGTGACTTTCCAGCACAAACATGCTTGAAGTGCTCTTTGCAAACTGAGACAAATCGTTTGGGGAAGTCATTTTATCCGCGACCTCTCAGGAACAGATTTTAAATTGTTCAAGTCGTTCTGTACCATAAATTCGGCCTCATTCATAAGTAGGCAGGCAAACTTTACACGAAAAGTTAAAAGCAATGAAAAGGAAGCGAGCGTTTAACCTTTAGATGAGGAACGCATGGTATGTTTACAGATTTATGATGTTAAGCGCGTGAATGAAATTCTCGAAAAATGTGATTTTGTACTCATTTATTCAGCACGGGACTGTGTGCACATACCGCACAATTCGTTCTTGACTGTTTACAAAGTTCTCTTCATTTGCAGCCATGAGGTGCCCCCAACTGAGTTTGCTTACACTATTCGTTTGTGGTACATGCGTAGGTGGGCAACTGTCGACCGTCGATAGTAAACGACGCGTGGATTGCTTTCCGGATCCAAATGCCTCGTCCGCTTCTTGCGAGAAACGCGGTTGCATATGGGATACGCAAAACTATCAGGTTATCTAATGTTCTATAAGGCTGTCTTTAATTACCCAACAATTGCGAATTACGTCTGACTGAAGATGTTTTAAACCTGCACTCAATGATCTTCTCTCCTTTCCCCTCCCCCCCCCCCCCCCCCCCCCCCCCCTTCTTTAGTGACATTTTTCGCTTATTCGTCGATATTTCGGAAACTTGGTTCACACTAATATTCCCACCTGTTCTTTTATTATCTTACTTTTTCTGTTCCACATAATTATATGGGATCTTGCAATCACTTCTAAAGCCGTTACTCAGGACACAAGTTGCGTTGTTCAACATCCTAAGAATTTTCAAGCTAACTTTTAAGTTGGTTTTTAACCGCCACAATTTCAAACTTTTTTGCCCCAGTTCAGAGACTCTGACTATCTGCCATCAACTTTATGGATTGCAACAACTTTTTAAAAGGAGTTGCGGTCTTTCTCCTGTCCGCCCGACGGGACCATTAGAATACTTTCAAAAATTAGATGCAAGTTCCATCAATTTCCTCCTCATTTTCAAAAATATATGCCTAAGATCAATACCTTCTATCAGTCGGCAGTTTTTTCTGGAGGAAATGGTTATGCTTGCTTGAGTTCCCCAAGAAATTTCTTGCTTTGTAGGACACAACAGTACCCCTATGCTATTTCCCTTCTGGAACTGGCTACAGCGTATTCAACGTGAGCGACGACGAAATTCTGCTGACTAAGGAGAATTCAAGTGGAAACGCGGTTAATCCTTTTGGAAAGGACATCTCGCCACTGAAGTTCAGAAAACAGTACTATGGAAGCACGCTTAATATTCGCATTGAACCAAGTTCAGCCTCGCTGAGAAGGTTAACGAGTGAATTAACTTGAAGGAGGGGTTGCGAATGCAGCTCTCCGCCTCTTGGAATTACATTAACATACGGTACTAGAAGCCTAAATCTATGAAAACTTTCGTTCCTTTCTTACTGCGCAGACGACTGCAACTGCACTGAGATGCATCTAAAAGGTGTTTGTGCTTTCTAGCGGTACTTAATAGAGTGGTGACATCTTGGTGTGCGAAAAAAGCGCCATCCAGAAGTTAGAGCTCTTTCGACTGCTATTCAGGAATTTTGGCGGAGGGCTGTTGTTCAGCCTTTTCTCCTTATTAGATATCTCCATGTATATACATTCCCATGGCTCTGCTTCACATGCAAATGGTGAAATAGTAGCAATATAGCATTCGATTGATCAGAGGCAGATTTTTAGTGTGAGTCGACCAATAAATTCCCAGTCAAATGTGGTTCAAATTTTAGGAGCATTAACCTAGTTTCAAACGGACGTACGAGCGAGTGATAAATATGCGCAAGAATCAAGCGAAAGCGCTGATGCTTTTCATCACTGAGTGCATTTTTTGACCTTTACAGCGGATTCTACACATTCTCTGACAAACAGTTTAAAAAATGGCAATTTGCGGGAAGTTTTGGGAATGTAGGCAACATATTTTGAACTGTGCGAATTTACTGAAGATAGAGCGACATTTTGGATGTTCAGTAATGAGAAGCATGATCTATATGCTATTCATTTGAAAGATTTTTCCGCTCCAACATATTTGTTCTCGACATTAGAGGGTAAAACAATGTCATGGAAGTGTAACACTAACAAAGGTTGCAGGTTTGAACCCGATATCGATCTGTTACGTGGCTTTACTTATTCATCTGATTCCTTGTATGTTGAAACGACTACACAAGGCATTTTCTCTTTCTCAGTAAAGCGTAGATCTACAAATGTTGCCCTATGGAATACTTCCCTTGGCGGTAAGCGGGTTTCTAAACGCATTGTGTGTGAATTTCTTCGACAGCAATAGTTAGATAAACCAAATAAAAAAACGAACCGTTTAACAAACTACTTAGATTCTCTGGGCATTGGTAAGGTGCTCGACAGAGGTCCAGACAGCACGTGCAGGGAACACACATTTAGTTATCGCGAGAAAAACAGTGCTCTCACTGATTTATCTGCTTAACGTCTGAGAGCACATGCCCAACTGCAAAGTAAATCGCTCTTCTCTAATTGCCAGCAAAGGATGTAAAATGCCTTTAGCAAAGCAATCAAATGTTTCATCCTCAAAATGAGGTTACTCTGAAATGTTCACATATTCAACGTTTTTAGCACTCCATGCGTAATAAATAATTTTCACGTTTCCTACTTCTAGCCTAAGATAACATGTTTCACTTCACTAATATGCGCTGCTGTAAAAGTCTGCGAGAGTTCCTCTCTCATATGATGAACTAATATATACATATGATCAGCCCAGGTGGGCAAGAAATGAATAGCTTGACAAATTGACTATAAGTTTTATCCCATGACACCGTGAGATGAGTCAGTCTAGGTGGTCTTATGTTCGCCGACCAATACATTCAACTGGCAACATATTTTGCAAGCAACAATGTCTATGGATTTGGCGAAAATGTTCATCACACTCTCAAGGTAAGCTAACACTTACACTCGTTTCACTGTTGGAAATGCTAGAAATGATGAACAAGTGTTGAAGAATTAGCGATCACAAAAGTGCTTTCCAACAAGAGAATTTTTTAAAGAGGGGAAATGGAGAAGTGTATCACGAGTAGGGATAACAGCCACATTTGAATAGAAATTCCCTTCCGGAAATGCTATTCACAGCACCACATGACAAATCCATAATAATCATTGTGGTCGATAAAATTTTGACTGGTGCCGGATGGAAAATAACAAGGGATATCTGAATTATGGACGTTGTAATTTCAGCATAACCTTAACAAATATACAACTTGGGGAATGTTGGCAAGAGATGAAGGACCGAATGCATATGGTGAGAGCACAAACAATCTCTACGGGGTTTATGCGTTCTACGTGTGTGTCGAAAACGATGGCAACGCTCATGGTGCTGTCATAGTTAACAGTAATCCACAGGTGTGACATGTTTCACAGTCTTTTCAAAGACTCTCGATCATCTGCGTTATAGGATGGACGTATTTATTTGCTGGCAGAGCAGTGAAATTCTGCCTTGCGGTTACAAGCCAATGCATAAGCATTTGTCATGTTTAGCCGGCAAAATGTTGGCAGCTTAAAGAAAACGAAGTGAGTCGGATATTATGGAATCACAGTTCTATGTTTCATCCATCGCCTATTTGTTGGAAAGTGACTTTACGATATAACATAGTAAAACACTTGTTGCAACGTTCAATCAGTTAGGCATAGTCGCTCGGTTGAACAGGTGTACATCAAATCAGCAAGCTATCTTTGTAGGCACCGTCTATTGGTTGTTTTTTCCAGACTGCGAACGCACCAAAGCGTTTTGGCTGCAGCCCTTAAAATGCAAATCTGGAAAAGTTACCGATCGAATTACATTCTTCAGTAATAGTCAAATGTTTCACGACTTTCAGACGTTCTCCAGATGCATGCAAGCTTGATAGGATCGAATTTTTGGACAATCTCATGTCACTGCTAATCAGTATTGTGAGCTATTTTTCCTTCAGCTCGCTGAGAAAGCCACAGTGTCTTGTATTATCGAGTTCCCTTATGGCATTTGCTATTGTGCTATCACAAAAAATGTAAAAAAATCGATACATAACTGCTCCAAAGCTGGTCAGTAGAGGAGTAGAATTTTGTACTCATGTAATCCGATCAAGAACCTGATTGGATCAATGTGATAACCAATCTATACTTTTGTCACCAAATACTGCACGCAACCTGCTATACAGGGTGCTGAGACTTCCCCGTCCGTGTTTGCCTGGACGAATCGCCCAGCGAGGTGTTTCTTTCTCACTAAGAATCCTCTGTTGGTGCCATATTTCTGTTCTGCACACCTTTCAGTTGTTACGAGTGTTAAATGTTCCGTTTTCTACGCTCTCTAAATTAGTGCCGAATTTCGTCGACAATTGTAAACTGATTGAAGAATAGTACTGATTGCCGTTCCATTCGTTGCAGGATATAACTACCGGCCCCGGACCGCACATGGTATATCGTACAATCGGCGGTATGCTCGACATATACTTCTTCCCTGGGCCAACTCCAGAAGAAGTCATTCAACAGTACGAAGCTCTCGTGGGTAAGCCAATGATGCCGGCATATTGGGCACTAGGTTTCCAGGTTAGCTGCTCACTGTTCGTGGTCGCGTTGCGCACAGCACGGAAAAAAGAATAGTGTCTATTTTCAGAACGAGGAGGGTAAGCGGGAGGGGGAAGGTTGGTAACTTCGGAAGTGGACTAAATGCAGAAGTGACCTTCTTTAACGACAAAAAATTAGTGTAAAGGCTACAGCCTCTCTAGCTGGATCACGTTCAGCTGATTTGTGCTTTGCCTTTGAGCAATTTTCAAACAGCAGTGAGTTATCCCTTCGTCCTCCTATGAAAAATAGTCTGTTGAAATCACTAGAAGCCTATTAATTAGGCGACGCTTTTGACTTGTATCGAGTCGCATAAGTGATATATAATTGAGATTGGTAGGACAGTAGAGAAGGGAATGCAATTGTTGGGCGAGAGTTGAAGGAGGAAGAGATTTAAATTCCATATATACTCTTCTCTTGTTGGAGAAGGAATATTGTCTGATCTGAGCATATTCGTTATCTGAGTAACTGGGATTTATGATAGTACGCAATTGAAGGGCATTACGTTAAAGCAGACTGAAGGGTCAGCTGAAGACTTTACGTGCCTCGTGATATTCTGGAAGAGGTAAGGTGACAGAAATAATGCTTGAGAACATTCTGGCTGAGCTTTCCAATGCATTATCCTTGTTTGCACGAGCTGCCTCGAAATTCCTCACATTTCTCAATAAAAAGGCAATCAATACGCAAAGGTAATCTGCACGGATGAAAATGAAACAGACAACTGCTGAGATGAAAATATTGCGTCGTAGATGGCGAAGTAACTTTGTTGATGTAATTTATATCGTTGTTATGTTGCATGTGAATTTCTTTTATTCCACATAATTATTCGCCACTCTCTACAAAGTAATATATAAGATATTTCTTTTATTCCATTATCCACATTACATATATAATATGTAAACATGTATTGCACACATATTTACAGTCTTTAATTGCCTACATAACGTACATTTTTACATTCATTTGTTTACTTGCAAAAAACAAGTAAATATTACTTGTTTTTTTATTCACTTATTTTGCAATTTTTCTTCAGCTTAGCAGATACGGATATGCGAATTTGTCCGATCAACAAGCAATTATCAAAAGAAATCGTGAAGCCGGTATCCCGCTGGATGCGCCGCACTTCGACATTGACTATATGAATAGAAATATGGATTTCACAACTGGCCAGGTGAGCGAGTGTTCGTTTATCCTGCGCTCAACGATAGGGCAGCTAGCAAAAGCTATAATAAGTGAGCAGAAATAATATTTGCTCGGAAGCTTAGCTAATTTATACAAACTGTATTTTTATCCCTTCACAGAAACTGAACGAAAATCACTGATCACCGAGCATTAGCTTCTTTCGCCACACTTTATATTCCTCCTTAACAGTTTCTGACTGCGAAAAAAATCGGATGTTTCCTCTGGCTTGAATGAAAGTTTTCGGTCAATTTTTTCTCCTTCCTCGCCTCTCCTTCTCCCTCCCCTTTTCCGTGCAAATTTAAAGCCTATTTTTACTATCGACCCCTATAAATTCAAATGCATTGAAGCACTGCTGACGGCGCATTGATCCGTCCTCCCGTGATTGCTGGATGAACAATTCTGAGAAGAGGATTCATTTCTTTTCGCTTCTTCAATCATCCACAAAGGCAACTGGAAAACAAAACTATAAGGCAGTCAAAGGCTTTCACCCCTATAAATCACGCTCGAACGCACTGCCTAAGAACAACGAATCAACGTATAATTAATGTAATTCGCTGGCGATCACACTCAAATCGAATGCGTAGAAGCTTTCAGAGAAGTCGTAGTACGTGACAATATGAGTGAGGAATAAGCTAAATGGATAATTTTTGGGCATTCTGAAAGGAAATCAGACAACGACGAATTTTATTATACGTTTCATTCGCTATTGATTGATTTCTGATGTTTGGACTTTTATTCATGCGCCTCGGCCGTGATTACTTCATGGCGAATCGTCGCTGGTGAATCCTCTTTGTAAAAATGAGAAAACATAAGTGCGTGTTGATCCTCTGGCGGAGAGATCAAGGTGAAATATAAGTGTTAAGACCCTACTCACAAGGATTTGTGGAAAAACAGCGAAAATTGATGACTTTTTTGACAAATTTGAACATGAGGCCTGTATCACGGCCGTCTGATGTCGGCTGTGCTGCTGCTCTTCTTCCACTCTTTGCCGTCGTCGAACTTCAGCTGGATGTGGCACTCTCCCGATTTGCCGCCGACCTGTGTTGGTTGCCAGTTTTAACCTCTTCGAACGACCCAATCATATACCACGTTTATTCAGGTGGTTCTTTCTGCAGTAACAAGCGACCCATTTCTGCACCCCATTCCGAAGCGCACACACCTCTTGTTTCCACCTGGCGCTCTCTTGCGATTCACACCTCAAACTTAGATAAACCGAATATTTGTTGTAATATTCAGGCATTAAAAATGACCGTAAACACGCACACAACAAAGGGCATAAACATCATCGCACTCCAACAATGAAGGCACGCGCTATCGCAAAGAATACTCGGAACGCTGGCATACAAATGGTAACGAGGAAGCTCAAACGTACGCATGCAACAGCAAACGCTGGCAGCAAAAAACGTTCAGCGGAAAGGAAGAAAGCTAATTTATGTGTGACACAGCTCTCACCCAAGAGCCATTATGATATTCAGCACTTAAAAACTTAGATGTCCTTATGATCTATATTTCCGATCGGCGGATCAGCAATCTTTTTGTTTTCTTTACATTCGGCCTTAGTCGAGGCCATGTGCAATGAGAAAGCCCCATATCGATTGCAGTAGGACAAATTCTGTGGCCTTTTCTCCTGATATTTTCCTAAAAGTAATTTATCAAACCTGACATCATGCGTTACAAATTACGACTGCTTAGAGCACCCTACGATATAATCGCTTTTGGCCTCTGATACAAAAGCTCCATTTTTTGAACGGCAAATAGAGAAAACAGCAAGCAGGGATGTGCACATACTCCGTTTCCTCTTTGCTCCACTATCGCAAGCTGCAGAATTGGCAAGGTCTCGGTGGGTACGTTCGGCAACTACAGCAAGATGGTCTTCATGTGGTTCTCATATTCGACCCAGCTATCGACGTCATCAGCGAGTCCTTCACACGTGCTGTTGAGAAGGCAAGTATTTTCTTAATCCCCGGCAGTGACATTTACAACAGGCAACATGTTATCACCCCATCGACAACATTTTCGACGCCTGAAACATACTCGGGGCATTTTTTTACTTTAAATTTTTCCGAAATTCTCAGGTGACATTTCGTTCAGGTCGGGGCTGCGTACGCAAAGTTCGCGGACTGAACGATACGTTGTTACTCACCGATATCATATGCTTCAGCATTTCATAAAATTGTGGATTCCTTCCTCTGAAACTTTAGTTTCATGGAATCACATTCGCCAGTCAACAGAGGCATTTGCCGAGAATTAAGTTATGCAGGTGAAGTTCAGAAGGTCGCTCTATTCTCTTCACCGAATTCTAGGAATAAGCTCTGCTACTTGAGATGTTGCGTGGAAGATTATTTAGCTATCTTAGGAATCGTTTTTTATCCTGTGTTATGTTTTTTAACTCTTCACTTTGGACATTGTAAGAAACATCACTTACTCAGGACGTGGCATTCATTGAATGGCCTCGTGATGACCTCGTGCAGACGGAGATTCAGAATCTGTACAACGTGACCAATGGTACAAAGGTAATAGCTTCCATTTCAACAAATAGTATTTTTGTTTTGACTTTTGGTACCGCGCATCGCATTTGTGCGCGTATATGTGTGCGAATGCGCATCTGCACCTATGTTTCATTCCAAGTTAATCGCTCGCACTCAAATAAGGTTATGGAGATTTGAATATATGAAGAATGAAGAAACTGCTCGCATTCTGCGCCAATGGGCGATTCGTTGAATCTAGTCGATCCAGAAAATGCTCCTCTCCCAAGAAACTGAGAAAGCAGCGATTGGATTGCTTTAAATATGAAAGTATTAGATCAGATTTTTCCTTTCCTTACGAAGCATAAAAGCATTCGTTATACTAGTTGTGGGTATTCTAAATCACCATTGAAATTTTTTAATCACTTAACTCAAAAAATTACCAAAAAAAGTTAATCCACCTTACAGAGCTGGTTCACATATCGCCGCTGCAGAATACAAACTTTAGAATCACACATGTCATCTGTTGATGCATGAATTTCCGGCTTTCCTTAACGAGATGCAAAGCTTCCTTATGATATTTAAGCTTATAGAAAAATGACAATGAAAGAAGACCATGGAAGAAACAAGTTCTTGGGTTCCCAGCAGACATTGGGAAAGACGAAGACCCTGAACTGCTGTACATGCAGCAGGCTTCCAGTGTAGCAGTGCACTCTCATGAATGTGCGCCATATGTTTCGTCCTTTAATTTTCTGTACATTCGCTAATCTCATTCAGTATAGATAATGCTCGGCGTGGTTTGGCCCGACAGGCACACAGCGTTCCCAGATTTCTCTGATCTGAAACCCAACACAGTCGAGTGGTGGGTCGACGAATATCGACGGTACCACAAAAGTGTATGTTCCCTCTTGTTTTTCATTTTCTCATTGAATGTTGCGCCTGGAAATGCCTCGTTCTGTGAGCTATTAGAACATCCTAACAATTGCTGTATTTTCTGCGTTCTCGATTAAAGGCAAGCAGAGATAGGCTTATTAACCTACTTCCCGATTATGCAACGTTCGTCATCTTGATCTCTCTTGACTTACAATGAAATGCGCACTTCAGAACATGCTTCATAACGAAATTGCACGGATATTACTGCATTGAGAGAAACACCACTTTTCTCATTGCGGCATTCGAAAATCTATGACTTTATGGCACCTCTGAGATTCTGAGTAAGAAAGCTTAGGGATTTTAGTTGCAGTGTAAAATTCATCTGCTTGAGATATGTGTCCTGATTTGCTCGAAAAATGCCGATTTATGCTACCTTATGTGTCAAAAATCTCACGCCACTTATGCAGTGCTACTGCAGATCCTATCGATCATGCCCTGGATGTTTATAACTTATTTAAAATTGTTTTTATTTGATCGCTCCGTCTACTCTGTTTTGAAACGAGAGCATCTCTGCGTAAAGGTAAACGTGGATATTTGTACAAAGTCATTTTGGCTGAATGTTCCTTGGAAGAAGCATAGGTTTATCTCATTTGAAAGTACTGCGCTTATTAGACAATCCCAAAAAAAAAGGTTTTTAAGCAACGTTTATCTCTCTTCCCTTCATCTGACGAAATTTTTATGCATGCTGAACTCAAATGCCTACTGATATTTTGTTCAACCCGAAGGTTCCGTTTGATGGCTTATGGATCGATATGAACGAACCAGCCAATTTCGGCACAAATGAGGAAGAACCATGGTATTTCGGGAACGACGATCATCCGAATATCGAACCGCTGAACTGCAGTAAATCCAACGCAAGCGACAGGCAGTGGGATTATCCACCATACAAAACACACAGTGCTTACTTCTACGGAAGTACGGTATGCAGCATGAACTTCGGACGTTCTTTCATTTGTTATGTCGCAGTAGCTACTGCAGTACTCATATTTCGAAACCAATGAATTCATTTTATCAAGAGTGAAAAATGAGAAGAATTATTTATCGGATTGATTCTTATGGCGACCCTCTGTCAGACTCTAGTGGTAAAGAAAACATCTATTATATTATTGCAATAAAGAAAATGAACACACGTGGCAGTACTGCACCGACGTAATGCTAAATTGCCAATTGTCAGATTCACATTGTTTAAGCATGATTCTCACTGAAACAAACTGTCCGACGAAATGCGGTGCAATAGTTAGTCGGCAAGTTCTTCATAGCACTGAGATAGTTAACATAGAGACTACATTAGAATGTGAAAATAGGGCGAAAAAATAGAAAAGAGTGCTGATTTCGTTATACTGTCTGAACTTAACCTCTAGTTTGTTACAGTCTGAACTGGCATCGAAAACGTTGTGCATGCTCGCGACAACAAGACGCGGACAAGACTTATTCTATAATACCAAAAACTTATACGGCCTGTATGAGGCGAAAGCAACATTGAAAGCAGTCCACGAGGTAACTCAGAAACGAGGAATTGTTCTCTCAAGGTGAGTTTGGAGCTTTTGAAGCGAGCGGTATATGGAATAGCCAGTAGGGTCAAATCACACTAGTGTTCTCGATCGTGCACAAAAATTTGTACTCAAGTTGATGCAAGAGTTCAAATTGTGAATCGATGTAAAGCTGGATTCTTTCTGAAAATTTATTCAGCCCGTGAACGGCAATTCCCAGATCGTTCAATCTAAATTACTCTTGCCCGTACTGGCAACTGAGGAAGAAATACTGCAAGCCACTCGAAAAAGCTTAGAGCTCGGCCCTAGCTCGCTTTGCCACAAGCAGGGAACACTAAATTCTTTTATATAAGCTGCGGTGGCAAAATGGTTTGACAACAGTTTTTTGAGGTTTTGTCATAGTATCAGTTGTGGTAGTTGAATACAAAAACTCGACTTGTATGACCACAAGCAAAATGCTTCTGGAAATATATTGCAACTGTGCAACCTATCTCTTTAATAAGAATACAGTTGAACGTTGGCGAAACTCTACTAAGAATGCAAAGAATTTGTGAGACTTGAGCAGCTTTCCAATTTATTCATAGGTCTACATTCCCTGGAGCCGGACGTTACGCTGGACACTGGCTTGGTGATAATCAGGCAGTATGGGAAGCTCTTCGTGTGTCTGCAATAGGCGTTCAGGAGTTTAATATGTTCGGAATTCCGTATGTTGGCTCTGACATTTGTGGCTATAGTGGGAATGCGGAAGAGGAAATGTGTCTTCGTTGGCATCAGCTTGGCGCCTTCCATCCGTTTTCGAGGTTGTTTTACTGCTCAACTGCTCAACTCAAAGTTGTCTATTTATTTTAACGTTTTCTGAAAAAAACATATAATGAGCAGTCTTTTTTCCGATTGGTCCGTAATCTTGGATCTATAAATATTTCAGTGAAGCAGATACTTAACAGCCTGCATCTTTGGTGTTAATTGCAGTAAAAGAACATTAGGAGATTTGACTAGGTGAGAAAGAGCCTAGATTGCGGTTCAGATTAGAGACCGCTACCGCTGCTAGAGAAATGTCACAAGTTCTCTGCAAGTAACCGTTTTTCATTTCTCGATCGAGGAAAAACGAAGTAATAAATTAGGTAATTTGATTGTTTACAGTGATGCGGCTTGCAGATGTCCCACTCCGTACTATCGGTTATATCTGCGTCTGCTATCCCGCAAATTTACATTAGTCTCAAGGCGTTGTTCACAGCGCATTGTTTTCTTTCGCACAGAGTGTTGCAACTTAACAGTATAGCGTTGCAACTATTTTAAGTTCTTTTTCCCAGTCGCTACAATAAGGATATCAGCAGGCCATATCTTTGTTCATCTTTGTAAGTGCATGAGACGTTTTGTGTAGCAGTATTCACGAAACAAAGTAAGCAGTCTATGATGACTTATGACACATTGGGAATGCTCCCACAGAATCAAAGGTCCTGTTAACACGTAATCAAGACATATTCTGCTCCGTAGAGTAAACCGTTTCATCCGTGGAAGTGTGCGTTGCTTTGAGCCAGTTTTGCCTGACTTATTAGAATCTAAATAATCTGTTGATCTAATAACTGGACCACCGACAAATGGTATGGAATGGCACGCCACATGCTTGATGGATTAACCAGCAAGTACACGAAAATAATGAAATATTCCCCATTAGTGAATTGTTCATGAAACCGGCCGGCTGTGCTAATTCTAAAGCAAAAATTTGCGATAAGCTCTTCGGTACCGATGAGAACAAAAATTCAGGAATCACAATAACAATAATGCAGCTCCACAGGATCCTGCCCAGTGGCCCACTGTCGCAGAAGCTACTCGTGAAGCGAACCTATTCCGCTATCGATATCTGCCTTACCTGTACTCGTAAGTTCATCATGCATTTCACCTTGCCGCAAGGAAAAGGCAGAATGAAAAGATTACCGATCTTGTTTTCCCTTTCGATTTATATCCGGAATGAAATAGACCTTGCCTCCTAGATTCAGACCTTGCCTCCTAGATTCACGGAACTAATTAGGCACATTTACGTCGAAACAGTCGTTAGCTGGCCTATACCTTCGGAGAATTTTTTGTAAAAAAATTTTCTAAATGTGGCGCTTGTTAGTCAGTTTATTTCCAAACACTAACTGTTCGAGTAGGGGCAGCGCTTTTCTGTCTGAAAATATGCTGTGAAAGCTACCGCTGCTTCAAAAAATTTGAGTTGAAGTTCTGCTTATCAAAAGAAGTGGTCTAATGCATGAAGGAAGCTGTTGTTTTGTTTTCAGGCTTCATTTTGCATCATCGATAGCTGGGGGGACGGTCGTTCGTCCCGTTTTCTTCGAGTTCCCGAGGGATAATCAGACTTACGACCTTGGCTTGCAGTTCATGTGGGGACCAGGTCTAATGATAGTTCCCGTTACTGAGCAGGTTCGTTTCTTCAACACAGCGTTGAAAATTGTGCTGAAAACATAGCAGCATAAAGTAATTCGCTTTCGTATAAGCCTCATCACCGAGGGAACTAAAGAAGCGCAGCAGCAATGGAGATTAAAATGACAGATTTTCCCGCATTCCCACCTAGACGAGGAAAATTCACTAAAGAGCAAGTACCGCGTATTGCCTCAGAAATTCAGCACTCTTTGAACACCTGGAGGAAGCGTGTTGTGATTTAAGATATGCAGATTATTCATTGCTCGCACAGGATATAATGAATGTAAAAGAAAATACGAAGTTGGCCATGATGTGGTATCTACCGTCCTAAGAGTATAATGTCACTTCACCACTTATGGTTCATAAGTTGGACCGATAAACCATATGACACCATTTGTAGACATAGCAAATTACGGAACAACTTTTGCTTTCGAACAAACTGCCTGGAGGTATGAACCACTTCCTTTTTGTTGTTGAGAAATCTACGCTGAATTCCAATTTTCCTGTCCACGTTGATAAATTTAAACGATATTTCATCGTGCGGATAATTGCTCCGCATGACACCTGACAAAATTAACAACTGATGGATGCGTGTCCAGTGCTCAAACGGAACAGCTAACTCTTCCACGATTTTGCGTTTTCACTAAATTTGCAAATTGCGTTAATGAATTCCTCCGCCAACAAGTGAGACTCAGAGAATACCCATGCTCCCGTATTGAAAAACTGTGATATGTGGCACTATGACAGCGATTTTAGTGAGAAGTCTGAGCAAGACGAATGACCTTACTGGTGCAGAGAAAAATTTCGAAAATCAGAAACGCTGAAATTTTCTGTGTTAGCTGTTAAATATTTCTTCAAGTTCATGAGCGCCTGCCAAAATGCTGCTGATATATGAGCTCCTCCTAAGGTTCCCATTAGACTCGTTCTAACTGACCTGGTTTCAGTCTACCTAAAGAAGTCATTTTTAGAGTTATGCTTTCTTTTGGCAAAGATTACTGAGTAGTTTTTCCGTTTGGTAATGATGTGTCTCGAAACATTTTTTACCGAAATCAATGATATTTTTGAAAACCTAATTTTCTAATAACATTATCGCCGAATATACGGCACCGTCAGTTGTACTCGAGCTTCTCTTTGCTTAAACAAGTCTGCGCAGTATCAAATTCCCGCGCCTTTCATATGGCGAGATCACTCTTTGTATCTTCAATGGTCACTATCGGCCTCTTTTCTTTGGTCTTTAAATTGTGTTCTCTTATTGGTGCAGCATATGAGCTTATATTCAAGCAGTTTTCAGGAGACTACATTCGGTATATATAAGCAATGCGAAGTAATGCAACCATTTCAAGGACAGTGGTAAAACCGTAAGCACAGGAAGAAGCAAAGTATAATTAATGGTGCATTCTTCAGGGCGCAGAAACAGTGTCTGCATATTTGCCGACGTCAGCGACGTGGTATTCGCTGCGAGACGGAGACTATGGAGAAACAGTTTTCTCGGGAAATATGAGGGCCAGGAAAACAGAAATGATCCCGGTTCTTGCCAGAGGTGTATTTCCATTGTTCCCATCTTTAAGTCTTTTTGATGCATTCACCAGTCTTGTCGAAATCCATAAGGAAATTTCAATTTCAGGTCGTTTTGATGCAGCAAGAATTAGCGGCGGCAAATGCATTCAGAACATGTATTCGTTTTTTAATTGTAAGTGCAGTGCACCGACGCCATCAGCGCTTTTAGTGAAATATTAATACTGCATGCGAAATCCTGTATTACGACGCTGAGTTTCGCGGCTGGAGAGTATGATGCGATTAGATTTGCGATGCAAAATTAACTTTGGGACAAGATCAGGGCAGGAATTAAAAGCAGTGATGAAGGAGGCGACTGATTTTTCACTAACGTCAAGTCGTTGTGTTCCCCCTAGAATCTTCTCTTTGAGTCAACTGTATCGGAGATGCATTGAGTCAGTGCAGATGCAGGTGATATGTGGAGCCATAAATTCACAATGAATACTCTCTTCCTTGAAAATCAATAAAAACTTCGTGCGTAAGTCTTTGTTCTTCAGGTGGAGTTATAATACCAAGACAACCCCCCGAGACAACAACCACTGCGTCGAGAAGGAATCCTTTTGATCTGCTAATCGCCATTGGTTAGTCATTCACACATCTCGTTCACACTTATAAATCCTATTGCGTTACATTAAGGAATTTCTACAAGAATATTCGACAAAGAATGCTTACTTATTTGCTTTGTTACTCTGTTTTCAATAGCTTGAGAAGAAGCGTATGAATTACATGTCACTGAAGTGATGCAGTGATGCTTTGGCCTTAGTTGTTGATGAAAGGCTAGAAGGAGCTAACGACCTACGGCTGATATTCGCACTCACTCATTTATACACGGCGGCCGAACAGCGGATCATTTCTGGCAGCTGGCGCAAATGACTACTGAACGATGAGGAGGGATAGCGCGCATGAGGCGCGGACTCATTGCTTGTACCAGGCAAACTAAATAACGTTGATTTGCGGCCCATTTCGCCGTATGCCTTAACGAAATGACTGCTGGCGTGCCCTGATTCCTGAGGTGCATCAATTGAGCTTCAACATTACATTTTGTTGTACCCTTCAAATTTAACAAGTAGAACATGCTCTGAGAATGGTTTGCATGCAACTTGCGCATTTGTCATCACCACGAAAAGTGACGCAAAAAACACAAGAAATTGTTCCTTGCCGCATCGAAATGATTATTCTTGTGGACCTTTTAATCGAGCACATCGAAAAGTGGAGGTATTCTGCTTATTTGACGGTAGTAGAAGTGATGCTGATGAGGCACTGAGGAAATTCCCATCAATGCAAACCAGCGATTATCGGTATGAAAGAAGCAAAGCAGACATGGACTGGGTCGCTGCATAAA
This sequence comes from Parascaris univalens, assembly GCA_037576465.1. Classification (NCBI taxonomy): domain Eukaryota; kingdom Metazoa; phylum Nematoda; class Chromadorea; order Rhabditida; family Ascarididae; genus Parascaris; species Parascaris univalens. Next base: position 40,853,354 of record CM075173.1, on the reverse strand, counting down.
GTGCATAAGGTTGCAAGTTAAGGTATTCGACAGAGCGCTACATGTCACCAGGTTGCTGCTCTACCTTCTTCGATCACCTTCAGTGCCCTTCTCATTGATTTCAATCTTTCCAATGTCATACTCAGTATGGTTAGAGTTTCTAAGAAGAAGCTAGTGATGCAAATATCAATTGCCATCATAGCGCGATATTATTTTCTGATCCAGATGGTTATTTTAACATGTTAATTGCAATGTGCTGGATGAAAAAAAATACAGTGGGTATCTGAGAAAGTTTGTTAACAGAAAAGTGGTTGAATAAATTTGTAATGGCGCTTTAAAGATCCATCAAATGGCACGGCCGCCGGCTTTCTTTATTGGGACGACGGTGAGAGTGTTATCAGCGACTTCGGTTCATATCCGTTTTACGAATTTCGTTTCACGTTCACCACAAACGCCGAATCGTCGAAGCTCACTATAATGCGAATTTCCAACGTAAACATTACATGTATCCTCCTATTATTTTAAACTTTTTCATATTTTCCTTCACTCAGAAAATATTGAACACGCTCCCCTTTACCAGTGTTTATAAAATTCAGTAGTATGCTAATCTTGTTTCTCATCCTAGAATCTGTCATCACCAAGGCGTCAGCACTAGCACGAGCTTTACCAGCATATTCCTTGTTGCAACGTTGTGAAAGTAAAGACTTGCCCTCGATTAACTTATTCTCGACCGCTTGTGCGGACTAGAACATCTGAGCTTCCTTCAGTATGAGCTGTTTAGACTTACAGCAGGATTATGTGGTTAGCGAGCCTAAAAATCATTGAGATGGAGCAAACATATGATCACTCATAAAATCTCTGAAATATCGCAGTGATCGGGTCGTACTCCAAGATCTGTTTGAAAGGGTTCACTTTCATTTTCTTCTTACGCACCTCGGTGGACAAAGTTCGTCTCTTCAATAGCGCAGCCTGTTGATTATTACTTTGGGCACAGCGGCTTCCGAATAATCAGATCGCAAATATTTTACATTGTGGTGATAAATGCGATGCAAAACATTAATTGAGTGCGAAATGTCAATCAAATTCAAACGATGTAACTGCGCCAAAAATTCACTAGTTGAACTGTTATGATGTATAAATGGATTTGTTTAACAGGGAAATATACGAATGCCAACGTTGGATTCGATAGATGTGCTGGGACTACCATACGTGCCTAATATGAGCACTGTTAAATATATGGAGGAGACCGTGGACATGACTCAGTCTTCTTATGACGAATCGAAAAAGCTCTTCAAGATCAGAAAACAAGGGATGATCGCTCTTGATGAACAGCCCACCATTGCCGAACTCATTTGGTCAACCAATGGGTTAACGAAAATGAGGTTTCATTTTTACACGATTGGCTTTGCGACTGTTTCATTTTTATAGGCTCCTCGCAATTTCTTTCTCGCATGGATTGCAAGGTTGGTGCATCCGACTGTATGCATAGATTCATTTGTGGATCGCCCCAGTTTCTTGAATCGCAGGAGCTTCAGTGACAAAATTCCCCACATAACAATCGATCTTCCAAAGTTATTTGTGTTTCAAACCGTCGATTAAAAATGCCACAGAAAAGCCACACTTAGCAGTCTTCATTGCGATTTTTGTTTCCGGAACAGGAGGGACGGAAGGGTGGGACACTCTTGCGACTGCTCACTCAGTTACACGAGTTGCAAAAATCTATAGCGTGGCAGTTAACACGTTCAAATTTATTCGCAGTGCTTCTCAGCACCATTTTTGGCACTGATTACTGCGCTTTAGTCTATTTGCACTGACTTGTCACTATTACTTCTAGCAAAGTTTGGGTTCTCAGTTTCCCACGGGAATGAAAAGGGCGTATCGTGGTGACGCATAGTTTCCCGTAGCATTTACAGGTAAATGTGATACCATTCAGGTGTTTATAACATATTTTTTCAGTCTGAAGACCCACAAGGGTGAAAACACTGAGGGAGCGGCTCTCTTGAGTCGTTTTTTCTTTTTATTTTGAAAACTAAGATGAAAGAGACGGTAGATGGAGTGTATATTACAAGAGATATCAGTCACAATCCAACATCATCTCTGATATTTTGTCTTGTTAATCTAAGGACGAAATTCAATCGTTCCTTTGCATTTTCAGCATAACTCGGCGGCCATCTACTTTAGCTGCATTGCTGCCATTACTGCGTATACTCTATTGGTTCGTGTGAAACAGCTGCGCTAAGTGACAACTCTCCAAGACCAACACTCAATTGCTGAAGTCATTTGTTATCCTCATCACTCTGCTCCATATATTATACGTTTTGTATAATCATCTTCTGCTTCAACTGATTTCACTAATGTGTAAAAATAAGGAAATGCATTTGTAACCAGAACATGCTATAGTGGTGGTGAAAGCTTTCTCGCGAGAGCAATAGTGGCCATTTTTGTCGAGCGCCTTGTTTCTGATTTACATAAAACAATGTGCTTCCTCGTGGGCATTTTTATTTACATTCATACCATTCTCTTCACTTGCATTCTTTACTTCCGCCTGCTTCTATCAAAGAGTTCATTATTTAATCCACTCAAGGAAAATGTACAAATTTCATAAAAAATTAGGAAACTGAATTGAATATTGAGCCAGTTTGATTTCGACCATAAACTAAAATACCAGTAAATCTCATATTTGCCTAACGATTGCATATGCATTATTTTTATCTGAATAAGTAAAACTTCTGGTTCGAGCGTGCGAATAAATTCTTACAAGTGCCGCCTGAAAGCCGAGTGTCATCGAACTACCAAGTAGTCGATTTCATCCGGTGAACCTACAACTTTCATCCGCACTGCAGATTTTGCAGCAACTTCGGCAGTGTCCTCTTTCACTGGCTGTGTTCGAGGCTGCGGTTGTTCTTCAAGTTGCAATGCCAGAGGTGGCATGTAACCTGAAATTATAAATTTTTCTTTCAGAAAGTGAACAACGATGTGTCCCTTTTCACACCGGCGTCATTACTGCATCACAAAGCTAGGCGAGACAAACGATACTATGCTGTCCAATAAGTTGCTCCTATTTCATCCCACAAAATCCAAACGTTTCTCCTCTTTTTCTGTAAGTAAGAATCATAGTGAGTAGAATAAGCGGTGTGGGTAATTTTATTATGGACTGAACGGTTCGAGTGACTGTCGAATTATAACTTCGACTCGCATTGTGGAATGGTAAGGAAGGGAATGGCACAGTGTGCTTCGCTCCTCCGAAACAATCCTTTGACAGTGTGAGAAGCGTTTTCCGTTGCAGATGACTAGTATGCAACTCCGCATATGAGAAAGTCGTTTTTAACATTTTCTCCTCATGGCAGAACGAAAGTGATCAGCAACTTCTGTGGGTCCACTGCGCGATTATTGTAAGTAACAAAACAATGGAGGAAATTCACTCTGCGAGATGTATCGTCGCTGTGTAAGTATGTATACCGCGGCAATTCTTCTTAATTACGAGCTGAAGCTACCGAGGGGACGAATGTGCAACATAAAGATGGAGTGCTGCCCAATATCCTGTGCAAAAATTTATGAAAGCATATAAAGATGAAAAAAGAATGGCAGACCACCTTGACCGGGGTTTTTAGGCAAATGATCATCAGAAACCATTATGAAAAGAAAAAAGCCGCATAGACTCGAGAAGATGATGAGAAAAAAAAGCAATTAAGACATCCTATTTAGCACATATCTGGATTGTCTCATTTCGGGTAATGTTTACAAAACACGATTTTTGTGCTGTCTCATGTGATATGTGTAACGAAGCATACGAAGCAAACTGGAAATTCTGCAGAATGAAGCGTTGGAAGAGAACCAAAAACACCTGATGTGCGGTGCACGAAAGCAGCAGAAGTTTTTCCAGCGAAGATGGTGGAGTTCAGGTGGCAAAATTTCGAACTGCCACGTGGAAATAGCCATGAAGCTAATCTTTAAACAGAATTGAACTACGCTGGTAAAGTCAATCATAGTATGCCGCTAACAGCTTAAGAAACCACAAAGAGCTTCTGTAAATTTTATCCTCATTTCTCAAGGCTGAAGCGGTAAGTCTGAAACACGTTGTGTTCCCCAACAGAACCCTGATTGCATGTTTGTGTTTAGTTCAGCTTCTTTCTTGTTCAATAGCGCATTTCCTCAGGAATATCTATTCTTCGTAGAAAATATAAAGCCAGAATGTGGACTTGCATTCGACAACACCGACTGTATTCGAACCTTCCAGCTGGCAAAAGCTAAAGCACAAGAAAAACGTTTCTGAAACGTGATGTTCAGTTTGATGGTGCTGGCAAGGCTGTTGCTAGGAATCGCTGGCAGGTTGCTATACATCTCATTACGCCTATGCGTATATATGTGCGCTTGCCTGTCTCTACAGTATTCTCACAATTCGGAAAACACGAAAGCTTCAGCAAGAAATTCAAACTGGGTGATCTTACATTTAGACTGTCATCCGTTGTGATTTTCTCATCGCTTATTACGTCGTCTATGCGCACTGATGCCCAAAAGTAATACAAGACGTTCAGGTTGAGCCTGTTTAGCTGCAGGTCGAGCATGACAAGTCCGGTTTGAAACGAAAGGCCGAAACGCAAAAAAATGCCGGCATCGAGACAGCGTCTTTGACACTTCACTGCATTTTTTTCAAAACTGCAATTTTCTACGTGAATGAATCGCGGAAAGCGGAGTGCCCTACATATCTGTTAACATTTTCACGGCAATTTTCGGTTGCTGTCGAAAATATCACCAAAGATCCAATGAGACTGACTTTGCAGCGCCCTTTTTGAAGAAATGAGATTGCAATTACCTGGGCAGTGTGCGCACGAACCCTGTTGTCCTGATGTACCTGTTGGCCCTGGCGGACCAGGTAGGCCCGGGACGCCTGGATGTCCTCTGAAACCACAGAATGTTGCAATATGTTGTAGCACAACCCAATCGACCAAATTTTCTTTTTTAATTTTCCCGTTCATGAATCTTTTCAACGCGGAGGTGGCGCAGGATGCGGAATGCAAATTAAGTGCGGCTGTCTTCTACTTTCAACTCAGATATACGAGAAGATTAATATGCCCGATCGACTGTAACGTGTATAACGGGTCAATAAAAACAAGCAGCCAAATTCATGACGGCGAGAACACTGATGATCGTGGCGAAAAATTTTTTGAAACGGAAGGCTCTAGATGGAAATTTCTAGGCTCAGCGCAACGATGAATTAAAATTCGAGCACCCCAGCTCTGTTCGTTCTCGAGACAAACAACAGCTTCTGCAACGCTTTTTGCTGATAACGAGAAACTTTACCTGTCTCCAACATGTCCTCGTGGTCCTTGATTTCCTGGAAGTCCAGTGTTACCGTTTTGTCCTAAATAATGGCTAAAATTAAAAAATGAGTTTCTCAAGGACTAGTAGGTTGAAAACTGATGCAGAGAAACCTTCGATGAATTTCATCTATATCTTTCCGCTCAAAATATTCCTCAAAGCAACAACTGGAAATGTTCCCCGCTTTCAACAGAAATGTCGTCTCCAAAGAAAGCTAAGAAAAGTGGATAAAGAAATGGAACTGACTGTGTCATGACAAGGTTAGCAGCGGCACTTATAAATGCTTCAACAAACAGGAAATTATATCGAAGAATTCCAAGGATGATATGGCTTATTCGATATTTCACGAAAATCATGTAAACATGTAATCATGTAAACGTTACACAAATCATAAAAACCACTGTTAACCTCGGCCGCCTGGTTGTCCTCGAGGACCCGTTGGCCCTGTTGGTCCCATTGGTCCTTGCGGTGCTCCATTCAAGACTCTACCTCTGTCTCCTGTCGGTCCCTTCGGTCCGGGTGGGCCAGTTTCACCTCTCAAACCCGGTGGTCCTGGAGGACCTGGCCTGCTGTCGTCTCCTCTTCCACCTGGCTCGCCTCGCTTGCCTGGCCTTCCTCTCTTGCCTTTCGGGCCCGGGAATCCTGGTGGTCCTGGAGGGCCAGGCGGGCACTGCAACGTCGACAATGATAACGAAGCCAAGCTCGATGATGCCGATGCCACCCCATCTGCATTCCATCACATGCATCTTGTGTTTCATTTCCAGTTTCGCAGAATTACGAAATGGTTCTGAAGTATAACGCGTCCTATCGATCCTTGCATGCGTACGAGAACTCGAATAGGTGTACGCATATGGCAAAAATGCACGAAACACTACCATATCTCATATCAAATTCACGATATCCAGTGTGAAGTTCATACGATCCCATATTGGTCCGTTCACTGCTACTTAATCAGAACTTTGAGACGCGAAGAAGGAGAAAAAAGGGAAAACAATTTGGAAGTTTGAGAATTTTAAAACACGTATCTTGGCCGCTCGAGAACTAATCTCAAGGAGAGTAGGAAGAGGAGAGATTGCCTAGTTTCCACAAACATTCAATCTTAAGGAATTTCAAATTTCGAAAGAAAATATCATTTATACGCTTACTGGGTAAAGGATAGTAAGCCTCGTTTTTATCTCAGGTGGGAGGTAGTTTCTGGTGAAGGCATTTGATTAATAACATTTCTGTGAGGCGGCGAGATTTACCTGAACTAAATCTGTGATGTATTCAAGCCGAATCAAACGGCAATGATGCTTTTTACTCTAGCCGATAAATCTTATTCGCTCATGAGTCCGCTGTATGTCTCATTTCTTATCGAAACGACGCTCGCAATTAGCAGCAGCTACTGTTGCGCGATTTCACAGTTTGAATGCGGGAGCACTCGTCGTCGCTCAGTAATTACAGTAACATTCCAACAGAAATGATGCCAGTGTCGACAACCCCTAAATATGACCAGCAGCTGCATTAAGGGATGTCAGTGATTGAGGAGAACGAAAGCACAAACTCGGGCAGACCCCTATGCACAAGCATTAGCTCAAATACAGACACGCATGTACGCAAATACGGAATCACACACATACCAACAAACTGTCGTGCACACAAGCCCGCACAGGCGTATACATGCACGCAAACACGCCCATACGCATCGCCTGCTCACATTCGAAAGAATATAAAGAGCCTTATATGACGTTCGTGCTCGTAGAGTGCTGCGGTAGAGAGAGGAGGTCGGTCGTCATTTGCAACTGCAGGTCATTAGAACTGCTCATCGGCGTCGAAGAGCTGTGAAAGATAATTCGGCAGTGGAAGGTTGCGAGCTCGGAGTGTTGCCATGGCCCAGATTTAAAGAATGCCATTTCGAAGGCGAAGGTGGTTCTCTCCAGTGAAGTCCCACTGGAATGCGTGCCATAAGTGGACATTGGGGAGAGTTTTCCTATTCGAAAGCGCAATCATCCTCCTCCAAAACAATGTCGGTTTTTAATAAATCTGATATAGGGCAGGGACTTAAACCGAAATATATCACTGTTGCCTTATCTAGGCACGTAGGGGCTTAAACGCACCCTTACCCACTGGAAATTTTACTACTTACTGCTCAAGTACTGCTTAAACGCACTCTTTCTGATAAACAAGCTCTGACAATGCTATGTCTCGAAAATGCTTTGTATTCAAAAATAGATCACCCTTTGACAGGAATAAGTTCCTGTTGATGGTGCTGGTAAATAAACCCCTGGCCGTCCATCCGCACCGTTCTGACCAGCATCTCCATCTGTTCCTGAAAGTTCAACAAATTTTGTTTGCACTGCGCATTCATTGATTGTAAGCTTCCTATATCTTACATTCAGTGCGCGATGCATGTCTTAGAGCATTTCTTCTTCTTCCCTACATGGGAAATCACAAAAAAATTGGATGATTAAATAATCGTTTGTTTACTCCTGATAGGTGTTCAGTGGTGGCTTTCTAACGACGACACCGTTTTATGGTCTCTGATTTGGTACACCCTTTGCGAATCACCAATTAAGGAACAGTGATTACTTCGATGCAACTCATATGTGATGACTCAACACTTGTGCCAGCTCACGGCATCTTGTGAAAAGCCGATTGTATCCATTTTAGTTCCAGAAACTTGAACGACGCAGAGAGTTGTTAGCCTCCGAAAATACACAGCTTAATTTGCGAGTGCAACTTATTGAAAAGTTCTTTCAAGGTGGTTCAGTCATGAATCGCATCTCCAGGGATTCATGGTTGAACCAATATGTTTGCAACTTGAAGAGTTATGTCCAGACATAGGTTTCAGTTACTGCAGCTTCCTCGTCGGGAAATTCAGCTGGATTTGTTTAAGTTTCCCTGGTTGCGCGTAACTGCAGCAACAAGAGACTGTGGTTTAATTGCAGTTCCTCATTCTCCTGCTTCAACTAATTCTTACTAATATAGCACCCTCTGAAGACGAACCGTTCGGAGTGTTTTTATGCGCATATGTATGTTGGTCCCATTTTCACATCGCATGTTACCTCGCGGGTCCAACCCATGTTGATGCACCATGTTTCAGAGTAGTTGTAGGCATTAAAATATATCGAGATTCACATGCACTCGGCATCAGTTAAGTTCTTCATTTGAAGCTGTTGGGTTACGACGAAACCAATTTATTTGAAAACGCCTGCAATGGCAGTTGAGCTGTATTATACATGAAAGCACTGCTTGCACAAGCGTCATATGCTGGTAATTTGTGCGGTTATGTGGGACACGCAAGCGTCTTTCTTGCACAAAGCTAATAAAGAAACTCGCTGTGTCTGCAAAAAACTTTCAAAATATCCTCAATTAGATCGAACGTTACAGTAGCGACTTCGTGATCAGCGTTATTTGTTCTGAAAGGTTAACAGATATACGACCGGCATAAACATTTTAGACAGGCAAACCAACCGTCTTCACCAGGTGTACCGGACGGTCCACGAGGTCCTGGAAGGCCTTGAGAACAGGCGCAGCACGGCACTTCAAAATGCCTCCCTCCGGCGTACACTTTTCGTGCAAAGTGCAAATCTCTTGTTGATCTCGACTTTGAAGCGATTAAACTGATTTCTTTCCAGATATCTTTCGATTCCAGCTGGAACAGCACCGAGATGTGTATGAAATACGAGGTATATAGGCCATCATTTGAAAATGACTAAATACAGTAAGCGTCGCTTTAAATCTGCTCAATTCGTAAGGAAAAAGGAATGGTTTGGTACTGTCTCTGAATTAAATGAACTTCTTAAACCATTGCTGTCAGGTCTAAGGGCATAACTTTGCATACATTAACTTACACTCTCTCTTCTTATCCCGCCTAATATCCCACGGTGCAGCATGGCCGAAAAGATTCTGAAGCGATAACAGGTTGAAGCGGTGGTGATTCCACAGTTCGAGACATGTAGGTATAACCTTAACCAAATCATGTCAAACAGCGCATGGGCTGGGCTCGCATGACATGCGCTTTGATTACGGCTCATTACATCAGCATATTGTCTTTTAACTTAAAAGAAATTGAACATCAGGATCGAACTTGTTCATAAATAAATTCACACATTCGGGCTCTTTGTATTCTTATGATTCCTCTTGGCAATGCTCAACATGCTCATGCCCAGTGTGCACACAAATCTTCCACAGAAACTCGTTCTTGATGGGCGTTTGCATATCTACTATCCGAAACTATATTACGGCAATGTAATGTTTGTTTCTGTTTATCCTATTCCTGTGACTCTCGCAAACGAGCAGTATCTGAAAATGGAAGTGCATTAATGGGCGATGGTCGCCGTCAAATTCGAAAATAGCAACAAACAATCGAATTCGACAAACACTGAACACATTTCATAACATTGGGATCTTCAGCTTACACCGGTCGAATCTTGAACTCTTCAGTGGATGAAACGTTCGGACGACTGCGACACTAGAAACGCGCAAAACGCATTACTGGCAAATTCTATGCGATATTCATTACCAGGTAAGGAAAATGCAGAAAAGAATTTTCTGCCACCTGTTCGGACGTCCCACATTTTAACGTCTGGTAGGCGTAAGATGCAAACGCTTAATCCGGAAAAAAGTATGTAGATTTTTTTTACTGCCAGATGCCTCTAAATCTTTTCAGAGTTGACTGACTGCCTTGGAAATTCACACTGGAGTCACCTATTGGCATAGCTTGGGCTTCGCACATTTCTTTACTCCTGCCTCACTGGGGCCAAAGTTAGAGTTGATGGGCAGACATATAAAAAGACGATCTACAGTTACAAGGATACAGAAATGCTTTCGCCACAGTGTGCGCTGAAATGGGAATTTTTTGAAACCTTAAGAATTAATGATGCCTTGCGCTTTGTGAAAACCGCATTGTGATGTTATCTTCGTTTGGAGAAGTTGATTTTAAGGCTTTCCTTTCGTGAGTGAGCGTATGCATTATTTTTCTTTCGGCTAATCGTTCGGCTGTATGTACTAAGAATAATTAAAAGCACTGTAGAATTTGCAACTCAAGGTTTTCCGCATTCCTCTGTTGTACCGTACCTCGGCTAGGCAAACTACTCGACTCAGGACATGCGCAACTTGCCCTTTGCGCAGAAGTTGACATATTTGGTAGCGTTTCCATTCAGAATTGTTGTTTTTCGTGAACACTTGCAAAGTAGTTCAAACTTCTCTGCTCTACTGGTTTTCGTAGCAGTTCTTCTGAGGATGCCATCTGGGTTATTTATCTTATCCTCGAATGTGGTGGTATTTATTTGAGTGGTGAATATGATACGAACGTAATATTTGCATCAAATATTACCTTGCAAAGTTCAACTTGCGATAACATCATCGAGGTGTTCCGCTGAATCTGTATTTGCATTAAGGGCAAAAAGACGGCGATACTGAAAACGCCGGCCGTGCTGCACACATTTGCTAGGACAGTTGTCCATCGGGATGTTGAGAAGAACTTCATAGCTGATCTGCGTCGACGAAACGGGAAAAGGAGGTAGCTAAAAACGCCTTTCTAAACGTTTCTGCAGCGAAACGTAAAACACCTAAGTCTTGACCAACTTATTTGCGCATGTGAGTGTCATCAATTTTCGAACCAACTTATAGATGGTCGACAGAGGCGGAAGTTGGCTGTTGTGGTTTCTCACCAAAGTTTGATTTAGATCTGCGCTTTTCATCTTCACCTTTCGCGTTAAACCGTTGCGAATAGGCATTTCTATTATAAATATCAGTTTTGAAGTGAATGGAAAAAGCTTTGCAGAAGATCATCTTTATCGTGCGCAAATTGTGCGGCTACTTTCCACTGTTTTTAAGGGCGAAACAACGAATTTTCCTAGATTGAGGTTCAAATGCGAAACATAGCCGTGACTTTTATAATAGAACTTCATAGACCAGATCAAACGTTTAGTTAGCTCGCTAAGGCAACATCCACTAGGTGGTCAACAACTCTTGTCGCCAAGTTATGGTTACGCCGAGAGCCCCCATATACGCATGATAACAGGCATAAAAATATGCAGACAAATACAAGCAGCTAATTATATATAGAAATGGAGTGTTAATACAAGTGTTAATTATATAAGGTTGAAATTCCTTTCAGTAGCACGATAAAAAGGAGACAAGTCCAGAAATACGTAGCCAAACATTAAGAAATATTAGACCTCCTCAGATTCTAGAGTTCCGATTTTTTTTTTCTTACTATATATGCATTTCTAAAGAACACCGCGTATTCTTTAGACCAAAAGCATTACTATACCAAAAGCATATGCACACGACTAGGCAAACGATGCGACATGAATCAGACGAATCGTCACTTCGCTTGTCGTTCAACTCTCGAAACCATCTTGTACCTTTAGGTCAAGGATTTTCGAACAGAAATTCCAAACATATACATCAGTGAACTTTGCTGAAGAGAGTGGCTAAGATTAAATCAGAATGAGTTGTTGGCAAAGTGACAGTTACAGCAGTTAGTCATTTAATGTTTCGATGTCCTCTTTTCAAGGCGAATAAGTTCTTCATTGAGGCGTTTGATGACATCGATGGTAACATACAATCAGCCGTCTTCTGCGACCAAACGATCACGTGCATTGGGTACCATGTCCGAAGTAAAATTCGATTAGGTGACACTTCGCAGAAGAGAAACATTCGTGCATTAGTGCCATTTACACAGCTTTGGCACTCAGCCCAAACGGAGATGAAAACACACGGAAAGGATATGGGGCAATCACAATTGTTTCCTTAAAAGGTGATTCTTTTACTTTGACAAGGTTTCAAACTTCAGTGCCCTTGTGATGCAACGCGCAATTCGCTTCTTTGCAAAAACGCTACTGCATGATACATATTATTCACTCATGTTTTGCATAGATGATACTACTCAGAAAAAATAAACGCGTTCAGTGCGTAGAAACTGAACAGCACACGGTGACGGTATTCTCGTGCATTCACGGTAATTAGTGCGATGAATTACGTCTATGATATTTCCTTATACAAATTCGGTAAAGCATCAAACACCATAAAGTCGTGAGCAAAGGCTTATCACTGAGAAGTTAAAGCTCCTCCTCACCTAGGTTGCATTTTGGGCGTTCCCTTCACTAATGGAAACGACTACTTGATAAAACCAAGCTGAAAAATTCATACCTTTCTTATCGATAAAGTGCATGAGGCGTTTGCAGTGACGAAGCTGTTCGCTTTATGTTCATTCAAATGTATCCTTTGATCACCTCTTTATGTTCATTTCTTAGTTACTTCCATTGCCTGTGCATCAATGAACTGCTTTGACAGCTGGGGAATATCAGCGGCAGGCAGTTTTATTTCTGGTCTTATAAGGAACGTTATCGTTTACTGCGAGAGGGAAAAAAGCACTGCTTCCGGGTTACAACGTAATTTTACTATAATGCTTGTATGTTTGCTAAGATAGAACAAACAACGGTTGCTACTTGAGTCGGGGCTTCGTTTTCTTAAAGTGAACTAGCCGTTAATCTTTTTAATGTTAACTACGTGATTTAGTCGCTGCCCTCGAATCAACGTTCTACAGTATTTATTTCCATTCTATTCTGGAATATTTCTACTTCGTTCTCTCAAGGAAGGTTGTTTAGCAGTTGGAGAACAGTTATACCACTGAGGACGGGTATAGGTTAGGGCTATACAAAGCGTACCTAGATTTAGTGTGTTGTAGGAAATTCGCTCCGCGATAAGTGCCCTACGGAAACATCAACAGAAGCTATCGTTAGCGTCATTTCTCATCAGTTTCTTATTGGGGTGTCTCCTACTCTATTCGACGGCATCCTGATGAATGGCTCAACATTTCTTCGTTTTTGGAGTTCACTTCCCCTCTCTAATATCACTCATTGCCGAATGTATATCCGATTTAATCGCACTCACTTAGTGCTCGTACTCAACTTGCTCTCGCTAGATTTCGACTAATTTGCTCCATTTTTTGATCGAGATTCCATTCCCGACGAGTTTCTCGTTGATGAGAAAGCTTCCCTCGGACGAATATCGCGTGGTTTTACCCAGTGAGCTTCATCACTATGGCTTTCATAGCTGCGATTGAAATTAATGGGTTGATAAACACCAGGAACGACATAAGCAGCCTTTTGAAGAGCATTATAAAGAGCCCTTATATGGCAGAAAGTTACCGACAAGAAAGTGAGCTGTGCTATCTTTTCGTACAGTTGTTTCTTAAAGCGCGTCATGGCAACCTCGTGCTTGTGTCTTTGAATATGTGCTTCCAGTTCAGCAATCGTGGCCAAGAAAATCATAGAAACCACTGCCGTTGAAGTGGTTACATAAGAACTGCATACCCTTTGAACCGAAATCATTCTAGCCGTCTGCTCCGAGATTCGTAACAGAATATGTCAGAAATTCCCAAACTCATTATCTCATGAAACGTCGGGGTGCCCTATAATTCGGTCTGTATAGGCTCCGGCAATTCGCTGTTCTCTAAAATGTTGGTCGGTCGATTCAACTGGCTTCAATTTTTTTCGAATGCCTAAGAGTTCGTCGTGGTGAAATAAAATTTAAAGCTATATACACGTCACGCAACATTTTTGGTCTATGAATTTTGCAATAACTTTATTGACTGCAATAACTAAGGCGTTCGAAAAAGTTTGATAGGTCGAAGATAAATGAACACATTTCCCAGTCAGGGATCATACCTCAGAAACAAGGGGTGCAGGTGGTGCTTCCTTTGTCAGGTTTTTAAGCTTATCTTTAAGGTAAACTGCAAACGAAATGTGCACCAATAGGCGACGTAATTAGGACAGGGTTGATAGTCACGAATTCGAAGAAGTACAGAATTTTCAGGCTGCCAGTTTCTGATGAAGACACCATTGAAATCATTTTACAACATGCAGTCGAAATCACGAGAACTTTAAATAGGAAAAACTTCCACCTGATCTCCCTACGGTGCATTAAACAGTGCAATCGTAACAGGATTCAACCATTCCTCCTTCATGACCGCCAACTCAACTGATACATATTTTGTGGCCACAATGATGGTGATTACGGAGAAGCGATGGGGTAAGAATATCGTTTCTAATTTAACTGATGGTGTAATGCGCAACAACAAGTGTGACAGACTATCACAAAATGATGGGCAATCGAAACCAATCCTAGAATCGTGGCGAACGATGTTATCGCTATACAGCATTTCAATAACGCTCATATTTGCTGCAGTTCCGATTCAGTGTAATGCACTGGAAAGCGGCTCATCTTCAACAAACTTGTTAGTCATTCATTCCTCGCTTTATTGTGAGTGTGGTGCTGTTCAATATTTCTGTTTCCCATCTCCGGTTCTGAATGAAATGTGAAATGCAATACGCAAGTAAACAAGCTAACCAGCCGGTGATGAAAGGTTGTGGTATCAGTAGACGAAGGACTATTACGAGACTATTCATTGCCGTTGCAGTGTATTTTCCGTGACTTAATACAACGCTTGGAGCAATCAGCCAAAGCTTTGCTTCGGAATCAGCCAAAGAATGTCAGCGCTTTCGCAGCTTACGGTACAACCCGTAGACTGTGGAATAGCTCTTAAAGCCACCAAAATTAGGACGATAATTATGCATTGTATCACGAATTCCCAATATGACTATTGGCCGGAGCCTGTGAAAACATCGACCATTCTACTAAATGAGATGGATGATAACACCGACGGGTAGGTTAGTGAGAGTGTTGTTCAAAATATGGCGAAATTGCAAGTGAAATTATCACGCTCAAGTTTTCTCCGGAAGCCACGACGACGAGCATTTATGCGCAGTTCATAAAATATGAACGGCAAGTCCAAATATATGAACTTAAGCTGCCTTAATTTGGGATATAAGAAAGCCTGAAAGCGACTGACTCAACCCATTTTTCAGCAGAACTCTTCCACATAGAACGACACAAAGGCCAATCAACAGTTGCGTTATTGATCAGCCATAGCAATACGGCATCGACAAACTTAAGCCAGCTTTACAAAAGAGTAAAAATCTGATAAGCTTAGGCTAATAAAAGCTCTTCTAAGTTATATCATCTTCTTTGTACAAATCAACGAGAATAGGATTTCAAAGTTCAACGTCACTGACCAACACTTGCAAGAATGCAAAGAAACCTACTCAGATGGACTGACAATAGAGAACAGTTTGTACGCTAACGACTCAGGCGCTTATCTTCAACAGGCCTTTAAGACAGGTATATGGTGTTCATGGAATGGGTCAGTCAATGTTATAATTGGATGGCAGAAAATGTGTAGTAAGAATGAATGCCTGGAGGTTCGAGAGCTCAACATATCGCAAAGTCTTCACCAACCATTTCCTTAAAGCGGATGATAGAAAGGCGCGACCACACTGAATGTCGAGTTTAGAAAGGCGCTTACAATATTATTCGCCTGCAGTGATAAAACCACAATGCGAGCAAACGAGACTATTTGGAAAGGGACGAGAGCGCAGCCGGACCTTCAGACACATTGAAGTATGTGGGCATATACATACCAGGTCGAATATACACTAAAAGGCATATGGTAAACTGTGTGCGGCATGGGGAAGATGGAGCATAGTTGGACTGTGGGTTACAACAGACGACCTATTTGGAAGAGCGTGCTCAGCACTGTCGATTCATAAAGAAGGCGGCAACGAAATTAAATTTTTTTGCTGTGGTACATATTTGAGCATAGCTGAAGTGTTCTTTGGAAACTGCAAAATTGCAAATGTAAAGCCTTTCCCAAGAAACGTCTTTCTAATGACGTTTTGAACTTCCGTATCATTCTACCTGTTGTAGGAATATTTTTGCCATTAACTGATGGAGGAAGGAACGTCATTCCTATAGAATGGGCAGCTGAACGAAAAATTTCACCAATGAGCTCCGGTTCCTGCTTGGGAGATCAACCACAGCACAACTTCGGTCGTCTTTTTCGAATGACTTTGCCACAACAAACTAGTTCACGAAATTGCGGAGCACGGCATCTTAGGCGAATCGCTACCAGGGGTAAAGTACCTCATAACTGGTAGCTGTTTTCAAGTCGGAACTGGCGACAGTCTGTTTGAATTTTACGAGACCTTCATTAGCTCGCCACATGAGAATATCATAGGATAGCTTTTGGTCGTGTCATGTATGTAAGCAGTGCTTTTGGCAAATCAAAGAATTCACGCTTTTTGTAAATAGCATCAAGTACTACTGAATGCTTCCTAAATAGACGGTTGGTTGTTATGGCCAACGAACTTCCTTGATGGCTGTAGACGATTGGTGTTATGCTCGGCAGTGTAGAGAACAGTTAATCACCTCTGCTTCAAGCCATCACTTTCGCACTGTAAATGTTGCCCTCGAAAGTTGTAAAAAATACTGTGACGGAATGAAATCACTCTTCCGGACTAAAGACTACACATTTTATTTTTACAGCAGAGCTTTGCGAATTGCCAGCGAGTTGCTTTTGAGCTCGCACACATGAAACTCGACTCCCGCACATTTTAAGAAGACACATATTGAAGCGATGTAAGACATGTGCACAGAGACATACACATATGCGCACACGTACACTTACGCATACACTAACGCATATACAACAAACGCACACACACGCATGCACGTACACACACACACGAGTAACTACTTGATTGGCGAAGGCTCCTTCATCCAAAGACGGTTAAATTTTATAGCGTCGTACTTGCTGTATAATGGGAAAAAATTATTGAAGCATCGTTGCAAAAAATAAATGAACGTGCGTTACCTTTCCTGAAGAAGTAGCAGAATTTCCGCATGTAGCACTGCTCAGTGATCCCGGTCAAAGTTTCTGCTACTCCAGCCCTGCGATCAGGCAACATGAAAACGGTGATTTGGTCAACTATCTTCATGGCGAATTTTTTTCGCCATGAGATAAGCTAATACTTCTTCTCATTCTACTGGTGAAGTTTCGACTTCGACTATTAGTTACTGCTTTACATTGCTGCTGCATGAAACAAAAGACATTTTGAAATTGCACATAGATGACGACTGGGACGTTTATATGCCTTCGCATAGTGAATATCTGGGCACTGGACTTGAAAGACGTTAATGTTCAGATGAAAGGAAACATCCAAATTCCGTTCATTTCTATCGACTTAAAACAGCAGTGCATGTGATGAAATATTAAGTGCAGAGAAACTTAACATTGACGGAATGTTTCAGAGGTAGGCCTTCATCATCAGAATTTGAATCTTACACTGAAACTACAAGCGCGGCAATCGTACCAGGGCGGATACGTCCGGTTAAAATCAAAGCGAGTGAACCTGGAGATGATCCACGAAAAAGAGTTAATTGCTTCCCTCAGCCAATCGAAAATGTGACCGAATTGCAGCGGATATGCATAACAAGAGGATGTATCTTTGATGCAGAAGCTCATCAGGTTGTTTCGCTTTGTTAGTTGAATTCACTTCATCAAGGAAAGGGAAAATCCACATTGCAACAGTAAGAATGACTAATCGAAATGTAGCCAACGAACGTGTGCTGTGCTATGAAACAATGTCAGTCGGCGAAAGTAGTCACCATGGTCGCACATGTGGACTGAAATGCGCATCGTTTAGCCTTCCCTTGAAACTACGACCTTCCAGCATTAAGTTGCAGAACGACTGAAACTGTTGCAGAGATGAAAGCATGTTTCTTCATAACAGCATCGAAATTTCGGAAAAATATTTCCACATACCCCGAGATTTCACTTCAAACTTTTCATTTATTTCCAGATTATGTTTATCATAGCACACGTTCGTTGAAAGAGGGTTCCAAAAACTAACGACAGATCCTCTTTGGCTCGGTTCCTTTTAAACACATTCTACGGAAAGCTAATCACTTTGCTTTGTTCTCCACAAATTTCTGCTTTGTTCTAGTAAGTTCGACGATTTTAGAGTATTTTCTCAGCGCCACAGTGCTACTTTCCACGAAACACTGGATATGCGCTGCTGGATCAGCGTGGATCCAATACAACGATGATTTACAAAAAGGGAACGTATCGAAATCCATACGGCGCTGACATCGCTTTTCTCCATTTTTCTTACTCGTATAACGGAGCGACGTTATGTATTCATATAGGCCAAAGTAGCAGGTGATTTTTTGTACAACACTAAAATTTGCCGCAATCAGATACTGCTCTGTTACAAAATAATGCTCGCTCAGCCAACAACGGCATAGTGGATCTCTTTATTGCATTTTGCGGTGTCAAAAACTAACCTGTTAGTTTTTTTTATCGTAGGAATACGTTACGGCATGAATATAGTCATTGTTTTAGTTGCAAAACTTCTACAAAGGGTGCGTAAATGTCTGGAGGGGGAAAGAAGTGCAGTGACTGCCGCTATATCTACTTCTGTTTCATGGCAGAGGAGTTAGCTAATTCGGGATGATTGACGACGAAGTACGTAACGTGTGTGAGGACAACGAAGGAAGAGGGGAAGAGATGGAACTTAGGTTTATGTATCGGCAGGTTTAGCGTAACCCCGTAGAATCACCGTCTCACTAGTTACGAATGGGAATCAGAGGTAAAAGCGCCATCAACTGCGAATCTCAATCCCATGAGAAGACGTAGACGAATTTACCATTCAAGAGAGAAGCGTTCCACTGTATGGCGCCTCCTTGCGTGCAACAGTTGGCTGCTCTACGAGATGCTAGTATCTGAAGAGTAGTGCGCTGGTATCAATAGTTGACAGTTCAGCTTACTTCCATCTTACAGCTTAAAGCATAAGCAAAAATGCCCACACGTCGAGATTTATAAAGAAATTGCCACTCTTGGGCGCAGCGAATGTTTCATTTCAAAAGTGAGATAGCCGACGTCGTCGCTTTCCTTCATCGATCAAATTCAGGTGGTGTGCAGGACTTTTGAGGAGGCCATCAAAACTGTTAGCACTTACGCAGTCCGTCCTTGCCCTGTCACTTTGCTGAGGCCACAAAAACTCTAATCTTCTTGGAGAAGAACGGTCACATTGATTGAAATATTATATGAAGCATTATTTCGTAGTTTATATTATTTTTTCAAGACTCATTAAATCCGCTTGTCAGAAGAAAGAAACATAAAAGCGCATGGCGTTAAATTTTTCCAGCACGTTTCTTCGCCTCTTTTCCTGGAAATACTCGCTTTCAGATTTGAGCCACCCGTGCACTTCCCTCGGTTGTCATCGGTTTCATCAGACAGCTTCCACGTGATAACTGCAAATGACTCAGACGTGTTCTCGTTCAGCGTACAACGTCTGTCTACGAAAACTTCGATTTGGGATACATCTATCGGTTAACTTATAAGCTCCTTTAATGATGTCTGTCGAATTGTCGAAGTCTATTTCAAAAATATCCTTATAAAGCAATTTTGAGTACCGGAGGCAGTTAAGGATCGAAGCGCCTACGAGTGTAAACGGCGTCTGAATCTGAATCCCTTCAACGAAAGCTCTCATAATTCGGGCCACTTTTTTCGAAATACCAAGAATATGCAGGTAATTATATTTCTAGAAAAGGAGACGGGATCTCAAACAGAGTTCTCCACTGTTTTCCAGCATCTTTCAAATGAAGCTTGTTTTAGCCGATGTTCAAACTGCCACTCAAGAAACCCTCTGCTGAAAACAGGTTGTTGGGCTACTTAACTAAAATGAATTGATTGGCCGCCCGATTGCGGGGCTCTTACACAAATTTTTTTCTGTACACATGATTACAGCATTCGACCAGGAAGTGGATAGAGGCTCCGAAATGGTGTCTCGAGATGACGGCAAAGCTTTTGATTCAGAAAAATGCCACTAGCATTCGGCGATATCGGGAGCCCTTCCATGCGCTCCAGCCTCAAAAATATTGAGAACCCAGTAAATCCGTTGCCTCCGATAGTTCCAGCGAATGTTCCAAACATGCTGAAGGTGTGAGCACTATGGCTGACAGATGCAGAACCAACTCAAACAGTCACCGCTTCGTAGACATTTTGGGTATATTTGTCGTATATGTGGTCATTGGTTATTGTGATTGTTGTTGTGCTTAGTGCATAGGAACGAGTATTTTCAAGATAAACCGACGGCGAGCTGTACAGAGATTAGGGAGGAGGTGGGGGTGGGGCGGGCGGATTTTTCTGAGGTTCAGGATGCGCCTTCGAAACGATTTTTTTTCTTTTTCTCACAGCAGTAAGCTGGGATTATAAGCACTCATCTTATTCCAAGTCATGTTTAATACGACAAACGAAAGTTTTAGATTGCATTCACAGAGAAATGTGCAGTGTGAAAGGGAAAGTTGAAAGGAGATACTTATTCCTGTTACTCCTCCCTACTGACATGACTAACTTAAAACATTACTAGAGTATTATTTCTCTGTCACTGCCATGCCTTCCTTATAAATTTCGTGATTATTGCATCATCCCCTAAAAATATATCTATGATCTCGCAGCCGCTTCGTCAGAAGTGGCTGGGTTGACGAGAGCGCTGAAGAAGCAGCGAAATAATGTGACTTTCATGCACCTGCGTCGACAGTCTAAGCTGCGTTTCCGGTAGTAGGGAAGAAAGAGGAGAAAACGAGCAGTGCGAATCACTTCACAACTAGTGCTAATCATCTGTTCGGCTCTGTGTGTTCATATCTGGCTGCGCATTAGAACCAAGAATAGATCGCTGCTTTTTGTGTAGTTGGACACTGCCACCACAACTCGTGCAATCACCCAACCAGGTCACGGTGGATATTTTCAGGCGCATTTTTATTCGCAGATAACTATATACAAATCGCCACATTACTACCCACAGATCGCATATACGGTTTTGGTGAACATGCGCACTCCTCGTTGAAGGTAATTCATCCTCGAATGAGTTTAGGCGAACGTTTATGCGCTAATGATTCTGAACAATGGAGCAAGTCAATAAGAATTATCATAAAGCTCTGCGTTTCATCTGTCGGTTCGAACTAAGTACTTTTCGAGATGGCTGCAATCTGCATTTTTTGATAGTTTTTTGCTACATCATTCTCACTTTACGTATAAACATCGTTTCAGTCATCCTTCTTTGCTATTTACAAAGTACTTAGGGCTCAGCTTGACGTCAGTGTCCGACTGTTTTGTATGCAGCTTATGTCAGTGCCAAAATGAAGGAAAAAGGGAAGCCGAAAATTTCGCTGCATGTCGTAGATTCAGCGGATTTTGCAGTTGAGATCTGACGCTACGTTTGACAAACCGCAGCATTTCCACGGATAGGGCGGAGGTATCGACAAGAAAACACGCCACTTTTCTAGAGGTTCTTGTTCATGCAAGGCGGGTGCTGAAGTTGTTTACGTAAAGCACCAAATTATTTGTGTTTTCATCGCTTGAACTTTTCAGCATGATCTTTCACAGTACACGACGTGGGGTATGCTTGCGAGGAATGAGGCGCCTGACTATATGGAGAAGCCGCTGAAGAATTTATATGGTGTGCATCCGTTCTATATGGGCCTGGAGCATGATTCGATGGCACATGGTGTTTTCATTTTGAATAGCAATGCACAAGTGAGGTTTCTGTTGGAGTACTCTATTTCAGTTTGTTTTTTTCCTTCATCGCATATATCGTGTTCAAAGAATTCAAGAGCACCTTTTAACGGAAGAATCGAGTTTTGGCTCTAGATGACAGATTTTGGTGCTGAATATTTTTTGTGCTGTGAAGGACACTGTGGTTGTTCACGCAGTCATCGTGCAAACTCATTTGCTTGCCATCCTGACGCATATCGGTGTAAGGATCTGATAAAAGTAAAGTGAAACGAAGAATGAACGAAGCTTTCTTGGCTTCTTCATCGGGCGCTTCGAGAAAAAATTCATAAATGAGTTCACCTTATTTCGCAAATAAGGGAGCATTGAAATGTGATTCTATTTTTCAACCCATAAATGTCGCAAATTCTCATTTCGTTACTTTCCTTTTTTATTTCTGTTATTTCGTTTCTCACTTTGTTGTCCGCTATATGACATTAGTAAGCTGTGCCCTATTTCGCACGGATTCGTGGAGGCTTGCTATGAGGGATGCCCTCAACAAAGTGGAGTCTCTTCAGAATGTAAGTTGTTGCCTCCTGAATCGCTAATACGTGGTGTGCTATTTATTGTCATTGTCTCCTATTTTTCGGGCTTGCTGTCTGTGTCACAAAGCAGAGAGCTTCAACGATCCTAGCTGCGGTGTTCGACGAGTTGCCTTGCGCAGCACTATCGCTTTACATGCCGACGGTCGTGATATTTCAGCAATCAAAAAAGCTCATACTAGCTTGCTTTGCTACGTCGAAATCGAGCGCATAGTTTTATAGGAGATCACTACTGGTCCAGGACCGCATTTGGTTTACAGAACAATAGGAGGCAATCTCGACATCCATTTCTTTCCTGGACCAAAGCCCGAGCACGTGGTTCAGCAATATCAAGCGTTCATTGGCACACCTCTGCTACCATCCTACTACTCTTTGGGATTTCAGGTCAGCTAATGCGTGCATTTATTTCAGTCCCTAACAATTTTTCTGTGGACTGTTACTCACAGTTCATCTATCTGTCGACGGTTTACTTTAATTCCATATATATGAACAGCCACGTTATTGGATTCCACCACTTCCTGCTAACAACATCGTTCCAATTCGTTGAGGTTCACCTGAACCGATTTCAGTTTATGTCATATATCAGCTAGCATATAGCGTACATTAATTAAGTCGAACAACAGAAATGCCCTTTGCGTAAATTATTACCATTAAATTGCCATCACGCTTTGCCATTAAATTATCACCAGATCATTCATTAGCTGAGTAACATGACTCCCCAACAGTGGCCATCTCAGATCAGTCGCAGCGGTTATGGAAGTGCGAGCGAGTTGGAGACGGTTGTAAACAACGTATCGTCGGCTGGAATTTTGTTCGACGTTATCAATATCAACATGGACTATATGAACGAATCACGCGATTTTACGCTTGCTGAGGTTAACCACATAACAGTTTTTTTGGTTGAGCTTGAAGGAATGCGAAGCTGGAAAACTGGATGGGCGAGCAAAATGTGAAATCACATCTGTTCGGTGTTTACTTGGGATTGCCCGAGAACCTTTTCATCGAACCGTAAAGATACTCTTTCCTCGCTGCTATGCATGAAATGTGAAAAAAAAATCTTGACTGCATTTTGCGTTGCTTCTGCAGCGACGATACTCCTTTCAGTTTCCCCGATTTATCCTGCAACAGGGATTTGTTCACGCTGGAACGTCTATTTCTCAAATTTTGGTCCAGCCAGTTGGGCATAATTACCTCATGTTGTATGTGCTATCGCTCTTACATTTTTATTACGCATAATCGTATAATTTCATTATACTTTGGACTCGTTGTTCTTTGGCAAGCACCTTCTCACTTTCAGCAGTCTTTTGCGCTTACGGACTACTCTACAGCAAAAAAAAAGTTTAATGAAATGTTTGTCCGAGACTATGGAAGACGCCGTTTTTCAAATGTTTCCTTGCCCCTCAGGATATATCACGGAAATATTTAATTGTCGTGTTGGATTAAACCTTATTGATTGTGAAAAGTGCTAAATTATCAGAAACATCTGGAAATAATGTCTGAAGATTGCGTTGCAGGGATGGACAGAACTTGAAAACGTTTCTCAAAATCTCCATAAAGACGGTTACAGGATCACGTTGCTTTTTAATGCCGCTGTATCGGTTACTGGTGCATCATTCCGACGCGCGCTTCTGAAGGTACCTATTCCTTTTGCATTTTTGAGGTATTGCGAGCAAAAAACGATTTATGCCCTAAAATATCTTTCAAGCGAACTCGACAGGAATTAAATTCAGCTGTAGCTGTCTGTATCCATTGATGGCCAAAATGTGCCACAGAAAAGGAGCATTTGCAAAAATTCATCACGTGCGTTCATTTCATCAGCTCATTTGAATAAATAGTGATAAGTAGCTGTTATTGCTTGGAATGTGATTGTTGCAGGAGGTAATCTTATTTATTTTTCTTACATTACGATTGCCGTTCGCGCAGCTTCATTTTCTTCGGCGAATCCTACTCACTTTAAAAGTTCCCTTCTCCCGTAAGGACCGTTCATCTGAGCCATGAATGCTTGTTAGATATGTGCTCTTCAAAGCGCGAAGTAGAGCATCCTCGGTAATGTTATTTCGGTTTAGAGTTTAGGGAAACCGGTGCAGAGAGTTCCGACAAATTCGAGAACATGTATTGCTTTCAATGATCATATTTTCGGAAAGTGTATCAGAAGTTGCGTAGTAATATCAGCAACGAACACTGTTATAGAACGTAAGCTTCGTGGAATGGCCCATAGAGGGGCTCGTTCAAAAGGAAGTCAATTCGCTTTATGAGGAGACGAACCACACAAAGGTTTGCAACTTCGTCTCATTTCCGGTCGTGGGCAATATCAGTGAGATCATGCAACTCATGTTTCGTTGGAGTCCAAATTCGTATTTTGACCCCGTCTCCCGCTATACAAGAAAAGTGAATAAATTTATGAAGTCCGACTTCTCACGGGGCCGGAAATCTGGTCCGGAATGAGCTCCAAGAAGACCATGCTCTTATATTAGCTCCTAATTTCAACACAGTGGCTGCTGTAGACACGTTCATTTAAGAAATGTAAGAAATCCTAAGAAATCCTTATATTCCATTCAAGGAAGGCTTTTCCGATACGTGCAACAAATCATTTGAGGATCGCAATTCCGGTCTAAACCGGATAGAACCCATGCATTCAAGACAAAGATTCTCAGCACTTTCTACATCAGTGAATGCTAGCAGCATTCTTTCTCTGAAGCTATAATGGTCCACATTGATTTTTTTAATGGTTTTCCTTTCCAGCGCATGGAATGCAGAAGTGGTTCTTATCAGCGATTATCGATAAACGTATTTCAGTGCCCTTCTCCCACCAACTTTCAGAATTGCAGTAGGGTACCAAAAAGCATAAGCATCGCCAGAAGATGCTACATAAGGCAGGAGATCCTGAATGACTGAATTGGTTGCAGCGTCAGGAACATTTTGTCATGCCTCAAAATTTTACTGTTGCAATGACTGATGCTGCTGACAGATAATTAGCATGAAAAAAGGAAGAGCAGAACAGTTGGCCTCTAACATTAAAAAGAAAGTGCAAAGAATTGATGACAACATAGCATTAAACTGCACTTCTTCGCAAGTAAAATCCTCATCGGGGAATTATAGGGCAAAGGCTGAGCGGCTCATGTGACGGGGAAAGGGGAAACTTGTTCTGAACGTGGGAGTGAAGCAGTCATTTGACAGCTGCGGAGTGCAGGGAATAGTTCCATCAGGGTATAAAATGGAGGCACTCTAAAATAAACGTTCTGGCTGTAGATCCAGGTTCCCAAAAAATAGGTGTTTCTAGATCTTTTGCTCATGGACGAAGATTGTGCTCTGATGAGAAAAGGAATCGCATCTCGCCAACCGCCGTGAATGAAGCTTAAATTTGTGCGCCTACGATTCCTTTGGATGACGGGGAACCAAATGTTTGCGACACATCATGATGCATTGCATTTGCCACATCATGATGCATTAGTGCTAGTTTGTATTTGTATGGGGATATCCTGTGGAAGGAATGGGAAGCATCCTAGCAAAGAAGGCAGAAAGTAATCAGCGTTTCCGGCAGGATGAAGACCTTAACTCGGGCGTTTGGCTAGAAAATTATGGGTGCCTTTAGTAGTTTCAAACGGAGCAAAAAAATATGCATTTTCTTGCTTATAGATGTCAATTAGTGGATACTTGACAAGCAGTACAAGCAGTAATGAGCACGAATTTTTCGAATCCCATTGAGCAAGGAAACTTAGTTGGTAGCAGTGCCAAATTGAGTAATTGAAGGTATGATGGGTAGCAGGAGACTAGGGTCAAAGCTTACTTGCCAGAATACACTGCAAAGAGAAAACTTCAAGAACCGAAGAGTGGGTTCAATTGTCATTGCCGCATGAGCTCAATAAGGTTGACAAAGAAGGAAATTTTAAAGCATGAATGAGGTTAAGTAAGAGAGCTGCGCTCTTTGAGCTGGAAAGATCGGAAACTTTCTTTCATTAGCATCTGCGACACTTAGCTTGCTGAAGTTTTCGCATCTGTTTGAAAAATTTTTCGCAGCAAGGAAGTTTTCTTTACGTTCTCAAAATTGAGACCTATCCTTTCTCGCTCCTTTGCCTTTTAACTCATCAACTCAATTCCCCTTCTCCATCTCTCACCCCACCCCCCTTCCCCAAGTAAAGTTCATCTACACCAGTGCTTCCACGTCAGACTTTTTCCTTCAGGTAATGCTTGGTGTTGGCTGGCCAAACGAGCATGTTGCGTTCCCTGATTTCCTCGACACCACTTCTCAAACGAATGACTGGTGGTCAGATGAACTGCAGCTCTTCAACAAAAGTGTAATTATTCAGATATGATGCATTGTCAAATTACGCATATACATTCCGATCAGTTTTTAGGGGATATAACCTGAAATAAAGTTGTTTTGGCCAAAAAATACTTTGACGTATGCGCATTGGTAACGAGATTAGGAGCATCTTCCAGCTAAGACGTTTTGTTGCCAGCGCTTTATAGTGCGGGCGGTGTCTCGTCATCGATCACTATGCACTTAGACATGGTGACAGCATCTGACGGCATGGTCAAGATTTCTCTGAAGTGTGAACTGGAGTGTGTCTCGAAACAAAGCGTATTTCTTTAAAGGCTACGCACAGTTTCAAACTTCCAAAATCTCATCGATGCTAAAGTAAAACATCTGTTTGCTAATAATCCAAGAAATTTAGAGAAGGCTGCATAAAAGTGGAAAGTCGGACAGTACAGCTTGAGTATCCCAATTCTGTTTCACAATTTTACGCAAGTTTCCTCCATTTCTCAGCTTTCCCCGTGACAGTTACACCAATGGCGGCGAATGATCGACGCACTTCAAGTGCACCTAGAAAGTGAGAAGAAAACAACGGTGACGCTATTTTTGAAGGCGGAATAAATTTTTCTATTCATTCAGCCAGGTTTTATTAGGATTCAGTAATATCGGCCGAAACCGCAAGAAAATATCTCTCTCCTAGCTGCACTCCGCATCTCCTCCAGTGGTGATGTTTTCTAGAATGTTGTTTGTTTCACATAGACTTGTTAACAGCACAGAAGTGTTGAGTTGTAGGCACATTTCGATGGCGTATGGTTGGATATGAATGAGCCATCAAGCTTTGGAACGAACGAACAGCAACCGTCATATAACGATGTGACGCCACTAAGTTGTCCTTTGAGTGGAGCGTTTTCAAGTTATGACAATCCACCCTTCAAAACCGCTAATGCGTACTACTATGGCAACCATGTTGGTTTTAATAGCTTTACATTCATACAATATTACAGAAGTATCTTTGCGCAGGTACGACCGACCTGTGGCATCGTCCTATCGGACCTATGCTGGGAAACATTTCGATTACAATATGGTTGCTCATTCATATGAAATTTCAACTCACTTTAAAGCGGAATACTCAGAGCTTCACAGAATGAGAAAAAATTTGAGCAGAAGCAGCTCATTTGCCCTCGTGCAGATCACTCACATTACCCTGAGATGTTTTTAGTATAATTTTACTCGTTCAGGATAGTATTTCAAATTATTTATGCCGTCAGCACATAGATAGATGGTCGATGCAATAAAGAGTGAGGACAACGCCGACATTGCACAGTGAATAAATGATCCGCAAAGAAAAATTAGGTGCCTCCTTTCAGCCGAATAATTTCCAATCATATTCAGCGAAGTGATCAACGCATTATTCAGTGTATAAGCGCGTTTGATGAGCAATTCATTGTTTCCTGCAATGTGATGAACGCTTTCGCAAGCTCATTTTTGCACAAAGAGCTGTAAAGCTAAAGTGCGGACCTTAATGTTTATTGCAAGCTATAATACTTCGCCATACTGCGGCATAATTCGCCACCTTCCGTTTCCAAACACGAGTGAAATCCATTGTTGGATCTAGCTTCTAAGCATACGATTTTTAAGGGCGAACTGTCATCAAAAACTTTGTGCATGATCGCTACAACAGGTGGTGGAAACATGACCTTTTATAATACGAAGAACCTCTATGGGCTTCAACAATCAGTCGCAACATTCAAGGCGCTGAACGGAAATACACGACAAATTCTCGTCTCCAGGTACTCAGTTCAAAAGATCAAAAAGTCTTAGATCAAAGCCTTTTGTGTCTGATTTCCCTACGATGCGAAGAGCGATGGGGCTCACGTTGAAAATCTGTCGAAAGTATAGCTTCGGAATCGATTTTGAAAATAGAATCACAGACTTTCTCGTCTTTGAAAATATCAGCTATTCCACGAAATATTTTGTGCGGTTCTCCTGATGTCCTTATAGGCTTCAATAGATCTCACCTTCCTTTTCCTCCTGCACCGACGATTCTGTGGAAGTAAGACCAGTTGATATGCTAAACTCGATCAAATTTTCAATGTCACTTTTAGCATTCGTTGACTGTCTGAACTCGCCTCACGCTCCCATAGCGTCCATCACCTCCCAGTAGGAGTTCACATATATTGTGCAGCAAAAGTGCGCGTGCATGAAAAAAGTTCGTTAACAAAATATAGGCTATTCGGCAGCCAAATCGAGGCAAGCTTTCCTCCGGGTAAAGATGCAGTGAGAGTTCTTCAAGTACAGAGAAAGGAAATCCAGTCGAAAAGCTGTTGCCTCAGTAAACGGTTTCTTTCTCGCCACATTTTTTCTTGTTCATTATTTAATGTTCGACTCACCGAAAAACGCCCCAGCTGTTCGAATGTGTCTTTGCAGATCGACATTCCCATCTTCCGGACGCTATACCGGACACTGTTTTGCTGGTAATACCAGTGGATGGGTGGGTTTGCGTGGTTCGATTATAGCAGCGCAAGAATTCAATCTCTTTGGCATACCATATGTTGGCAGCTATATTTGTGGCGATAACTCGAGTTTGGATGACGTAGAGTTGTGTGTCCGGTGGTACCAGCTGGGAGCATTTTATTCTCTCTCAAGGTGCTCACGTTTGTTCATCACTCATTTACGTAAAAAATCGAGTTGGTGAGTTGCATCGCGTGGAAATATTTTTTCCATATGAAACGGAACGACTTCATAAGTTTCGACTAGTTTTTGCTCACTGTGCTTCGAACCGACTTGCCTTTGCATCGTGATCAGAGACATCAACGTACATCCCACCCTCTTATTTTATTGCCCTTTTGCGCTTTCTCTTCGAAGTGCGTTGCATCACTCCACATAGTAATTATTGCAGCATTTCACGGTGGCCACTCTAGTGTAAATAGAGCTTCCGCATTTATTTCATTCGAGCTTACTTTGACCTCATATAACTTCGATATATACGATTATCGATAGTACTCTTCGTAGACGTGGAGTTACAACAAACATCTCTCGCTGATATGAATCCGTCCGTACAGCATAAAGATTCAATGAAAAATTGTAGTAACTGTTTAGTGGGTGTGCGCTTCAAGGGAAGTGAATTGAAAGTAACGCCTTCTTTATTATTTCATCTTTAACCTAGCTTTACTTCTCGAAGGAATGAAAATATCCGCTCAGACTATGTCCCCAAGCAAACGAACGACGTTTTCAGCGACATCATCTATAAGGATTCGCCTTCAAAGGATCCCATATACAATAAAGCGGTCGCCGTTGCGGCGAAGCAAGCCAGCATATTCAAGTATCGCCACCGTCCCTATCTTTACAGGTTAACACTTACTTCTTATTAGAGCTCAACAGTTCATAAGAAGTATTGCACAGGTGAAGCAGAAATCTTCGCAAGCTTTAGTTTTCTGGCTAAACAAATCTAGTTCATCAAGTTTGTTTCACAGAAGTGCATTTGAAAAGTGTAAATTTAAAGCATGCAAGCACTAGAGCAAAGTTAATATCGAGGGGAACAAATGCTACTCCTTTCCGGTGAAGATCACAGTTGGAAAGAAAAAACTCAGGCATAAACGTTAAATCGGAAACAAGAATCGGTTAAATTTTTCTCTTCCTGGAACAGAACTGTAACGCCGCAGCATATACTGTTGTCCGGCGTCTCAGCTCAAAAGAAAACACCAGCCACGGATTTCAGTGGCAACATGAAAATCAACTAATCATTAACATTAAAAACCACATCATTTTGATTTACGAAAAATGCTATTTGTTGGTGACCATAGGCAAATTGTGGCGTCCAAATTGTTACTGTTGTGCCATGCTTTGAGTCTCCTCATTTCCTTTCGCACCAAATTTGACTTGAAACACAGAATTTGAAATCTTGTTTTTCACTAAAATACAGCAGAAGTAAGGAGGGGTGTAAGATTATCCGTGAATTCCCAACCCTCACGTCATTCATGTCACTATAGACATCATACTTCCAATGCATTTTCGTGGTGCACATCTCTGCATTTTTCCATCCACTCTCTGCCGTTGCTTCGCTCTTTCGGTGTCACTCTGTTGGCCGCGGGAAGCAATTAACCACGTCACTGCCGGAGACGACTCAACTGCACGCTTATCTTTTTGTTGAGACACCTGTGTCATGCATTTGTTGGCACTGCTTCAGCGTTGTCACAGCTATTTCAGGTGAAGGCTCATGTGCGATAAAATGTAAAGCGACGTATTTCATCGCAGCCTAGAACACTTCTCACTGAAACGAACGAGATAGGTTCTGCATTATGAATTTAAACATTAAACGGACTAGTCACGAATCCTGGAAACTAGGAACTATATGAAAGAAGGTTTCTTCCATTTCGTATATATTTGAAAAAATCACTGAGGAGAAGCACATTCGAGGCGAATTATCGCTCTGCTTGAACGGATTTGAGAACCTCGCTCGCCTTTACATAGGCATGAGTGCGAACGAAGACACCGTTATCAAGTTATGCAGTGTGGATAGGCCGATCATTTCAAGGAGCGTCTCAAATGTAACGTCTCAAATTTCGAACAACTCTTATCAAATATGAATTAGCGCGTACCCTAGGTGATATAAATGCGCTGAGAACCTTTGCCCAATGGTTAACTTCCCAACGTTAATCTCAAACTTAGACAGGAAGCAGTATTATCTTTGGTATGGACAGATGAAACTATGCATACATATATCAAACGTATATGTATTCAAAATGGCTAGCAATTTACCTTCGACGGAATTTTCTCTATGCGATGATGCAAGCAGGTTGCATTCGTCAGCAAGTAGCAGCATGGGACTGTGACGCGTAGTACTAACAGTTTCATAAAAGAGCTTGAATCGCAACGTGAACTAAGCAACCGCGCAGCTCTACTGCGCCACCTGAGAACCGTTCAGCAGCTGTATTTTTAATCAAAATCGACAAGCCATCCTCATTACGGCTACTCTCTGTGTTATATGAAATGAACGTGTTGGCTGTTCTTGTAGTTTTCTGCGCATAACGGTTTTTCACCTTATCCTCACTTGTGAAACTTTGCATGCCAGCATTCGTAATGCCTGTGCCATAAAAGCTTCAATCCCATAACTCCCCTTTAAGATGCAAGGATGGCTGCTACAGAGCCTGCTGCCTTGCTTCGATAAGAGCTCATCTTGAGGGAGCAGAAGATAGCCTATGATACTGTAACAAGAGATATGTTGGAGTGACGTGACATGTATTCAAGTTCGGCAGCTTCGAATGCACTCCGTATCGTACCAGTTGATGATTTAATCAAAACGTTGCAAGAGTGATTTAGAAAACGCTCATTCAAAGTGAATACTCAATGACGCAATTTTTCGCCGCTATTTACTCTCTACTTGCATATAAATGCAGTATGTTTGCTTGTCTTCCTCAGTTGAACCGTACGTTTTAATGTCTGCGATTGTTTTGTGACATTTAAGTGAATTGGATATGAACCAATCTTGTCGCAGTCAACTCGGTGGCTACACTGTTACTGCTGTGTAATTTGGTTGACATTAGTTGTCGCGTGTAAAGAATAGCAAAAAATCATCGCAAAGTTGCACATCTTGCACATCTTCAAATCATTGCACATCTTCCTTCTTTCGCATTTGCAGACTTTCCTCCTGCTGCTTTAAAGATTGCTCTTTACTTCGGGAAAGAAGGGACGATTCTAACGAACTAAGAAAATTAAAAGTAGTCGCACAAAATTCTGCTGGAGGCAAGCAATGCCGGCTTGTGCACGACAAAATTCGAGAAGTCTTCATAGTTCATTGTTTCTACTGCGTCTCATCTTCGTTTTCAGTTTGCACTTCGATGTGGCCCTGAATGGCGGAACTGTGTTAAGACCAGTTTTTTTCGAATTTCCGGATGATTCCAATACATTCGATATCGAGGAGCAATTCATGTGGGGAGAGGCGATAATGGTGGTGCCTGTAGTCCGACAGGTTTGCTGAATTCATAAAAATCATGTCGCATCTGTTTTCTTTCTTTTCAGCGAAAGCAAACCACAGCGCCGAACAGACAGGTCCCGGTGCCATGATCCCTGGATGTGAGGCGTTTCCTAGGACTGCAGCTTTTTGAAAATATCCCTTATATGGAAAAGAATGCCCCATAGTATTAAAGGTCCAATGAGGCATAAAATCATCGAAGCTTCTTTCGAACGTCCAATCCTCAAACTTCCAAAATGACGCGTCAGGGATCAACTCTGAAAAATTTACCGTTCTTTGGTCCATTGTGGCCAAAAACGAAATCCCCACTAATTTCATTTTGGCTACCATAAGCCATGAAGAACTGAACTTTTCCAATTCCTAAGCTCACGGACTGGTCTTCTTATAGGATTTCGAATTTCTTTCCAGATTATCGACGCAAATTGGCCAATCCTGGTTATGCAGATTTTTGGAGCTGTTGTTTTGCAATCAATTTCTTTCTCTCCCGATCCATCAAACCTTCTCTTGGAATAAAACTCATCGAAACACTCTTTGCAGTACTCATAAGATTGATCTAGATATCACACTTGAAGAAATGATTCACAACTAAAGCAAAAAAACAAAATTTCTTCATTTAATTAGACTTTCGGCAAGTGCGCCAGCATGGCCCGGATCTCCTTGCGCAGTCTCGCTGAGAAGTGTTTTGCTGACCGTCTAACTTTGCAGCTGTAGCCGTCGAGCACGGAGATGTAATAACGCTTGGAGATCTCTATAAACTACAAAATGCAAATTTCGGCAACCATTTGGCAGATTTCTGCACTCATTCAAACGAATTTCGTATTTTTCTATTGCAAACGCAAAAGTTATTGAGCGAGCATTTTAACTTGTCACGTTAGCAACGTATTCAACTACCTTATTCTGGCCGTCAATCCGGTACTCTTTATTGCTAACACGAGTTCGATACCATTCATAGACTATAGGCGTTTTTATCGATCCTTGGTTGGTATTCTTTGATCGTCATTTGCTGTTCTTGAAGGAAGAGTTATAAAGATCGAGAGGAACTGTCAAACCAATTCCCAGTCCACGTAGAAATGTTTCCTTCAACGAATCCAAGGAAAGCTGGAGTCCCTGTAGGGTCTTAATCTCACGGTTTAATTTAGCTGGCTTGTTGAGGTTTGCTAATGCACGCAGTCGGATATAGATTGTTATTTGAAACTTCTATCGTTTTCTGTGCATACAGCCTTTTTGTTCTATTTCATATGAGTGAGCCACTGTTCCGTGAGATGTTAATTGATCATTTGGTATAGCCAACATAGCTCGAAAAGAGTCGAGCAATGCCGTGCTTATCAGATGTAACTTAACAAACCTCGGCAATATTTTGTTAAGAAAACGGTGAATGTTAGCGCCTACCTCCCAAATGCAAGGTGGTATTCGCTACGCGACGAGGATTATGGTGCCGAAATGGCAGCCGGCAAGAAAGTATTGAGTGCACCGAACAATGAAAGTGTCCCTGTGCTCATTAGAGGTAAGATATTTATTTTGGTGCTGAAACTTTAATTATCAAGGTGACAGGCAAATATTATTTCCAGTCTGACTGCCAATGCTGTGGATATTGCTTGAATTCGAATAAGTGCACGTTTCACTGCATTTTTTGTGCTCCTAAATAAGGGCCTCATCAGCAGCCTAAGAAACCTCTACAGTGGATTATGCTCCGACACACTGCTTAGAGGGAAAGATTTGCTCATGCAGAATGAAGGCAGCCGTTCTCCTTGTAGGCCATTTTTGGCAACGCAAAAGATGCTGCTTATCATCGGAGCAAAAAAAAGCGTAAAACAGCTGCTGCGAACGACAAAACAACGGAATATGAGAACAACTGCCAAGACGTCTTCACACGTTGGCTCAAGAGATTTCGTGGAAGAAAACCTGAATTCAAGTGAGACCCATCAACATTTGTGGCCTTACAATTATTTATTACTCTCTTCTCCGGCAGAAATTAGACACTGTCTCCAGTGTGAGCCGTATGTTTCGTTAGAAAAAGTGGTATCGATTAATAGCACCATTGCAAATCTCGTTGTTGTCTCACAAACGCTTAGTTGGGAGGAATTTATTTTCATAGCTTTTTGAGGATGTCGCTGCTATCTCGTTTTTATCGTCTCATATCATCTGAACATTTTGATACGCGAACAGACATCATGACTTATTCTGAAGGAAACGTGGTATAACAGGTTCACATTTTGAAAAATATTATGTAGTCAGATCGCAAATTTGTGTTCCTCAACTAATTGCGAATTCAGACGCGTGACGTTATGATTGAAAATGGTTTGGTTGCAGTGAGCTATAAAAATGCCCCGGTGATAACCTCCCTTGCTTACAGGCTCGAAAGATGAGCTGCGTTAGAGCCCTCCGGCTGAAGAGCATTTTCGACTTCGCTCACAACACCTACTTGCTTTGTCCGAGCAAGGGACTCTGAATAACTCGCTTGAAGCATCTTAAATATACCTGCTAGTTTCCTCGCAAACGTGAGTTCACGAAAATGGTAGCTTCAGGCATTCGCCGTTGCTAAAAAAGGGTTGCCGATGAGCAGCTCCAGTAGAACGCCCTCGGCGCTCAATTGGAAAGCGGTTGCTCCACAATGTCCAATACAGTTGCTTAGAAATTACATGAAATATAGTCGTGGATCTTGCGCAGCCATTCTGTGGCACAGTAAAGTAGAGTGCAGCATACTTGGTTCGAAACGTAGACTCGATCCAGTCACTCTAGTTTTCGCCAGCAATATGAAATACAGTGATGGCATATTTTATGATAGGCAAGATACGTTAGAGGGAACGCTTCAGACCCTAACTTTAAAAAACGACATGTGTAGTGCATTTTGTTTTGCTGCTTTCCATCATACTTTGCTTATTCTAATGAATGCCGCAACATTACATTGTATTTTTACTAGTAGGCACCGTTGCATTAAACCTGATGAAAGGCATCGCTGCTGTTGGTTTGGTTCAAAATTTATCCCAGATAGTTGCTATGCGGATATGCTTATGTGTGTTTTGGCTGTCCTGTAATCTCTTATACGAAGTATTCGAACACGAAACTAAAAAACTTGGTGGATTGGATCTGGATCGTCGACCGACGTGTTATACATGCCTCAATTTTATGAATCAACTTCTAGATACTTACGGGCGCTGATCGACAAATGTCATAGAGCTGGCGGTCGTCTCCTTGTTCCAATTTCCTTGCCCACAATGCAGTAGCCTGATCTCTTAAGAAGACCCTGTGCACTTAATAAAATTTGCTTTCCAACGTTTCATCTCTATGACTGTCAAATGCCTGAGTTCGAAGGTCCACGTGCTGATTGGGTTGAACCTTCCCTACTGCTGGAACTTCACTTCGATAATGTCACGGCTGGTGCACTTGCTACATTGAAAGTTGCGATACTCGCACGGTCAGAAAAATGCTCGAAGGTTTTTTGAAGGTATTGTAGGTAAAGGTGAGCTTGGCACAAGTCGCGGTTGTCAGTTTATTCCTCCGAAGCACTCAGTCCTTCATAGCTTTGGCTCTTTGTCGTACACGCCGCAATTCGAGCCAGGTTTTAGTCATAACGCATGGCTGTGGCACGTTTTGACCCTTTTATCGGTTACCTTATTTTGGTTCAGACCATTATGGTGTGCATGTCTCCAGCGCAGTATTGGCTGTGTTGCAGCAGCCAAGCACAAGATTTTAACCAAGGTGGAGAAATCAAGGGGAGGGGACTGAACGTTAGGTACGAGTTCGCGTGGCGATATC
The DNA here is from genome assembly GCA_037576465.1 of Parascaris univalens. Classification (NCBI taxonomy): domain Eukaryota; kingdom Metazoa; phylum Nematoda; class Chromadorea; order Rhabditida; family Ascarididae; genus Parascaris; species Parascaris univalens. Next base: position 40,817,088 of record CM075173.1, on the reverse strand, counting down.
ATCAGATGTGCCCATTCACGTTGCAGATGTAAATACGTTATTGAATCCAAGTGCCAGTAATTCTAGTGTTCTAAAATTTAAAGAGCTTGTGAGAATAACAGTGCTAACACGACGACGGCGTTCCTTGCTATTCCTCTGTTTTCGTTTGAACTTTGAATTTTCTAATTACCTTTCTTCATCCTGATAGTCCATGTTTGATAAATGGTGATGTAAGCGTATTTCTCTCGCAGAAAATATGCATCTACTGAATTCAAAAGACGTTTGAAGGAAGTCGGATAAAATTATTGTTGCAAAAGCGACCGAAATGAGCATCAGTTTGCGCTTGGCAGAATGAGCACTAAATTACCTTATTGCTTGCGTAAGGAGATAGGATTCTTGAGGGCATTTCTGCCGCAAGTTTTTCCACGGCTGAAGCTAATCTCGATTTCATTTGAATATATGAAGGACGGAGATTTCAATGTTCTTCCTCGGATATGTGAAATTAAATGAGCTATATCAGCTGAATATTGCAAGCACTACTCTAAATACTTACTTTCGTCTCCTTTTTTAGGTGGTTACAGTATTCCTCGTCAAGTGCCAAAACCATCGGCGACTGCTCGGTTTGCAGATCCGTTCGACCTTCTTATCGCTTTGGGTATTTTGTGTTTTATTTCGCACATGATTAAATTTAATCTGCGAAGGAAGTAGGAGGCTGCTCCTTTGTTGACCGTACATGTCATGTTGAGGTAGCCTCTTAAACGTTACGTAAAATGAAAGAGCTGGCGCCCTCGTGAGCCAACAACACTCATACCATACAAATGAACGTCGCATAAAAATTGAATTAACCGTAACTGCCGAAACGCTGTTTCATCTTACACAGTATGTCCGCAGTGCTCAATCAGTTTCAGGTTCCATACTTGGTCGAAGAGAAAAAAGTATCTCGAAGATGATGTGAGTGTTTTCTGGAGTGAGCTGGAATATGAAATTATTATTCTGTTTTTTTTAATCCCTCGCTGACGAGCTATGTGAGAAGAATACATAACGCAGATCGCTCCAACTTCTCGAGTGCATCTCTTAGCTTTTTTGTTCAGACAGCGATGGTCAAGCCGGCGGACAACTCTACTGGGATGACGGTGAGAGCGTCGTGCAGAACTTCACTTCTCATCGCTTCTATCACTTCTCGTTTTCGTTCAGCTCCACAACCACTAAGAGCACGCTAGAAATAATTGTATTGAGGCCTGCGGTGAGTTCAAGTTATATTCCGGCTTCGCGTCATTTAATTATTTACTTTCAGAACTAGAAACTTCCTTGTTATTCGATGATTGGTATCCGCTGCTACCTCCTCCTCACTTTTCCGCGACCAACAGAAGACACATAGAGCCTTCTCATCAGAACCATTTAGAAATTTGTAACCAAGTACTTAGCCTAGAGAAATTTAGCTTTTCGGTGCTGGAATAAGAAATTGGGATGGCGACGACTGCTCTTTATCTGGTGCATTTTTTCCGTGGATTTTCGAAAAACTTGTACGATCAAAACGTGGTCGCATGTCCAGTTGAACAGATGGAGGAGGGGAAAGGGGGATGCGCAACTCACATATCAAATTCATATGATTGCGCATACTTTTCTTAATATAATGTCAAACTTGCCAAGAAATACTGTTTTCGCATTCCAAGGACTTCCGAAGAACCTAACACTTACCTTAGTGACGTCACGAAAAGGTTTACTTTCTCGGTTTAAGAAATAAGTCGAAACTTTGAAAGCTAATCACTGGCACATTTTGAAGGTATTAAATGTTCAAACACTGAATGAAGCGTCGAGTAACCCTCTCTGAGTAATTTTTACATCTAGCGAGCAAAGATACGTAGGGGCTCACCTCCAATGTGGGAAGAAATGTCAGGGGCACAGATTAATGTGGCAGAATAACTCACGACCGAAGCAATTTTCGAATTTTTCGATGGAACTAAGTTGCAAAAACTGTGGAAATGAACAACGGAATACGAGAGCCCAACTGGATCAGAAATGGGTGTGGAAAGTTCAATGAAATATTTCGCTTAGGAGAAATTAGATCATCATATGACGATAATGGAATTTTGCGATTGGCTGTATGTATTTCACGATCACAGCTTAAACTATTTTTTTGGTTGATTCGTGTGTGTGCACCGTCAAAGTGTGTCGTATTAATGGCACCCAGTTCGAACTTGGCAAAGGTTGAGGCTTTTTTTAGTTCAATATTGCAGCAAAATTCGAAGCTATTCGTATCTGAGTAATAACGTCACCTCTCACAAGTTTTTGTTGCATTTTTGGAACTAATAGGAGACTAACAAACGTGCGGTCACAGCGTCGGAAGTCGTATTAATTACAAGCTCCTGACCTGAAGAGGTTTTACCTACAAATAGTGGTTTCAATGATAGTAGTGCGACACGTTTGAGATAAAAACAATTTTAAGAGAGATCCTCATAAATCGCGATCAATCAGATATTCTCTTCGACCAGTTTTGAGCTGTTTCGTTCCATCGCTATTTTCTGCCACCCCCTTTGAATTTTTTTTTAGCATGTTATATCTGATATAGCGAATGTCATCCTCTCTGTCGATGTTAAAGTTAAGGGCCAAGTGATGGGCAGCTATGAAACTGCCCATCACTTGGCCCTTAACTTTGCCCTTAAGAGGGAAAGAGAGTGGAAAGAGAGAAAGAGAGATAGATACAAAGAGAGAAAGAGGGAAAGAGAGAGAGACAGAGAGAGAAAGGTAAAGAGAGAGAGAGAGAGAGAAAGAGAGAGAGAGACGGAGTGAGGAGAGAGAAAGACGGAGTGAGGAGAGAGAGAGAAATAGAGAAAGAGAGAAAGAGACAAAGAGAGAAAGAGAGAGAAAGGGAGAAAGAGAGAAAGAGAGAAGGAGAGAAAGAGAGAAAGAGAGAAAGAGAGAAGGAGAAAAAGAGAGAAAGGGAGAAAGAGAGTAAGATAGAAAGAGAGAAAGAGCGAAAGAGAGAGAGACAGAGAAGGAGAGGAAGAGGGAGAGTGAGAGAGAGAGAGAGAAAGACAGACAGACATACAGATGCAGAGAGAGATAGAGAGTGAGAGAGAGAGTGAGAGAAGGAGAGAAAGAGAGAATGAGTGGAAGAGCAGTGAAATGCGACACTCGCACCCAACCCATCGCCTGTCACCTTGGCAGTAGGAAGGTTGCCATACCAGTCACCATTACTCTTTCTCAAGAGTAAGAGAGCTTTTGCGGAAGTTGAAAAGGAAGGAGAGCGTTGCATTTGAAACCCACTTTTCCTGACATTTGATTTCATACATCAAAAGACTTAAATTCTGTAAATGAGCTGTTCAATTTTAAGGATTTCCGAATTCCATCATTGAATGTCATAGAAATCTTTGGTAGCGATCTCGAGCCAGACTTCGCAACATTCAAACTGAACGACGGACCAACGGCGATTGATCTGAGTAAATCATATTGGGATCGGAAGAGAAATTTGACCCACATTGAAGGAGTCTTGCTGGTCGATCTGCAAAGCAGTGTGCATGATATTCTCACATGGGAACGGAAGAGGTGTGTTCGATTGGTTATTTCGTATTGTTGCCACTTCTGCTATATATTAGCTTATTAATTCTCTCTAGATATGAAGTATCCCTGTGAGTAAAGAATTTTGACCCTGAGATATCTATTGGACGGTAAGGCTTCCTTCCCGTAATCTTCGACGATGCAGACGTAGACTTATGCAAGTGGTTAAAAGTTTGGCGTAAATTTACTCATCATGAGAGGAAGCCGAAACGCTCCCATAAAGCAGCACATCATTCAGATGGATAGTTCTCACGGTCGGCAATGATTTTGTAACGACGCCATTCGTGGTCGTTATTTACGTAGACGCGAACGTTTTGTTAAAGTGTTTCGACTTTCCAATTCGAGTAAATAAGCGGAACTGCTGCGTTAGTGCGAATGAGTCCAACGAAATTGCACATTTATCTCTCGAATCCTACTCCTGGAACGGAATTTAGAGTTTCGTGAGAACGGATGAAATCTTTGAATCTGCGAAATGAATGCTGTTTGCAGTGGCCATCACACTCTGCATTTATTTTCTCTACCGACTTCTCTTAGGCAGCGTACCTCGGGTACAAGAATTTAAATAATTTTACCGTAGCATTTTTATACTAATTATTTTCATCTGCCCACTTGAAAGTTTTTGCTTTGCTTCTTTACTCTAAAAGCATCCATTATGCATAAACTCCCTTCATATCGCTATCGCTTCCGCCTAAGGAGAAACTATATGATTATGCACAGGATGAGATGTATTTATCTCCCTGTACGTCGAATGCTGACAGATCGGCTCACTATGATTCTGCATAGGAAAAGACGTGAACTGAGTGCCTATCTAGGAAGGGACCGAATAATTCGGTCAGAGCTCCCGTACAACCAACCTCGCTGAACTGCGCCTTCTTGCCTGCTATTACAGTATTGAAAGAATTCTCCTCTCGTTGAAAATGTCCGTATCCAGGAAGTACATAAAAATTCAAGCCAGCACTTCCGTGATGATGCCGAATTTCCTTACACATTTCCAGCAGTGGTGTTGAATACTGGGAGATTCTCGCAAAATGCATGAATTTTTTTCACCGTTTCACCGCTCGTTCGACCCTGCCGATGATATATCATCACTCAGCTGCCAATTACTCCAACAATCTTCATGTTTTAATATATATTTTCTCTCATATTTTACACCTCTTCAGAGCAAATAAGTCCATAACATTCATAGCGTCTTTAAGAACCACCTGCCCACAGAAATATATCTGCCTTCGTGGTTTGAGAGGTAAGGTGCACTCCGCTCTACCACTTCAATTTTACGTCCTAAAAGACCGATTGTCTCTACTTTCAAATTCCTTTTGAAGGTATCTTTATTATATCTCCATTCACATCATCCGCTATATTTTGAAGGGCATCCCGAAAAAGTAATTGAAGTAAACACAGAAAACAGATGTGCTTTGAAATTTGTGGTTTTCGAAGGTCATTTCATTGCATTTACTTTCTCTCGTGTGCATTCCGTGCGGTTCGGAAAAGAATTGTACGCCACAAAATTGCTTCTTTATGATTTTATATGCAATGCCAACGTCGTGAGCGGGAGCTCAAGCAGTCATGACGGACTGTCGACATAAGAAGAAATATGGTCGGGGAGCAGCTCGTATCTTCGCCAATCCCGAAAGAAGTCATGAGCAAAAAAAGCTTGTTTACAAGAGAAAGACAGCTGGCTCGTTTATTTGCATTTGTGATCAGCAACTTAACGATCAATGATGGCCAATATTTTAATACGGTTGTTTCACAGCGATCTGGTCCCAGTCAAATCAGTTTTAGAATAAAACTTGTTTCAGTGCTTCTTCAACTGTGAATCCCACAGATATATCGGCGCAGGCGACCACGGCGTCTTCAACCAACACCCCAATTGCAGTTCCTAGTCCCGAGTCTTCCCCACACCCCGTATCAACTTCATCGCTACCTTCAACATCAAAAGAACCTTCCTTTTCAACCCCATTGTTTCCACCTACTTCGTCTACCGCTTCCGGTGAAACGACGCAACCGTCTCCACCACCAGCTACTCAGACGAGCACATTAACGCAGCATACGTCCGCTGAAACATCGTCAACTGCCCCACCCGAGACTTCACCATCTACAATCTCGTCGAGCCCTTCAACGCAAGAACCCTCCACTGATAATACATCGTCTGGTCAGGACTCAAGTGTAGTTCCGCTTACGACATTCGATACTCGCGAAACGACATCTAATTCGGAAAGTACAACAATCAGAATTTCAACGGAACCTTCGCCACTGCCAACAACATCAATAACCACTGACGAGGAAATTTCGATTGAGACGACGAGTTTGGTTGGAACGACGTCTTCCACAAGCGCAGCCATATCGCCACTACCAACGTTGACGTTTGCGTTTTTTGCGAACACCGTTGCCTTATCTCGAGATGCTTTGTAGAGTAATCGAAATTTATTTGTATTTTCTGAAGCACTCTGAATGTAATGTTCAAGGTGAAGAATCGTTGGTTCGTGGTTGTGGGAATAAATTTGCTCTAGGAAGCCATAATTCGATAGAGATGGTTCTGGGTTATTGCTGATTTCAACGTCGAAGGAAAATGTTTCGTACATGATGCATCACGTTCGATGTGGTGCTGCTGTGGTGTGAAAACTGTAGGAGATGCCGCTGTGGTGTCGAGGCGATCAACGAGAGTTATTACTGCGATCTGTGAAGAGATTAGTTGTTCCTCTGAGCGCAGTTTAGATGTGTACATCTTACATAGTAACAGCTTAGAGAAACCAGAGTTTGTGCGAGAACAGTTAGCTGGTTCGAAAAAGGAAAAGGTTACTTGAATTAAAAAGAAAAACTAATTAACAAAATTCTGCCTTTATCATTGTGCTTGCCTGACCAAGAAAGCTTGGAACATTAAATGCAACTATGCAAAATATTATCCTTATATCTAACGTGATTACAAATCCTTTAGCGTGCCCTAATCCTTCATAAACGTTTGTTTATAAAGAAACGATAGATCCAAATAATATGCCTGTCGGATTCCGCTGCATCGCTGCATTAGCTTAGAATTTGAAAGAGCTATGAAAACGGGCTGATATTTTTCACGATGCAACATAAAGAAGCAAAACATCAATATGACCAAATCTGCAGATAAAAGCATGAGTTTGCTTTATTTTTCGTTTCACGGCAGAGGTTCTTCGGCCAAAGAAGAGTTTTCGTTTCATGAATCGTTTCGCTCTCATGCTTTGCCAGTGAAAAACAATTGAATTTCCGTCCTCGCATTTTCTGCAGCATGTAGAAGTCGCGATTAAACACTAAATTAGTTCTTTCAAATCGCCTGACTTGTTGACCTCCTCGTGCAGCCACAGTCGAAGAGAGCGATATGTTGAAAACTCACGCACCCTCCTACCTTTGAATTTTATGAGCGATATGTTGAAAACTCACGCACCCTCCTACCTTTGAATTTTATATGTGTCTGAAAATTCGGGCAGTGCGCCCCACTAAAGTTACGCAAATTCACGGGCAGCTTCCTTTCACAGAAATTTTCACCAGTAAGTTCAAAACTGTCCCCCAAACTTGGTGAGTATATAAAGTTTTTCAGCCTCCTCTTCGAATTTGTCTTAGAAGGTCTATTGGCCAATATCACTTGCTACCTGCTACGCACAAATTGTCAAGAACAGAAGAGAAATAAGGGAATCAAGCCTTCGAAATAAACTTCTAAGAAACGCTTTATTTTTTTGGCGGCGGTCTGGCTCAAAATGTTCCATCACTTTCGTTTCGGTTCCAATAAAACGCAGAGGATAGCAAGTTTTCATTCAACGGCTCCGATATTGCATACACTCCATTTTCTTAATGCTTGCTGACGACGAAATTGAACGTTGCGGGTAATTCCACCATAGCTTGCTTCATTTCCATCTGCTCGGCATTTGTACTCACTTCAGGAATATTCACTGAGAGCCTTGCATGGATTCTTTTACACCTCGGTACGAGAGAGCTACAAATGATTGCATCTGGATGAGCTTGCGATAGAACTTTGCGAGCACTTTTGCACAGTTCTATCAGACTTCCAACTGAAGATTTTTTGCTACAAGTCGACCCTCCTCGATTTCAATGCTTTCAGTAATGTTTTGCGCATAGAATGTTGCTGACACAGCTCTCTCAGCTTTCGACCAGATGGTGCAAAGTGCGCAAGGTGCCGCCAAATTTTACAGCGAGGGCTTTCGAGCATGCAGCAATGTTCCGAGTTCACTATCATCCTCCTTTCTTCTGGTCTCCTTGTCCTGCCCGCAAATACGATTACTTGATTTCAGCCTGTAGAGGTCCCAGGTGATCTCTCGTTCAAAAAATTCTCTTTCGAAAGCAGTTTTCTAAAAACAACTCCTCACCTACCACCGCGGTTGTGGGAGCCTTCCTTTGGGCTTCCTCGACTTCCTCATCCTTGCAAACGGCTTTAGGCGGACGAATTGCCTTCGGGAATCGAAAAATTCACATAGATTCGCAGGAACACGAGGAAACTCTTAGAGCAACATACCCGAACAACATAGGACATGAGGAAAGTGAAGCATTCGTGCTTTGAGGGAAAAAATAATTTCTTGCAAAGGAGCACACTGAGATATAACAGTCATAATCAGAAACCACAACAGTAACCAAGACAAGCTGCAGCCTGAGGTCGACATTCTGCAAAGACGTTGGCCCATATGCAGTTAAATAAGATGGAGTTGCAAATAAAGCGCCAAAGTTGAGAAAAATCAGATGGTAGCTGAACTATGCTCTCTTTTGAAGGAGATCAGTGCGACGGGAAAGCACTTTGAGTACTAGAATCCTACGAAATATAACCGCCTATATAAGCGCAAAGGTGACACGAGAAGCGTGCCAAATACAGGCCTATACAGCAACTTTCCTATGAAATGAGGTTCTTCGAACTTTATACTGCAGCAGAGGCGGAAATCAGACGTTTTTAATGTGCTTTATGCAAAAACCTCCCAATACAGAGTAAACTAACCGGAATCGCGGATGAGTGAAGGTGGCAAAAGAAAAAGCACCTTATGTACACAATTTCAAGATCGCTTATAAGCTAGAAGTACTCCTTGAGCTAATCGACAACGCCTACCAGCAACTTTCAGAGGAAGAGCAGTACATGTTCGCTGTGATGGAAATGAAACTTCTGAGCATAAGCTGAACCGTCCTATACGAATCTGCAGGATAACAAATCCGCTCGGCTACCAATGAACCTCATATTGGATGAAGACAGTGCAGCGGCAAACACAACACGCCAGCAAAAGTGCAGTGCTTTCGCTTCCAGATTCAATCTCCTAAAATAGATCCAACCATGCGTCATAATCGGCAAAGTTCTCTACTGCTTCCTACCAAGGATGCATACATCGGCACCCAAACGAAGTTACAAGCAAGCGCACAAGCCTTCTTCATTTAAAGAGATCTAGCTTCTGCACAAGCAGCAGTTCCATACGAGACTATGAGCTCATTAAAAAATCCTTTGAGGGGAATTTGGGAACTAGCACTACTAAAAGCGAAGGACACTAACCAAAAATATAGGCACTGCCACTTCAACAATTACTTACAAGTCAACACTAAATATGCTCAAGCGTTTCAAACCTTGGAGCGTTTCCAAGGCACAGCGAGCATTTTGCCGCATTACCATATGATAGATCGATTCATAAGAAATGAAAATCTTTTCGGAAGTAAAAAAGTCCAACATTTTGCGTAGACTGTGCAATTACTGGTGATACAAAAGTGAATCATTTGAACGAGATCTGTATACGTACCGCTCCAACGAAATTGTAATGCAACATCGCTCGCGCTGTATAAGCCATTCGCGAATTATGTGAACAATTGATTCGCTAGGTAGACATGCTATTTTATGCCTGAGGCTTTCCAATGCGCTCTTGCGCTAATCCGACCGTATGCCCATCTCTGTGACCAAAACATTAAGTTCTTGCTTGCCTGTAAATCTTGTTAATTAATTCTATGTGCGAATTTTACAGCAATTTGAAACTGCAAACATGATGACGAACTGAAATCAAATCGAGTTTGGACGATTTTCCAATGTAGTCATCAAGCTTAATCACATCATCTTGGCCCAATCGCACATTGAGAATGCCACATAGGCGCCCGACCTTTTCCACAAATAGGTACAGTGGATATAAACGTCGTGTCATTAAGATGCTTCGCAAAATTCGCAAAAAGTCGCAAAACCAGCGAACAGCTCAGCATAGCCAAGCGGCTGCAATGCAGTAAATGTGGCTCAGCGCGGCTATAGGCGCCAACACACCATTAATGAACACCAATACAGAAAAGTTTTAGCTTTGTGCTTACTTCATCAGTGTCCTCCACTTTCGCTCAGTAAGATCGCTTTTTGTCCAATTCATGAGCCTGGGAAAACTGATGGGAGAAACTGATTGCCAAGAAAGGCTGAGATCGAAAAAACACGCATGACGTCAGAAAGCACTGTGTGCAATGCAACAAAGCAGCGAAGGAACTAGGAAAGAAATTAAGAACGCCTCATTAAGAATGAGGTTGCATTTACTTCAACTATGAAACTATGAGGACTGGCTGGTGAATAAGAGAGGCGTCACGAGTATATAAAGAAGAAGGGCTGAGAAAAATTAAATTTGCTATACAGAGGCATAAAGCACCCACGCGTGCGACTGGACGTCGATTACTGCCAACAGTGACACATTTTTAAGTCAGCAGCTACTTCATAGTATCAGTTTACTGATGTTTACGCAATGAGCTCGAAGTTTGAAGTTCGCACAGCTTAGCACAGTTTCTTCATATAGATGGCTTCCGATAGACTTCGAACGGCCAACGAAAACAATTCACCTAATGTTGTAGCAACGGTGTAATTAGATCTATTATAGCGCTCAGTCGTTCCCTGTACATCTAAACGTGTCTCCACAAACCAGTGTGCTAGTCGTTTTCATGTGCCAAGCAAGAATTTCTTTCTGTGGGCAGTTGTAACCAAAAGGCTCGACTTTTGTTTTGCGATGTTGAATTGGTCGAGAAAGTGAAGTTCTGCGTTTCAGAAGCTGAAGCTGGAATAAATGAGTTTCTATGCTGTGTTGGACAGCTTGAATGTGTTAAAGTGAAGTTAATCACGTTGTACTGAAGTACGACTCCCACTGCTTTGATGTGGCTGTTAGACATTGAAGGCCTTCCAGATGATAAAAAATGCAGAAGAGTGCTTAAGCACAATATGAATGAACATTTATGTGCATAGTTTATGAGCGCAATTATTCCACCGAAATTAACGCCGGGTAGGTGAAATTTCGTCTAAAAATCCCTTCGAAAGTTCAGAAACTCCAGAACTCCAGAATTCAACGATAATCAGCTGCAATGAAATTAATGAGTGGAAAAATAACTGATGATCAATTCCAGAAGAATTCTGTCTGCGTCAAAAACTGTCCGATGCAAAAAAATATCCCCCTGCAACTTCATCACTTCCTCACAAACTGACTTATTTCTGTGGCAACCGACTTATCCTGCTCCACTTATTTTAGTGGCAAAACCTTTCCACTTCATCCAATTAATTCAAAACATTCAGTTCGGAGAAGCAAATAAGGGAAAGCTATAGGAACACGTCACAGAAGCTGGCAGGATATTGCACTTGGGTTCTCCTCAAACATCAACATTTTCACGAATTATCTCAATGAAAAAAGAAAGCAGCCGCTCATTCACCCTCCTAAATAATAGTTTCCCAGTTGAAACCGTGGAAGATCATTTCAAACGTGCTCTGCCAAATGCAAGACGAGTAGTGATCAAATGCATACAAATTACAATGCATCATTTCGTTCCTCTGAAGTCAATACAGCAACGTAAAACATGACGACGACACCGACTAGTGGTGCATACCAGGCTCACTGTATTAATGAACTCACATCTCGACGGATCCGGGCACGAAACTGCCGCAGAGGCAAATAACTTCTGTACGAAGGAGGGTCGCTTTACGAATATGATTTGCGAAAACTTTTGTAAACGAAACTGCTAACTGACGAAATGACTGACCTACATCTTAGCGAAGAGTTGAGGCAAAGAAGCAAAGGTGCCTACATCGAACTTGTGATTAACTTTTAAATGATGAGGATAAAAACGACTGTGCCACTCTGGCACTCACAACTTTGAGGTCGACAATTATCGTCTTCTCTACGCAAAACCATTAGGCGTGACTTTATCGATGTTTTGTGTGGCCCATAAGACTTCCTACTATACACATGAGTGGAGGTGGATTTTGTCTAGAGAATTAGACGCATATTCACAGCGAGCATTTCGGCAACAAATGTTCGCTTAGGGACATGAACGGCATGCAACGTCACAGTTGTTGTTTTCCTCACAATTGGTGCCTTGGCGCACTCGCCTCCATGAAGATCTGCTGAAGAGCTTGTTTGCCCTCACTTGAAATATTCGATTTTAAGCTGTCTTTTTCTGAATCCATAAATACGGCACTCCAAGCTGCATGACTTTCTACTTCGACAAAAAAGATATTAGTAAATATATGCAACTAACCTTCTGCACCATAAGTCTATAAAGCAAAGCCGCCGCACAAAAATGATCGGAGAACTTTGAACGCTCATGAGCGACTGAAAAAAACGTTCGGTGCTAACAGAAAGTGCGGATATACAAGCCACCGGCATATTTCGCGTTGGTCGTTCAGCAATAATGATCTGTAGAATACCTGCGCGCAGATTACTGTTCGTCCCACGGAGAATTTGTTAGAAAGCGAGAATTTCTGAGACGCCGACTGCTCTTTAGACGACGCAGAATTTCAACGAGTGTCAAAAATTATTTTCATGATGGTGGAATCAGTCTGCAGGTTTCTGAGGCAAATCTGTTGGTGATTTCGGTGGTGACACTTCAGAAAGCAGGACTTACCATAAGCAAAGCTACATAAGATATCTGTTCGAAGTTTATTAGCGTGCCAATGTCCAGTTCGAGATGCGGCTCTAGGCAATTTCTTAAAGTCTCCACAGCGAAGGTTCAGACTGTGTGTCGGAAATATTGCGGCCGTGAACTGTCATCGTCTTAGTTGCTTTTCATTAATTTGAGAAACGAGTGAGGCGTAGCGGCTGCATTAACATTTTCTATTCATCAAAAAGACGCATGTAGTAGCCATCACCGTTATAAGCGAAGTACACAGCATTCGGTTTCGTCGGACGACGTTTAAGGTTCAGATCGTTTCGGCGTAATTTCACATAGCTCAAAATGTGGCTAAAACTTTACGGTTTGACTTTATTGGAAATTTCATTTCTTCGAGCATGACCAGCTCAAGTTTAATGTTAGTTCACTCATTAGCACACAGCTTCCTCATCTCATTTCGTTATCGTGCTTTGAAAGAGTTTCCTTTGGACACGTCAAACTGCTCGACTTTCACTAGTCAAATAAGCTCCACTTTGAAAAGGTTAGCCTATAAGACCAAGGGCTAGAGTTTCCTTTGGACACGTTTATTTGTAGGGCATGCTTGTACTGAACTGTTGTCGGAGAAAATATTTTTAAAGATGGTTCGAAGAAAGCGGCTTTAGGTCGTTGATTATGGAACATTCTCAGGTGTATTTCGACGTAATACCCATAAATTAACCAACGCCATGTAAACTTGTCCTTGGGTTTCTTAGCCGACATGTAGGCGTAAGGACAGAACTGTGGCTGAACGACAACACGAACGCCTATGATCGTAACCCACAGCAACAACCCGGCGACACTTCAAAAGTCTGATTACTCATTTGTCACGACCGATTCAACAAACACTGACAGATGAAAGTGATCGAAATGTAAGAAACGAGGAAAAGGTAGATCACGGTCCCTGTAGGAATCAGAGGAGAACGATTCATGAGGGATGCTTTTTGCTGGTGTTTGACTCTCTCAACAACTTCTAAAAGGTGATATGCTCACAGCTCAACGAAGTGTGACATTGCAATTAATCAGGATATTAGTCAATGAATGTTTCGTTTGAAAAATGTATGCAAATTTAGGAAATCTTCCCATTGGCGACCCGAGTACAAATCGATAACAACGTCCATTAAAGTTGACAGCAATAACACGAAGACAGAGAAGAAGGTACTTTTACTTCTGGCTATCCGATAGCAATTTGGAGCTTTGCAAGCGCTCAGAGCTAGACAGTACAAAGTAAATGTGGCGGGAGGGGTCTCCAGGATGACATTTCGGTAATGTTGTTAATAATAGGTACGTGCCAGTCTCCAAATTTCCCACCTCCAAGATCCAAATGCAGAATGGTCTTCTTCCACATGATCCTTTATTCCTAAGCGCTTTGAGCATAAGCTAGCGGTAATATCAATGATGTTTTCAATTGGTTCCCCACTGTGAATGAGAAATAGGCATTCCATTCACACACGCTTGGAGAATGTCCGTCACAGACACGGCCACTCCCTACTTTTAACCACCCACACAACGCACTCGCTGAGAATGTTTTCATAGCCTCACGTGTGTCTTCGCTTATTCAGAGACTCAAAATAATACGATCTAAATGCGGCTGCTGATCGCAAGTCGTATTTTCGTGTTACATGGATTGTCCTTATTTCCGTTTAAATGACTAGGTATATCATGACGAAGACTGTTTTTATACTGTGTGATGGTGTTTGCTGAATATGAACGTACCTGCTCAAGTAATAGTAAAATCTTGCGCACCGAGCCTCTAAGCAATCGGCACAATGTGTTGTTCATGAACGGAAACAAAACTGACAACCTGTTGATAATCGCTGAGCACACATGTTACCTGCGCAAAGTACCACTTATCACTGCAGTAACTCTTTATTCTAGAAGTGTGACCTCGGGGAACACGTATATCAGAACGCGAGGCCGCAATAAAACCGATCAAAGAACAACACGATATGAATGAGAAAAGAAAAATGATGTACTCAAAAAGAAAACGAGAAGAACGCTTATGCTCACAGATCGTCGCAAATTTGTTGGCCGTCCCCTCCCTAAAACCCTGAACACTGTCCGTGTTCTCTCGATAAACCTATACCTAGCTGGTTCAGTCCCATCTATACTAACAAAAATGTTTTACAAGTACCGCAGAGTTTTCGCAAATCTCAGAAACAAACGAATAATCGGCATAAACGAAAGCATGTTCTTTTTTGAAACTTGAGACGTTTCGTTCCCTGGATTTGGTACACGATATTCATAAAGCAACGATATTACGAACGTCATGAGCACCCTGCTTAAGGTCAACAGATGAATAAAGCAGCGGTGCATATCTTTGCGAAACCATGACGCTCATAAGGAATTCGCTACATTTGCGCCCAACTTCTAGCGCAGCTGCCGAAAATCAACATTAGCAGACTGCCAACGAACCTTTGAGTCTCTGCCACCTTTCTCGAATGACCTTTTATTTCTCTGTACGCTTGAATTCCCACATGTTTGCGAATACAACTTTACTAAAGCTCAGATGCATCCGTCCCTTCGAACGTCTATTAGCGGGTGGATACTCACAGGAGTGTTCTTTTCTTTTACGTCATACCTCTTCTTTCGTTGCCTTCAAAAGCACACAATGCAGAACAACTATCACTGGTGTGTTTGCGAACACAAGGCTGCGCAACTTAAACAATTTCATAAACTGTCCTCCTCTCCTCTCCCTCTCCCTCTCCGTTGCACCACTATATTTGAAGGAACTGAGACGGAGTCGCTAGTGGGAAATTTCTTATCTCACAAGATATCGGATATACTGCCAAAAGCGGGTCTCACGTTCAGCAGTCACTATCACAAACAATAACGAGATCTAATAATGCGGTAGGAAGATCTGCTCTGCATCCAGCCATTTAAACTTTCCGGAATATTTACCTCGTCTAAACATTGCTATAAATCATGACGCATAACGTGGAAAGAAAGCCGAAATGCTTACAGACTAACTTAATACTCTTCATGGAGAGATTAAGATACGTTCATACCATCTGCCATGTAATGAGAACTTTTTTCCGAAAACAGTTTCGATTGAATCGCCGAAAATTCCTTGATCTGAATGCAAAGAAAACTTACCCAGGCGCAGATCGGCCATCTTTTCCCATTTATCAGCAATCAAACATTCAAGTCAACTCTCCATTCCTTTCCCCAACTTGTTGGGCTATGCCGGATGCATCGAAAGGTAAAGTTTGCCAAGAAAAAACTCTGGCGACTAATGTCCTGATGGAAAACCAGAAACGAAATGTTCCAGTTGTGAGATATATAAAGCAAGCATTGCGAGACCAGCCATATTCGGCAACTGAAGTATCGCCTGCTGCATCGCCGCCCATCCTGGCGGGCAAAACGCCATCTGTGCGATAGCCGTAGCAAGAAATGGGTTGCCAAAGGATGAAGCAGCCAACAGTGCAGATACATGGCTGGACAAGGTGACTAGACCACCTAACAGTGGTTGTGACGACGGCAACATCGACCATGGGATGTGGGATGGCGAAACGGAAGGTGTATAAGCGCCACCTGGGACATAAAAAGGCGGGAGTGCAAACATTCCGGGCGTAAACGTTGGTAGCGATCCCTGTTGTGCCACAAACCGAGCTGTGAGCTCATCCAAAGGAGATGGTATCTGTCTCATGCGCTTGTGCACTATATGATGGCATTCGGTTTCACTTGTTTCACCTGATGACTGCGCCCTATTGCTTGTCGCCTCCTCTTCCTCTCCGGAGACGACCGAACTTTGCTGATTGCTTGCACTGAGCGGTAGTTTGCGCTTACGGGAATTGACATGCTGTAGAAATAATGAACCATGTTGCGCTCGCAGCTCACTGTCCTCGTTGCTCGCACTAGCATTCCATTCACTGCCGCTGTAGTTAAACAGTCACACTTCAATAAGTCATTTAATACAGCTCAATAAGGTGCATTATCGCTGTTGCTGAATTTCGCTATATTTTTGCGACTAATGTGGGTAACTCATCCGACAATTTCAAAAGGCGTCATACCCGGTCGCCAATTCAAAGCTAGGAACCCCTCCCATCGAACAAAGGAATGTTCTGAAGGCAGGCAGTGGAAAACACTCGGGCACAGTGTAAGGCGCTCTTGCACTGCAGCTCGTTCGTTGCTTAAACGTCAAATACTGGGTTCTTCTATAAAATCGAGCAGTCCTAGAGATCCCGGAATAAAAAGAAGCATTTTTGGGTCGCAACCGACCTTAAAAATGAGAACCTGATTTGCAAATACCATGGTTCCAACAAAAGTCAACAACTCATAAAGGCATGAGTAATGGTGAACAAACTAAGGATGGGACATCAGTGCAACCGAGATTATAACTGTCAGACCTGATCATCATGTTAGCAGCCTGCAAAATGCAATATTCGAGCGTGCAATCATAGGCACCCAGGATTTCGCAAGTCGGAGATGCCTATGTTTGTGGGAAGTTTTGACAAAGGCCATGATTAGAGTTAAGAAAGTCCCAAATGAGCTAAGATGGGTGTATCATTGGGTTTCGTACCCCCAACGATTAAATTTCGTGAATCATTTGGGTCACACGTGCGCGTCTTAACAATCCAGCCTTTTGCATAGACGACTCTATGAAAAGCCGATTTCAACCACCTTAAACCATATGCGAAATCCTCTCCACTTGGAGATGTTTGTAACACTGTCCAATAAGTGCGAACCCATGTGGGTTACGGCAGTAGAAGCCAGCATGCGAAGTACATCATACGAACCTAATATCGCAATTCTCGTTTGGATACTTCATGCGCTTGGGATACCGAACGAACAAATAGACGCACATTCATGTTAGTGCGCACAAACACAGCTCGCCGTAACTCGTTTTCGAGAAGCACGCGGATCACTTAATAGCGTAAAATGCAAGAAGTACCCGTTTTCATCACTGTTCAAATCAACCTCACATTCCATCAACTATAATATGTAGTTCCGTGGAAAATTCAGTCTTACCCGTTCCTTCGACTAGATCGAAAATCGGGCAACGACATGACATGACTGTTTTCGGGATTGGCTGAACTTGATGGCACCGATAAATCGCGAAGTGCTGCAAGTGAATATGATGTTTACTTCTTACATACTCTCCAACTGCTAAGCAAATGGTTCTCAACTATGAAAATAACTTTTGTTGGTATTTCTTCACGACAAGCCATGGGCCAAATAAAAGTAATTGTGGGAAAGTTTAGTTCGACAATATGATATGGGAAGTGCGCCGGATTTGAAAGTAAGAAAGAAGGGTATCCACGATACTTTTATATTTATCTAAAAATGCTTGCAGAGACAGTTTTCACTCTCTATTTCGGTCAAGTTACCTGTAGCCTTCTTTTCTAGTGGCAAACGTTCTTTTTAAAACCACAGATTCGAACTGAAGCGGACAACAAACAAATTACAAAAGACTCCACATATGGCAATTAGTGTCAAATAAACTGAGTAGCGTTAAGTAAGCGAACAACACAATTACTAAGTGGAGCGAGTAATTCAACTGCCCGACGAAGTTACTTTTCAACTAATCAACGAATTACCGTTTACTGAAGAATATAGAAATACTCCACTGACCAGAACCAAATATTACAAATGCTCATTGCTTGTTCGCTAGTTTTCACGAGAGAAGGGAGCACTCAAATCGACAACAGTCTTGTGCGTTCTCAATATGCGGACGTAACAAATTCCACGTATTGAGGCAACATGCAGTGAGTTAAATTGCTGCAATGAAATTGCCTTAGACGTATACTTTCGATGGAATATCTCCAGGATTCTCAACGAAAACCACAGCTTCTTTTACATGGAACTTTCCTTAAGGCTCCGTATATATAAACAATCAGCGGGCAAAGTTCGGTTAGGAAATGTTGCGTTATAAAAGAAGAGAAAAATAAATACTTGAAAAGAAACCTCTGGGATATTGGGTATTTCTCGAGAACGCTTCGATTGCTTCCGATAGTCTCTCGAAACGATAAACAAATTTCATACCGGCAACCTTTGATGAGAGAACAATCAGTTAATACACCGTTATCTCCCACACGGCATTGCTTTTTTAATGCAAAAAAGACTCAGCAACGGTATCGCCCTAAAAAACAACAGCGATATCGAAACACTCCCACAACTGTATCGTACTCGAGAAACCGCTCATTGACGTTACGACAGTCAACGAATCAACTAATACTTCAGTCAGAAAGCATCACCACGAAGACTACATCAACCTTCACCTCTCTACGCCTTTGCAAATTCACCAACCATCAATGTATCAATGTATTCACCTTTGTAATAGTGCCTTTATCGTAGTAATATCGAAGTGCTCGTGATAGCTTTTCATAATTCATAGACGGCTTCTGTTTGCGAATACCCCACAATTTCGCCACCGCTTCAGGATCGACGAACTACAAAGAAAAATTCATTGAGAACACTGTCAAATAAAAATAAATGTCTCGCATGACTGTAAAAACAGAAAATGATTGACGCAAGTACTGAAATGAACTGATCTGAGATATTCTTTATTATCAATGGAGAACAGAGAAGAGGTAATCACTTGTAAGTGGTGATCGATATATTATGGATCAACGGCTTCGGTGCAGAACAAAGAGGCAGTGACCAAAGGACACAGTAAACTCTTGAGGCAAAGGACCGTGCCAGCAAGGAAAGCACCTTTGTCTGCAAGAGCGCTTTCAAACGTATTTGCGATTGCAGTTTTTCACATGTAATGTAATTCTTGCTAGTGCTGTTCGCATCAGAGCACAGCGGTGCGCAGTCGTGCAGCAAAGCATCTCAGGCGTGAGGAGTCCAACAACTGACGAGGAGGTGACATTACTCAGCCAAGGTACTTTCAGCGCCACATTCCCCACCCCAATCGACATGTTATCTCCCTCGCCTAACTGCTGTTGATTTGAATGCGGCTCAATAAAGCGATACCATTCGGTCCACATTGTGTTTTCATCGAAGCGACGTTTACAGTAATGTCACATGTGCACCACATATGCAGCGATCTGCCGGATATACAGCGTGAGAGCTGCAGTAATTTGTACTAAGCAAAATTTATTGCAGTTTTGTTGCCTTTTCTCTAAAGCTGATTCTCGTTTCTTGAGGGTTTTCAAGCACACAATAAAGTGAGAACTTCTATGTTTTCCACTCTCTTAATGCAACATTCCGGAACTAAACAGCAATAAAATACTCTTTCAGAGAAAAGTTCTGCTAAACAAAGAGCAACTAGTAATCGCTTCGAGATGAAAGAGGAAATAAATCCTCATTCATTGTCCTCAACCTTCGAACCGCTTGCATGCTTGATGGATAACAACCGGATGTATTGGTTGCGCTGGCACGCTTTCAATCTTTAATCCCCTTTCCACAGACGAATCTTTTGTGGGGAGTTCCTCGATTTGAAGACAAAAAGTACTCCATGAAAGGCTGTTATATGGCGAATGCGTTCCACTCTTGAAAACGTGTTGGAATGCAGAAAAAATTCCGAGAACACCTTACGGTTCGGGAAATGAAAGTACTCAGTGATTGTGGATTAAGCGAGAAATCACTAAGCGACCAACAGTTTCCGATGACGCTCTAAGAGCGCTAAGCTGCAGCTGCGATGTGCCCCGCTCGAGGAGTTAGATGAGGTGACTCGTTCTGCGCACGCAATGCCCTTAATGCCTTCAACTTGATGAGACAGCAACAGGACTTAAGAGGAATCCCATTCAACCAATGGACTCGGAACCTTCCTCAACTCTCTCCTAGTGTCCCACATTTGTCAGTGCTAATCAAAGAATTTGGCTTTGTTCTTCAACGCGGAGGGTTTGAAGTTTCGTCGAAAAATTTGAAACTGCGTACAGATCACTAAAGCCTACCGAATTGAATAGCCGCTCCGATTTTCCCGTGGAAACCCCACATATGGACCTATTTCTATAGGTCCTCGCATTCAAGGAAATGATTCGGCACAGCCCCGCTATATCGACTTCATTTTTAGAAGGAAGTTTTCGGAATTCCGCTCACTTATCCAACCAATAATTACATCCCTAATAAAGCAGATCATTCGAGGGATCGCCTTATGAAAATGGACTATTCTGTGGGCACATATAGGCACGCATCCTCAGCATTGACGTGTTTGCAAATAAGTCTAACTGAAGCACAATGAGGACAAATTCATCCACTGATAACGTGGCGTTAAAATGCACAGAATGTTTTAAAGACAACTGTGAAACTATGAGAAGTTTTTCGAAAATTCACTGATAGAGAAATAAAGGAACCTACGCCCCAGAAACAAAGCAGTAATTACAAACCTTGAATTCTCCGAGCGAACGACCCGTCCACGCAATACAATCGCTGTTCTCACCCCTGATGAGCAGCTCCAGGATGAACTTCCACAGAGGCATCGCGTTCTTTGTTCCTATTTTGGACATGAGCCCGATCTCAAACAGCACCGACACACCCCCACAGGACGACTATCAACTTAGTTCTCAACGTATCTTGTGGTCTTTTATACGTTCGCTTGTAAGGGCGATGTATCAAACGAAATTTGGCGGAAATATCCGATGCACGATCACACATGCGCCTTCGACTGTCACCGGTTGATCTACGCTCGTTAACGCTTTAAGCTCTAAGGAGGCCGGCGCTACGGGGACTAGAGAGCGCATTGGCTGCGCGGGTGCCTACTGCTCACAGCATAGTCGCTGTTTCGTCACAGTCGGATGTGTTTTACGATCGGAGAGTGCATTGAAAATGTCAGAACGGTTACGTGGGCGAGGAGCGGACTGGGAAGGGGAGAGACGTGAATAGGTTTCCAGGTTCCACCTCACTTCTTGTGCTATCGTGGAATTCGTTTGACTTCCCCGCAGAGTACAGCAGCACGATGGTGCTTACTCACCCCACAATAGATTTCAAGCCACTGTCGCATGCTGTACTTTCTAAATGTTCACTTCGTAAACTACCCGAGGTGGCGTTTCAAGGGAAACTTCAAGGATTATTGCTTTAGCGAACTTCAACTTAGTTACGGGTTGTGGATATTGGCGTGGTTGACATTAGACTCGAGTGTCACATGATTTCGTTGAATACAGCAAAGTGCGTTTGGTTCCATAAGGATTCAAAAGACGGCAATGACTTCAGGTGGTCTTGTTGGCGGCAGCGGTTGTCTTGAGTGCTCGCTGCTTGATTTTCTTGATGATGACTTGTCACGTTCATCAGAGCTGCCTGTTGTTGCATTATATGTCCACATCGTTTCATGCCTTCTCCGTGTTTGCCCTAATCGTGCTTGCGTTACTGATCGATCGCAAAGGTTATGCCCGTGTACATGCCTTCCTTTGCATTAGTCTTCAGCAAGCTGATACGTGTGCCGCAGACGTGGCCAGAGTTACTGCTCGAAGCGCCCAGCCTTCAGGTCGTTGGTGAGCGTCCGTCCGCTGCGATATCTGATGCCCTCATTCATTGGCAGTCGTCACCTTGTTTACGGTGCACTGCTGACAAAACAAGGCGAGATCCACGTCAGTGGAAGTGGCACCGGATATGCCTAAGGAAGGGTGCTGGATCCCTATTTTTGGCCCTCCGCCCTTAATTCGCCCCTAAAAGGTATGCGATTCTCTTCTTTTCCGAGTCTGGACCAGATGCAGTGTAATTTGGCCACAAGCAAGAGGCCGGGTTTTTTGCTAACGCTCAATAATACAACAGTACTAATTTGCAGAAGTAACGCAAAGGCATGAGGAAGTAGCTCAGACAGAAATTTGCCACGAATATTGGCCACTTCATCACCACTAAGCATCGGTAGGAATACCGTCCGAGCCACTTTAAGGTCCGACAGTGGTCTTAACCGATAAAAGCTGGAGGCGCACGAACGCATAAGCAAATAAGCTTTCCTTTTATAGCTCGGAGCCTTGGTTTAAGACATCTGCGAGGAGTTTTTCTCTGTCTTATGGTTATCGCTTCTCTGCTTCGCATAAGCGCAGTTGATCCATAGTTTATCGGCTTTTCCTTGAAAACTCACTATTCATACGGTTAAAAACTTTCAAAAAGTATTATTAAATTGAAAAAACGTACGAAACATTCCTACAAAGTAACAGCTCAAACTTAAAGTGAGGTGATTTGAAGCCGATCAACCAAGCCAAAAATATTCGCTTCTCAAAGCCTCAACTTATGCACTTTGGTAATTTGGGCTCTTCAAAGAAATTTGGAACTCCGTGTCTTTAGATAAGTTTATTCGAATTTGATGGCTCAGCATAGAATTCGTTCCAAGGGTAACCTTGTGGTTGTTCACTGTTTGCATTGAATTTACTCTAACTCCAGCTGCAGTAATTTCTGGACCCAACCTCCTCGACAACCATACACTTAAAGACATAAACATGACGCTGCTTTAATGGGTTTTTGCAGAAGAGAAATCTGTAAGCGCCCACGAATTACGGCTAAAAAGGGACTATTTTCCTTCAGATCCATTGAAATGCCTTTGCTGATGCTGTGCTTTTCGTCTTCCATTCCTGAGCCGCTCCACCTCCCCGCTGCCTTTGCCTCCTCGATGGCATGTTTGTCTCGCTGCTGCTTGATTAACTACCTCCCTCTGCTTAATTGCATCAGCTTCCCGTATTTTTATTGCTAAAAGTGAACCTTAAGATCTGGATATACCCAAATACCCAAAACCACACTCACGAAACGCCGGAACTTTTCTCTCAACAGCTTGGTCCTCAAGAGTAGCGAGAAGTATGCGCGACCTTGTCAGTGGTGCAGTTGTTAAGTTTCCGACTCCCACTTCCTACTTCAAGGTAAACCAACTGTCATTTTGGGACTGTCACGTGTACTTTCATATTAAAAAGTGGCTCATCGGATCCTTTGCCTTCCTATTTCCCTTCATTACTGCACAGCTTGGGTGCGTGCTTGATGAGAGCCGGAATCTTTCGAGCGTAAATTTTTGGAAACTAAGAATGAATAAACTTTGCTAATGATTAAATGCTTGGAGGGCATTCAAGACAACAGATCGCAACGGTTGGAGGTTGTCATTTCTGACACTGAACCAAACTGAAGCTGGCAAGTCGTTTTCACTAGAGTGCCATTCGAAAGCAATCACCTCCACGAAACTGACCAAATTGAGCGTTAACAACCGCGGATTATTTCTCCCAATCGTTTTCGAAATTGCACACACCCACATCTTAGCTGATCCACGACGAAACAAACGTCCACCTGCATATTGCCGTTATTTCCAATAAACGACTATCTGCAGAGAGCTGAAAGCGAACTCTGTTTATTCGTCTCATAGTCTCTTCTCCCCTTTCCAACGAACTTATGCGAAGACACTTCACTACGACCTCATATGCGACCACTAAATTCCCAAGACAGTGTTAATGTGCATTCACACAATAGACGACGAAGAAACTGAAAAATTTTCACACGAACTCTGCGGGAACTAAAAACTTCCACTTCAGAGCCTGCACCTCTAGATGCAAATTTCCCTCTCTCCCTGCCAAAAGGGCCCACTTTCCTCACAGTCGGCACCACTTTGCACTCGCCACTGAAAATACTCAGTCTCCATGACCTCGACCTCCGAATTTAAAAAAAAAGGTTTATTCACGAGTTCGAATGAACGTTCTTGTGCAGCAACAGGTGACAGCTTCTCAACAGCCAACAACGAACGACAAGGTAACACTGCGATATTTGGCAGCACTTCGGTCGGGTCTTCTTGGTTGCACCGGCGAATATTTTCCAAAAACCGAGTCCTCATTTCTCAGATGCACTTCGATGGGTGACCTTTAACAGTGCACAGCTTCTTGACACAATGAGTATTTGACCCCTCTACGGTGACTCCTCAGTAACAACAAACAATACAACAAATAATCTACACTGAATCCAGTTGAAGTCCAAATACGATCAAATTCTTATAACATTGAAAGCCTTATTCACCATTCGCACCTCCTCCGTTCACCACTGTCCTTCAAACTTCCATTCCTCTTAGAAGCTCTTCGAAGCTTCTATAAAAGCAAACAATGGATATTCAGATCGGCGACACTCTTCAGATTTAAGAAGTACTTTCGTCTTAGATGATATCCGGAAACGCGATATGATTGAAAATGATAGAAGCAACTGTCCTACTCTTGAGGAGTTTTTCGGCTTTTCATAACAAATGACTGCTCGACGGATGACAATAAACCATTTCCTCAAACAAAATCCAACTGCTTTTAACTGGTTCAGCCAGTTGCCAATTTGAGAATCGCCGCCAATAGTTTTTCCCAAGAATACAAGAATGCCATGAAAGAAGTCGCGAAACCTCTGCCTCACACGGTGATCACATACAATGTATACAAAGATAAGTGTAATTGTAACAAACACATCTGAAGTGCCCTATTTAAAACATCAACTCTAAAAATTCTCCAAAATTTGAGTAATCTGCAAATCTTCCGCATTTGCCGTCATCCCACACACTGAAATCTTTTCCACAGAAAACAGAAACGAATGGTCAGATTAGACCTATCTCTCCTTCCGCTAGGCCGGCAAGTCGAGCGAGAATCTATTTTTTCGGGCAATTCTCCGCCAATTTCATTACCACCGTTGCTTTAACGGTCCATTTTTTTTTCTGCGCCTCGGGCTTCCTAGAAACTTGTTCCGCAGTCCCTTATCGCTGACCTGAATATATCAGAAAATTACAACTTCCTCATCTCGTATGGCAGTGCTACTCTCGTCAACTTGCTAGCCACTCTGACCTAAGAGATGATTTCTAAGTAGTACATGGCTAGAAGATTTGAAATCTCTCTTTATCGTCCACACACAGTTCGGTCCAATTCTGTTCATTTTGGGGCGCTCGAGCTTTCTCGTGTTGTTTTTCCCTTGCTCCGACGATTTGTGGAATTTTGCTGCGAAATCTCTCTCTCAAACTTATCTGCGATTTCCTCATCGAAATCCTTTCTCTTCATTCATTCGCCAACATTACAGCAACCTTTTTCGTGCTCCCTTTCCTTCACCTCCTCGCCAGAGCCTTTCCCTCTCCTCTCCATCTTTGCAAAAAAACCAACTATTAGGCAAAACTCTTTTAGTAAGCAGTAATGTAACCCTGACATGTTGACGTTCGTTACACCTTATCAACCACTCTATGTCAGCTTCAATCTCTTTTGGTCGCTGGCCAAACATTGCTCATAAAGCATCTGGAGTGCATCAGGCCGAATGATAGCCGGACGTTTGTAGGCCGACACTGCATCTCCGCGATTGTGCCCTGACGACCGTAACCGGCCATTACCATACGAGGCAAGGCC
Organism: Parascaris univalens; assembly: GCA_037576465.1. Classification (NCBI taxonomy): domain Eukaryota; kingdom Metazoa; phylum Nematoda; class Chromadorea; order Rhabditida; family Ascarididae; genus Parascaris; species Parascaris univalens. Next base: position 40,791,469 of record CM075173.1, on the reverse strand, counting down.
ACACGCACAATGTTGCCTAGCCGCTGCACGAGAAGGAAGCTTCGACAGCACATATGCAGACATAATCGCTTCCTCTTGAGTGGGATTTTCGGGGAAGTAAATAAGGGACTCTGCAACAGCCGAATCTCTCGGAATACCCAAAGCAGTCGCCATGGATGAACGAACTTCACGTGCCATCGGAACGGGCGTGAAAAGAGTCGGCCTATCGGCATTCCGAAGCTGAGTTTTAGTTGAACTCTTAGAGCACATCCGCGAAACTGATGAGGTGGGTGACTTAGCTACTATTTCAGCCGACAACGACCTCCGAAGGATAGGGACTTCTTTGCTCCTAGAATGAGAATCATCCGACGTCGCACCCTCCCAATCGAACCTATAATACAAATTTTTAAAAACGCAAAAAGCTCGAGCTGAAGAAGAAAGAAAGTTTGTGATATCGAAGTTTATTGAACCTGGTGATATCCAACGAATAATTCAGCTCGTTCGCATGCATCATGAAATAGTTTTGCGACATGATTCAACTTAGACGTAAGTCGACTTCTCCCCAAGTTTCAGCGATGAAGACCATCCATGGACTGTTCAAAGGAAATGTGTCATAGTAGTCTTTATATGTAGACACCTCGTTACTTACACCTTTATAATCATACCGCAAACGAACAGTGCCCTCACTCATTACCACTCAGAGTTGCTTCTTTTTAAAATCTCATCTGACATCCTTATTAAACAAGTGTTTACAGGCAAAGTTCTCATGTTTCATTGAAGTGAACTAGAAAGCCGTATAATCTCCTGGCAATTCCAATAAACTTGCCGTACGTTCCCGCCAACAACGGTTCCTTGGTTACCTCTACTTGAAAAACTCGAACCGGAAACCAAGACCCAGATAACATGTGAGCGAGCAGGAGTCAATGCAATAAAGAAATGGGATTGCCGGAAAGTGAAATAAAAAAAATGAAGGGTCGCAAAAAGCAACAGGTGCACAAGTGACAGGGATCACGAAATATCGTTAGCGGCAGCGAAATCTTTCGAGAAATAAAAGAATTTCAAATACCATGAATTCGGGGAAAATATATAAATAAGAAGCATCATTAAAGCTGTAAGTTCAAAAGGAGCAAAGGTGGAGACAACAGATCTCTGTTGCATGCCTTTACAAAGCGATGGAGCGGTGCAGAACGACTACAAGAAACAATTCAGACGACCGACGTAACCATTTCAGTGCATGATGTTTAGGAGACGAAACGCAAAGAAACTAAACTGTAGACATTTAACGAGGGGAACAATGTGGGATTAGACACACCGAAGCTTCCCAATACTCTGGAAAGATGTTGCATCGAAGCAACCTCTGTTATTTTCAACAACTGACCACGTTCCTTTCGCTCTTCGCAACCACACCAGCGTGTTACAAACGCTTGCATTTTAGACGTTGTGCAGTGTTATGAATGCTAAATTTTAGAAAAGAGTTGTGAGGAGAAAACTTACGTTTTCATGGTGAATGTGGAGGAATTGTGAACGTGTGGACCGATGCCTGAATTCCACGTTTGGAGGAGTCTCAAATGATAAGCACGTCTATGCATATAACTGGTGGTGTCATCATCTGAAAGAAAGCAAAAAAAGCTTGAGGGGAACATTTTAAGCATAACTGTTGGAACTAAATATCCATCGTCAATGGTCATTATATCGCGCCTGTGCACTCAAAGGCTAAACCGTAGAAGATGGACAGGAAGATACGTTTGATGTAAAAAACAAACCCTTTCTTGTGGCCGCAGAGAAGACGACAGCTGAAATGCAGTAGGTTCATTTCGAATTCAATTTGAAATGGTAGACACGTTGAGAACCGATTGAATAAGCGGAAACTGGAGTATTTATAACTTTTGACTTGATGGTAAAGAAACAATGAATGGCACTCCAAATAAGACCACTGAAGAGATGACTTTGGACTAAGTAGGCGAATGTTCATAAAGGTTCACTAAATCTTTTGATTACACTTTCTCATAAGTAGCCTCTCGAGATGCAGCAAAGAATTTGCGCTAAAATATCTCGGAGAGGAACAGGTCTAATATTAAGTGAAGGGACATATTTTAGACATTATCAGTGTCAAACAGACACCCCATATTTTCTTTCGAAAACACTGTATGCACTGATTTTTCCCCTGTATAATTGTTGTACTCCTAAGGTTGTGCTACAACGATTTTAGGAAGGAATCAAAGGGCTCCCCACGGCAACCTCATACCAGTATGATCCTTCTAGATATTAACAAAACATTAACACACCCTCCTACCGACTCAATTTATTCTGTTGATGATATACGGGCGCCTTCGTCGCCTTCCTTTTCAGCCCTCGAAAAATTACGTGTCTGAGGTTGGCTAAAATCCGAGACAATGAGGATCAACAGGATGAACTGTGAGCACATTAGAAATTGCCTCAAGGAAGTTGAAATTACCGTCGAAGAAATGTTGCTGCTTCAAGACATAAGCCTTTAGCGATTCACCGAAATGATAAATGAGCCTCTGCCCCAAGAACTGTAAAACAAATATTGTATTTAAAAAGGAGAAGGCATATCATGTGATACGTACTTTGAGTGCCTTGAAGGAAAGTGACTATGTCGTTGCATTAACACTTCAACAGGGAGATGGTTTCCGACAACAACACGGCTCGGCGTATGTTCCCACTTGCCTCCCCCAAATGTGATAGGAGAATGTAAGAAAAAGGATATGGAAACTAGGGGTCTTGGATCCTGACCACGTGTTGAACGTTAATCACCTTAGATATTGCATAAGGCGGTTTTGTTTTCACAGTGTTTGAAAACATGCGCTAACATTATCCCGGATGGCACGATTAGGGAGGAGAATGTTCATGAACGTAAAAGGAGTAAAAATGCCCCCAGGTACGCCAAATCATCCTCCTCAGCAAAAATCACATCAACTCTTTGCACCTAGTGAAGTGCTTTAAAACGGTTCAATTCTTCGCGAAATATTTTCTGAGTTACAGAATTGTCTGAAATCGATGAAATCTTAAGGAATGAGCTGGAGTCTTCTTTCTATGCTCAGGAGAAGAGACATAAAGCATTTCTTCAATGTAATTAGCAATGACTCCCGAAGCAAATTACAAGAATCATCCCGCCTAATAAATAAAAGCATCCGCTAGGACTTACGCGCACTTTTCAGAAGAGATTTTAGAGGATATTTTCCATTCAAGGGTATCTGAGGATATTTTCCATTCAAGGGTATCTGAGGATATTTTCCATTTGAGAAGTCTTCTATTATTCTAAAACTTCGGGCAAATGCACTCTAATTATGAAAGGCCGTCTACTCCGTCAAATCTGGACGACTGCGTTTCCTAGAGAGAGAGCCGTCAGTTCAGGAGGTCTTCACTGGGACGAAAATATTTCGTTCACATCGGCCAGCTTACTTTTAACAGCGCCTTCTTAAATATTGATGACGTACGCCCATATCATGTTCTTTCAGGAGCGTGATAATGAACCCCCGCAACCGAATGAACCAGTCAGATGCGTTGCAAAAGCTAAATAGCCGATAAATGACTAACTCCTCACGTCTAATCTCTAATTAAAAAGATACTTAACGAGGGATGTCGCAAATATCGACCGATCATATAGCTTCCTAGAATATAAAAAATGAACTGAGGAAAGCCCTTTTTTGAAAAATTTTAAGGTGGTCGAAGTGAACCCCTTCTCACTGAAAGATGACGTAATCTCACATTGAAAACTGAACTGAACCTTAAGAGTGGAAATGGTCATCGTGTTATCTCATCGAGCGACTCTTAAGCTTTCATTTCAAAGTGTTCAATAAGAGCAAAGTTCACTGAGAAAAGAGTATTTCGAAAATATACCTTAAACATTAAGCCCTGAGCATAATAGGGGCGCATCTCGTTGCACAGTTCTAGGAAGCTCATTTGCGTCTTCTTCTTCCTCGCACTCCATAAACGCGCCAGTTCGGCATCAGCCAATATCTGCAAAATATCATCTGCCATTACCGCGTGATTTGTGGAACTTATATGGGAGTAATAAATACACAAATAGTTAATCTAATTTGTCTCTAGCGAGAGTGCACGTATAGATTTCCCCAAAAGTATACTTGCAACCCTTGAAGGGTGCCTAATCATGAGATTCGCTTGCTTGTAAGCTCGTGAACTTCTTCTTACGGCTGAGTGCGTTGGGGCACATTCGCATTTCAAAGTGAACGATCCTGAACTACACAGAACATGCGCTCATCCACATATCACCGAAAAATTCATATCTGGGACTCTTCTTTACTGAAACTTCCTCCATTCATTGCAGTTCCATCGAAACTCTTCTTTCCACATATCGGTGAGACCTACTTGCATACTATTTCAGCTATCATAAGCTCGATGTAGACCTAATGGTACCTAACTAACCACACTGCTTTTCAGTTTCGTTATTCAGCGGTCTCGTGATTTAATACCCCTATTCGCCCAAAGAGTTCTCATATGCCATTTATAAATGCCACCAGAGGTAGGCTGGCTACTGTACACAACAAAACTGCAACCAAACATCATCCTCAAGACGGCCTGTGATTACAGTGGGAGAGTGGACCTTTAAAACAGTGAAGAAAGTAAAACTTACAAATAGGACGCGGTGTTCAGAATGCAATCTGAACACAAATGAAAAGTGAAACTGCCAAAAGTGGAAACGGCTAAAACCCAGCGAACAGAGTGAAAAATGAAGGAAGAGCACAGCGAACATGATATGAGTGTGTGACCGCTCCTTTAACGACTTCTCGCAAAAGCCCATTAATGAACTAGCAACTTCGATCCTTATATTGCAAAACGAGCCTAAAATGGATTATAAAAGTCCCGGCAACCTTCTGAAACACACCACAACGATAACATGAGGAAAGTGACTTAGAGAGGACGTACTTTAAAGCAATCAGGTCGGCATATCCATTGAACGACGTTACTGAAAGCGTTGTCCTCTAGCAGCTCAATAAGGAACTGCCATAAACGCAGTCGTTTAGCCATCATGTCACCTTTGCACGAGAGTCCTTCCACCAGAGACAGGCGAAATGCAGCGATCTATACACCTGCAACAAAACAATCATGCTTCGAGGAGTGTAAGAAACGGTGTGCGCTCTCATGAGTTAGCAGATGAAAGGAGTGCATTCGAGGAAAGCTCTCATATCTTCTCCATAAAACGAAGATTGGAATGCTCGAAATAAAGCTGCTGAATGTGTAAAAAGTGGAGGACATGCGTGACTTGTATATAGACGGTGCGCAACATATGACACAAGGCAAGACGAGAGGAGCTGCAGATATAGTTCTCTGTAGAGCGACGGCACCCTCGTTGCAAACCGTCGACGGAGCCGAGCATAGGCAACACTATTCCACTCCGCAGTCTGCGCCAACGATACTTAACGCTCATCATAGAAACCAGAAAACTTCTAGTGGAATATCACCGTTTAAGGAATCTATGAAGAATGCTAGCACCAACTTACATTCCTTCGCACATACACACCACCAACAGGCTCCTTCGCACTTTCAGCAGCTGCTTTTCGGCACGTGCATCTAGTTGCTCGATCTGCGATCAAACTACTGTAATCAACGAATCGTTGCATGATCCTCATAATCAGTTGCTGAGTTGTAGAGGTTCTGCCAATTTTAACCTTATCGATGATACGCCTGTTGCGATATGATCGAAACATAAAACGTATGAAAGAGGTCTTCGAGGACTGTTGCAAATGTGAGGTGTATTGCACCTAGTCCGGTGTCGCTGATTCAGCTGGACCACACAGGTAAGTGGTGGCGGAGAAAGCCGTATTGTCATTAACATACGCCGGAAATTCCAGTCGGTTGGAGTCAAGAACATCGGTTGAGCTGGAGCGCTCTAGAACAGCTTTTTTCTAGCGCTTCATAGATGGAAGATTTTGAATAGCTGAGTGATAATTATAAACAACGACAATAGGAGGTCTTTCCTAAAAAGTGCAGTAACTACTATTCCGCAGTAAGAGGCGATTTGAGGGCTAGAATGTAACCTAGCGCCATCCTTGCCTTTTCATAAAAAGGGGTGATATAATATTAGGGTCAAAGAGACTATTGAAGAATAGCCGATGGCATTCGTTATGATCCCGCTATTAAACCTCTCAGCGTTTATGCCGATCATTTGTAAAGACACGCAGAATTACATCGTCTTTCTCATAAGCGCAAAAATCCCCCATTCGCCTCTAACACCACTGATGAACTTATCTATAGCAGTTTCCAGCGCTGCAGTTCTCTATGACTGTTGAACTTTTTGGTCGTATATGTTGGAGGATTCCCATAACAAATGGAACTTTTCCATTGCTCTAGGACCACTTTTTTACGTTATTTGTCTGTAAAAGGAGGGAGATGGACAGCCCTTGGCTTTTCCCACTTTCTAAAAGAACCTTGCAATTGGCCACCACAAGAGAGTTGAAACTGGGGCATATCACCAATCACAACCAGGTATCAGCGTAGGAGTACTCACCTGTTAATCATCCTGTACATGACAACTGGAAATTTGTAAAATATATCGAAGAGCTTCTCTATACTTAGGCCGCTCTCAACTTTCCTTTTTAATTGAGTTGCCAAAAGCAATGCGCTCGCTCACTATAAGTCCTCCAGTGGTTATAACCTCATAATCTTGAAAGAAGTCAAAGCATGCGATCAGAAATGCAACTGCTTTGAAGTCGACGCTACCGCGGTCACATATGCCAAATCTAGGCAATAAATTATGTTTTAGGATGATGTCAGTGCTGAAGCTCAATAATAATTCAAGCACTCCATTAAGTTACCAAAAATTCGATTCTCATTGACGCCAAACAGGATGTTGCTCCAAGCGAAGTTTCTGAAGTCTGCGAATCCCATTTGGCGATAGGTGGTTGCAGATTTTATTCAGCAACCACTCCAGAGATACTGAACCGCGCACCATTCTTTAATGATGCGAAGACTTGTTGGGTTTGCCAGCATCACATTGTGATTCCCTGTTCACCGAGGTCAGGCAGAAGTAAAGTCAGTTAAGCTATGAAAAATCTGCATAAATCCTTTCACACGCACAGACGACCAGTCCTACTTCAACTCTTCACAGGAAAGGCAGTTGCCTACCGGGATTGCTAGAGCGCCATCCCTTAAGCTATCACCGCGATTTGTGCGGAAGCTCTTCCAGCAATCGTAGATCGGAAGAACGGAGTGTAACGTTTCTGATTGCGCAACCGTCACGTAAAACAACAATATTAAGGATATTCAGAGCCTTCAAAGCTCTGAAGGCCTGGAGATTTATTTACAACAGTTTGATGAATGCACAGCACACATCTCAGCTGCATTATATTAAGAAACTCAGACTGAGCAGCGGCGAGTTACTCGCTGAGATATTCGTCGTCTTTTGTGGAGCAGCTTCCAGCGGCGACCTCTCGCGCCCTCAATCGTGTTTTACGTCCACAGTTTTTTTCCATTCATTCCGTGAACTTTTTTGTTCGTTTCTCCGGATTTGGCTTCGTCATGCTCCTTCATTAGGTATCCAAACATAACAGCAACTGTCCCTTCCTTTCATTGAGGTCATCAGCAACAGCCTGAGACTACTCACAATGCTACCGGAAACACTGCTAATATATATAAGGAACGAAAGAGGTCTCAAAACACTTTCTAGTGGGATACTGCCAGGAACTGCGCCTAGGGAGGAGTTGCATTCTCCAATTCTTACCTCAACGTTTCGGCCATATACGAAATATTCTCATCCATTTTAGAAAACAGCATACGATGCCGTATTTTTTCAACCACAAAAAATGCCTTAGCTTAGTCGACGTAGGTGATTTCACTCTGAGCTCCTATACTCAACAACGGTACCCAGTCGCTTAAACATGAAATCGTGGATCGCTTAAAACAACAACATCGTGGTTTGAACAGAGATGAAGATAAACTGGGCAAGCACGGTTTAGACGACTTTTTTGCGCAAAATATTCCATTAACGAGACTTTGATAACAGTTTCGAAAGGAGTCGGATTAATTGGAAATAGCTTCCTGCTGAAACGGCGGATCGCTTGCCATTATGTTTTACTGCCTAAACTTGATAGTCAGCCTCGATTTCTCGACCAGTTAAACACAAGATGCAGATCAGATTGCCGATGGGGGGTAAAATAAATGGAGAAAAAGGAACGATCCATGGGCCATCTCAAGCCTATCTATAAAAATAGCGTCGCTGACAGCATTCGAATCCCGAAAGGACGAAATCCACAGTTATCACAAAATAGCGTGGTCAACTTTGTTACTTTGTTCGGAAATCTTCACTGATGAGGTTAGATGAACGTTTAACAACAGCACTTAGCAGTTATTCAGTCATCCTGAGAGTTCAATCAGCACAGCCGACCAACTAAAAAACCTCTCGGCCAACTCATGCGAAGATGAGCGCCATAGCTGAAAGCTATCTGCTTGAATGATCACGGTGTTCTAGAAAGATGGAGCGTGAAGACAATAAAAGGTAGTCGCATGAGCAAGGAAGTGGAAAAGACGGCAGTTTATGAACGCCATCGCTCGGGTGGTGCCCAGTTCAGGACGACGTCATGTGCTGTTGCTTTTTGAGAGACGTGACAAATGTGTACAAAATCGAGGCCGCAGAATATTAGCAACATTCTGCAGCAACACTGAGGCTATTTTATATGACAAACTGAGGCCGAGGTGCAGTGACAGGACCTGTTCAGAATGTTACTGAAAAACCAACAGAATGAATGAGATAGGGCTGCTTCTCTGAAGTATGATGCGATCGCTGCAAGGCAACTTAATGGAGCAAAAAGGTAGGCGGTCGAAGCAAAGAATTGTTGACCACATGAAGGCGACCAGAAGGCGCATACTCAGGCGATAGCGCAGGAAATCGTTTGCAGGGCATCCGATCAAAGCACGACGTATCCAAATCCGAACTTCAGCACCACGGTATTTTAAATTCGTTCCAAGTCAAAGGGTGCAAAGCAGTTGAAGCATCCACTGAAACCCAATATTTGCCAAATATCTGCAGAGTAGACCAGATAGGGCGATGACTATTAGGCTCTGAAATAGTGCTGCAGTTCCACGCAGGTATTTAAAAGTTACCCGAAGAAGAACAGCTGCCAGGATGCCGAAATATAAGGGAGAAAATACTGCCAGCAACCATCATGCCAAATATTAGCGTTGCATGAGGGAAACGGTCAAATGAGTCGATGGTTTGTGGAAAGACATCAGGCTATATTACTCATGCTAAATACTCTTGTATTCGTTTGGACCCACCGACGCATTGCGAGAATGGTCTAAACCTTCACAGAAACACTGAACTTTGTTGGACATTGAAACTGGGCTCAGCTCTCATCTAAATATTTCTATTAGGGTAAATAGCTTGATCGCAAGTTACCCCTATTTCTCATTCGTCTGCGAGAAAGGTGGGACGCTGAAGCAACAAAATTGCTGCCGTCCCGTTCTAAGACGCAAAACCGATATCTGGATATAGTTTCACCATATTAATCTTAAATTTTTAGCAAGTGTGCATTATAGGCAATTAATGCTTATCCCGTGAAGCTTCATGAATCCTTGATATGTCCCATAATGCATATTAGTGCGGATTGGATGACGCGCAATTGCGCTGACTTCTGGGTGGATTGCACCGGCTCCGATAGACTAAAAGTATAGCCTCAGGAATCCTCGGTCTTTTATATAATTTCCTTAGAGTTCGTTGAACTGTTTGCACTATCATAAGACTCATCCTTTGCTATAAAGAGACACAGATGAGATACCATCAAAATGTTGTGTCTCGTTGCATAATGAAAACATCTATAAGGAAAAAGACTTTCTGCTGATAGAATTCCATATTTCTTATCAATTATCATTCCAAGTGTAAGGCCGTACTCCTTGATGCCAGGATTGGTCATTCTTTGTTCGCTCCTGTTCATATTCCCTTACTTCTCATCTTGACCGATAGTGACCAAACAAGCGTGTTCCCATTGTTGCCTGCGCAACGATGACGCATTCACAGCATTCGTCCAACATTCCCTCGTCGGTCATTGCTAGCCTTCCGTTTTGTCTGCATTTCAATTCGCCTTTCTCAGGCAAATGTCTTCGCGAAAAGCGAATTTTGAAGATTCCATCAATGCCAAACGATACTTTCGTCATTTTTTTGCCTTCATATTGGCATATTTACGCATATTCGGAGATTCTACGATTAATCAGTGAATTATGAGGATTTAAAAATACTCCTCTATCTTCCCAACAGAATTAACGCAGCAAAACTTTGATATTAATTACATCTTCGACACACTTTAAGTTATGAAATTCTTTTGGACGTTAACGAGGTAAATATCTGACACACAAAATACTCGTGGTGTCCCAAACAGAGTGGCACAGTATGCCCGTCAATTCAGAAACCAGTTGCTGGCAATGAGATGCCAAAAAACACGTGTGGATTCCCCAACAACTTGGAGCTTCGAAAATTTTCACCGATGATCAGATCGATGGCTGTGTTTTATTTCTCTTTGTAAATGCGAAGGTGGGCGGGCAGGTCTGCAAAATATCAACTTTATTCTAAAAATCATTTAGTTCCTACAAATAAGTCGTCTAAAATGCTCAATTTTCTGCTTCAGATAGTACCAGCATATGTCGAAGCACTGCAGCGCTAATGCAATTTCGAAGCGTGCAATTTGTGAACGGTCAAACTGAATGAATGGAAATAAAGAATACACCAATGTAGATGCTTCGTTTCAGCCCATTTAGGGGAATCACACATAGGTGAGCAGCTTCCTCGAAGCCTTGATTGGCGAGTAGTTCCCCCATCCAGTCATAAAAGTTATTCAAATTTCTCCTGAAAAAAATTTCATTGATCTATGTTTTAATTCATCCCCAGTAACTTTCACAGACTCTCCTAAGAAAGATTAGTGGAGCGTCTAAGCATGCTCAATGGACTTTGACATTCGGTGAAATGTTTGCAGCAAGGCTACTTTGCAGTGGATTAGAATGCAGATAGTCGTTTAAAAGTTAAGAGAAAAGACCTGTCCACTAGAGTTGCGGAGAAAATTGCATGAGAGTGGAAACTCACGCCGCTAAAAGCAAAGAAAAAACTGAAATATGCTCAAGCTTCAACACATCTCAACTGCAAACGCTGTTTTCTCTGGCTCATTTCGCATCAGAGAATTCGAATCCAAGAAAACAAAGACAACGGCGAAAACTGTGGGCAAGTAAAACTAAGAAAAAGAACGAAAATGAAACATGCAACGCTCATCGGTGATCATAGAAAGTCACTTGTGCGCTGCGAATCGCCGTCTGCAGATGCTCGTACGCACTCGATTTTACGCTCATTGAGCAACCGACTTGTACTACTGCTTGGAAGGTGAAATATGAATTTGCTGAACTCCTCCACTCTCATGCTCTCCGTATTTTTCTCTCAAATTTTTGGAATCCTCGTCAGAGGCCATAAAAAAAGAGCACTTTGTGTGCCAACGCTTTTATGTCTAAAGCTTATTTTATGCATTTTACTTGCTTGAACCGTATTATGTGAAATAATCTCTGCAACAAAATTGCTGTTTTTATTAGGCGAACATTAGTTTCATAACTTTATTGCAAAATCAGTATTCAACTGATTGAAATCAACAATGAAAACGCAGAGTCCATCAAATGCACGAGATACGCAAAATACTATAAACATCTCTGACGAAATCAGAGCTAAATTCTAAATTCACTGCATAATCTATACAATCACTGACAGCATCGGTGAAATCATTTATAGAAGATTCATATGGAGCACTTAACTGCAGGTGATCATCAATTAAGGCCAGATTAAACGAAACTAAATGAGGCAGAATAGCTCATTTTACCTGCATCTTCAAAACGACGTTCGTTTCGTAATTGAAAAAATAGAGTTCTGTTTCCAAAAGTTGGGATATTTCTGCCGTACTTTCAAAAATAAAGAATTCTTTCTGAAATGTGGAAGCTTTCCTTCGATGAGGTTAGACGTGACTTGTCAACAAAACGAACAACATTTCCTTGTGAATGCAAACGTTTAACTATGGGCAATGCCAAATATGCTCATTGCGAGAATTAAATAGAAAGAATATATATGAGAAGAAAAACATAAATTCCCGAATAATGCACTGCTAGGCACGACCGATCATGTCCGCTCAACATATATATACAACATTAAACAGTTATTTTTGCAAACCGAACTATGCAAATGAGAAGGCCACAAGACTACGTCCTCAGTGCATAGGTGAATAACTCGAATTCGCTTTGGAATGATTCATGAAGCTAACCAAATAAACACAGTTCACCTAGAGTTCAGTCAGTTGCTCACAGTAGAACAAGCAAACTTTTTGTGGTCGAGGCTTCAGTATAAGAGGAGAACTTTTCATTTGCGACATTAAACTTGTTGCGCTCAGCCTTTGAAGATTAGAATTATAATTTAAGAACAAAGAAAGGAACAAGAGAGGCAAATGGCACCTATCGGCACTTTGGCGAATAAAGTCATGCTCATCCAAGTCCAACAGGAGGTAAATAACGTGATAAGTAATCAATCAAAAGAGCACTTCATAGGAGGGTGAAGTTTTCCAACTGCTCAAATTTAGTTTGAAAAAACGGAAATGCGACAGGAATGAAAGAAAAGTGAAAGCAATATTCTCACTGCACTTATTAACGCAATATCGTGCTGATGGAACTTCAACATCTCGTAACGTTAACCTTGAAAACACTTTTGTGAAGGAAATTTCATCGTTTTGAACTGCTGTCTCCATAAAACGGTGATTTTTGGACGGAAATTAAAGCATTGGTAAAAGTTGGTTCATTTTGCTTTATTTCGCGAAGCTCTGCGAAAATCTTCTGAAGAACAGTCCTGTAGCGTTAATCAGCGCAGTCGGCGATATGCACTCTCTACATGCTATAGATGTGGAGTTGTGTGTTGCGAACTGATACAAATGGAATACTATGTAAAGCAGAGATGACTTTTCTAACAGTTCGAGCAAACAAAGATGAGAAAGAGTCTAAATTTGTTGTAAAGCGCGTCCCACAGAGATTTCGTGGAAAATACTCCAAAATGCAAACCCAGCACGCTTGGAACACAAAATAAAATTACTTTGTTTGAAGAGGTAACAACAACTGTTCATCGTTAGCCCACCGGTAACTGCGATAAGAGCGACAATCGAAATCTCGCTCAAGTTCAAAAGCAAAGATACCCTGATCGTGCTAAAAGTCCTTCGGAAACGGCACAACTGGCGTTTTCAGACTTTCTGGACTTCGGCTGACGAATCCTCGTCCGTAATTTGGACATGCGTTCCCGTTCAGATTCATCGCGGCACCAATGAATGGCATCAACGGCGACATCATTGCAGCGGTTGCCATTGCGGCCATCTGCGATGGATTCGGTGGAAACTGGAAAACCGGTTGTTGCAGAGCAGCTGCTGTTGGTGTCATTTTGTTGGCGGCCATCGGTGAACTCAAAGCTCCGAGCATTGGGCTGACTGCTGTCGTTAAGAATGATGTGAATGGACTCGATGGGCACATTAGGCCAGCCGAAAGTGAGGCAGCGGCATAGAGTTGACTGAACTGTGTTACCAGAGGCGAAGTAGCAGCTGCCGCAGCGTAGGCATTAGCTGCAGAACCGTTATTGTGCATGAAGAACGGCGATGGTACAAAAAGGCTGTTGCCTGAATTTGGTGCCATTTCCGGGACAGTACCGCATGTTGACAGGGCGTTTGTTGCCGAAAGGTTGAGTGGCCGTGGTTTAACCCGCTTCAGTGAAGGTGTGTGCGAAGTTGTGGAGTGCTGACTGGTGGGAACTATTGCTTCTACGCGTGCACCATCACAAGGCAACGAAACCGTCTTGGAAAGAGGCGTTTGCGCATTGGTTTGTGCCATGGAGCATGTGGGCGTCTGCGCCTCTCCTCCGACATTGACAGTTGGTGTTTTACGTTTGCGACACACACCTGTCTGGTTGAGATCTGTGCTGGTTGTTGGTATGGTCGATGTGCTTTGCGTTGAACAAGTCGACGGCGGTCCCGTTGGTGGTGGTTGACTGTAAGAGCAGTGCTCGCTGGTGGAAGGTTGTTGAATAGGAAGTGCACTTGCTGGGACACTTATTGCAGGGTTCTCGTAGCAGAGTTCGGCTGTGTGCGAGGAATGTGTGCCCGCACTGCTCACTCCACTACTGCTGCCAACGCTGTCGGGGCTGCACGCACTGAAAAAATGCTCTTTGCAAAACTGGTTACGATAAACATTGGTACTGTTCGTGCTGCTTACCGTAAGAAATTACGATGAGAACGACGAAAAGTTTACACCTGTAGAAGTGATATTCGAATTCAAGTCTCTCACTGACCAGCTAAATAAAAATGGAGCAAAGGAAATGGGCATAGAATGAAAAACATTCAGATATATATGAATCATGTTATTGTCGTTTTGTTCTCTGATACTGGCAAAATCTTTTTGCCGTTATCGCAGTCTGTGAGCATAAAATTATTGTGAATCTGCACAATTAATCAGATTTAGAAATGAATATTTCAGATATACGTCTGTATACCAACTAGCAGGCATTTTAAACCGTGCCAATCACCGTCCATCATTACGCATTCGCAATTTTCCAGTGAGCGGCTTTTATGAGACGGTGCGTTCTACCGAAGTGATCATTTACTGGTCATGCGTAGGCAATTTGTATGGAATTTCTCTGGAACATTTACATTAGTTGCAAAGCACTGATCGTCAGAATTCCCTAGAAATCTAACGCTTAAAATTAAAGCTGTTATTTGTATATGAAAGTTACTGAAATGTGTGGCGTCTTTTACGTTGAGGCAATGCCGTAGTGAAAACACAGTTGCATTTTCTCGAAGCGTTCAGTGTCTCACTAACGCATCCATAATAATATGGAACATTAAAAACACAACAAAGTAATTCTTCAAATATAGAGCCGTGACCCAGACAAACGTATTTATGTTATATGATCGCTTGACGCGAAAACACGGTCATGCGGTAGTGATATGTGACACAAGGTCTATGCTTGAAAACTAACAGTCTCACAAATGGATTTTATGAGCATTACAGTTCACTGAAAAAGCTCTTATTTACGGAAAAGAAATATTGCCGCCATAGGCGTCGACAAGCAACCTGTTTGCAGGCGATGGAGTGGGAATGGCAACTGCGATTGAAACGTTCGGCATAGCAGCTGAGTGTGTTTCTTCCGGGTTCCCATATCCAACGCCGACCGCATTCATAGCTCGCGATCGCATGCTTCCCACACCGAGTGGCATTTCACCTGTAATTTTTAGGAATCATTTCATTACTACGATTTGTGATGACCGCATCCTTGTTTGTTTACTGATGGAGAGGTGGACGATGTTGAGAACGAATTCCGAGTCTACCTTACCCGAAAGTCAAAATATTTTTCTAACTTTTTCTACCGAGTTTGCCTTGTTCTTATAGTCGAAATTCCCGATGCACTCGAACTTTGCTCCTCTGTATTTCTTCAGAGCAGCAACTTCTCAGGCTTTTATGCTAGGCATATTAATTGTCGAGCTTTTCGCACGTTGTGGTTGAGTCGAATTCTTTTCTTCAGAATCTTTTATGTTTCCAAAGAAAAGAAATCGAAATGGAACTAGTATAAGGTCTGCGACACCAAACTTCTCTATTACAACTGCACGACTATCTAAAAACAAGATTCATTTAACTTCTGTAGTACTCTTGCAAGAACAAACCGCGAAGCTATGTTGAAAAGTTATCGAACCTGTTGGAGATCAATCAGAAACGACAGACTGGAGATTCCGCTAGGGGCTTTTTTCATTTTCCGCATTCAGCATTGTTGCAAAGCAAATGATCGAATAAATTCAAAAGATTTCCTGCTGAGATGATGTTGAGCTAATAAGAAGACATGTTGCTTCTTCGGAAGAAGAAAGGAACTTGTCACTTAAGGGAACATCTGTGATAAAAAGAGTGCCAGTAAGAGAGAAGGGATACAAATATGGTAACTTGTGCCTACTCTTTACTTATGTTTCCATTTTGAAATGTGGAGTGAAAAATGTAAAAAGTAAAGGCAAATATGGATTAAACAATCCCTTCAACACAGTATTATTATACGAATGGTTGAAAATGTGTAGAGGATATAAGAAAAAAGACTCTTTTAAAACTTGTCCGGCGTCAGCATATCGCATCAAATAAGCAGAAGAACGTGTCACAGAGGCTAAAGCGAATAGAATTTCCGCAGCCACTTAGCCATTTTCATCAGTAAGTAGTGGGTAGGAATTATGAGAGCAATGCCCTCATGCTTTCTCTTCTGAAAATTGCTTTTCAAGTGATCGAACAGCTAACTGTTGAAAAATCAGCACCAAAATGCTTGAAAGTTTCCTCCGCGTTTAAGCACACATAAGTCGTTTCAAGTTCCCACTAACCCGATTTATGATGTAAGAATTTGACATCTCGAGCACAGACTGACTCTTCGCTGGAATATATAACTCTAATTTTAACCATCCTTGACTTGACTCTCCGATAGACAGAAAGTTAACAGAAACAACACAAAGAAACGTGCCGATATGAAGCCGCTGTATAGCAGGCTTTGCAAAGCCTATTTTCAAAGGCGTATAATCAGCGCTTTGTAGGCCCGTCGATGCACAACTTTCCTCGTTATGCTTTATGTATGTGACAGGAAACAACGGGCCCAATGCCCACACATTGCCAATACGCATCTCTCCGATCGTTGCCATAACTAATATCTACTTCAGCTACTGCACACGGTCAGCTGGCACTGTTGCGTTATTAAAGAACGGGCATATTATTGAACGTGCAAACCCGAGGTTGAAATCCTATTAATCTGTGCATAACTCCCAATGAAATTCGAACACTTCTTAAGCGAATACTGAGATTTAGTTTCATTCAGAAAAGACGACAAAGCGTCCTTTCGTATAATAATAACGGCATTCCTTCTATCATCATGCAACAAACGCTTCATGCAGCTGCACGCTGATATGCAGCTACCTTCCCGAACGGATATGGAACAACGATAGATTGCTGCTTCCTCAATGAAAAAATCCGATGAGTATGCAGCACAGTCCGCTAGTTTTTGTTACGTCCCGCTTTTGCATGATTAACGAAGCTTCTATAACGATATTTTTTGAAAGTCAGCTAAACCCACGGACGATAACAATATTTGAAACTGCAAAAACGACTAATTAATGCAGAGCTGAATTAACAAATAATGATATATGAAGTTCAAATAAATCCAGTACCTGCAATACCTGTCCCATCCGTAGGATGACCATCAGTACCACGATTGACTGCATATTGCTGTGCATCTCCGTTACATCCTTCCGGGAATGTCACAAAACGATAAACGAATTTCTGACCAATGACCTGAAATAGCCGCTCTGATGCTCAGTCCTTCATTTATTAATCCTCAGATTATTCGCGGTACATGACATGGCTCTTGAGATCTTATAAGGCCTCGATTAGAACTGATTGCTGAGGGTTGTTAGCGTCACTTAAGGCGACATAAACGTAGGAATGCTGGCGAGAAACACCGGTAACACCACGGATTCGGTAAAGGCACGGCGACGGGGAATTTCTGGGGATAATTATCTCATCATTCCCCGTTATCACCCTCAGAGGCCTGCCTCCTCGTTAGATCATCAGCATAACAATTGTGACCTTTTCATGAATGGAAATGGTTCGGCTAATTTTTCTGAAGTAGTTGCGGGGTCGGCTAGCGTCATTACCAATACTACTACCAGTAAGTTATTAAGTTCAACACTAATTGCCCGTGGTTCCACGTTAGAAAACATATGGTTAGTCTGATGCAGTATTACTATAGACTAGAACTTGCTGCAATCACCGACAGTCACTAGTGCTCGTTGCAAGAGTGCAGTCATTACTGTTGATATATTTGTAACGGTTAGCAATACCAATGCAGGGCTATTATTATTGGCTGAGGTAAACGCTATTAGTGCCATGAAAAGATTTAGTGAATATTGGTAAGAATAATGTTACCAGAATTAAACAGCTGTGGGCTGCTTCTGAATTCTATTCGAGAGGGAAATCTAAAGCTTACGCCAGAGTTGAATCTGGCAACTGTCTCTTTCTTAGAACAACGAGCTAGTGAAGGTCTCCTCTCTCTTGCTGATTTCATCTCGTGCTGAGCTTCCCAGCAGCTGTAACCGAGAATATTCTTCTTTAACTTATTGATCCATTTTCTCTTCTACCACGTACGAAAGTCGGAGAAAATAGATTTATGGAGTGCCAATGTTATCGCCAATGGGTTCAATGTTTTCTGGAGCGCCTTCAAATGAGAAACACTCTTCCGAAGAGCCTAATAATACCCTGGGTTCTGAATTGGAGTCGCTCAATACTACGACAACTCTCGAGAAGCTCCTAGTCAAAACTTCGAACTGAAGCCGAGAAAAAATCGGATAATTTACGTAACTGGTAATAGCACCATTCTCAGTTAGATAATAATCAGACGTAACATTTGCATTGACAGCAGCATCAGTAATACAACTCATGCTATCTGAACTGGTAGAAGTAGGCACAGACTAAATAAGTGGTGCTTATATTCACAACAGCATCATTAAATGGCGGTAGAAGTGATATTATCATCGTCCTAACAGCGGCAGCAAAAAGACCGGTGTAAACGTTGGCAGTGATTACGACCGAGCGAGTGCAAAAATTACAACTAATTAGTTCTTGTGCAATAAGTTTGCCTTCGACGGATGTGGGGCTTTTCTCAACGTTACTTCTTTGCATTCGATGTGTGACTATCCCTTTCCTATCCTTCTTTGTGAATTTTTTTCTATCACCGCAGCGAGCATTGTTCACTGGAGAGGGGACGAGGAAGTCGCAAACGTCTCACATTAATGAGGCAGGCCAGTGTGCTGCACAAGAGCGGCTTTACGCTAGCGTTCCTTCCGCAGGTATACTCACAATGCATTGTATGCAATTTCAGAAATCGCAACCAAAAAGCGATTCACCTTTTTAATGATATTCTTATCGTAGTAATATCGTAGAGCCCGCGAAAGCTTGTCATAGTTCATATGCGGCTTACTTTTGCGTTGTCCCCATAGTTGTGCCACTGCTTCCGCATCAAGCAACTGCAACAGCATTCACATCAGCTCATTACTGTGAGTGATCATTTCCGCTCAAGAAAACTCTATTATCATTTCTACTTATGACATCTCACAAACAAAGTAATGTACTAACGATTTTGACACAACATCAATTTGCTTCCTTGCCTGGTCCAACTACAATCAAAGATAAAAGCATAGATGCGATGCAAAGCGGCTAAAATGTTCTAATTACTGCATTAACAAAACATGCGAGCGTGAATCGCCGGAAATTAATTCTATTTATGTAATGATTTGAAATTTCATTCATGAACAAATGTTTCATTCGATATGATGCTAAAATGCTCGACAGTTTGAGGTTGAATGTCTTGTTCACTTTGGATTTTATGCCTCAATTTTCGCTAACTTCAAGAAAATTGCTTGGTTACTGAAATTTTCTGAACCATTTTCAAAGAAAGCAGGTAACACTTTCATATCAGAGCGCAACTTAGATGAGATTCAGCCATAGATTAAAATAGTCTCTTCAAAAAGACTGCAGTGGCAGTCGACCAACGGTACCAATCACAATACTCGAAAGATAGCCTCTTGGCTTTAAAACACCCTCACATGGATGCAAAACGTTTAGTCCTATACAGAAACGTTTCGCCTCCCGCAAATGATGCAAACTTGGCTTAATGATGTGGAAAACCCATCGGCTTCTCCTAGATGCGGCTAAAAAGCAAAAATGTGAAAATGGAATGAATCAATGTATAAAATAACCTTGAATTCGCCTTCCTGGCTGGTCCATTGTATTAGGTTGGGATGTTCACCCTTCACCAACAGTTCAAGCAGAAACTGCCAGAGCGTTATATTAGAATCCATGGTAATCGAAGGCGCACAATACGGCGCATTCGATTTTGATACTTCGTTCGGAGATGAGCAGTCACCAGGAATAGCAGGGTTATGAGGGAAGGGAATCGTCTTTTTTGTGGTTAAAATCTTGGGACTCTGGATATTGGCGGAGTTGTTTTCAAGACTGGTCCGGTTTAGGCTTGCAGCTGCAAGTGGATGCTGAAGGATACTCCTGGAAAAGCTTGACTGCTGAAGCAGTGATGGCAGTGTGTTTGATTGAGACAGGATTGTGGTAGACGTAATGTGGTTCGACCGGTGTGTTTCATCCGATTCGTTTGGGTAGTCATTTAGCGGTGACGGTGCTTCGAGTTTCACCGTTACCGCTTCCTTTCCTTCCCGTTCGCTCCTCGTGACGCCTATAATCAAATCGCTGTTAATGGTTTCAACAGCACGTGAATTGTTATAAAAGACAAACGACCATGTTGCATTGAAGGCTGCTTCCGCAACCATAACAACTTTCATCAAATAATGGCTACTCGAAGTCTAAATTATGAGAGGGCAAGGGAGTGAATTAGTTCTCAATATTCGATACGCACTTTGATTCTATTAGCGTGAAGTGTGGAGGTTGCATAACTGAGCTAATGACATGAGCAAAACAAAGTGTGCGAATGAACAGAGTTTACAGTGTGATAAGAAGCACTGAGATGAAGAAATTCACTAGAAGAGATGGATGTTCGCCCAATAAGAAGTGATGCTCAATTTGTCCAATAAGATAACATTTGTGGATAAAACGATATCAAAACGAAGTGGGAATCATGTCAACACAGGATATGCGCATAAGCTAGACACGAGGGAAGAACAACTGCAGAAACTCTGTGTTCCGTGTGGCATCGGTGAATTCCTTGGATGAAAGTCCAGTTAGCTGGATTCGTCTAACAGCAGCTTTTATAAACGAATGGAAATCGGGAGAAATACGACAGCAGCATGAGTTTCTCGTTATACTTTCAAATAATCTAACAGCTGTGTCGATGTTTAAAACCCAAGCAAATAATATTTGAAAGGCTTTCCTCTGTGCTCACCAGTTCCAGAAACACTTCAATATTTTTCTCCTCGTGATATGATGTGAAGCAAAGTCACAGATTTTTGTCTCCAACAGCTATCAGTTATTTGTAACAAGGTTATAATTCGAGAGAAAACTACGCGCATAAAATTCTTCTCGATGCAGCTTCGATGAATACATAAAGGGAAACAAAGAAATATATTAGAAGCAGTCGTTGAATTGAAAACAAACAAGAATCGGAACAATATGCACCTCACCTCGCAAATAATTTCTACGAGACGGAAGCTCTAACTACATGATGAGGCAGGTCGTTAAAATATTTGAACGACCGAACAATCACACAGAACGTATATGCATCTAACCGGAGTCTTCCTATCTTTGATTAATACATTAGCTGAAACTGAAGCACGGCGACAACGGTCACTAAGTTCTGATTGGATGCTAAAGCTGAACCAGGCTTTAAGATGGAGCAAATTCTCCTCAGGGAAATGTAACCACCAATTCTAGGCAAAACTGAACGCTCCAGGACATTTTGACGAAAAGGACACATCACGAAGCCTGAGGCACTCATTACTTCAAGTAATAATCACAACACTGCTTTTTCGGCAAGATTCTGAGTATTTACTCCTTCTGACTGAAAACCAAAGAATTAAAAGTGCTTCTAGTGAGATTCTTTCAGCTTTTCTAGACCGAAATTTCCTAGTCAATTTGCTGTTATATGGGTTTTGTCGCTTCATAGCTTCGCCTGAAATAAATAAGTATATGCGAAGATGAAGCGAATCATCATGATTAAGAGTATCAGCACGCTATACAGGATTTCATACCTCAGTTACAAGGTCTAATCATACAAAATTGAATGCTGTAGTGCAGGACAACGTATTCAAAGAGGAGATATTTTTTCAAATGGATGGATGGCGTCAAAAGGCCACGAAGCGGTTCCCTAAATAAAATGCAAATTGTGAAGAAAAAATTAGATGGGAGATCTTTAAAGTGGAACCTGACGAATGTTCCGCAACTCTCTTTTGGGAACGCTATCACCATGCCTAGCCAGGATCAGCATGCCTAGCTAGACACGTAAATCATGTCGCGTTCTCAGATCGAATTTGACAACGTAGATATTAACACACCACTATATTAACACGCTGCACGTCGTTGGAGTATAATGAAAACCACTCACTAGCAACTCTGCTTTGAACAACTCACTTCAATGAAACACTGAAATTTTGAAAAATAAGAAGTAAATCAGAAGATTTTTGCATTATGTAGATCGTGGACGCCTAATATGTAAGAGGTGGACGAAAACAAACGAGGGCCCTCTGTACGAAAAGTTGGACAATTCAGAAGAAGTGTACATCCGGAAACCTGTTGCGTGGCCGAGAAGAGATCCGCTTTGTGACGCTGCTAACTACATCAGCAGAATTCAATGACTGCCAACAAACGGTAATACATTCGCAACAATCGCAAATTTAGGGCATCTGCAAATGTCCTTAGGGACAAATGATGCTGAGAAGAATAACGTTTAATTGGCGCATCACTTTTTTCAGAATTTGTTGCAAACAGTCCATAGCTGAAAGGTTTATGCTGAAAATCAGCCGAAACCTACTTGATCCGTTTGCGTCCTCGCGAAGGAGAAAACAAAACTAAATGAAATAATGCCTTCATTCGAACTCACTAATCATCATAACTTCCTAAAAAAAAGATGATACTTCGAACGCTGAAAATAACGGGAAAATTGCCAAAGACGAACGCACGAGTGAACAACATTACTAAGAAGATTTGGGCTTAGCAATAATAAACATGACAGAAAGTCTCAATAAAAATAATGCGTCGAACGTGAAAGAATGGATACATGCAAACAGCTAAGAAGAGATGAGAACGGAGTACTGCTAACAGATAAAACAGCAATTAAGCCAACGTGGATAGCGCTCAGCGATAAATATGAAGCACTGCGTCGAACAGCAAGATTCGTGCATCAGAAGCACCTTATCAAGTGTATAGACGGATATGACATGAAGGTCGAACACTCGACGAGGCGCAAAAAGAAAGTGCTTTGAAATAACGCTGTGTAATATTTTCAAGCACACATCGCAGCCATAACACCTACTGATTTCAACAAATCAAACTTTGAACAATGAGAACAAACGATTCAATTCCATTCAAGCATTACTACAAATAATAACAATGTTAAGCTGTCCGCACGCCTCTCTACACTTTAATGAAAACTGTTTTTGGCTGCAATCTCCTCACAATGATCTTGCTCAGAATTTTAGAAATTTGAATGCGGAGTTGTGCTCACGCGGTTTTACATACATTCTCATTCCATTCTTATTCCTCGTACCGCTTTACCACAGTAACTATCACTTAGCATTCCTCGTCTCAATTTTTTCCTCCCTCAGGAATCCCATATAAATGAAATCCCCTTAAGAATATAAATGCTCCGCCTCCACGAAATAAATGAAAATCGAGGAATTTGAATAGAATAAATATGTAAAAAAGCGTTCGTTCATTCATGCTCTGCTCTTAGCAAGTTCTCCATTTCCCCTTCTTTTCTTTACCTTCCCATCTTCAAGTTTTCGCAAATATCCAATTCGACGGGCACTGTACGCCGAAACATTTGCACTGCAGTTTTTCGAGTAAACTGAATAAATATCAACATCACAGATATTTCGAATATATATGTACGTCTCAAAAAATGTGCTCAAATTATTGGCGAATTTTTGAGAAGTTCACTGGAAAAAAGCGATAAAGAATGCAAATCTCTCACTCACATCAGCATTGGCCTCAGAAGTTTTCTATCCGAGAACGATTTAATATAATACGTCCACTTATAACAGCTGAAATTCACTTCATAGTAAAATATTGAAATTTTTCAGCATTGCAAACAGCTGAAATTCGAAAACTGTTCAAAAAGTAGTTAAAAAGAAGTGAAGTGCGGATGCAGCGTGCCGAAAAATAAAACATCTTCTAGCTGATGACTCATGTCGATCGCCTTGAGCACCTTTACAGTTGGGAAACTTGATTTGAAGATTATGATAAAGATAATGAAGTGATATGAAATTCAACGCCTTCATAAACCTCCATCATTTATGCATTCATAACAGTAATTTTGCTTTGTGAACCATCTGAACACAGAAGCTGTGCACTGTGCTCAAAATTAACGCCGCTTACAGGAATAACGATTGGCAGGGTTCTACAGCCTTTCTGAAACACACTTCACTCTCTCACATATCACAAATGCTGTGTGAAAGTTATCAGCAAGCAACTACGAGAGGTCGACGCTAGTGTATCACTTCATTAAGACAAATTCAACGTGATATTTGAGAAAAACGACACTGTGAAAACTTGGCGAAGCGAGAAACTTGTTAGAGACTCCACCCTATTAGTGAATTAGTCTTCGTTTACCTTTTCGAAAACGCTACTTCCGAGCTTTTCTAGTCGACCACTGGATCTTCATTTTGCTAACAATTCTGCATTTTGAAGAAAGTGGCGAAGTGGCATTTTAGGGTCGTTGAATATTGGTACTTCGAACTGAATAAGATCCTTCTTAAGATTTCCACATAAAAACACCATTTATCTATGAGGCATCTGTGCCAGCATAGATCCGGATTTCCTCTTCCTTCCCTTGCATTTCCATGGACAGCGCGAAGCAGTGGCCGACAACCCTCACCTAATCTCAGCCTCTGAATCTCTCTCTGTAACCGCTTTGCCCAGCAACTTGGCGCCATGACGTTGAACGAGTTTACAGAGATTAGCGTTTCCTTTATAGTATGGTTGGTTCTTTCTTCTTTATATACTTTCACTTCTCTCGCAAACATTTTTGTAAATAACGTTGTATTTCTGTCGATGCTGAAAAGGCAACAAAGTGATTTCCTTCGCCAGAAAATTGTTCATCACTGACCAACTATAACCGGATGTCCATAACTCTCTGAAATACTACGGCTTCTAACAAAACAAAACGCGCAGCATATTCATATGCAAAAATCACCATCATTCAGCTATATAAATTCAACGCATCATCGCCGTGAACATAATCACCCGTCTTATGCGCAAGTACTTTGAAAATATAACGCTTCAAACAGAGACACCAGCTGGAGAACTTTTTTAGCATTAACAGGCTCATGCCGAAATTCCCGTCACCCAACCTTCAGACGACGAGTTGGCAGGATGACTTATATGGGAATTAGGCGAGACCTTGACTGACGAAAACTTGCTGTAACGATCGGTTGTGAACGTTCGGATGCAACTCAACGTGGAAGAATGACCACTGGTCAAAGAAGGAGGAGGGGAAGACGGATATCATGGAAAACCAGAGAAAAAGAGGAGTCTTCAGCGTAACAGCACTTGTTTTTTAATGATGAAGGGCTGTTTTTGGATGTGCTTTAGCGTTGTTCACTTTTTGTTACTGCTGTATTTACGCACACTTCTTGTATTATCCACTAATCGTCGCATTACTGCATTACAACTCTCTCTGTTCTTCGCGAATTATTCATTTATTACAAGAAATATAGATAAAAGTTTTTCTACTAAAAATTCCTCTCGCAAAGTAATTCTTATGGCTGAGTAGGGCTGACCAAAAATTGGAAGTATTGGAGTATTTTGATGTGCCCAGATAGTGCAACGTCCAAGAAAATGCCTCCAGTAAGCTATTTAGTCCAAACTGCCTGCATTTGCCTCTGCTCACATGGGAGCCCAACACTCCCAAGGATGCCAATATCTTTATAGGAGAACCTTTACAGGAGAACGCATTGACCAGATCATGCTGATTCTGAAAGACCAATAGCCGATCGCTGGACCGTTTGATACAACTCGCACCACTTGAGTCAATTAACCAGTCAATGCCGTTATAGGAAATCTGCCATCAACCATGTGTTATTTAATTCGAGATACACTTCTTCATAACGCTATCTTTGAAGGGTACTAACAGCTCACTAAAAATGTAATGAATTGGACTCATGATGGGAAATCATAGGGACGAGTAAGTAGTAAGCAGATGGTACATTCACCGACAAGTTCAAAGCCCTATTCCAGTGCTTATTTAACAGTAGCGTCAAATGAAACAAGATGTAGCGCTTCCACTTGCATAGTAATCATCTAAGCTGGCTTCGCGAAGATGAGTCTACATACATAAAAAACTGTATGAATTGATGACCAACCATAACTGCTGGAACAAACAGTAGACAGATCATCTCGCAATGTTATGAGTGGCTAAGACGTAAGAATAATAAGTGTTTAACACTTTCAGCTGTTCAACAATATGACGTGCAAATGCAATGTCGAAAGAAAAGACAACAGAGATATTCTTGACCGGATGAGACTGAAGTGGGTGGACGATGAGAGTGAAGTGTATGCGGTAGCGGCACGCAGTCGAGAACCACAAGCGGGACGACGGTGTTATGGCAGCAACATTGATAGGTAGACGAAACAAAAGCCGGTTTCTTTAGTGGGCCTTCCAGTGGCACTCTTTCCGCAACTTCGCGCCGTTAACCAATTTCAGAAGTGACGCACTGACGGAACTCGAGAGAATCAGTGTTGATGCTCGGCACACCAAATTGCCCACATTAACTTTTTATCTCCTTCAACCAACACACCAGAGAAGTTCCCTTTTACAAACAACTCGTGTTTTTCTGCTTTTACACATTTATGCTTACATTGTGCATTTATATTAGTTGCTTTATGACGGTTTTCTTCCTGTGCTGCAATATCAGTTAGGAGGCCGTTGTGGGAGCAACCTATCCAACAGCAATTCTTATGCTGCTTCGCCTGCACCATAAAGAGTTGCTTAAATACAAATGTCCCCAAAAATTCACACATATCTTAAAAATAAGACCTCTGCAATGCTGCATCAGAAAAGCGAAAGTTTGAATGATTAGCACCAGCAGTCGGTTTTTATGAAATATAAGATCCAAAACAAACCTTCAAATTGCGCTGATGTGTTCAGAAACTGCTCGCTCTGATCACCACACATTAAGAAGCGCGCATCCTGCATCTGCCTTGCTCAGGACTTCTCCAATTTTCTAAGTTCAGCTGTTCGGCCCAATTTACGCTTTAAAATGCTAAGATCGATATTGGATAAGGACGGAGAAGGGACACCAATCTCGCAAGACGGAGGCAGCTCAAGTCAATCTGAACCTAAATCTAGAGATTTTGACTGCCTCAATGGAAATGAGGAAAGAGAGGAAGACACCGCCGATGATATTCGAATTCAACGCTCTTTGAGACAGCGACGCATGTTTGCCCAACAAATCACTGTATATCATTTGTTGCTGTTCCCTAGTTGAATGAGGGCGCAAAAACGTCTGAATATCGATATGACGATGTCATGCTTAAAACAACAGCGCTGCCAGGAGCCAGCCGAGGCGCTAAATGAAACACCAGGGCCTTTGTATTAGAACGCCTCCTATCAATAAGCCTGAAGGTGGCACAAAGGCACGTTAGACGTTTACCCATGCTTAAAAATTCCATGAAAGATGAGAGGTTTCATTTCGGATCGTGGGTATTCTTTAATGCATGCTGAACAAGTCAACACTGTAAATGCTCCACTAAGTTCAGTAAAACAAGCAAAAATTAAGTTCAGTAAAACAGGCAAAACTCCTAATGGTTGAACTGAGCTCCTTCAAAGCAATGTTATTGTTCTGCTAAGTAGAACACAAAAGGAACGCTTCCGCTTTTCGACTGCCATTCCCGTTAGTATCAAGTGTCGTTTTTGCATAGTATAACAAATGAAGAAGATCCCGTAATTAATGCAGGATTCTGCCTCTCACATTGCTGAATCCTGAACCATCACGATCTGCGCGGAAAGATATAAACCATATCGCACAGAACATGTGATTCCACCTTGCCAAGAAGTGGTCATGTTATTGGTACAATAAGAAGTCGTCTAACTATGGACGATGAAGAGTCGAAAGCAGCTCAAGGAGTCAATCACATTAAGGGGGGGGGGGGGGGGGTGTTGAGCCCGAACTGCAAGGAAGACTGCGACATAGCGGCAATTATCATGCTCTGAACGTTTTTTCAGTCACTGCTGTTGAACGATATTAGTTATTATCCCACACGAAAGTGGATCTTAGATGATTTTCCTTCGTACAACGCATGCTGCGAACACTACCTTAACCATTTGCTCAGTGAAGAAGGCACTAACACATTCGATTACGTTCACCTGCACAAAACTATTAAACATGCGCGCAACGTTGAAACGTTTTGTATAACCATAACAGCAGAGTGGAACGATGCCAGCGGGTAAAATGCAACACAAAATGCGAGTCATTTTTTAAGACATCCTGTTCGTGTCGTCTGTGTGTATTCACTGATAACTTAGACTGACACTGACGCTCCCACCATTCACCACGTTGCTATCAATACGACGATGATTTGCCTAAATACTCGGCCCCTTCTTCCAACTAAGTCAGCCTGCTTTCTGCTACTTTGAAGAGCGTTCCACTTTGGCTGCATACAATTTTCCTTACTTACAGAGGATATTCCAAAGCCTTTGATGAAAAGATAGCATTTAGGTGTGCAGAAAAACGCGAACAGCTGATCCAGCCAGCATTTATTTCAATGTATTCTCTATCAGCCATCGAAAATTTATTTTGTGAAGGAAACAGTATGCATTATTATTCTTCTCTTAGTGAAGCCCTAAACTTCTCAAGCTGCGAATTGTGGTGTTTTTAGAGACAGAAAGAGAAAGTGAAGAAGGAGGAGAAGAAGGAGCAGAGGGAGCAAGAACAGAACAATAATTTGTTGCTGAGTGCCTGATAGCTAACCACATAGTAAAAGCAGAGGTGGACATATCCCAAAACAACTGCATCAAGTGGATAGCAATTCTAGGCTAAATCAAGCAAAATCGCTACAACATCAACATAAACATTCCACGTAACAACGCTTTCAGGACATCTATGGGACTACCTGCTAAACGCTTTCTTTTCAGTAGTGCATTTGGCTGAACAGCAAGCAAAAAGAGATTGTGTGAAGGAAAATTGATGCAACGGAACAGAAATTAATTTCACTGAAAATCGCCAAATATTTCTGTGACGATATCATTTGTTTCGCTTGTAACGATACCACAGCAATCATAGAGAACAGACTTGCGAGAATTGCTACAAGTGCTAAAATCATTCCAAAACAAAGACATGCTTGAGAACAAAGAATGCTCTCAGGGAGAATCGCTCTGTGAGACAATATAAGAGGAGAGAAAAAATTGGCGCAGAGGGTAATGCATGAGGACAGGGAAAGGAAATCGAACAAGTGAAGTGGCTTTCTTCATACAACCGTCGAAAAAGCAAATATCTATCTGAACAAAAAACCGATCATTTAAATGGGGAAAAAAGTCGAAAGCTTCGTTCCACTCATCAAAAATGAGAGAAGGGTAAGGCAGAGTAAGGCAGCTGCCGCACTTCGTTATGGAGACCACATCGCAGAGAGCTGTCAGTTGCTTCTACTGCAGTCACCAGTTGGAAATGGAGGGATTTCGTGAAGAATGCTACACATTTAGGACAAGTTGATTTAGTGTGACTAGTAAATGGCGGCCTGAGTTAAACGGTCGTAAAAGCAAAAGGTAACCCCAGGGATGGGAAATTCATTGCAGAATTTTTTTAATGCGCAGAGGGAAAGAAACCCTTAAACGTGAATTGGGCTAACACGCTCAATAAGATGTTTGACGTTAGCCTCTTACAATGCCAACAGTATGTCTTCTAACCTGCCAGACTAACGGGATCCAAAAAATATCAAAGAACGTGCAAAAGCCGTAATAATTTCTCATCACCGGATGATTACATCAACGAGCGAAGAAAATCGCTCAAGTGCAACCCCCGACTTACACCCTAAGAAATTTGATACGAAATTTGATGATGTCTGTAAGTGCGAATAACTCGTTAACAATTCAATCGGCGCAATAAAAATGAGAATGCAAGGTCATCTCATATAGCAATAAACCTGGCTGCATGTTATGGACGACAACTTTAAAATGATAATTTCGGGTGCATTACCTGGAAGTCTCGCAGAAAACACATCGTTTTAAGCATTCCCGATTTTCAATGCCTTAAGTGGCAGATCTGGTTGATCGCTGCAGTTATAAGGAAATTTGGCACAACTGCATCACAACCATGGGATTTTTCTATACCTGCTGCAAATTCTGCCCACCGAAGGAGGCCCCTGCATATAGATTCCAAAAATAGTAAAATGACATGTAGCCATGCGCATCTTTATGTCGTGATTCGATTCGAGAATTGCAAGACCAAAAGTTGAAAGCGTGCCAGAATACGGCTCATCCAGAAAAGAAACTCTCATGGAAGCGAAATAGTTTCAAAGTGTGCGTCGATCAACTTATCATATCATGTGTAACTGCCTGGAAGTAATAGCTATCGAAGCATTCCAGAAAATGAAAACAATAACGCCTCATGCAATATACATAAATTGCCTTTGTACATCCCTTCACATATTTCTTCTCAAGCGTCCACCTGGAATTCATTCACCTTTCTTACACGGAGCTTCAGTACACAATCTTCCCACACGACTATTTAATTGAAATAATAAAATATTGCCCAGAAAACGAGCGATCAATGGCCCCTAGTTCTGCGCTCTGCTAAACGAAATGAAAAAAAGGAAAAGCCTCTGGCATCTTTCCACTTAACTTCCTAATTGTGAGTAGAGAACGTTGAAGCGCCTCTATCTAAACGAATATTCCTTGCCCGAAAAGCCGCACCTTGCTATGCAACAAAAATTAACTTGCGCATTTCATGATGCGTTTACCAATGATTGGCTCAGGAGTCGTCACCGAATTTGATTGAGAACGATACCATGAGGAACTTACCTATACAGATTTTCACGATTTCTATACTATTCCCAAAACCACTAAAGAGATATGCGTACATTTGCACACACTCTACTACACAACAACGTAATGCCATAATAATGTGGCTTTTGCAAGAAATTCCAAAGTTCACTTACGAGAAGAATTCTGAAATATATAAAGAAAGAAACGATCTCTTCACTAAGTTACTTTTAGTTCAGTGATAACAATGCTATCACGATCTGTTTATGTTTAAGAAACCTAATTTGTTTAATGAGTTTGACTGCATCACCGAACAGTCCAAAGAAGACTGCGAAGCAAGAACCCTCATTGCACATAATTTTACAAACTCCTAGTTTGATATGAAGCCTTATTAAATGCTGTAAAAAAATTTTCCTATTAACCCGGCGCTCTCACATATAAATTCGACAAAATACAAAGGGCAAAAATTCGGCTTCACTTAGGTTACTACTACAGTCATTCGGGTAATAGAAATTCGAATGTTCTCTCCTCTGTTGCTTCCTTCTTTACCTTCACGCCAACTCATATGAAATAAAATGGAGATTGGCGAGTATAAATCTGTACTGCATTTAGGTTCGTTATTCCTCGAAAACTATAAACGACGGTAAAGAGATAATTTTCTGTATCAACATAAACTGTGTGTAGCAAAATACCTAACCAATTTGTGCCCACACGCCTGTGTGACTGCAGAAGCAGGAACCGTCGACGGTACTGTGATATTACGAAATAGTCTTGTGAGGAAAAACCTAACAAAATGCATTCAAATAACGAAATTTGAGGGACACAGAAGACGAACAAATAGGGGCTAAGCCGAGTGAAAAACGAAAATCGAATTCCTTTTATTAGTGATTTCCGCCAAACGAGGCATAAAGTGATTAAAGGCAGATAAGGTTTTTAAAAAGCGCAAGATTTGGAGATGTCTCCTGTTAGTGATGGAACTTAAGTTAGACAAGATGGCAAACGCATTGAGGACATTCGACCAAAGAGCTTAACTGACAAGATGCAGTGTGAGCATAGCACTTTCGCTGTACATTGCTATGACGCTGAAATGACCCAGCAGACACTGAGTGGTCATCGGTCGGTATCGCGCCACTGGTGGGAATTGCAGTTCTGCTTGTGGATTCTGATCATCCAGAAGATTTGAGAAGTATCAATATTTTTCATGTAGATGATGAAGAATTTTGTTGTTTTGCTATTTCAAAATTTTTTCGCCTTTTCTTTAATATCAGCGAAATATCAACCGCCTGTCCGGGATTCAAAATTTGCCACAATCACGGACTGCAGAAAACATTATTGTGCAAATTGAGCCAAATATCGCCGTATGTCAAGACTGTATTAGAACAGAGTGAAATGCTCAGCACTACAAAGGCGAAAAAAGTGACTGGGCAGCAAGGGATCAACGGCAAGCCGCTAACAAACACGGGAAGGACAGAGGAGATGATTACAGCATAAGAAGACCAACGAAAATGAGGTGTAAGTTGTATTCTTCTACGCTGTGTTCCGTTTTGAAGGGCGCTTCTGCTCAAAAGCTTCGCAAATGACCATTCGAAGGGCAGAAATATGTGCTTCATTCGAAACGACAAACGGTTGTGTGAGTCCTGAAGAAGCACACATCCGAATTTCTGTGATCAAAACAAGTTTTTGATGAGCAAAAAGACGTCTGAGAAATATTATTGTTAAGACATATGCGACTGGATGTTTTCCGATAGAGGACCTTGACGATGGACTGTTTTCATGAATTTCATTCACCCTTGGCCTGACTGGCCGCTCTTCGACTCACCACTTCAGTCTCACAGCCGTCTATAACATATTCATTGAAAATAATTAAATTTCAGTGCTTGGGAGATGAAAGTTGATAAAAGTTAGGCGAGCTGATGTGTTATGCCACAACCGTGAGACTGAGGTGTTAGGTCACCTCTCAGTAATTCCACATGTAATGCCTTCATGACAAGATCGACGCGATCACAAAACCGAGTTTTAATTGTTATCACTTGTGTATGTATTTTACGGCAAATATTCTCATGCTTCAAAACAGGAGCCTCTGTACGGCACTGGGAACCATAAATCATTTTACACCCCCTCCACTACAAAAAATATTTGGAACGGCACCATTATAAGTTCTAATTGCGTGTGCATAAATGAGCAAAACAGTATACCGGACATGAAATTTTTGCGAACTGTCCACATTAATTGGGAAATCTGAAGGATTTCATGCCATAAAAAATTGATCCAACTTGCATAACACATACCGACTTTTCAAAAAATTTGCTTATACATTTACCGCTCTATGAAACACCGGACGTATGTTTGCATGCATTTCAACTCGTTCCCTTTACGTGAATAGAAAAATAACTTCAAATAAGAATATACTTCAAATTCAACTATTCGAGAGTTACACATCCCGTATGCGAGTAGAGTGAATAGCAAAGCTGTCTCAGAAGCGAAGGAACCTTCATCTGTCGGCCTCCGACTGAAACGGACAGTAAATTTGGTTAAGGAATTTTAGAAATGTTGTCCACTGCCAGCACTGTGCATAAAAACCCGCGTCGTTTATACGCAACGGCAACAACCGATTCTTTCCCTATCTATGCGCTTTTGTGACTTTTCCTCCCTCTTTGCAGCCGGCAAACAAAAATGCGCACTTAAAGCGTTTCTGCGGTGACGGTCAGCAGCACACAACAACGTTGTGACGTCATCACAATTGCGGAAGTAAATGCATAAGAACTGAATTCGATGAGAAAAAGAAGCGATGAAGAAATCTTTCGTCTAAACGATCGTTTTTGCGTTGATTGCCAACAATCATTTTCGTTCAGCGTTCAGTCTTCGACAGTTTATTTCGTCCACATGAGAGAGCCCTTTTAGAGCAGTTGGTTTTTCGAGGTAATATAGTTGTTTTGCTGGATTGGAAAAAGATGAACAAAAGCTGTCGAGTCTCATAAATATGAAAGGTTATAGTAAAGAGAGCACAGGATAACCGAAAAGAAAAGAGTTTCTACTTGGTGAATTAAGAAGCAGAAACTGAAATCAGGTCATCGATCATTCATGAAGTACCCTTCCCCAAAGTATTTAGCTCTCCATTCGCCTGTTCTTATCTTCGTTCTAAACTGCATGACAGCACAACAATCAGCAGCATTTAAGTGCGTTCACAACAAAAAACTGTGACTCATCATTTCCAGTGCCCCACCAAATTTTAAAGCAATATCATCATCCTGCCAGGGAAACTCTAATGAAAATTCATGATTTTCTCCATAAGACAAATTGTCTGATGGCGGCAATGTCTCACATATAACCGCAAACGCAAACATTTACCGATATCAGAGTCGATTATTACCTGCGATGTAAAACGTTATGCATTCAAAGTACAAACGAATTCGCAAAGAAAACTGGCTGAACGATGTCGTCATACGAAAGTATACATGAAAGAGCTAGGCAACTATCGATCCGACGAGAGCGAAAATGTGGCGAATAAGAACAAAAGTTAAAGAGATGACCATTTCGAAGGGCAAACGAATGCGCTAAGAGGGAACGCAAATAAAAGCGTATACTCCGTAAACAGACATTCTTAGCGGCCGCCACTGGTGACAGCGTTTCCTTGAAACAAACATCCGGCATCCACAATACACACAAACAAAAATAAAAACGCACAGCCGCGTAACTTGTTCAGCGATAAGGTTCTCGCTGAAATAGTGTCATTCCTTGCAGTCACATCAACTCTGCACTTTTCTTTTCTACTCCGATAAACTTGTTTTGTGTGCATGGTTTTTTCCACGGCTTGCAAAATTTCCGGGCTCTTTTTCATTGCTTAAAATCATCTCACATTTTGCCACAGCTAGTCGAATGGAGATGATGGATAACACAGCACAGTGTGGAAACAATACCAAAATTCAGCTCATATCAACGGGTGCACCGGAAATGGGAAGAAGAAAAGAGGAGTAATGCACTACTCTTATTATCCTGAAATATCGAGATTTGAACATTTATTAACTTTATCAGTCAGCTTATAGAAAACTGCCGCCTCAATTACCGAAATTTCCCACGAAAGTTTGTCACAACGGCGGGCGAATGTCAGTTGATCCCAAATGAATCTGAGCAACAATGGGGAGCAAGACTTCTAGTGCTTCAGGAGCAAATTTTACGACATGAGGATTGGCACGTTTTGCCGCTCTCACCTCTCACCTGAGGGAATTTTGTTTAGCAAGAAGTGAGACAATGCAAATCATGACAAAGCCAAGCACCAAATTAGACTTTCGTTATTTAGTCAACACAACTTCGCTTAATCTGCTGTATGAGGAAAAACTTCGTCATGTTCTTCCAACTGCCGAGATGTCTTTGATGGAAAATATGAATTTGGTTTCTTATTTGTAAAATTTGCTGCTAAATTTTACAAGTCCGATAACAACCAGGCGCTCGCTCACCCATATCGGTGACAGGAAATGTGTTTTGTCCCTTCCCCCTTTTTATTTCTTCCCACAAAGCTCCTACTCCGCTACACCTCACTAACGCATTATGAAAATGTAACAAAGTCCCATTTTTTCTTGTTACCGGGCAGAAGGAAAACAATTTCCGGTCATTTCTAACTCAAAACGGGGCAACCTGTTTGATTTCATTCAAAAAACGATGCGATGCTGAGTAATTTGAATAAATTAAAATGAAGATGCGACGAAATGAACGTGACAAGAACTCATTAACGTAAATGGGTGGGAAGAGATGAAGCGGAGATGTGGTTGTAAAGCGTGGCTGCGCACTTTTCAGTTCTGTAAGCATATAGCACAAGTCTGCTACTGTCGACCTTCGCCAAGCACCGTATCAGTAGGGGCCATGCGAAAAAAATTTATGCAAGCAATCTGCTGCGCTGAAATTATTGTGCGAGCTACTTCACTTATAAAAAGTGCTCTATTTTAAGTTGCCCAGTGGAGTTGTTTACAGACGTGCTCTTTCAAAATTGCGTACATAATTTCTTACAACGACCACTAACCACAAAGAACTTTTTCTGTGTTGATTCAACTCTAATATATCATCAATCGTTTCGCACGGGCTGATAAGTCATGATCGATACAACGATAAGCGCCCTCACTCAACGAATGCCCGCGATTACCTTTTTTTCAACAGGACAATATAACCGGTCACGCGTCTGCGTGCGCATGAAGGGTTTACATGCTATCCCTGTTGCACTCTCGCCCTGTCTTTTTAGGCAACACTGCATTGGGTACCGTTTTGCATACGTCTACAGAAGATTATCCCCATTAGCAGTTTCCTAATCATACACTGATGAATGCTGCGAGCAGAGCAGAAAGTTGAGAGTGGATGAGGCGAGGAGATAGGAGAGGGAATGGTGTGAAAGCAATATGCTGATGCCCGCCTTCCCACCTTCCTGGAAGCACCTACCAGTTTTTCATATTCAGGTTTTCGAGCACTACCACATCAGCAAGGCCGGCGTGCCGCGTAATGCGATATGAGAAAAGACGTTTAAACTGGAACAAGGTTTCCACAGCAGTGAGAAGAAGTATATTGGTGGAAAACGAATGCCCGTGAAACTTGGGAACTGTAGACCCTGAAGACGTATAAACCATTTTAGCGCTTTTATTCCCAGAGCTTTTGGCGTCAGGTACGGGTATACCGTAGTCATCTGAAGCAGAGGGTCGGTCATAAAACACAAATGACCTGAAGTGGGAGAACTATGAAAGTAGGGGAAGAAGCTCCAAACGTGGCAATTTACACATCTGAGGCGAGCTTTTGTTAGAAAATCCACAATGAGTATCATCATTTTTCCCCTTACGAGTCCAGAGGCGTTGGCGCATATAGCTTTCCATATCCCATATAATTATAGTCGCAGGAGTGTCTGCAAAGAATTTTATCGCCCACAACTTTCAAAGCAAAGACGTATAAGAAAGCCGACTGAAATGGAACGCAACTATACTTGGTGTGAAAAGATTTATGTCTAAGACACGAGGGTCCAATGATAAAATGGAAACCTGCAGGTGATGAACACCCAGAATCGTCAAAGAGTTGCCGAAAGTGACGAAAATTCGTGGAACAGTATGTTAAAATAAGAAACCTGGAGGTCAGCGCACATTCGCGGCTAAATATGCGTTGGCAAAAGTACACCAGGAAGACCGCTATATGCCGCTATAATTCGTACGGTTTGCGTTCGCGTTGTTCAAAAGAAGGAGGGGAAGGTCCACATAAAATAATTCGACAAAGCAGCAGGTAAGACAAACGAAACGTCATAGTTGAGAGTGGGCCCAAGTCCAAAATGAGTTAATTCGACAAGCGTGGCCTGAACATCACCGGAATGCGGAAGAGCATGTGGAAGGCGGCAGCCACTACTGCCGAAAATTGAACATAGAACGTCTGTTCATGACAAGCCTCGAACATGCTGGCGAAAGCCAAACGATTCCGACACACATTTTAGCGCCGATTAGGCTGCCAATGTCGTACGGCGCAGACGAGCCACCTTTGTTCAAATGCACTGTCACTATGAAAACAGACTGAAATCGTTTGATGAAAACACAAATGACACAGTTGGTTCGAAGTTTGCCATGAAGGCATAAAAGTAATTTTGAATAATAAGTAATCAATGCGTTCATCATCACTTCAGCGAAATCCGTCATCTACATCGAACTCGGTTCTCATTTACCTCTTCATCCTTCACAGGAAACGCTTGAAACAACTCTTTAAGCCTGGAAAGACATAACCGAGATTGCGATGCGCGCTAAATGAGGAGCAGTCATCAATGAGACAGACCATTTAGTTACATGGGTAGACGGAGTGTTAATTCAGTAAATTTGAAAAATGGATCAATTTATCAGTAGAGAAAAACAGAACACATAAAATAACGTACACAGACTCTAATGACCTGACTGCTTGTGCAAATCTTTAAAAAAGACTGTTAATTCCAAACACTGATCACTGCATAGCGGAAATTCGACTGCTGAAAAAGTAGGCAAAAATTTTAATGCCATCTTTTGTGACTTGAATTCCCTTCAAAGTTCATAGATCAATGCAAAAAATGAGAGGCTCCTCTGCGGTGTAAGTTACTTTCAAGAAAATCCTTAATTGCAGCTAGTTTAATTCCAGAGATGAAGCTTTCTCTCGGACAGACATAGCGGCAAATGCATCATTTACACAAGCGCACGTATGACGCCATTACGACGTATTTGTGCAGCAACAGCATAACAAAATTTCAACGCTTAAAAAATATCATAGAGACGACCGGATATTGACTGTGAGGTAATTTTAGCGACTCTGACATGTCATTAAAAACTGGCACATTTGGCACCACTTCGAACATGTAATGCAACGTTTCGTCAAAGTGGTCAGCAGTACAATTTTCCAATCATCATTAAGCGTCGTTCGTTCTCCACAAACTTCAGAATTACCAAAACATGACGTAAATGTCATGCGTTCATCGAATCCAGAGAGACTTGCCAATCGAATGATTCGACTCATGTCCATATGAATCACTTAATAAAGAGAACTTTGAAACAATTTCACTGCACTATAGTCATAAAACGTTTATTATTTATGCAGCACAGTGTCGAGGAAGAAGCTTATCGACTCTGCTGGTGGAAGACTATCGTAAAGAATATAGATAAGAAGCAATGTTAGTCAGCAGAAGAACTGCGTGACAAAGAGACTCTCCGGCGATGTGTCATACAGAAAATGTTGCTGACAAGTATTTGGCGTCCGGTCCTGAAAACCATTGTTGACATCCACACTAACAAGGAAATCCCCTTCCTCCATCAACCCTAAACAACTGCAATGATTGCAAGAATGCTTTCATACACGCCTCACATCGACTGAGTATGGCAGATTTGTTCTAAGCACAGATATCATTGTGAAAATGTGAACGGATGAAGTGGGCAAATAAATGCCGTTCCAGTACACTGAACAGGCAAGCAATATCATGAAACACGCACAGACACCTCCTCTTGTTTTCACTCCGTTTTTGATTGCATAGATTAACACATCCACCTCCTTCATACCGCAAAACTGCACTTCAACAACATTTTATTTCAACATCCCTAGCAGGCAAAACTCGTCCACGAAAATACAACCACGTAAAAACGTAAACATCGGCGCTTACGATTATGTACAAATATTTAAGAAGAAGACTCGAAGACGAAAGCTGCTCAGTTCGCAGTCTTTCAAAAGCGATCACAATTTGGCATACATACCACGAATGCGATCTCTCAATACTTGACTCTCTCATCAGTTAGCATTAAAATATTTAAGGCGAATTCGATGGAAGCACACCTCAGCAAAGGGGTTCACTAAACACCTCCCAAAATTATGAAACACTAACACCGAGGTGATACCCAAGTACCCAGGACCAAATAAAGGTGCAAATGACACACCAGCGCTTTCCTTCGTTCAAATGCGGATCGGCGCTGAGGAACAAGTTAAAAATGCGGAACATGTGAAAAATCGCCAACTCTCTCTCCTTTCATTAAAATCGTTTGTAATGCCAGCACACCTCCAATAATAACCGTTGGAAACCCGAAATTTTCATATCGACTTAAGTTTGCGTATTCCGTTTTCTACGGAATGTTCTTCCGGAAATAAACTCAGCAATAAACGCTGCTTAGCAGAAAAAAGCAATGACTACTGTAATCTGCAAGCAGCGTAGGTTGCTCTGAAGAGTAGACACAATACATAATTTATTTCATGCCTGATGAGAAAAGAACTGAAAAACGTCGAAGGAGGCCTACGTGAACATTCCTGCACAGTCAAAGTTTCTTAACGAATAAATTCTGGCGGACACACTTACGATATAACTGCCAAAAAGCATTCCACGAGGCTTGAACTGCAGCAAAGCAATGAAAGTTTTAACTCAAAATCCATTAAATTTGGAATGTAATGAGTGAGTTGCGCCATATGTCATTCTCAGTTTTTCCAAACACTCGGTAAGTAACAAAACTCTCTCAGAAACCGTGACATCCACAACCGCAGCATTATAGATCTGTCCCTCCATCACCACCCCCCAGGCTTAGCCAAAAACATGGAAACAACTGAGGGATTATTCGAGTTTACACGAAGGTGAGAATGATCCAAAGGCTGTTAGCAATCACTAAACTTTGACTTTTGAAATAGCAATGCGATAGCGTGCAAGTCATAAATTGTAGATGACACACTCTAACCCATAATACTGAGCTGACTTCAAAATAATGAAATAATTTAACATGGCAAACCCACTAACAGGGCCTCCATATAAAAAGTCCACATGCAATTCGACCATCCCAATTTAAACTTTCGCCAAAAGAAATATCCCACGTTATGAAGAAGCTTTCTCTTCAACAACAATTCATTTAAGGATGTTTTAAAACTTCAAATGCATTTGAG
Organism: Parascaris univalens; assembly: GCA_037576465.1. Classification (NCBI taxonomy): domain Eukaryota; kingdom Metazoa; phylum Nematoda; class Chromadorea; order Rhabditida; family Ascarididae; genus Parascaris; species Parascaris univalens. Next base: position 40,751,418 of record CM075173.1, on the reverse strand, counting down.
ATCATAAGAGAAGTACCTCATTTCGCAGTTCCCCAGTCGCTATTTTCACACAGCATAATCGACTACAACAGTGAGAAGGCTTGAACTCCCAACGGCGTTTCTCTCTAGCCTCAATTTTTGAAGAACTTTTCATATACTCGTTTGTGATCAAGAATTGTGGTCAACCAGTTCTGGCCTAATTCGCAGTTCACTGTTTTCGATTTTTAAGGCTGGCTGCAACTGTGATGCAAAATGCATGGCGCACAGACTGCCAAGTTGCAAAAGCAACTAACGAGCATGCCTGCTGCGCCCGTTATTTTACGTCTTCGAATGATTTTTCACCCTAACTACCGAAATGTCAAACTTCTTCCGCCGCTTGCTCACAATTTCAACTCCGAAACTGCTAGCGTCGGGGAGTGAGAAAGTATCTTGAAGTGTGAAAGAAGCGCTCATCCACGTGAATAAATAATAGAGGATGTTGCGATGAACGTAAACCGAATGCATGAGCAAGGTTACGAAAATCGGTAAACTCGAGATCATTTGGCAATGCAAATGGAGTTTGCGCTGCTGAATCTCAGTGCGACTTGCCCGTTTAATTATGGATATTGCAACACAAATTACTTATTTTTCACACAGAGGTTAGTATTTTCTATTTTACTACAATCATTCTAGCACTGCTTATCAACGCCTTGACGTCCTGAACAAAGTCGGTCTGCAATGAAATAAATAACCCAACGGAGAGCAATATTGGGTATCCGACGTCAACAAAAAAAGGCGAACTGAAGTTGCCGAGCATTTTTTGAGTTCTTCACAGAGAGATGAAGAAGAACAATGTGCTGCCAAATGGATATGAGAAAAAATAAAATTTTTTGACAGAGAGGAAACACCGTAATTACTGCAATAATGCTTTGCGTGTTATTGAATACTTACAAGAAAAATGTTCTCATTGGTGCGGAAAACTCAGCGCACGAAGCACGAATACCAGTCTGCTGTACGAACATCATCACCGCTCATCAATTCACACAGGGAGGCGATTCGAAGGAGAGGGTACAAAGTTCTGACAACAAGACAAGAAAATGTAGTCAGTGGGTGGACTCGAAACATCAATGAGTCACTCAGAAGAGTGACAGAAAGGAAACTACACAAAATGAATATTGCTGTGAAGAATGATGGGCAACTCAAAGGACTATGAGGAACGCAGTTCCGGTATTGGTGAACGCGACGTCACTTCTCGGAACGTTACTTCCAACAGGCGTTCATTTCAAGTTAACGGAAGACACTTAATGTTCTCCGTTGCTCGAAGGTTTGCGTGATCAATATTACAACGTGCATCAGCGATACACATTTGCTGCCGAGGTTTGGCTCTATCAGTGTGACGTATAATACTCTAAAGAAGGCATTTCAGTACGTAGGAAAACATGGTCATGAAAACCCCGAATTATATACATATATATATGAAGAGATGTCGCAGATTCGCAGAACACCACTGCCTAAACGAAAGGCCATCAATCACCAAGTGCAAGTTTAAAAAATCATGCTACAGGAATCCAATGAGTCGGAAGGTAAGAACTACATCAAATTCATCTTATTTACCACATGTTTCGCTATGAGATAATCACCTCTTCCACATCCTGACTCTTTCCTTGAACACAAATGAATTAATTACTGCAGAGGCGTGTAACCTGTCTTAAGAACTGCCACTCGGAGAGCGCTGACTTTTTGCTAAAATAAAATGAATTAGCTGATTCCATTTTTGAAAAAAAAAAGTGTGTTGGTACGAATAACATTTCCTTTAAATAGGAACATTCTCTTGCTCCTAGGTTACACATGTACGAACTCATACCATCGAAAGCCCTTTACTTCCCGAACCAAGCAACGGCAATTTTTACAACAGCACAACTGCGAGAATAATTGTCAGCACAAGAAAATACTTCCACGATTACTTTCACCTCAGACGAGCAGCCGATGGAATAAGAATTCCGTTATTCAGTTAGCGCTCAACTTGCGCTCGCCACTCATGCAGCTTGTGGTCGCTTCTGCGCAGTGTTTAGTGGTGCAGCACTACTCCTAAAAGAAGTAGCATGCAAAAGTTCAACAAGAAACAAGCATTTGAAAAAGCAAAACTGTGAGTGCCTGAAAAATGCTCCCACCAAACTAAACGACACCACCTACACTATAAACGATGGTCAAGATATATTCAGCCACTGAAGTGCTATGCGGCAGTATGATAAGGACATAGCAGCGCTTGAACGAACGAAAATAAATGAGAAAGTGGAGAAAGGATGCAACCGTAACGTGATTTGAGCGCAAGACGCACATCACAACAAGGACAAGGGCGCAGTTGTGATGGTCAGTAATGTGTCGTCAATTTGTGAGTAAATCTTCGCCAATAAGTGTCCATCTACACGGGCGGTCACTTGCCGCGGGGCACATGCCTCTCGTCCATCGTTGTCCGTGCCGGCCAACTCGCTCTTAGAATGCGCGCTTCCTCTTAGTTGACGCGTCACGCCGAGGATATCCGGTTGTGCACAACGGATGTGCGAATTATTCGCCTTCACAGCTGTGCAGTGGACGTCGGTCCGTGTTTACTGGGGAAGAGATCCGGCGTCCACCGAAACGGATTCGTTTATCTGATTGCCACAGCGCGCTAGCATCAACAAGCACACTCGAAATGTGCTATGCGACTTCTGTCGCAGCATGATTAAAAGTCATTACAGGCACAAACTTTCATCACTAGACACATCACTTTTTTCATTTCATATCTCACATTTCACATTTCACATTTCACATTTTTCATTTCACTTCCTTCTCCTACCTTTTTATCTTCGGGCAATGAGCAAGGCGACTTGATAGGCAATTAGAAATTCAGAAGTTCTTTTTGAAAGAACCAAACGTACCTCACGAATAAAACACTAAGGAAATTTCTAATGAACAACGCGGCTTTTAGACTGCTTGAAACCACACATCCAAACTAGGGAACGTGTTTCTTTTGACAAATAAAGACGCACTTTATGCGCTGTGAAAAGAAAGTAACAACTGTTTCAAAAAAGCAGAGAATTCCTCGGATATGAGATAATACGATCTGTAAAACATCCGCCTTCATGAAAGTGTCTCTTTACGATCAGCAACATCGTTCAGTCCAATTCTTCATGGTTTCATGGCCTTCTTCATGGCATTGCAATAATACAACATGTATTTACTTTTTGAGTCAAATCGGCCTTTCGAGGAGTTTCACTGAGGATCACATTCCAAGAATAATTTCAATGGAAGTGCAGCATACTGCAACAAATTACCAAAGTCATCAGTATTTGCACAGCTCTTTTTGGAGGCGACGCTTGCAGAGTTTTTTACTGTTTTGCAATACGACTACCTGAAATGATCGATGGAATGATTTTAATCCTAACCGAAAACGGAAAGTATACCATACTGCAATTTAATGCAGCAAACCGATGTAAACATTGAAGAAGATGGAGAAGTCAGGAGAGCGATATATGGATGAAAGATCATCGCAAAATATGTACCCATATTTCATGAAAGCTATGAACTGGTGCAAGTTGTATGAAGGCAGACGGATGCAACCTAAATCTCATTGAAAAAGACAAACATTGTCGATCTAATCTCGCCTTGTACAAATTACACCCATAAATCTCATGAACTCTGGTATGTACGCCACCGGATTACATTGCTCGAAACACAGCGGCAAGAGCACATCAACAATAAAGCAAATAATCCAATCTAAAGAAGTACTTCAAAAATAAGCAAAAAGCGCGCAACAGAAATAGATCGGCCATAAGATGAAACTGTCGGTAACAAGTTGATTTCCTGTAATGATCGCGAACGACAACCTGCAGGCTGTTGAGGGTCGATTAGAGCATATTGGAAAGCTGCGGAAAAAAGGCGCAAGCTCACTCATGCAGTTATGTGCATACTGAAACCCAAACAGTTGTGTCGATGCCAACAATTATCCACACAAAGACGGCGCATTATGCACTAATTTTTCCGCCGAAGAGCCATGTTTACAACACACGACAATGTGCTGTTGCGTTAAACTTTAGCAAAACATTAGAATTTAGAAAATGACCATTAGTAAGCCCACTTGAAACCCAACAGATGAGAATAAATTTCAGTACGCTCATTCCAGTAATTCATCTTTCAGATGTCATACAACTGTTCTGGCAAACGCTTTGACATCATAATCCTATTCGAGGAAGGATTTTTCTAACAGCCCAATGTAAAGTGCAGTACTCCCACCCTATAAGTGACGCTTATAATGGGAATTACAAAAAAACAACGGGGGAATAACAACTACGGAAATGTATTCTTTGCAGCTTGCAGCAAGTAAATTTAGAGCTGTGTATGATAACGTCACGACACCTACCAAGCTCACTAAAAAAACAAACACCACTCACCATATCACTGCCATTAGTCGGTTGAAATTAATCAGAACAAATGCAGCAATGCTTACAGCAAATTTTCCATAGAACTTCCTCAAACATCGGCAACGTGACAGATAAAAGTTACCTCCTTAGAAATGATTCCAACTGGCACACAATGTCAGACGTGTAATTTTGTTTATCCGAAATATTCTTGACAGCACATTCGATGAAATACTCTTTGCTTTTAGTATTGAACAGTGGCCAGTATTACGAGGACGTATTTTGTCATTTGAAGTTCGTTTTAAATGACGCTCACATTCATACAAATTTCAAGGGTGTAATGTAGATAGTAAGAGGTAATTTGGGCATGGGGAATCTGAGGTGCATCCGAAGCCGAAGAACAGATCTTTGTGAAGTTGTGAGAATCATGCTCGCGTTACTTGTTATGCACCGGAACCAAGATGTGAAAAGTGAAGAAATGCGAAATTGACTAGAGAGTGGCGTGAAATTGGAGAGTGGGATGCGGAAATACCATTATTGTTTGATGCAAGATGCTCGCATCGCACAAAAAGAAGATCCACTCTCCAATCGTTCAATGCCACAGCGGGCATCTGCACCGCCACTAATTAATAGCCGACATTCGAAAATCAGCATCGGCATTCTTTCCAGCGAAAATATATCGCTGCAAAGTTTTTTATGTGTTCGAAGAAAGCTCACTTGCTCTGGTATGCTGTATTCCCTGCAAGTTTGCAAAAGAGGAAATTAGGGGCGACACAGCAGCTTCATACGGAAACATTGTGTGGAGACACAGCTGGCGCTCGTGATCTTACAGCACTTCTTGCATCATTCGCATTGACCTCAGTAATCGTGCTGAATCTAGCGCGCAAAGGCGGACCGAGAAGGCTGATGCGTAAGTGTCCAAGAGTCGGTCGGAAACAATGAATAAGAATCAGAAACGATGACTCACGTCACTGATTAAAAAGCGCACCTTCGAAACAAAGACGAATATCTTCGCAGTTTGTGATCGATTCCCCTCCTTAACACGACGACTCGATGAGGGAATTCTCATTCTAAAATTGCATCACTTTCGCACGGCTCTCGCATATGCTCATCACCACAGCGTCCCACTTCAAACTCACTATCACTCTGCTTTATCAGTAACGCTTTTTAAAAACGGGAAACTGAAATCTGGATGGGGCATACGATTGGATTGGCTGTTTGATGTGATCGACTACCAGTGTCAATCGTTACAAAAGACGTAGTGGTGACATCAACTACGACCTGTTTTCATTGGCTTATAGATGTATTAATTTTATAAATCATATTAACAAGGAAATGAAGTGGAAAATGAATTTTCGACACAAATGTCGTCAACAAATCATATGTTAATTGGAAGCGAAGTTGTTTAATCGCACGAGGAAAACGCACAGAAGAGCGCCAACATTGCGAGCATACGTGCCAGAATCACACCCTCATATCCACTATTCAATTTTTTTCGTTGCGCCCAACTGCAACTCTTTCCCATTGAATAATCGCTCTTCCGAGATAAGAAATGAAGACACTTTTGTGAGATTCAAGTGACTAATAATACATGCAATTCACTGAAAGGCAACAAAATTATCACTGCTATAAATGAACCTTCCTCAGAGAACACTTTGTGAGAGGCACAACTTATGGCTCAGTGCTTCAGAAATTTTTGGGGTATTTCTCTCAAATTTAACTACTTAGCAAATGTCATCCGTTTAAAGTAAAAACAAAAAAGCTTATTGTACACATCGATCCAACAAACGTTTTTGGCAGCTTACTTGTAGCATCAAATATCTTTATCATTCATGAACGACAGTAGGGAATTGCACCAGTGGAGCTGCCATGAAATATGCTCTTGAAAACCCTACTTATTGAACAGGTTATAGTCGTGAATCTCTTCCGAAACGCAGTGACACGCACTTACATCTGAAACGAGAAGACCACTGGTGGGAATACTGTACCTATAATTCTTGCGAAATGCAACCGCAACGGTGTAAAATGACATGTGAGGTGGACTAGCCGGTTACAAACCAAGCTTGCATAGTGAGCCATACAACATTCGCTAAAGAAAGTCACAGCATATAGGCAGATCAAACGACCGCTCGGCATGGACGTGAGGGTACCTTGAGCTAGAATCGGGAGGGTGTGGATGTGTATTCATTTCAGCTTCCGGTCTTGTGGTAATTAGCGGCAGTGCATAATGCCGTCTATAGATCGCCCTAACTGGAAATAAGCATAGAAATGGGATCTTGAGGTCAACATTACTATGTGACGTACAAATAAAAAAATTCCAGTAATGTAAAGGAGGAGGAAGCTGTGACTTACTACCTGTTGTCCTATGAAAACGGAATGGACGGATAGCAAATTTCAGGATTTGGGAAGCAAAATATTGGCGAAAAACCTGGAAAGCAAAATGAGTGGATAAAATCTCGATACAGTAGTAACTGGAATCAAACCTACTACACAAAAAAACAAGTAGAAATGAGCACCACACATGCGTACACATTCTCACAATGCTTTTTTCAAAAATTTCATACAAAGTATATAAAAGCTCTCTGCCACCTCATACAGCCTATCAACATCAGAACGGCTCCAGATTCCTCTAGTTGCTTACATTGATCTCATATAGCAAATCTTTTCAAAGCGAAAACAAAGACCAGTGATTATTCGATGGTGCGAGAAGGACATCCACAGAGTTCATCATTCAAATCTTCAGTTCATCTTACATGTAGAAACTAAAAAATGATATCGCGACGAGCGCATTAGAATGGGACGACGAGTCAGTTGTCTGCGCTAATTTCAATTTTTACATACGGAAATGTCGAATCCAGTTTTTGTGACGCTGAGTCCATTAAAAAACGAGCATTCCACACAACGAACACACTCAAACCGTTTCGTTCGACTTGAGCGAATCAACGCCTACAATGATTGCCACCCAGCATTTGTAACTATGCCTAACACAGCAATAGCGATAACAAAAGAAGCATAGCAAATCCTGTAATGTTACATCATAAATACGTATTCTTAATTTGAGATACAAATACATAGGGAGACGAAATCATAAGTAAAGACGGTGCCATCGTTGACGTAATTGGCGACACAACTGCAACAGAAAGCAAAGGAACTGCGTATATACTTTAAAGGCCACTAAACGAGATTTAGAGCCTACCCTTAAAACATTTTTCCATCCTTCTTACCAGCTCTAGGAAAACAAATGTCATGAAAAGTGACCATAGCACACATTTACGACTCCAATCAGAGTACATTCTGATGTGTCTTAAAAATGTGTTTAAAAATACCGAATTGAGAATAAAGAACCGAAAATGCAGTTAACGAAATACGCGCTAGGTCCTCTATTGGATAATCCATTGTAAGGGTCGTACTGGAAAAAATATCTGGCTGCCTAAAATATCAACGATATATTAGGATAAATACATATGTAGGTCGAAGAAGGAAGCTGCAACGCGTGGATGACTAGGCGAGATGCTCTTTCATTGGCAAGTGACCACATTTTCAGCGCATGAAACTCTGAACGAAGCGAAGCTGGTGTTTGGCCGCAAAGCAAAACGCATTTCTGACCACAACAAACATTTAAACAAGGCGCTATCCTATGGGAGATCGAGTGAAGTTGCGTTTCTTGAGTATTTTTGGATTCTCATCGGATACCTATTAATTGGACAATGGCGCACCTGCAAGTCTCCTACAAAATGCGCCATTCTGGGAGGATGAAATTAGAGAAAGATTCCTGAAATTAGATAAAAAATTCAGATGCATCCAAAGCAGCCTCACAAAGTGCACATGGCTAAAAATTGATGCTTTTATTTTGAAATGACAAAGCGGTACAAATGGACGAAAAATCACAAAAACGCGACAGCGACAGCCACTTCAGCGGAAGGGTTCGTGATGCGCTTTGTCGTGCTATTAATGAGCAAATAAAGTGAACTAGGACATGCCTCCATCCATTTCAGAAAAAGTCCGACTTTAGGACCTCCTATGACGTTACAGAAATCTGTAACGCAGATATGTATATATATATATATATACATACCGAATTGAGAATAAAGAACCAAAAATGCAGTTAACGAAATACGCGCTAGGTCCTCTATTGGATAATCCATTGTAAGGATCGTACTGGAAAAAATATCTGGCTGCCTAAAATATCAACGATATATTAGGATAAATACATATGTAGGTCCATTATATATATATAATGATGAATACATCCATTATATATATAATGGATGTATTCATCATTTGAAATCTTGAGAAAACGGAGAGCGAACGCAACAGGAAATGTACGGAATGTACAGAAAATATTCGCCCAATGCACAGAAAATGTGTTTCATCGTGAGCATTCAAGAGAAAGGGATCACCCGACCAAACTGTGCGCCGTCCATCACAGGTATTCGACGATAAAGCGCTTATCATGGTCGTCGAGAACGGCGAATATACGGTAGATGTCTATGACGTGCTTCAATTGTATTCGCAACCGTCAACGTAAGAAAGTAGCTATGTGTGGTTACAAACGCATCAAACCGTCATCGATCCTCAAATTGCCGCCTACTGTAAAAGTTTAACTTCCTCAAAACCAAAACAGCAAACCGTAGTGTCGCCGCGCCAAGAAAATTTACAAGAATTATCGTCTAAAGGTGACTAAAAAATTCCGATTACTCTCCAAATGCATTTTATGAAAACTGATTGGTAAATGTGGTGGTCAAGCAAATGGCCAGTTTTAACGTTTCTGGCATTAGTCATTTACTAGTTGCATCACTCAGAAGAAAGCTGCCAATAAAGAATCGCTTGAAATTCGTCGCTGCAAACTATACACAGGTCCTGGCATGTGAATAGCAACAAACTTGTTCTGGCAAAATATGCGCTATTCTATCAGCTATGAATAGTTCAACTTTCGCAGGTGCAGATGAGCTCGAATACGCAACTGATGCTTGCGCAGCCTCATTAACGTGGAAGTAATGAGGGTGGCAGCGACGGCTATATAAAATCCTCGGTAGCCAGAAGGGTTGGCGTTCAAAATGCATGTGCTTTAGATGCCTTTATCATTTTAGACGGAACAAATACGGCATCATGAAATCTTACACAGCGCTTAATCGAAAATACTCAACAAAGCAATTAAACGAGCGAAAGAGGCACAGCTTGATTGCAGGTTATGCGTAAATTGGAACAAATGCGTTACGAAGCTGCAACATTGTACGACGCTAGTGGTGCTCCCATGGATCGAGCAGCACGGTGTGCATTCCTGAAAATCCCTGCTGCAGTAAGTCACATCTGCAATGGTGCTGTATTTGCAGGATATAAACATCTAAAAAATTATTACTACAGTATAGTTAATGAATAAAGTGTTGACGCGAATGGGTGCAGTGCTAAAGATTGCACCTCATTTTCCGGAGAAGCATGAGGCAGAATGCCGGATTAGGATGGTAAGATAGAAGAATATATATCTGTGTCAAAGTGAAACATTTGAGGAATACCGACTACCTGCAGCGAAAGAAGATGTCTCATGTCACCGAAAAAGAAATTGATAAGAAAGAATAAATGAAATAATAAATCCATGAATTTTTCGAAGAAACAAAGGTGGCACACAGTCATTACGCGATAGAAACCACACAATGAGTGAAGATCTGAAACAGACAGCTGGCTGACGCCTGATGACCTTCCCATTTGCTCCGAAAACGCACTTTTACGGAACACCTTCAAGTGTGTCGATGGCCTTGCTGTTTCCGTGAACAGATGGCCACGAAAATTTTTGCGTTTTATTTGGCATCCCTGCCTATATCCTCAACGCCACAGTTTCGACCAGCGGAATGTGAAGAAATTGAGGAGGTAGGGATATGAAAAGGTTTTATCATTCTTAGCAAAAAATCCAATAAGTGGCCAAAAATTTTTTCACATACTCAAAACTGACCAAAAAGTGACACAGGAACTGTTACCAACTGCTACTAGGGAAATTAAACTTGACAAAAGCTTACTTAAATTTCGAGGAAACTACTTCATTCTCGCCACGAGAACCAGGTAACACCGCAGCAAAATAATATCACTGCTGTCGACCAGGCTCACTTAGCTAGATCACTTCAGCCATTACTCAAACTAACGATTTCGGCGTTTCTTCCCACTATTAACGCAACCAAGATACCTTACACCAAGTTTATTCACCTCCAACAACACACTTCTTAAGTGAAAATGTTAGCACTTGTTGCACTTGTCCACTGAGCTAGCTGCCGGCCGCTCCAGAAACACCAAGTTTCGAGTTCTCTTCTTGGTGACAAATCAGTGTATTCTTTTCAGCTCAAAGGACGATCCACTTTCGTGTCAAAACTCATCATGGCCTGTCAGTGACCATACTACTTCGAGAACGACTCCTATCGCTTACTGCCACCTTGACAGTCCCCATCTCTCCTCACTGAACCGGCCAGAGTTTCTCACATATATTTTACATGAAAATGGATGAATATCAGTCACAATTTTTGGTCACAAACAAAAATTTCGGTAGTTTCATTAGCCAAGCCTCCATATTTCCTATAACTCAAGTTGCCGCGAACCTTTTATTTTACAGTCAAGGCGAATACAACATTTACAGAGAAACACCTTCATGAAAATCATGTCTTTTCTCCTGGAAGTCCTCGCTTGTACATCGTGATGTTACTGTTCATCTGTTATTTAACTAATCAGACCTAGGAGCTTTACTGACAATAAATAAAATGACTTCAGCTGCTCGATATCAATCATCGGTTGAACTTCAATACGTATTTGGCAGCTTCAAAGAACCATGCTGCTTTCATTACAGGATCAGATACGCTTTCTAGTATATAAATCTTTATTTAATCCACTGATTTTCGAGCACAAATATTTCTTTTCAAGGAGCCCCAATGACTTCTTCGGAAACTAAATAGTAGCGCCTTAGTTTATAGCAATTTTAGGGTAGCCACAATCAATCCTATGTGATACGTAAGAATTGGCCTCAGTTAATGGACCTTGATCAATACTTGAGCTCAAATAAACGTCATCAGTATCTCAAAAGCACACATCGTTAGTCATATGCGCCAGGCATAGCCAGTAAGCAAGACATGAATATAAATGCTTGCTGATATCAAGGTATGACGCATACGCTTCACAAACAGGCGCTTAGCTTCCCACACTCAAAAAACGGTTTCATGCACATAAAAGCCCCCATGAGTTTTTCTCCTCTTGCACGCTTGTCGAAAATTGCCTTTCCGTTCGCTTCCCTTCCGCTCATTATACGGTCGCTCGACTTTTTATCCGAAAATTATCAGCGATCCTTAAGCTAAAAAGTCGAACGACTTAAGCGAGAGGAATTATAAAGATATTATCGATTCCTCTTCTTAGTGTTCAAAATATTTTTTTGCTGCTTTCACAGCTCGAAATGCTTTTCAAATGGATATATTCTAAAATATTTTTGGTTGCTTCGTAGTCGCTTAAATCAGTCAATAGGCACATGTAAAACACTTTAAAATGAAAACAGCTCTAAACGCATAAACACCTGGCACAACGATCGTGTCTCCGTATCCCACCTGCTTCATCACAGACCTTATAAGTTACTAGTAAACGATGAAACATTCAAAATAATAATACGAACTCAGCAGACTCGACGATCGCATGAAACTTCCACCAGCAACGGTGCTTTTGTGATCCGATTTGTGCAAGATTTAAACCCAGTTCATGCAAAATCGGTGTAAATTTTATGCATCCCAAATCGCCGAAACCCTTACTAAATTTGACGGCCTTTTCTTAGAAAGTTAAAAGATCTTAGAAAAGAAAGTCATGCGCACAACTGCGATCTGTACTATATACAGCCTCGTATACAGTTTGCAGTTGTATTCGACTTTATAAGGTCATACGATATGACCTCCTGCGAAGTAGAACACGCCTGTCAAATTACAAGAAGTGCCCTAGCTTCAACGGACCTCAAGTTGAAGGTGTCCAAGAGACTGGACAGACAGACAAGCACGCATGCAAGAAAGCACAGACAAGATTCTGCCATGCAAAACAACTTTAGGGAAACAAAAAATCGCGTTTAAAGGAAGAAAGGACTCTATCCCCACATATAAAAACGGTGCGGGCACAAACTGCACATGCAAAAAAAAACTGCGACAATAAAACAGCAAAACATTTAGAGTAATTGAGAGCGACATATTGGCTCAAAAATAAGCCCTTTTCGGGAAAATACGTTCAGTTGCAGTGCACACACGTCCCTAACCGTGAGCATTTCCCCCATAACGTTTCGATATATGTGATCATCTAGGCGCGGTGTGCTGCATTCTTTTGGCGCTCTCTTTGCTGCGAAAGCTAAGAATATTGGTTTTAGGCGTGATTCGTCCTATCGGCATCAACCTTCAAGGCGAACGTCTTCCACGAACGTGACGCTAATATCAAAAGTGGCGGCCGCCTCAGAAACGTGAATTTACCAGGCATTCGCAAGATTCAATTCGAATTCAGCCGAAGAACAACCTCAGGGCGACTTCGCAACAACTTCCTCCACTCACTCTTTCACAACAAGGCGATTGTCGCCAAAGAACGCCACTTTGATTAAGTGTTCGATAAAGAGGAAGTGCATAATTGTTGGCACAGAGAAATCAATCTCTTTCGGCGAATGGAAAAGGCAATTCTGAAGTGCCTCTAGAAAAACGAGGTTTATATCTTCAATGAGGTTATGAAGATTCGAGATGCAAAGAAAACTGAGATCATTAGAAGGAACAACAGTAACTACTAGATACGGTAATTTATATGAAAGTACATAGAGAAAGCATTAAATGTTTGGCTACATACTTTGAGCTAAGTGGGAAGGAAGCCATCAAGTGACAATGCTGAGAGCTTGCATTCATGTTGCTGCCAATTAATGAAGGCTCTGCTGTGTTCTGCTTTGATATTTTCTGTTTTTTTTTTTTTTATTCTGACGACGACAATAAAGCATGCGACGAAAATTCAAATGTAATCGATTCTGATGAAATAAAACCGCCAAACAGATCCGCCAGCACATTCCGCAAGAAAAGGCGAACCCTCGGACTTTATGAATTTTAGCAGTTTATCAAAACGACGAAAGAAAGGCTGATGAGTTTCTACGCGGGTTTTTTCGTCGCGATTTTGTAACGGCATTAAAAACAGCGTGCAACCATTGAGCATTCAGAGATAGACTCCGAACCTTACAACTGCTTGTTTTCTATAAGCCTACAAACTGCGTGCTGAAATTTTTCATTAATGCAGTATATTTTTCACCGCTGCAATTGATGACTACGACCAAGAAAACGTTGGCATCAAACCAACTCAATTGAAACCAACGAGCACATCATCTAAGGACCCACCATAACAAATGTCGCCTACACACACTGCAGTTGTTGCAGCCCGGAGTGCCGTGAAGCAATAGATAAAAAGAAAATCAGATGTAAGCCGTTGTTTGGCGCACCGCTAGAGCGCCTTCGTTTCCGTTATAACGCGTGCATCTGTAGTGTGGGTGCGGGGGTGAATGTGCCGGCTGCCCTGTTCGCGTTCATATTTCGATGAACACGTTATTTCTGTTCTCTCGCAGCACGTCGGCGCTCCCCGTTTCTTATCTCTTCGCGTGCTTCGTTCCTTCCGCTCGGACCCTTTCGTCTTCATCACAATCCCTTCCGACTGACCGACCAACCGATGAACCACCACTACACTACCTACACCAACCGGCATCGCACCAAGGCCGAACAATCAACCACCTTTGCATGAAACGGCAGCACCACAAGATGACAGTGCAATTACAGTCCATTCCAATTTCTCACCGTTATGCAGATTTCTGAAGTCGATTATATGAGCGTGACTTCACCTCAACTCATCGCATTTACTCTGCTTTGTGCTCAGTGCGCGCATAGCGTTTAACAAACGTCACCCCACGCGGTTCGCCTCAGTGACCATTGTGACAAGCATTATTAAACGACTGCAGTTGCGTCGACACTATCTTCGGCAGAAAGCAACTTTCACCTTGCATATTACCGCATCGGCTCTGTTTGCTGCAAAAGAAGGGAGGTCGAAGAATTGTCTGTTGATGCCTTTATCGGGCGGTTAAGTTCACGCGTAAAGGCAGACCCACATTATTTATAGAACATCTGTCACGATAATTTCACCTCCACATTTCCTCTCGAATATATTTGGCTTTGCTCAATGAAAAATAGTGAGCGTAATATTTGCCAAGCGTGATTCCTAATCACCAAGAAGAGTCTTATGAAATTTCGGCTTAAATGTTGAATTTTTTCGAGCGTCATTGGAAGTGAGGTGTAAACCTCTATTACTATACCGCTGAGATTATCGGTTCCATAAAAAAGTGTGTTGCTTCTGTGCTCTATCACATAAAATACACAGCGATGACTCTCATGGTAATCGTAACATATTTTTAAAAGATTTCTTGAAGGACAACGTGGAAACCGTTAACATGTTTGGGAAATACCAGCAAACACAGACTCAAAACGAAGTAAAGAGGTAAATCAGAGATGTTGCAGTCCCATCACACAATCAGGACACAATAGCCTACACCTTCGAAAATAACAACTTCATTCTTGAAAACCGATGAGATTGCATTGTCGAAGACTTGTGGCCAGGTCCGATTTGTGTTGCAATCTGCAGGCAAAATGTGGCCTTCATCTCAGAGAATAGGCTCATAATCGTTCCAGTAACGTCGAGCAAGAATGGAACGAATTTTCAATAACATAGAGAAATCAATCCCAATGAACAGAACTTGAAGGATAAAAATTAACTGAATTTGCAGGAAAAAATTAGGTCTAGGCTATACGTTTCTCAGTCCTAAAAGAACTAATCTAAAATCAAACCAGTGAAGTAACTACAAAGAAAAGAATGTGCTTGCAGCAAACTGCATGAGTTCGCTATACAGGAGGGTAAAAACGCATGATATGATAAATAATGGCCATAAATGTAATGGAATTATAACCGAATTTGTAATGGAATTTGACATAACACTAATTAAATAATTCTGAAAATAACGCATCTCTCGAATTACAGCTTCCGAACAGTTTGCAGCAGAGCGTTAGAATGCCATGAATCACATCCGAAATCCGTTCTTTGCGCGCGAAATGCGACTTAGCACTTGGGGGAACAAAGCGAATGCGATTTGTCGTCTTCGTCGCATCATAAGCAGATTCCCTTGTTTGGCACCTCCTATGAGTAAATAACTGTACATTGGGTGGAAACTACAATGGGAGGAGGGCTTCATATTGCATTGATTTTATCATCATCAGCACATCTAGGTTTTATTCCTCTATAACGGGCCCTTGCCGATTTCTGATACCACAACTTCTTATTCAAATTTTACGAGCTTATTCTGACCAAGAACAACCACGCAAGTGCTTGGAAATGACATTCCTGCCGCTGACACCGAAGAAAGCTGACAATAAAGCGATAAATTTTGTTAAATTTGTGTTCCACTCTACCTGTCTAGCTCAACTCAAGGACCACTGAATCCTGAATTAGGAAATTTCATACACCATAGCAATAACTCCTGTACCACTTTCAATTGATCCGTTCATTTCAAAAAAGTTATAGAAATTCCAAGGCTGTAAGCAATCTGCACCCATTAGAAACCAGCTGGACGTTCAACTGGCACCGGTTCGGTCGCAGAAAGCAGGAACCTTCACGTAAGCTTGGTGCAGACCGTAGATTCACTTAAAACATTAATACCACTTTCGCAATGCTTTTCCACTCTTTTTTTTCATACAACACACGGAATACAATCTCTTCAAGCAGATGTAAGTGATTGGGCGCCATTCTACCGACATGGCAATAAGAAATATGTAGCAATCAATCAAAATGCAAACAATCTAGAATATTGAGCAAATGAACTCCTCAAGGGCAAATTTGACTGCTTCCCATTGTATCCGTTGTGAATGTTGCACTAATTGGCAACCTGAGACAGCTTTCTTTCCACGAAAAATAAAAATGAAGGCGTAAAAATTTCTCGAAAGGTATAAACTTCAAACTGATATTGGAAGACTACCGACGGTTTAAGTCGCACTCATCGCATTTCATCAGCGTAACTCCTTTATTTACGATTTTAATCTATCTTGGGGAGACTCTTTAATAAACATTAAAATCGGCTAGAGACAATGTTAAATTGTCTTGTGATAGATCTGCACTGCAAACAATACTTCATATCTGCTTGAAACAGCTATAATAGTTGTGGTTGAGGAAAACGTTAGAGCATGCAAATGGCTTCCAAGAAATCCGATCTCATCGCCAAGATTCGGTTGACATTTAGCGGCAAATGATAACGGATCAAGGAGAAATTGACTATGTTAAGCGCAACAATAAGCCAAACATTTTTATTCGACCGTCTAGATACCTAACGCTTCTTCTTCAGTAACGCGTCATCACAACGGAAACTTTTCAATTAAAAACTGACCTCACCTAAACAATACAATTTCAAAATAAAAAACTGTAATGCACTGTAAGATGGTTAACTTGCTCAAAGCTTGGGACATCAAACGACCATCTTCATATTTACAAATTTTCGAAACATCAACGGAAACAGCCCTAAGAGTTTCATTCCAGATATTATGATGCCAACATTAAAACAGACTGCTTCGCCACAATCGACATTGTTCTTATTCCCCGTAAATGTCGAGAAAATGTCCATTACTGTTTGAGTTCAAATTTTATGCAGTACTTTCACAACTATGTATCACCGTATAACGGAAAAGTGCCTATATTGTTTTGTATTCAAAATAAAGAAATTATTATTTTCATGAAACCTTTGGTCGATAAAGAGTCTGAAAGAAGTACCTCTTCAAATATTTTGCTGGTGCACCTGGTAACTTGGAATGTTGTGAGTAGAGCACTCAAAATAAATCGACTCTTTGTAAGGGCATTTAGAATCACTACACCCCGAATTGCGCATTGCAATTATGCGACGCCCACTTGACATTAGTGCTGCACTGTGACTGCGTTTCTTGTTATGCCTACCTGACTGCCCACTACTTCCCGCAAGGCGGTATTCAGCTGTTGGAATCAGTGCATGTGACCGACTCCCTGATAAGATCTGAATACTTCTTCTATTCACATCCTTCTCCGTCAGGTTCATGAAACCGTACACGAACTCTTTTCATGACCCGTGATAGCCATAAACTGGCAACAGAGTTTGCTTGCGATAGCTCCCTCTATTTCCTCCTCCTCTTCTCTTGCATTTGGTTACAGTGCTACACTGCGAAAATGATTCGAGTGGCCTGTCATATATGTTAGTATATTTTGTGAAATGCTATAATAGAACTACACTACCTGCTGGTTTACAGAAGCAGCGGGAGAGCCTTTTAGGATGTGACGCTAAAGGATTGCGATCTGCGAAATTTAATGCGCCCTTGAGTTAACCTATGTTTCTCAGTGAAAGTGCCAAGCAAAAGTCCTCATTAGTTACAGTCCAATTTATCATTAGAACGCCTTCATTGGCCTCCACGAGCAACGGCCATCCTCCTCGCAAATTTCCACCGCATTTTTGTGTGCTAAAGATATGTGGCACACGACGGCACAAAAGTGCCAAACTGTATTCAGTCCTGCTGTAACTGACCCATTGAACTAATAGCACATTCATATTCTCATAACAACTGGACATCATTTGGGAGTTTACAGTAGTCTATTACAACTGAAGGTCCATAACTTTTGCATGTTATTTAATGCAAATATAGAGTATGACATTATTGAGACGTCAATGACTCCTCTAAATACAACATTACTCAAGCGCTGGATGACACTTTCCAGTAAGGTTTTTTGAGTTCGTGAGTATAGGAGAATGTCGTTTAAAAATACTGCAGCGAGTTTCAACGATAACAGGGTTGTGCTGACGACTGACTCTATAGCGAAGGACAAGAGAGGATTACGATAGGGCAGTGGTAATAAGAAAAATTGATTTCGATTGGATCGTTCGTGGTGAGGAACATCCATCCACGACAATTTGACAAATAGAGGCCTGGAAAGTCACCGTGAAGAGTGAAATACTGAGAGCTAAAAAATATAAATTCAGAAAGATAGCAAATTACCACTGCTTCATGGATATTGTGAAGTTCCTGTGAGTGCGCACTAGTAGCGGAAAATGTTTCTAATCTGATGCAATGCGGTGATCATTTTTTAAGGAAACAGCACTTTAACTGCATATAGAGCAACAAAAAGTGTTAGTTTTCCCAAATTTATATAACAAAGTGCATAAACTATTCGACTGTTAAAGTGGAACTTTTTTGGATGAATGAGAGGAGAGGAAAGGAGTAACGTTCTGGGAGATCATTCAGAAAGCTCAGATCTCGGGTTCCCTACTCTACTGGCATAAGTATGGAAATCGGGATGCTCCACTTCAGGCATCAGTGAGGATTCTAATGCCATCATATAATTCAGGGAAGCTCAAAATTTATGAAAGCCCTAAAGGCGCCTGTTTATGAAATGAGGTCTCGTAAACTCTATGATGTTCGCTTCATGAAATTTCATAAAAAACAACTGAAGCGAAAAGTTGATTCGAACGGACACACTAAAAGTACGCACAAAAATACACATTTATGACCGATTGTCGGCAGAATTTGTTTTCTGCAAACCAAAGAAAAATGAAGCGAACACAACGCGAAAACTAGAGCCGATGCGATGGCGGCAAACGAGGAGCGGAAGATTCCGAGTGGTGAACACGAGTTGAATCACGACGTCTGTCTATGCGAAAAAGAAACACCTATATGAAGGCATCGAAGTGCTGACACAAACCAGCATTTTGTGAATTCCCTAAACTTTCCAACCTCCCATTTCAGTTCAGCGGAAAATCTGAGATCGTAAATCGGTCAAATATTCGGTCATGCAATGAAAACGAAGTTTTGTGATATTTCCCTGACGAATTTTCCATGTAATGAAATCACCTCTTTCAGGCGTTTCTTATATGTGGAGCAATGAGGACAGTTCAAAAGCCTTCTATATTTTATGAAAAAATATAACGACCTTTGACAAACTTATCACTGTGGCCTTCTCAGACGTTGAAAAATTACAGAGATGATAAGAGCGAGGTAACCAAAATAACAAGAGAAAAAACAAGCACTCATAGGCACAAGAAAGAACTGCACCAAGCTAAGATTAGATGTAACCATATTCTAAGTGAACAAGTTGACGGTCTTAAATGGGCTTTTAATTCCGCGCTAGCTAAAATAACATTAAAGTGCATCTGTGTTGTTCAGTCAACGGAAAGGTATGTAAAACTGTGATCTGATGACAAGACGAGACAACAGTCGAGGAATTCCTCATAACACCTTTCTAAAAATCAATGCACGGCGCGGAAAAATGATTCAGAAAACGGTGAAAGCACAAAGGCACAATTTCAAAAGGAAGGCTCAGCACGAGTTGAGTGGAAAAAACCAAGCGTCTTCCATACGGCTTCTCCTCTGCAGCATTTCCCTAGTTTTTAGGGATGAAAAAAATTTCACAGAAGGGTAAAGAGAGCTCCGGCCTATCTGTTGACCACTAATAGTCAGCAAATCTGATAAAAACACTGAGAATAAATTATGAAAAAAAGGCAATAGGAAGCGGACCTTATTGGATTAAAAACATCGCAAGGCGAGCAGAGCAAACACGTTGCAAAGTGTTTCTTTGAACCAACTTAGCGCTTCTGTTTACGCAAAGGATCGAACCCCACACCGCTGACTGCGCACTCTGATCACCAATGAGGAAGATCCTTGTGCGCATACCGTAACTTTCACAAAACGCCCTCCCTTTTCATCCGCCTATTATAATCGATTTTATTGGAAGCACACTCTTCGACGAGAAGAGATGAGGAAGAAGGCGATACGGGAGTGGCTGCATGTCGTTCTCCATATGTGGCAAATCATTATCTTTGAATTCCAGTGCTTTCGTTTGCTTCCCGAAACACTCAAACAAAGTATATTCATTGTTCTTCATGTGATACATTTAGCTTCGAAGGTGTGGTAGTTGAAAAATAGATATTAATGGCTAAAATAACTGAAAATATTTTCCTCACTCATCCCTCCTTCGTAATAGAAGATGGAAAAATGGCAGCTGGAATCATGCGGACTTAAAAACTCGCGTTCCAACGCACCTACTCAACTTGCCTCGAAACACTCGCAAAATGAAAGAATCATGCGCCATAGAACGGAACTGACCGACTGCACAGATTCCTAGCTAAAATTTGTTTTATTGAAAAACTTAGGTCAGCTGTGGCAAAAAAGCGAGCCATTTGCAAATCCTATATTACTGTTAAGCGTGGATTAATTGTGGACATCAAAAAGCCGCTGCAAAACTGGACACATTCATTCACCTTATATTATAGCTTACGATTTTGCTAATTTCATGGCAGCGGTCTCTCTTCTTCGTAACCTAAAATAACCTCGAGGAATGATGAATGCACGTGACAGAAACACCCATCAATATGTCATCGAAATAACATTGCTTACTAAAACTTGCAAAGCATTCAATATTAAAGAGATCTGTAACTATCATTCCACTTTCCTCTTTCATTTCTTCGTGGTTTAGCAGAGTATTCTGTTTATACTGTCAAATGGAAAGGAAGAGCATGTTACGATGGCCAGCCTCAATGAGTAGCTCTCCCGAAATTATGGCGACTCGATGGGATTGCGGATGAACGAGTGCACCTCTCACAGCGTAGTCAGGCCCGCAAAGATTGGCATCAATAGTTGGCCACACCGTAACCAACACACTCACTCACACATTGTCGCCAAATCCGAACAACACACCATATAGTAGCGAAAGTCTCAATAAAGGAAATTTTTTGTTGAATGGGGGATAAGACCGTGAGCGTATCGTTTATTTATATGCAAAGAGCAGTGCCATCGGATGTCCAAGGACGAACGGCTATAAATCGGGGCGAAACGTCAAAAACAATGCCATATCGTTGATGCGTCACCCAGAGAACGACGTCCGCACCGTCAACTCGCATAATGAGCAACTGATTTTGTAAATGAATTTACGATCGCTTACAAGGGAGTAACCTATTCAACCCTCGAATGGCACGTGTCGCGCACAACGCAATACATCAAGACTCCTTTTTAGGCAAATTTTAACCAATCTTATCAAAAAACATTTCTGCCAGTGTGCTACATTTGGTGTGGCGTTTCGTTCGGCGTTGATAGGACGTGCAGTCGGGTGGTTCAGCTGCGGAATGCTCAACGATCGAAACTAAATTTCATGCTATGTACGCAAAATGCGCAACATACACATTACTGGCAGCGAACAGTTTCAAATTCAACGTTCCCTCACCCCTATCATCTCAAAACACGAAAAATGTGAAAAATTATGTCATGGTCGTGAAAGAAGCCAGCAAGACCATTACACTTTTGCAATACCTGCATTGTGCCGATATGAAGCCACCGAATAATGGAGAAAGAGGGTAAACCTCATCGAGTGACATTTAGAAAGAATGCCGCAGCCATCAAAGTGCTAGTGACGGCAACATTCTCGTAGGAAATTGATGAATCTGTTGGCATTTTCTGCGGCAGTTTAATACCTGGCACAGGTAAGCATGCAAAATAGCTGTAAACGTTAGCTGGAAAAGAGATGAAAGCGTGACGGTGCCCTATGCATCTGAGCGTTTTATCGAATTCAATCAAGAAAATGTCATAAGATCTGATCCGATTTCCCTTCCTCGGGGTTTGCCGCACTTTCCGATTTCTAAATGTTGACAACGTGTAACATTTCTAATCCTTTCGCGGCATTGTGAGCTGCTGTCCTCTCCTATGTAACAGACTGTCCTATTATGAAATAACAGTCTTCAATGCGTAACCACAGTCGACACCAAATCATAATTTTGTCGCAATAGTTTGGATCGGCCAATTCTGGTATAAAAAGAGGTGTCGTGCTTCGTGCAAAATTGGGTTCACCATATTGCTTTGATGATTTAAAAACAGGCAGCATCAAAACAAACTTAAAACTGGAACCTATTTAGCCGCAGACCATCCTCACTACGGATGATAGAGAGCACACTGAATAACGCGATAAAGAACGGTCTGCAAGATGGTGTATCCACAAACATAGAAAAGGTGAGATAAGGCGTTGTGTTGCAGGGAAAAATAGGCACGCAAACATGGCCGAATGCACAAAACGTTTGCATCGAGAATACGCAGCAGAAGCTTTGCGCAAGAAGCCATCTTCAACACCCTCTTATGGTATAGCTTTGCAATATAATGGCACGCTTAAAAACTGAGGTTTGAGGTGTCTGACTCGAATCTACTGCAAGCACTGGAGCACTCCATTTTTTTTTTTCAGAATGTGCAAAGATAGCTCTTTCTGTTCCTGCTTCACCATCCCACACCGTCTTCTCTTCCCTTCACTACTAGTTGGCATTGGCACAGTGGCCGGCCACTGAAAAAGATAGCATGCGAAGGGAGGGAGATTCTGGTGGACAAGGCAAATTGAAGAGAAGCGACGAATTTCGACGTTTTCAAAAAGTGCGCTACTGTTCATTTGTTCATTAAGTACTGGAATTTTAAAAAATGCCCAGCTCTTGCGGAAATCTTAGTCGCATCTTCATGCCTGCAGCGCACTCAAAATTGCAATATTTTTATTTCTTGACGTCCTTTCAGGTCGAACTAAATGAGCATCAAAAGACTGCCGCTTGCGGATTGCCACTGAAATGACATAAGTCCTAACAATATTGTCCCTCAGTCTTCAATTTATGTTAACAAAAAACGGTTCCTCACAAAATGCCAAAGTGCAACAGAAGGTGTGACGAACTGCGCGCTAAGAACAACGAGCACTACGGAAACTGCTAAATGAAGCGTTATGACTTCAAATTATAAGTATACAAGAAAGTGTTTAACTACTAGTCGATGAACAAAGAATGTGACGCTGGGAAAATCACTTCTGGTGCCGTTTTCTGTGGGTGTATAAAAGTAGCTCATGATAGCAGCAAATTTTTTGCATTTCTCAGTCACTGCTTACGGGATGAAAATTCCACTTCTCCTCTCGAGGCAATTACACTTCAATCATTTTTCGTGGTTTTCAAGCAGTTCTTTATTCACTGATTCGAAAATGAGCATGAAAAAGGGCGAAATGCGTAAAAAAAGGAGTGTGCGAATTCAATGGAGGTATCTGGAAAAGCCTTTAACTGATTTCTTTTATGAAGCGTGTAATGAATGCATCACGCCTCTTCACTCCATATCGCGTGACCGTCTTTTCAGTCAAAACAGCGACCATTCATGTGTGTAAACAGTTGGCTGCAATTTAACCTGATGATTGTGTACCTGCAATGAATTCAGATGTCCACCCTGTCTCCGCTTGCTAATTGAAGTCGAAGTCATGCAATTCTTCGCATTCGCTATTGATTTACGTGAATAAATTCACTAGAAAAATTTCTATTCATGACCAACAGGGAAGTAATGGAAAGATCAACAGTGGTAAAGTCCCCTTGGAAAATAAAATGACTGCAAAGGATACAGATTCGGAGTGATTCGAGAAAAGTGGACGGATTGAATAAGAGGAAAGTCACGCGAACGGTATATTCATGGGGACGAAAGACTTGAACGTTGGAGTTTCTTAACTACACATATAATTAGCACTGTCACTTTGGTACAGTAGTTAACGCTGCCACAATCTCAGAAAAACTGGCATCATTGAAAACTTATGCATTATTTCGATTGCAATTTTTGCAAGTGGGCTTAATGAACACATCACAGCGGAACCAGACATGGTAACGATATTCTTGCATGCCACCTTGAAATATAAGCCAACTTGTGCAATACTCTCTGCAATGCAACTTGTTCGTCGTTAAATAAAACTGTTGAAATTATGACGTGAAGTAGTAATAAAATCGATGGCAATATTCGTATTCACATTTGCCCTGTGGACGTTTTCGTTTAGAACGAACAGGGAGAATTACTCCTATCTCGTGCCACATTATAACACAACAACAAAATGCCCTTCTCAGCACCAATCTTTGTTGCTCTTTGCCCCATTATCACTTTTTCATCCGGCACCTCCTCCCATCTCCCATTCCCAATATCTCACCACGAGTAACCTCATATGCAACTTCCTAAAATGGCTATTGCATTCAACTTTTTCAGTGGCCCACAGTTGCACCTCACATGCAACATCTACTTAATTACAAACTGCTAAAAGTTGTAGGAAAGGCAAAAGACAAAAATAAAAAGTAAACGGCGATAGGTTTTCCGATGAATTAAGGAAGTCCCATACAAAAACGCATTTCACCAAAAGCCTAAAATGCGTTAAATGGAGAAAAGCTAACAAAGATAACTGCACACGCCAATGAGGAATTCAGAACTCTACATGCATTCATGGCAGGAAGCATCAAATTTTGCAGTGTATGCAGGATATGCAGTGTATGGTATCATGGATGAGCACCGAATTTTGCGACAGCTTGATGTTATCGTTGCTATGCTGCAAATTCATGTTGCAAAAGTGTGCGTATCCACATATGCCGATCCGCTCGTTAGTTTCATCTGTGGAATCAATGAAATAGGAGCTGAGAAATTCGACGGATGTAACAACGTATGCTCAGGGTGACCGGCAATCTCGTTCACCGTATTTAGCGGCGACCTATAGAGTTATAAATAAGCTGTAGAATTCAAATGTGCTAAAACTTCTTACGAATTTTACACCAATCCAATATTCATTTCAAGTCGACTGGATTGCAGAAAAAAATCTTTTGCAAGACTGGCACAAGAGTTCGTAATATCGAGATATTTTCGTGCATATTTAGCTTGTCGTTGGGGCTTGAGGATCAGATTACAGCAAATGAATGAGTTGCGAAAAAGACATCCAAGCCGCCCAGTAGCATGGCTCTCCAGCCTGTTTTTTATCACTTCGGATGAAGGAATGAAATTTTATGTCATGATTGATCTTTTTCGCAGTAGGCTGAAATTCTCTACTTTCGAGTTTTCGACAACTCATTCAAAATCGAGAGAGCTGCTAATTTTTATGAATAAAGCAAAAGTAAACAAAGACTTCATAGAAATGATAGCACTGATTTATAGACTGTAAGCACGCTTGTTTCTTGCCGATTATTTTCCATTCAACGTTTCAGTCGTTCTCTGATATTAACCTCGCGGCATTTCGTTGTTTCCTTATGCATAGCACAGCTTCGAGGAACGCTTCTGAGAATTATTATTTCTGTAAAGGTTGTAGAGGATCGAAACGGTTGGCTCTAAATTATGAAAAGCAGACAGATCAAATTGGAGTCTTTTGAAGTATTTTTGCACTGTAATGCAAAACATAGCCTGCATTCGTATATCTAATTTTGAGAGTTATCACAGCAGCACCGTACTAGGAGGACTTTCACAATAGAATACCTCATGGCTTCTCAGCCGAAAAATGCGGTCATTTGCTAGTACGGTTATTCGTAATGCTCCAAAATATCGAGTTGTCTCATCTCGGCTTAGTGAGTACTTTGGAGATGGAAGAGAGCGTTCGGGTTAGCATATGGCCGTAAGCGACAATCGACCAACAGTGCGCAGCAATCGATCTCTGTCTACGATGGAAGATGACGATACGTTACGAAGTGAAAAGCCATACGTCGGTAGATTACTTTAAAAAAGAACAAATACTGAGAGATTACAAAAAAATATGCGTCGATGGTACTCACTCATAATAGGCAGCAATACACAACTACATCAATCAAGCGCTTCTTTATCTACGCTCTCAGTGGCCGAAACTTTGACATATGTGCCGAGCAACATTTGCTCATTGCTAAGATGAAGCACGCACACTCCCCGATGGAATTCTAAATTGGCATTTTACGGCTTTTATAGCAAAGGAATTAGGTAAACTTAAATGCTACAGATAAGGTGATCTGTGTGGCTCCATTATGGTTGTCAATGAGCTTAACGGTTGACATACCCACTAATTTAAGAGACCAGAGTTTGTGTTATGAATTTAAGGCATAAAATATCCAAAGAGCGAAAAAGGCTGAGAGAATTGTAAAGTTAAAGCATTTGTGGTCATTCAGATGACATGTACATTGTATGCACTCAGTTACATACCTTCGATTCTTCGCGTTTGTGCACAATTCATTGCGTTGTTTTTTGGATTCTTGTACTCCAAAATGAAACGAAAATGTGGAAAAGGGAATGGTGACACCTTTATTCTCTCACGCTCCAATGCACCCGTATAACAACTACAATTTCGCTGTTCAATTATAGCACTTACACTACTGCTATTAGCAGATTTGGTGATCGTTCTGTAAAGCTAAACGCACGTCGCACCACTTGCGAAAGCTCTGAACCATACAACTTTGCGTTGTCCTGAGGTAATCGTCCCCTTTGTTGACTTCAGCAGAAACTGCCAGATGCGGTAGTGAACGGAAACTCTTTCACTGGTATCACTCACTCGAATTCATCAAAAATTTTCCTATATTTTCTGCATATCTATATCAAAATAACCTAAAATGCAAACCTTCGGATCTGTACTGAAGCGGCTAACTGTTTCGATAGGGGTATAGGGTTTTTTCCGCTAAAAGCGATGCTCTTCTCATTAATGACTTTTTGTTGAGGATCTCAACACCTTTTAAAAGGAACTAAAAACGGTGATGCCTTACAAGTGGGTCTGTGCCAGGATTCTGGCACCCTTGTGACTGCTATGATGAACGCTATGGAAATCTGGTGCATAGCCACGCACCAGCACAGCGAAGGCATAACGTGATACGTAATGCATTTGAAAAGCGCATAGAAGGAACCACCTTCCTTATGTGATAAGCCACATATTGCAGTCGTTCGCTTCTTAACTTTCTAAATACTTCGAAAAAACCTAAATACTATCGGCTAAAATTCATCTGTGCGTCTTGTAGACAGAAGTGACAGAAGAATGTGACAATAAGCGCTTTCACTACCGTTTCCTTAAGAGCTGTCGAGACCGTTCGGCCCTTATGTTTTGAGTTGGGACGCATAATTTAATGGCCAGAGTTATTCGCACATTTAATTTTTCATAGTTGTGCCTAAAGATTGTGCCAGACGCGGAAACTGCAAAATTAAGGCCAGATTTTTCAAGGCGCCAAATCCAAAGAAAGAAACCTGACGCTTTCGATCGCCCGAAAAATAAAATTTGACTTTGAACGCTGAAAACCGTCCAACAAAAGATCAAGAATAAATCGTCAGAGAACGCCTCAAAGATAGGCGATGTTAATCTGAATGTCTAAACTGGCTCAACACTTTCTTTTCAGTTTTTAACACCTGATATTACGGGAATCCCCGACAGAAGGAGATGAGAAAGATGTTCAAAAAACAGATAGGAATAATAAGAGTTCCAATCCGACAACGCCGTCCTGTAGTGTTCAATCTCCCCCTTCTGTCCAAATAGGGCATTAATAATTGTCATTGTTCTGCAACTTTACAGCATCTCTTCGTCCATTTCACAAAAAAACTTTACAGCAGCTTAGTCGAATTGAGCAGCTGACATTTTGGAAACAAAAGAGACTTTGCTCCCATCGACTGCTCGTGCAAATGCGGGAAGATTGATGTGAAATTGATGTATTCAGAACAACGAACCGTTTATCAGTTTAGAAGCGGTCATGCTGCAGTCACAGTAAGTAGTTTAGTGCTTATAATGGTATTATCAAACAAAAAACGCAGTGCAACTATACTTTCAAATCAAACATAGGCCCTAAAATTTCAATAAAACCTTCGGAAACTTCGCAGAAAACTCATTGTCACATATAATGACTAGCACTCCAAACAAGCGGTTCTGCGACACCTTCACTTTTAAAACATTCTTCCAAATTTCCCACAGAGGTATCCCTATATTCCCAAGATGAGCACACGTATTGGGGTTATCCGATATGGGCATCTGCTGGAGATATTTTAAATTCAGTGTGAACAAAGGCTATTCTAATAGGCAGCTAAAAATACGCGAACAAGCAAACCAACAGGAAATATAATTACTACGAGCGCAACAAGCATGCGCATTTTTAAATCACTAGCCCTCTCGGCAATGAATTACATAAATATCTGAAAAACGTGAGAAAACTGTCTGCAAACAGGCATTTCATGGAATGAAGCTCCTCACTCGCAAGTCTGTCTAAATTTCGTAAAGAACGTATGAATGAAGTTAGGTGTTGTTGTTTGGATAAACGCTAGATCATATTCAACAAATTTCTTTCAGAGGTTTCTCTTATTTTCGGGTTAAACTAAAAAACAAATAGCGATATACACTCATGAGCTCCGGGACATATCCACGCACAGATAGACCATCGTCAGGACAGGCTCTTGGAACAGATTGTAAAAAACGCATAAAGAGATAGGTGTATTTTGGACGTCTTTTTGTGGCCGGCAGCAAAGAAAGGATAGATTAAAGAAAGGCACAGAGTTGCTGCTAGCATAGGAACACAATAAACTTTTGTTGGCGTTTGTCGCCAGTTGATTTAATGCTTCTGGTTGGGTCAACCTATCATCCGAACAAAGGCAACAGCTCGCAGCAGAGCCATAAATTAAATCCTTACAGCAAAAGCTGCCATCAGTGGTTGTCACTCATCAGCCCCGTATCCTACCATCTATAGCATTGCAGAGTTTTCTGTGCGTATCTTTGAACCACCTGAGAGTGGCGACTCCTTCAACACATATTGCATATTCATAAAATTTTGAACCATTTTTCAGAAGAACCAAACTCACAAGCACGTCAATCACTCGTTACGCAAGCCAGTCACTCATCATCAGAAATAGATAAAAATGTTTTACATTTATCGATAAACATATCAGCGCGATGATCAAAGAGGAAGGAGTGGATAAATGTGTGACTGATGCGCAGTATTATAAATGGCTGTCAAAATTCATATGGTCGGTTTATCCAGCATCTTTAGCTCTCAACCAACAAAATTTTTTGATCAGTTGCTAGTCATCAGCTATCGTCTGAACCAACTGCCGAACGAAAATGAAACGGTGAAGCTCTAATCAATTCCAGTTTTATTACTGAATGCTGTGCACAATGAATATTTTCAATTCCGCTGAAAACAGCAGAAATCTCCGCATAAGAAATTGTACCTGAAGCTGTTGTGTTGGTGACAACGAAATGTGCCTTTACTCGAATGAGACGCGACCTTAGAGTTGATTCGATTAATCATAAAAGATGAGAGACGATGCGAAGATGTAATCGGGTGCGGATCGGCACCTCTTTGGGCGGTACCGCTTACGAGTGCGCAATCAAGCATACTCATTCATTACAATTAAGAGGGTCCACTCTTGCGCACAACACGGCCGCCGTTTAACACCGCTAAAGTCAAACATACGCTACAAAACAACTATATGACTTTGATCTAGGAAATAAGTCGACTGTTCACTGAGTGGAGTTAACTGGAATGCATTTCCGATGGATTCCTGCTCAGACTGTCATTTAAAACATTCATTTGCACAATCGAAAAGTCTTGGCCTTACAGATGCGTTAGAAATAGTGGCCAATAAGAAAGGTAGATCAAACAGGTCACTGACGTTTGACGAGATTTTGCCAATTTAAGAGTGTTCTTGAAAACAATTTCCTTCAGGTCATCTCCCCAGTGCAGTCACGGCTTCTGCGCACAAATGAAAGTGTCTGAAATTGCAAAAATTCGGTACAGAAGTGCGACGACTGCATTCTACTGTATTGCTGATTTACGGCCCATATGACGAAGAATTATTTAGAGCAGTAGAATGTGCATCAGCTAGAGTAGCTCATTTGTTCGAAAGTTTCCGAAAGGCTTTTCGGCTGTGCAGTATATTCTAGAACTCTTTTGTCGGCTTTCATTGAATAGTACCAAAAATATCACTCATAAGTGGTCCTCGGTGATCCTACAAATTGTGTCATGTTTCACCTGCTAATTTTGAACCGCCAAATGGCACTGTTGAATATATTCACTATATCTCAAATAACAACGCAAACTTCAACGCAGTGATTCTCGAGGTTTCATTTGAGCCTAGGTGAGTTGTTGCGTGCAACAATCATTCCATTCACTTTAAGTATCATTCTTCGCCTTGCTTTAACACCAGTTAAAAATGTTGACAGAAATGAAAACAAAAATCTGTGAACATAACATGAAACGTCCTGCCAGATGGCAACTTCTAGCACAAGAAGACAGAAAACCAAAGTTTTGTTCTGATCACTCCTAAGCAGCATCCTATCCGGTCAAAGTTGATCTCATTGGTCTCCTCAGAAAATATCTCTGGAGGCATAGAGCAAGTTAGTGAGGACACGTCGCGAAAATGATTCAGTGAACTGCGGGTAAACTCTACTATGTTCATCTACTGTGAGTAACCATGAGACAATTGGCCAATGACCACTTTTTAAAGAAAACAAAATGAAACTTAAAGTG
Organism: Parascaris univalens; assembly: GCA_037576465.1. NCBI lineage: Eukaryota > Metazoa > Nematoda > Chromadorea > Rhabditida > Ascarididae > Parascaris > Parascaris univalens. The sequence continues at coordinate 40,720,758 of CM075173.1, read as the reverse complement.
TCTGTCTAAACATTGACAGCCATTGACTGGCTTGATCCACGCACCCCAACTTCGCCATTCAGATCTCGAAAGGTAAATGAGGGGATGTAGAAATTTTTGTACGTTCGACTATTACCAGTAAAGTTTTTCAATTCATGTTTTAAATGTGGAACAATTTTGCCTCTCATCTAAGCAAATTCAATTTGTTCTCTTTCCTTCTGGTATTCTACTATCCAAATTACAAATCATCAAGAAGACATTCTCGTAATCACACTGGAAATATTCGAAGGCTCAATTGCACGCTATCGTCAAACACTGCAGTGAAAAAGACCTGCAATAATGGGATATTATCTTTTCAGACTTGCTTAAAATAAAAAGCAATTATCTGAAGCAGTGTATGAGATTATCACTCACATGATAACTTCACACATTCGAGACAAGACCGATGAACGTGGAGGGGACGGAAAATAAATTTTTCAACACCAGCCGAGATTATGATGTGTAAACACCAGCCGATCGCTGAATAAATGCACCAGTTTCGTTAATGGAGGTGCAGTAGACTTCTGCATAGGATTTCCAAACATTTACGCAGGTAAAGAAAACGCGATCACACCACGAAAGGCTTAATGCAGCTGCAGCTTTCAGTTGGTATGAATGCAGCGGTTAAAAAAATTTAGTCATGGTTCGCAAATTGCTCACAAACGAAGCCAGTTCCATATTAAACAAGGAATTCAGCAGGAATCAACTGAAGAAACTGAACAAAATTCACTTAAGTGCCGGTGAAAGTTTATTTCAAAGTCAGATCCTATGCCGTCTAAGAACTTTCGTGCTAGCGATACGAAATTACACAAAGATTTTATCACTGTTTGCGCGACAACTGTTGTAACGCACAACAATTTGACGTGATGTACACCCGTAAAATGCCGTTCATTTGGGCGATTAAAATGTTCTCAGCACGAGATAAACATCTAGAAGCCAGTGCTTCGCCAAGTAATTTTGGAGTCTAAATATTCTCACCATGCGAACAATTAATTTTTTTCACTTCTTCTAATACATGAAATATCCGATAACAGTGCGCAAAATTGTTGCAGCTCAACCAATGATATGGCACTGAGGACCTGTGACACAAAGAAATTGCATTTGGATGCGCAGTTTGTGTCACTTACTATGAGCGATGAATACGAAGTAGCGCCTTTATTTATTACTGTGAGCGATGCAACTTATCGTTGTCCCACTTTTAGTCTAAATGATTAAAATTAACGTGATTCACATTAGCAGCGAATCGCCTTTAGATGTCCATGTCAAATACTCCGAACGCGACCTGCAACGTTGAGATCGCTGCAAAGCTACGATGCACAAACACTTTATGCTCAAGCTACATCTAAAACGATGCCACCATGTGGACAATGAATGTAATTCTCTCCACTCAGGTTGGTCCGCTAATGGCTTTTTTCGGCTGTCCTATGTGCAAAAGCGTGCAGTAACCTACCTGACTCTCTGTATACGAAGCAATTGCTGATCAATCCGACATTCCCAGCATGAATGGATCTCAGTATCTAGCTCTAAATTTTAGTATGCACAACAGTTACGGGATCCTGTAAAGACCGTCAAAACTTCCCGTTTCCCTACCACATGAAGAAAGGAAAGTCAGGGATACCAGCTGAGAGGATAGATAATTTAGTCTTTTGTGGATTCATTCAAAATTCATATTGCGGAAACGTGCAGGGACCTGTGAACATACATTTACATCTACATATTAAATACTAGGAATAAAGAGAAAGCAAGGCGTTTCCGAGAACGGAAATTTGTGTAACACCAAAAGCGTTCGAGCCCAAAAGCAAATCGGTTCCAAAAAAGGTGGTGATACCGCTCTTTTGCAGGTAGCCAAATTTTAGAAAGTGATTTTTGCTGCAGAACTGCACAAGTTATATCGAACAATCTAAATCTGCCTACTGCCGTTCTTCCGAATGGTGTGGTAATCTTTTGCCTTCGAGATATTTGAAATGAACGATCGTAGGCATACGGGAATAATCGGCTTCAATATTGCAGCTTTACGGCGAGAATCAGTGTCGAATATTCCACTTCCCATAAGAGATGAGGACAGATTCACTCCAAGCGAGTTCCAATATTGTATTAAGCGATTTGCGCAAGAAAAAACTCTAATTTCCTTATTTAAGTGGATTTTCATCATATATTAAATGTCATGATAAACGTTTAACTTCTAAATGGCGCGTTATTTTTTAAAAACTCATAAATGTAGATGCTGATTGACAGATGTGAAGCATGTGGAATATGTTCCTTAGAGGCAGCAGAATTACTGTTCCTTGCAGGAGGCAGGTTTGCTAACTGTGGTCAGAGAGTTGTAAATTCATGAGATATGAAAATTTCCCCCTCAACTTTGCTGACCTTTCAAATTAAAATACGTTTATCCTCGTCATTTACCCGCAACATTTTGCTCCATTTATTTGCAAAACGAAACTTCTGCAGAACTTCATCTTTGAAAGATGACACAACTTTTCAGTGTGAAAATGTGTTCGTTACTTCGAAAGATGACACGCTGGCAGAGCAGAAGATTGCCGTTTGCAGTATATTCTTTAGAAACCGATACACACTGATCCTTGTCCGAAGGTGTTTCTGTAATTTGTACAGTGCGTGCAACTTAACTCAGGTTACCTGTCACCACGCATCGTATTCAGACTAGCCGTGTTGAATGCAAAGATGAACGTACGAATGTTGCTGTTCAGAATTCACATTTTCACAAGGTTCCAAACATGTATGTATAAAAATAAAGGAGACAGGAGTTTTTTGCTTTCGTAATGTCAAAGGAAAGGGAGCGTTTTAGTTTGTATGGAAATCATTTTCGAAATACTTTGCAATGTACCACATTACTAAGAGCCAAGCTGAGGAATTCTAAATGTGCACACATTTAGAATCTAAATGTGCATATTCGACTTGTTCAGCCAAAGATAATACATGCCACATTCAGAATAATTACATGGGGATATGTAGAAATGATAGAAATTTTCCTCTTCGTGAAGCTGGGCACAGACAAATCTAATGCAGATTGAAATTTGTTAAGCACTTTCATAAAAATGCATCACGCTGGTGACTACTGCCTTGGAATACGGTGAGCACACATCCGAAGGTAATCGTACTGAACTAAAATTGGCGCCTTTCTTCAACAAACTATGAGATAAATATGCCTCACTATTTGAGCATTTTTTTCATGACGGCAGGCCAATAAGATTGTCAAAGCAGGTGGCGAACAAGGAGAAATTGAAGGCAGCTGAACACACGCATATATTGCCTCATTTTGATTTGTGAACTGTTAGGCAATTTTGACCCAGAGAATCATCGATTTTGCAGCATTGTTTCAGTATACTGTTTTCCCACACACAACAATTTAAAGCAGCCAGTAGAGCATATCTTGACGCTGAATAGTTTTCAGTGGCTAATTCAGCTCCCAGATTCTTCTGTTTGAGTTAAAGAAACATATTTTGGATGCACAAGTGTACTTCATGTAACGCATGCAAAGATCCCATTGCCAAAGTTTCGTTATTATGAAGGAGTCTGTCTTCATTAGTTAATTGTGACCACCATTCATCACACGTTAATTTGCACACTCCCCTTTGAAGGCACGCTTTTTGAATCGTCGAATGGCGCAAAAGATACCTGAGGCAACAAGCAACTGCGACGCTACAGGACCTAGATACTTTTCAAATACCGTCGTCGCCAAACAGCAGAGATTTAGGTTGGGGGAAAATAACCTAGTTTTATTTACAGAAAGTTGAGCTCTTCCGCGACGACAACATTATTATATCAACAAGTCTCCTTCCCACTATTTCGCAATCGAGTGATCAATGTTGTTGTGCAGAGAACAAGAGTAAAAAATAAAAGTCAAACGTTCTTATTAGATCTTCACGTTGGTTTACAGGCAAAAAATAGAACCAGTCGTTGGCTTTGATAAGGAAAAGCTAAATTCATTCAAAACTGAAATGAAAGATCTAAACTTGAAAAAGTTCTCCTACGTAACGTTATATACAATAGAGATGATGACTTTAAACCAACCGAGTTACCACCACTTTCATTCATTGCACTCCTAATTAGGTGAAGATGAATACAGATTAGCTGGCTGAGTAGAGCACCGGATAAATTCTAAACAATGAAGCCGAAGAGATTCGCCTACGAAAATGCTCTGTCGCAGTGAAAGGCTGTATGTTTTGGTTAAACCAAAAACAGTTGGGGTTTGAGCGTTTGTAAGAGGGGCCGATTGGTCAGCTTGCCTATACGGAAGTTATGGAGCAACGCGTTTCGCTTGCACATTTGTCCACTATAGTTACAGATGCGCAAACAGCGCACGCTTATTGAAGTGTTAGCCATCCGAATGAGCACACAACTGACCACCGCTGCATTCACTTGCGAATTCAATTCGAACCCATCTGTACAGTACAGCAGCAGTTTTCAACTCTTGAAAATCGCGCAAATGACCATCCTACTAAAGCTACTGCTTCTTTTTGATGTGGATGCAAACTTCGTGGAGATACGTCTTCCTGCAAGCAGTGTCCCCTTTAGCTGGTGAAGAATACACGCTAAAAAGCCAATTTTCTGAATGCAGAACCTTTGAAAAAAGCGATCACGAAATTTTGATAAATTTGAAGTGTAATTTCTGAGTAAATTAAAGGTGACGAATCTATAAATGTATATTTGTAAATAAATGCACAAATGTGTACGGAACATAATGTGTGCTTTCGGAAGAAAGCAGTTTTGCTTTAAAACGCAGAATAATAAAAAACGAATGGATAAATGTGCATTTCATCTTCGGAACATTTTAAGGCAAAAGAAAAAAGAAAAACGGTCACAACCACCGACTTTCATCCGATTTCTGTGGTGTTAGTCCTCGGGAATTATAGTCTTTGGGAGACTATAATTTCTGAGTCTTCAACGGCAATGAAATATAGTCCCTACAAGAGTGTTGAGGATGACTTAGGCTGAAGCAGAATTGCTTCCATTGGCATGTTTCTGTGAAAAACGTTTATGTGATATATTCCACTAAGAAATTGAAAATTTTAGCACTGCTCATGAAGTAATATACATCAGAAAGAATGCGACTACTAAGGCGATAGATATGTGAGTAATGGTTGAATAATTTTCTCCTCTAATAATCAAAAATATCAAGAGATAAGAGGCAAATTTTGTGTTTATGCTAACCTCTGTCGAGTTAGGTGTTTTCGATAGATGACTAAGCGAACAAACGTGAAATTTTATACAGAATTTCGTCGAATTTGTGCCCTCGCCGTTATTAACGGATCTATTTTTTTGATCTATTTTTTTTATTTCAACGGTATCGTTATTTAACATTATATGAGCATTTCTTATTTGTACGTGTGACACGCTAGCAGTTAGAGAAGGAAAGTGCATCATTGCTCGATGCGAGTGCCTTTCAGATGAAGCACTGATTCGCTTCGTTGAAGGCATCCAACGAAATGCACCAAATTATGACTCGACAATCTCGTAACGCAAAACATTTATGCATAGCCAGAAAGTGTATTCACACATATGGTGGCAAGATGCACTCTAATGGACAGCGCCCTTTCCAGCTTACAGCTTCTACGGTTAAGAGCCGATCGTAGCCAGTCAACTCTTGTGAATTAATGGATTATGCACTCAATAGGGGTGATGATGAATGTGCCAAATGTGGCAACCTCTGAGATGGAGTTTCATTTCTTTTTTTCGATATCTGCTACTTCCTTGCGACCACAGCGATATTCGCACGCGGACATTAACCAGAGATGTACAGAGAAGAAAACTCTTTTGTCCTAATACCTTCAACGAAACCTCGCTAAGGAATTAACTCTCCCGTTAACTAAATGTGCTTGTACTTTTTAACTTCGAAATATCTTCGCTCCTACTATATGAAAGTCGCGCTAAGAATGCTGGAAGGGGTAAGTCATGGTAGCAGAATTTTCCTAGCAAATTTGATAATTCTGCATTCATTCTTCGCTTACCGCATAAACAGTAAGCACTTTTGCATTAAGCTCCACATTTACAATGAATCATCAAAAAACAAATGAACAAATGAAATCCTCCATCGTTAGTTCATTCCGGAAATATTAATATTCTTACTGCAACTTTTAAATAGTGCACTTTACGATGGACATCGACAAATATAATGACGGTTTTGCTGAATTTTTTAAGAGCCTCAAAAGACATATTGCATAGGGAAACAATGTTCACTTCCTCGCTAATGTTATTGTGCACAGAACATCTATCATCTCAACTGATCGCTCAGAGATTGTTTATTGCAGCATATGTGCAGCCACTCTGGCCATTTAGCATCGAAACTTGTATGTAAATTTAGCTTCCCCTTTTATCACCAATACGAAACAGTGACCTTCTTAGTAGGAAACGGAAAATCGTTAATCGCGGCAGAAAGACTTACGACTTGGTGTAGAGATGAACATCAGCTGACAATGGCAGCCGTATGGCCTTTTACATTGACAGTGTTTCAAATGTCAACCGCAGACGAAAACTATAGTCGCGCATGCAGAAAAATAATAATTTACATTGAAGGTGCTTGGTGTGGTTACTTCTTTTCTCTTGCTTACAGACCACAATGTTAACGACGACAACGAAAACACGTCTCGAACTGACTGAACAATGCTGCCATAATTGAAACTTAACAGCACAAACAAACTGTAGCCCCCTTCCATGTGACGCAGAAATCCTTTCACGTCATTATCCGGAGGCGCAAAGACTCACGTTTGCATCCAGCACATTTTGGACAAAAAAATGTCAAAGGGAATTACATTCCAACTGGTGCGTTACTTAAATGGGAAAATGCAACATGCGAACAATCGGGTATTTAATAGACGACAAAAAACACAAAATCAGTCCAAACCGGAAATATATTTGGTTAATGCTTGGCAGAAGATGTGACCCGTCAAATGTGTGTAGGATGCAGCAAGCAGATATTGCCTTTTAAGAGTTTACTTGAAACGCTGGATTTAGCAGAATAAAATAGCTCTAAAGAAAATAATAACAATGTTTCGCATATCACAGGTAAAAAATGAGGATTTTCCATATCGGCTGCTTATACACTAGCGCAATCATTTATGTTACGAGAGCACGAAGGAGGCTTCAACAAAATCTCTTCCTTCGCTCTGACAACAGAAGTGGAAAATATAGGATGTAATTCAACAAGTACTCTATTCCAATGGACGCAATAATGCATGGACGAAATGTTTGTAAGCAGTAATAACGAAAGAAGAAGCCCTTCTCCCACACAAATATAAGCACAATGCGATTCATCGATTAAAGTGCTGCAATGTGATTACATTTTATACATCGCGCATCAACAAAACTTCTCACTGGCGGCTACTCGAGCATAGGACTTGAGTGCAAGCCGCTGACTGTTGCGTTAAGTGGCCAGATCATCGCAAAACTATGAATTTACTTGAAATAGAAAAGCGTGGTAATTGAAAAATCCAACACGATGTCCATTTCTGAAGTACTGAATGCTTTTTTAGTGCACAGTAAGAGCAAGATCTAGCTTAGATAATCCACTTATCTTTCAAGTCGGACGAGCTGTTCCTTTCAGTCGCATACGACCACCATATAATTCTTGTTTTTCAAATTCAGAAAATAGTCTGCACGAAACTTCGACTTGTTGATAATCTCGAATTTGGAATAATAATTCCTCACATTTATTCGCGACAAATTGCCTATTCGAAACCGAGTTTCATGTTGGCAACATCAGAGGTGAGTAAAAATATTGAAAGTTAAGGATTCTAACCAACGAAACTATTGTAAGAATCCGCAGTACCCTCTCATCGGAGATTCGAAACAACCACGACTTCGTTATTAATTTTATATGATAAACAATGTGATGTAGTTCTTGAAAGCGCATAATCGGGAAAAACCGTTTCTAACGACTATGATAAGTGAACGTACCAATGGGATCGTCGTCACTCTGTAGCTCGCATTTTGCCTGCGCACTCTCGATCATTATTCCTATCTTGGTAAGTAGGCGTTGAGTGGCCGTCGTCGTCTTGCGTCGGAATAAGGAGGGTTATAGGCTAGAGATCACGACGGCGGATGCGTGACCTGACGATGCAGGAGCTATGCAGTTTAATGGTAGACCCCTTTGCGTGACTAATAAATGCGTTGCGATAATCAGTGACGATGAGTCGCTGTTGTTTTTGGACGATGCCGTGCGGCTGCAAAGTCAACATTGTGCCGGAAGAGATCAAAGCCATACGAAAGCGGTAAATCGAGTACACTCAAATTCGACGACAATTTCACGCTGACACTATAATTGGGTGCTAAATGAGAAGAAAATTGTGCAACGCGTGCTAGCAAACATCGAAATGACTAAAAGCAATTCCTAACATCTTTAATAAATACATCAACTGATTGCACAACTTTTCTTAGTTACATTCCTCTTAGCCATAACGTGAAAATGCTTAATAAACTTTGAAAGTTTTATTATTTAACACTTCATAGAATCCATCTAAACGCGTGTCAAATACACCATACGCAAAATTGTAGCAAACATTTGCTAGGATACTAAATCTTGGACAGTTCAAGTGGCTGTGATGGTTGAACATATATTTATTTGCAGTCTGCAGAGGTTGGCGCTATGACGATATTGGGCATGGCACATAGAAGCGAGCATATCTACCTCTTCAACTGTTCTACTTGGGAAATTACTGAAATTAAACCTATGAAACCATATAACCTATTCTGTATGGCGACAACGCGCAGTCTTAGAATGGTTGGCTCACTTCAAAAGCGCTGTTACTCATTCATATATGCCAAAAAACTTGCACTGATTTTGTATCCTGTCAAGTTTTCATTTCACATTGGCTGAAAGAACGAAATTTATGCGAAAGATTAGCGCAACTGGGAGGATAAATTGAAACGTAAACACATCATTCAGCTAACAACAAAATTTGGCTATTATCTTTGTAAATTAATAAATGTTAACAAACGTACTGATATTAACAGTGATTGCAACAGTGGAAACTGGAACATCATTTACTTGTGAAGGCAGTTGACGTGACGAACACAACTGTAAAAAGTGAAGCCTCATAAGCGCTTCTCTCAGGTGCGCCAGCAAACTTGCGTTTGCAAGCCATATTAATGCAATACCATGTTATGCATGTGCACATACGTGTGCATATGGTTGTTTCAGAATGAATACCACTAAAACTTCAACTGCGGACTTCGTTGAGCACTTTTGCATCGTAGATTGAACGGCCATAGCAATATCAACGTTTAAGGTGGTTATCGAGATTAAAGGCGGAAAACGAGTCAACTTACAACAACCGATTTACCATATCACGAAAACTGAATTAAAGAAGTTCAAGTGCTTTTTAGATGAATTGCACTAGCGATTCGATCAGTTGAATTATGAAATCCCACGTGCGTTATTATAGTTGTAAAAGGTGGTTAATCAATTGCGCGGCATGCAACTCGTATTCACTTTGTTCCATCCCCTTCCGCAGTTGCTCGTCTGCATATGCATTTCTATTTCAGAGTATGCGAGTGGATCGGCAAAGTATACATGCCCACTTACACACAAACAAATTGTATATACGACATATTGTCTCACGATTTAATTAGGGGAAGAGCTTGCATAAACTTATTAAAAAATTTTTTTTTCTGGCGCTTGATCGACATTGAAAAGAAAAGTCAACAATGTGAAATATGTGCAATTAATGCTCATAACTACTTGTAGGCCTGATTAGTCTCAACCCCGACGATGCTACATGAGTAAAAGTGACGGAACACTGTGAAGTCCACTTATTCACGAATCAGCATCTCAACGACGCATATTCTACGCTCTCGAATATCATAACGTTACCTGTGATGATACCCTAGTTTCAGTATCAGATGGACGGATATAAAAATACATGTTTATTCTGTTTACTGCAAATGCGCTTGTACAAATTTGAACTGACACTTCTTTGCAGATCGCTTTAGCGAGAAGGACAAAACTGAGCTCTCCATTACCCCTAACGATGTGGTGAATGTGCAGTTTGAGCGCTTTTATATGGCTCTTTATATACGCTTATCACTGTTGCGTGCCTTCACTTCCACTGGCAACGAGTTGAACGCAGCTATTTGTTATGTTACTGCATACATAAAAACTCATTGACCGAGTTCGGCAGTTAAGTGACTTTTTTATACGCTCTCCTAACCCTCTGTTCCCTCCCCACCTCCGTCTGCTATCTCTGAAAAATGCAAGCGGTTGCCACCGAAGAGCAACAAACGGGCGCTAATAAACTATCACAAAAGAAAAACAAATAGAATATGTCAAAGAATTTTTTGAAGAAAGATGCAAAATATTTGCTGCATATAAAAGACATCCGCTGTTTGTTTGCAGCCATTTGGGATAAGCAATCAAAACACTAAGCAGTGAATTGAACAGCTTGTTTGTTAGTGATAACAAAAATATCAACAAACGAAGAAACTAAGAATGAAGAAAGTTGTGGTGGCAAAGGAGGCGACTATCTGGATTGGACACTTGCTAAGTAGCCACAGCCTACTGCACCCACTTTGATCGGCTTCCCACTAGTGTCATATGGGAATGGCATTTTGATTAGATTTTGCCGATGATCTCGACGAATTCCACCCACAAAACTCCTACTCCTTCTTTGCTGATGCATTCCGAATTTCATAGATTAGAAGCACCCAACAGTAATACGAATATAAATCGCCCAATAGATAGCAACACCTGCTTCCTATATAGTCCACATTGGTCATCTTCGTTTGAGCGCATCCGATTATCTCCAACCATTGAAATTTCGGTAGCATTTCTCAGCTTAAAAATGTGCTCATACTAGCACAGTGCTGAAGGATGAGCGTGTATGGGGAGTCTGTTCGACGCGGTGAGAATGGCCTTTCTCAAATTTTGACGAAATGTTGTTTAGCCGACAAATAATGAGCGTTGTTCACTTCCCGTTACGTGTTTTTTGGACGGTTTGTGGTGTGCGTCACACAAAAAACGCACATCGAAGTTAAATGCAAATGAGGGCACATATCGGCGGACGCCAACTTCACTCGTTCGAAGCATCACACAAAGAAGACCTCTTTATGCAGAAGACGTGAAAAAAATTTGCGCGCTCATCGCCGCAAAAACTTACCTTCGATCATAGCAACTCCTTATGGTTGGCTGTATCCTGCCACAGCGGCATCTGCCTTGTTCAGCTGACTGGACTGATGTAGGGCACTGCGAAACGAGGGCTAGAATATGCTGCGGATATTGTAACTGGCTTCATTATTCAGTCAAAAGAACATGAAAGCACTGCAACAACATTAAGCCACCCTGTAGAAAATTCAGATAAGATAGGAAGCCGAACTGCGAAGGCTGCATTTTTTGCTGTCTCTAGTGGTGGCTTTGGACCATTGTGATTCTAGGCTGTGATAGCTGAGGTCATACATGCATCGTGAAGCAAATTTAAAAAAAACGACTCCGACTCAAACCAGAATGTCAAAATTCAGAACGATGAAGCAACCACAATGCGCACCACAGTAGCTAACAACAGATACGATGCAGCAGCAGTCGTTAAAAGTTCACGCTCATGAGTTTTTCAAAACCTCCAAGTGAATGCATCGCTGAGGACTTTAAACAACCGTGAGTTGAAATTTTATGAAATCAGCATTTCATTCGACTGCTCTTGAGCATAAATTTGAACAGACTAACATTGTTTCCTATATAGCTTCTATACTTTCATACTGCCGAAATTAGGGCAAAATTTAGTGGAACAAGCTCCACGATATGTTCACGGCAATGATGGTGAACTCTGCCAGTCATACTCTTGCGTCATTCACCAAGAATGAAGCAAATTTTGAAGAAGGCATGAAATGAAGCTTTCACAAAACAGCATAACGAATCAATCGGCCGCGTCAAGAAAAGTGAACCTCAGTACACATGGGGACTATCTGCTTGTGTTAGTACTTACTGAAGGTTCGCTATTACCGATATTCGACTCAACCAAGTTTCATTTACAAATCTGAAGCCATTTTAAATATATGCAAGCCAATTGGGAAGCCTATCTTTTAGAATCAAGCTGAATTTAGAAGCGACCGTGAAAAACGATTCACATCGATCAACACGTTGTCTCCGAGCATTTGAAAGCATTCCCCGTCACACATACCAACCGACAAATAAACACGAGGAGGCCCTTCGCAGGATTCCCAATAACTTCATCCGATTTCTGAGTGTGTATGTCGTTGCAGACGCAGTAAATCTCTAATTACGCAACATTTTCATCAAATTGCTTAGTATCTCGTGCCTGTTGTTGCATGAGGCGGAATTGAGGTCACGAAGAAAACAGCAGAAACGAACGGACGTTAATCGACGAAGTTAATGGAAAGCCTGCTTGCAGATGATTTTCAGCTTTCAGGGAGAAGAATAATGAATAGAAATCTGGATAACCTTTCAGAAATAAAGGATTTACTTCATCCCCCCTTCATCACTTTTAGCTCAGTTTTCGTTCGCTCTTAATTAAAACCAGCAAATATTGGTTTTCCCCTCCTTGTTTTGTTTGAGTTTGTGGAGTTTTATCCATATTTCAAGATATTAATATTCACGTCTCTAAAGAACTGTTTTCAGCAGTCGTCGATGTCAATGAGTGGCGTTTGGTGCAATGAGCACTTCGCCTAGAAGACTGCAGTAGTATTATTGACAGGCGACGATAAACACTGATTAGTCAGGAATTCGTAATTGGTAAATGACTGGAACGATTGCAGTATCTTTCACGTTCCTCAATCCTCCCATTATGAGGGTCTACTGGGCTGCTTCGCGGCTCCTACAGTAGTTAGCAATGAGCAAATGCTGAACGAGACAAAACGTTTTATCATCAGCATGGCCGAGCACAAGAGGTGCAGTTGGACGACCTTGAAAGCTCTGCGCTTTATCCATCTCTGCACTGTCACGTATCAAAACGAGCATTATGTTACGATCGCAGATGATAAATTTCTAAGCCATATTACCTCGGAATGTTTCATTTAATCCGCAAAATTTGGTCCTCCCTTTCTCCTCGTCGTTCACCACTCCACGTAATGCACCTTTCGATGATACTTCTTGAGGTAAAAGGCGCGTGCCGCAGGATTTGCATTGTAATGTTACGAAACTAGATTTGTTTGAGACTTCAAGCTACTTTCACATCCTTTCTCAAGGAAGCCTTGCCGTGCTGGTACCACTTTGAAGTTTAAGGTATACTCTGAGGCAATGAAATCATGCCGCCACAATACGCTTCAAGGCGAATGTGCTGAGATTGCGTTCATAGGCAGAGCATACAACAAAAATTACGTAGCACAGGCCCACATGCAATGCTTTTAAAGTTCATATAAAAATATTAAGCATATTCTAAGCATTTTGGTGCCATATTCCCCAAACCCTTCAAACTGGTTGCCCCTTCGCTGTAAAAATTCACCATCTTCACAGGTGAAATCACAACACGTGTCTTGCAGGACTCTACCGCACACTTTTCGGTTTCTTTGTCCAACCAGTGAAAAATCTGCGTCGATAAGTTTGGCACTTCTCCTAAGTGAATGAAGCCGTAGGAGACGACACGATATGTGCTTATGAAATGTTTTCATCAGGTTCGCTCTTGTCATATAATAATAAATATCGTTGCAAAATTCCTACACACACACTTACTTGAACGGCAACTCCACACAGCTGTATGAATGAATGTGGCAAAACAGGTGAGAGGAAATTGGAGTTAGCTGTTTCGATGCGTAAACACATGAAACATATTAATACAGGACGCGGTATCTTTACGTGCGGAGTGTGCGTTACAGTGAGTGCTGTGAACAATGGATGCATAAAAACAAAACCCTCATGAGGAATGTACGAATTAAGAGAGAGGATCGGATGGAATCGATGGGTGATGACCTTGAGGAACGGAACAAAGTGACAGACAGCTTTTGAGTGCGGACTCCTCCCTCCTCATCTTCACCTCGTTCTTCTAGCGATTAATTCCACACATAAGGGCATCCCAGCGAGCGATTTCATACACAAAGGTCGGCAACGCTTTTGTCTCGAGTGTGCATCGAAAGATACCCATTTGCCTAATCGCATAAATGTTTCTAATTGGCCCGTCATAAGCAGTGGATGTCCAGTCGGCGTGCTTCATGAAAAAATGAGGCGGAATTTAGCAGGCAACAGCAGCAAAGCAGCTATAAGATGCGATGAAATTTGAAATGTTTAATGCAAAATGATCGAAAGGTTGTCTAACTATTGCAGTCCTGGTCGATTTTGCCACCGAAAAGTAACGTTTAGCGAATAACGGAGCGAATGTAATAAGAATAATATTCAGTGACGTTGTATGTTGATAAAAGGATAATGGTACTTTTCCTGTGTACCTGTCTGATTTCGGAAACCGCCAAAAACAGATTATTTCCCTCCTTACTTGACGACCTCTGACTCACTTTCAAAGTACGCTAGCTGACAAGTTACTCGCTCACAAGCGAACAGCATTTCTAAGTCACAGGATTCAATGGTTTCATGGACTTAGGAGAGTTTCGATGCGTGGCCAAGGTATAAAAGGTTTCCAGCGCAGAAAGGCTTTGCGAGCTTCCTAGCTAAAAGGCACCATTACTTTCTGCTGCTGCCCGAACATGTGACACCACCGATAAGCACCAATGGCGACCCACATTATTGCCTTTGCTGAACAAATGTTTTTAATGGTTCATCCTCTGCCACATCGGTACCTCATTTCTTATTTCATATGCGTCACGAAGACTGCGTAAACGGCCAAAACCAAACGTTGTTTATTAAGTTAGTGAGCATTTTAATAAACATAGTTTCATTTTCTCTATGGATATTGATTATGAGCTGTAAGGCAGGCTTTATTATATGAAAGGTCGCTAATTCGTAATGCAAGGTGGCGATGAGGAAGGATAGAGAGGGGGTGTAATGAAAAAGGAGGCAATCGGAGTAAAATTTTTGGCCTTTCAAAGTTGATCCCACAAGGTGTAATTCTTATTGCTTCTGTTTTTTTGAAAGCAAAGAAACCTAGTAATGTCTTAGGGGAGAAAGGTGCAGAAAAACCATTCCAGCTGTGCATAAGGTAGGGTAACTACAACAGGACGTTCCGAAATTTCATGTTTCCAACCTGTGTGTCTGCCGTGTGGAAACTACCAAATAAAAAGAAAGATATTTTGAGAGGCGGAAATAGGCTCGTTCTTATATTACCACCGCTATTTACTTCTGCTAAAACTTGCAAAAGCAAGTAAGAATAAACGTTCTTCATAGGCAAACAAAATCCATTTTTGTACCAGCAACTCAGTTAACTTTTAACAGGAATCATTAGGAACACCTCATAGTTATCCACAAACAAATACACCGTATTTGAGAATAGCTGGTGCCTCTAAAAAGTGTTTCATGAAAATCTGCGTTTTCGTGAAACATGGTTTCCTCGAATATTCTAATGGTAACCCAGCTGGAAGTACATGATAGTCGATATAGGGTTCCATGGACATTCCACTCATATGAACGTTTAATTTAACAACTCTATCGAAAGTTATTACGACGCCTTGAGCCACCATGAATGATGAATCAGGCAACGATCAGGAAAATTAGAAAATCACTACGAGCATTTTTGTGAAATGACCACATTATAAGATCTTGACGAACAGTTAACTTGCACATAACGCAGGATGAGCACTTTTTTCCTCTTTTTTTCTTTTTTTCGAAGTGGTGCAGGTTTGTTGAGGTAACACAGATGTGTTTCCATACACCGTAAGGCAAGGCTGCCTCGGCTACTCGCGGTCATACGGGGCCACTCATTCAAGCTGTATAGTAAGGCGTTCTTGACTTCTGCGGAGTCGCAGACATAGGTCGAGCCACTTTGCCAGCAGTTCTCCTAGTCTACACCGAATGTTTTCGCTGGCAAATCAGTTCTCGACAGATTTCCCCTTCACCTCTCTTCCGCCATAGTTGGAAATCCTCCCCTAGCACCAGCACCAGCCCATAGTCAGTTACGCAGAAAAATTCGTGCAAGCCGGCCACATCTAAGCAATAAAAAATTTCTGTGAGTTTCAAGCTGTTTTGTTAATTTGATGCTGAGTTGAAGAAAACAAAAGTTCGATTTCACAACATATAAAAAAAGCTCTATAAACACGACAGCAGCGATAACCACGATATGCCTACTGAGGCAGGATTTATTATCATCCCAATCAGATTTAGTAAGTTGTATGCCAAAGCATCTTATAATCGAAGATTCATCCTGCACGAAATAAATGCCACCAACGATCATAAACGAAGATGAATTCACACTTGACCAAAAAGTGACCGAAATGCCACTCTTCAAATTGTATGCGTGACAACGAACCTGCGTACCCCTCTTCAGTAGCACTACTACGGCATATGTCTGCAGTCAGAAAGTGATATAAATTGAAAACGAATCCTTTAACGAAGACACGAAAGGGACGAAACGTCGATTCGAATGAACTTACAGCTGGCAGTTGTAGTGATGGAAGTTCTGGCTACTAAGAGATATGTGCGTCTGTGTTGACTGCCGCAGCCATTCTCCAACAGCCGCCTTTCGAGCACTTCACCGCCATCACTCCTACTCTCCAAGCAACTGTTTCTGCGAGTTGAAAACATTCTACACGGCAAACTTTCTGCGTTTTTCTAAAAATTTCACACAAAGACAATATTCGCATCTGAAAACCTTTTTTGCTCACCCTGTGTCACTCATCTGGGCAACAATCGACTAAGACATGCCATGAGCACCGCGCTCCCAAGTTGGCAGCATTATGCAAACTTAGATAATAGGGATGCATACTACTTTACTGGCTGTTAACTGAGACCAAGGAACAAACGAAACGGTCATTGAAAGTGACGAAAGTTGTAAAACAGGTCAAAGTGGACTTTACTGAACTAAATGATCACTGTTGGTGCCCGGTATTTGCCCTCATTTGCATATGTCGGAAACCTGCTGCTCCTACTATATATGCAAGTGCTCGAATGTTGCATAAAACACCTTAAAAACCTCTTCACTGCCATGTGTGATTGATGCTTTTGTTGCATTGCAGGTTGAGGTCATTTTGCTGCCAGCAAATATCTCTTTCTGTTATCTTCCTCTACCCTTATCAACAATAATTTCCTTCGTAACATTTTTGTGGGAAGAAGGCAAAGAGGGACATTTTAGAGGGTTACTTTCACAATTCTGTGGCACCACCAACAAGATTGTCATATTGGTAGTGTCATACTGCGAGCTCCTACATAAAGCGCATAATATGTGGAGGAAATGCTCGCAAGCAATGTTCAGCTAAATGTTTTATCGGATACTGAAGTACATCAGCTACGCAGCAACTCGTCGAGAACCTGAAAAAAGCACCAATATCTGAGACACAATGTGCGTTCATTTGCGACCCATCTGCTCCCTAAGACACTGCCTAATGTTGTGTTCCAATCCAAACCAAACCGGCCGAGCAACAAATTCGCACGTGCCAATTTTAAGCTGCCTTCGCATACCTGTCACATGCAATGAAAACGAACAGAAGCTGAAAAAGTGTAGATTATGTTGCGAAAAACACTGACGAATATACTTCGGCATGTTTAGCATGTTCCTATCTTTCAATCTGCGATGGCTCCAGCACCCACAAAGGCTACCGGATATTTCAATATTGATTTCTTTGAGGAGTTTGTCCATGCATCCATCAGACTTCTGACAGCCAATACTTGTTTCTGGGCTAATTTCGGGGAAATCTGCAATGAACTGAGGTCTGTTTGAGCAACACGCCGCCCAAGTGTTAGCAGTCTCATCCTTTTTTACTGAATCCCAGATATGTAGAATCCAACTCGAATACAGTGCTCCGTCACATTAGAAAACTTCCAGTGATTTCCTGCCGAGCAGTGCTTCATAGTATACAAATTTCAAAACCTTGAAAAGTTTCTGAAAGCAAGCCTCATGGATGGAAGTAAATTCCGTTATCCCTATTGGGTATGAAATTCTACTTCATGAAAATTCTACTTAGCTTTGCCAAGCTGAACTGCTTAAAGCGTTTTTGTTTTGCAGACTGTTCTCAGTGCGTTGAATAGACTTTTCATTTGCCACACCAAGCACACCTTTCCATTCCTGTAAACTACGCAACCAAAATTCGGTGGTAATACACAAAGCACTTTTGTTATCCCTGTCAGGAATTCATTAAATCTGCCTCCATCGGTCTCTGCGTTTTCGTAAAATTCTCTAATTTATTTCTGACCAGGCACACGGGTCCCCTCACAATTATTTCACCGCATTAGCAGTCCCTTTATTCGCAGCTGCCTGTTCGCCTTCGTCACAGTTTCTTTGCACTAACCCTCCCTGCTTTATATTTGTGTCTATTTCCGTCGTTTCTTTAATCACTTATGCATAGGTCATCAACGAATTTCGACGTCATCTACGCGTTGTTTATTTTTCTATCTTCTATTCGCATAGCGCTCCATTTGAGCCCAAGTATTTGTGCCCATTTATCCAATAAGCATTTCCGAGAGGACGATCCTCTGTTTAACACCAAGTTCATACTTCTGTATTGCTTACGGCCACGATCAAAAGTTGCCCTCCGGATCCTCGTCGAATGACACTCCGTCGTTATTTCCTGAGTTTCACTATTGAAGTTTTGTGATTCGACTGTCGAAGCTGATGCTAACAGATCTGTAAAAGATATGCGCATATACGATACGAACATAGTGCATCTCAGCCTTAAACTTCCGAGTAGAAATGAAAGAGAGAAAATAAATGAAAATGAAAAAACAACCGAGGACCACAGCAATAACATCGATAGTAGCACCAATACTAACGAAAAAATGCACTGAAAAACTTTCTTTTCGCATTTTGCGCTGAAACAGTTGGCGCTCCAACCTCAGCAGTTAGACTTCCAGGAACAGATGAGAAAGAACAGCTGAGGTTTTATGTTTTATTTGACCACTGGTTTTTTAGATTCCCGATGAAGACTTCGGGACACATCGAGGAACACCATAGCTTGAATTTTTTCGGCACAACTTAGGGCAGTTCTCAGTACTTTGCTCTTCACAGCCATTAGAATGTATGTTTCCCCAAAAAGCACTTTCCTAATGTACGCTGATTTAGGTCTGTAGTTTTCAAGTATCTTTCTTATATCTTTTACCAAATCAGGCAGTGACGACTTTATTGTTGTGGACAAAACACAGCGGAACCTCCGAGCCCTCTGACTGACAGAAGCAAGCGTGGAATTCGAGAAGCAGAGAAAATTTACATCCTTGCTGTTTCCTCATGGTAACGTTTATTGTTTCAGCCGATCGAATACATTCCCAGTCTCTCATATTGATTTGATGTGCCGAGCAAAACTGCTCGGATTCCTAGATTACAACAATCCCAACAAAAAATTCCCAACTTTTGTTCACTACGCCGAATTCGAACGTAGACGGCGAATGTGGAAAAACGCCCTATCATTGAAAGACCTCAGCATGGAGGAGAGCTGGCCAACAACTAAGAAATAATTGACAAATGCATTAATTATAACATAGTCAGATAGGTAAAAACCTATGATTGGTTGCTGTGATGTTTGGCGCATATGCAGCCTTCAAGATGCGATGTGTGGAGTGAAAAACCGAAGAGGAGCTCCGCACAGTGTATTTTCCCTTAACATGAGCATGTGGTTGAGTTCTTACTACATTCTCTCGCCGGACGAAACCCGTGAACGGCGAGACGCTTGGTTTATTGGAATACGTCATTATGTTACATATGTATAGAGTTATTTAGAGTGCCGCACATTACCAAATGCATAGAACGCACCCCGCCATTGAAAAGATGACCGCATGACACGGAAGTCGTTACGAGTTCACAAAGGAAACTACGATAGACCTCCATTCCCCACCTTTGGTTTTCAAAAGCTCTAAATTAGATTGCGATCGCCTAACCAACGTTGCACGTCCTTCTCTTACGAAAACTATAACAAAATCTCATAATATTCCTTTCATGAAACCAACTCCATCTCCCGGTACCGACAGCCACTTCCCGACCGCGACCTTCGCAGCACTGCTCACCTTTCCCTCATCTTGACATCTTGCGTGGACGCCTTCGCACAAGAAACTTCCCGCAGCCAACGGTGTCAGTTAAACCACACAATAAAATCTGTGGTAAGGGTCAGCTCCGCTTGGTTCGCATGGTCGTTCAGGTCTTCTTGAGGGTCTGCGCCTTTTGTCCAGCTGTGGTGGAGTAAACTCTAAGAAGATATAGGTGAACAGTTTATCATACTTATAAAACAAGGTAACAAGCAAGTAGGCCTCGTTTATAAGGATGGCTTCGCTCATCGGCACGAATCCGCAACTGCACCACACAAACTCCACGCTGCCGCCGATCACTTGGCGCCTTCCAACCGACGACAAGGACCATCTGACGTTAAGACCAGTCTAGAAGGTGGAATGAATAAATGTACATATCAACCCCTTTTCACACCCTCTTGATTCTCTCTCAGAATAGCCTCATGACCCATCCTGAGCAGTCATTCCATCTATCCGTATGCTCTCGACCTTCTTTGATTTACCTTGTAGGGCGCACTATCAGTGCTTCATCTACAGCCGACTGGTCTGCCTTATAATACCTGTGCTGCTTGCATTGCAACCGTTTAAGCGAACCTTAAATATAAGAACTATTACACTGCCATACTTCACAGCACTCCCCATGATTTTGTCGTCGGACTTGGCACATTTAATGGAACCTTATTTTCCGCCAGGATCTAATATCCAGGTATGGCATCAGAGCGGAAAATTGGAAATCTCTTTGGAAAATTGGGAAAATATCCACCTTCTGGAATATTCATGTTTATAGCTAATATCCTTGTTTTGGAAAAAAACTAACAGAATAGAAAATTAGAAAAAAAGTCCGTCGTCAATCCCATGATTAATGAAAAGACAGCTCGAAAGACCGTGTTAATACGACCATCGTAGATCCTCCCACATCGATCATCAATCTTCCTCTCCCGATTTTCAAGTGGACCTGCAACGGACTGATGCGTCTTCAGTGTGCGAAAAATATCACCTTTTTATTATTGTTGAAAGTAATCTGATAGCTATTTTCTATTCATAAGCGATCGAGCACGAAAACGATTCGGTAAGGAAACGAGACGAAACTGTAAGCTTCTCAGCTGCATGAAAGAGAACGGATTCCATACAAGCAAACAAAGAAAAGCGGAATGCGTGTGCACGCAACACTATGCCATTTTGGCTTTTATCATAGCGCATCCACATACTGTCTGTTGCCTTGCACTTCATGGCTTTTGGTGCTTTGACGTTAGTTTGAGCCTGCCGAAGTGTTCTGCAACGTAAACGGAATGGAAGCCTTTTCGAAGATCAATTCTAAAGCTAGCAATATGAATTCCATCCTCCAGACCTAAGAAGACTGCCAATAACGCTGACACAGAACCACTGACAACGATGCAGCAGAAGAGAACTTTCTCATCACTAATCTTTGCATCTGCCCTCAGTGCGCTATCGTTTCCGACCATAAGAAACGATCGCAAGTGCTTCAGTCTTTGCGAACAACCCCACGGTGGAATATGTTATGGATGTAGCAGCTGCTTTAAATGGAGTACAAAACAATTACACCGGTCATTTCATCATCTCCGCCTCTCTCTCCTTCTCCCTCTCGCCTCCTTCAAAATATTCGGTGTTATCGCAAATACCTTCCATCAGTTTAGGCAGTTAAACGCAAAGCTAACGGCAGCAGCTTGTACTTGCAATGTGTAACGAACCATGAAAACAGTGTGGAAGGCCGCGTGGAAATTCAACTAAACAAATCGTCAATAGTCATAAAGTCAGAGACTCACGTAAATGCTTCTCGCAGTGCGTTTTCCATACCTGCCCTTATAAATGCTAGGCAATGAGTACTCTTTCACGTGGCATTAAATAAATTCTGCAATGAGAACCGTCTGAATGCGATCTAAAGTTTTTCACAACAACCTGCATAATCTTTATTTCCATCTCAGTCCTCGTGGAATTTGCAACATTTGCAGTTTTTTAGAGTATGCGGCTGAACTCTCAAGCGCGAGCGACGTTCCAACTTCTTTGGCATTGGCACACTGCACGTGACCACATCTAAACTATGCTTTCCCAGAATCCCATGAATTTGAGGAAAGTTTTTAGTTGGGTATTTCCCAAGAGGAAGTCTGAGCAATTAAATCAGGAAAAGAATTAAACGTTAAGCTTCTCAAATCTCACAATCGGGAAAACTGATTGTCGTTCAGAAGGCTTAGTGGCGAGAACAGGTAAACGTTACAACTGTGCTTGTTTCATAAGTGTTGATCGTCCAATTTTGTGGTATATATGTGGGCACTACTGACACCTCCTTTGATGTCACCATTCAACAGACAGCACTCGATACGGCGAGGAATCCCCTTTTCTCGAATATGAAATAATGCAATTTTGGGCAGAATAGTTATAACTTTTAAGGAAGTGTTAGGACATCACAAAGAAAACGAAAAAGATCATTTTCTGCAATTTCCGATGAGAACTGAGGATTTTTCGAAATCAATGAGAAACATTTTTCCCGAACAACCAAAATCTCGCTATGACCGTCAATTGCGAAGGTTGCGGATGAATGTAAGAAATGGTCGGCGGTGGTGTGAACGTCTGAAAAATGCGAGAGCACGACTAGTGAGAGTAATTCTTATTTCTACAATAAAAACAGAAATAGGATGCGAAGCGCAAATGTCACGCCGATATCTTATAAAACAACCTCAAATGTGCATTCCTTCCCATACTTCGAATAAACGTAACATTAAATCGGAGGTGACAAGAATGCACGCAAATACCCCCTCACAATCAGCCGTTTAACTAAACAATCGTTTGGACGAAAAAAAAATGACATACCTCAGAGAGTCTAAACTTTGAAGAATTTATTCAACGCACTAAAGCGATTACGAGACAATCATTCCTCAATCCACCGCATTCTTTTTCAACTTTTCAGCTAAATCCATTGGCGGATCGACCGACAATAACAAAGCGATGTTTTCCGCCTCTACACTCAGCATTTATCCTCGTCCCCCCCAGTCAAACACCACCTTCATTAGCAGGTGTATTGCACTCACCTGAGTCGATTAACCGTGAAATTCTTGGACGAACGAACCACTTTGGAAGAACGAATCATATAATTTTGGCTTATAATCTCACGAGAACGAACTCAATTTCTTCTGAGCATTACACCGGCAGAAAGCACATAAATTATATATGATCTGTGAAACAATATTACTGAAAACGCAATTCGAAGAAAATGAAAAAGTTCTCGCCTCAACATCGGCAAAAACCACGAATAATTTGATCGTATTCCCTCAGAAATCAATCACCAATATCAGTTGCTTCAACAATCCATCAGAAATTGATAAGCACAAGCATAACATGAATATTTTTATTCGTCTATATCACCGAACAGATCGCACTGAACGGAAGAGATTTCTCGGGATAGAGCCGCGCAGTCGAATCGAAGTTCTATGATGCCTTTAGGGCTAACGTGATTTGAATCTCGCGCACCACATCACCGTCACTTAATGGTTACTACTATTTTCACTAGCGAAAACAATGAGACCACAAAATACAAATACACAAGCCTTACATATTCTAACAAAGTATAATTTAAGTGTCCCCTAAAATGGCACAGTTACGAAGCAGACGACCGCCCCTTCCTCCAACCTTTTGTTTCCAAAGTTTTCTTCATTCCTCTTTGAATTTTGAGATTTGGAGATTCAAGACAACCTGCATACTGAATTTCTGGCAACCGACATTTTCTACGTCAACATCTGCCCTCAACAAGACGCACAAAAATTTTATTCACGCTTTCTACGCATATCAGTTCACATCCGTCTTTTTCGAAAGAGAAAAACCGTATAGCCGGCCCATGATTGCTTGAAAGAAACTTGAAAGTAGAACTTCGAAAACGAAGAAATTTCCCGACAGTATCATTCTAAAAATTCTCAAAGGAAAAAAGTTAGAAAGTAAAGCATCCTGGGCAATAAGATGCAAAACTGCGGTTAACGTTTATCGAAACTCGTTGAAAGTGGAATTCTTCCGCTTCAGCTTTACCTTCGCATCTCTCAGAAATGTCCTAAAACCTTTGGGGCTTTCATTATTTAGAAATACGATACTTGTCGCACTCAATCCACAAGTAAAACGCCAACTAGTAAAACAAGAAGTAACTGCATCTGAAGAGGAGGTTCACTTTTATAGTCTCGACATTATAAGCCGAAACGGCAAACCAGCAACAGACTAGGTTACATAATGTCGCGTTACGTCCGTCAGAACGAAAAATCCAGCCAACTGCAAGCTATTATAGACCCATTTTTTCCACCACTGCTGCTAGCATCGCCGCTCCTTTCGCACTACCTTCATCGGCAGGGACCAATTGCCACTGCAATAGCAACACTTTAAATTATTTTGCATCGATCTGAGAAGTTGGATGCAGAGCAGCAAGCTTGGAAATCGCAATTCCGATGCAGAAAACACCGTCATCTCTTTCGCTTTTCGATGTTGTGCAGTTTCAGCTGCACTTCACTTTGCATCGTTATTTTCGTAGTGCAGTTGTTATCACACTAATATATGAATGCATTAGCAGCGAGAGTTTCTAAAAGATGCTTGATGAAACATGAGACATTCAAGCAATTCATCAATCATACCACGGTCAACGCTTTCCACCAACATGTCGGCAAGCAAATCGTGGTAGCATACATAGACACAAGTTAAGGGTTTCCTGGTGGAAACGCGCTGAACAAAAAAAAACTTTTGGAAATTTGCACACGCTTCTCGAAGTGATCCCTCTAGGAGCAACAATTTGCGCTCGGATGTTAAGGACACATTGACAATGGTATATCTGACAACATTAAACTACGATGAATGATTACGCTGTATGCTTTAGAAAGAAGTGGGAAAGATGACCGGTTTTTCACGCAATATTCAAACATTAGCAATTATCTACTAACGCGATTAAAGTTTCACCCTGAAATGTTATTTAGAACAAGCAGAGGTGATTCCGAAGGTCTTTCAGCTCCTCTCGGGTTACATAAATGCTTGGAAACTAATCAAGAGACAAAGAGATTAAAACGACAAATAAGATTTAAATGTGAAAGAAGAAAAATGACAAACCTTTACATCAGGTGGTGCCAGAGCTTTCAACTTTTCTTCAAGCAAGACGTGATACGTGGGATGGAACTGAATCAAGGCACCTCCGACACCAATCTTTATCTCTTTTTGGCCCATATGACGGAGTAGTGCTGATACAGCTGCAAGAAAAACAATAAAGTAAGAGAGTGAATCATTTTTACAATGACAGAAACAGCTTTTCGACGACCGCAATAATACATCGTTAATTTCAGTTCACTTCAACTCCGTCAGCTGGCAGACTTGAGCATTCTTTGAAGGGCGGTGAGGACTCGAAATGAAACACAATGCATTACTTTTCACGAGGAAATATAATCGAAGACGCCACTCTTCAAGTCTCCCAGCAACGCGTGTGACATATGGGTCGAGGCAGCAGATACACCGTACAGGTGATACAGGCACGCAAACTTTGAAAATGATTAACAAGTACCACCTTCAAGTGCTCTGCTCCATTAGATGAGGGATCTACAATTGAGTGTAACAGAATAAAGGAGGTTAAGGACTGGAGAGGAAGATATGTGATAATTTCTAGGTTTTGCAGATATTTAACCGAGAAAATTTAACAGCGATATGTTACAATGCATCACAGACCATCAAAGTTGGGAATATGACTTCGATAAGCCTGCTCACAACAAGATGCTGGAATTATATCGAGAAGTAGCTATTCCATGTAGCGTAGAATGGTTCTATGCAATAGACATTACAGCCATCGAACAATATTAAGGAAACGAGCACGAAGTGAGGCTGGGGCTAATGTGGCAACCTGACTGCATGCAGAAGGTTAAAACTGCCGATTAAAACGAAATCTTTCATGCTCTCAGCTACGATTAAAGGCAAGAAGTGAGTACAATACATTCTAAGACTGCTTAACCAAATACAGAAAATCTTCAGAAAGTCGAAAACCTCTGCAACTGCAATGATAAATAAATCATAACTCCGCTGCACTACCTGCTGCGACTATAGACGCTGATCGTTTCGACACAGCAAGACACACTTCACGCATAATCTCGTAGTCGTTAGTACAATGACTGGGAACATCCATTTCGTCACAGATTCGTCGACACACTTTGAAACTGTCCTCATCCTCGCTGAAATATTCCTATCAATAACTGCACAAGCTCTGCCGGAATGTTTCCTTCGGTCATGGAAACAAAATGTATGTGCCACAATGTCATGGACACCGCACCATTTAATCTAGAATTATATTAAGGTTATGATGCGATAGAATCAAAAGATGAAAAGCACTTTCAAATCGTATTAACCAATCAAGGAATATGCGAAACGGCTAAACTTTGCGAATAAAATCTGAAGAGGCGTGTAAATTAATTGTTCTCTTCAGTAGCCTCAATAACTGCTGGTTTCTTTCTAGTTATCCACATCATACAGATATCATTTTGGGTGGAATTAAGATGAAACGAGAAATTGACGGAAGGTGATTCTCAAGCATTCCAATTCCTCTACAATGGAATCATAAAAGACCACTAACAGAAAACCATCGAATGCATGGGCGCATCATCAGTAACAACAATTCTGCTGAGAAATTAACATCGTGGTACCCGGCACGATGCAACGACGTTGTTAACATAGAACTGTGAAAAAGAAATTTATGAATCACCATTCCGGAGGGGAACTGCAGATGAAATAAAACACCACTAACGCAAGGATTTCAGAGATGAATTTAGTTGGGAATGAGTCGACCTCATCGAGCTTTTCACACGGCTTTCCACTGAACAGAAACCCATCGAGAACAAGTTGAGCCAGTATACGACGAACCAAATCACCCAAATACAGCGCACCAGTCAGCTTGTCTATCCTTGAACAATTACTGTGCACTTCACGACATCCGATTACCGCCACCATTAAAATCATCATATTCAATGTTCACAATGCGCCATCATGTTCATGTCCATAATGACGTAGCGGAATGCAAAGCGGATGAAACGTTTGGAAAGACAGTGAGCTGAGAAAGCAATGAGGTCAGCACAACCACGCTTTCTGTAATTCCATTGGCTAAATCAATCTACTACATTAGATTTCAAGAAAAATATCAACCTAAGTGTTTCATGTGCAACTGCAATGGTACAAATTCTAGTTCACTGTTATTGAACCGTCATAAGAATAAATGTGCATATTCGAATACTCATCTTGAAGCAACACTCGATCATTCGAAAGATAAGAACCTAAGTAATCAAATAGGAACTTATTCCACAACGATTAAATGATTACGGCTCATTAGCTGCGTTCGCAATTTGTGTCTAAAACCGTCAAATCTCCACAATGAATAAGAGTGCAAAAAAATCAGCAGTTAACTCTCCTAAACCCCTAGCTTATCAAACGACGGCCAACTGCACCTAACTGAGCTCAAAAAGTGTTTTGTTTAGTGAGTTACACGTAAGCAGCTGAAACAAGACGAAATGTTAAGTGATAGTTAATGGAGAAATATAGGATAAGGTGCGAGTGAAGTAATACTTTGAAATCATTAGTTATAAATTTGAAGTATACTATGCCGCCATACTTATATAAATCTTGCACTGCCATGCTCGGAAAAACTTTCAAATTTTGCATCATTTGGAACGGAAAGCGTGATGAGGATAAACGATCCTTTCCAAAACTGTTTAACCTGCGACGACAGATTTCTCACCAGTCAATGAAGGTTATGCTTCCTTTCGAAGGAAATTTTAGCACAATTAGCGTGCACTTTTTGGATTCGGGGAGTTGAAGTTGAGATGTCTCATGAAGAGCGCAACTCTGTGTGCAAATGTTCAAATCTGCGTTCTCCTTTCCCTCATCTGAAGATTTAAAAAAGGCGTTTATCTTCCTCCAAATTGTGTAAAAATAAACGTACATTTGCTTCCCTTTATGCACTGATGCGTCGTCGATCTCGTGATCGAACTGCGTTAGAATATGCGACAGTTTCCCCTGCAAGGAAAGGCAGTTAGCAAAACGACGTAGTAAAGATCAGTATTAAATTGCTGATCGAACGAATTCCAAGCAGCATTCATCACAGATGCATAAAAACCCCATAAATCGTCACCAGTACTGTCGTCGAGTCATATTCTTAAATTGCGGGCTTTGATCAATTGCGAGCCCTTTCGTCGCTGACAGTATCATTCGGCCAACAATTTAGTGGCCATAAGACGTTAAATAACATTCACTTCATCATGCTGTTTCACCTATTTCACGGAAAACATCCTTTACGACTAGATAACGGTAGCTGTTGTTCACAGTCGACATATCACTTTAAAAAATAGCTCATCCACTGCACTCCTATGCGGACAAGACGTGGTGCATATCATGTGCAATGCAAAGATAACTTCCATCCTCGACAAAAGTTCGAACAGCTGTGCCTTCGTGCGGATACCTAAAGCCTCAAGCGGAATGAGTTATCATGGAGGATGAAGAGTTAAAAAACATATTCCATCCAATATTTCGTTTCGTTTCTCGATAGAGCAATTGCCCCAATGAAGAAAACGACTATTTCTGAGCCTAAAACATCGTTCACGACCCATAAGCGTATTTAATCATAGTCATCGATTATACCTCAAATTATGCAATAAGCATCCCTTAGTTGCACTACCTACTTGCCTTTACTGAGAACCGGTGCCAAGAAACCTTTTAAAGGAAAGTGAATGCTTTCTTTCAAAATGGAACCAATGATAGCTTAAAAAACTTCAGGGGTGACAAAGTTTGTTCGGAGGCGTGCAGCCCACACTGACTTTAGAAAACCTGATTCGATGCTTCTTTCCTATTCAATCGAACTGCATTGCCACTGTGTGGTCGTGAAGTGGCCCTGATGTTAAACAAGTTCAAAGAAGACTAGTGCCATCTCCCGAGTACTGGACATGAATCAATTACTATAGGAAATTATTACTGTATTCCCATACGATCCAAACAGTAGCCTCCAAAAACCTTCAGTAAGAGAATATCCATCTACATCATGACAATCGTAGTACTCGTTGTCAGGCGCCTGTTGAAAAAGTGAGAATTTACTAATGAGGTCAAGCGATCATTTCAGGTATTGTGTGAGCGATTTGGAAATTTTGACCTCGCGGCAAACACTCCACCTTTTTGATAAGTCCTTCGGTCTTTAAAAAAGCTTTTATTTCTTGTGCTAATGACGACTGACAATGACTCCCTGTCACTGTAGTTATTTCAAGAAATTTAAAGCCTTCTTTTTCAGCCTCGAGAACATACCGTCCACAGCTTAAATTTAAAATCTCTTGTCTGATAGAATAAATAACATGATCCGACTTCAGAATGCTAAAACTACAGTCCACTTTCCCTTTCCAATGTGTTTCTTGACCTGCATCTTCTATCACAATGCTGAAACCTAATTCGCTCACCGACCTATCGGGAGTTAAAGAGGAGAAGAGGTCGGCTGTGAAACATCAAAATCAATTCATATTCGATTATGGGATTCCGCATTAACTCCCCACCCCAATTCCCATCTTTACAAAAGTCGTCTTCTGTGCCACCATTTCATGTTTCTAGCAGGGAATGTTTTAAGCGATCCCTTAGTGCACCCTGGACGACATTTGACCCACGATGTTTATACGTTATAAAATGTAATTTAACGCCTGCTTGATTCAATTACTACGACAAATTTTGCATCGAAAAACGGCTCATTTGTGATTCGCTTAATATTGACACCATCTACAAAGCATCTGCTAGCACTTCAGTTTTATTATCTACGTGGTGAATGAACTACTTTCAGTTTATCTATTATTCGTTTTCTACTTCCTCTCCAACCCACTCCTCAATCAAGTGAATGAAGTATGAGGCTCAATTCTTCTCAGATAAACGAAACATCGACAATCGGTTGAATTATTTCCCGCGATATTCCCCTAAATACCGATTTTACAAGCCTTCATTCGCATCATTCATTAACTCTGCTCCATCACGTGCCTTTCGCAACCTCTTCAGTAAAGATGATTAGAATTTTCAGCAGCTTCTCATAGTCGAAATCATTCTCAAAATTGTTCAAGAGTTTATCACGCTGCCGGTTTTATAGACGTTTGCTATCTAACCTGCAACAGTGCACTACCGCTAGGCCGTGTCTGCACGAACATCTATGTCCGAGAACTTCAATTCATGGACCAATGGAAATAAAGTTACAAACAATAACTTTAAAGGGCGCGCAATTTGCGGACATTTTAGATCGAGCACATTTCCACGCCACATTGATCAGCTCCAAGCGAGAATCTTTTAGAGTCATATGGAAGGCGAAATTATCTGCGTCGCTCGAATGAGAACTTCAAACTGTACGAGTTGGAAACATTAGGCTGCTATTCAACAAATTTGCCTGCTTGCACCTCGTGAAATTGATCCCTTAGATAACCGTAATACAAAGGCGCATACTGTGCCGAATTCTTTGCAGCATTTCTTTATTTGCATTCCTCATCGCCTCTGCGCCTCATCTGTTTTTTACCGCAGTAAGTGTTGGCAAGTGGTCAAGGAAGTCAATCCTCTAGCTGCTCTTTGCTGCGCGAATGGCGGACGATGAGAGAGCATTAAAAGCAACAGTAATCAATGGATGCTAAGTGCTGAATACTGCGACAATTTAATGCACCATCTCGTGCTCAATTTCAAGAAAGTCCCGCAATCTCCTTGTCGATAAAGAACCCAACACTACACGCACACCACTTGAGTGCTGCACTGCAGCCACGGATTAAAAGTAGCTACCACATTCACCACAACTAATGAAATGAACACGTGGAAGGATGAAGACGCCATCCATGGAGTTTTGGTTGTGGCACTAGGTACCTTGTGGAGTTACCGGAAAACTGTAAAATAACCTACGCATCTGCTGTACCATGAGGGTCAAAACTACAGTTTATTATGGGCAACCTGCGTCTGACAACCAACATATATCAGCGGCAAGACGACCAACCCAAACTGCAGTTAGCTAAAGCCATTCTGTCGAATGGGACTACAGCGCTACTCGATTAGCACGTAAACATCAACCAATCGATCAAGTTCGTTCTTTAAACATGGAGACGAAGTTTTCTGGACGCTTTCTTTTTCTTCCAGAAAGTTTAACCCTAGTTTTTGCGGAAAATGGAACACGATTTCTTTGCCGATAATAAATGTTTTCTTCTGGCGACAGATCTTGAAAGCCCATTCCTCTAACCTTTCCTCCTACTCCTACAACATGATCGTTGAACACGTTGAGTGATCTAACAGCCTAAGGCACAAAGCGTCTATCCTGTGTGGAAACACAGTTTGCCCTTAGATTCACAACTGTTCTCTCAGCAAGAACAAGGCATTTAGCCATTAAATATCATCGAAACAAGTGCTTCTTTGCACTCCTTGGTCATTCATATCTGAAACAAAGACATACGCGTTTTTGCTGTTTCATCACTGCAGCGCAACGTCAGCGCGGTTTGCTTTGCACGTTGCTCCGAGTGCTGGATGCGTTTCATGTCACTTGCACACGCGCGATTGTTGATTTTCATTTAAATACCCCCAACCCCGCAACGGAGTTGCCAAAAACATAACTCGCCACTTGCATTTTCAGAACCACAATGTTCTCCTCTTTTCCGCTTATTCCCTCCACATTCTATGCACTCACTGATTTCATCCAGACCTTTCTGGAAATCACTTCACAAAACTAAACATCCGCAGCATTCTTGCTTACGGGTAATGGCTTTGTGTATTTCACATACAATAAAGAATGGCAATCGTTGAGCACCTCTGCCCACATTATTACATCGATTCACGTTCTTCTAACATCGCTTATCATTAATACATAAAACAACGCAACAATCACCTTGGAGTTTCTAAACCCTCGCCAGAAGGCTTATACGTGGTGCGCACTTCGAGGTTTCGATACATACAGATTTTCTGCTCATTTCTTCTCCGTAGTTAGTAAATGTCTTCGTCTCAGTCTCACCTCACTTCCCTCAACTCGAGAATGTTCTCAGCCTTTCTTAGAAACGCTTCGCTCACCCAAACCCGCATTTTAACCGACTAAAAGATCATCGAGTCCAATTTCTGCTATAGTAGAAAATGAACTCTTCGTTGCAGTATAATGTGCCAGTCATATATAAGACAAATGAAAAGCTGTTAATTCACTGCTCTCCCAAACTGCCCTGTGCGAGTCCATTTGCCATTGCCTCAGTAGAGGGGCAGATAAAAATAAATCAGTCCGTGAAAATGTCACACGCGTCTCAAACTGTCCATGTCAACTATTCAAATGCACTGTTTCAGATCGCAGTGTTATCCGAAGAGGAAATATGCACTCTGCACACAGAAGATATCGACTAGTGGCAGATAAATTCATATGAATCCGTATTTTCAGGAGAAAATAAACGACCTGAAATTAAGATTTGCGTGCAGATCACGCCTAATGATATACAGGACCAGCAAGAACCCAGCCTGATTTGATGATAGGACCATTTGTATTAGGTGCCAGAAGTCAGTGCGGTATGTATTAGAACTGCAGCAAATAAGTGGAACTGGCAACAGGCGCCTCTCCCCTCCCCTCCCCTTCGCCCCACCTATCTTCCTTTG
Source organism: Parascaris univalens (assembly GCA_037576465.1). NCBI lineage: Eukaryota > Metazoa > Nematoda > Chromadorea > Rhabditida > Ascarididae > Parascaris > Parascaris univalens. Next base: position 40,688,141 of record CM075173.1, on the reverse strand, counting down.
TCGAATTTGCGAGAGATAGGAGGTGCTGCAACTTTCCATCAAGGCCTATTTTCATTGACGTACCACGTAACACAATGCTACTGCAGTTTGCTAAAACTATGCGACCCTTGCCACCCTTCTTGATGAATTCCAAGAACGGGGAAATTTGCCCAAAAAATATATCCAGTTGGTATGCGAAAAACTGACGCAATCTTGTGTTTATATCTTGAAGTATTGTGCAATTTCATTACACAAAAAGAAAATGCGAGTTTATTCGTCTCAGCTGAATCGGTCATTAAAAAATGAAATGGTTTATGACTGGCTTCTCTGACCACCAACAACTCCTATTTCACAGTCCCCCAAGGTAAATGGCGCATATGGTCCCTCAGTGGATAAAGCAGACTGCAGCAACGTGCGTGTGCGCCGAAGAGATCAACGCAGCGGAGTTAGCTAGCCAGACGGCTGGCAACTAGATGTGGCATCCACAACCACGTGTCTTGGCGCGTGCGCCATTACGCAAAATGTGTCTCGACCAGCTGCTTCATCCCGTCATAGCGCCGCATTTTTCTCGGCTTCAAACGAGTACATACATTCACGTTTCTCTGACATTCTTTCTTCGCCAGGCTCTCTCATTTTACTTCATACACTCGAAGCTCACAGCTTTCGGTAGAGGATAATTTAAATGCCTGCAACTAAGCTAGGAGTCGGAGATGTTCTCCTTCTACTCTATTCCCTGCTAACCGTCGTAAGCGACTCATCCAAATATAGCATTCTCGAAATAATTGGAAATGAAGTTTATATAGTACCGCAAGCATGTTAACACGGATGCTGTGCCCACTTTCTGTTTATTGTTGTCCTACTAAAGAGAACGCTGTTTAGCAGTTCCCGAAGGCTCAATTAAATTAACAGATAAAGTTAAGCTTGAATAAGTGGGTGAGTCTGGGCTCAACTTTTCTTGCATCCACTCCAGTAAATTCCACTAACAGTTTTTGGTTCACTCCGTCACATTTCCAACAATACAGATGAAGAGGAAAGCAAATTGAAGAAGAATAAAAAGGATGCACACTATTGCAAGGAAAGAGCGGTACCTTAGCAAAAAGTTTCATTAATTCTTCCGCTTTATTTAAAAAGGATATATGCCACTGCCAAAAGTAAGGCTAACGTCACTCAACAAAACGACATTACATTCGCCCTCTTTACTTTTATGCCCGTATGGGCCAAAATGTGAGCCCAATGGCACATACTGATTATGGATAACGAAAAAGTTTACAATCGGCTATAAAATTTCTCGTAATCGTTTGAATCTCGCACATTCCCCAAATAGGCTGTCAAACATTCTTCTGCCTCTTCCCCCTCTTCCAGACTCTGTCGGTCCAACCTTTCGCCTCAATATTTAGATAAAAAAGGTCAAGCCTCTCTCACAGTAAGCCTCTCTTCATTGCCGCGTACACGCCTACACAAAGTTGCTTCATTTGGGACGTTCATGGAATCGATGAATTGATGAGCCCGGATCTCCTCTCGCAACACCCATCAACCCGTCCAAATACACTAAGTAGCGTCGAATTAAGTAGCTTTTAAGCATCTTTTTACTGCATGCTGCGCCATTATGAGAGCAAAATTCTTTTTTACAAAACCGAATAAGATGATATGACTGTCATCCTAATGAGAGCAGACAGAACGATAAGATTAGAATTTCGAGAGCAGTCTTTCCGCCAACAAAAGTCCACCACTGAATACACCAACATGCTTCTTCGTTGGGAGCTCTTGCCACCAAGTGAACAGAAAAAGTTATCGAAGCAAAGAAACTCACATGAGAACCGAATTCTTCCCATTCGGTAACCACCACCATCTTCTCGTGTTTATAATTACGGGCAGCCGCATTGAACTTCTTGACCTTTGCTGTATCCTCCAAATATGAGGAGTTACACCTGAAAATTGAAGCTAAACGCTTGCAAAACAACGAGTACTGGCTACACACAGCTCTCCGCTGTGTACGACGGCTTGCTCAGTCGTTAGTCTTATACAGCATGGAGTAATTACTCATCTCTCTCAGTTATCGTAAAATGGAAAAGGAAGTTTTATATGATGGTGGCCTTCAAATGAACTACTGTAACTCTAAATGAAACATGCATCGGGAAAATTTTTTTAAAGTACTGATGAACATACACATATCCTCAAAGACTAGACTTATTCCATTTCAGAACAACCCCCTTAGCGCACATTTCCCGGAAATGCATACTTCATCACTTGCTTTAGAACTTCTATTTGCAAGAATCAAGAATCCACATCTTCACTGCCGAATTATTCTGTAATATGGGATTCCACAGTCTTCATGAAATAATGCTGGCATTTAAAAAAACAGCATCCACTGATACTAATTAAGGGAACCTCGTGATCAGTGAAAAATGTTCTGAGTCCTCCACTGTTACCTTACACGCTTTCAGTAACTGCAGCTCTCTCTTCCTTCAGATACTTAATCTTGGGCTCCACTCCATAGAATAGGCGCATGCTTGAAGTAAACATCCCGAGCACTAACCCATAGCCAATAACGACACCCATTGTACACGTTGTGCCATATTTAAATGCGGCTGCAGCAAGTTGGCCAACTGTATCGTTCATAATCGCCTTCACTTTGGCATTTGTCAACTGAAAATTGAAGACTGAAATGATTCAACCGATCACCGGCCTCTTCACACTCACTCCATAAAGGAGCGATTAAGAGCACAGGCACAGAAAGTGGTCAGGTCCGCGCGCTTATGATGATAAAATATATTCGCGACAAAATATACTCCTGCTCCGTCACAGCAACCCGTAGGCCCATCTACAATAGTTCCCCCGAAAGTAGTGACAAATGATTTCAGGTTAGAACGCTGTTGGTTCTTAAAACATGTTTTTATACGGATAAAGTGAGCGGTGAGATATCTGCATCAGAAGTGATCTCATATCCATTAAAAATGAACAGAAAAAGCAAAAATAAGAACAGCTGAGGAGGAAGGTTAGCATCCCACAGACTTACAACTGAACCCTTTATGTAACCTAACAGCACCCATCATTCGAGCTTTCTACTCGTCAAGAGCAAAACATTCAACAAAAAACATTTTAAACGTGGAGCGAAGAAAACAACGCTCATTACCAACAGAATATGAAGCAAATATCATATTCGTCTCGACAGCTTTATTTTGCCTTCAACACCCGACAGCGGATCGTACATCAACAAGAATCTGTTGCCTCTTTCTACGCGACAAGTTTAGTCTACAATTGCACGCTTACTAAGCAATGGTCGGGAACGATGTTCGCCGCATTTGGCTGCAACTTAAACTGATCTAGAAATGGACTGTCGCCAGAATTCCACTTCTTAAACTAGATCACTCCGCTAACCACTTCTTTTCCGCAACCATGCTTCCTTTTCATGAAACCGTTTTTATCATGCTTTGTCTTTCAGGCATGGATCTGTCTGCTGCTTGCTATCATAAAGGGCAATCAGTTCACTTCCGACAAGCAGCTTAGGACTGCATACTAGTTACTCCATAAATGCAGACAGCTAAAAGAGGTACCATTAATGAGGAGCAATGGAAGTAATAGCAACGCCAGCTGGCCATAAAGCATGGGGAAATAATTCATGAGTGTAAAAAGCTACGGTACCATGTTGAGGTCAAGAGCTTCTTCGAGTAGTCGCACAACATCTTTCTGAAGACAATCCTGAATATCGAAGCCCTTTGTCCACCACAACAGACGAGCAGAACGAATGGATGTTAGCTCACATGGATACGAGAAAACGAAACCGATCGGAAGGTTGGCCTCGAGTAAGTCGACCTCCTTCAGGAATTTCATCAGACAATTTGCGATGAAAGTGAACAACTGAAACACTACGAAGTAATTACAGATACAGATTATGCAAACTGTGTTAATTTTATTCGATGAAAATAATAAAACATTGACGAAAACAAGTCGGTAAGGAGGCATAAACTCTGTAGGACCCAGAAGAAATATAAGCTTGAAGACGGATGTAAATTCGTCTCTCCCTTTGGCCTACTAGAAACATGCTGTGCGAGAATGGAGAAAAGTCCCGATCTGTTCCTCGTGAAGGAGCTATGATTTGAGGCGGTTTCTTTGCTGAAGATCTCAGCGTTCACATCCTATAGTAGTAACGGATACTAGTGCGGACCGACAGCACTTTAGATTACCTTCCCGAGGAACGCCATAAGAAGACAAATGCTCATGGCAGCTGATGAAAGATCTTCACAGGAATAGCAGATTGAAAGCGTCGACAGCTGACAATGAAATTATTCAACACAGTAGGGATTTCGTAGAAGCATGCATTCTGGGAGTGGCCGGCAACAGACCCTGCGGGCTGAACAATCGAATGAAATGTTAATCTTGAGATGGCAACCAATTTGGCATGTTTCTTACTTGCATTCCAGAAGAGGAACCTTTTCTACAATGACTCAGCATCACTGTTCAACTGCAGCCATTTATATCAACATCATAAACGGAACACCTAAACTCGCAACATGCTAATAACGACGACATCAACAGAGACGTTCGACAACCAAAGGCAACGACCACATAGGAAGCATTAAGTGACGACAAGATTCCTTTCATTTTTGGTGATAAATAAAACAAAGGCAGATAAAGAAATTCACAGGAGGCAGGCATGCAAATTTCTTATAATATGGGTAGATATCATTTCACTGAAGTCTGACAAATAAGTCAAAAGCCCTCCACTTTTGCGCTTACCAACAGAACTAAAAAAGATTGCATCTCACTAAGAAGCAGATCCGTATTCAGCTGAGTTGGATTCAGTAATTTCCTGTATTTCATGTATACGTAACTATGAAGTCTACTCGTTCCGGCGACCTTAAAACCAGATGAATAGTGGGAGCAACAGTCCTCCTCTCGACCCTTGTAACCTTCTCACAAAGTGATGCTGCACCATCTTCGAAGACAAGTTTTTATCGCCGCACTGGATAGCCTCCTCACTTTACCAATCTCTCACTGAATTGGCGAATGTGAAAGATAACAATGTTCGATAACAAGTCCCTTCGCTTGGGGTAGTTTCGGTTTCCGTTTACTTTCTCAAAGTTGGCAATGGACGCAAACGATGCAGATCACTTCACATTTCCAATACCATAGCATCAGAGAGAAGAACAAAGAATAGAGTGTTTTAACAACATTCTAGGTGGATAAAACTTTAAAGTTGGTTAACACAATCTGCTGACATCCACCACTCATAGAAATTATAATTTTTTGGGTGGAAAGAAACCCGAAAGAACGAAAAAGAAGGAAAAATGTTCACCTGATCGCCGGTGCCTTTCATAACGGCAGCGGGTACAATGAAATTATGATTAATCTGCTCCGGCTCCTGTGCGACTCCTTTCAAGGTCAACAACATAATACGCAGATTCTTGCCACTTAAATCAATCGCTATATACTTCCCCGTTTCTGAAAGATGCCATTAATCGTCACATATACATGATGACAAATGCACGGTTCATCGTTCACAAGGATACTCTAAACAACAGTCAAAACTTCTGAATATGAGCTAACGGTATATTGTTCACTAATATGCCTCAAATATTCTCCAAATCCTTCAAACATAAGCCAAAATGACGGTAACACCTATCAGCGTCACTTGTGTTGGCTAATTCCAAAAGTGCTAGAGCACAACATATGCGAGCACTAAGTTTCTCAACACAACATATTAAGGAAAGGAATCTCAAGCGATCAACATTCTTGCATTATGCAAGATCTATAAAAAACACGATCATCGAGCAAAATACGATCGACCTAGGAGTGAAATCAAATCCTCGAACGGCAGGTCCCTGTCCGAGCTTGAAAACACTGCAGGCAGAATCAAAAAAGACTGACCCAACACTCTGAGCGCATTCTGATGCTATGTAATCTTGAGTGCTAAGATTCCATGAAAAATCCTAACTACTTACGGCCAACCTCCCCCTCCAACGTTTCTTGAATATTTTGCTTTTGGACTAGAACAGTGTGCATCCGCGCTGCTCGCCAGTAAAGTTGAGATATTGCACCTGTAACTACCTTTTGAGGGGTGATTGGTAGATACACTTCGCATAGCACAAAATTTACTGAACTAGAGATGATCATTCTCCTCAGGACCTAATATGCTTGGAATAAACAATTCAGAAATAAGCAGCCTTAGCGAATCTCCTCTTCCAGCACGAAAATCTCCGCTCAGCACAAGGTCGTGCACTTAAAGTAATACGAATTGTTATATTTCATTTATCTGTGAGCGAACACGGAGTTCAGTCAACAGTGCTCCATCTGTAAAGGGAACGTGGACAATGGACGCCTCCAATTGGATGAATGGAATTCACCTGTAAATCTCCACTCCTTAAAAGCTCATTTAATGGAAAATGCGCAACAGGCACTATTGAAAATTCAGCTGTGCTGCAGTAAAGCCACTGGAAAACATTAAAATTTCAAAATCTATTAGAGTTAGTTGGGTCATCAAAAAGAAACTAAAACAAAAGCGACAAATGTTATTGCCTATGTAGAGCGCATAAGCACAACAAATCAGTTCCCAAGAACCACTTAAACATCTCATCGATAAGCAGTCAAGTGTGCGAATCGGATCGACTCACACAAAATAAAACGTACCGCTGCCGTCTGGAAGTGCCGGCACAAAAGAGGGAAGCATTGCAATTGTCGCATCTGGAGTGCCTTTCTCGAGCCCTAGCTCTAGTTCGCATTCGATATCCTCACTAATCTTCCGTAAGACATCATCCTGAAACCACAGCGCGATGCAATGAATGAAAAGAAGATTCAAATAAATAACATTAAATGCATTTAGGATATTGAACAATTAAGACATCAAAATGCTTTAAAAGAAATAAACAATGAAAGAAAAGATAATGAAGCTATTTTCCATATCACGCATTCCGACTACGAGAATCGATCTTTGACTGCCTCGTTTTCCCTTAATTCCATTCACCACCCTTAAAAACTGCAATTTTGACTGGATAAAGCATTGAAAATCCCGCAAATATAAATTTTTTAAACAACGCATTATAACCATTATAACCACTTCAATATCAACAAGAGAACACACTGTTTTCCGGAATATAGCCTCGCACATTCACTATGCACTAACTTTTTATATGGGTTGCAATCTCATATTTTAACTCTTAAAATGTATCTGTGTGCTTCTTGAGGTTTAATGGACTTCAACATAACGACAAACCTCGAGACTGAATAACTTCAAGATGTTCTGCACCTCCTCCGGCCAAGTCATCGTTCGATCGGATGCTCTGCAGAAAACGATAAAGCCTTGTTATGAAACGGTGACTGCTGCACTATGTGACGTCAATCAGGATATGGTTATTCTTATTGAAGACGACGTCGTGTAATGAAAAAGCCTTTCTGCAAAATGGATGACTTCGAAGATGACTGAAAAATTGAAGTCAATACATCGGTACGATGTTTATACGTTCCATGCGACAGCGTCGAAAAAATGAGCGAAAGCAGAAGAATGCAGATGAATGAATTCGACAAAAAAGTGAAGAACTGTACGTCTTTCCCTCACAGGTCCACTGAAATGAAACGAAACATACACGAGCAAAGCAACTATTCGAGCAACAGTGGCACTAGCCCACACTGGGAGAACGACCTCGTGGGCCGAGCACAGACAAGTAATCAATAGCGCACAGCCAGATGGGGCACGTCTCAAAGAGCAACCAATGGTTTACAACTCGGCCCAACACACCACACAGGTTGACATTCACTCCGCATGGTCACTTCATGTAACGACCTACTCAGAAATACTGCAGAATTCATAAGGCATATCTAGCTACGTTCTAGCGAAGCAAAAGAAGGATTCACTAAAATGCCAAGGGATCTCGCTGTGTGCAAAAAGCAATCGTCCAATAACAAAGCTACCAAACGACTGCGAGTGTGGTGTTGAGTGGTTATGTTGCTGCACCTCTCAATCGCCGTTTGCAGTCGAACAACAATAAAAGTCACGGAGCTGGCATTCCACTCTGTGATACGTCTCACATTGCAATTCGCTTTGCGCAAAAATCGCAATGCTTTTGCTTTTTTGCAATCGCTTCATATTGGGAAAAATTCCACTTCGTTGCCTGAAATTCTATCGTCAGATGGGGTCAGCCGTTTTTTGCTACAACAAAATCCACCTTAAAAAGTTCCCATCTTCCTTAAAAGATCCCGAGTTATCCAGTGAGAGTGCTCAACCTGCACGAGAAACCGCACTACTTGAATGGGCACAGATCCAATTACAAGGAAGGGGGCACAGTTGCAGAAAATGATCTGCACTCATTAACTGAGAATAGAACTAATGAATAGATCCATTACGTGGAAGATTTCATCTCATTTCTTGTAACAGAACGCGCAGACTTTTTACGTATGCAAAGCCAGACAAAACAACTGTGGGGGAGAATGTTGCTGGGAATCGAACAAATAGACTTCAGCCAGCAGTGGAAGGCACTGTCGTAATCAAAGGATTTGTTTCGCCTTGCAGCCGTAAGTGAAGATAGTCAGACCTTCTATATGAACAAAAAGTTATGTAAACGTTGAAATGTGGTGAATCCATTTCCGTAGAATATGACCGGGAGTTCGGGTGAAAAAGCGAAAGGAAATGGCATCTAATGAATCCAGAATGAGGACACTGAGAGAGCATGAACGTGACAGCCGAGAAATGCCGAGAAAAAAGTTTGCTGATTTGATAAGAGTGGAACTTTATTGAATGTAAAAATCAACAATCAAAGTAAACTTCCGGCATACTTTTAATGAAAACATGAATTTAAGGAGAAAGAATTCATAGACTGAAAACCAGCAAAATAAAGCTCAACTTAGGCTTCTCTTCAATAAAAAGCACAAACCACCCCTCGCCCTAAGCCCACTGATAGTATAACTCTTCAGTTAAACAGGCCAAACGTTCGCTGCTGCTCAAGCAATGGTCCCACTCAACGTTCGGATTTCATCTGCATCCCTCGTTGCAAGGAAATATTTTCTCACCGATGATGATGAGGCAATTCAAACACAATCAATTCAAACAAACATACTATGAAAGGATAAGGAGAGCTGAAGGACAATGATGCGGCGATCCTGAATTTGAATGAAAAGTCTTCAACTGCTAAACCGTCTGAATTAAGTGCAGCATTCAGATAATACTCACAACGCGTGCATTTCACTTCCATCCCTTTTGCCCTTGGAATTTGGGCAAAATTGAATTAAACTCTTACGAAATCTCGATAAATCGAATTTCGTCGATCTGCACGCGAACTTATTATGATTAGGACTCTAAATGGTTGAAAAAGACAAAACTGCTGGAAGTACAAATTGGGGAGAGATGATATCGTACTTCTGGGATAACAAGCTAAATCAATATTCGGATCTGAGCAGAGAGCCTTCTAAAATTCGGTGACAAGCAATAAGCGAATGCCGCAATGTCACCTAATTCACAGAAAAAAAGCGACTGATCGAAGAAGCGGTGGCGAAAACGCTCAACAAAACGAAAAAAATTCTGTTCCTCGATGAAATGGAAACAAATATTTTTTATTTGTTGAGAATAAAGGCTTCTGTAGACAATCCCTTGAATGAGAGCACTTCCTATCCAGCACGCAACATTTCCCTCCTCTTGAAAGCTGCGGGTTCCGGGAAGACTTTCTTCGCAGCAGTCCTCCACCCACCAGCTGGCTGGCGGCAACGATATTCAGCAAATGCAACGGCGCACCAGACAAGTTTTGTAGTACCCAACAATTCCAACTTCAACACACCACAGCCATCTGTTACATGGACGACCAAAAAATGGCAAAACAATATCCAATACGTGTTCCGCCGCGGAATCAAACCACCATCAAACTTCAAACAAAGAAACCTTTTGGCTCACACCTGACTACTGTTAGATCATGTCTGGACTCCCTAAACGATCATCACGACAAAAATGAGCGAGCACCATTCGAAGAGAATGGAACAAGAGATGAGTGTCGTGCATATCCACCAAATTTTATTGACGCACATCTTAGCGATCCCCAGCTGACACCAGAAAACCACACTATCACTGAAGTGATCTGAGGAAGCAACTGCACGATGAGTACCTTCAGCTCATTATGCTAGTCGGCGGCCCGATATTCAAAACAGCACATCATGCAAGAGGATGGCTGCGGATATTCCCTACGAAAGAATCGTTTTAAATTGTTGAGGCAGAAATATCGCCGTGTGATTCCACTGCAACCTCAAGCGCTAAAAATTAATGCAGAAGTTGATCAGCGGAAGTAAAAGAAAAAAGGTGGCTAGGCTATGGTCATCTTCAGATGCAGATTACAATGACCAAGTTTGCTAAGGAGGCCACTGCGCTTTATAAAATGACGTCGGCATATAGATGGAGATATGCGCAGAAAGACATGCTTGCATACAAATGTGCCCTACAAGAAACCATTCTTGGAATTTTCGGGCTCTCCACACAGCAGTACATCTAGATAGATTCGATGGCGATTAAAGCAACATCGGGTGGCGCATGCTGCCCTCTCTACTGGCTGTAGGAGGAACTTTTTCGATTTTTTGCCCTGACGAAAGCGCATGGTGCAGCAGTTGCGAAAACCGCGCACAGATTCTTCGCGCGGATTGCCTTAAAATAAAGCAGGTGGCAAGTTATAATGGCTCGAGCACTGAAGCAGCATATGAGGCCGTGTATCATGCGCTCGAATTATGTGCACATAAATAGGGAACAATGAGCTCATAACAAAATGGGTTTCTTGGTTCCAACAATAGGGACTGAAAATGTTCTGCTGAAGATATCCGCGACATCGAAAAATTTCACTTGAAGATCTGAGCAAAATCTGCGCACAACTTTCAGCAGTATTCCGCTCTGCAACAGATAGAACTTGCAGGCATGTGAAGCTTAACCGCTCTGTGAGAGCTTATAAAGAAGTTGAGGTGACCACGCACTGCGTTATCGAACGCTTTTCCATGGAGCTCATTTGCCAATGCTGTTAACTGTGAAAAAGAACAGAATTCAGTTGCTGCCGGAAAACCTCTCGATACAATTCACTTTAGAAACCGTCCAGTTGTAGCGCCACATCCCTCTGCGCTTATTTCGACCTCTCTACTGACTGACTGCTGTAGATGATCGTGTTGCCAAAGAAGCTTCGTATAACGCGAGTGCGTATACTTTGCTAACGGCTTTTACTACTAGTTTGTTCTATCTTTGCCCTTCAAAGCCACTTTACAAATACTTTTAGAAACGTCATTGAAAGCATGCCAGCATTTGTTGGTGCTCCACATCCCTAGGTCTCTCTGTTAACCTCTTTACATCCTCAATTAGCTGACCACAGTATCTGATAATGAAGTTTGTCTGCTAAAGCCTAGTCATAGAAAGCGGATAAGGAAGGCCTAGACGTGAACACACGAAAGCAACCACAATTTTCCAATGTACCATTGGCAGATTCTTTGCGTTAGGGACGGTTGGATGAACTCCAAGGCGATTTTTGCTTCTAAGCACACATTTCTGTTTCAAGCACTTGTCGTGTCCGGTTGAAAAGCGAAACCTAGCCGCTCCGTGACATGCTTCTTACTATTCGGCTCATGATTTTATAGCATACAAAACTGGATGGCGAACGGTCGGAAAAACTGACGTATTTCAACAAAATCTGCCTGGTGCTACCAATGTGGTAAAGCGTTAAACGACGTTGCCCAGCTTCCGGTTATTTCACAGAGAAGAAGATGCAGCACGACAAAGCAAAACTACTGGTGAGCGACTGAGTGCTGAAAGTGGGAATGATACTGAAAGACTCTTCCTACATCGCGAAAGACCGGGCAAACTGCAGGAAACAGCAACACCTACATTTATGTCGGTTTACTTCCGCTCGATCGTCCACTGCTGCATAAATGCATCGTTCTTCCGCTGTTAACATGGCTGTATTGTTTACGATGGAGTTAGCTTCAGGAAGCGTATTCTTTGGGCAACGGGTGAGTTTGGCAGCAACTCAGCAACAACGGTGCTGCAGGCAGCTACCAACGAAATCCAGTATCGCAATTAATACCACCAATCTGCCGAGATTAGAAAAGCCAGAAGCTGTCGCGAATGCTCAGGTCCCTCTGACGTCACCTTTGAAATCGCCTATGTGCTCTAAGTACTGTTACAACTCGGCACAACCTCTCCTTCCTGGAGTACTATAAGAAGTGGAAATGGGAATTTCGCTTTCATAAACTGTCGGGGAGCAGTGAATCGCTTTGACTATTCGATCAGCGATTCTCTATCGAAGCAGATTTTCACCAAACTAGGACTATGGAAAATACTGCGGTGCCTGAGAGTGCAAAGTGTTTCGAGCTTTGCGATCCCGTAAAATCGAAACCGTCAACCAAACAAACATAGCCTGAGGTAGAGGATTCCAGCAGCATGCTTCGCTGACTGCGCCATTGCCGTACTTTGCTATAGCACTGCATATTTGGTTTTCTACGCCTTCGATTGTTTCCTCGTGACAGTGCTCAAAGGAAGTCTCCGCCTTCTACAGATGAATGACACGCCTCACTGCGTTGCCAACGCAACTCGTCGAAATTCTTTCAAATGTTTTTTTGTTACATTCTGGATGCTGCAAGTGGTGAAAGCACAACTTTCCACATACTTCACGAGAATACTCATTTCGCATTCAAAATTACCCACGTTTGTGATGATCGACATTACACACTGCGATATTCGCATTATCAGTGTCAATTGAGAGTGAAGGATTCCTATGGAAAGAGGAATAAACTGAGCACAACCAAAATCGGCATTGATACTCGCTCTCTGAGTCATTCCTCTGCTTCACACCTCTTCCTTTCGTTACGATCTGCTACTTCAATCATTATTCATTATGGCACTGCAACGGTAGGGATTTTCGACGTCGGTTTTAATCAGAGGGAAATTGCATCGGAAATGATCAGATCTGTTAACAATGAAATTATAGTAGAATCTTTTGAACAAACTCAGAAGCTCAACGTACTCCCAAAACTGCAAAGGAAAGGAGGTTGTAACTTGCTACGGAAGCAAAGTATGCTTTATTGGAAGCGATTTCAGTCTTCTAGAGGACCTCTTGTTCGATAACGTGATTATCTGAAAGTTCTCACTCTCCACCTCTCGAAATCGACTTCCTCATTCTTTCATTGATCTATTTTTGTTATCTATTTAAGTGTTTCATTTTTCTCTACAGTGATATCGTTATTTTACAGCTGCATATTCATTCTGTTGACATTACTCGCCTCACTGCTGTCATAGTGGAAACGATAACGTCATCCATAGGCATAAAGGAAAAGGGAAAGTTAAATGAGGAACACACTCGCAGCAAGTACGCATCTCATGCTAACATCTCAGCTTTGGCAGGCAGACATCTGTCGTGCAGTCATATCGCCATCACACAGCACGACCAGCTGCGCTAAGCAATGCTTAGGAGACTGACGATGCGACGAAAACAAAATGGCACATGCGAGTGCTGTTTGGCTGCCAAACACCGCTTGCGAGGGTTGCCTTACAAATATGACGGCACCATTTCAATCATCAAATGCCAAAAATTACTCGAATATTTTCATTATCACTGCTCCTCTTTTTACAATATGCAAACACGCTAGTAATCCAAACGGCAGTTGCATTTTTAGGGCGAAACTTGTACAGTGAACAAAAACACATGCTTCATCACCTACGTGCTTCTTCTTAGGCTTTTCCAGCTGTCATCGACTATATGCCGCGAAAACAATCCATGACATTCAACGGTGATTGGGAGATCCCTGCACTGCATCCGCCGGCTCATTAAGATCGTCTGCACAGAAAAGTGGCTATCTAAGAATATTTCTCGCCTCTCAGTGTCTCGACGCAAAAACGTTCAGCTCGGGAATTTTATAGCGTGTTGTTTTAGGTGAAATGCTGTTCGAGGAAGGCATTGAGTGGCCTGCAAGAAAATAGGTAGAGGACACCGCTAACAACGAAGCGAAACGGCGAAGATGAAGTGTGACACCAACGTATTACTAGCCGAGAACAGTAAACGATCAAAGAAAGCATTTTGAACAAACAGAGAGGAAACTCCCTGCGTAAATCCGCGCATAAAATGCAACCAGCGAGTAGACTAATGAGTAGGTACAGCATCGCTATCAGGTAATCCTGTCAATCAGAGCGCTTCCCTCTTCCTCTCTTAAAAATAGCGAGCGACGCCATCAAATAATACTGTCATATACAACCGATCAGCTAGCTATAAGGATCTTCGATCAAAGAATTCACCAATGAACAAGTGACAACATTTTAGGACAACAATTTATTTATTAGGTGAGCACTGAAAAAGGAACTATTCTATCCTACCCTGTTTCGTCAACACAGCTCTTTCGCTTAAGTCTCCGTCTAAACAAAGAAACGCATATAAACCAACACTCATTGAAAAAACGATATAGCGATTTATTGGTCGAAAAATCTGCAAAATGCTCATTGCAATGCTAAAAAATAGATTGGATGAACGGAGCAACTCGACGACGATGGAAAAAATTGATGGGTTTCGCTACGGAAGTCGCGGAAATGCGGAAATTCCACCGAGAGAATTATGAAAGATAAAGCAGAGCATCGGCTGCGAGTGGAATTAAAACAACGCAACTTCCGCGGGTTCAGTTAGATCACCGAACGGTGGGAAGTGGCCTACGCAAAGACATCGCTACTACAAAGCCATCATAACAAACAGCAACACACATCGAATGTCGCGCAGAGAACGCCGAAATTAGGTTCATTTATAAGCCAATGTATCTCTACGATGTGTTTAATATGCAAATGTCAAATGGGCTCATAAATGGAACCGAATCAGAGTGCAGACGAAAATGTTACGATGAATTTGCCAACCATCACCGTTGCACGAAGCAGCCAACCATCATAACACTCCCTTCATACAACAATGCCAAAAAAGGTGGTAAGTGCTGGACAACGATCCTAGGCATTATGGATGCACTAACGATTTTTGCTGATACAGACACCATAAATCGACTGAATGTCATTTACGGACATATCAAAGTATCGTGGAGTATTGAAGGAAAAATTTATAAAGATGGAGATGTCTGTTTGCAGTCTTTTTTCGTGACGTTGATGAAGTTAGCAGGCATGAGTGCGAAGAAAGAATATAAAGAAGACGGAAGCTGTACCCTTATTTATGGTCGTTAACATCACCGGCACGTGCGCACAAAGATCATAGTTCACGAAGAAGTTCATTCACACATGCGATCAACAACACTACTGCAAATGCGAAGTCATTCACACGAGAACAAGTCACTACCGAGCTGTGAAACCAAAGTTGGTGAAATGCTAGTGATCTCTTCTGAGGCACAATCGCTCGAGTATTTCGTTACAAACAAATAATGAAGCGACACACTTGCAAGCGAAATACGGCAACACAGCTGCACTCATCGAAAACATCGAAACGTCAGTGGAAATGTGCGGCAGCTATCCAACATGAAAATTATACTCGCGTAGAAACGACATAAGTCAATATTGGGAGAGTGAGAATGCGTTCGTCGCCGCATTTCTAATCCCACACTTCGACTATTAACGCATTACTGCCAACAGAAATCAAAATACAAGTTTGCTGTTTCGTTACAAATTTCCCAACAACAGAGCAAATTCTAGTGATAGCTTGAAACATTCTGCCTGCTTGCGTATTTGTTTGCAGTCTAAAAGATAAGGAATACAAACAACCTTGTCGGTTTAAAACGAAACATTTCAGCTCCAGAAGGAGATTTCTTTTTAAAGACTCCGTTGAAAGAGTTTGGAATTCAATATTGTTATACGTTGGTATTTCAGAAAGAGGCTAAATTCGAGAAGAGAATTGGATTTCCAGAACGCATCTACAGAAACGATTTCGTACGAGGATGCACAAGTTAACTTTAAGGTGACTGAAAGCAGCACTTAACACAGTGTTACCTCGTTGAATTAGCGCTGTATTGTCTACCATCCCTCAGAAAATTAGTTCACTCATACTCCTCGTAGGTCCAATTTATGTGCACATGTATCTTCAGCTACTGCATGTGTTCCCCTCGCATACATTCCTTCACGAAAACTGCAGTTCAAGTTACTCAACTCATTCAATGTCGTTCCTTGAGCATTGCTTAAAAGTGCAATGGAAGATGATAAGAAACCCAACAACAAACTTCTCTTCCTCGAATATCAGGATGACGTCGAAGCGTTCCAATCAATTACGTTGGAAAAGACCACATGCCAAACAATCAAGCCGACATTTAACCAGGTGGTTCGAACAAATGCAAGTAGTCTGTGTACACACAATACTAACCGCGGTCGGGATGTAATGTTTGCTAAAGGAATACTTTAACGATACGTGAGCACGCAACATGTGCATCTCTACTAAAGAGCTTCTCAAAAGTACTAGTCCACTGCATCGAGGCTACACTTCACCTCTCTCTAGGCATGAATAGCTGCTATCGTTTTAGCTTGAGCGCTAATTCAGCAGCACGGTAGGCACACAACTGCCACCACTAAATTGAAGTTGCACAAGAAGGTAAATGGCGCGATCACGACCTGGGAGGAGATATGAAAATCTGCATTCACAACCCAATGGTTACGATCATTAAAAGCATCACTACATCAGAGCTACACCGCATTCAACAGACAGCCTAAACTGTAGGTGATAAGGGTAATTAAGATTAGGTAAAAAGCAGCGTCAGCTAATTAAGATAAAGTGAAGTCGCCTCCTTCGTGCGCTTTTTAGGAAAATATTAGCTAACATCAAATACAAGATTTTAGCTCTCTCCTACAACGAAGCCCATCTCTGGTCACTCCCGGTGGAGCAATCAGAGAAAGACCGCAGCGACCATGAAATGAGGGAAGAGGGGAAGGCTTAGGTGGTGGGGTGGGAGAAAGGGTTTCTTTCATATGCTGTCGACAAAATGTGTGAAGCTAATCATCACTGTCAGTTATCAAATGCCAACTGTCCCATTCGAATTAATCCGTCGCAGATACGGAAAATTCATCTGCTTTAAAAGCCATGAGTGGGTGCAGTAATTGCGTCTGCGAGAAGTTTTCGACTTCCATGTGAAATAAGAAGTAGAGAAGCGCACAACAAGTGTCGGAGAAAACTTTTCGTCTATCGGGCGAAAAACAGATGAAACCAGACTGAACCAAAACTTCTATTTACATTATTAGAGTTGTACCGCGTCCTACCATCCATATTCTAAAGTTTGACGCTCCTGGAGGGAAATTCATGGCTCACCAGCCGATAACCTGGCGAGGTCGATTTTAGTGCACATCGAACTGATATGGGCCAAAGGATTATTAATAAGAAACTTCATGACTCTAATCGCGACTGCCGACTTATCAAGTGACCAACTAATGGACGCATTTAAATTTGTAATAACTATCACAGAAAAATACTGATTGACGACATAGTTTCCGTAAATGAAGTTGCTCCCATGGAACGCTCACCTTGAAGAGATCACTTCATTACAAAATGGAGTGGGGTGCAGGAAAGAAACGCACACTGATGAAGGCGGTGGAATCGAGAGATGAAGTTGGGAAGCTGAATTGCTCTCGATAAAAGCTCAGAAGTGATGCACTAGTTTACAAATTCACTCAGTTGAAGATGAAAAACGGACAATACAGCTGCTAATGACAATCATACTGATGTGAAACCACGTGAGCGAGAAAGACGACAAATACGAGAAAGGAGGCGCGTATCGAGCGGAGACGTGCGCTGATGGGCAACGAGACTGCAGCAGTAGCAAGCCCACCACGATGGGGCTGCTGTGGTGACGACGATGCCCGCAACAGCCCGACTGCACTGAGCTACGCTCATGTTCCAAGCACCGCCTCATCGCACATCAAATAAAAAACATCTCGCAGAACTCAAAAACGCACATACGCAAACTTATTTATTGCCGTCGCTCATTGCAAATTTTTCTTGTTAGACGACGAGGAAGTGTTATCAGTCAATGGAGGTGTTCATCGCCGAGTGTTCTCGTTTAAACTTGTTCGCGAACTGCTCTACTCCACCAACTTCAGTTCTTTTTCTCTCCAAAGATCCTTGACAAAATCTATAACAGAAGCGCTCTTCCGTCTCTTCGACCCAGGAGGATAGGTAGGAGTAAATGTACATGAATGACTACATTTTGCCACAGCTGTCCTACGCAGGAAGAAAACGACATCTATACTCGTAGAGGGAACTATCCTCATAGTTATTAACACTGAGGCGGAGATGCTTAAATGCACAGTGTACTCCAGATCTCTTAAGGATTTTCCACAAATGACCGAGACTACGCTTTCGAAGCATCAAAGCGCATTGAAATATTCCCATTGGTTGCAGCAATGTCGATTCCCGTATAATGAAAATAATAATGCTGCGGCAGCACTATACGATGACCTCTGCTTTTTGATGACTTCAGGGATCAATTTCATCGTTTACTCGTTCCTCTCAACACATTTAGGGGAGGTGGGAGTAAATCAATTATATGCAGTCTTCATCCCAACGAATGCGAGCGGAGTCTTCATGTGAGCTCATTTTGTTTTTATAGCCGTTGAAATATCCGCTGTAATTACTTGGTTCGCGTCTCGAACGAGATGAAATACAGAGAGACAATGAACACAAGTATCCATAAATATTTGTATTTCTGGGAAGAAATGAGGGCGCATGACTTTTGATCCCTACTTCAAATTCACAGAGCAGTGGGAACCACTCAACAAAATATATAACGCAATAAACGAGAAATAAATCACAGCGGCGCAAATGGCCAGATAGCAACGAATCGCAAACGCCGATGCCACTCTAGCTTGCAAAAGAAAAGGAAGTGCAGAAACGTGCTAGTGCAGTTGGCACGATTTGTGCTCGCTCCTGCAGCCCCGCTCGTCAGACTAACCACTTTCGTGAATTGCCAACGGATGCGCAACATTGCATTCATGTTTTAACTGCGCCTACGGCTCCAACAAACCTCTCATAAGGATCTCGTGGTGAAAGAACTATCCTAACCGCAGGCAATTTCTATTTTTTGGTAAAATGGTGCACCTACATCTGCAAAACATATTCGCTCGCATGCACATCTATGTGCAAATTCCGCCAGCTCCAACAACGGGCCACATGTGAAATTCAAATAATTATGGTTACTTAAGTGTCTAAGAGCTGATCTAATTAGCGAGGTTTTTATTTCACACCGGCCTAGCCGCAAAACAAAACGATCCTTGACAGATCTGCTCGAGATGACCGGCCACCTAAAACGTCTACGCGGTACTCAACTTGCTGACAGCATCAGCGGACAGAATGCAAATATGCATATTGTGACACGTTCCTTTGCTCGCCTCACTGTTCAGCCTACTATGAGCACTATGCGTAAGGTGTTCCGTAGCGCCAACGGCTTCTGCTTTCAAACACTGAGGCAGACAAGACAGACACATTATATGAGGCTGCTCTAGTGCGCACTGCAAGCGAGAATTTGCAAAAGCGAGACCCAGCAACAACTCAGTGTCGTTTCCGCCAGTCGACCGTCGCCTTTCAGCTTCTCCTCTATTCGACTATATTTTACGCACCTTTCTTTACTATAATGGCATTTTCATCAACAGGGCGAGTAACGTTACAGTGCTTCACGTGATTTATTGGCGTTGAACCTTATTCTTCACGTGATCATGCATTAATAGACGAGCCCGTGCTTTCCACGTCACTATTTATAGTTTTGGGTTGCGAAGAGAAACTTCAACTTGCTCAGTTTTACAAATACCTCTGTTGCAAAAGCGAGTAGACGTAGGTGCCGTTTATCTGCGAAGAAATATTTCCTTCCGTGTCTACTTCCTCATCGACAGCGAAGCTCAGTCCTCAATAAATAAGGCGACTCCCCCACCACTCAACTGGCGACTAAACAACTGCTTATCCAAAAACAGAAGAATCTCTAACCAAGAACTAATCGGAACTAGTTTGCACCGAGCTAAACCTAAAGGTTCACAATAAAATCGAATTTACCTCAACGGAACTGCAATGAGGCTTAGCAGAATATAACCGGCATTGGCAACAAACCCCCGAAGGTACGGCATTCGAAGCACGTCTGCAAGCAACGAACAGACGAGAAAAGAGCAAATATATCTAACGGGAATCAACCAGCGCAGTAGTAAAGGTCACAGGTGAGTATCCTTGATAACTTGTTTACAGAAGACCAAAAGGCATTCAAGTAACACACAGATAAGCATATAATGAATCATTTGCTAGCTGATGGGTACGCAAGAGTGCAGGGGCAAGGAAAGAGCGACCATTGGTTTGCCGACTCCAATGCTTCACTACTCAGAAATGCTCACTTCCAGCGCAGCCTTCAGTGACGGTGAGTTGCATTAGACGAATGACCTTTTTGTTCTGCACTATAACAACGAGAGCGGCTCTTGCCACTCGTATCCATAGGCAATATTGCTTATTGGAGACCATGAAATCACAAGCCTCAAAATGTGACCTCATTGCACCAGAAATCGGTGCTTCTGGATGCTTTTCGGGCCCTTGAAGTCGGTGGTTCCCAAATCTTGGCTTAAAACAAATTGAGACGAAAAACATTCGTAAAAACTTTCGCACCCTGCTCTCTTCACAAAGGTGGCCTTGTCACAACTGAAGTGGAACTAAGACCAACAAGTGATCAAACTGTGAGAGAGAAGTCTGTCTATGAATGGAGCTTAACTAACGTGATATTGCAGAAAGGCAGCTAATTATGCATGAACGATTGCTTTCGGTCTATTCAAACTCACGAGGACACTCAGCATATGTTGTAATATAGCGCACTATTTGTAGTTACTTATAAGAATGCGGCCAACACTTGGACTGGATCTCTTATAAAATGTTTATCTTTATTCAGTGAGCTAAAATACGGAGCATTCCAGTGAGGAGAACCTATGAAAGTATCAAGCTCAGTCCTCCGTTCAATTCCGAGAAGGCTGAACCATCACCCTCATCTCACCCATAACCTGCGCTTCGCCGACTTCGCGGTACATAGCAACTGAAAAAGAACTATGTACCACCCAATAATACTTGGTTAGAGTTCCGATTTTAGCTTACAAATGGGGTATTCAGATGTATGTATACATATATACATTCATTATACAAATGTACTTACCACCGGAGTTCAAACTGGATCAGTGGAACAAAAAGTCGGCACAGCAATAAAGTCCTTATTCCGGCCAGCTATATATCAGTGATGCGCCTTCTCACTGCGACCTTATCAGGAATAGCAGCTTTAGAGTTGTGCCGATTTTCTAATTGAATTTTGAACTCCGGCGTTTGGATTATATCTAAACATCATCGCAAGCATAAAACTGTTATTGCCGTTCACTGTACCCTCATCTCAACCATTTAATACAACGTGCCTCAGTCCAAGCCGCGTACGTGTGAAATGTAAAATTAATATGAAAAGAACGGAATGAATAACGAAATGAAAAGTCCACAACTATCAGCAATAAGCTATTGGCCGCAAATCACAATCTGCATACAAATACCTCGATTGTGAGCCTCCATGATGCCTCAACTAAGATCCATGATACCCCCCAACTAGGAGTTCCACACACGTCGAGCTATGCGCGCGAATACACTGTGAACATTTTGTCCATCCACTCGTTCGCTCTACCAAAGCGATGTAATCCGCAACGAGATGTTCATGGCTCACATGAAAAAAAAGCGGAACCATACAACACTGAGAAAGTGGTTCCTCAATATCTGCAGTAAAACATGGAGATATGCGGAACTCGCTTTCTCCATCCTCACGCGATCCATCATTGAAGACCCCCACCACGACACCCTGAAACCAGATAACTGCCAGTAACATATCCTGCTACCAGCCGAAACGCTAAGATGCTAGTTTCAATTCTAGGAGTTACGAAGAATGCATTTTCTAGAGCAGTGATATTTTGATACCATAATTAGGATTGCTTCAACGCTTTATTTGGGTATCAGTAAGCTACAATTTTCACGTATGTGTAGTTTCGTGTGCAAAAGAAGGATCTGAATGGCAAGCTTAGCATGGATCGAACGATGGCATATGCCTAGCTGAGAGGGAGAGCACAGCTCACGGCGGCCGCAGCGAGGAATCATTGGCTGAGATTCTCGTTGACGATCTCAGTGTTATCACTTCTGGCCAATAATATTTGATTTCCATCTGGTGCAGGTGAAAACTACAAGGAATTGTTGAGAACATTTTAGGTTCCGTGCCGGCGACTTGCTGAAGATAAAGCAGCATCTACTTCCTTCTCTCCAATCCGGGCCATTCCCAGCACAACAACTGACTCCATTCATGCGTTCACGCGAATCACCAGAACAGCAATTTGGCTTCCATTGGCAAGAGTTTCCACTAACTTTTGAGGTTTTTCACTAGAATCTCAGCCAAGTCACAGCAAGAATATGTGCTGTTGAAACGGGAAATTGATATGCGAGATGCGGCGACCTGCTTGATGCTCTGTAATTTCTACTGCATTTGTTGAATTACTGAAACTCTGAAAATGGTGAGAAGAGAATCTGGCTGCTTTGTACTCGTGCAGATTGTAACAGTATTTTCTAGCCGTTTGCTCTGGTCGGCCATCCTGAAGTTACCTTTTCCTGATTTGCTTCAACATCCTCAAACGGGAAGGAAAACAAGAAGAATGCAGACACGGATGGAAAGGACGACGGCAAAACATGCACGGGAAAACGACAACGAAAGGAAAAGGTGAAGCGTCCGGGAGATTAAGCATTCAAGTACCTCGAGATTCAATGCGGCCGAAAGAAGCAGTGGTCTGAAGAGCACAACAATTAAACCGCAGACTGAAGGAGAAAAAGGGTGGACGCATGAACGATATCGGCAAGAAGCAGAAATTGGGAACTCTGCAGGTATTGTTTGCTGTGCCACATCTTCTGTCAAGCTGAAAATGATGTCAATGTCGACCACTTTGAGCATCGAACTAGAATATTTTAACAGCGGAGTATCGAGGAGGTTGCACACGGTGTTATAGGACAGAAATCGATTCGAGCTTGAGATATTCCGTTGATTGTGGCGTAATTTGGCCCATCTCGATCACGATAAATAACGATGAAAATCTGCAGCTGTGCTATTGCGAAGACTTTCAACACTCTGTGTGAGGAGTGGGGTGAAACCTTTTTCGATATTTCCTCGAGGTGAATTATAAAAAGCATTCGGAAAATACACAACGTTGCAGTATTCCAAAACGACCCGCAAGTAAGCAACGAAGACATTTTAGACAACTCCTGCACGTTTACAATTTTAGGTGACCTTTCGTCGACAGTGACATACTGCAGTTTTCTCCAAAGAAAACGCAGGCTCGATTACAACATCAGGTTGCAGACACAACCTGCACAGCAAGGAACCTCGTCCTCTTACCTCGAAATTCGTGGAACTTTGGACTGTGGAGACATATCATTCGGATGCACGTGAGGTTATTTAACGAAATGTTAAGGTCGTGAACAGGATCATCCAATAGAACCTTCTAGGATGTTCACCATTAAAACTGTGTATCTGATTGAACAGCTAACGCCAATGCTCACTTAGAAGTTCCGTGCATATTGTGTTCCGATTCACTCCACCAATGAGCCAACGCCACCATTGCACTGGGCAAATTCAGGGACAACTTTTCGAAACAGATATCTTCAGAACTGTTGCGCCGTCGGTAAACACTGTTTCGGTCTGAACTCCATGTTTAACTAAGGCAAACAGTCCCCTAACATAGAATGAGCTGCGATATCGTGGATCAGCCAGGAATGAGGCCGAACGAGATGATTCAGAAGGCTGCTTCGTGCAAAATGCTCATTAATGCGTTTTTGACAGTTGATATAAAAACCTTTCAAACAGTAACAAGCGACACCTTTTTCACTGAGGCGACAGATGACTTTTGCGGCGACGTGAACAAGTGCACATTTTCAAATATGGGGAAACGGAAGAGGCAACGTGAGAAAATATACTGAGTGGTGAATAAAATGTTCTGGCTGGTCAGACGCGAATGGTTCGTTGTGACGAGTCTACGAATAGCTTTGAGAGCTGAGTCACTTCCAAGCAACAACAAAACCGAAAGGGGTGTTGCAGCGTACAATAAAACGGGCTTCGCAGTATTGTCCTCCATCTAAATTTTAAGGATTGGAGGTGGCTTCGCAGTTCCACGCCTGTTGACGTGATGCAACACACCCTCATGTTTCTGCAATACCAGATCTCTTGCAGATTTTGAGCAGTGAATTTCGTGGCTCGCAGAAAACTGATTAAATACTGCCAGTCTAGACAATTTACATCGCTTAATTCACAAAAAGTATTTCTGCAACCAAGTGCTGAGGATACGGCTGCAATGGCTCCGTGTTAGAAATCTCTCTTTCTAGTGCAAATTTTTAGTTCATTGCCATCCCTTCCCCGGTATTCACATGAATTATGAGATTTGGACATGGGATCCACGATCAAAAAGTCTTACCGCGACAGATCCTCTCTAATGAATCCCTCGCCTCATGGGCCCTCGCAGCTCCCGACGGTCGGATCGGTGGTTTTCGTCACTTCTGCGGGAGATGTTAGAAGTGTGCTGCCCAAGCTGAAAAAAAACTCTCAATTATGTCGCATAGCACGAGGAAACTGCATGATGCAGTGTGTTGGAATGAGAAGTCTGCTGAAAGGCAAATTTGATGTTTCGAGAGAAACAGTAGTTAATTACGCAAGACTATACTGAGACGGCGTGGACGTAATAAAAAACGTGACGAAAGTCCTTCATGCGAAATGGAAGCGTGGCTCGAATGAATGAAGAACTCGCAGATTATCAAGACGCTCTCCGATATGGCTTAAATTCAGACCTACGTAATCCATAAGTGCTCGAGGAAAAACCCATCACTGCCTGGACTGCAAAGTTGCTCACCCGTCTGTTCCCCTCATAAGCACCTTTTCTGTTTTCAACGAGGACGAAATGTTGCCTGCCGGTGAAGTAGTCGGTTACGCAGGCAACATGTAACGCCGTTGCATTTCCGCAAGTTAAGAACAACAGGAGAATTACCGAAAGTAAAAAAATACCAATCTGCGAAGTGCTGTCTGTTTAGTGCGTCTTTCAATGTATACTCATAGTTCGTTCCCTCGAAGACCTCGACGTCATATCATCATTGAACTTTACCGGCCCTCCACTACCCTTCCTTATTTTAACGCAACGCAGCATTATCACAGTCCCCTCTCACCTGCATGAAATGTGCATCTTTCCTTTACAAGCACTTCCTAAAGTTCTGCTACCGTTTCGTGCAACAGCGTTCGACAAAATATGCATTTGGGAGTCAGCCATAATCGCTAAATCGAATGATCTGCCAGGGCTAACGCTTTTCGAGAATTATGCATTCTGCGCGTTCCCTTGAAAACGGTATCGCACAACCGGATCAGCGATGCGAAATGTCTCGTAAGCGAACCACACGTTCTCCAACTTTCAGCTAGTGTGGCTTTTCGGAATTCTTGGAATCTGAGGGCTCAGTCTCCTCACGAAGGTCCTCAGCATCGGAAGCGGGATATGGCATATCATTTCACATGACTGGGATCCCTCCCGAACACTGCACACATGTTGATGCAGTTATGGGCTAGGCATAAAAATCGCTTGCATATTTCCTTAACACTGAAAGACCTACAGTATTTCGGTTATACTAAGAGAGCATATCACCAGCTTCTTCCTAACTGCGTCTCATAAATCTCTCCTGTTTTTTCGCATAAGGTTTACAAGCAAAGTGGAGTTTGATGACGAATGCTTGCACGGTGACTGCTCGAGAAACTCGCTGCCGACTAAGCTGAGGAAGAACCGTAGAAATCTTCGAGGCATTTCAACATGTGAGGGATAGAAGTCTTATGTGGAAACCTTATTGGAGATATGAAACTATGTTGCACTACGTTCACCGAGAAAGAATTAAACAACTGCAAATGTAGAAAGGCGGTAGTGTTCTCCAAGAATCTGCGACATTATCGACTTTGCGCACAAACGAACTTATTCTGCTAACGAAGTGCAAAATAACAGTGATGCGGTGATTGCTTTCACAACGTCGAATGTGGGACATAACGGTGCTGAAAAAAGGCGCCGATTTCTGAGGCAAACACCACTCAACAAATATAATGTCGCCAACAAGTGGATTAGATTTCGAGGTAAAAGTAGCAATCTTAGAAAGTTAAGTTTGAAGATGAACCAAGAATGTTTCCAGTGGCTCAAACTGCTAATATTGTCACGTCGACAGAGTCGCTTAGCGCAGGAACAGATTGATTTATTCTATGAAATTCTATCTTACCTACAGAATAATGCAA
Organism: Parascaris univalens; assembly: GCA_037576465.1. Lineage (NCBI taxonomy): Eukaryota > Metazoa > Nematoda > Chromadorea > Rhabditida > Ascarididae > Parascaris > Parascaris univalens. The sequence continues at coordinate 40,661,936 of CM075173.1, read as the reverse complement.
TTTTTCAGCAGATGTGTGCTGCTGAACTAAGACCGTTTCCAACCCTCACGCAATGCCATATTTCGGCTAATTTTGAAGAAATAGACGATTCAAAAAGTATCTCATGTGACTCTGCGGACGAATCGTTTAAATTTAACCAGTGAGATTCATCGATAGAGGCGAATGATCTGATGAAAAGAACACTTTTGAACTTAACGGGTAACGTAAGGAAATCGCTTAGGGGTCTAAATGATTGTTTGATTACCCACTTATAAGATGTGGGTACTTCTTCGACGAGGTGCTCATGTTTTTCTCAAAACGCTTCTGATCTTAACAGCCGGTTCTTCTTCAGTGTTCTTCACTGTCGCTGCTGGAGCACTGCAAGACATTCCAACGCGGCTCGTAAAACATTCAGTACCATTATAACGTAGTACCGAAGTATAACGTATGAAAGTATAAAAAATGAAAATTATAATAACATTTCACTGCACATTTTGCTTCTCCTTTGCCCCATTTAGAATTCCTTGGGAAAGGACGTCGCGTCTGCTGCCATATAGTCGTTCACCTTTGCGAAAATATTGCATTCTAGAATTCTGGCGACAGTGCCCGATCCTCTATCATTATTTGCACTTCTCCTCGCTCTTTCCAACTCACAGACATCGCCAGTTTGTTTGCTCTTGATTGCTGACGTCCACTTTTTTCTAAACTTGATTTCAATTAATTCATTTAAAGAACTTCTTGAAGCAACTACACTTGCCATAGACATCTGCGAATTCGTAAGGTGGATGGAGGAGAGTATTGAAATAGCAGAATGTTTGGGCGAGCTGCTGATGTAATAGAATGTTGTGAGCAATAACGAGTGCTTTGGATGTCTCCGCATTCAGTGACTACTCAAATTTATCAATGGTGCAAAAAACCAGTCGAATTCTGTTAATTCCTACTCCGGAAAAATAGGATGGACTTCCGTTCGCTGACTTCCACTAGGCAAAAAGCCGACTACTTTAGGAGCCCACTCCGCTGTCACATAGGAAGCAAACCATGACGCAACTCGTTTTGCATCTGAAATTTCATGTCTTTGAATAAGGGCATCTTGTTTATTTCTCCTTTTAGTTGGAAAAAACTGAAAGCTATTTCCTTCGAAGATTAAACAACGTTCGAGTGAATTTTCCTTACCTGCTTCCTCTTTACAGTAAAAGAAGTACTTAAACTCTCTTAACCAGCCATCATATGCACAAGTTGTTCCATCTTTATTCAGATATTTAGAATTTATCCGGAAGGGGAAAAAAACGTGGAAGAGGAACCGAAGAGCTGGATGCTAGAACCGGGAAAGAGGCGCGAAATAGAAGAAATGGAGTTATTAAACAATTTGCTGCGACTGAAATCTGTTAGACCCTACAATTTTGACACTATAGTGGAACTTTCTGAAGTAGAGGGGAGGATTCAAAGAACGTAATAAGAATTATTTGAAATCTTAGCAGCGAAACATAGGTCTCAGTGGGCGAAATGAACAATAAAGCTGTCTTCATTAATCAGTTCTTGGGTATCTCGCAGTTGGGTCACAACTGACACTCGTAGTTGTGTGGTAATATTTTAAGAACAGTGAGAAATTCATGACGCAACTACAGTCATTTTTCAACGACAAATCCAGAAACGACGCTTCCGTGCTGCCCGGGGAACACTCTTTTGCATTCGACAATAATAGAACGGCGCACAAACTTCTGAACGTATGGGCGATAAATAAATTCACCTCACACTGTTTTTTGTAAGCAGCATTAAAGAGGTATTTATTCGAACAATTAATTCGAAGTTTTGTGGAATCAAAAAAATTTCCACTAATCTCCATTTGGCGATCGCTTTAATGGAACAATAATAGAAACCAGTAGAAGTACTTTCCATCTGATGATTTTGAGCATAAAGAGAGCGCAAGAAGCGTTTTTTTAAAGGTGTGGAAAATACGCAGAACTAATTCTAGCAATGACATGACGAATGGTCAACAGTAGTGGTGGAAATCGCAGTATTCACAAATGCGCAGGGACGTCTCGCGTTATTTCTGGCGAAATGAGATGTCATTAAAAGTCTTTTCCATCCCGTAATGGCCTTAAACCACGAAGAGGGTTTCTGCGGGATGTATCATGCCACCCTGGTCAGTTGGGCTACTAGGCTCGTGTTTTGCGTCTAAGGTGCGCTGATAACGAAGGTGATAACAGTACTTGTGTCGTTATCGCTGCTACGGCCTGCATTCATAATGGCCCACCAAACTTTGAATTTCTCAGCTCATAACAATTCAACAGCGATATGCCGAAATGCCAGGCTGTCCTCTGTGTTAAAGAGCATGTTATTAATGAGAGTTCAACAGCCTGTTAAAGGGGTCGACACAATATATGAACGCTCTGTGTTTGATACACCGTCAGTTTATTCATTTATTTATTTCACTCACTGAGAATTCGTTACAACTAAATGTCTTTTCTCATCGCTTCCACCTGACCCGATTCCATGCTTCTCTGATCCAGTTGGTTCATGTGGTCTTTTTTAAAGAATCACTCCATCTCACTGCAGGTCGGCCAATCCGTTGTGTTAATTCTGCTATTCTTTTCTCCCAATCATCATCTTCCTGTGTGGATATCTTCGTCGCCCGTCTAAATTTCCTCATTTCGGCCTCGGTCACCCAATCCTTTACGCCTATGTTACACCTCAGAGCCATTCGTTGGCTTTCCTCTACACCAGTTTTATTCCCGCCATGATTCCTTCATTATTTTCTGCTACTGCCAGTGGCTTGTGCACGTTCTTGCCGATGTCTCCGAAACATACAAAATTGTTGGCATCAAGCTTTTCTCAAAGAGTTTCAGCTTGAGATTTATCCGTACCTTTTTTCCGTGTTGGAAGTTCTAATTCTTTAAAAAATGTTTTCCGACCTTGTTTGATCTTGCGACGTACATTTGCTTCCGTTCTTTCGCTCTTTCTTACACATTTGCCCGAGTAGATAAATTCATTTACACTTTCAGTTTTCTCGTCTATAACGGTAGTTGTTGACTTCAGCTCTCGATTGCTCACCGGCTCCGTTTTGCAAGTGTTTAATCATAAGCCAACTACCGCACTTCCCACCTCGAGTTCTCTTAGCATTTCCTTTATTTGGTTGAAGTTGTGAGATATTATGACCATGTCGTCTGAGAAGCTCAAGTGCGAAAGTCTTTTCCCGTCCACGTTCACGCCCTTGTTTTGCCAATCTAGCTCGTCGAACACGAGCTGTAGGGCTGCGTTGAACAGCGGCGGGGATATGCAGTCTCCTTGTCGTACTCCTCTCATTACCTATATTGGTATTTGGCTTTCATATATGAAGATTACAATTACCGATTTACACTGGATTTCTTGGAAGATGGGTATTACTGAATGGTGTACTGATGCGCTTTCCAAAGACTCCCATAGAGAAGCATGTTCAACAGAATCGAACGCTTTCCTAGTTGACGAACAGCAAGTGAGGCCAGCGAATTATACTCTCTGGTTTTTTCGATGAGGATGACAAGCAGTGGATTTTGCCGATTATTGACTTACCATGCCTAAAGCCTGCTTGTTCAAAGTTTTCCTTCTGTTCAATATGTTGCTGCAGTCTCTTGCTTGAAACTTTCGAGAAAAACACTGAGACTGATAGGAGTGTTATGGAACGATATTTCTAAGATCATTTGGACTACTCTTTTTTGGAGACAGAATTGTCTTTGAGAAGGCGGACCTTCAGGGATCTCTTGATATTCGGCGTGCTGTTGAACAGGCTTTTCAACGGTGTTATTAGCAGTTCCTTTTCAGCTTCAACATTTCGCCGGTTAATTCATCAATATCTGGCTTCCTCCCGTTCTTGATGCTTTGCGTCGCCTTTCTTATTTCTCAAGCGACGACCTGTTAGAACGGCTCATCGCTTTTTCGTACGACAAACGTACGATCAGCCACTCCTCCATAGAGTTCTGTATAGAACTCGTGAAAGATGTACTCAACTTCTCGCGTTTCTCTCATGAGCGACTGGTCACCATTCCTCAGCTCAGTTTTTTTTCTGTTCTCAGTTAGCGAGCTTCCTAACCTCTTTAATTTCCCTGTACCTACCGTTTGGTTCACTCTTCTCAGATATTTCGGTATATTCTCTTTTTGATTAGCTTATCAACTTATGAAGTTCCAGATTAGTTGGAAAATTATCATCCCATTCCGTCATTCTTTTTTTTAAACAGTTCTTTTATTTTTCCTTAAGGTTTGACGTTTTCTGCCTTGTTGTCATAGTGGATTGTGCCAGTTGCCCGGTTTTTGCAATAACGCTCGATTTGTGCGACTCAAGAAGAGTGAGAATAGAATGGCATTACTGTATCCTTCTATTCCTTTGAAACATAAAATCCTACTCCAAACCGCGATGTCTCATTCTCCCAACTGTAAAATACGCACATATGATTTGGCCGGTCGACGGCCTCTTTGCCTTCCCCTCTTACCTCTCTTAGGCCGGCTACATCGGAATTGATTCTTGACGCCTCTTCTTCCAGTTCCTCTAAATGATCATTCGATAGCACCGTCCTTGCATTATATGTACATGCATTAAATACGGCTGCGTGAAGATTAGGGCTTAGGCTCGTCTCCTGCCCGTTGGATGCCGACAAGGCGATTCGCTGTTGTTCCTCTCGTGACAGGCGAACTGTACTTGCAGCTGACGAGTGCTGAACGACGCATGATGAACCTCGAATACTCCGTCATGATCCCTAATCGTTCGCCGTCAGCGTAATTTAAACAACGGCTGAGATCAAAAATGAGGCGATAATTTCGTTCTTGATGAAATCAGCCGAAATGTGTACATCAGTTCATAGGGAAGTGTGAATACAATGACGACGGGTCAGTTAGTAGGAACCAGCCAATGAAGAGATTACGAGAACCAGTTAAGCTCGACCTAAATTATGTGAGTTAATGAAGTGATCAGTAAAAAACCATCACAATATCAGATCACTTCATCTGCCGTACGCTGTTAAATAAGCATCCAAGGCAGAAACGATTAAACGCATTCCATAGAGTGGAACTATGCCAGCGGTTTGAATGTAACATGGAATGGGAATATCCTTTAAAATGATGTCCTGTTCACTCGGTCTGTAACACTAATTCGTATTTGAAGTTGACGCTGACGCCTACAATCCTTGACGGCCACAGAATGTTAAACTCATATTCACGGCAACTTGCGCTGCCTGACGACATGCAAAATTGCTGTTAGTTTTTGAGTGCTCTGCTTGAAAGAAAAGTGCACGAGAGGCATTATTTATCGACCTGTGCTGTTGAATTTGGCGCTCCTAACACAGCTGTATCCCATACTTTATTACACAGTGCGATCTGGAATGATGCTGTCAGATGTTCCAGATGGAGGGCAGAAAACTTTAAATTTTGAAGATCTTGTTAAGGACTCAAGTTCGGGCATGGATCTCATGTCGCAAATTTTGCGGCGATTAGTTAGTCTGAATGTTGATTCTACAAAGAAATCCTCACTGAGCAGTGGATTTGAATGATGAAATTCGCTGCGGTAGTGAAACTTTTCCAAATCCCAACGCAAAATTTTCAAACTGAAACAATCTTAGTATCGCATGTTCATGTTAACTTTATTCCTTCCATGAAGTCGACTATGCTTTCCCGTTATTCCGCTCTTTGAAGTAATCCGGTTTGACCCTCTGCATAGTCGACACAGGCGACAGTTCCGACCGACCAAGAAATATTGCAACAGGAATGACGCTTTGCATTGTTTCCAGCCTCAGGTTAAGTCTGAAATATGCTTCTCAGAGAAATCATTCAAGAACCCACTCTTGCCGTTATTATGTGCCCCCGGCAAAATTGTAGCTTCGTGAACGTCTTGCTCATTGCCGTTGTCCATGATTTCATACTTTGCATGTTCCCGACTGCGCATCGGTGAACTTAATCAAGAAGAAGTGGAATATCCGGAACCTCTCTGCTTCATGTTTCAAGATCTATGAGAATAAAAAATCCGCGATGGCGAACGTAACATGGGTTTAGTATATCTTTTGAATTAGCTAAGTCTCTTGCAGCTCAGTGCAATGTAGTTTCTACGAATTTAAAGGGTGGATTAGTATGTTACATATGGTGGTTGCATGTGTAGAAAAGCCTCGCATTCCTCCAGAATTTCAATACTTTATGAATGTGTGGATGCGTCATGTGGGAATTCTTCGTGTGCAGTCAAAACTTTATATGCTGCATTTCATATTTATACGAAACATCGGTCGCAACAGCCTCGATATGTTCGCTTGAAAATTTTGCGTGGTGTCGATTGGACGACACGATAGCTACGGGTTCGTGCTTGCCGTGCACGAGCTTTCCTTTCTGGATTCTTTTTATTTATTAGAGAGTGAATTTGAATGGTGGACATAAGCCATTTGATGCCTGTAAGAGTGTAGCTAAATGTTGCAGCTTTGCGATCAATGAGGGCACAACCAACGAATTCACTTGTTGTTTGCGTCGGCTTACTGCTCCATGCGGTCCACGTTTTCGGAGGCAATCAGTGCGATGAAAAATATGAGGAAAGAATTTGCGCCCTCGTAAGTGAACAATTTTGTATACAAACGTCACAAAAGGAGATATGTGAATCACCGCCCCCATTTTATACCCGTATGTTTTGAAGAACTTCATAGATTTACATCCGTGGAGTTCAAACTCGTTAGTCACATTGACAGCGAAATGTTATGGGTACAGTTACCTTCCCTCACCGGTTACCTTGCGATTGGTGACCCCCTCCACATGATCAACCATTAGCTGAGTGACTCAGGAAACAAACTTCTCATTTGACAAATCGAACAATGAGTAGGTTCCGCATGACAACGAATAGCGATTTTGCCGTCGTTCTGAATATTCGGGCAACCGGATTGCACGGTAATGTAAAACATAAAGCACTTAACGCGCTATGCTTCTATTTTTTGCATTGTGCACAAATAGAAAAACTGTTGATCTCAGCGTTCCTACCTAGACGTCGGTCCGTTTATACATCTGCTCCATTTTTCCTAGCAATTTCATTAGATCTACAGGCGAGAAATTTCATATGCGTTATCCTTGATTGTAGAGAAGTCGACGTTTTTGCACCGTAACTTATTCACGTTGAGCGTCATAATGCGTTCACTTGTGACGTGAGTTTTAACGATTTCCGGCCAATAATTTAGCTCCCCTCAACGGCCAAATTTACAATTCCGCACGGGTACTTCGAGTGAGTAACACTGTATTAGGAGATCATACGAAATGTTACTTTACAACAACCACGTGATCATTTACTGACTTCCTGCATTATCAACAGTGCATATGTCCTAGTAGAAACTAGTCTGTTTGGAAGAGCAAGGGTTTACGCATGAAACCACGCCACTTGAGAGTCGTTCAGTCTTAGCAGCAGCGCTTCATTATTTATGCATGCAGCAACACAATTCCCAGAATTCATGAATGAAAAATGGATTTACAACAGTTGTAGTTAACCTAAATAGCTCATATTCAAAGCAAGCATATCTTCGGTCAGTAACTGAAAGAAAGTACAGCAGCGAAAGCCGCCCTTCTCGGTTGGTTTTGTCGGCCAAGTTGGCGAAGCGAGAGCGCTCTGTGTGGAACATTTCGTGAAGGCTCTCCCTTCCCACGTTTCGAACCTTGGCCTCAAACAGCGTTGGTTCCTTTTAAGAATGGAAGAGAGCGCCGTGCCGAGGGGATACGAACCGATATCATTAGAGAAACAACGCAAGAAATGCAAAATTTGGATAAAGAACTCACAGAATACTATGATACAATCGCCAGAGCACCTCTCCTCGCCTCGCACCCAAAACTGCTTGGGATCCTCACCGCTGGCATCGACTTCCCGTTGCGTTCCTATCACGAATTCAAGCATCTTCAACACGCCTCAACTTTTCAGTTGGCTAGAAATCAGGTTGGCGGTTTTTATAAGCGAGTTGTGTTGATTGTGCGATGGGCTGATTTACCCTCTATGAAACTGATAGCTTTTGTTTATACTTATCACACTTTAGGGTTTATTTGCACATGTCATAATTTTTCTTAGATACTATTATCGTTTTTTATTCGTTTTTTATGTACTTTTGATATCTATTCGTCCAAAGAGTAGCTTTGTGAGCATTTAATCTCTTTCGCTATTCATACTCGCGTGCTTTTGTTGGTTTCCCCACTCGAGAACAACAACTAGTGACAAAGTGAAGTGGGATTCGGACTACAAAATATACGAAGCTCATCTGCTTGTACTTGTCAGTTCGCGTTTCCTCATTTTATTCTTCTCAGAAAGGTTCGTAAACGTACTCGGCTCACTTTTCCGCACCGCAAGCTCAAGATGGAGAAAGACGCGCATACACAGCTGTCGTGACCTCGAGAATGCCGCTCGCTGCACGTCTTTGTTACCATGTCGTAATACTTACAACAGTATTATTAAGAGCTGTTAAAAAAAACGTTCAATATATAGATATTATTCTTCCAGCTAATAGAGAAGGAATTCCTTGCGTTCGTAGCGATTGAAAACGGGTTTGAGCGAATTCTCCACTCAGCTCGAACTTTGCGAAAGGACGTGCGAACTATGCTGGCAAGCACGACCCTCGAGGTCATCATTTCTACGTTGTTTCAGTCCTGTAAATAAAAACTGTTGACAAACCCGACGTGGAGCATGCCTGTTCACGTTAGCAGCACAGATAGAATTACGCAACCGAAAAGTCAATAGGATATGCGCTATATCTCTTTCCGCTAGCCCAATCAACTTCTTGAATCAGTCAATACACATAAACAAATGAAACAAACCGGGTAGTTTGGTGATGCGATTTCAGGGCAGCTGTCTTTTGCGCCTTTGAAAACACAACGAAGAGCGCGGACGCATTTTCCTAAACCACAACGCAAGGCCTTGAAGTTTTGTCCATATAATCCACGTCGCAGAGTTGAATTGCCTATCTCTACCCTATCTTTGCAATTTGTTCGTTGACTCCAGAATGGCTAGAAAGAAGATCTGTATGGAAATTTTGCCGAAATACGAATGCATCGAGAGAGGGGAACCCATCGAAACTGATGGACAATTAAGAGTGATCATCTGTTAGGCATTATGCTGAATTTGTTTGCTGGCTATGTGATAAGCCAGCAACAGCGAGATGAATTCTGCCCAATTATTTAAGCTCGTTCGATAGAACAGCTGAGAGCAGCATAATTGGTTGGATGCTAATTCATTCACTACAGGGTAGATGGCCCGGCAGCGAACACCGACCATTATCATCTGGATTATAGCCCACACTTCATAATTTTTGGGGATTCAGGAAGGTGTTTGACGAAGCGATTGGTGGCACGTATCATGTTAGGTTTTCTATTTCTTTTCTTCACTTGCTTTGTTGCACTTTATATACTAAATAAAAAATGCGTATGATGTTATTTTAAAGAAATGGCTTGAATGGAGAGCGCTGCTGGAGGAGGATTTTCGCGTATTTGAGGCGCAGAATGCTGCAGCAATGTCTGGCGAGGCGGAACTTGGTGATGGAATGGCGATGTTCAGGGAATTGCAGGTGCTTCATATTGCATTACTTCATCTCTATAAGAAGCGAGAGACCTATTGTCAGAAGAGAGGTTAGGTATGTAGAAAAGTTGCAGTATAACCCTTTTCTCATCTTTCATTACCCCTTACATATAATATTCGTCATTCATTCGCCTGTGGCACTTTTTCCTCTCTAGTTTTAAAGTGATGGTCAAACTATGCTGCCATGGGTAACCTTCTTTGTGTTTTGAACTTCTTTTGAGTCGCGTTCAGCGAAAGGATAGGAAAGAACGGGGAGGAGCAGCGAGGGAGGTATTTATCTCCCACTGAATAGATGACTACTGCCGAAATAGGAGGAAAACAAATTCCAAGTTACTTATTCCGAAGTGAATTTCAAATTTTCTTCGAAGGGGGCAAGGAATTGCACGCGGCAGTTCGCTATTCCATGATGTGCAATTCAAAGCTTTCAACAGGGCCACCTCCGCCTGCAGCATTACGTCAGTGTGGTTCATGTGAACAATGTATGCTGTTGCATGCACTTTCACGTGAGTCACGTGGCTGTGTTGGGTTTTCGGGGCGGCGAGCCGCATTTTCGTCATTTTAAACCTTTCCTTATCGGTATTAAGCCTTTTTAGATACGACATAACATAACACACTCGATGGTCGTTGATTCCTTGATGGTATCGATAAAGGCTGAATTTCGTGATACTTCCCCGCCTTGGTTCCTATCAATGATGGCGCTACTTTCACCTGAATTGACTGCAGCCCTCTCATCTTAATTGTCAGACGTTAATTTGCTAGAAGGATTAGAAGCAAGAGATCACAGCCAGGGGTTCCGGTTCCCTTGGAAGGCCACCAGGGTCTAGTGTTGACATTTGAAAAGAAATAACACTTGTGACTGCGCTCTCCTTTTTCTTCTATTTGTTTTATTGGGAAAATCAAAAATCACAAAAACGTTTCAGATTAAGGCGTTGAAGGATGAGGTCATTATTCAAGACATCAATTCGTTTATCTGATGATAACTTGGGGATCAACATAGTATCTTCAGATGGATGGTATATAACCCAACAATCGTTTCCCTGGCATATGTCAAATTGCAGTTCGCTCTCGATAATTCCAACTACGCGAACCTTCCAATAATAGTACGACGGCATCTACACTTCTTTATGGATCAACATAAGATTGATTTGGATAACCATATGAAACTCATACAAGGAGTGGAAAAATACGTTCAAGATGTGGTTGGAGCATTGCGTGCAATGGCGGGCAAATGTCAACTCGATGAATTACGCATATTCAAAACTCATGACTGTGCAAGGAACCGTGCGACTGCGTCACGTTATCTTACGGTACCTTCAACAGCTCGCCAATAGTGTCGAACTCACAGTCAACGTGGTATTCAAAAGCGTTTCCCGAGTGGAATTACTGAAGTATTTCTCGAAATCAAAATATGTTCCAGAAAAGAGACACTGAGCCGTAACAATGGGGAGACACCAATTTAAGCTCAGAAAGTTGAACTTCTTATCATCTGTGGAGTGGCTCGTCGTTAACTGCGTTAAGAATTGAAAATTCAACGTCGTCGTTTGTTATCCCTGTCTTGAGTTGATTTTTGTGATATCGAAGTCGCTGCTTGACTCTTTGATAATTTCGAAAAGCACTTCTCAGTTAAAAGACTATGAGCGTCATCCAAATTGTGTCGAATGGATTCTCCTCTTGAAAAGTTGCGATGACTTACGAAGTGGTCGTATACTAGAGCGACGATGATGCACGCATGAAATGCTTTGTTTAATGCCACAAATCTTAGTAATGCCACAGTTATTGTTATCGGAATATTAACAAAGTTGAGGGAGTGTTTGCAACAGAAAGTTGAGGAGGAAAGCGATGAGCAGTTGAAGAAAAGCTGCTGCTATTCCTTTTCCTCAATAGTTTCTCTCCTGTTAAGGTCGCTCTTCTTCTGTCTATTTGAGCTTTTGTTGGGTTCCTTCCTCTCTTCGATAATGTATTTGCGAGCGGAACTTTTATTTTAAGCTAGAATTTCAGCATGAAATGTATGGGACAGTGTAGCGGTGGAATTCTGCGATATTTGAAAAGATGTTGCGCGATTATTCCAGCAGCATTCTTCAGGTGGTTATAGATTTAACAAGCAGCTATGACCATGTGGCGGATCGCTACGTCAAAAAGATTTGTGCGAATATGCCATCGGTGGCAATGGTGATTGCTGACAAAAGTTCGTTGGAGAGCTTCGAGCGGATTTACGAGGAAGTCGCAAACGTAACCCGATCGGTTTCTGCGTCCTTCAAGGAGAAAATGAAGACACGTTCGTCCGCACGGGCACAGCTAATCAAGGACGCCGCTTGTTATCAGTACATCGCCTCTACTGGAGATATCCGCAAATATTGTAACAGCAAATTCCAGCTGTAAATAAAAGATACTGGATAATGCATGCAGTCATTCCTCATTTCATCACAGTTACACTTAAAAAACCGATCACTCAAAAAGTGCTGCCTCAAGCGATAAGTAGATGACGCTTTGAATACAAAGCCTCTCTTGCAGCCTCTCTGGAAAGAAGAAAGGTTAGCGGCAGACGCACCGTTCTTGCAGCTCGTCGAGTAGAGATGGAGGATGGGAAATTCGAAGATTTGAAGATGCAGGTCGTCCGTTTGGTGCAACGTGATGGCAAGAATTTCTATTTGTTTCACATTTGTATTTCGCAGCAAGAAAATCTGCGTTTTCTGGCACTTGAGAGTGCTGCGCTACTTTGTTTCTCACGGAAAACGCAAATGCCTCGTGGCCGCCAGAGCGCTGTAGATTTTTAGTTTCAGGGTGAAGGTATGACCATATTGTTTGAATTTTTATTCACTACTGACATCCAACTCCATTCACAAATAAAATTGAGGGCTTAGAAGAGCGGGCAAGGCGAATCCCGATAGAAATGTTGGCATATAAGTTTGATGGATATCACGTATTTCGTTTCAAGCATATACAGCTGCACGCCACCGACTGAAGAAGACGTCCCAGGAGAGCATACGGGAATGAAAACGCTTCGTTTCGACCGGTAAAGATAAGCGACCATTCTGTGAGGTAAAAAAGGGGTAGTAGCGTTTGGTGGTCGCTTTGGACTCCTAATAATGAACGACTGATCGAGGCAAGCTAACAAACAGGTGGGAGAGCATCCCTCAAGAGCAGGAGCGATATGCGTTTCTGCAACGGCGGTCATTAGACCGGTGAGTTCATTAAATAGCTAGAAATAATAAAACAAGCATAGATATTCTAATCGATTCAGGTGACCGACTTTTAGCTCACGAAAGATACGTTTTCTCAGTGCTACTGATTGCGAAGCGCCATGCGATCGATGTGGAATGCATTTAAACCTCAGTCGTATCCAGATCGAAATGTGTGCACTTTCTTCTTTTCATCATTCGATAGAAAATACGCTCGCCAAACCTCAAGTCTTTGATTTATTACAAAGGTTGCATGTAATCAAAATCACACAATTTCACTTAACTAAAAACTAAAAGCACGATCTGCGGACCGGAACTATCGGGCACGGAGACACGGAACATATGGTAACCAAAGGCATAGTGCTCATCATTAAAAATGAAGGACAGTTTCATCTGTTCGCACTGCCGCTGAGCATAAAAATTCCCTTTTAATGGGTCTTTTAGTAGAAAATATCGAATTGGATGAAAACCACATGGCCTGCCAAAAGACAAATGACACCGCTTAACAGTCATGTGGAGCTCAATGAGAGTATTATTAAAAAATCTGGAAATCTGGCATTCAGCGTCCCTTAAAACTTGGAATGGGGTGGTCATTGCTCACTGTAGTTCCTTGGCATATTTAACGGAAAAATCTCATTATGCATTTTCTTTGATCGATACATCCACGAAAAAACAGCAGAGTTCGCAGATTGCAAACGTGGCAGTTACTGGGCTAGTTCTCAGTCGAAAACGACGCCGGGACATGTCGATGAGGGAGGAGGATGGGGAGTGGCGGAGGAATGGAAGGTGTAGTATGAAACTGTGGTACATTCGATGCAACCACCAATGTCGAACACAGAAATCGACGCTGCCTGGAGTGAGTCTTCAGCTAGGAACAAATCGTGACAGACTATGAAATGAGGCACTGAAATGCATCAGAATGAATTCTCAGAAAGAAGCTGTCTATATGGTGCAGAATGCGAGGTACGTAGAATCAACGCATAGCTCCTATTATCAGTCTTCTTTTCACTCGACGCAACAAATTGTTTAACAAGTATGAGAAGTGAGGCAATATCTACGAGTGAAGGCGGTAGAGCATCGTGGATGCAGGACTAATCTTCAAAGCTCAAATCCTAGGGATTCCTCTGTTTGGAAAAGGTGGATATTTCAAACCTGAGACAGCAATCAGAGGATGTGTATTTCTTCAGCAAAGATCTACCTGTGAAGTATGTGTTCCGACAAGCGAATTCTACTGCGACTGAAGTTATACGCCGCGAAGTATACTTCCTTTAGCTCCTGTAAATTCTCCATTCAAAAGATATCGGAGAATGCAATGCATATGACAGTTCATGATTTCGACTGGTGACTGAGTCATTTCACAAAGAATGTTCCTCACAAAACATAGGAAACGAGACGTCATATTTTCTCCATTAGACTAAGTAAATTCGAAACGTTGCTGCTAGAGGTTGGTGGTCGAGAAATAAGCACCTCTTTCCTATTAACAAAATCCGAAAATTCAGAATGCTATAAAAATTCAGATAAACAGATAACGGTGTCACAATATACGAAAAAGTGCTCACCAACTGCTGGCGAACGAGCGACATGTTGACGAACTAACAAGACACAACATTCTCAATAGAATAATAAATGGGCGATTCCGCCGACGCTTGTGAGCTTTTCTTTCTTAGTATGTTTTCGGAATAACGTCGTTTTGTGAAGCAGTGTCATTCCAGCAAATACCTCTACTCCTTTAACAATCAAAACGATGGCTCAGAGCTGAGCTTGTTCTTTCCCTATCAAATATCCCACTCTGCACATGCTTTAATTCCTGCATATTGTTGAGGAATGCGACTGAAGTGATCAAAAACCAACCTTAGCCTTCATGTTGGTTGTGGCACTTTTAGTAAGGATACTTGCTGACCTCATGACGTCTACTTCAGCCTTTGCTCCAACGTGCTCACGAACTTAATAACAATTTTCAACAAAGGGAACAATGAGGTGCACTGAAGTTAGTATAAAATTTGCAAGCAAACTCACGGGCATTTCTTCGCAATCATTCTTGACAAAGGAGTCGCCACGATATTCGAATAGAAATTTAAATGTTGCAAAGGTCGGAAAGCGGAAATGATTTACTCGCTTACCGAGAAAATGGTAGCTTAAAGGGATATTTGCAGAATCTTAACTTATTTGCTCTTCTCATCCTCAAATCTGTTCCTTGAAGAGTTCAGCATCCAAGCTGCAGTATGGAATATCTAATCGTTCACCGGATATGGGGGATTCAATTCCTCTCATCAGCTCTATTTCTCTGCGATCACCACTCTAAGAGTCTGTGGTCACAACGAAGTTAATTTTTTGAAACATATTTAAAAAGGTTCGCGAATATAATCGGAGAAATGAGGTTTCTTAGTCACCGAGCTTAAGGGAATTTGCACTGCTCGTCTGGAAACTTCTTTCGGCTCTGAGATTCCGAGACGTTCGAACCCTGTGAGCCGTATTTTTCGGATCAATATGATTGCAAACGACAGCTTCTGCAGACATCGCCAACAGTCCTGAAACGAAGCACTGACTCCCAGATATGTGGATGAACCGCTGCCTTATATTGCCTAACAAATTTAATAGAACATTACGACCGCCCACTAATATTAAAGTAATTCGTTGCAGAATAGATATATGCTTCGAAACACATCCACTGCTAATGAACCTAGATGAAATCGAAGAGGGAATCAATACCCCTCATTGAATTTTATAAACAAAATGCATATGACTTATTTGATAGCTCTTTTAAATTAAATAATTAATAAAACTTTCTGTTCGTAAAAGAGGAAGTGCCATGTGCCAATTTCAAGTATAATTCGCCTCAGCGAAAGCAATTTATCTGAATAAGAAACGCCACCGCCTAGGCGATCTGGGCGGCAAAGTGGGGAGTCGTGACTTGATCAAGTACGGAAGAAGACTTGCTTGTTCACGCGATGACCGCACATCGAAAGCTTGCCCTAGCGCCTGCATCCTCCGCCGACGAACTGCTTCCCGCAAGTGTCGCATTGAGCATTCCGATGACTTCCAGTGCCGAACTTTCTGGATTTTTCTATGAAATGGCGTTTAAATAGGCCATTTTGCGGTCCTGAACCCCTTGGCAGCGCTACTTTCTCACTCAAGCCCTAATGACTCGGTCGTGACCTTCCTCGTTTGCACGTTTAAGAAGTAACTCTTCGCAGAAGAATGTCTATTAGAATTAGCCCCACAGAAGATCTCTTGGTGCCCGAAATTTATTAGGCGCCTCTCTTAGCGCGGGGCAACTGTGTTGCAATAATAACTGCTCAGCTTGTTCACAAGCTTTTTGACAATAAAAGGAAATGAGGAATGGATCCTATGGTTGGACAACAGATCCTACAACTCTGTAAATTAAACAACTGATATCACTGTCCTGAATTGAATACACACCGAACGATAGTAGGAATTCTGTAATAGCAAGAATCGTTGCTTTGAAGGCATTAGAACAATTCTTTCAGAACCAACGGAAGTCTTCTTCTCAGGTTTTCTTGATGACTCAAAACATAGGCAAAGTCATGTGAATCTGCATCCTTCAGAATTTTTTTGTTCAAATCGAAGAGAAAACATCGATTTTTAATAGGCAGATTTTTCGGTATTCCAGCTTGCTTATCTTCGTTCAGGTGCAGCTATTTTTCGAAAGTTCTTGTTAATGGCCTACCTGGAACCATTGCCGACTTCTGCCAACTTTCCGTCTGAGAGGAATTTTGCAGATGGGAAGGCTTACGAGAAATGTCTTTGTAACAGTCGAATTGTCGACCGTTCTCACGTTGCCTTCTGTCATTTTCAAGCGACCAAACTGCTCTGTCAGCTTCGCTACAGCCGCATTACGCTTTAGAAAGAGAAAATTTAAAGTTAGCCATTCTCCTTCAAATACGAGTGAGGATAATTAAGTAAGTTGTATCGCCTTCTCGAAACGGAGACTGGGGATTAAATGTCGTCTCATTTGTCGCAAAAGCAGTACTAAATGAAGTCACCGTATGAATTCTTTTTTGCTCTAAGAAATCTCGAGAAGCCATTCGATGAACTTCACAGTGTCACTGGGAAATCCTTCGATGACTGATCCCGTTAAGGTCCGACATGCCACTGGAGCATATTGTATGCACTACGGTATTGAAGTCATTCTAAGATTTAACGCGTGAATGGCGAACGCAATCAGCGACAGCACTTGAGCTTAATTGATAAGAAAACTGAAAGAAGCACTTTCCTTTCCCACCAATCGCTGTCAAATTTGCAAAATAGTACGCGAAACTGCAGCATAAACAAAGGCATAGCTGCATTATATCAACTATGAATTCTGCAATCGCCTTCAAAAAACCTCTGCGTATTCTGGACGGAAGCAGCATAGAATGACTATTTTCGATTACATTGAACCAAACGGAAGTCGCTCACTTATAAGCGATAGATGCGTAACAGATAAACAATAAATCAGTTAAGTAAATGCTCTTCAATAAGAAACAAAACGAATTAATAACGAGTTCGTTCACTTTGTGCGATTAATTCTCCGCCAAAGGAGTTCAGATTTCTAGGAATATAGGCGTTATGTGATCTCCTACGTTATGAACACTCAGTGAGGATGTCGGCAATATTGACAACACACAACTCTGTCCCGCGTAAAATATAATCGATGACAGGGTCAACAAAGAGGAATTATCCGGTCATTTTCAGGAAAATGAACATAAGAACGGCGCCGACCTGCGGCAAGTTCTTCACAGGTTCGCATGCGAGTCTCTCATACGTGTTTATAAAAAACAACTGAGCTTTTGTAAAGAAAAAAAGTCAAAAAAGGCTTCCTTTTCTAGAAAAGTGATCCTTGAAGGATGCAGAATCACGAGAAGTGACCCAGCGGATTTGAATGAAACTGCTTATCGCTCACAAGGAGCGAAAACTGGTCTTTTTTTATTTCACTACTTAGTTGAAATATACAACGTGAGGGGACTCATGTTCAAGAAGAATGATGCTCGTCCAGAAAGGAAGTAAACCTGCCGCTCGCAGTCGTTAAATTGCCGTTATCGAAGTATATAGTTGAGGTCACCGTTATGCTGGCAAATATGGAGATATTCGTCTAAATAAATTTAAAAGTAAGGAAAATAAAGCCGTTAACGAAACTGCTGGTATGCTCTTAATCAAACGTGACCCATCTCCTTCCTTTCGACCACTGCAGAAAATAGACGCTCAACAAAAGTATGGCACAAAAACTCAACAGAGAGACAAACAACTTGTCTCAGAAACTGTTCTGTATATTCCCAGGGCAGAAATAACCAAGAAAATTGAACTAGTCAATTGATGTGACACACTTTCATCGAGATTTCGGGAACTGATAAAATTGAAGTTGTTTGCAGCAGAACACTCACTCCCGCTCACATCTTGATGAGTTTTCATCTCATTTTGTATTCTCAAACGAACGAATTCCTACATGCAACCGATCTGACATATTCCATCTTCAGGCTCCTTAGGATTGGTAATGAAACCACGGAATGTCCTTCGGGAAAGTACATCTTAAAAATTCCCAAATGGTTCGAGAAAAAGTTCCTTTGTGCTCTTTCCGTTAGCAACGGCACAGCAATCTTATCCACATACTGGATTCACCACAACGATCATCTCAGGAGATGATTTCCTCCATGGGTGAACTCTTGAAAACGCTCTCTCAAAAGTGTTATAAGGAAATGACTGTAGCTCATAACGACCAAAAAGGAAAGTAATTCCACGTATTCATAATCCTTCCAGCTAGAACTTTGCGATATTTTATGCATAGTCTGCATGATCTCAATGTTACCTTGTTCAGCCGATCGAACAGGCTCAATTTTCACACGTAGAATGTTCCTGTCAATAGAAAAGGACAGGTCGTTCCTTTTTGCGAGCCGTTTTAATTATGGATGCGTCAATAGGATTCGTCGTTTCAAGCAGTAAACGTGAAATTCTTTGGTTATTTTGTTGAAAAAGTCAAAATTCTAATGTGAATTTGGAGTGTTTCTTTGAACGACCCGACGTTGCTCAGCTACTCTAGGAAGGAGCTAGACCTATTTCCTGTTCAATCCATCCGGCCAGCCCACCTGAATGCGATCCAGCATTACCGACGTTTTTTTCCAACTGTCCTCAACTGCCTCATGTGATATTTCAAAAATTCCATCACGGCTACGCTGAACGGAGCAACAAAAATTGCAACACGCCGACGAAGTATACTGCCAAGGTTTAAGGCTTTCTTCGTTTGGTGATAGATTTGCTGCACTGATACAAGAGTTGATGAAAGCGTCCAGAGGTCACTTTCGAGGACAAGAACGAAACTGTCGTCCTTCAAGTCCCATGAACCTGTCCTCAAGTGAGATTAAGCCCCGTCATTGCATCCGTTTTATACTCGGTGCACACACCCATATTCTATAAAACTTGGATGAACTCGACGACTGTTTCATCATATGTAGTCAGGGAAGAAGCTAACGGATCCAGGCGGAATGGTAAGAATCGATTACTGTGCTTTCAGGTCGATAGTTTCTGCACTGCGCATTTGCCACACTGTATGAACCCACTACTAGCTTCAACTTCGTCGACCAGTATGCCTTGTAATTTGGGATATCTGTCGCACCATCACCACGTGCGATGTACTGCAAACATGTCGGGACCTCCAAGAAGTTTGCTAATGACCTCACCATTTGTCAGGGGAACTTAGACAAAGAATCATGGGCCCCTCTCTCTCATGTCTACTTCTTCGACTACTTTCGGCGTCCACGTTCAGAATGAAGATGCCATCCTTCCCGGAGATGTGGTCGAAATAAGCCTGGATGGCATTCCAAATCAATGAAATCCAGGTTATTGCTTTCTGAAAAGCATCACACAATGGCAATCCTGGTAAAGTTATCGCAAACGAATGAATGAAACCGTCTTTATCTACGCAATGAACGAACGTTCCACGACATGCCGATGCACATAACAAAGCTGCAATAGAAGCGGAACGATGTAACAGCAGGATCAATTAACAAGGGCTTGGAATCTGTGGGTACTTATGACGTGGGGGAGCGGAGGGGAGGGGATCAGCAACATAATAAATAACTCTACCTAGTCGCAGTCCAGATATAACCATACAATGACCTACAATGTTTTCATACAGTCATATAACTGCAACACACTATCTGATGATGCATTCATTATATGCCGTTAAATGAACGAAATCAATCAGCCTTCCCTATTTCTTTCATCCCCAAGACGGACGAGACTTCGAGATGTCACGTTGCTAATTCATCTCTGTCAAAATAATCGGCATCTGTGAGTCACTACTACCACTTGCTTTTACAAGAGAAACCTGAGTCTTAAGACAAGCTCCGGACCGCAATCCCCCTTTGTAGGACATGTTTGAAAACCCAGGTACAGCCTCACCCGATCGTGCCTCTGCTCTCACATCTCTGATGGTTCGGTTCTCCAGGATTCGGGCATCCTCGCAGCCCGTCAATGGCATTCTTCTCAATTTGGCCCCCCTCGCCCCAATCCTCCAGCCATTTTCTATCTCCTTTGGACCACCTGTACAAATCAGCCTCATTCCCATCTTCCCCAAAAGACTAGAACTTAGTCAGCAATCGTATTGTTCCCATTAAAAATAAGCTTCACGATTCATCCTTTTATTCCATGAAAGGCGAGCAGTATCTTTATTTAAGGAGCAACTGCACACACGCAGCAAAGAAGTACAACACGACAGAGGAAGTTACTCTCAGTGAAGGTACTGCAGTCAGCTGGGAAACAACTTTTCACTAATATGCTCTTGTACCCACTCATACTTCCTTCCACCACCCGTTCCACATAACTACCGAAGTAATTGTCGTGAGCAGTTCCCTCTCTCCCTCCCTCCCATCACTGCTGAATGGCTATCGATGTACGCTGAACAACATAAACACACTTCACACATGACGATAACATTGCAGCAGCAGCTGAAATTGCATTTTTTCCACAACGAATATGTGAGGCGAGCCCCTCACATATGAGGCGAGCATTCCTTCACCACAACTCACTCTTTTATTCGTTCAATTCGAGGTTGCCGGACTGTAGGGGCTCAGTAAATTCCAACTTTTCGCAGATCACCTATATGACCTCTGTTGTTGGGAAATTTTTTATTAGGAGGGCCTAGGACAGATAAAATGACGGAGAAACAACAAAAGTTCGATGCCACTAAACTCTGGGAAGGCTGGAATTTCACAAAGGAGGGTGACTCTCTTGCCTCCCTCTCCTTTGCATATATGTCACAACCAAACTCCAAAAAGTAGCATTCACAGTGTAAATTTGGTTCGCCAAGGTCTAAGCAGTGGAAATGAGTTCAAATCATGAAGTGTGCAAAAAATATTTCATCCATTTCAAACGAGCCATGAGAGCAGATTCAGGTAGTTACAGATCTCGTGCCACATGGGGTTGTAGATTTTCTCTGCCAAACCAGTTATCGCTGAATATCAATAATACGATTGATAAATTTCTCAAACGAATCTAATAACACTGAATATATTTCTTCTCGATATTATGCTATGGCGGTGAGGAACTTGAAAGCATTAGAATCTGCTTTACATGCTGCATAAAGAATAGGAATAAATCGGGGATGATCACCAAGAAGGCGTTTCATTTTTTGTTTGAGAGAATAGTCCAGAGAGAATTTCTCGATGATATCAACTGCTATCCTCTGAAGATAGGATGACGAAGCAATCGGTAACATGAGAAGACCGCAAAAATAGTTCGGTACACTCTCATCGAGAAACGTCGCTTCGAAATTGCGCACTATCAGCTGAAAATTGTTTCGTTGATGGAACCACTAAACGGAGAAGGGCAAATACGCAATTTCTCCTCCTCCATATCAATCAAAGAGACGACCGACTTCTTTTTTCCGATTAAATGCCGCAAAATAAAGTATGACAAATCTCGCAACACATGAACACTCTACACGGGCATGTTAAACAGTGCCATCGGACGGATGCGCGATCACGCTTACGCCGGAACCTTTCACGCCCTCTTAATGACGCCACCTCGAGGTATTGTGTTCTTAAAATGAGATTTTCTTCCAACGGAAAAGGGAATGGTTGAGGAAAGTCGTTTCGCGAGTTGCAGTCAAGTTGAAATTGTAGACGCTAAGTACTGCATCAACTCGTTTCTGCGAATCCCTCTTCGTGGTCCAATATTGACACCGCCATACTGCTTGACTTGAATGCACTCGACTGTGCAATCTTGATTCACATGCTAACCCACATCTCCATTAGTTTTGGTAAACCACCTACCGTATTCTGTATATACAGCTTGCAAAGTCGTACGAATAACGACTGGTTGAAGTTGCATTCGCCTGCAGATCTATATATGAGACGAGAAGCAAATCGGAAGATATAAGAGGCTATACGACAGCTTTGTGTACAAACTTCCATCGTCGATTTGAGAAGGACCTTTTGAAGAACACAAGCAACTGGTTCCAACCAACGCAGCATCGCCTCTCGCGCCCACATCTCATTCCTTCTCGCAATTTCACTCACTGACTGGAAGTGCAAGAAAGGCAATTCTCTGCATACGCTTACGGATGTAATTCTTGTGAAACCGAAATAAAGCAAACTTTAGGTAACAGATGATTGTGCAATAGTGAGAGTAAATCCGAACAGTGTGCACACCTCTCGCCATTAATGCTTGAAAATATTTCCGCTGTTTGTTCCATTATTGTTTCCGCAAAGCACAAAGGATGACGCACTTACGCGCTGCTCCCAATCGAAATATTTGTTTTGCATAAAACGGTGAACTACAATGAAATAATAGTCTCGAAATCTTCTTGTCGAGACTGTGTCGAGACAAAGGGAGATGCAGGGAGAACACCAGTTCTTGTTCTAGGTAAACAGAACATTCGCCTTGAAGCAGACTATCTTTGCGTTACAACGATGAACTTCGAAGGCAATCTACGCTCTTAGCATAGCGGAAAGGCTCGGAGAAACTATCTTTTTGTTGCTGCAATGATGTTTGCTCGAACTAGCGAATAAAGCAAGTACAAGGACGTTTGCCGTTTCTATCAAGCACTTACAGAAAGGAGGCAAAGGAACTTATGCGGCAATGCTGAATCAAGAACCAAAATAACTTCGTCCACCCGGGAAAACAACGACTTCCGGATATTTCGATATGCTTACCCTAGAATGTGGCTTCTGAGACGAAGTTTTCAGAATCTGCTGACTTTAAATTTTTGGGTCAGGTGAAACTACAAATTAACTCGTTACTTTAAAACGAAGACGACAGTGATTTCAAAAATGAAAAAGATCAGGAGCGGCAAATCATAGATATCAATGACGACTGGATGTATACCTACGCTCGATCGTTGCACTTACTATTTGCCACGCACTCATACAAAAGAGCAACGAGAACATGAAGATGGGTGTGCTGACATAAAACGATAGCCGAACTTCCTACTACTTCTTAGACATACGACGATGTACTAGTTTAACTCTCTCTAGGATTACCGAAAGTTATTTGGCAGCATAATAGCAACCAACGATTTAGTAGAACCATCTCCTCCCAGAATGAAACCATACTAGGATGTCGATCTATATCGACACTTTCTTTCTGGATTCTTCAAAAAAATCGCGATGAAAAATGTGAGCAACGGATTACGCACCTCAAATATCCAGCGTACAGCTGCGTCCGTAGACGAGATATCCGAGCTGAACTCTTTCGACGGGAAGCCCTTATCCTGTGCGAAGCTCCGAAAACCGGTACAAATAAATTGCGAGACATCAGTAAGGCCTGAAATACATTTCGGTTATATAATGGGAAGACAGACAATATTGTGAAAAAAAAATAAGTCAGTGGATGGATAGAAATCAGCTTGTTTCAAAACACTTTGTGCAATACTTTTTCACTCTCTCCTCTCCCTCTAAGTTTTTCTTTACTTCTCTTACAATAAAACAACTTCCTATCAACTTGTAAAGAAGTACTAACCATCACTTTCGATATGAGTTAACACAACGGCAAACCACAGCGGTAATATACTTTCGATAGGAAAGCGAATTTCCCCATCAAGTGACTGGAAGAATTCGATAAGAAATTCAAATGCGGTATTTGTCCATGGAGCTTTTTCACTGAGAAGAACACTTGTAATTAGGGCCATTCGTTGCGAAGCCAACATCGGATTGTCCACGCATCTATGTCGTAACTAAACAACGATTATTACTAACCACACAGAGGCGAATTCCACTCACCAGAAAAGGGAAAGAAATTCAACTATTTTCGTTACTCAAGTCAAATGACATTCAGTAGGTTCATTTCAATAAAGTGCAGTTATTATTTTATCAAAACAAAGACCACTTCACAGAGTATGCTGCACACAGCCGAAAGACCAGAAATTGCTAGATCAAGAAATAAATTGCCTTAGCAAGCTGCACTCAAGCATTTTGTGAAAACAATCCAACGCAGAATATCGGGAACTCGGACTGTAACCCTCGTAAGCCGATACAATAAAATTCAATACTGCCTCCTTACCGAGGAGATGGCTCGAAGAAGAGTTGAAAATCCCCTAACGACATAAACTTATACATAGTCCGGAAAGGCTACGCTAGTTAAATGTTCTGTTAAATAAACAAAAAGTGTCAACCTGGGTGGTTAGAAATACGATGGAATGCGAGGCATCTGACATCAGAAGTCTCTCAACGGCGACTTTCCATAAGCACGCCGATACTGTCGTGAAATGAGTGCTTGCTTCCAAAATGCGCGCAATATCAGCGCTGCTCATTCGAGGCAGAAAACGATGTAGTGAACTAAGCTGCAATAATCTAGCGGGAGACCATTAGCTAGGAACCTGCTTACTTTCTCGTAACTGCTGCCGATGTAAAACGTCGCCCTTCTCATAGATTTGAAGAAAACGCCCACATTCTAAACTTTGAACAACCACCGCATAAATGCTTGCAACCACTATAAAACGTTTAATGCGGCCTTTCCGCTAACAAACATCATAGTGTAAAATATTTGAAGAGTTATTAGGTGCTGCAACTATGGGCCAATGAATGAGATCAACAACAAGGAGAAATAGAGCCTATTGGGTCATCCAAAGAGGCTCAATATAAGCAGCAAACTTCATCACTATAACTCTTCTCGCTCCTACACTCTCATGAAAAGGAGAAACTCAAATCGACGTACAGAATTTCGCAGAGAATAATACATCAAGAAACCCCTCGATGCTTTTACATATGGATTTCAAATAATTTCCGTCGGTTATTCATTTCGAATGTTCCGTTTGTTTAGTAGGGAGACAATTCACAGCCGCAATTAGAAAATGAAATTCGAATTGGAGGAAAGATGGAAGATGCGACATCAAACAGAGTATCGATCATAGCAATAAACTATACGACAATCTTCAGCTGCAACATTAAAACGCGAAAGCATAAATATAAATAAAACTGCAATAAAAGAAACCTCTAAGCCTTTTTGCGCGGCGAAAAGATAACTTTCTGCGTAGATATCGCTGCTATCCGCTTCGTTTAATTTATCGGTCACTAAAAGAAATTGCATTTTGACCTTAATTAGGCTAACAGCTGCACTCGAAGCATTGTCAGCGAGAACTAATAATGCTCGAACACATTCGAGAATGCATCAACACCCCTCATGTTTCTATTAAAACGAAGAGTAAAATGCAATTGACCTATGCAATGACTGGGTCGACCTCACTAGGGAAACAGGCAACACTAACAAAAGCAGCAAGTAACGAACAAAGCGAATCTTCTAAGTGATGTATCTATTCATGGATGGCACCACTACAACATTCAAGAAGGCTGACACCTCGCACACTGTTCCACCTCCACTCACAAGTTTCTCGTAAATATTCAGCTTCAATAGGCAACACGTATTAGGAAGATAATAAGATCTCTTTCAGGAAAGAGAAAACGCGCAAAACTCAATGTGATACTCTCCACGATTCCGCTCGTTACGCCTATTACTTTCTCGCGGATTAATAATAAAACGTGGTTAGCTTTTCACTTCCTGAATATTATATCTAAAGAGTTACGTGACTCCAACTTCAGCGGTTGCTCGACCCGAACCATTTAATGACAAAGAGATAAATAGACTGTCATAGAGGCAGATAACATATCGCCGAGATTTCTTGCAATTTTGGTTCCACGAGAGATGAAAAGTGTCGTTGAAAGAACTTCTGACAGTCCTTTTCCTTGAAAAAATTTCACCTCCTTATACTTTCATAAACAGAAAGTTCATTACCACGGCAAAAGAACTGCCTAAAAATCCAAAACTTCATTCCATTGTGAAATGCTCGAGAAAGAAGTTTCAAGTAGCGGACTTGATCACACCTCAGACGTGCTCCTCAGGTTAATGCGAACGCGGAAAGACCCGAGCTTAAAAATAATACCTGTCCACCTCAACTGTGGAAAAGTTATCGAAATTTCTAAATCCTAACATCTTATAGAAAAGCTCCAGAACGTGCAAACAAGAATCGAATATGTGACCTTATATCGTAATATCCTTTTTGCTGAGTTCAAGCTAAGGCTCCAACTTGAATTCATCACAACATAATTTCTTTAAGCAAAAACTTTCGCGACATAATTTCCCCGCAGAGAATATGCCTCTTTCCTCTCATTAAAATAATCAGCTTCCAGAAATCTAGGATTTTTATTCAAAACAACGGGCATTTATTGGAGGTGTTTTCTATCCACTAACATCTTCACATGAGCAAAAAGCACAGAAAACGAGTATTTATAGGCAGAGATGAATGCTCACAGGAGATAAGTGACTTGATTATGCTTGCATCATCCAATCCCCTCTCAGCGTGCATGAGGATTTGGCAGTGGACGGCGCGCAAGAGAACTTCCTGGCGATCCTTGCCAGACGATTCGAATATAGACATGATCAACATCGATGTCTTTTCACACACCTCACGAGTATCTGTAAGCAGAGAACAATTTTTCCAGTGCCCAGTTCTCGTAAGTTGACGCGAGCAAGCGATACTTTGTGACCTTCTCACTACATACGAATCAAACTTTCACAGCTTTTGACTGGCATCATTAACAACGGCTAGAATGACATGGGGAAGTCGTCGGAAGCCACGCAAAATGCAACGGTGAGCTCAGAATGTGAAATATGGGCTCAAATCATGCATTGTGCAGAATCCTATAAAACGAACTAGGCTTGTCAAGCTAAAATACTGTATTCTTCCGTCGTTGAGCCCCTCTCCATGAGCCAATTTTCTGAATACATGTGATGGTGGGAAACATTGAACGCCACAAGTCCATTTATCCCACCGTCAGCATAAGCTGTCGTCCCGAAGCAACAAACGCTAGTTCGTTCTGACGCGCTGACACATCTCGTTCAGGGAACTTCAGCAAATTAGCGGCAGAGAACGGAATATCTAACACGAACCCATACCGCTCACTATTTTTTCTTCAGACCGGAAATGCGAGAGTCAGCAAAGAGCGGCAGAACATAAACATGAGCTTTCTGTTCGGATAATCTTCAACTAACCTAATGTCTCGCGATTGACACTTGCTGTATTCCCTAACCACAAATAACGCATGAAATGCAGATAACATCTGATGTTTTCGATTGGTGACGACGATTTCACGAATGAGGTCACCGATGAGGGAGTGGGAAAGAACAACGCCAACGTGGGCATGCTGGGGAACGATGCGATTTGAGTTCGATGACACTTCACATTTTAATTTCCTTCAACTGCAGCGGATGTCTGCACTGCTTATTCTCTAATAAATAAGAAACCACAATAGAGCGCTGAGAATATTTCAAACGATTTGGTGACCACTCATGGGTGGTACTCCTTGCTTATAGAGTGAACAAAATTAAAAAATGACAGTCAAGAAATCGCGTGACCATTCAATGTTCGTCGCATATGAAAGAGAAAAGAAAACTAAAGGCCGCATTAGACCTGCACTTTTATCAATTCCCATCGAATGCCCTCATGTTCCTTCTCCGTTACCTCAAGCTTCCGGTCGCGAGTCATCTCGGAATATTCTCCTCGTCATCTTCCAGTATTGGCATACGCAGCATCAGATGAATGCGCTAGTTTTTTCAGTAGGAAACTGAGCACTTTCCAAACTCTATGAAAGATCCAGCGATCTTTGTAACTCTGCAATCGTCGCCGAAGTGCGGTTATTTTAATGAGCCCGGAAAAACAACACGGTTATAAGCACGAGGCTAGAACGTCAACGTCATCTATGGAATAGCTGAAGTAGCGAACACCAAAAGCACAAATGCCTCGCTCATAATCCTACTATCACCGTGACGAGATGTATCAGGAAAGTGCTACAGAAGTGCAAATAAAGGACAGAAACCTGTTGAATATGCGAATGTGAGGAACAAAGTGAGCATCTCTATAAGTGAAGAAATCGGCATTTCACGAAAACGTTTCGGCGTGAACTTCGAGAAAATTCGCGGTTTAAACGACCGCCACACCGATTCGCATTCTGCAAATGCATGAAGAGCACTGCAGTGAGCACTCTTAGAACTTAGTAAACACAGAGGATTCCCGGTTGGAGCAACCCATCTGAGCAGCGAAACTCTTCACTACCTCGTGGAAGTTGAGCACAGAGGGGAGTGAGATAACAAGAGAGAAAGGAGAGAAAGACCATTGCAAAATGGAGCCACAGTCAAAACACCTCCAAATTCCTTGGTGTTCGGAGAGAGATTTCGCAGTATTTTCGCAGGAGATATTGCGAATCTTCGCTATCTTTCAGAAAACTATTGAATCCACAAATGGCGCCAAGCGTTCCCTTTCTACGATTTACAACCAAAGTGCATTCTGTTCACATTATTGCAATGAAAGTGGGGTGGTCCTATACAAAATTCAAAAAAGCGATTACAGCAAAACAGAGTCAACAATCCGCTCATTCGCCAAGCATCAGCAGTGCTGTTGTTGAAATAAGAAGGACATTCACCATCTAACAGTGATCATAAAGGATGAAACGAGATGAAATAAAACGATGATGCTGCAATTCAAAGAAGGAAACCAACTTGAGCAAACAACAGTAGCTACACGTATAAATATATCCCACTCATTGAGATCTTCCCTCAACTCCACATCGACGCAGTGACCTTTCACCGCCTCCAACCAGGCCTTTCCACTCTCTCGACTCAATTCACAAAGCTGAAACAACTTGTTCCCTTGTAATGCCTCAAATATCATCAACTTTTCACCGTTGCACACCATTTTTGAAGTGAAGTTTGCTTATTTATTGTCGGTAAGAACTGACTCGAACAGTGTTCGCTTTGAACATTCCGAGGGTTAATAACTGAGGAGTGAAACGATGATAAACAAAAGGTTCTTAACTACCTGGCAAGGAATAGCTTACTCACCGTTGTTGTTTTCAAGATTGGCTCTAGAGGAGCGACCTCTCTCATTATCAATAGATTATTTTATAGTTCCATTTTGTGAACAAATCATTCTAATTGCCTATCCGAACCAACGAATCATCTTTAAGTGAAGGGTAATAAGAGGTTTTTCAATTGCAGCACATGAAAAGACCTGCACTTCGTACTGCTCACTGTGCTTAGATTCTCATTGGCACGACGACGGCAGAACTAGCTCGCAACTCTCTCCTATGCGGTGCAACTGAACTCGTCAGCAGGAGACGAGTCTAAGTCCAATTTGTTTATCAACAAATACATGGCGCTGGAAGAAACCAGATGAAATTAAGGATCAAATCAATGGTGGTCAGTCTGAGAGAGAAATAAGCAGTAAAGGCAACGAAATAAGCTTCGACCAACTAAACAGTGACCTGCTAAAGCAATAAACACCACAGGATGGAACTGGACTTCATGCTTCGAACGAAAGGAATGCTAAGATAACCTCTTTCTCCCTCTAGTTTCCCAGAATTAAGCAGATTACAAAAGTGATCAACAGAACAAAAGAGCATTTTCAGACAAAGATATAAGCCCGGTGTGTCTATGAAATAAATGCGGAATATACCTAATTTACCGATAACCTAACTGTCAGGTTCAACAAATAACGCTTTGTATCCATCATTGCGATAGAGGTGGCTTCATTGTTCAGTGGAAGCATGAGTGCCAGAAGAGTAATCGACTCCAAGATTTTAGATTAGGACTGTAGAATTCGTGCGAGCAATAACTGTCTAAATTCGCAAAAAATAATGCGACGAGAATAAACAGCACTTCCTTCAAATAAACGGTCAAGAGGTTAAGTTTGGGTCGTCCCGGAATGAAACAGACTGCATGCCGGTGAATAATGCAGCACTCTTCAAATGCACATCATCACTGAAACATGAAGTAATCATTCCTGGTTGTGGCAGAGCGTAAACAAGACGCATACGTCCACGTCCACAGAAAGTGAAAAATTACTCGATACCGGCTTATATCAAACTTTCATGGAATAAAAACTGAACTGACCTATGCTAGTGCCGCAAAAACTAGCCAGGCAGCATAAATTGCTTCAAACACAAGAAAAAAAGATGGGCTCTTATGATACGAGGGGGAAATGCAAATCACTCGACAAAGTTACAAAAAAGACATTAAAAAAGCTGTCGGAGATAAGGGAAACTGCAACTGCTGGAAAGCGAAAACAAATGAACATTTAATGGGAAAAATAAATGCGGAATATTTCAGATGATAGAAAACGATGTTCTGAACACGACCAAAGACATGAAAAGTTGGAAACGGCAGACACTGAAGAATGTTGAACGCTAAAACATGACCAGAACGCAGAAAGCAACATCATCGAGCATCAACAATTCCCTCAGCACTTCACATCCTCAAAAACAACCGTGAGCACCACACCGATGCCACCAAATAGCGCTGTTTCTGAGAGACTTGAAATCTTCTAAATGATTCCGCGCAGAAAGCTACAGAAGCACAGTGAACAGGAATAAAATATAGAAACTACCCACAGGTTTACCTTATTCAGCAAAAAAATGGACGGAATAGCTGACCTCCATGTCCACTGCTGATAGACTGTAAAATCTCTACGGCTAAGAGAGGTGGTGAGCGATCACAGGAAAATGCATAACATGCTGGCATTAGCACAAAGACAAATTTGAATATTCACTACGACGAATAAACTGTGCATCGATACATGTCAAGGTGATTTGGCATTAGATGTACGAAACAATAAACTGTCCGAAGTAACAGATGCTCGACAATATCAGAACAATAACAAACCGTGCTCATTGGAGAGGGTTCCATGATTCTGGCGCATAAAACATTAAAATAGTGTTGCAGAATGGACTCCGCACCGGTCAACTCCTCTGCATTTCTCGACCCGAAGAAAGTGTAAAGTCGGCTGCAAAAAACCCAGTAATAAGTAGTCAAAAAATATGCATAAATGCACGACTTAAACTAAAACAATCTTCATTTACAAATATCAAACAGAGGCCTGTCTAGAAGAAACCAAATTATATGAGCTTCTCTACGCTAGCTGACCTAATGGCCCATCAATGATGCCCGAGGAACAGTGGAGGGCGAAAATGCACACCAAAGAACTCGCCTCCCTGTTCTCTCTCTTACAGCTTCCGTACGAACATATTTTCATTGAAATCGTGGAGCGTTAAACGATTTCTGCACCCTACCTTTAAATAAGTTACTTTTTCGGAGGGGGGCGAACAGGAAAGAGGACAACTGAATATTATCCCACAAAAAAGTATCTTGAGATGAAAACACCTGTAAAATTCGAATATGAAGATCACATAGATACCTTTTAAAACACTCCATATGAGAAATATGAGCAGAAAAAAGCCTCCTAACAATGATATTAATTTTTCTGCTGTAAGCAATCAAAGGCATGAAGATCCATGACGCAGACAAAAACCGCCTTTTTTACATTCATTAAAAGTTATCTGTGACCGATCCTTAAAAATCACTTATTTCTCTCGGTGAGTGCACTCGACGTGAAGAATTGAAGTGCACATCGTCGACAAACAATCTGCACTAAAGATTTCAACAGCACTTCCTCAAACAACCAATTCGGATAATCGCAGAACGATCGGGCAAATGGAGTGAGGCATCCATTCATACACGAATATCAAAAGGACCTTTACATTAAAGCGTTTCGATGATCTGCTGTCTTCAAAAGGATCTGTCGTAAGCATTCCAAACAACTATTCGTAGCTTTACCTAAAAACAATGTTTCACCGCTGATACAGCATTATATGCTGCAAGCTGCACTCGATGATACTCATAATGAAGATACATAAAACAAAACTGGAATATCAAACGATGTCGTTAGTTCGGTAACAGAAAAAAAAGCAGGAGATGGGGCATAGTGCTCATAAAAACAATCTAAGCAAAAAAAAACTAAAATTAAAAAACGAACGAACGAACGGAATGGAAGAATTTCGGCAGCGTTGAACCATGAAGGAAACATTCACTGGGACGATCTGTCTCTACACAATTTACTTTCATAAAACAGATAATGCCTAGCTATTATAAGATGTTTTTTGAAGTGCGAGTGAGAAGAAGCGAAAACCCGGTAGCAAGCGCAAGTTTGCAGGGCGCCAGTCGAGAGAGCACAAAACATCCGAAAAGGTCTCCGACGAAATGCTGTCGCGTGCTTCACACAATTCCAGAAACATCACTGAAAATTGCTTCTTAGAAAACGACACCATTATCAAATACGCCACACAAATCCTTTAGAGAATAGGCTGCCAACTGACTGCTCCAAAGAGCACAGAATGACCAAGTGAAGTAATACCAAAAGAACCGGAAAATGAAACAACGAGAGAGTCTGAAATGGAGCCGTTGAGCAAACGCCGTATGCTCTATAAAAGTTCTAAGCTTTGCAGCATTTCCATATTGGATGTTATTTAACTCTGCAAAATTCGAGCTGAAATTGGAAAAATAGCGAACCGAACAATTATGAATTGTTTGGAAACAGCTGACGAAAGGATACGCGCTCTCAATTCAGTAGTGACAGATCGCTGTGGACATGTAAGTTAGCAGAATAAAGAATTTCAACAAAACTGTCAAGTTGCGAGGAGATGAGAAGATTTCAGTGTGTTTATTCCTCCCTGAAGTCAGTTGGTTCATGACCCGACGGAAGATGCTAAAGTGTGGCACACATTCGCCCATCTGCAGTTTTGTTGCAGATGACTCAATGACTAAGTCAGAGGCAGAAAAAAACATTTCGGCCTCTTAAAAAACGAAATTCAATAGAAAACTCCCTCTTTAACAAAGTGAAGATGAAACACAATTTCGCCGCGCTGCTTTTATTAACGGCTCCTGCAGCCGTTTAACTGCCTGCCAAATGACGGCCAAATTCACTATCTCAACGAAATTTTATACTGTGATAAAGACAACGAAATGATGATTCAAAAGCGTTGGAAGAACAGCTAGCTGGACTATGTGGTACACGAACATAATCACTGAAAATACTAACCGCTCGATGGATTTGTTGGATAATTGAAGGTGACAGCGCCGACACAAAGCCGAAAAAGCCATGAAAACATTCGCCAGAAAGCGTCGCTCATACAACTGTGAAGCTGCTGCCAGGCGAAACAGGCGCATTTGCACATGAAAGGCCGCTCCTGCAACAACTGAGCACTTGCAAATCTGCAAATGAGTTCAAAGATGCAAAGAAAATTGGCGCAGATAAAATGAAACTCACCTCATGTTTAATCTGCACAAAAAAGTGAATGAGTGAGAAAGCGACAACGAATGAGTGCCGATCACTATTTTTCTAAAAACTCAATAAAAAGTTTTAGGCAATCAGCTCAACCTTTAGTGCGCCTTTCGAACTGAAAAACAATCTGCGAGTGATGTGTTCCACGGTGAGGTGCGACTCATTTATACAATGTCGGAAAACAGAGCCAAGAGCAACGGTGAACTTCGCTATTGATGATGACGAGTCAATAAAAGTGAGGACGTACCGTGACCTTCGCAGTCGTCAGAAGACCATAGGCAATAAGTGTGGCAGCTTGTTCACTGGCATTTGAATCTCCGATAGGATATAAAAGTTCGAAGTCAACTGCTGAATCTGCAAAAAACACCTCACCTAAATGTTATATCACTTTCTATATCCATTAGGGTATTCAACGATTGGGTGGGGGAATGAGCGCAACAACTTTAGTGAGTCCCTCAACAACGACAATCACAGGGCAATTCGACCAGAGGCAAAACGCAGTGAAATCTCGAATATCAGCTCCTTCAATAACAAGCCGACTTAACCATTGAGCAGTGTTTTGCAACGTTCTTCTTCGCACACAGTCTCACTTCGACTGACCGCCTCATCGAACGCAGATGAACGTTCTGCACAGCTGACACCCTATACACAACAAGTCACAAAAATTAAAACGCTGCATGGGCACTCGCAACCGCTGTGATTTCCGCAAGCGATCGCGAGGACGAAGGAGGGAACGGTACTGGTTGGCTCCATACTGCTTTCGAATATTTACCACAACACAACGACTTAACTGAACTGCACAAAATGCGCACTGCGCACATCATTGCAGCTTATGTGGCGCGTTTTCCCACTTCTCCACAGACCGTTAGCGAGACAATGTTGAAAATACCTGCTGCGGTATAATGCGAAGATTATTTAGCCGAATATGAAGCTAATTAAAAAAATACAATTTCTTTCAACTTCCCCGAGCAGACCTCATTACAATTTCGACGACAAAGGACGAGCTATCTCTGCCTACGCACTTGAAGGCCCATCAATGACGCTAATTCATCTCATCAGCCAGCAAAAACAACAACAGTTCTCAGATGGCCACTGCAATCAATGGTCACATAGTGGCCAGGAAGGGATAGCGATATGAACTTTAACCCCACCACACACTTAGCACCGAAGAAGAACATATCGCCTGCAATAAACATTGTACAGAAGTCGGCCATCGAGAAAAAAGAAACAATTAGAAGCAAAATATAAGAGTCATCGAGAAAATGCAACGAACAAAAATACTGCGGTAAGGTGCAACATAACCTTTGAGAAGATCGAAGATTCGAAAGGCGGTCATCCAAACCATTAATGTTGCGTGGGCGGGGTAGTTCTGCAAGAACCAAATCATCTCATCACCTTCAACAGCGAAGCAATGAAAGAAATAAAAATTCTAGGCGAAGAAGGAGTCGAATGATGCTGAAATAGATAACAATATTTGCAGGATGAGGAACCTCAAAAACTGTTCCCCATCAGGTTTCTTCAAATGCAATTATTGTTCCTACACTTCGATACTCAACAGCAATTCCCCCGAACGGTTCAAATTTGGAGCTCCATATGCAATAATATCTTCACGCAAAGTAACTACAGCATGCCTATCTGCTCGGAATAGATGGGCCAAATGGCCCAAATCCGCACTGCAATAAATAGTAGACATTTCCTTTCGATAGCAAGCACGGCGCGATGAGCCCACAACTCACCACCTTCTGTGCTATTGATTCCAAGACAAACCTGCCGCAAATGACTTCTAACATTGAACATCCTCAGTGGATGCTAAAATTGAACATTAAAGATGACTAGAGACTTTTGCAAATCTCATCTGTTAGTCACTTCTATAGTATTTCTCAAATGAGGTTGTTTCTTCTACTTTCTCGGACATCACCTCTCACCCTTTTCAAGTTATCAGAGCAGCTTTAGCGCTTATGAGAATTGCAAGAATAGGTACTTTTCTAGCAGACATCAGCAAAAAGATATGAGTAAAATTCGTTAAGGAATTTCAACGGTTGACGAATAGAGTGCAACTGAACCGGACACTCGACGATGCCTTCCAGGCTACCGCGTTTCTAAAAATTCGAATCTTTCTGAAATGCACATTAAATATATCTCCTTAAAGTAGACCCTTAACGGAGCGTTTGCTCGCATTTACTATCACATCCCAACACTTCAGAGGTGTTCCAAAACAACGTTAACAAACTGTTTCAATGCTCCTCGTAGTGAACGAATGACTGTTTAGCACATAACGACGTATAGTGCCGATTTGCACCAAAAATGCTCTGAAGTATCGAGCAATGAGTGCCACCGTACACGATTTGCCAGCCAACTGCATATTCTGAAATGAAATATTTCAACTCTTCTCAATTTCCGGGAAAACGACAATAAAACCATCAATGA
Source organism: Parascaris univalens (assembly GCA_037576465.1). Lineage (NCBI taxonomy): Eukaryota > Metazoa > Nematoda > Chromadorea > Rhabditida > Ascarididae > Parascaris > Parascaris univalens. The sequence goes on along the minus strand of CM075173.1, from coordinate 40,626,217 downwards.
AGAGAAGTCGATGGATCGAGGCTAAGCACAGTTGCTGCAAGAGGTGCAATACAGAAAGTCATTTAATTGCATTAAAATCTGTGTAGCCGACTATCGAGCAAGTGCTACAAATGAGGCGTGAAAGACCGCTCAATGAAGCTGCTAAACATAGCTTGCACTACGAGATCAATCCACTAATGGAGTCAAATAAACAGCCCAATGGTGGGAGAAAAAGATACGCAAAATAACATATTTCACTTTATCAAGTAATTAACTGTGATTCGGAACGTACAGCGATGACATCCCCGTCTATTTTCGAGTAAACTGCAGTGCACCTTCTTTCTTTTTCCATTATATTCATTTTGAACCTAGCTGTTTTGAATAAAATGCAACTTAACATTTCCTCGACGGGCAATTTCTTAAGAGGGGAACCTGAAATATGACTGACAATATTGCTGGGAATTGTCTCAACTGAATAACACACGCAGTAATCCTCAACTGCTTCTGCAGTGAGAAGCGCCGCAAGCGCCTTCCGATGGCCCCTCTCCAAACATTTCGAAACATCGATTCCCTTCTAAGTTCCGTACCTTCTCATTACGAATCCGACTGAACAATATCTCCATGAGGACGGGAGACTGGGAAGAGAGGGAGGGAGTGGGAAAGACGGAGAGTGCAGACCTATTCATATATCATTCGTATATTAGTATTTCTTGCTCCAAAAAACCTAATAACCTAATCAAAAGTAATTCAACGTGTGATAACCATTTCATTACTTTTTCCAGCTCTCTGCTTTAACGACGATTTACAGTGATTCCCAAGAGCACTTTTTCAGACGTCAATTTCGCCGCTTTTGAGGACGTTTGCAAGTGACGTTTCACTGTGTGTCATGAGCCTACATTCGCGTGCACGTGGATCTCCGCTCGAACAGCGGTTTCACCTCGACAGCCAGCGAACCTCGAGACTTTATGACGGCAGTCCTCAGTAAACTCATCGGCACGAACCACTCAACTCGACAAGCAATGAAGAAGCACCAAAACCTTCCTCAGCTGCTTGCATTTCTTCATCAGCCCATTGATACTTTGCTCTGATCGGTGAGGTGGCAATTTAGCAATCGCATAGGTTAAAATAACGAAAATTTGCAAGCAGAAATGAGTACGATCTCCAAAAATAGATAAAGCACTCCACCTTTGCGGCCATCGAAATATAGCAAAGACATCGATCCAAGTCAACCATTAGTGTTTCCGTTGCACCGTTCATAATACGTGAGAACAGCATACGTAAGCAACCGAATACCATTGCATTTCCTTTCTCATCATTCAGCTGGAAGTGAAGACTCAGAGGAGATGTAAAGCAGAACGTGGTGGTGCCGTCTTTTGTAAAGCTTTCATAATATACCAATGGAAACCTTATCGATGCAGAGGCAAGACTTCAAAAATAACATCGAAAAACCTCATTTTGATCATAGAATAGCCTCAGAGACTCATCTTCTCGTTTAAAAACGGCACGCGGCATTGAATATTGCTGAGCACTCACTCATCCAATAGATCTGCCTATCCCCACCCAAGCTATCTGAGAGAAAAAAGATTCTCAAAGGGGAACCCCTCTTGCAGAAAAAGTTTACTGCGGAGATACGGTCAATGAAGAGATGGGTGAAATAAAACGAAGTAAGAGTAAACGTTCTCAGATAAATACCAGGTGAAATGAGATGCGACAGGTGCTGAGTTTGATGAGCGGAGGCAGGCTGTACTGCACCGAAGGCAGAGAGCAATAATCCGCGATGCGGGTAGTGTTTCGGTTGGCACAACTCCATTCTGAGCATCGCCACTCGGGAAGTTCGCTTTCGGAGGCGAATAGATCCACCTGTGTATCCTTTAGTAGAGGCATTCGATCGGCGCTTAAATATTATATGAAGTCACATCCTGCTGGAGGTTTAAGAGCGCAAATTCCGTGAGGAGATCCTTCCCGATAGCGTGCGCAAACCAATTGCCTGCCCCTACTTCTAGCGTCTTTAAAATGAAAAAAACGGACTCGAACCTCGAAAAAATCCACCAAAATAGCACCGAATCCGTTATCTGCATTATAGGGAAAATTATCGAAGACGCCTAAGCAGCCCGAAAGATTATTCCCACACAAACCTCGCCTAATAATAGTCAATTGCGGCCAGCTGCAGTGTGAGACTACTACGAGGTGATCACACAACACACAACTTTCCACCACATTATTTCTTTCACAGTTAGCGGTAAAAGAACTAATATCCGGGTAACTCAACCTCTAAAGAGTGAAGTTGACTTACGGCAGCACATGATCAAATATGGGGAAAGTCTACGCTCAATGTGAGGTGTCCAAAATTCCGAAGGCTTTTCCTCACATTTCTAGCTGTTGGAGGCAGTAGTGAGACACACACTCGACGATAGTGTGATGAGTGTGCGAAGCAACGAACAAGCCACGAGAGAGAGAGCGGACTTTTACAGGCATGTTTCCTTCCACCGAGGTGAACCTTCCGAAGCACGTTTGCTTCGCATCCGGTGCTAAATGCTAAGAAAGGCGTCATTTCCGCCAATTATTTCTCCAATCCGGATACAACACCCTTGTTCACATTGCCAAATCGACAACATCTTCCCCCCTCTGTAGAGCCGAATAACTGCTAGCATAGCCTATAATTATTGCTCGAACACTCTAGCGCATAGAGGGAAACATAGACGCCGCTGCAAGAAACGTCATCACGAAATGCCACCCGTCTGGCAATAACCCATATGTCACGACGACAACCCACTGCTTACATACTCAATCGAGCATTTTCAGGCTCCGGCATCGCTCCAACGGCTCCGCTGCATTTGAATCAATAGAAACGCGGGGAAGTGAATGGAGGGTGTCACGGTGCACTTCGACGAGAGTTTGTTGAATTCCGAAAGCATTGCTAGGCGTGTACGACCACTTTCATTCATCTTCATAGTTAAGAAGAGGCACAGGTAACTATGAGCTGCTCACTGATCCGAACTCGGTTTGAGACGACGCTTTTGCGCTGCAAGTGAACGATCGCCTTCAAATAGAAGTCTTCGAGTGAACTCTGTCGTTTGAATTCGAAAACTTAAAGCGTCGTGCATTCGAAAATTTGCATAAGCTTGCGAGCGTCCATTTTATCTTCGGAGATGGGGGAGTGGGAGGTTGCTTCTGATTGTGGTAATCGGGTCGCCGAGGCGAGTGGTGTCGTGGTACCAAATGGTGCGTATTGCTGATGGTTTGAGGTTCGGTACGGTGAGTTGCCATTCGTGACTTCAAGAGGCTCTCTTCCATCCAGCATAGGGGGACGAGGACGAGTATTATAATCAAAGGATAGAATTTTTGATTGCATGGATCGGCGGTGGGCGCACCGCTAACGTGATCCGTAAATCTCTCTACTGCTGCGAATTTTTCGGTGGCGATAATCTCCGGCATACTATTGCACGCAATGGTTGATGCATCTCTTCTCTTATTGCATTAATTTTACTGTTTTTGTTCTTTCTATGACAGTTCTCATGGTCATTTGCGCTCTCTCTACGTAATGCGCATCGAAGAGTAGTTTTCGGAGCACTAGACCATTCGATGATCGAAGGGCTCCAACTTTAGCCATCAGGGATGGGAAAGTCGGGCAACACCTTTCAGTGGGGATGGGCACATCGAGCTGTGGGAATGTGGTTCTAAGATTTGCGTAGTTCTTTGGGAATATTTGTGTTTGGGTAATTGCTATTGGACAGCTGTCAGCGCTTGTTGAGGACTCACCGTCCTCACCCTCCGTATCGGGCCATACATACCCGTTGCAGTTCTTATTCGAATTAATTGACATGTACTTAAATGTTAGCTTTCTCTCAGAACTTCACTTGTAAAATGCCTGCGAAATAATCGGCAAAAATCAATGTTCGTTGGGATGTTTTCATGTAGGGGCCAGCTCCTTTTGGCTCGTTTAGCCATCGCGATCTTGTCGAGCTGCGGTCAGAACAACACGGTTGTAGGGGGTAAACAGTTTATCGCAGTTCAGAAATAAAGTGACAAGCATGAAGGGACACTAGGACAGATTGCATCGTCGACGCAACACCCCATTCGATTATCCACCACTTGCTTCGAATATTAACGGCCGCCGGTAGGCTCATTCGGCGTTTACACTAGTCTAGAAGCCGGAATGAATGCGTAAGCACGCATCAGCCGCTTCTGTACCATCCTGATTAGCCTGAGGACAGCCTCACCACATATGTCGGGCACCCGCTTGACCCTTCTGCACGCTCTTGACCTTTATCTTTACTCTTTACGACACAGTATTCCCACGTAAACTATAGTCGGCCGTTGTGCTTCTTGGTAATTTTATTGAAGGTTTTGTTGGTGAGATTCCTTCGAACTTTTAAGGTGGGGAATAAAGGTTTACAAAAATGTTCGTTTCTCTTGCCTTTTCATAGCCGTATTTCAGTGGCACATATATCCCATCGAGAATAGCACAAATCGGCCTGATTCTCTGAGACGTCTATATGAAGACAGATCGTAGTGAGGGGGGAACGGTCACATTATTGGGAGGTTGTAGGGTTCACGAAAGTTGTTGCACGCCAACCAGCGCGCAGAACTCTCTTTCAGAAGTGCTCTCACTAAAATTATTTGTTCTCATATCCGGTTGGTGACAGTTTCATAGCACGTGTATTTGATCCAGCGAACGATTATGTCCACAGGTCGGACAGTGTGCTGAGGGAGAGTTACATGAAGAAATTACAGGGAGCTTTCCAGTTGGAGTCCATTATGGACGGCCGGAACAATGTGCCGTCATACCTCTTATCGGAACTGCTAATTGAGGTCGAGCTTTCGTTTTCATTCCTCTGGCTTTGTGGAGCAATGCAGATGAGGTGAACAGTAGTGCTCAACGACTAGGATAACTCTTGTCTGTGTGTTTTATGTATATATCTTTGCCCATCGCTCAATTTGAGCCTCTACATATTAAAGTTGAAGTTGGAGTGTCACCCGATCCATCAACTCGGATGCGACTTATTGCAGCTGTGAAGGTACCTAGGAAGTTGTAAGCATTTTGAGCCGACTGCATTTTCATTTTCTTCGGTGAGATTGGATCGTTTGGAAACGTTTATATAACTTGGAATATAGCTGCAGTGCTGCAAGCTACTTTATCATTTATTTGAGTATTTGAGGTGATAAGCTGAATTGTGACGACATATGTCGCAGATATCGTTTGTAGAAGTGTCGAGAGGTTGGACCGATTTCAGGAAGGAACGCATCGAAGCACTCGAAATTTTATGCCTCAAACGAAGTGATCTCGCGAAGTGATGTATATTTCATCTCATCGTAAAATGTCTATGGTCGCTTTTGACTCTCTCGATTGTTATGAATTGGCGCTTGAGGCGTTACGGCATTTTATATTATGCCGAGCATGCCTAGCGTTATACCTTTCATCGCTGTCGTTCTCCGAATTCCTCTCGCGCTTCTCTCACTAACTTCTTTTATCGATCGAAAAGTCGGTGTTTCGGTTCAACGATGTGATATTTTAAAGCGCTTCTATTGCCATAAATTACTGGATAAGTCGCCATCCACAAAGGTGCAATGAGCGTTCATTAAAGATATTCGCAGTGTTTCAAATTTCGAATTCGTTATACGATTCGACGACAACGATGAGTTATGTGAGCATTTCGCCACTTGCTCGATCGGTGATTCGTCGCATTTCTTCTCGTCGTCAGCGGTGCTGGTCGTTGATTTCGGGTGGATTATAAGGTTGCTGATGTTGATAGCAGTTCGTAGAGCGGTGATATTTGCTGTAGGAGGAGAAACTCGCCGTTTCGATCAAATGTCCAAATATGCGCGAGAAGCTCGCGAAGGACGACCATTGAATCTCTGCTCATCCATCTGTGGTGCGCAACTACTTAGCGAATATCCGTTGTTTGTGATCCATTATTAATTGTACTTCTTTCTATGTCTAGGTTTTGTTTCGCTTCGCTTCCTTTGCACGTTGCACCTCAGCGTGCCGATTATTCATTCGTCGTTGTAATTGTCGGAAGATTTTATTGAGAAGTTTGCAGGACGATAGGGAATTTTTGCTGCCATCTTGAGTGCATCTCATGCGAAATATCGCTCTATTTCCTGCTAATAGTGATCCTCGTGAAGGTGTTCATTGAAGGTTTCCTCACAATGGAATGCGACGTCATTGGTTCGTCGTCAGAGATCTCTTCATCGTCGAACGAAGTAATTGTTTCCAACTTGTTCTCATCGGTAACCACTGTATTAGTTGCATGAAATATCGTAGTGAAAGCGCTGTCTTTCTTTTGGTGTGCACAACAGTTAACCGCATTGTAGCAGTGCACTATTTATCTCATGAAAGGGATGAATTTCTAAAGGTTCATATTTGCAACGAGGCCTCCCAACGTGACGTTGAAATCCCGAGGAGGTCGCTCTTCGAGAGTTCTGTAGAGACTTTGATGTTTGTAGCTTCGCTGAATAATTCTTTGATGGTCCTCTATGATTGATGAGACTTAATTTAACCGTTATAGTTATCGTTATTCTGTGTAAACCGTTATTCCATATAATACAGAATTTCGAATAAGAAAGAGTCCAAATGGAATTTTCTATCGCCGCTTTTTGTTAAGCGCACCTAACGATCACATTTATAAGCTGTTGGTTGTTTAGATTCATTAGGAGAAGGAAGAGTTGCACTTATTCCGCTAATGAGAGTTCATAAGGTCGACCCTCAGTCGTACTCGATGCTACATAGGGGCAGTAGTTTGTTTTCTAGGCTAGAAATTACCAGATGGAACTAAAGGAAAAAGAAGATACACTTAAGACGCTAAGAGCGGACGTGCTAGCGTTGGAGGAGACAGTGAAGGAACAAGCAGACATGATCGAGGTTTGTTGCCCCTCGTGCAGTCTTCTTTTGATTTTCATTCACCCTCCTATGAGGTAATATTTTTCTTATCTTCTGATAGCCGAGTTTATTGTCTCCAGTAAAGCACCTTCATTAGTTCTGCGAGACGTTTGATGTAGGAGCTTCATTGTGTTCAATCGGATAACATTCATAATTGTTTTTATGTAGTTTACGACAGCTTATTCTAGTATTAGGTGTAATGGTATTCCGGGGCAACTATTGGACCCCTTTAGCAGGTTCACTAGTTATCCTGGAACTGTCGGTCGTCGGTGTGCTCACTTTGAGAGAGGTGCCGACTAAATTTGCAATTTCAGAATCGAATATCGTGAAGATTAACAGCTTCTTAACTCTTAGTTGATAAAGATAAAATCCACAAAAGATTCATAGCTCGTGCTGACGCCTTTCCACACTTCTATCTTTCAGCTGTAGCCTCTTTCCTTAGACTCATATCGACCTGGGTTCAGGTACCACATTTGAAAGCTTATCTAGAAATGAAGGAACACGAAAAATACTATTCGTTTTTGACATCTTTGCTAAGGTTGCATCAGAAGTGATTGCAGAATAAGGAACGCCAGATTTTTTCCACTATTGAAGCGGGTTTGCTGCAGGATTTTAGTCTTCCGTTACATTAAGCTGTAGTTGTTTTGCTTTACTTTTGTATCATCGCAATAGGTTGGAGACGTTTTGTGAGCTGAGCTTCAATGAAGTAGTCTTTTTACAGATCCCACTTCTCACTTTGCCTCTCCTGTTCACCTTCAGATCCCTTCCCTCACAAAATTACTCATAAAAGTAACGCAATCTTTTATCACTAATAGTCGTCAAGCATAGCAAAGATGACGAAGAGGAATTACATGTTCATAAGGGGATATTATTTAGCAGTAGCACCACCTTTCCGCTAAATTTCGACGGTGTTGCTGAAAGTTTCTGTGATTCGTGTGCAGTAATCTGCAAAATGTGGGCAATCAGCTTGACGATTCTCTGGTCTGGCTGTATCATTGAAAATTATTTACGTCTTAAAGGGCTCAACTTACTTAAAGTTAATTATGTGGAGTTTCTTCGCCTTTCAGGATTTGAAAAGTCAGTTGCATTCGAAGGTGCCGATGGGAGAGAGTGCTCTTCTTTCAGCGAGTCATCGCATCTCCGAGCAGGAGACACGTGTGCTACATTTCACCATTCAGCAGCTTCGGTAATTCCCCGGCAACGCTTACTTCTTCGCTTGCCAGTTTCGTTTACTGCAGTCGTTTCTTTTTCGATTCGTCGATGGTTTCTGGACTAACGTCTTCAGATTTTATTTCTCTTCAACAGCTTCGTGCATTTTGCACCTTCCCTTCCCATCCCCATTCCTATTCCTATTCTTGTTCCCAATCTCATTTCCTTCATCCGCTAACTTTAAAGGGAGATGGAAATAATTATATTATTTATATTTCAAGCACTTGCATTCGATATATGTCTCTTCCTGTTTCAGTGATGAGTTGTCGGAAGCAAGGCAGGATGCTGCTTCTACTCGTGCCATCTTAGAAACGCAAAAGGCTCTTTGCCTCAATCAGGTGTTTGCTTCTCTCATTGCAGTCGGATCGCAATTTTATCCTTATGAATAAGCGGACGCTCTAGAACATATTCCAGATTGGATATAGTGTTTAGGGTTGAGGGTCAGAATCGTCGTTGTGTTCTCTTGCAGTTGATAGCCATTTTCTCGGTTTATGTTGCGCTTTTGTAAGGCAACATCGCAAAGAGAGTGTGCAGCGGTTTGCATTATTCGCAGAGAATTTTAGTTGGAAATATTGCCAGTAGAGGATAATGAATGTTGCGAAGTGATAAAACAGTGTTGCGGAGTTGGCTTTCGTAATTACTGTCGCGAAGATCGACTATTGCCGTAAACGGAATTTGTTTTCTTCATTCGGCATCCAACACTTTAAGATTTGTCATCGAACCAGTTTAGTGCTTATTGACCAGTATTTGGTAGTGATGTATATGGAAATTTTCATCGTTAGTGAATAGGTCGGAAAAATATTTGAAGGAAAAGGAAATAGCGAAACGACGGGAACAATTGGATGAGAGTCTCGAAATGATCGAGCAAATGCGTGAGGAGTTAAAAGACGCGAACAGAAGGGCGAATGGGACTGATTGGAAGGCGAAGGAGCGTTTGCTGAGGATGCAAATGGAGGAGGAACGAGTAGAGAGTGAAAGGAAAATAACAATCTTAGAGGCAAAACTCAAAGTGGTGAGGTTAACACACACTTTAGAATTTCATGTTCTGTCGATTGAATTGCCGATCAACAGATCTCTTTTTATTAGATTCATGCTCTCTGCTGGACCAATCAAATATAGAAGCATCTTTGGAGTGCTTGTGATGAGGTTGATTGAAGATTGAAATCGTGAGAAAAGGGAAATATGGGGTAGCAAAATGTAGTAAGATGTCAAACTCAGTGAGCACTGCTGAGGAGCATTCTGCGCGTAGCAGTTTTCGTGCTCAGGTCTCTCGCTCTCGACAGTTTCATCTTGCTCATGACTTTCATCGAGATATGAAAGAGCTTTGGAGTGATCGTTCCCTAAGAAATGTGCTCTATGTTTTAGATGTAAGCATGTTGGACAGAGGCTGTTTTATTTTTGAATTCTTCCATTCAGCGACTTTCGGTGTTAGTCAAATATAAGTTTCACGCTCAGTTATCGTCTATCTCGAATATTTCTTCAGCTTCTTCCTATCGAATTCTCAACATTATAAGGCGGATAAGGCGTATGGGTATAAATGGAACTCTCACAGTTCATAGATTGGTCGAGATTCTTAGTAGAGTCATCGTCCGAGAAGATGCTGTCTTGGAGGTTGTTGAGTGGTCGTCTTAATAGGCGCAGTATGTCTGCGTCGGTCTTGTTAGTACACCGATGTTGCTATGCTTTCATTGTGATTTGGTTATTTTAAACTTTCGCAGGCGATAATGAGAGATGATGGAAGTTATGCTTGATTGCAGGTACGTCAACGTGAGGACGCAATGCTGGAGGGATTGGAGGAGGTGCGTGGCGCACTGGAGGAGTCTCAGAGACGTTACGAGGAGCACATGGAGGAATGCGCGCGTACCTCTGCAGAAATATCCGCAAAGGACGCCGAGGTGATCCTTTATTGAGTTGATAAAAGATTAGTTGTGGGTTACGTGTGATCATTGTTTATTCTCGGTTATACTTGCGTCCGGAAAACCTACGTTCATTTCAGCGTACGCATTCGCGGCTTCAAAACTTGTTGATAGATAGGCAACGAAGAGGCTTGAAATATCAAAATGAGAAGTTGAAAACCTCTCACTGCGAACGATACGGCTTTTTAGACTTTGAGTGAGCAAGATGAGTGAGATTCGCCCTTTTTGTTGCTGAATTTCCCTCACGACCTCTTCTGCAGTCCCGAAAAGTGCCATTAGACGTTTTCTTACGTCAGCATGTCTTGATGACAATGGCAGATTTGCAGTCAGAAGAAATGAGCGTTTTCTGGTTCATCGATAAGCGAGACTTGGAGCATTCGCGGCATTTGTTTTGTCGAGGTTATTAAGCGAAACGTTAAACCGTTTTCCGTATTCTTATCGTTTATTGCAGTTTATTCCTTTTACTTTTTGCAACAAACATCATATCGGAGTAATCTGTTTGCTGATCTGAAACAGCAGAAACTCGTTGCTCTCTTTGTTGATAATACTGCCCGTGAGTGCGTGCCCTCAAACCATTCAGTGCACAAAGCATAGCTGCGAGGCGTGCAACCACCTCAGTTTACCTCTTTGGATACTATTTTGCGATGAGGTTCCGGCGAATATAAGAGGCTTTTGGCTTCCCACAGCAAGTAGTTTACTCCATTTTTAGTGCGGGAAAGTAGGAGCTTTTTGATAGTATTGCTTTTGTTCTTACCGAGATACAAAAGTGCAGTTAACCAACAAGAGAGGAATGGAGTGTTGGGGGTTTTTTTAAGCGTGCAGCTATAATTTAATTCAAATTCTAAATTCTCCCGAAGAATACTGAAGAATGGAAAGAGGGGGGGGGGGGGGGCAGAATGGCTGTTGGTTGCAGAGATAAACTTTGATAAAACATTCAACAGTTTTCGTAATTAAGCTGATATCACTTCGAGCACGCTTGGAACTGTCTACGTCGTCACACGATGTGCAGCGAACCAACAGTATGGACGATATGCTGATGTCGCAAGTGAAAGCACTCACTGCACAGATCAACGAAATGAAGACTCTGAGGGATGGGGATGAGGTATTTCTTTTGAGTCACGTTTCAGCCAACATCTTATTTGAATTCGCACCCAATATCAGCTGCCGGGATTCTATGCAAAAGCCATTATTTATTAAAACAACTGCTATCGAATGGCGATTACATCCATTGTATCTGCTCACAATTTCTCTTTATAGTCGGAAAGTACCGAGTTGTAGACATACGTCTCATCAGGAATAGACTTGCTGATAGATATGATGAGCACATCGAAAGCAGGAAGTGCTAGCAGAGATGGAATGTGCTGCTGAGGAAATCTCATTGAAGCGATACTTTTATAGCCCAGTAACCGAAGCAGTTTAAACCGAAATATCTGAATGTATTCATGAATGAGCCTGTGCTGCTTGATTTCTTCGATCGGCACACAGTGTGATTATTTTGTCAATTGAATCAGCAGGTTAAGTAACTGCCCGATCTCTTTGCTCGTATTCGATTAGTTGTTTGTATAGAAGCTGAGTGGCTGTCGGGAAGTAGCTCATTGAAATCCTTTTCGATATCAGATGTCTTATGTCTTTTATGTTCGCTGAATGATTTTCACATGCCTTGCATGGTTCATAGACATATGAACAAGAAAATAGCTGGTGTTCATGGCGCTTGGAAATAGAATCGTCCGTGGATGTGACATTGATCCGGGGGCAGAGTCCGATCTTGAGACCCATGCGTCTGAAACTTTCCCAGAAGAACAACAGAGCAGCCAGTGAGGACAACAATAACTCCTCGCTCCGTTTCATTTTTGAAAAGATATTTCCGATCGACGGATTCAGCTCGTGTACTCGCAGCACTGGGGGACACTGATCGGCGAAAGTAGGAATTTTCAAAGTTTTCTGCTGCGAAATTGAGGGAGAAATTACCTCTTTACACAAAACACAGCACCTCTTCTTCTATCGTATTTACTCGTGAATGGGTAAACCGAATAATTACGTCTTTGATAGTTGTAAAAGATTGCTATTTCAAAGTTCGAACCTTCAGAAGAAATTCCTATGAAACTTTTTCTCAAAGGTTCGCCGCAGTTGGGAATTTTGTCGAGTATTCACAAAATATGTGAAATCTTAGATGCGACTTTGATAATCTGGACGGCTTCTAGACAGGAGTGTGCCCCAGTCTACTCTGAGGGTGAGGTGATTGTTCGATTATAGGGAATATTATTCTTTATTGGCATCCGCATTCATCAGCTGGTTTCAAATGTGAATGTTATTGCGGTATTGTTTTGCAGCGTTTATCAGATTTGGAGAATCGTATCGGCGCACTGACTGCAACGAACAGTTTCCTCGAGAAGCAACTGAAGGAGGCAAATGATAGAAAGGAGCGTCTTGAGGAGGTAAGAGAGGTTAGCGGTTTAGAAGGGCGAGAAGATGTTTTTTCTAGTTAAGATGTGCACTGATGGGCGATTCCTAAGTCGGATTCCTTAAAGTTCGTTTTCGTAGATTCCATTTATAAACGTAAATTGATATTTTGAGAGTGATAGTGTTGATCGAAGTAAGCATTACAGCGTCCCGTTCTATTCTCATATTTCAAATTCGAAGCTTTTGGGCCGTTCGATACTTATGGTAGTGAGTGAAAAACGATTCCAAAGATGCAGATTACACTGATATGGAATTGGGGTAGAAATGTCGCGATGTTGTTACATGCAGTTTCGAATGCTTCACTGCACTTGCCTCACTGCTCGACGTTCCGATCTAATCATTGCATAACGGCGCATCTGCTCGCGCTCATATGCATTGGCTTACATAAACAGTGGTGCTTTTCTTCGTTTTTTTTGCTTAGTGAATGGAAAACAATTGTAGTCATCAGGCCATACTTTTTAAAGAACTCAGTGACCGTTAGTCCCTTGTTCTTGTGGATATGAAGATTCGAAATTGGGATATCCATGTCTAGCAAGAAGGCACAGAAGAGGACGTTAGGTCATTACTGAACTGCTAAATTTTGTCCCTGTTCGTATGTGCATCCTTCAGATCTCTGTATGCATATTTGTCCGGTGGTTTCTCGTCGGGAACCGCAGACGAATGCAAATCTTATTCTAATTAGAGGTATCATATATGCGTTAACGCAGCACGATACATTTCGGGAAAGACCTCATCTATTTATCTCTTGTACGTTTAACGCAGCATAACCGATGCGCGAATATATGCGCTACAGCCAAAAATCCCAAAATGTTGGTGTTGGTAGCAGCCGCCTTTATCTGTCAATTCGATGGCTGCCTACTAATTTCCTGTTTTGAGTTGCAGGTGCTAATTTTGAACCTTCAGCTGAAGAGTATAACATGTTCGGTCAGTCGGGATTTCCTTCTCTAAATTGAAGTAACAGAATGGAACGGGATGGGAGGAGAAGGCGATGAGCGTTGTGTATCGTCACTATCTTAGCCGTTCTCACACCCCACCTTCATTGCTCACATTGGGGTTCTTGAGGTGGCCACGCGAAACGTTAGCCTGCCTGCCATCAGTGTGTGAATCCCTTGTCATTGAAAATGTGAATTGTTTTAAAGGAAGTGGAAAAATGGAAGGGCGAAGTTAGTGAGCTGAAGGCGGAAGTAAAGAAGAGTGAAGAACGATTGTTGGAGTGTGAGGGTAGTGCTGAACTCACGAACCGCTATCTTCTCGATGAAAACAGCAAAATCAAACAACAGAAAGCCGAAATTAGGTGAGTCAGTTGTTTTTCAACGGGCAGAGTGTACTTTGTTGGCCGTTTTGAAGGCCATATTTAGTTGGGCAGCATTCACATCTATCAGTTTGCTTGTGATTATATTTGTTTTTGCATCTTTGTTATAACTTCAGTGAACTTTGCTGCACCTTTTACAAGTCTGAGTGACATTTTCAACGTTGCTCTCTCGATGAACCTCACTCATAGTTCTCATGCAACTGATTAAATATAGGCAAAAATGCATTAAAGAAAGACTTGTTGTAGCCAAGGGATCCTTATCAGTTAATACCAGTTATCATGGGTTATTAGTTGGTATGACTTTGATTGCATAGGCCTTTTGTGAGAAGTCATTGTTCTGATTCCTTTCTTATTTTGCCCATGAAATATGAACTCGTAGAGTGATTGCTAAGGATTCGACAGGCATACAAGGGAACTGGTCAGTCGATTTCTGTCCTGCGTACTCGGTACACACTTTCAGCTCTTTTCACAGACATCAGTGCCGAAGTGTTTTGATGAGGGATTAAGTTCGGAAACCCGCACTGTGCCCTTCATCTGCGTGCTCACTTTTTTAATAACCATCGCAGAACTGCGGGAGGAATCGATGTGAAAGTGGGATGGTGTTTGCCAGGTTGAGTTCGTTTTTAGAGGTGGTCGAAGTTTCAGTAAATAATTGCACAGTCGATTTGGTTGATTGGCTCGTGAGGTATATGGGAAGTTCGTAAAATGCTTCTTCGCTTACATCCTTCTGGACATATTGCCCTCAGCGGGGTGTTGAGCCGAATGGTCTATGATTGTTTCACATCGCTCTGTTATATATTAGTCTGACGCCGTGTTGTATCCGCGGTGCACCGCTGAATGTGATTCAGTGAAATGGTGCTGGTGGGCTGCGATGAAGAAGATTGTTGAGATGCTGGTGAAGCGAACCAGTGCTTCGTTGTTTCATTGTTGCTTTAGAAACGAAGTGGAAATTTGCATGTTTAAGGTGTGAGCTCATTGCTTTGAAACGAGAGCATGCGAAGCTTTTGGATGCGAAGCAGGAAACGCCACATGAGGTGGGCATCACCTCGTTTAAGTTGCATTCGCCTTACTCTGCATGTTGACTTTATTCAAATACGATAGCTTAGTCCACCATGATGACGGGGATAGGATTTTTTGACGGAAATTTGCATATGCAGTAATTATTTTCTCATTAAAGACCTAATGGCTTAGTTGGGGTGAGTTTTCTTGCTCAGCTCGGTTTGTTGCATCATCGCTGACTTGTTTATTCGACTGCAGTGATTTGGTAAAAGGAGGATAAGGTAACTGGTTTATTTAATATCGGTAGCAATAGTAGTTTCGGTACTTTGAAGGTCATCACCGCCGATTTCTATTCATCTTTATATTCCACAGGCAAGGAAGTTAGTTACTCAGATGTCGCTAGAAGCGAACACACAATTGATCGCTGTAATTTTGTAGGCAAGAAGAAGTTCTCATGGGATTGGAGAAGGTAAAAAGTAATGTTATCAAGTGACTGAAATACTTCACCGCCTTTCGTATATCTAAAGAGTTTGAAAGCAAATGGTTTTTCGAGAAGCAACTCTCTCTGGAGCTGCACCATACTTAGGTCTTCATCTGTTAAAGAACACTTCGATTTGAATATTTGCTGCTGCCGATTGAGAATTTTCGGTTTTGTTTCGTACTAACAATATTATTTAATAGGCTGAGCTAACGGCACTACGAGAAGAAGTGGCGGCATTAAAGGAGAAGCTCCGAGTTGTTGAGACCACACGAAAAGAGGAAAATCGAATAAAGTCGGAGCCAATGGAAACGGTAAACTGAATTATTTGGATTATTTGTGTTATTGTGATTTTCCTCTCGAAGTGTTCGAGAGTTGTGCATAGTTAAGCTAACGAGCACGGTTTGTCTTTCTCTTCACTAGTTAAGCTCACTGCACGCTGCAGTTTATGGAGTATAGGAGAATGGGAGAAGAACAAATATGAGTATGTGTAAAAAGGGCTCAAATGAAACGCACTAATTATTAGCGAGCCACGAGGCTTTTTAAGAAATCTAAAAAGCATTCACATTACATTGATAGATTGAGAACACGGTAAAAAGCGTGAATGATTGCTTTTAAAGGCACAGCAGTTTTGTGTGTATTGCCTATCAGGAAGTTCATGCGGTCGCCTTTCTACTTAGCTCTGGAACCCTTTATATGCGGACCGCCTCTTAGCACCATTGGTGCTAACAGGCGGACTGCATGTCCCAAGTTTTCACTATATAACCGTCGCAGTTCCTCCTAGAGAACTCCTGTTTTTGATGTATTGTTGTTCGAGTGTCTTCATCTCATCTTTTATGCCGCTTTAATGAGTATTTTCAGACTGAAGTCGCATCTTTGTTGGAGGAGCTTGCTACTCTCAGGGAGAAAATTCGCATAGCCGAACAGCAAGAGATGCGGTTAAAGACATTAAGAGCGGTGAAGGAGGATCAATGCGCGCTTAATAAGGTTAGTTTTTGTGTTTTATTTCCTTTTCGCTTATTATTACTCCATTTCCTCAAAGATCTGTCTCGTCCCTCGTTCAACATCGACAATTTTTCATAGTCTTCTTGTTCTTCGTTATTTCTCACTTTTTATGAATATGATGTACTGATTTCCTGTTTTTTAGGGCGATGATGTCTCAACCCAGCCGTCCCGAAGTGAATATTTTGTGAAGGAAGAAGGGTGTGCAGAATGTGAACGATTAAAAGAGGAACTCGTTTCTCTCAAGCAGAATCAAAGCGTGGAATCAGAGAGTGCACTCAAGGAGAAGGTAAATCAGATATCATTTCTAAGTGAAGCAAGATTGTGCCTACATATAGCACTGTACTGATGTATTATCACGATATCGTGGAGCGAATTATTCGCATGTGTTCCTGTTGTTGGCCTCGCTGATCGGTTATATCTAATGCAGCAAGCGAAGCTGCTTTTTTAAGAGGTTCTTGCGATGAAAGTCCCTCGTTAGACAACTGTGCGCGGAGTTCGTTTGCTTGAACCTCGTCTGCTTCCTTATTATGACTGCCAACTGGCTCGTACTCATTGTCTTGTGGATTTGGCGGCCTTAAAACGAAAGGTGGCGACTGCGTTCGTCCACTTAATTTCCTTGCGCAAATTATATCAATTTTCCCCATCTTTCCAGAGCTCCATGTAAAGTACTTACTTGTTCTGGAAATGCACAAACCACTGTTCCCAGGCTGCGGTCTTACTTCAAACAGTGCAGCAATGACGAGATTGTTTTTGTTGAGGAATGTTTGGTGAAGCAGAAAGTGGAATGCCTCGAGGGGTGGATAAGTAGAGTGGCTGAGGAGAGAGGCGTCGAATTTCTCTTCATGAAATCGAATGGTGGTTTTCGCTTAAGGTGATCGTCAAGTGAATGGAAATGAAAGAACCAAGTAAAAGTTATCATTAAAGAACGGTAGATTTTGATTGCCCCACATTTCGATTCATAACATTGTTCCCGAATCGCGCCTATTTGGTGGGTTTGGTTATTCCACATATCTTTTTGTTGAACTAACATTCCATATTTTGCACGGGGCAAAGTTCAGGGGAATGGTAATTTGCTCGAGTGATCAGTGTTGTTCTCCGAAAATTCAGTAGATCAGATCATTTGTAACAAGAGGTGATAGAAATTCTTGAGGACGGGCTCTTGCATGTTTGCATTTCGAGGGCTGTCACTGCAACGGAATTGTTTGTATTGGACCTAATATGTGCCCTCATGAAAGCGTTTCGTATCGGCAGTGAATTGTTATTGCGATTTTGTGGCCTGCATAAAGCTTATGTAGCTGTGTTAGCTGCCCTGTAGTTCATGTTTGCCTGCTCGATATGGCTAATGTTGAAGTATTGATGTTGGCGATTCGAGCAAGCAGATAGGAAACAAATAAAGTTGTGGATAGAACAAGGCCATTACTAAATCTTCTCGTAAAAGTTGGTCTCTTATGAATCGTCGTGTAGTTATGAGCTGAAAAGACGTCGACTAAGCAGTGGTAGGTAACTGCATGAAGGGATGGATTTTTCTTTCTTTTTGAAGTCGCTGACGTTTCATCACAATTGATCCTCTATTGTGTGCACAGCAACTCTGAGGCTCATCGTTGCAGTATGAAAAAATGGAGAGAGAGCTGACTGAGAAGTATAATATGCAAAAGGCGATCGCCGAAAAACTTCAAAAAGAGCTCTTCGAGGCGCGTGAGAAGAACGATGAATTACGAAGTGCTATGCGAATCCTTGATGAGCAATGCGAAAAGCTTATGGTATGTTGTGGCTGTTGGTCGTCTCCGCTCGTTGTTTAACATCGGTCAGCTAGTGTCTTTTTTGATTGACATCTGAAGTTAGCTAGTAATAACGACACAAAGTTCTGTTTTATTGTTCGCTAAATAGATTAAAAAAGTTGCGTGGAATTACCTGATAAGCGGCGATTTCTGAAGGAAGTCTTATTGTCGAAAAAATCCGACAGGAAATAAGAAGAAAGGTCACCTTGTAAATTAAATTTGCATCTTCTGCTTGTGGAAGTAAAGGCAAGCTGAGTTACAGCGTAGTGAAGGGTCTCGAATATAGTTGAAGCTTGTGAAAGAGATGAGAAGTCTCGTTCAAGTCTTAACAGTGTATCTGCGTGATATATCTATATTCGAGGAACTGAAAAAGCGAGCGGAAGTTGGTCGTAAGAAGGCATTCGAGCGATTGGCATCAATCAATGAGAAACTCAATGAATTGCGCCGTGAGAGGGACAGCCATCAGCAGAAAGATGCTGATCATAAGAGATTGCTACAGGAGAATGAGCGTCTTACTAAAAAAATCGACTATCTTTCGGTGAGTTCCCTTCGATAATCTATTGCTTCTTCGTTCATATAAAATTAAAAGTGAAGGAAACGGGAGAGAGAGGATGAGTTGTGGAAGGTAGGGGAACTTGAATGAGAGGGATGATAAGTGGATGCATGTTTAGATATTTGACACAGGTCACTAGTGAAGGTTTTTGAGTAGAAATTCTCTCCAAAAGCGACGACATCTTTTATGTTGTTTCCTTAAAAGGAATTATTATTGCTTCTAGTTGGAGATCTCGTTCTCAGTAGATTCGTCGATCCGTCTATAACAGTGAACGGTTCAGTTCGCGCTGCTTTCGTATTATCGGTTTTTGTTTTCGCTTTGGAAATTTCTGAAGAATCGAGTGACAGCAGTGAAACAGTGTTCCTCTATTGTTAAACAAGTGGACTTCCTTTATGTTAACTGAGTGATATCACAGGCGGAATTGCGGGAGACGCACACCGACTATCGAGAGGAATTGTCCAAATTGGCACGGCAAATGAGCGAAACGAAACAGAAAGATGCCACCGAGAATGAGTCATTCGCTATTAAGGTTTTTGTGGATTTGACTTTAATGAAACATTTCGCAGAGAGCATTTACGTCAGGAAGGTCGAAGCTTCGAATTAAATCGGTGCAGCTTGGAGGGATGCATGAAAAGTTGCGGCCAATGTTTAATGTCTTTATAACCAAGAAGTACTGACCTATTGAAGATAGAGGAGAGCGATCCATTGCCGTTGCTTATTCTCCGCCAATTCCTTCCTCCCCGCACGGGAAACGCTCAAGTATTTTGTAGATGTCGACTAGTTAATTCCTCATAATTTATATGTTCCTCTTTTGTTTTGAGGTTGAAATGTTGGAAACAGAAAAACGGCAGTTGGAAGCCACCTTGCGCTCACTGCAGCGTCATATCGAGCAGTGCAAAGGCGAATGCGAATCGCGCGCCAAAGAGGTATTGTTGTATTGTTTGAAGGGTAGAATCGAATTCATAAGGTTTACTGCTTTTTATGTATTTATCGGACTGCTCGTATGCCTTGTAATCGTTGAGATCGAATGCATTTTCGGCACTGCGTATAACTTTGGGAGAGAAGCCTTATCTTCGATATGGGTTGTCTTGTTCAAACACCTCTTCTTCCTTAGGGTGGGAAATTTTTGTCCGGAGAGAGCAGTGTCTGATTGACGTTGCAATTTCGTCGTCTAGCATTGTCTTTACTTTAAAGGTGACCTGTCTACGGGAATCGCAGTCAAAAGTGATGGAAGAGAATGCAAAGTTGCGTGATGGTCTTGCATTGGCAATTACAAAGGCCGAGAAATTCAAAGAAGAGGTTGAAGCGTTGAAGGAAATGAATAGCGTGATTAACAGAGAACTCTCGAAGGCAAAGGACGAAAAGGTAGCATTCTTCAAGAAGTTTTATTTCATTTTAGCGCCGAAGTGATTCGGCGACGCGTTCGATCAAGTCGAATTATCTGCAAGATGCTGTTAATTTTTAGTCAGCAGTGAGAATCGTTTATCATCTTCGATGAGTTGTGGGATTCCCAGCATTGTCTAGTTAACTCATTTTTACATATAACTCCTGAAAGTCGATTTGAGTTGAATCCATATGAGAGTGAATCTGGATTTGCTCAATCCACACGTAATCCATAATTTGCTTATTTCATTGCAGTGAATTTCCCCATGAGTCAGCAGTCGTCGTAGGCTTTCAGATTCTTGGGAAGATTTGCTTATTTTGTTTCATTTTACGAGGTATTATCAGGTTTCTGGTGACGACTGAATCTCGATTCTGCTGGGACGTGTTTTACCGTGAGTGACCAGTTGGCATCTGAGAGGTGCCCATTAATCGACAGTGATTATTGTTTCAGAAATTTCGTTTCTTCGATATGTTGTAGCGGCGAATAGATGAGCATAAAGCAATAACCTTTCTATTCTGGTTTTATAGTCATCGTCAGTAGGCAAAATGACACTTAGGCAGTAAATGATCGCAGCGAGTATGCGAATTCGGTTGGCAATCCGTCAAAGAGCAATCCGGCAGGTTGAATGTATAATGAGTATGGAACTAAGTGAATATGTGAGTGTGAGCCTGCAAACAGAGGGACAATAGCAGCTGTAACGTAAGGCGGAACATTCATGGCGGTGATTTGCAGGGGTTGAAAGGGAGGGCTGAGGGGATTGCGAATGAAACGCGAGTCCTACTTTATTCAATTCACAGGTAGCACTCGGTATGTGTAGACTGTTTCGAACGACTATCATCTAAGATACGTCATTCGCGTCGTTCGCGTGAGGTAGTGTCGAGGATGTTCGAGAGGAAGTTCTTCCAGCCACAGCGGCACTGTGTAGAGGATGTTTGTGGTGCTTTGTCAAGCAGTGCATTCTTCGTGGATAACGTTCAGCTGATAGAGCTGCTGGCCGAGTCTCGGCAGTTTGCTGGCGCAGAGCTCTCTGCGTCATGAATTGATTTATTCCTCTTCGAGTGTTGTAAAGTAATTATTCGTTTTTAGTGATTTAATGAGGGACGGTCATTGCTACTTTTTAAAGTGAAAGAATGACTCGTTGAGGCAGCAGCCGTGTTCGTGGGATCTTCGTGGTAGGTAGTACTTGCTGAGAAAGATTATCTAACGATTTTCGTGACTCAAAAAATGCCATTGGGAAGGAATCGTTAGTTGGTTGAAGGAGATGAGTATGCCGGTTTGCAGAGTGATGCGGTGATTCGTGCTGACGCCCTCCAACAAGCGTTTCGCGAGAAGGAGCGGCTCGTCGCCTATTTGCAGAGTCAGCTGCATATGCGCACCTGTAACAAAATCAAACGCACCTCATCCCGCTCCACTCTAATTTCGGTCGCCAGCGAATCATCAGTCGTTGTATGGTGATATTCTTTTGTTTATATACGACTGAGAAAAAGTGTTGGCACGCTGCATGGTGAAGGGATTTATAGGTATTCACGTAAGCAGTGATGTGGGAATCGCGTCATGAAGCAGAGATTAGTGTATTGAGTGTAATTCAACTCTTTGTCTCTAGGTGGGTGAAGTTTGCTCGTGGCATTATCAATCTCCTTTGTTTTGAGGAAGTTTTTGTGCCGCTTTTCGGGTGCTGTTGAAATGTTTCCATTTTTTAATGGGGAGTAGTTTTCTCGCAGTTATTCATGGCACTGTTGTGATTGCGCGTATGATTTCAAAGTTCTACGTTCTTCTAGGATGTGGAAATAAGTGAGTACGACGATCGCGATAGCGGGACACGTGGAAGGGCAGTTGTATGCAGCGTTGATGGTTTGTCATTTTCTTATTTACTCTTCCGATGAATATCTCTCTTAAAAGTTGGCATAGTTGGCAAGTTGGCCATTGCTGAAAATCTTAAGAAAGAAGAGTTAACTGCTCAGTATGATACTCTTCTGAAAGATTTTGTGCTCAGTTAAAGCGCTTTATGTAGATAGGAGACCTCCTCCAAGCCAAAAACGTTTTGAAGGCAATCCGACGTAATATTACCCCGAAAGATCTGATGATGTTGTGGTTTACAATCTCACACAGTGCCGAGTAAGATATGCAGCAGCACTCTTTTTTATTGACAGTCTTGCCTCTGGTATACATCGAAGATGGTCAATTCTCAAGGAAATACATCCAGTGGATGAGGACTTTCGCAAGTGAGGAGGAATGTACTAAAACTTTAACTTTCGCAGTAATTCATTGCTCATTATATGAACGTTTCCATTTGCAGAGGGTCCTGTGCGACCAGATAGTGCTTCGCTCACTCGCAGTACCGGTGCATACGTTAGTGCTGCACGAACGCCGCAACCTTTATCCTCGTTGGTTTTCACTTAATGTCTGAGAACTTTGTATGCCCACTCGTTTGTAGATTGCTCAAAACAGTGAGTAATTTCGAGGACTCGTCTTCCCCTCCTCCGACTTTTCACTCATATCACTGTTATTTCAGTCGTTTTCGTTTTGCTCTGTTGCAATGTTGGACTTTCTTAGAATCGAGCAGTTAAAATGGGAATTTCACAGTCGACGAGTGGTCCTCATAGTACGCGGCAGCGATGTGCGACGTTGCCGTTTAGGAACAGGAATTTAAATGTTTAATGAAGAGGGTATAAATTGGGGCGACGATGCCGCGGAAAAAGAGAAATGGCTGTTGCTTGGAATGAGGCAGGCAATTACAGTGTAGCCAACCAATAATCCGGATTGGGATTCACATACGGTGTCCAAAAAAAAAATCGGGGCCGAGATATGACTTTGGAAGAGCACATTCTGCACACGCTTTTCTTCTTTGAGTAAGGGTCTGATTGCGATCAGTGGGAGAAACAAAATGAGGAACAGATCTGATTGCGATCAGTGGGAGAAAAAATGAGGAACAGATCTAGCGATCAAGAATGAGGAACAGATCTGATTGCGATCAGTGGGAGAAGAAAAATGAGGAACAGATCTAATTGCGATCAGGGAGAAGAGGAACAGATGATTGCGATCGTGGGAGAAGAAAAATGAGGAACAGATCTGATTGCGGTCAGGGTTTGATTGCGATCGGTGGGAGAAACAAATGAGGAACAGATCTGATTGCGATCACTGATTGCGATCGGTGGGAGAAGAAAAATGAGGAACAGATTGCGATCAGGGTCTGATTGCGATCGGTGGGAGAAGAAAAATGAGGAACAGATCTCAGATTTGCAGAGGCGGTTATGATCGATAACTGAAACAGTCTGTTCGTCGTCCTACTCTTTTTTCGATAGGATATCGCGGTGCCCTGTTGATTACTTTTCGGGACGCTCAAAGTGTTTGTGTCCAGATGGATGGCGATGGGGACGGGAAATCTTTTAGGAAATCTAGCTGGCAATGTGGAACTCAAGAGAACTCTCGTATTGATTGATTAAATCCTATGGCATAGCCCGAGAATTGCGAAGTGAGAGAAATCAGTGCTCTTGCATCCGTCTTATTGACGTTCAGTCTTTTATCGATGATCGGAGGGCGATTAGCGGTGAGAAAAAAGGGAACAGCTGTTCCCATTTAACTGTTCGAGAGATCCTGAGAACGTATGGAATTTGACACGATGCTAAATCAGTACAGCTGAATATTTAACACGTTCATTTTATATTCAGAATTACTAATCGCAGCGAAAGCTCAGCGAATACTTCTGTAGCTCCAACACCGTCACGAGTGGGCACTATGAAGCACGACATCCCGCATCGTTGGAAAACGTTTCTCCTTCTTAAGCAGGTGTCCTTTTTTCTGCTGCTACTATTTGAACGAAGCGAGGCGTGCTGTCCACGGATTACCTCTAAAGCGCTAGGTGCTTTAGATCATTCTTTGCTTATAAAGATATTTTCAAGTTCAAGCGGGGAGAGTGCGTGTTTAGGATGATCGCCTTCATTGACGACTCTTAAGATTCCCTCGTGGAGAATTCATTCGTAATCCACCGTCATACTTCATTCTCTGCCTAACTAGTGAGAGAAAGGAGTATAGAAAGTTTGAAAATCATGGGAAGTGCCGGGAACAAGTAAATTGCGAAGCAGTGGAAAGGCTTTGGTAGGAAGACCAAGATGGTCGGAAATGCTTTCGAAGTTATAGCTAGAAGTTTTCGCTGATGAAGTCTTCCTCCCGCTCCCTCTTGCCAAAAAATGACTTTGCGCTATTATTCAGACGTCACATATTCTCTTAAAGGTTCTCTTTGGAATCGTGGGCGAAGGGGAAGTTGACTTGTTGAGTAGACTGTGTTATGTGAATAATAAAACTGTAGGAAGTCGATTCTGTGGACAGTTCACTGAGTGTCTCATTTGGCAGTCGTTAAATATAGGGTTTAATTCTAGGCGAAGTGCATTGCGTGCTACGAAGGACTTCCTCGCGTTCGGCACGCGATGAGATGCACTGGTAGGTATCGCTCCTTCACTGCCACTGTTATAAGTCATTTCTTTAAGAAAGGATCAAGAAAGGATCTTTAAGAAAGGTTCAGTAAAGCCATCCAATATTGAGTCAGAGTGGAGAGGGCTCATTCGTAGCTAATTCGCCTAATGCATACGGAGGGCATTCAGCGCAATAGTGAAATATATCTTGAGAAGATCAGAAGTAAATAAAATAAAGCCGTTGTTTGTTTTTGTTTAGCTTTGCTTTTTTAAACGGATCACTGCTTGCAGGTAAGAATCAGTTGTTATTAGGGTTTATCGTTGCGATGTATACCTAAGCCGATATATTCCGTCGATCCCTCAGAAAACGATGGGATATCTTTAAATAGACACATATATCATTTACGAAACGACTTAAGAAATTGAAGCTTATCAAATCGAGGATGATGTGCTACACTCTGATATTTTAGCTATTCAGATATCGGGTCTTCTCTTTCAGCTATTTCCTAGCCATTTCGCAGCTACACTTTTGCCATTTTTCCGGTCTCCATTCAGATTTCTCGAGGCAATTTCTCTCGCGTTTTTAATCTCCACGGGAATTATTTCCCTTATTCGTTATCACTTCTTTTGAAGTTCTTGAAGCAACACTGCCACATCTGTGGAAATTATGTCTGTGGATATGGTTGAATGGAGAAAAACATCGAATATCGAATACTAATGAAATTGTTTTGTTGTGTTTTTTTTGCGTTCTCTGTGATTCTCATCGTACTCTCGAGTGGGTTTTGCTTTATTGAGAATGTGGATTGATGGCTCATCGTGTATGCATAAGCAACATCGCGAACACATGTGGTCTGCCGGAGCAGTGTGCTGACTACTACCTCGACTCATACGCTACATATTCCACAACAACGATGTCTGGCTGGGTGAAACTGTGGAGGTAATCAGTTTGTGCCATTTTTCCTAGACATCTACATCCCACATGCAATTCATTCATTTTTCTTCTAGCTCCCGCTTTCCTTCAGAAGTCAGTGATACCTAAGGTTAATGCACATAAGTGGTTTTGATCATATCCGTTTCTGTACATTCCTCAGTAAAATTTGGTCATGTGTTTGCGACGCCCTCAGTAGTTGCCCGTTGGTTCGATGTCTTGACGCGTTATGGGCGGCTTTCCGCAAGATGAGGCAACGAATTCGGGCCCCAATCGGATTCGATTCCATGGTTTCGCATGCCAACTTTGCACACACGTTTAGAATGATATTTGTTGCGTTTTTGGCACATTAACCAATGAGAACACTTAGCTGCAAATATGTAACCTTATTGTTATTTGTTCATATTTGCAATCGCACGTTCATATGATAGGAGAGGGATGCAGAAGGTGCCATTCTGATTATTTCAAGATAAAGATATCCCTCACTCCTTTTAGGAAAGTGGGCGAAGCAAAGAGATGCGGGTCTTTTAGGGCAGCACTTATTGTTGTTTATGCTTCTTTCATCTCACCTGGTGGCAGGGGGTTAGGTTTTATCTGCGCAAGGGTGATTTGACGAATTGTTGTGCATCTGCCACCGTCGTTGTGCCCCCCCCCCCCCCTTCCGAGGAAATAAGGGTGCGTAGAAACTAAGAGAAAGTGATGTAGAGGATGATTTAGAAAGCACAGAGCTATAGAAAACTTCGTATGGTTCAGCAAAGATAAAAGTGATTATTCACAGCAGTCAAAACGGCGAGAATTGAGGTTTGATTTCGCACACAACCACTATTTGCTGTTGCAGCTGAAGCTCACCTTTATAGGTCAGACGACACGACGGGTAATAAATGGCGAAATGCGTGGGCGGTGATCACTGACCAGCGGCTTTGCTTCTTCGATAATGATGGCCTCGCATCCCCTAATGATGGAGGTAATTTGAAGTGCCTAATCCTTTCAGAGTGTTATGTGGGAAGGGATGGATGAGGATAGTTTTATGAAGGCGATAAACTTGAGTGAGCAATCGAAAGCTCTCCGTCAGGTGCTGAAATGTGTCCTTGTCGGGTCTATTGTTTCCGTTGTATTTGATTTTGTCGCTACATTGTATGTTTATATGAGGTCGGCTTGTCAAAATTATTGTGATCGATATCGTGTTGAGGAATTGGAGTTTGGATTTTTTCTCGATCTCATTGCCCTCGGCCGAAAGTTGGTCTTCCATCAGGAACTAGGGAGCGGCTTGGAGATTTCCAGCATGAATAATGTTCCAACTTCCTTGTTTTCGTCGTTATTCGACCTGCCTTTGCCTTCTATAGGTTCTTTGATTTTATGCATATGCACGAATTCAGCTTTAACGCCTTTAAGGTTCGCCATTTCTCACAGTTAATCTGGATCGCGATCATTGGCGTCTGCAGATGCAATCGGTACTAGATGTGAGTGTTAAAGGTGGCGTCTCGAAGGATAGTCTCGCTCTTCTTATTGAGCTCCGTCTGGCGAGGTGCCTCTTTTACATTGTTTGTTCATTTTTGGTTATCTTACGGAAATGTTTGTCGCAAAACCTTATTGTGAAGTGTCACTCTCCTTGGAAATTGTTAATTTGATGGCGTTTTGTTGGTTCGAATGTCTTCCATCACTTCAGGTTTGGTGGACCTTCCAGAAAGGGCTGATATCCGATCCTCTGTGGCAAACTAACCACTGAATGATTTCCGAGTGAATAATCATTTACGAGCGATGTCTCGTTATTTGCATGCATTAGCGCTATCACGACATTAGTGAACGCATCAAATTTAGGAGAGGTGTAGCCGGGCAATTTCCACATAGCTCTTTAGGTTTTTCTCCAATGATGCATAGAGCGAATTTGGAGGATCTATTGTTTCCGTTGTATAATTGCAGAAGCAGTTTGTATATGTTGGCACCGACAGTACAGGCGAAACAACGTTGGGTACGTGCACTCCAGACGGCCACAGATCGCCGTATGTTCGTTCAAAGACGTCCTTCGGCATCGTCGGCTGCCAACAAAATGCTTATAGCACTCGACGCTCCCCTCAATCTTACTATTAATTGCTCCCAGGTTAACTGCATTTCAGATTTGTTGGAAGTTTTCATTTGAGGGGCATTCGAGAAGTAAGCAGTGTTAGAGGGATTTCGAACTATTCTTTTCATTTGTTTTATGATCGAAGAGTTGTTCAAGTTATGTATTCTGATTGGCTGTGCGATATTTTTATGTAGAGCTTCAATCTAGAGGCATTTGCCTTCGATAGATGGGACACACGTTTGCGGGACACTTGTTTTCATTGTTGAGGGATATAATATCTCTTCTTCAGGTAACTCGATTCTCGATTCTCATAGGTGAAATTTCTTTCGAAGTGATTCATATCCGCATGGTTTATGAATGATTAAAGTTAGCGCAGAATGCATATGAGTTCCTTCAAACGTCCATTTAGGTGAGAATAAAGCAGACGATTGGAGGCGGTATCTATACAATAAGTTGGTCGTCTCATTATGAATCGCCTCCTTCGATGTGAACGCAACTTGTCACAGTGATATCGAAATAGATTCTTTTCTGAAGTGGGAGGTGAACTTGTGTTCATATCAGATGCCTTCTTTCGTTCTTCTTTCATGCCAGATTAACGTTGGAGTCATATCGTCCGCAAAGTGAGATCGTTTTCTTTCAGAGGAAGTTTATAGACGTTTTCAGAGGAAGTTTCTTTCAGAGGAAGTTTGTATTGTAATTTAAGATGCTCGAGGAGTGGTTGCTGATCGGTGCTCAAGAGGGTCTCTTTATCACGCAACTCACCTCACCACGAGTACCGTTTATTGTTGCTGGATTAGCGGCCGTTTTTCAAGTTGGTTATTTCCCTCTTTTTCCGCTTAATTTTCTTGTTTTGTTGTTGGTTTTGCTTGTATGGGACTTTCAGCACACGAAAAGGTTAGCTCTTATTGATGCCGACTGGTGCCCTCTTCTGCAGACGTTATCAGATAATCGGCGAAGAAATTAGTCGGCACTCGACTCACTTCTTTGTTTGCCAACTCTCGGGTATCTGTGCGTTGTTTTTAGCAGAGTTAGTTCTTCAGCTTCAGTGCGGATATTAAATTGATTCCCCTCTAAGTTTGTTGTATTTATTGTCTTTAGAGTCTCTGTAAAATACGCAGTATGATTGTACTACAGAGTCCAGCAAATGTTTTGCGTAATTGCCCTTCATTAAATAGTTATCATAGAGCTGTATGACGGAATTCCATCTGTATTCCTCAAATATTCTTATCCCCTAAGACATCGTTAAGTCTTTGATTTTAGAGTTGAGCACTAAGTAGTCGCTGATGTCGAACGTGTGGGACATAAAGTTTACCTTTGTACGGTCACTCGGGCATAACGTGTTCATGTATGAAGACTGTTCGTGGTTTCTGGACAGCACTGTGACGGCGATGTGATCGTTTACGGAATCATGTTCTGCATCAAAAGTGTCACTGAAACTATTATTGGAAGGGAAGAGAGGGTCAGAGGACCCAATAGAACTTAAATGTACCTCTCAAAGAGTTTTCATTTGCTGTTCGCCGTTCTTCTTTTTGAGTAATAATCATCGATGTTCGTTCACCTACAAACCCATAAGAATTAATCCACGTATACGAAATGTTACATGTCGTCGTCTGAACTCAGAAAAAAAGGAATCATTTCATCGCAGTGAGGTGACCTCCTCGCGAAATTTTCCTGCAAATCTGGGAAAATCTTAAGCCATCGAGATTTTACGGGAGCAGTTGTTTCATGTGTTACGCCTTTTGGGAACTATGAGTGGCAAAAGCGTTGTTCACCATTGGCATTCTGATCTGTCATGCGACGAACCTATAAAGAAATTTGTATTTATTGTGCCTCTCTACAGACAGAACGTTCGCAATTATCAGTGTGAGCAATATATGAGCACACAGCTCAACCGTTCCACTTGGGGAGAAGGATGAACTTTGAGAAGATAAAGTTGAGGAAAAATGGGAACGAAGTAGCTCTAGAAGTTGCAAATTAAGTAGTGTACCTTGCAAAGTGAGTTCGTGCCTGATTGTTGGTTCTTTCGATACTCAGGGAAATAGAGGTGACCGAATGTGGAGCGAATATGCCTTTTTCGTTGAACCATCACAGCGCTACATAACTTCCGCATGGAAATGGGATTTTTCTTTTAAATCAGGTCGTAACATGCAGTTAACTTTTCAGCATACTGCGATGAAGTATTATGCTTATACTCACCATCTTTGCACTGTGTTTCAATTATTACATCCAAAGTTGATGTTACTTTTACGATGTCGTTCTTAAAGAGTGTTCATATTTAAGATGGAGCTAGTATCGGATTTGGAAATGTTAATAGCAATCAGCGGTCTCCAACGGCAACTCGTTTTCATGCACGTCTCGGACCTCTACGATGGATTGAAATCCGATCGACCTACTGTGCGTCCAACAGCAATTTCCAATTTCAGTGGTTGCCACCTCCTTACCGTTCACATCGACAGACTCAACAACACGAGGTATTCGCATCGTCGAGCTATCTTTTTTCACGAAAAGGTCTGAGAGTCAGTAGTTGTTAGTGCAGAGCATTGTAAAGGGGCAGAGTTGTTTCGGTTGTACGATATTGATCCATTAGATTGTGTTTCTTTATTAGAAATGGATGACATATATTAACGTTCTGTGAATGTGTTATGGGATCTAGTTGCCAGAATGATGGGAACTCGTTAAAAGTACGCCAACGCGGTATCCGCTTGCGAACAGGGACAAGTATCGCTGAGCAAGTCGCCCTATCGCTAAAAAGTATGAGTTTTTTGCAGTTTAATGATGAAAAGCCACTTTTTAAGGTATCTCTGCGTTGCTGATCCAGACAAGATTAACATCCTTCACTTCAACTCTCGACTAGGAGTATTTACGCCCTACAAGGTGAGCCCTAGGCTTTTTTTTCGTTTTCACGAACTTTGTTTGCTTTTTTTCTGTCATTATGCACTGTGTTCTGGTTGTCAGGTGGGCTTTATCTTAGCATCACGTTCTGTGCTTTTTTGCTGAACGTATTCAAGAGGTCTCATTCACCATGGAAAATCCTTGGGGAAATTCGTTTGAAGTATCTTTCTAGTTGTGTGATGAATAAACGCGGCAGTATGAGTCACCCTCTGGAACATTGTGCGTCAGTACTGTCTGAATCACATTTTGAGTG
Organism: Parascaris univalens; assembly: GCA_037576465.1. Lineage (NCBI taxonomy): Eukaryota > Metazoa > Nematoda > Chromadorea > Rhabditida > Ascarididae > Parascaris > Parascaris univalens. Next base: position 40,595,720 of record CM075173.1, on the reverse strand, counting down.
TGGTGTTTGCGTCATCGTTGGCAAACTGGATATTGCCCCTTATCGAAAAGAATTAATTGCTAATATTAGTGTGCAGTTGCCCATCTATATCACCCGTGTTGTCTGATTTTCCCTAAAAGATTTTTGTATTGGTTGGAGAAGGAATATGCTGAAGACGGTAGGAGTGGAGGAAATGAGACTTTTGCTTGTTTAATGTTCAAGATGTTCAACCTCCAACCATTTAGTCAATAGCGACAAACGAACCCGCAACATGCCTTTTGTCAATCGCCGATGGAATCGTCTTCGGCGCCGATCAGTTCTACTTTGTTGATATGAAGACGGTGATGGCGCATGTCGTTGTCGTGCCGGGTTGTCCGTCCGATTATCCGCTCGCCGCGGTTTCTATATCCGATGGAGAGTTGCTGCTTGCTTATCACAGTAAGGGTTCTGAGCGCATTGATTCGACTTTATAAACTTCCTTGTTTCCTTTATATTGATAGGAAGGAAGGTGAAAGATGCCTTCCTGTTTATCAGTGTGATGCGAAATAGCAGTTGAGAGCAGTGTGCTATTTCCATTTCGATTTTCGTATATTTGGGATTTGACGGGTAGACGCTCTCAGTGGCTCTATCACGTAACTCATTCTGGTACCATTCGGTCGTGTAGGTAGAGATAAACGTTACGTTCCAATGTGAGCTCATAAACCGTCAAAAGAGGTTGCTCAGTTCATGTGAGAGTTAAGTTTGTAATGGACGCTTCCTTCAGTGGTCGCTGGACAGGGAAAACAGCTTTTCCTCCAGGTTGTTCATTACCGTTCATAAACACGAATGTACCCTCCTCTCATCAACCTCCGCGGATGTTATGGTGGTAATTAACGAATTTCTGAACGCATGGAAGGTGGTGGGCAGTTTGTGCGCTCTCAAGGCAGAATATGAAAAAAGAATATGCAACCGTCTTTCTCGCACTCAGACTTTGAATTTTTTATGTCGTTCGCCTTTTTTTCGATGTGAGATAAAAGACCGTCAAGTTGAATGACGTTTTCTTGCAGACTTTGGTGTATTTGCTAATGTGAATGGTAATCGGACGAGACCGGAGAACGTTGATTGGAATAGAGCACCGTTGGAGTTCGGTGTGTTTTACACCTCAAGTTTACGCCTTTTGCACTTATCAATACTGCCCATTTATTTGTGATATCGTTACAAAAGACCTAACATTGTGTGATTCCATGAATTGTTTCGAGTTTCTCTGCCTTATTACGCTCTGAGTCTGACTAGAAGTGCTTAGGGTGCCATATCTGAAAGGAATGGGTCACTCAACGAATGTATCACTTTTCAATAACAGCTTGCAGCAGGCAAAAGTACACTCAAGGTGATAAAAAAAGGAACAAGTCCTTTCTTTTTCTCAAGAAATGAAAGGGATTTTCGAAGCGCCAGCATCCATTACTAGCAGAGAGGGGGAACATCTGTGGTAGCGGTGCCTCTGCTTGCAGTGCCTCCGAGGATTCAATTCAGCCACGCGATGCACTTTATTTGTTTGCATGCGACATTAAGGTTGATATTTTTTCGTTTCGATGTGCCTACATGTGAAGTGAACTCATAGCCAGTGATGGATATTCTTTACGTCACATCATTAAGTTTTCTTTCTTTTGCATTCGTTATTTTTGGTTTTATTAATTAAAGCAGATTCATAAGGGAAGCAATCATCACCCCTTAGCTTCCGATAAATCGATGAATATTTAGTGTATGCCGCACCGACGCTTTACATCGTTCATAACGACACACTTGAGATAGTGCAAATCGCCGAGTATAACGGACCAAATTCGAGGTATCTATTCGCATTTGTTTTGTGTTTGTGTGCGAACTTAATCGGCGATGGGAGGATGGTGAACGATGTGACACAGCAGTGCCTCTGCGGCCGTTAGGCACTATATGAATGTTCGTTGTCTCGAACAGCGAAAAAGAGCAGAAGTTTATTTTATAGAATCAATACCGTTTATTGATTATATTTTTATCTGTGCTGTGCTTTAGTTTTCAGTTGGTTAATATGAACTTCTGTCATTGCTAACCGTAACGGAGATTATTGTATATAGGATATCCTAAATAGGCTTCTTTCCCTTATCATATTTACTAGCCCTCAGTTGGTCATGCCATGTTCATGTTTGCTGCTGAGGCTATCAATTTTCGATTCCCCTCTTATCACCTGCAAGGTCCATTGTGAAGGTGGGTTGGATAAGCATAGGAAGAATCAGCGAGTTCATTAGGCGTCGGGAAGTTTCATTCCATGCTGCCTTTCTGTCCTATCGCAGGGCTGTAATGGGACCTCACGGCCGCACTGTCTAACCAGCTGCTTATGTACTGAATTTTGAGAACATTGTTGGATGTCCGAGATTTCTACCGATGTCACTGTGCACACTATATTGGACGAGGCAGGTCGGCGAAAGAGGTTCTTTTCGCGTTATCGGGCGGCGACCGCACCGAGATACATTCGTTTTGCGGCAATACCGAGGTCGGTCTCTAAATCAGGTCGTCCTTTTTTATTGTTTAGTTAGGTTCCAACTGTTGAACAGTGCATTTTTTGCCTAATTAGTTGGTACGCATGCATTTTCATATAATTTTGCGGAGATAGATATTTGCGCTTCAAATAGGTGTTCCACTGCGTATGAAATCGTGATTTGCCTCACTCGTAACGTGTGTTGAGCATTAGGTGCGTCGAAACCTTCAAAGGTGTTCTCTTGCGGTGTTCTTTTCTCATCATATGTTGTTTTAAAGGAGAGCACCAAGTTTGCCCGTGCTATATATATTTAAAAAAAGTTTATTAATGGGCAGGTATGTGGGTCTTATGAGGTTCAGCTAACTGCGTCAAATCTTCATATAGATTCTTATAGTTAAAAGAGAGCAATCTATGCAGGTATTTCTTAGCTCTGCAGATCGTTAGAACGAAATTGGGTTCACGACATTCCTGCTGGTAGTGGAACGCGTCATGATATTTTAATGTCCACATTTCAGGAAATGTACGCACATTCAGAGTGAATTGAGATTCAATAGGTGAAGTGTGGCTTAATGAAGAGAAGAATAGTTTTACAATATGATGCTGTTGCGAGTTTCACAGAAGTTTCTAGTTGCATGGGAGAGCCGATGTGCTCTTGCTGCTTAGTATTTCCTCCTCGAGACCACTCACACGATAAGCACTAGTGCGGCACTTGTTTGTTCTGCTCCGTTTCCTTCGTTGAGTTTCCGGTGGAACCGTTGACAAACAATGAAGCCGCTTAACATTAATTTATCAAAAGGAACGCTTAGTACCATATTGCCTGCTGCAATGCAGCACTCATGGAAATGGAGTAGGCTTACCTGAGAACACTTTTAGACGCACCTCTCTTGGATATTTAAATGAAAATGCGCTAGAAGCACAGAAGAACAGCAGACAAAGAACGCTCGAGAGAATGGTGAGCGCAATGTATGTCACGAAATACTGCAAACAATTTCACCTGCCAGCTTTCTCCTCAAGCTTCTTTGCCTCAGTCGCTCCAGTGCTTGTGATTTGTTTTGATGGCTGCTTAGTAATTTTTATTCTGGATCGATGATATTGTTGCTGGGAATTAGCTACTCACAAATTTCAACTACAGCGCATTTTGAAGCAGCATATGGGGCGATTTTGGTGCAATTTTGTTGCCTAGACCGGAAGCATTAGGGTTGAGATTGGCTGCTTCCTTGTTCCCTAAAGTCGGGATGTTGCAATGATCGAAATGCGACGCGTTGCCGCAACCTTGCTTCATTTCGAGAAAAAAATTTTGAAGGATGAACATGCGGCAGATGTCAACTGCATAATGCAGAATTCGAGTGATGTAATCCATTGAGAACGTGAGGTGCACTCCATGGCCGATAGTTCACCGAATGACCTTCTGTTTCATGCACACGTTCTACAAATGAAAGTTCTGCAGCGGAACAGAGATCGTTTCTTTGGAATTTGCAGCCGGGTGGTTTTAAGTCGGGAATTAAGTAGATGGCAGTTGGAGAATATGAAATGAACTGCATTATGATAGCTGATTAGAGACAGTCGAAATGCGCTTAGTCTACTTCACGAAAACATCCTTCAGTAGTTGTTGCTTAGTCGAATGCATTTTCTATCCTCTGCTTTGTACACGTTTTCTTTTAGCATTCTGTGTGGGTGATGAGGTTATTACAATTTTTCAGAAGACGGTATTCGGTACGTTAAAGCGAAAGGTAACGAGTCACGGCGAGATGACTGCTCACGGGAAACGACTGAAGGTCTGACCCTCTACGACGGGGAACCTTTAGTTTGATTTTAAAGTGTGCGCTGAGCGCATTGCTTATTCCTGTATTCAAATGTTCCGTTACTCTTCAAGGTGTTTATTATTATTGAATGCCACTCTTGCTTCTTTTCTTAGCGTTCACTTTGAGATATTTAAGCGTTGTTTGCCACTATGAAAAGATGGCAGTCGATAGCTCGTCTTTGAGAGACGTTATTTGAATTGAAATGCCACTGTTTGTGCATTTAATGAAAGAACCTTTGCTCTCCCAACGAGATGTGAATTAACCTCAACATTCAAAGAGCTGAGATGTGGTTGTCAGATTTCGTAAACTGAAGTGAATAAGCTGAAAACTTTGGCCATTCTATTCGGCTTCTCGATCAAATGTGCTCTTTTGATGTGGGTTTTGGAGGACGCGATGTTTTTGTGTAGTCGTCTTACACGTGAGGCGGGTAACGACTGCGGTTAATTGCCATACTTGAGGAAAGTCGTAATGGTATGTTAGCAGTTAGTTAGTGAGCACTACTCGAGCGAGATTTGGTGAGTTCCACTTGTGGCCACATCGTTGTTCACGTGTATCTTTTCTCTTCAGAATACATGCGCGTTTCGCCGAAGTAACATTCGGTTTATGTCGTTCATTTTTGTATTCCTAATTTTCGTTTATTCATTGATCTTTATTCTGCTTTGCGTAGCTCTTTTCTACGTTTAATAGTGACGCCGAAATAGAAATGACGAATCGAATCCGAGGATCAACTTCGGTAATCCAGGCGGGAGGGGGGAGGGAGGGTGACGGTGGCTTCAGTTTGGTGAATAGCGTTGGTTAATTCTTTACCTGCAGTTAAAAGAGAAGAATTTTCTGCAGGAAATTGGGTGGAAAGATTCAATATGTGGGGTGGGAGGGATTGCCCATTGTGAGTGGACTGCCTCCAGTTTTATAACCTTTTTGATCACTCGCATTTACTGCCATTCTCTGATTTTATTGCCTTATTGAGACCTCTGTTGATTCATTGCAGGTGCAGTGCTGAATTTGTTTACAGCAATTGCTTTCGATTTGAATGAAGATAAAATAAACCGCAGTGCCCGCATCGAAATGTTACTCCTTTCTACGAATCGCAGCTTTTATAGGTTTTCTTGATCGTTCAAATGGCACGATAGTCGGTTTGTTGTGGCCGTCGATGCGGCGAGCAGTTCATCCACCGCCATTGCAGTGCTCGCGTTGCATAACAAGCACTCAAATGGAATGAGTTTCTTTCTGCTTAAAGGTCCTTTCTTGAAGGATATTTGAATGGAGATGGGTCTGTCAATTTGCTTCACGGCACTGAGGTTCTGTTCTGATTCGGTCTGGCGTTATCTCGCTATATGCCGCCGTTGACACCAAAGATACATCGTCACAGAAGACTTCGCATTTTCATGAGGTTCTTTTTGTATCGGTGCAACGACGTGGGGTAGCTTCCAGCATGAACACACGAATTTTATGGCCCTCGGATGGTCACTCGAATTTATAAACTGTGGGATTGTTTGGCACTGTGGCTTTCTGGCGTCTACAGCCGTTCGTAAGCATCACCCCGAATGGCCGCATTTGCCGAGTGCGGGAAGGCAGCGAGATTGGTGCAGAGTGCTGAAAATAGGGCTATCTATGCCTGCTTTGTGCGATGAAGTACGGGAGGTGCCAGAGTTCTGACACACGTTTCGATCCTTCCGTGCATATATTGCTGTACTTCTCGTCTTGGCAGCTTTCGTTTTTCCTTACAACCTTCCAAAGCAGAGGAACGTACGAAAGATGTTCGTGCAAACAATACAAATTACGAAATGTGCGCTCATCTGCAATTCTGATATATACAGAGTTTAGCAAATAGACGTCAGTAGGCTGGGGCAGCCGTGGTGTACAGGTCGAAGTGACTCATGCGTAGTTCAATAACTGAAGGAGTGGGTGCGCCAACGATATCGGCGGCAAGCTCGACGCGAGATTGCAAAGTAAGCAGGACACTTTGTGTCGCCACATTTCTTGACCAGCAGAAACTACCGCCTACATCAAATACAGAGCGGGTCAAACCACAGTACTCCAGAGAGTGGAGTGTCCATTTCCCAGAACAAAGTTAAACTTGAGACTGCAGTATCCCACCGATCTTTGGTTGAAGGTATTCTACCGCCGATCCAGTTTAGCTCGTAGGATCGAGGTGAATTTCACTACACTCAGTATTGCCGAAGTGTCTGCGAACATTCTCTATCAACCGGACAGCGGAAACCGGGCAAGAAGACTGGAGGTTGCACCAAGGTCGCGAACATCATCAATGATAGAAGAACCCCACTCCTCAATCATTAGCAAGCTGCTTGCTAAATTTTTGGCAATAACACGGCACTTAACTCAAGGGGCATCCTCACATTCCGACACATCGCCATCGTATATTTGAAGGCATTTAGGTGCGCCTCACAACTTCCGTTAATGCGCGCTTGTGCCGGTTCTCCGAGGTGGCGCATTCTAGCAGCGGTCCCGTCTGTGGACAACTACTGAAGGTGGACGTTTCGCAGAGGAATATTTCAGCCCCTTCAGTGGGATGTTTCAGTCAAATTGGTACGATATTATGACTCGATAGCTGCTTGCAGATATGTTTGTTGTCAAATTTTCTGCCGTCCCCAACCGGCGGCACCTCAAATCTGTTTTGTCCTCATTCTCCTTTTATCTGCCATTCAGTGGCCCGACATAAATGAATCACAAACGAGTACACTTCCTCTTTTTTTTGAACAAAACATCCTTCAGCACATCGATAATGCGGTTCAAGCCATCGAGCAGCACCGCACACGAGTCTCGATTAATGCTCCAGAAGACATTCCGATAGTCCCATCGCACTGTGGAATCCACGCAATACCGCCTCTGCACCGGTCAGGCAGTCGCAATAATGCCACAACAAGTTTAATTTTCTCTTCGTGAACTACTAGCATGAACCTTCAGGTCGTCCTTCTTACTAAATGGATGGCTGCAGTGGAAGTCTATGTGATTGCAAGGCTGGTACCAAATCACTTTTGCCCGACCTAGCACACCTCAGCAGTTCATCTTCAGTACGAGAGCACAGGTAATGGAGATCTGGTAGAGAGAGATCATGCACAACGTGTCGTTGGAAGCGACCTCCATATAGTGCAATTCGTAACCAAAGCATACGAACGTGGCACCAACTTCAAATTGTTTACATAGTGCAGTTGTCCTTCCAGTGAAAGTTGGCGGAGAACTGCTTCGGACAGCTGCCGTAACTCCAACGAGAGCACATTTTGCAGTGAAAGTGAAGCTCGACAACGCCTCTCTCCAACTTCATCTCGTCAGCACAAACCTTACAGTGACTAGCAAACCTTCCCGAATGTGGTCCACATAAAACAGGAATAGAGAACATCCAACACTCCCCTACGCCACTGCACAAACTAATTTGAATTTTGAATTCCACCTTGAATGCTTTCTCCCTTTATACTCTAGTGTCACAGCTACATTATGCGACAAACTAGAAGTCACTTGGAGCTGCACGCGGGTAAAATATGGCTCGGCACGCTGTGAGTGGATGGATTGCTCTTGGGAGAGAGAGGGCTTCCATTTATTTAACGTCTTCCGCGGGAAAGTGCTTGGGACAGGCGGCATCTCATCGAGCATCTTTCGAGTATGTTGAGTAAGCCTCGACCGGGAAGTGTGTAAGTTGCGGCGGCTCAAAGATCTGTGGACCACAGTTGTGATTGCGGATATTGAGACGAGATCAAGACCGTGTAAAGTCCTAAACAGGTAAATTCGCCTCTTCGAATTACCTTAGGCCCCATACGCGAAGCGCCGTGTGTTTGCGTGTTTATGCACTAGGGATTTGCGGTGAGTGTTTTAAAAATGTTTTCCCCTAAAGCACCGCAATAGTTCTCGTCTATCGGATGCGGTGTTTGCATCCTTTCCCGGAAATATAACGGATGTAAAAAGTACTCTCCGTCTTGAATTGCGAATGAATCGCTTCCCGATATGTGACCGATATCGTTCGCTTTTCTTTCTCTCAATTCATTTGCTATATTTTGCAGCCGTTGAGGATCTTCCTCGTTGGTTGTAGACGTCACATCAAGATGGTATCACGTAGCGTTCGTTTAACAGTGTCATATTCATTCGATAGTCAACGAGCGATCAGCATGTTCACGCATCCATTATGGTCACGCTATGACGCCCGTTTATTTCGCGATCCGATCACCAACGTCGATTCGGTTTGATCTATTCCGAATGTTTCCTCTTCACATCTTTTTTTTTTTCGAGAATTTTTGAATTTAATTTGTACCTGAAGTCGTAAAGAAATCGGTTAGCTCGAGCTGTTGCTTCATTTCGTTGTATAGAAAAATTGTTATGGTTTGCCCAACAACAGGTGTGACTTGAACTTGAGATCCTCCTAATAGTACATCCTAGAAGACCAGCTGTTGCTTCCCTCTCACTATCACTACTGCTTCTGACACGATTCGTCCCTCAGCCGATCATGTTGCTGAGGAGTTGATCGGACCAGGTCCGGAAGTTATATCTGGTAGCAAAAGGAGTGGGATTCGGGACGATAGCCCCTTTCTAAATACCTGGGAAGGACTACACGCAAGATTTTATCACAAAGAGACACTAATTGCCCGTCGTTTCTGCGCTCGCATAACTGAGACCTAGTGGTGAGAGCTTCTGAACGTCAGAGCCAACCGTGCTTCGAAGCGAAGTTGTTTCCCTGCTAGGGTATGGTTCACTTAAATGAGGGTTCCGTTCACTTCCAGAAACCTTGCCACCTCACTATTGAATCATAGCAATAGCTATGCAGACATACCTCTTTTCTTCAGGCTTTCAGTCTCTTTGATGCAATTTTCTTGAGGTTTGACGTTGAAAGCTTGCAGTTGCTCTGAGGTAGTATGTGGGCGGAAGTGTGGATTGCTGAATGATCATTGAGTTCGTAGTTTTTGTATGTGCAAATCGAATAACTTCTAGTTGAACAAGCCGTTGGATGCAGAAGATGAGCGTAATTTTCTGCATATAAAAGCGATGAAAAGTGATGAATCACCAGTGTTCTATCGCGATCATGTCGTCGACAAGCTGATCCGAGTGTGCATGAAAGATGGCAAGAAAGGTAAAGAATAGCAGCTGCCTCACAATTAGAATTTTCTCTTCTTATTCGCTGGATTTGATAAACATTCCATTGACTATATGTGTTGTTACTAACCAAGTGAAGAAAAGTGACGCTCCATCGTCGTCAAATTCTTCTTCAACTTCACTGAGGCATTTTTTCCCGTCCTATTATTTCTCTCTGTTCATTAAGTTGTTTAATTATTTTTTTTTTTTGCTTTCATATATCGCTTTGAAGTGCGTGCATGAACTACGAGACCTTTGGAAACAATCGCCTCTCTCCTCTCCTTCAGCCCACCGCCTCGTTCATTTTCGATAGGACGGCGTACAAATGCAACTAACTTATGACTGTGTTTTCGATGCATAGTGGGGATCACATTTCGATGCTAGGTCTATTCGGAAATTTCCCCTTCCCGATCGGAATTGGAAAGCGGAAAGGTTTTTGTTGCAATCATCATTTCCGTCTAATCGATGAAAGCACAGTCTAAAGTACTCCATCGACAAAGATATTCCGAAGTCGCACTCCTTGAAAGGTGTGTCTCGACGAAGCCGCCATCGGGTCTGTGCTTATGTGTCTAAAGGCGCTTTGCGAAGCATTTTTAAGTTAACCGTGCGACTACTGAAGTTTTTGTTGCATAAGTCAAAATGTCGAGCTTTACCTTCAGCGGTTATTTTGTCCATTTCGGCTGTTTTCGCTTCTCACTCCTGCGAACTGTTCGTTTTCGCACATAATAACAGTGGTATCAAATATGGGTGCATTAAAGCAGAGGGAGGTCAGAGGTTAAAAAGTTGGGAACTTTTCAGTTTGGCTAATCGAAGAGCGGACTCTAATAAGCGTCCGGATCGTAGATTGGTGCGGGATGTTCAGATTATAGAAGTCGAGAAGGAAATGAGTGAATATTCGAGATATTTAGATCTTTGCTCCAGCCGGTTTCAATTCCCGTGAATTCCTCTATTACATTCATTTATAAATGAGAATTCGGAATTCTTCAATGTATCTGTTAGAGAAGATGAAGGTGGATGCTTTGCAGAACGAAGCATTTGCATTCGTGCGTCATTCTTCGAGCAGCCTTAATCTCTCTCGTGCAGAAAAGTGGACGGAAACCTGGCAATCAGACTTGAGTTTCCATAGGGGATGTGGGTGTTATCTCTTTGATTATACTGTGGGGATTTCTTGAGGGGTGATTTTTCAAGAACAGCACTGCTGAAATGGGAAGCTGTCACTTCATGTTGCGTGTACTATTTGTTGTCACGTGTCACTGAAACTTGCTGATCTGGCTTGGAGACGAACAAAAAATATCGCCGCAATCTCTTTTGTGCTCTCCTCCACCTGTCCGTCAATTTTCTTATCCTGTTCACTCATGGATTGTTCAAATAAGGTTGAGTGAGTTGCGTGGAACGCCCTATTGCCTCTGCTTGTACTTGAACATACCACTCCCTCCTTATATCCACAAATATTGACCTGATAAGTCTATTTTAGTTCATTAATCACTGTCGCAAAGTATAGTTGCTAAGGAGGCGCATCTCAGAAAAGAGACGGGTGTAGTGGTTTAATCTTATCGTGTAGATTGCTATAACTGAGTGGTGAGTAGGATTTTTGCAGAACTTTCAAGGTCGAATGTTTATGCGGCTCTCGAAATCGTGAAACGACGTCAGTATAAAGCGTGGCTCAATGCAAGTGATGAAGAGAAAGCGTCGATCGAATTGGATCCTTTCGTTATTGCACGCAAAGCCATAAGAAATTGTCATCCACTTATGAAACTGCGAGGAGTGACTAGAGGTACGTATTGTTGATTATCTTCTAACAAACTGTTTCAATAAGGGAGCGAAATTCAAAGTGTATCGCGCCTATACACACGTGCATTGGGCTCTCGAGGGAATCCCTAAAAACAGGGCTAGCAAGTTCGTCTAAGTAAGTTTTAGCACATGGTTTTTCAGCAAGTAGCACGAATATTTCCCGTTGATGGTCCTCGAGCCGATCCCTATATACCCGAAAAGCTTAAGGATTGCATGCTTGATTCAGTATTGCTCATAAGTATCTCGGCGATGTGGATTATCTCCCGAAAGACATCGGGGCTTCCTGTTCTGTTTTTGCGATCTTTTTTTGTTATTATTTGCATTCGCCACACCCTGTATATCCATCTTGTCTTCCTACATGTTTTGTTTTCTGCTTAATAACTGAGATACGGGCATGATGGGAAGGTTGCAGTTAGGGGAGCTGAATCACTAATTAAGTCTAACCATAGACGATACTTTTGTGTTCGTAGTTCATCTTCCATCTTTTTATGAAAGCTAATGCTTTTTTCAACAGAAAATAACACAGTTTGCGTTTTCTACTTTTTAATAAAGTTTCTTTATTTCTTCTGGTTAGCGGAATTTTGCGCTTTTACGTAGAGGCAATTCGAGGTATTTGATTCCGAAAGAAGCGTCCAGAAAAGGCGTTCCACCTGCCAGTGCACAACCATTGGTCATTTTTCAAGTCTACAATATGGAGAAAACTTATAGCTAAGCTCACCTTTGAAGGCCCAAATGCTTCAAAATAATTATTTATCGTCAGTTGCATATTGAGTAACTTTCGGTATCAGGGGAGTTTTTTCTGCAACGAAATTCTTTGTGAAATCTATTTTCTTCTACATAAAACATATTTTCCATGTAACAGTTTTCTTTTTTCCGAAGGGGCTAGCGTAAGGGATAAAGTTGGAGGCAAACGATCAAAAGGCGAGGTCTAGGACATGTCTGGGTCCCCAGTGGTTACGCTCAAGATGGAAGACGCCGGGTTCGAGAGCTCGCATTGTCCTTTACTGAAGGATCAGATCGGATTCCACTGTTCCGCACTTTGGTCATTGATTCGTTGGGACCCTCAATTCGATCTTATTGTGCTTGAGCTGCTCGGTCGTTTGTGAGCAGCCATGCGGTTCCCCGCATGGCTATTTTATGCCCGAACAGTTCGGAATTCTTCCCATAACAATTGTAGACTAGAACAGTTGATGCTAGGAGGCAACTTCTGGCATTTGGTAGAGGGAAAGAAACGGGATGTGTATCTCGGAAAAAAGCCGAGAATGCCCCTTTCGGAAGTGTTGAGTACTTTCTTGTTAAGTATTCGAGTGTGGGTGAATGTTTCGTGAGAACAAAGCTGAAAGCACGAATGCACCAAGAGTTGCGATTACGCTCATATTTTTAAAACTTCTTTTTTATTTTAGAGAGCCACCTACTCAGAATTTCCCATCGGTGAACTGTGAGGGATTCTGAAATAGCAGAGGTTCCATTCACATGATGTCGCACCACTATGTTTTGTGGCATTCTCATCTCCAAGGACTACTGTTTTCATGGTTCAGCAGTCTTGGAAAAGATCCTACGATGGGGTGCAAAAATTTTTCTTCCATCGTTTAGTCCCATTAGGGTGTCGTAAAAGGCTGCTGAATTTGTTTTGTATGTTCAGTTAAAAGTGGTTTCTTATGGCGTGACCCCCAGAATCCTCGAACTTAAGTTTTGTGGAGTTAGGTACAGCGAGTATTGAATTGGAATGTGGAGGTAAGCGAGCAGCGCACAGTGTAATTTTTAAAATTTAGCTGAAAGTGGCAGATACTTCAGTTTGGGTTTTTTTGTTCACCAAGTCGACGAAGGCTTAGTGCTGGCGTTGTCTTTACTTATCGTTTATTAGGCAGTTGCTTTGGACAAAATTCCGTAGCTGATTCATACTGCACTCATCACGTGCGTTAATTTCTTGAGTTTAAGTGAGCTAACTTCATAATAAAGTTTATTTTCCTTTATGATTCTGTTAATCGTAATCGTCCTACGCTTTCACCATCATATCCTTTTTTTTCTTCAAACCACACAACCCGTTTGTTTCATATTGTTTTTTGAGGGAATCGCAACACTTCAGCTTCATTAGATGCGGAAACAGTATCCCTTCAGAAGGAGATGGCTGAGCGATTACTGTTTAAATGATGGCAGTCATTAGGAATACAAACAGGGAGGTGAGGAAACCATATAGTGACAGTGGGACCATGGTTTAAAGCACTAGTAGGCCGATTGGAATATATCAGAGACATTAATTCAGAACTCAGGTCAGAGGGCACAAGTCAGCGGTCAAATTTGAACTTATAAAATGTATATTCCACTTCGGTTGAAAGTTTGAGCAACATTTGTTAACAATTTTCAGGTGGCACAACATATCAGGTGCCTTTTCCCATTCAAGAGCCGGAAGCAGAATTTCGGGCGATGAAGTCAATAAGAGATGTGTGTCGACAAAAGGCGCGTCATGGGGAAACACATTTTCCGGATATATTGGCAGATGAATTGTTGGCCGCATACCGCAATGAGGGTTTCACCATACAGGCTAAACAAGAACTACACAAGCAATGCGAGGCGAATCGTGCCTATGCACATTATAGGCGATAAGCGACCACTCCACAGTGAAATGTTGCTTTCTTATGCATCTCTTGCTGTTGTGCTAAGGAACAATTACTGAGAGTGGTCATTACGACTATCAAAGGCGTTCTTCCGTTTGTGGGATTAGAAGCTCGATGCTAATGTCTTCATGGAGCATTAATTACTGCAAGGACTCTATGAAGCCCTTAAATTATTTAGTTCCACCGATGCAGTATTCGTCTCCAGCGTTACCCCACATTGAACTAACTCAGCTTCGATGGGCAGTGGACTTAATGCAATGACGTATGGAGAAGCACTTTGCTAGCAGATATGAGCTATAAAAAAGTGCCCCTAAGATTGGCTACCGTTCATTAGTGCATTGATTATTTGTGTATCTCGTTGGTATTTTTTGTTCTCATTTGTAAGTGAATAATAAAGAATTTTCTACGCCTTATTTTAACTCTAATAGCAATGGGTTCATTGTACCGTTGCCGTTTACCTGAGTACGACAGCATTTTCTCCTCTCGTACTCGATTTGCCCACGTTTATCTCATTTCTCATTGAGCGACGCCAATCCTGCCGGATATTAACCGTTGTTTTGCTGCAAGAGCCGTTGCTGTATGTCTCCGTCCATTCCGATGTCGCTTCATATTTATTCGTGTGAGCGATGAGTGTTCGATGAGCTTTTTAATAGTTGCTAATTGAGCGATCAGTTCGGGTGAGGCTTCACCGAGCAGTCGGTAATAAGCGAACGAACTGTCGACGATGTTGGATTCTTCAAGTATCTTTTGCAGATGACGTCTCTATGAATTGTTGAGAGTGATATTCTAGCAGCAGTAGCCGATTTCTTCTAGCAGATGTCTGTGTTTTGCTGCTTCAAATGTTACGATTGAATTGAGGGCGAAGCAGGTTCCACTTCGTGCGAACGATAGTAGTTCGAGTCAGTGTGCGTGCTTTGCCTGCCGCCAGTCGGTGTTTCATCAGCGAAGTAATAGCCGAGAAAGTTGAAATATCATGAACAGTGTTAAACGAGAATTGCATTAAGCAAATCGCGACTTGCAAGCATCGCTGATTAATCGCCATTCTTAGCGTTGTGCCCCATAGAAATCAGGTAGGCCAAAGAAATCAGGTAGGCCAGGAGGCATAGGAAGGTATGGGCATAAATCTCGGTAGTAAGATCCTGGTTTCAGAATGTCTCACCGCGTGTTGTTGCGTGCTTTCATGGATGTATCGGCAGACCTGATGAAAAGATAACATTCATGGGAATGGGCTGAAGGTTTCGTAGATTATGATCTATGTTATGTTTCGTTATTGCGATGATGGGTGCAGCAGACGGGAATAATAGTTTCATCCACCTACTAATGTTTGAACTGCAGACTACCACTGAAGACTTCAAATTTGGATGGTTGAATTGAAATGTCGATACGACAGTAAAGTTGTTATTCGCTTCCGCTGCTGATAATGACACAGAAAGAGCACACCATATCGTTGAAATCACATTGTCGTTTCAACGATTGTTCAGTAAGGGTGTGGTGAGTGAGTGGCGTGGAGGTGGCGGTGAGGAAGGAGGAATTGTACTGTCGCCGTTGCCTCAGTCTTGCTCGAAGATCTTTTCTTCGGAGTTTTGGTAGAAGTTTAGCAGAAGAAACGGATGTTGCGGAAGTAGAAGTACGATTGCCTTCCTTCCTTTGCCGTATTGTAAAAGTTCGTCCATCGAGCTGCATTTATCGCATCGTATTCATTCCATTTGTAAATTGAAGTGGTGGTGGATGGTGGTCGATAACTAATAAGTACAACGCCAAATCGACGTAGATCCAAGTGCAGATGAACCAGCCAGCCAGATTTCGTAGACTGCAGTCGCTGTCACTAGACAATATCTCCTAAGATGGATTTCACCAATAGGTGGAGGTGGATTCCCTCACGGATTTGCGTGTATCAGTTGATTTCTCAGGATATCACACTGCAGTTGCTTAAATTGTTTTGGCTGACGGTTGAGTGCAATGTCGTTGGATGCATTCAATTTTGGCCTCATAGTTAATGAGCAGTTGGAATTGCAACGGTTCATCGTGGTAGTTTAGATTGTTCATCTGTGCATTCTGGCTGAAAGAAATTAGTCTCAGTGAGAGTGTAATACCAACAGTCTCGAAGGAGAGGAAATGCCTCTTAATTTAGGAGGTGGTGTTGGTTTTATTTGCACTTCCATGTTATTTTGAGCTCCACATTTGGGGATAGCGTAAATAGTGGCCGAGGTTTAGTTTTCCTTTCTTTTTTCCAGTCATTTGAACAACGTATTTGATAGCTGGAAATAACTCTAAGGGGATTTTTTGTGTTTTGAGTTAATTGGCGTTTATTTGTAACCCCTGATTTCAGAGAGGGAATTTGCCTTGTTTGTAGATAGCGGCTTGTCATAATCCGACAACTTCTGGATGCCTCATCGTTGAATATTTTCCTCATGGTCACTCATTCATGTATGAGGAAATGCGTTTCTACGTTTTAAAAGCCAATAGCATCGAAGGAATTATTGATTTGAAAAGGTTTCGGGAAGAGATAACTCCTGGAAATTTATTGTATAAACGCTTCCAAGTTACTCATTCCCACAGATGGAATGTCCAATCGAGACCGAGTGGGTTTATTGCAACCACCATCCATCGATTCACGGATTTGCTTCTTCATTCTTTAACGGCACATTTTCTCAGCGCTCTTTCTGGGTAATCGACCTGTCTGATCGGTTGGAATTCTGCACGGTTAGTACCATGAGCGATATATATAGCGATGTATGCGCAAGCAAAGAATGTTATGATAACTTTGGAAGTCCCTCATTGGCGTTCAGTTGGGGCGGTGTCTGCTTGCACTCATCTTGTGCATAGAGTTACTCGCCACTATAGCATAAACTACCGATTAATTCTTTATTATTCCTCAGCGAGATGTATGCTCGCCGTTTTGCGGAATATTCTTCATCGAGCATTAAAACTAAGATTTTGCCGGACTGCAACACTTGCAGAATTGTGATGTCTTTCTCAGCAAATAAGTCTCTGTATTGTCCCGTCGCTGCAATGCATATTTCCGATCGGAAGAACACCAAATTGTGGATGCGTTCTCTCATTGTAGTTTCACTTTTCATATTGCATCGTTCAGTTTATAAGTGTATTAATTCGATATGTGGGCAGTTTGCAGTGTTTTCGATAAATTTGGCAGCTTGGCTGTTTCTGTTTGTAGGCAACGCAGTGCTGCTTATCGGTGAGCATTGAAATTACCTATGGGAATATTTCATTCGGATAAATGGGAATGTGCATAGGGCGATTCATCTTGAAAACCCGCTTTTCAGAGAGAAAATAAAGACGAGGAGAGCACTTGAATGAAGCGCCTACTGATTACTTCCAACTTTCGATGCTTTTAGTTGACTTGCAATCTTGCCAATACAGGCAAATTCTGCTCATTGCTGCCGGCGACGAAAAATTCTCATTCGACGATCACCAAAAATTCTTGAAGTTGGTCCTACTGCGGCACCTAAATGGCAGCACTAATGCTGGGTGTCAGGAGAAGGGAGGGGAGGGGGAGCGGGATGGGGTGGGAGTGGATTCAGTTTATGGAGATGAACGTCGATTTTTGCCGTTATCTGCTTATTCCTTTAAACCACATCGTCATTCATCTTTTCTTTGGTTCACTTATGGAGCGAGAACGCGACTAAGTTGTAATCGTCGATGCAGAAGCAGAATAAGAATGGTGCGATGTTTTTTGATGCATTAGACGATAAATATAATAAAGGATAAGAGCTGAAGCAATGTATTTTTCGCACCTCAAAGAGTAGTAAATGGCAGGATGGCAGTTGTAGCTGTCTTATCGGGAAAAGAAACCAGAGCGTATCGATCAAGTAATTGGTGTTTTCAACGAGTATGAGCGAGCTTTTGTCTGGTCTCAAACCACTTTAATGGAAACGTTTTCCTCAGTGAAATTATTCTCATTTAATTGTGAACTCGCATTGCTTCTGGTAGAAAGGTGGGTACGTTAAATTTAACCCTTGTGTAGGTGAGGCTATTATCTATAATGGTTGTGCTATGATATGAAACAATGTGGCTAGAGGAATAACAAAACAATTCGTTTTCTGTGATATGTTATGTTCAGTAGTGAAGCAGTTAAATATATCTCGATGTAAGGGGCTCTATGTGTAGGAGTTTTTTGTTCTATGTTTGAAAGCCATTGCTGGGCAGTGATACGAATTTTGAGGTTCTCTTATGAGACATTCGGCTATAATTTCCGTTCCGGCTGAAGTTAGCTTCGTGATTTGCAGCCTAAGGAATTGGAGTGACCCCATTTCAAGAACTAAGAAGTTTCGATAGGTTGCCACCTGAACGATAAGAAGTTAGTGGTCTTAACGAGCTAAATGCAGTCATATTAAGCGTTTGATTTTTCTTAAAATCGAATAACGGATGTTCATTTTGTTCGTTGGCAACATTCACCATCTCTCAATTCTTAAAAAAAAACGCCTTTAGTTGGAACCTTTGTAATGATGGTGCGTTGAGCAAAGGCGGCGTGGAAGTTCTCAGTCTGCGTTAATCTTTAAAATGAAGGAGGGGCCGGAATCGACAATGTCCGGAACCAGAAACTTAATGAAAAGATTGGTTGACAACTCGGGCTTTTTGTCTGCTTGCTCGGCGTTCCTTTTATATGAACTAATGAACCAAAGTAATGAACCAGCAATGTTCATACATAACGAAGTGCAAAAGCACGTGGCTGTATGGAATTTATCTTTTGCTGTTATTCGCCGTGGAGCGATTTGAACAGACATTTTGAATGGAGGTTGTTTTTTCAGCTTCCTCTCCCGCAAATGAGTAGAAGTCATGTTCGCAACGTACCTCTTTCCGTTCTTCCGTCATACTTATACGACTTCATGTGTCGAATCCGATTTTCACAGGGTCGTTAAACGGTGTATCGATGAATAGTTCATCGATACACAAAAATGTTCTTTTTCAGATGAGTAGTTCTTTGTTCGGTGACTTCGAACAGCAGTACTCTGTACAGACGGCAGAGATCACATCACGTATCGGAGGCCTAGCAAATCTAGAGAAGCATGAGCGACTAGGTGGTATTCAACATGTACAGCGATTACTAGTCGATGTCGAAAGTCTTCTCGAGCAGATGGAACTAACTGTACGCGAATTGGATCCTGCGAGGTCAATTCTAACATAAAGTTCAAGTTTAATTTTCCGATATTTGTGGTGTCCATTCAAGTTTAACTTTCAGATATCGTTTACTGATTTAAGAGTGAAGCTGTGCTCCTATGAGATGCGTTCAGGGAATAGTTGCCTCTTTGAAGGCAGCAACAGCAGAATGAATGCCGAAATATAAATATATCAGATAAAAACTGCACATTAAGCTTTCCAGTACTATGAGTAGCGTACTCATTGATGTGGGACTTGGTTAATGTGACCATTTCTTGTGATCGGCAGCGATGCGTCCGTCTGCAGGGTGGGTCATGACCTCCCCGAAGCCTATCTATCGGCCGAAGAAAACAGCGCATATCTTCTTGATTTGCAGAGACGCATTGGTGTTCTTTAATGGGGGCGAAGCTCAAATAGAGCAGAAAACGGACGGCAATAAGTCCATCGGTATTCGCATTTCGGAACTCTTTAGTAATCAACGCTACCGGATTTATGTCTGTGGTTGTGTTCCCTTACACCATTCAATATGTCATTGTTTGCAGTTCCGAACGTAGCAAGTATGATTTACGTGTGAGAAGTTATCGGAACGATAAAAAGCAATTAGATGGCGAATTGGATAAAGCAATTCAGCGATTGAAAGAGAACGCAGGTCGGGAAGAGCTAATGGCTTTCGACAATGAAATATCCCTCGATCAGGTACATAGCTGTTTTCCTGCTTTTGTTTGCTGGCAGTGTCAGAAGTTATTGTTAAAAATTTATTGGCATATTCGTTACGTGCAGCGGTAGTTTTCACCAGGCCGGACTGTCGTTGGCCACAGAGTAGTCATAGCACAAACACCTGCTGGTCATACATGAGACATCTTTCACAAATGATGCCGTCAGATACCTTCATCTAAGACATAGAGAGGAAGGGACGGTGCAGTAGCCTTTCCTTTTTACAGAATGAGTGGAGATGGAGGTGGCACGGCAATTATTGTATTTCCAGTTGCGTGCGACCACGAGAAATCCTAGTTATATGAGTTTAATTTCTGAGTACGCACTTGCTGGAACTAATGGAGTAGCAAACTGTGTTAGCGTTGGAGAAATAGAGCTTAGGATATAGCATAAGCTGTAGTCGAAGTCTGCTTAAAATATTTGCATCAGAGGTGACGTTCTTTATTACAGTCCAATTCCACTAGGGCAGCCCGGTTCAGGTAGTTAAGTGCTTTGAAGAACTGATTGATATGAGGGATGGGACATGCTCTGAGACAAATTTTGCTGATTTTCTCTGTAGCGCGTGTGGATTTTTGTTCATTCGTGCCGCCTTCTTGGAAAGCTCATACTGATTTCAAACTCTCGCAGGAGTGAGAATGTTATATAATCTTATTTAGTACAGTTTCTATATCGACTGTGGAACGCTATGACATTGAGCTTATCTTCGTGGTTATGTGTATTTGATTTTCAGCAAGATCAGCTAATCGAAAACACGGAGCGACTGGAACGAACATCACGAAGGCTTCAGGACACTTATAGAATGGTTGTTGAAACTGAGCAGGTATATTCCGTCGTCTTTTAATCTTATATGGTGAAGCACTTCTGCTTGAAGTCGTAGATACCGTGGATAATTTGGCACGCCATAGCAAATATTCACCCCTAAATATAAAGTGGGCGAGCATTGAGCTTAATATTTAAAGACAGCTTTCCAATTTCGTCTTCTTGCAGTATTTCGCCATCCTTTTTGAAGATTAAATAAGCTGCGCTCATGGCGGAGCCATGAACTGCTTATGACCTACGCCAGAACAGTGAAGCATTCAAGGTCTTCGCATCGGATAACGCTCGGCGCATCTCATTGCTTTGCACATAATAGAGATAACGCTTTCTCGAATATCCCAGGATGACTGAGAAGTTTTAGTCTTGAAAGGGTTATAGTCGGTTAATATGGAACTAAAAAAACTTTTTATCTCTTCATGGACTTGAAGCTTTGGTCTTTTATTTGTGCAGTGGCGGTCAGTGCATTATGCAGCAGCAGCTGAACGCAGAAAACTTCTAATTTTGCTGTTGCCTTGCATTCACATATTTCCCGTAAACACCTCGTGACAGGCTACCTGCAGATATCGCTCGATCCCGACGTGTCCAACGAAGTAACTCTTACAGTCTTCATGAAAGGCCTAGTTATATACAGGGAATAGCCTATCCGCCTTTCCTTTGCATTTAACGGTAGTTGATTTCGCATGGAGTGGGGTATTCTTCAGACAGCTCCCAAACAACCACCGCAAGCAGATGATTTCGACTGTGCATGTGGGTTAACTGCCATTGTTCAACGACGTTAAGTCCAATGCCGTTGGCTAACAGTTTATGAAACCCCTGTAAGCAAATAGCGCCTATTATAGGGCGGGGAATGCAATCGTCTACTTCAGATGGGGGATGGTGTTAGAACATCGCTTTTGCGAATTTGCAAATTGCTGTTCTTGTCGTCATATATGTTGCTGCTTTTCGTTTTTGATAATTGATCAGCTCGAGCTAAATGTGAAAATCAGTGAGGTGTTGAACGATGCGAACGTAACAGTTTCTTTGAGATCGGTTAGCTGAGATGTGCAGTTTGTGGAAAAATCCTTGTAATTTCTCTTCTCAGATTCTTCACCGTCTTTTCAATTTTTTGAAGAGCGTGTTGAAATGCAGATTGGAGCTGAGGTGTTGGGAGATTTGAGCTCTCAACGAGAGACGATCTCGCGTGCGCGCGATCGATTGCGTGAAGCAGACAGTGATCTGAATAGAAGCCGTAAAGTTCTCTCCCAAATGATTCGCAGGTACTATTATTATACTTCCCTTGTAAATTTGCACTACAAACGAAATAATTTTAGGGTTGAAATTAGCGGTGATGTTGAGAATGTCGAATCCGTTAATGAGCATATGACCGTCGTGTTTTCATCCTAGAATCAAACAAAATAGATGCTGCCTTTTTCCACTAGCTCACGAATACTCGAATGCCCGTTGTCTTTTCGATATAGGCTTGCTGAGTTCTTAGGCGCTAAATACGATGGATCCCATATATTATGGTTAAATCATACGTATAGAAACGTAAATACACATGTGCAGTGCCCATCTGTTTATATTGTATATTGCATTGTAATAGATGAAGTGCGCTGTAATGGAAATAAGAAGCAATTGGGCAGCGTGCAAATACTTATTAGTAGTTACGGATGGCGATTTTTTAAAATGAATTGGGACCATTCGCGAAAGTGGCTAGTAGCGTTTTTGTGAAAAAAAACTTCCGGACCATGTCACAAAGTGATCTTCCTTTGGACGCATATGAATTTATGCTTGTGTTGTTATCGTTAGCGTAGAAACATTAACATTTCATAAACACTTCCGATAGAGCAGCTGATGAACAGTTCTCGAATATTTTTCCGGCAGTCTGTGAAATCCATATCAGACATAAAGGGGAGCAGGAAAATAATAGCCTTTTACCATTGCTTTTACCAGCACTTGGTATAGCGAATTTAAGAAGTGGGTTATAGGTTTCGTGAAAACCTGAAATTACGTTTTTAATCAAACGGGAGGTTCAGTTCTGGACATTGTGCTGTAATCGAGTGTAATTGATGCATAATTGCAGAGTTATCCAGAATCGCCTTTTACTGCTTGTGATCGCCGTATTGCTCCTCTTTTCACTTGTTTTTATTATCTACAGGTCATTATGACGACGTCTCTATTCCGCGAT
This sequence comes from Parascaris univalens, assembly GCA_037576465.1. Taxonomy (NCBI): domain Eukaryota; kingdom Metazoa; phylum Nematoda; class Chromadorea; order Rhabditida; family Ascarididae; genus Parascaris; species Parascaris univalens. The sequence goes on along the minus strand of CM075173.1, from coordinate 40,573,154 downwards.
ATTCACGGCTGTGTTAAGTAATTTTATGTTTTTCTCCAATGTGCTAATTTTGCTTAGATGTTGGATTATGTAACGTATGGTGTATGGTCTTTCTTTTCTTTCCGTCCGAGGGCATTTTTGAGAGCTGTTATGTCTCAGAATCGGAATTATGCAATGGCCAATGAAGTGCAGTGCGTGCTTGCGTTTAAAGGGTTTTTTACTTGCTTCTTTCTCATGTTCATCGTTTGTTTTTAATTAATTCGATTGGCTTCGAGTGCTTTGTATCTGTGCTGACATTTGCTCGGAATCTCCAGTTATGTTCATTATCTTCTCTCTATTTCCCTCTTCCATTCTGTTTTTTATTCATTTAATGTTTGTAGTATTAGAAACGGCGATCGTTTCACATAATGTCGCTTATTATAGTGCACTTTTTGCATTGTTCTTTTAAAGGACACTCTTTGCCTCTTCTGATAGCAGTTTACGATGATTAAAGAATCGACAAACTTATACCTCTTTTTTAGGATGCGGAGAAACGAAAATGAACGTTTTAAAAGACGAGGGTTGTTAAGAGCGATAAATATGAGCTTCGAAATCATTGGAGACTTTCAGATCCTCTCAAAAGGTGAATTTCCGAATCGAACTTCGGCATTGCAGTGTTCAAATACGTTAGACTCATCGTCTCATTTTCTTTGTGAATTTGCCTTCTCTCAGCTATTTTTCTCCATTAAGTTTCAATTTTCTAGGAAAGCTTTTGGCTGAGTTGCCGATTTCGCTGAAGTGCTGAGAAATCACACTCGAATCACGTTTCATATTTCAAAATTACACTCATTTAAGTACTTTTTCTTACAAATTTCCTTCGTTTTATGGAAACATTTTGTAATTTTTATTGCACCTTGCTATTCTTTACAGTCGAGAAAACATCAGTAAGGGCAATTTTGGTGTTGAGCGATCATCCCAATCTGTTTGCATCTAGAGAAGGGCAACGAATCACCCAACGAGTGCATGCAATCGGCAGCTCATCGCAAAAAGGTTTTAGCGGTTCTCTCATTCTCTGCACTGAATTATTCGTTTGTTTCAACTTGAAAACGATTGTTTGTAGTGAAATCCCCATCGTTGCTGAGAGTTCGCCACGACTGCAGAAGTCGTAAGCTTATTTTGATGCAACTTCTTACTCATATGCAGTTAAATTCATTAACAAGCCCTAAACGCCAGTATGAGACGTTTCTATTTCTACAGTAAATCCGATGGACTTTGCCAAAGCTTTCGATACGGTTATTGGATGCATCGTGTAATGAGATGAGCGATCGCACAGATATCACTGTGTTTCAGTTGTTCGATGCAATAGTCGTAAATGGATGGAGGCGTCTGTTCATTTCATTTTCCATTTTGTTTAGCAATGAACCCTTTCTTCGTCGAGGTAATCTATGAATGCATTGTTCGATGAGGCACATCAATGTTCACCGATCCCTGGATGCCGTAGCCACGTTTCACCTTATCCTCGCTTCACGGTGTGCAACGTTGTGAGTTTTTATAGGAAACTTAGCGGCAGTGCCAGCGAGTGGGAAATATTTTGCCATGGTTCAATGGGGTGGGGCACTTCGATCGGTTTATTTTTGAGAGGAAGTATGCTGTTACGTTAAGATCTCCAGTTTGCGAATGCTTTGTGAGTTGATTTTTTGGTGGCACAGCAATAACGGTGAGTGCCTATAGTTTTTCAGCAGTGAACTGCTCACAACTGGGACTTCCGGTTTGAAAGGACTTAGCTCGCAGTTAATGGCAATCGATCTCAGCATTTTCAGGATGTTAATGAATCATGGATGATTTGTTATGGTAGAACCTGAATTGCATTGCGTAGCCATGATGAGCCAAATAAATTTGAATGATTTTTCGGGCCATTTTGAAGGAAACTGGAGTTGTTCTTCAGATTTTTCGAAAATATGTCACTTTCATTTCTTGCCTCAGTGCCGAATGCAACACCGGCTGTCTTATCATGCCAAAGAAACTCCGAATTATCTACCCCTCTGAACAGAAGTCAAAATGGTCCTGTCAAAGCAGTCTACTCAAGTGATGGGAGATTCGTTGCATCGGTGTTTTTGAGATTGCACATACCAAATTACTGTGCCCAATTTTTGCCAGTTTAGTGGAATTAAGTAACGGGATGGGTGTATTCCGCATAGTGTGCCATCAAATTGTAGAGTTGGAGTGGTGGAGTGCTATTGTTCGACTTCAGTCTTTTTTTTGTGTTTTTTACGTAGTACTGTGTTGTATTCACGCAGTGAATGCAACATAGTCTTAAATTTCATAGTGGTTCGTTCTCTTTGAGTTGCACTGAAAGACTGTGGAAGGTGTGTTGTTTCCATTGCACCTGAGGTTAGCAGTTGATTCAGGCAGATCGTCGTTCAAAATTAGTGGAAGTCAGCTTCGAAGAAAAAGGCTTATTGCATTCATTGAGGAACTGCGAGAAATTCAATAGGTCGCTGCGAGTTCCGCTGATTATCGTTCTTTCATATTTAGAAATACATTTTGTTTCCTAAATTGCATATTTTATATATGGTTTATTCAACAGTGGTTTATTGACGGACTGCGTTGACGATCCGACTATTGTCTTTGTTTGGAAGCGTATTAGGTTGTGCCCGTAGCGTGGAGCCACATTTTAAATGCATTCAACAGCTAATGATTTAGCCGGTGAATAAATGGAATTCCGCTTATGCTCTATGGAAGCCATCCATACAGCCGTCTCTGATCGGAATCATTCATTAAGTTCCCCAACGATATCAGATACTTTTTTAGTGTGCAAAGATCAAATGAGAAAGTTGGCTTTTGTCAGCATTATGAATGCGTAGTATTATTTTGGAGGTACTGTTGCATTTAACGCAAGGTGGCGAATGATTATTTAAATGCGATGCAGCGGATTCGCCGGATATTTACATACTCAAACCCAAAGCCCGGAAGCATGGTCCACTGTAAGAAGGTCTCGCATCCTTCAAAAACTATCCTGACATGAGTGCACTCGCCGCTAAAAATTCCACCTTTGGCTGCCTTCTGATAGCGCAGGTGGAAACATCTTGCAACGTTAAGAAGCGGAGGAGACGATCGATGGAGAGCGGAAAAAGAAGTAACTATTATAGCCCGCCTTCGAGCCGTATCGCGGCTTCAGAATTCTCCTCAGCTGTGACACTGGATTGCTCTTCAACAAGCTGTGCAATTCCCACATATAGGCGCTTCTTCAGGTCTCGTTAGCACTTAGAAAGGTGTTGCTTTGCTTTCATCTATCTTCTAAATTGGTTACTGTTGTGTATTCAGATTCCTTGTGTGTTCAGTCACTCAAGTGTAAGGGTGCGCTAAAGAAGGTGCGTCCGAGTGACCCTACGAAGAGGGAAGGAGAAAATTATTTGTTATGAGCATTTCGAACCGGATCATTTGTAGAACTCACTAGAGTACTCAGCATGGGTGTGAGAGGTTCTCTATGCTTATCTACTGCAGAGGTTTCAAACAAACTACTCACTCATCCATTGATTCTGTATTTGCCCCGACAATGTGCCGTCGAAGCGCTACAAAATAACCACGGTGACGTGTTCAGGTTTCGTAAGGGGAGATCGAAGTGCTGCAATATCGCAGTGAGTAGCTGGTAGATTGAGGTTGAGGCTGGTTGTCCGATGTGCTAGTCTGGACTGTTTTAACTGCGATCAACATTTTAAGGTCTTTCGCCCATCGTACCGAATATCCACTAATAAACTCACAGTTGTCCTTTATTTAGCATCTATTAAGGTGTCTCTTCTCATAATGAGGGAAAGCGTAATTTCTGGAATATTCAGGAGGTGACGCACACAAAATAGGCGTTAAAAAACAGATAAACATTTGCAAAAGATGTCAGGGAAGTGAAAGTTGGCGGTTTTATATGTGCAGATATCTGCAAATATATCAGTGGAGAGCTGCAAGTAAATAGAAAAGTTTGCAGGTGGATTGAGGACTATCATCTGCAAGGGTTTTTTGTCTCCGGCACATCTTGCTTAGTAAAAACTACCCTTAGGATGAGCAGGTCGTAATTGGATTTCGCTCATGGAAAAGGATGTTGAAGAAAAGCGGCGTCTTTAGTCAGATGTGTGCTAATCGAGATCGGGTGTTGAATGTCAGTCTGAAGTACTGTTAATGGCTCATCGTTGTTTAATGAGTGCGGAAGCAGAGATGCCATTCGAAGGATGGCTACCATTCCACACATAATGCGATGGACTAGCCATCTGAAGACGTGCCAACTTTCAATCGGCGCTTCTGTCGCAGAATTTACGTCGGGCACCTTTTATTTGCCGATTTCACTTTCCGGATCGCCATGTCTTTGTAAGACGTTGGTTGCTTGCAGATGTGGTTTGGTCGTTAAAAAAGAATCTGCACTAAGAAATATCGTTTTTTTCTATGCGAGTCGCTTCTTTCTCCGGAATTTTTAGAATGCATTGATTGGAGGGTGGAATGGCCGCACTCTTGTTTAGCAATCAGAATGCTATAACCCTAGAACGTGACCATGCCTGTTCAGTTTCCTCCTCCTAAAAAAGCCAATTTTCTGCTTTAATTTCGTTTTGAATGGGATCGGAATTTCGTTGTTCTCCTCTTAATGGTGTTAGGTGAGAGGGGTTGCAGATTTCGGTGAGAACTTTGGTCTTTGAGGCAATTTCTGCAGTCGACGCGATTGGAAGGGAGGTAAGTATTAAATATTTCACGTTTATTCATTCTCAGACATATATCTCGTAATAATTCACTCGAGGCTAGCGCCATTTGTTCTTCCGCAAGCACATGACTGAATCTGTTCGTTATCTCATAAGATTTATTCATCGTCTTTTAGCAGTGCGCCGTTTCGCGGTATGTCATCTCTCAGTTATCTTAAAAACGTATTGTTTCATAGTGACATGGCTAAGATGTATGCAAATAAATGTGCTCACGACGGTCATATACGGTTTAATTTTGGGAAAATACCATTCATTTTGCGAAAGATGGCAAGGTGCTATTGCACTTGGTGTATGAAAGTGCTATGCTTTAGGCTTTGTTGACGAAATTCTCGTCTTCCGTGGTAATAGCTGATCGCCAGCTTTTACTTGTTTGTCGTTGTGCAATGTTCGACTCATCATCAGGGTTGCAGTGTGTAACTCATCCTCATGGACATGCTGCAAATGAACTCGTTCATGCATGTCATGTTGGTGCGAATGGAAATAAGGCCGCTAGATGAGGAGTGCACGAGAATATTTGGGCATTTGTAACTCCTCTCCGCAGTTGATGGGTCCAGCTAAGAGTTCATAGATGAAGTCATTTATAGATAGCTGATGCAATATCCTCTAACTTTCTTAGATTTGTTCGTTTACCGAATTGAAATTACCTAACAGACAACGGGACAAGTACAACTGTATGCAGACACAGCGGTCTGCCGGTAAAGCTTGCCAGTTTAAGGGACGTCAGGAGAAGAAGCGAACTCTGCACGGGAAGTAGACCACGGAATTAGGCAGCTGCTCGCATGATTCAGTGCGTGTCACTCGTTCTTTAGATCAGAATGACAAATGACAAAATGCTGTGAAAGCGTGGTGGTGGGACAGGGAGGGGGAGGGGTGAGAGTGATGAGTTGCGCAGAATGTCGACAACGGCGTTTCTGATCCTTCCTCTCCTCACTTTTTCAAACAGGAGCTCGCCAGTTGACTGCTAGTCGAAACACCGCAAGGTTTTTGCCAGCGAAAATGATTAAGCTGCATATTTTTTGCTAATATGGATTTTTTGCTGACGTTACCACGGTTATTGCTCAGTGATACTCAAATTATGATGGCTTTTCCGGCACTGATTACAATTACGTTCTGTGCGACGTTCCCGTCTCTGCTACTTCAGCATTGAGCGGAAGAGGCATGGCTTAGTTACGTGTAGAAGTGTCTCATATCGCAAGAAGACCTTAGGAGATATAACTTATTAATAACTCCTGCTTTTCGCATGCAGCAGCAACTTTTGCAAAAGGCTGCCGAAACGAATTTAATGGATTCTCAGTGAGGAACTCCCGTGGTTCTCGAGACCTTTAATGACGCTTTAATGACTCTAAATTATAATGCTATACGCAAGAGCTGCAGGAGGCCAACTGCTATTTGATGATAGCGTCATTACAAAGTGACTTTGAGCGTTTGGTCGCTGAATGACTTGGCAGTGCTAGGTGAAAACCTCGTCTCATCTGAAGTGGCTCAACGTCGCCCGTGGATTCCTTACAGTTTTTCAGTTTACGAATTCTGCGTCAAGCGACCGCGGTAAGTACCATTGAATGCGTTTGCCAGCAGGTTTATTGCGACCGATTTCCCTTTTTGGATAATTGGATAGACGAGGGGAGTAATTATAAGTGCAGACATTTCAACGCCGTCACCAATTACAAAACTTCACATACGCAGCGATGAGGTGTCTATTAGTCTGCGATAGTGAAGCATAAGAGGCGAAGCGAGTCTTATGCGATTCAGTGAACCATAATCGTTGCAGTGAAGCTGCTTGCCTTCGAATAATGCCTTATTTAGTTTTACCTACTCGGTAACAGCAATTTGAAAGTTAACGCGCCATTTCAGGCGGAAGTCTGTAATTGCTGGACTTTATCGCGATGTCACGTTTCGTTTATGCATTTATGCATCTATCTGCTGCCCTAATTGATAATTTTGAACGCAAGGATCACAGAATCCACACCGACGGAGTTTACTTGGCATGGCTTATTCTCATAGTCAACCTTTTCCCTCTGTCTCATAATCTGAGCAAGCAATAAATCCCATGATTCTATAGAACAGAGCTTACTTCTTGTTTGCAAGTTTTCTCGTACAACTAGATGAGGTGAAGGCTAATAATGATATATTACCCGGGAATCCTCACAAATGATCCATTTCGCAGCGGATTCATTATTATGTGATGTTTGAGCAACCGGTCGGTTAGTGGACGAAAATCCAAATGAGCTTATTATGGTATCTGTGACGTTTTTTAGGTGTGCATCTTGATTGCCATGGGTGCGGGTTTTGCGCTTTAAAGCGTCACCGCGTAATCGTTGATGCTAAAGCCAGGGCAGTGACTGCAGCATTGGGTGACTGCAGCGTTTGTAAGGCATCGCGCTATCAAAGTATACAATCGATAGCACAAGTCTACAGAAGAATAATTTTTGCTGTTCGAGCAGCGTAAGACACGTGTAAGTTCTTCATCACAAAGGTCTACAAGCCGGAAATTAATGCTTGACGCAAATCGTGATACACACATAGTGGCTCCCAGTCGAAATTACGCGCAACATGGATAAATACAACGTTTCTGTGAGGCGCTTTAAAGCATACAAGAACTATAAAATGCCCAATAATCCTTTCAGCTTTGCTTGTCGAATGACAAAAAACGTTTCATCGATAGTTGTGTCGGAGCAAACTGGTCCCACATGGATGCTGTTAAATCCTAGAACACTCTGGAATTCTCATGTTCAAAAGCACAGTTCGCTGTGACCAGTTGAACGATGCCATTAGAAGAAGGAGATGTTCATGAATCTGCCATCTGAAACAAGGAATACTACATAAATGCTGTTATGTCGTAAAGAACACCCTTCAACGCAAATGCTCATAATTCACTAGTGTTTCGTTTGTTGATGTACAATTTGACCGATACAAATGAATATGTTGTGTCTTTGATGTGACGACATACTTCATTGTATCATTTCTACCAAGTCTTTCTCTGTTTCCAAAATTAATTTCCAACATACAGTCTGCCTGCACTTGGCCGGTTAAAGGCACAGCCATGAAACAATTTGCATCTGAGATGTTGAATTTTACAGTCGCAAGTTCAATTATAGTCTTCTACGAATATGGTTGATTAAATGAGTTATTTGACCGCTTGATGTTCAGCGTGAGTTTGCCGAATGAAACAGCACTGAAAATTCATAGAATAAAACGGCAATAAAGCAGGAAAAAATACAGGTAGAGAGATCATTTTGACGTTTATTTATTCATTTATCTCTTTACTTATTTCAACAAGAGAACATTCATTACGAACAAATGTGTCTTCATGTTGCTGCCACTTGCCGTGAGTCAATGCATTTCTGATCCACTTGGTTCCTGCGGTCTTTCTCAGAGTGTCGCTATGTCTCATTGCAGTTCGACATGCAGACCGGCTGCGTGAATGTTAGGGTCCACTTTTGCCCCCAAGATGCTAACATGTTGATGCAGCATTGACCCTCTTATGACTGTCGGGCATTGCTCCGCCCTATCCACCTCGACGCTAAGGGGGTGATCAGGTTGAGCGGAGCCGATAACTCCTACTCGGAGCTTATTTCCAGCCAGCTGCACAGTAACCAGTGAAAAACGATGGATCAACATCAATTTGGCAGCAGCAATTTTTTTGTGGATTGCAAGTAAGCACACATAGACACGCTCGCACACACAAGCATGCATGCAAGCAAGGGCACACATTCGTGCGCATTTGTGATGTATGTGCGAGTTCTGCAAATTTTCGAATCCTACTATCCTGACTCCACCTAAAAGCACAGTAGACTGTAAATAATATAAGGCTGTAGTACTTAAAAGATATACTCTTGAGGGACATCGTATAGTTCAAATGATATAGAAAGCGTTAGTGATAAGGGCCTTGTTTGAAGCAGTTGAAAGCAACAAGCTTGCACATTCATTTATGTTGTTCCACTTCGAGAGTTGCGATAATTAGAATGAAGAGAGTTCCCTTTGCTAAGTTGGTGTCGTGTGGTTACCAAAGAATTTGTGGAGTGCATTCACACCTTCTCCATGAGCACTTCTATACTGTCAACTTCACGTGAAGTGCAGAGTTCATTCGAGAAATATTTAGCAACCAAATTTGATGCATTTTCTTCAGCTTATTTTGATGCTTTCGTCGAAACCAAACGCGGCGTTCGTGCATCGATGCTCGCACGTAGATATGCCACCACGCATTTGCTTGCGAATTTCCATCAAAAAATAGGAGGTCTCTTTTGTTCCTCCCACACATATTTTGATGCTTAATGATAAATTGGGAATTTGCTGCCTACAAAGTTGACCAAGCAGTGATTTTTTCAAAGATTTCTCTGTGTTGTGCACTGAATTAAAATGAGTTAACTGCAATGAAAAGGTGGGATGTGATCTTGATCAGCACTAATAAGCAAATAGCATCATTAATAACACAACAATTTCCCCACATTTCACGTCGCTATGAAGAACTTACATTACTGCAGAGAAACGATCAAACTCGTTTTTATTGTTGTTCTTAGGAATTCGGGTACTGCTCTCGAGTTCGGTATCACTGCACATCTACATCATATTAGTGGTGTGGAAGCTTCCGAGGAAGGGAGGTTAAATAATAAAATAGTGAAGCAATTTCTGCCTAAATTACTTCATAGAAATTTCATTTTTATTTGATTTACTGCAAAGAAATTTTGGCGCAGCAAAAAGGCATCGGAGAAGCTGGCTCTCGAAGTACTATGTGCAACGCAACACCTTATCTCAAGTGAGTGCAATGGGAGCCTGAAGTTTACGAAGTGGCGCTGAACGGTGCTCCACACATGCGGTGGACAATGATCCAGTTGCAAACCGGAAAAGTCATTGAAATAAGACTGATGTGGATAGGGACATACTTGATTCTAGGTAATTACCGAAAGTTCCTCGTCGGCTTTACGGGTTTATGTTACTAGAATATGTTGTTAATATCTGTTTCCCAAATATGAGTGTTACCGGATGAGTCGGGGCGGAATAAATTTTCTCTTGAGATGCAACAACTATTTTGCTTGCATTTAGCCTGCAGTACTGAAATTTCTATGGAAAATACTGGCGGCACGTTCCGCTGCCTCAAACTGGTAAAGAGATCAACATTCGTAAATATATGATCGTGTAGCTTGACATCTCGATGACCATGACGTACAAAGAGAATGCATTTTAAAAGCGACCTCAGTAGTAGTACTTCCATCAATCGCTTTTTAATATTTTAGTACTCGTTTTTGTGCTTTAGCAAACTCACAATCGGGAAACAGACTACTGCGACGTCATATCTGTGAGTACGTAATATAAACAGCATCGTATCCGGCAATTCCAGTGGGGAAGCCCCAGAACTTCGAGTTGCGGAACCTCCTTGGTTTAATGCACATCACACATTCACCGTCTGTATCATTTTACAGGAGTGGAAAGTGACATTCTTAAGGCACTTATGCGTATATATAAAGTAAATTTATGTGCATTTTACCTTTTCGGTCATTTTTACATCAGATAGATTTCATCCTGCAGTCAGTAAAGCTGCAGCGGTTCCAGAAAAAAGAATCATCATCAAAGACTCACATTACTGAGCAGACCAATTGAAGTATTACAAAGTTTCGCATATTCTATTACTTGCTGATGGCTGTGGTGATGGCTGAGCTGTGCTGCTGATGGGAACTCATATAGTATCGTTCTGCGTGGCCTTCTCGTGTGATATTTTCATGTGCATAGTCTAGAGCGGGTCGTGTTCTGTGAGCGTGGTACATATATATATTCTTCTCGTGATTCCGTAGTTTTGTCTTGCTACCAGCAACAAGAAGGGAACACTTGAGAGGTACTCTTCGCGACAAAATGAAATAACTTTCTCATTCGAAAACTCTTTGTCAACACCGAAATTTAATCTCAGGTCTCCCTCCCCTTTCGAATCTCTCTGCCTGGATGACTGGAAGATGGGATCTCCCTCTGCTTATTTTATCGGTAATCATTAAATTATGCGGCGTTTTGGTGCGGGATGCGTCTTACTGCGGCATTTGCATTAAAACTTCATAGTGCTGCATTTTTTTATTCGCTGAAAATGACTACTCAATGGTCGTAGGGCTTCCGAACTATTCAAAAATGCCATTTTTGTGTTGCAGTGGAGGGGTGGCCGTTTCATTAGCGGACGCCGCATCTCGTATTTCTTTCAATTCTTAATGTATCGCAATTACCGTCTAATGGATTTTTCTGAAGCGCCTACGAAATCTCTTTAAAGCGCCCATGAAACCTCTGAAAGAAAAATCTTTTCTTTAACGTGCTGGAAGTGATATCGCATCAAAAAGCACAGCCATTCCTTTGGCTTTTTTTCTGATCGTTATTCGAGAATCGCTCGTAAATAGCGAAATACCCATGGTTCAGGTGAGCGAACCTCGGTGAATAAATGAATCACCTCAGCGCAGCGTCGCTGCCGCTTCTTGTAGCTAGCTACTAAAAGCATTTTTCATGGGCTGAAATTAAGGAAATGACATGAGCTTTAGGGATAAAATTCGGCACCTACTGCTTTATTTCCTCACTGAAGTATTTTCGTTGCCATTATGCTTTAATTTCGAATCGACAATTTGCTGGATTCACTTATAACATGTCAGAAGACCTGAAATTTAAACTTAGACGGTGACAGTGCCGAACGGGATAAAATTGAGCTGTGCTACGGTAAACAAGCTGCAGATATGAGAAGGTTATAGCGATGTTTTGTGCAAACCGCATGAACTACAAATAACACTTTGCTAACATGGGATTTGAAAGTTTGTCAGCGATATAGCCCGTAATGATAATACTATTTGCGGTGCAATTTGAGCGACTAGTTCGCCTGGCATATGTGCGTTGGTTCCTCTATTTGGATACCGTGAACATTAAACAGTGACGTGGAGAAGCCGACCTACAATATCTGAGCGTGAGCTATCAAGGGAACTGTCAGATGATGAAAATCGGTTCTCAAAAGGTATTTTTTGCTGTGATGCTCAACCGAGGGTTCAAATACGCGCGAGGAAATGGGATATGCTACAGTTGGCTCGAACGGCACGGAAAAGCATTTGACAGCACTTTGCAAGTCACGTGGAAATGATTTTTAGGCTCTGGTGATTCTTTCTCCTCTACAGAGAACATCTTATTGATCTTTAGCTGTTCAGATCGTTGGTGTTCGTGCGAGGAAATGTCATGCGTACCTGACTTCTAAGACTTAACTATTCACTGAAGCCAGTATGTAGTTGCTATGTATATATATGCAAACGTTTCGTGTACTCTTCTAGAGCATGGGAGTGGTGATACTTTGAAAATATTAAGAATTTTCTGACTGTCAGAGAATCATTCTCTTGTTTAATGCGAGCATTTTGACACTTCAAGGAAGTACTGAATGAAATGAGTGGTCGTCATAAGGGCGACTAAGCTATGAAACATCGATGTGCATTTCAGTATCAAATTAATCTCAGCGCACTTCAACGTTGTAACCTAATACCGTTTTATTATCAGTTCTCCCACTCAGTCAATATCGCTACCGTCTTTCCTTAGTGATTTTGCGTTGATATCGAGCGTTAGAAGCTTTTTTTACTCTCCGCAGATATATGACTTACAAAACAATAAATGCAGTATTGGGAAACTCTACTGGCATAGGTAGACTATTTGGAGCATGCCGTCGAATTTAACTTAGCAAAAATTCGTCATCACAGTCATCCATTACTTAAGAGCTTTGATTTTTTTTTTAAGAGCAGTCTACTTACCTGTAAGAAATCCTTTTAAATTTTTTTAGTTTCAGTCATGATTCGATGCTATTCGTAACTGAATATTCAACTAATTGAGCTCGCATTATGTATTAGTATTTGTAATATGTTGTGAGTGATAGGGAAAATATCAAAGCGTAGTTGCTAAGTGACAAATTTTCGTTCCAGATTATCACCCTTTGGAATATGATGGCTGTTATTTATCGAGCTTGAGTCAGAGCTGTCTTCGTTTATTCAAAATCGCAGCTTGAGTTATGACGGCAACTGCAAAGCTCATTTAAATTCCGAGCACTCTATGGATTCTTTATCGAATTCCAATATTCTCTATAATTCCATATTTCAATGATGTTTTGCTGAACGGCTATGTGCGAATCTTATGGAAACTTAATGATCTCGTCCGTCTTTTCGGAGAATTACTATTGCATTAGCGAAATGAATTTTACGACCGAAAAGATTCGAGCATCATGCATTTTTTATTGAATTTCAGGGGGTTCAGCTACATTGTCGAGAACTGCACTCGTTCCGAGTTTTCCCGATTGAAGTTTCGAAGCCATATAGCTGTTTCTTCGCTCAAAGAAGAGCAAATGTGGAATCAACTTCGAGAACCTCAAAATTCCTTAATAGCACGCTTTCGATTTAAGCTGCGCCGAATATAATTAGTCAACCGTGCTTCACTAAGGATCTTTTCATGCATTATTGCATATGGAGAGGACTGATCCTTTTGTAATCTGATTAAATAGTACAAATGATTTGAAATGCTTCACAAATTTCCCAGCAGGAGATGAAGATACTTTTCCCTCTCTTATGAAACTAGTGTATTTGTTCATGCTGTTCAGTTCTCGATTTCCGAGAACTGAACAGCATGAAAAAGAGGTCGATATAAGATTTCGTTTGATCGTACACAAAATTGGGCAGGAAATTGTATAAGGATTATTGGCAATTCCAGAAATTACCAAGAGGACAACTCTCACCTTCCCACTCCACAAAGAAAAAACGGGACGAGAGATATAGCGGAATAATCATTCACTGACGTCACTCAGAAATGGTCGACCATAGAAAATAACTTCAAGCAGCGCACTGAGTCTGACCTTAGGAGCTTTAATAGAGCAAAGATCATTTTCAGAATTACAACACCAGCGTGTTCTTTGCAATCAAAATAAAATGATTCGATTGAAAAAGTGTGCTGCAGTCAGTTGGGAAAAATTCATCAGTGCACCAAAACGACTTGTAGAAATTGTTATGACTACAACCAATAAAATCAGGTGAAAGCAGTGTACCGACTCCACCCACTGATGATGTCCATCCTGCTTCCTCAAGCGCATCTTTGTGCTTTTCCAGCAGCATATGCAGAGGAGCTTCTTAGAAAATATTGATGAGCTGTAACGTTTGAAAATTATAAAAGTGATCCGGAGCGGAACTACATGCTGTCGTTCTCTCAAATTCCCGAGTGCCCTTTTAACGTGCAAACAATGCCGCTGAAAAAAGGAATATTTAAAAGAACAGAATATAATAGGTGAAAAATTCTCACCTCGAGAGAGTCCATGACGTTTGAAGCTTTGGGATGCTACTAATGAAATGCTGGCACAAAATCAGCAGCAGTTCTTTCAGATATGTCGCTAGCTTTATTTCATACCACGCCAGAGTTTAAACAATTCCTACTCCTCTTCTGTTCCTCCCTCTTACTCTTTCTACTTCATAGATTGTGACTATGACTAGAAAGTGGTGGAAGTTGCTGAGTACCCCGCACCTCGTATTTCATTCCAGTAGAAACACTTTTATGCCTTCATGTCTAATTCCATTGCATCAAAGAGCTGGAATTTCCAAGCACTTCGCTTAAAAGAAAGTGAAAATTGGCACTCTGTTCGATTATAGCTCGAACGACGTCGGTCTTCTCCAGTTCTCTGCATTGTTGACCACTGCATCGAAGTGAGTTCACGCAACGCTAAGCGGAGCTATGATTCGTTCGCCGAATATGTGAAACACATTATTTCAAGTGGAAGTGTCAACAGTGGCATCACTGTGACCATACTGCTTAACCACTAGTGAGTCTTGCTCCATTGGTGCCTTCCACAATAAGGTTCTTTGATTCTTGGCAGTGAACGCATTAGTAGTTTAGATCTAAGCGATGCAACTGCCACGAAAACGATAACTGCTATTGGAAAGCATCCATTACGTCAGTTAGTAAAATAAAGTGATGTGGCTGGTGTAAAGAAGTTCGGAAACAATATTTCATCTTTCTCAGCAATGAAAACTTTGCCAGAGTTATTTCAGCAACTCTTTTTGTTTGCATATCTCACTTGCTCTAAATGTCGGTTTGAGTTATCGGAGCAGTCGTACATCGTTGGCATTGCGACTTGGGTTCAGATCCGAGTGAAACGTCGATCCAACAGAAGATAGTGGCGTGTCGATGGTACTTAGCGACACATGGCTGGCACTGAAAAGCGCCTAATAGATCTGCTTCATATTCCATGTTTATTCTTCCACTGATGAAAATTCCAGTGTGGATGCAATGGGCAAATGCGAGAGCGAATTTCAAAGTATTCTGCAGGAACGTTTCTTTAATGATAGTTCCAAACCATAAAGTCGAAAAGCGCTGAAATGAGGAGTTATATTCGGCGATCAAACTGAAGGACGCCGGCACGTGCCATCTTTAGTGCGAATGTGCAGTGAACAAACAATTCAGGGCACTATTGAGGCATTTGTGCTGAAAATAAACCAGACGAAATGATACGCATTAAATTTCATCGCTGTTTTTGATGGAACACTGGCTTAAACGAGATTTCCTCGTCTTATTCGTTTCACCTTTTCCTTTTCCCACCAACCCCAGCTAAATGGGATTAAAGCGAATTTTTTCATTTCAAAGAAATAGTCACTAATCGGATGATAGAACACCGTAATAAAAAGTAGAAATATCGCAAAAAACCTCATAAAATTTTTTCGAAAATCGCTGTAAGAAATACTGTTGAAAAAACAAACCAACGCTGTATTTTGACATTCGTATGTCTGGAAGTTGCAAAAAATGAGTGTTTGCAAGAAGATCGCTCACGTTTAACAATAGATTCTCAGTGATACCTATAGATTACTGCGGAATTCTTGGCCCGTATTATCAGCGGCAGAATCTCTTTCGAAACCGCAATTCAGTAATTGTTTTGAAATAACTTAGTGGTGTTTGTGAAAACTTTAGTCAAGTTGCTGCCCATATTTTGCTCAGCTTTTATATTGCTCGAAATGAATCTCTTCTGCATTGGTTATGCTTATACATTGTAGCTATTAGTTAGACTGTTATAATAGACTGTCTCATTGCCTCTTCATTAATTGAAACGTTGGCTGGCGAACGGTTCTTTGAGTTTCGTTAAAGAGAGAAAAAATTATTGAAGCAAATACAGCCTCTTCACCCAGATTGCATTTTTAGCGCAGCCAAACGTTGCTTTGTTAACGTTCAAAATGATTTTGGTCACTTGAGAGTAACGCCTTACTTGAGCACTAATTATGCATGATTAAATGAGCAGATGATAGGTTCAGCTAGAAAATACGTATCATCAACATCTCGTGTTGCATAAGTCCTCATTATACACAGTTCTTTAGAAGATGCAAATGAAGCGCTGCCGACGGAACATGATTGCCTACACCGGGCATGATGCACTGCGGCTCGCTTGTGTCATAAGAAGCTTGTGCGATATGGCAGCTTGGATCTCAGATATTGCACTTGGGCCAGGAAAATATGTGTCGCGAGGGGTGTCTATCTTTGATACGGAGTTTTTCGGTGTGCTTATATGGACACATGCATAGAGACCGTCGAGGCCCCTGCTCACGAAGTACAACCTAGCAAGTTATTACCACATGAAATTTTGCGCTATGGATACCTGTCCTTAGGACATAAGCAGTGACTTTTGGACTGTTGTTAGAAAAACATTCTTTTCAGCGCACAATTATTAAGGGGATTAGCACTTTTTTATATTTGCTAACGGATAAAGCAACGTCTCTTTCTGTACATCTTTACCGATAAACAAATACCGTTCTCTCGGTATCCATACTCATAACTGATTTTCTTGAACCCTTTCGCTGCTTTCCAACGCAGCAACACTTTGTTGACTGCAACAGCAAAATATCGATGGTGCGACAATTTATTGGTGTTAATAACGGAAGTATCAAGAAGTGAATGACATCTCTCCTAAGTCACAAAATTTTCGGACTGGAGAAGAGGGACAACCCGCTCCCACAAGCCGCCGAAATAACGTTTTTTCGTCCTAGTTATATAATCCGCACAACGCTTTAAACAGCTAAAAGATTCGCATTCCGTGTTGAACAGATCCGCAGAGCAAAACGTAGCAACCTTAGCCTTGGAAAACTGTAACAACAACTCTGATGCAGAACTGACATCATTTGTGCACTACGTTGAAAATATAGGAACACAGCAAAGATCACTTAGCAGCACCGTATCCGCCAAAGTGTTGAATGAAATAAGTTGGAAAGTGCATTAAAGAGCAATGCACAATGCAGGTTGTATTCAAATGAAAACTCATAAAAGTTCATGGTTAATCGTCGAAGGTAGCCAGAGTGAATTCTTGTAGCGTTCCTCGCTACAATAACATGAAGCTTTAAAATTTCCCTCAACTTTTTAGGGAAGTAATATTCAACTCTGCCAACGAATGCCAACGCTAGTATATTGTTCTTTTACAGCTAGTGTCTTATATCTGGAATCTCTCAAGTAGTGAAAACTTAAATGCTGTCTGGCCGTGCAAGCGGCAGTACCTCTTTGCTCACTTTTCATCGGCAAGTTTCCACATTAAGTTTACAATTTTGAGATAACGAGAATTCTGTCAGCTTTCCAACTCTAAGGTCATCAGCGAAGGCCTTCAAAAAATCATCGGTACATTCCCAGGTCTCGAAATATAAAGGCTGTTTCTTAAGGATCACGCAATAAGTTAATGGTAAATGCTTCAGTAGAGGTCATTCATACCACCTAAGGATGCTGCATGTTCTAAGCGAGGAAGTGCAAATGGACGTGTTCTCTATCTTGAGCTGCTTATCAGAATAACAGATTATTTTTCAGTGACAAATGAGAGAGCAAAAGCATAATCATAAATAAGGAATACGAACATGTTAGGCGCTGCACAAAACGTTACGAGAAATCAGTTCCTATTCCCATTCCCATTTTCATCTAGTCAGGACATCTGCGGAATTGGAACATGCCTGCCGTTCCGCAGCTAGAAGGAACCTCGAGCTAAAATTCCGATAAGTGCGAGTTTGCCAAGTGTTTTGAATAGCGTCGGAAGAGATTGTTCGTTCTACGTGGCTCATATGCAGTTTGACGTCTTCGAAATACCTTAATAACCATAAAGAATCTTTTTCAACGAAGTGAGCGGATTGTTAATGTTCTGGTGCATTATCACTTGCATTTTCAGTTAATTTATGCATAAACAAGATTAAATCATTTGCTCCTATTTTGAGCGTTCATTCGGGAAGGAATTTTTGGTTGCGGAATTGCATCCTCCAAAAGTGCTGCAATCTGAGACCATGCTATAAGGAGGGAACATTTCGAATAAATAACTGAAGCAACATTTTTATCACTTCAGCTATATCCTTCAGTGATCTTATCTGGTGCGCCGTGAAATAGCCAGGCTGAAAGATTTCGGCTACCCATCGATTGTTCAGGATGATTTACTACAGTTGTTGACCGACGAATGTTTTCAGCCATTAACTCGAAGCAAGAGAGTCCTGAACTTTGAGGATGACCGAATTAGTTAACGTAAACGATCGATTTTAGCTCAGCTTCATGCAGCAGCTTTCCAACTCGGTTGAATAATCTATAGTGTTGGTGAGTCGTCCTCATACGATTGAAGCATATTTGGATGTTGAGGACAGTGAGAGAGTGTTGCGTTCAGCTAAACACTTCCAGCCTTATTTCTTTAGAAATTTAGGCGATTATAGTGCGGATGACTTGCGTGATTTTATTGCTTTTTCGTGATGCCCATGTCCATTTTGAAATTTCACGCGTGCAGTTCATTTGCTGCAATCATCTTCTCGGTCATCTGAGCGCGGACTTTCCCCATGGAATTGCAAATTTCGTTTATCAGTTGTCACCTATCATTGTTAGTTTATCTCTTAAGAAAAGGTCACTCATTCTTTGAATGCAGTATTTCAAGGATATTTTTCAGTTTAATTCTATATTTTTCTTCACAAACTTGACAGCTGTTTTGCTTGATAAAGAGTCTCATTGAGATTGCTCTTCTCTATATTCGTGTAGAAAAAATTCCCTCGAACATCGCATGACTGGCATTTCAACGTTGCGTGGATTTTTTTTTTCAAACGAATGGTGAGTGTAGTGAACTCAAACGTCAGCATATTTAATTTTGCTTTCCTGATACTTTTTCCTATTCCTGAATTACGTGAGCATCGTCAGCATATTTAAATGCTCACATGAGCAAAGTACCGAACTTCTCAGCAGAAGTTTTTAAATCCTTGCTTAGTACTTTTCTTCACTTCTTTAAACTAATGCGTATAAACTTCGATGAACGTCATAGTGATGGAAGAAAAATAAACATTAGCACGAACGTCCGCTTCCCGAAGCATGAAATTCATTTGGCATAACCTCCTCTCAACTCTTTAATTTCATTTATGCCGATGTGTTCCTTTCCGACTCGGGCTTTTTGATGCTCGGAAATGAAACTTAAAGATGAAGAATTGATTGAACAGGTCGAAAGAGGCTGTATGACACAGTACAGCTGCTAAGGCTTCAACGGGAAATATCGACAGTTGATGATGCTTGCTAATTAATTTGACATTTTCCTCTGCTCCATCTCCAAACTATAGGGACATGTCTCAGGACACTACTTGGTGCTAAATACCATCATCAGCATGTTATCCTCATACCTGCATCCCAGACAAAAAAGCTTTTGCTGAATCTAAAGTTTTCTCCCAGGTTTTCTTGTGTATAACTTCGATATTTCAGCATGTTAGTGAACACTAACAGCATCGACTTCCGGAGTTCAAGTGAGTGAAAATTCCGATTGCTGGGAACACTCAGCTTGCTTCCTAATTTTTCATTATTCACTTCAGCTTTAGTTAAGAATATCAATGTCTATCGTCAGAGACTTCAGCCGTTTATTTATTTATATAGAATTAGAGACAATTTTCGATCGTGGCTCTTTGAGGCGAACTCTGAAACTGATGGCTGTGAAAAAGCGGTGCTAAGTGCAATTTCTTTTTGGAAACAGTTTTCGAGGCGTTTTTTGTGGTCGTCGAAGAGAGTACTTAAATAAAGGAAGGGCATAGCATCGTAACTATCAGTACTGACTCAGATAGATATTTAATGGCTATTCTTTAGCAACGTAGTGTCAGTGCGGCTGTGATGAATCGCATATTACTGTGAAGGTTTTCAATACGGGTGGTGACATTGCTTGTGAACTTATCGTTGATGGATGAATGTGTAGCCAAGACGAATTTATGTTTTCTCTAGCGCTCGAATAACAGGGCTCCTCTCAGTTCAGGAGAGCCTATCCATACACGGTTGGTATGTTGATGTGAAGACGGCATATAATGAGGAGTGAAAAACGCAGCGAGCATTACTGGTCAATTAGGTGACGCCGACGATAGCGCAAAAAAGCAACGTGAAGACACTTTAGATAATTAGAGGGAATTGAGATAGATAGATAATGAGTGAGAAGTATGGAACGATTAAGAAAAAGGAGAACTGAGGGAACAAACTCATCATGGAGAGTATTGTCATTTGAGCCGAAAAAAGTGTGTGGGAAGTTCAGACATTGTAGGTTTTCTAAGATGGTAATTCACTTTAACTTCAGCTACGTTGTGAAAACCTAAAACGCCCATCGTTTGCAGAACGGAGTAAGTCCAACTGGTTTTGCAAATGCAAAGTCGTTTTAGTGGCACTGTGCTTCGATAACTGCTGCAAATGATTATTACCTTGACCGTTATCATTAAAAGTGCATCGCTTTCGACAACTGATATGGTGTGAAACTATAGATGACGCATACGTGAATAACTCCTGGAATACTTTACAGAAGGCTGCATTAACTATCTTTAACTTGTCTCTCGAACTCTGTGACATTTTTTTCCTTGCCAATTTATTGCAAATGAAGTAGAATGAAAAAGAAAACACTTTTTCGTCGTCGCTATTTGTTAATGCATGCTGAAAGACTTCAGTTTTCTTGTCTCAGCAATCGCGTATAAAAAGGATAATAAACGGTTTGTTAAAAGCGTAGAAAATTAATGACCGCTGACGGTTCGTTGTCGGTTCTAACAGTTCTTTCTCATCGCGTACCATGCCACAACATAGTCGAAGCTAAATGGTGTCAAAGTTAAATGTTCTTGTCAAGGGAGGTTATCAAAATTCGGAACTTATCGCTATGAAAGGCTATAATCGCGTAAAGTCCACATGTGCCCATATCTGCGTGATATGGCCACTAAGCCTTTCTCCTATGCAATGTATGCTCGAATTGCTTACGTCGTCAATGCTGCCGTTCCGCCTGCATCGCGCCTCCACACTCTTCTCACCCGTCCATCTTGTAACAAAAACCTATGTTTGCCTTCCTTTCCTACCGACTTCTGTGTTTTGGCTTCATTTTGCATGCATTTTACATATAGGTCTGTCTTCCATATTTCAGTGATAGGCAAAGATTTTTCTAGGTCATACAAACATATTCGAATTCGCTTTCCGCTCATTTATATCTGCGGGAAGCTTAGTCCTGAATGCTTTCTTGGAATGGCATAGAATCAATGGCTAATGTTGCTCTTCTAGCACTTCGTTATCAAAACGTTTTCTAGACCCGCTCCCTAAACCCTTTTTGTGACTTTTTTATTGCTCATTTGGAAAGGCAAGTATGAAGTTCTTTACCGGGCGTTTACCCTCTCAATTACATTTCGAAAATGGCTGCGAATCACGGATTAGATATCTGCGCACAGACTGAAGTTCTTTGATCATCGCACTCAAAGAACTCCATTACCTCGCCGTCACTCAGTGCATCAAAGCTTCTACAGGTTGTCTGAATCATTGTGGGGAGGGGGGGGGGGGGGGAGAGGGGGGAGAGGGGAGGAGGGGAGGACAAAATTGGGGCTGTGGAGCCTGTAGGAGATGGTTGAGACAGGTGCCATTACATCAAACATAAGTGGCTCCATCAAACATAAATGGCTCCTTTTGCTTGCAAGAACACAAAAACACAAGATTTTTTGATGAAACGAGGACTGAATAAGGAGAGTTGTTTGTAGAAATGAGGTCCGGTTTTTCTCTTTAGGTTATTCACCACATACCGGAAGAGATTTGTTAGAGACTAAGTCTATCGGAGAAAGACCACAAAATTTTGTTCTTTGGAACGATAAAATTTTGGTATGAAGATGAAAAAGGATCTTTCAGTAGTGGGACAAAATGAAGTAGAAAAATGCGACCTCTTAATCGGCTCCTAGAACGCTCACCAAATAAAAAACGGCCTCATGACGTCCAATGAATTCCGAGGCAGATCCCTGAAGTCATGCATTTCTGACTCTTCCGCATTTTTTTCTCTCCAGCATATGCGCATTGATGAAGGGATGATACGGCCTGTCGATTTTTTGCACTGGAATGTTCGCTTTATGAGTTTATTACCATCAGTTATCACGGGAATACTCTTGTTGTAAAGGCCGACGGTAGAAATATGTTCCTATTACTACATGAATATGACTTACACTCATTCCGTCGACTGTTCCACTATGAAGGGAAAATATTGGACTTGATATCATTAGAAACGAGTGAATCGTTAATCACTCCAATTACTACATGAATATGACTTACACTTACTCCGTCGACTGTTCCATTATGAAGGGAAAATATTGGACTTGATATCATTAGAAACGAGTGAATCGTTAATCACTTTTCACAGTTGCTGCCTTTACTGAATGCATCACATGAAATCAGAATTGTGAATCAAGCAGTGCGTTTCCTCCCATTTTGCGATGAAATCGGATCTCAACGATGTGGCGAAGGAATGCCTTAGCAAGTAACCTCAAGCGTCGCTTTGGATCTTTCAGTTTAAATTTTTGCTTCAGTTGTTGATAACATCACAAATTTTTATCCAGGTCTTCTGTTTCCGCCCAGCGATACGGCTGTCTGATACCTCCCTCGCGCATTATACATTTCGCTTTTTTTGCCACCGCTGCAGCATTTCGTACTCAGTCTCGGGGTTCAATTTCGCCGCATCATCAGACTCTTCACAGTTCCAAATGGTGTTTTCTCGAAGATTCAGATTCTTCGAAACGTTGACGTTAGGGAACTTTTGAAGTGCGGTAATGGAAAAAATTCAGTATAAGAGTGCATTAATTTGATTCCCATTCTACAAAGTTAACTGCACACCTTATGAAACAAGGACCTCCTGCAAACTAAGCGCCCAAGTCGATACGGTAATGAAAAAAGTCAATTAAAATGCCTCTCATAGATTCAATATATCGAATTCCTGGAAATTAGAAAATTCAGATGAATAAACAGGACTAAATTTCACGCAGGAAGAGTTCTCTGGTGGAGCTGCAGCTAAACTTGAAAATTTTGGATTGCCATCCGAAATTTTTCGAAGGGATTTATCGAATCCTCTCTATGCGAGATAATGTAGGGAATTCAATCATGGCATTTACAGCAAGCCACTCACGTTAATGTGCTGCTAGAAGCAATCTCGGACCCGTTTCCCATTCTGAGCGACGAGCATATGTTAATGTTTCCTCTTTAGGACTCATTTCTCTTGTCATTTTCTAAAGAATGAACAGTAACAAATGCGACGTTTATTTGATTCTGTTGGTTGCAATTTTCATAATTCATTTCCTCTTTCTTCGCCGGCAAGCCCTGCTATTGAGATGTGTTCCTGCAGTGAATTTATGACGAAATATGAGGAAGCATTAATCATAAGAGAGAAATGATAGGCCGTGTTCGCAATTGCGCTGTCAAATTGTAAGGTGCGAGCAAAATCTTTGTGTGATTTTGAATTACTGCGATGAAATGAATCTAAATTAATGTCAGCCGAAGAATTAGTAATAAAGCGAAGTCTCGTTTATTGAGACTGTAATATAATACAAAACACTGCAAATGGTAATCTCCTCTCTGAGAGAAACACCGTAATAACAAATGGTGCTTGAGATCGTAGCACAGTAACACCTATATTGTTCGCTTATTTTCGTGTACAAAACGCGACAGACAAAATAAAATGACGTCCTTCAACAACAGGTGAACAGTTTTCGTAGAGAACGGTTTGCAGAATGTGTCCAGAGGAACTTCTTCAAGGGAACGTTCGGCAGTTATCCACTCATCAATCACTTGTGGGATTATCTATAACGAAAGAGAAGCAAACGACTCGTCCGAATACATCGGCATGTCAAAGCGCACCTATTCATTAAGCATCAGATTCCTGCAATTATTAAAAATCATTAGAACCTTATCTTTTTCAACGTTTACGAGCAGCTAACAGGATAATGTGGAACTCTTGGCAAATTTACTTTGCAGCAAACGCGAAGGGCCAGCATGCGTACATTTTGAGAACTCCGAAAAAACAGAAAGACAGATGAGGGATACATGAGGTGGACAAAATAAAATTGTCACAATCCCTTCTAGTCTTCCTTCCTCTCCTCGTTGCCCTTTTGACAATTCGCAGACTGTCCGAATTGCGATTTTTAGCACCAATGCTATTCGAACACCATCTCCTTCTATTAGCACCAAACAGCACTATACGCACTTTTAAATCTCGTTTCTCTTCGTTTAGCTGATGGAAAAGAGCGCCGTAAAGAAGTGAAATATCTGTTAGCGGCGTTGGCGCATTTCAGGTGTTTATGTTTATGTAATTCAGTGTTTGTGTAATGATTGGGTTGCTCGACGTAAAAGGGGGCTATTTCCGCGGCTGTTTTATTAAACGCAAGCACTTCCCAGGTAAATATTCGGGTATTTTTTGGTTTCTCTTTGTCCATGGCAACGTTTTCATATATGAGTCCTATTGTGAATGATCCCTCCAAACAACCGTGTCACGAGCATTGAAATAAGTGCTGAACTACGCTGTATGAAACGGAAGGCATAACGACTTCTTGAAGCGATGTGACGAAGCATCGACTGATCTCAGGTTTGAACTTCTTGCAGCAGTAATCCAATATTTCCTTGTTTAAAGCACAAACTTCCGGTAAGTTTCAGAGCTTTCAACTTCAACGACACAGTGAACTCTCTCATTTGTCTATAAACTTTGCTAAATGGGTGAATGAGCGAACCTATACTACTCGGTGAAGCAAATCAGTATGCTGCACGCAACAGGACTGAAGATACAACTATGTGCACATGTAGAGAGACAAAGGGCATTTAACCAAAAAAGCAGCTTCAGCTGGCAGTAAAAGACAATACATATTTAAATGGATGGAAAATCCACTGGAATTCCAATGAGCGTCCGCTTGCTTTATCTGCTTCGGCTTGTTTACTTTTACATACTCTTTCTCATAGTGATGATTTACAAAAAAATGGAATAATTTGGGAATGAGCTGCTTGCAGTGCTCATTATTTGCGAAGAGTCATTTGTATCACTGTTCTCTTTTGCTCGCCGCTCGTCGAGTCGTTTTTCGAAAACGGAAAACACGCAAATAAAGTAACCTTATTGGCTTTGGACGCCCTCTGCTGAATGAATCGGGTCGTTTGTAATTGCGGTCGTTGTTGGTTAACGAAACTCAAATTAAGGAGCACTTGTCTGCGTGTCTGTAAGTGTTTATATCTACCCAATGGCTTGTTCCAATTTCGATTTTGCGTTGTTTTTGTTTGCTTTAGGAAATATTCGATCCTTGCGTTTCAAAACGCCGAGATCTATCCATTTGAACCACATATGCATGCGAAACTGCTTATGCGTATATATATATATATATATATATATATATATATATATATATAATGCTATATATATATATATATATGGCGGGTTGTAATGGAACAGATTCGGATGCTGACATACCTAATTCACTGAAATGTCACCTGTTATCAAGCTATTCCAATATGGATTCCTAAAAAGCCTCCCGGGATCGCATTTTAATGCACGCAGAGAACGCAAAGTCGCATGAAAATAGACATTAACGCAAGAGGAAACCTACGTAGCAGTGCATCCGCTTACAAAATTCCAGTGTGTAAAGGCAGCACAAAACTGGTGATCCTTAGCGATTTTAACTAGGATGTCCTTGAATTTTGAAGCAGATCTTGGAAGGGAGAGGAACGTATGGAAGCAGATCATTCACGCTTCAAGGGGTAGGGAAGGCTGCAAAGGATCTTGAAATCTTTGGTAAGATGCTGTAGCCGCATCACACTCAGCTTCAACACCCCAACATTCAGTTTCTCATCGCCGAATTATTATTTAATACTTCGCATTAGAAAAGGTACGAAGGTGCCATCTTTGAGAAGCCGACGGCAGTAATTTTCCAAGAAATATTACTTATGGGCGAAACTAATGTTCAAACGAAAATTTGCTTTACTGCAAGTGGTTCTCAACAGTTCCAAAGCAGTTCGGCAGGAGTTTTCATGTCACATCCTTTATTTGCCTTGTCGTTCACAACTTCATTATCAGCGCATGTGTTTTGAAAAGTCGATTGCATTCACGATGCTCATATGTGACAATTTCATTGTTTATTTCATGCTTTCTAGAGCCGAATAAGTTTCGATAGATTGTCGAGAGAAATCCGCTCTTTTGCTGAGATAGAAGAGAATTTGCTGCTCCTTATGTGATTTAAATGGACTCGTGCGTCCCACCTCCACAGTATGCTGATTTAGTCCCCTCGCTCTTTCATATATAAAGTTAGGAAACAAGAGTTCCTGATTATCGCATAAATAACTTCCGTTTTTTAGCCACTGAACTAACTGCACGCACAAATGCTATTAAAGATAAAGCGAATGTGCAGGTCAATCCACAGGCGCATTATGTCTGCGAGGCGGGCGTCGGTATATTTTGTTAAAGACCGGAACATTCAAAGACCAGAACACGCTTTGTCGCAGTCTTTCGACAAAGCGTTTTCGCCAAAGAATGGCCTACTTCCTATATTATTAGCCCAACACACGAATTAAATGCTCATTCCATCTTGCCTTATTTCCATTAACTGAGAAATCTGTGTTGGTTGTCCCTCCCTTAGTTCCACAAAACATGAATACCTCGCAGTCCTTTTTATGTCTCTGTCTGCTGTTACCGACTGCTAATCTGATCCGTCTCGTAAGACGCATTTGGATTATCACCAAAAAATGCTGTTAAATGGCTACAGACCTGAACGTACATAAGTTTATTCAAATAATGCCTTATATACGTTTGAAGGTGGCGTGCTTTCCTCTCGTGGTTTTGCGATGTTTTTTCAGAAGAAACCTGGGGGAAGTTCCTCCTTAATTGATTCCGGCCTCTTGATGCACTAAAAAGCAGAGTGTCGTCCGTAACTCGGTTTTCAACCGATTTTCATGTATTTCCATTTAATTCCAGTGCGTTGGCAATACCAGATCTCTGTAGACATTTGTAGGTGGTTGGATCGCTAATTTTATGCTATTCAAAAGTTGCTCCTGTCCTCGCACATTGCGTTCACGGAGGAGTTGCTCCACTTTCGGGAAATTTACCGGTTTGTTTTCCTACAAATTCGACATCAGTCTGCAGATCACCGTGTTTCTTATCCGAATATGCCAGTTATTTGACCATCGCATATTTTTCCCCTGCTTCTCGATTGCACTTTGCTAATTTTATGCGTACAAAATAGCATCTACTTTCTGGTAACAATCAAAGTTTTTTAAAATTGCTGATGCCCTCTTTGCCGACATATAAATCAGGACTGGACGGGTGTTTAGAAGAAGTCGAGCATCTTTCTTGTTTTAATGAATGTTTTGCTCCTTTCGCTGGTAGTACTTTAGTGGATTTGCGAACGGTAATGATTAGAACAGTGATGGCAAACACTTCCCATGAGGCTTTATCAATATCCCGCTCTGATTAATGCCCAGCTGTGATGCAGTCAACATTCAAAGATTTCTGCTGCAGTATTTATATATAAATTCTGGCCGATTGATTACGTGGTGGTCGCCGGTTAAGTACTGAGTGCCTCAACTTTAACTTCTGTTGATTTGATATAATCAGAACAGTTTGATGGTCGCTAACCGTTTATTCATCCATCATCCTAATGGTGGAATCTCTCGTCTTTCGCAATCTACGCACCTAGCACTTTGTCGCTTTGCGCTTACAAGCTTCGAATTTCTTATGCTGAATTGGTTTAACCTGTTTGCATGCATCACACAGATTGCACGCTATAGTGAGTTGGTGACAACTTGCATTACAAATATCACCTAGAATGCGTTTCCAAGTGGTGAGCACTACATCAAATTACAGCTCGCGGTCTTTTTAAATTTAATTAACATTCAATTTGGAGAATGTGTAACTGCATATAGCCAGCTGATTCAATTAGCCATTACTTTGTGTCAAACCACGGGAACAACGTGGACATTGCTTACTCACGGAGAGAGCAACAGTGACCGCTAATGCCGAACATGAAAACTTTTAAAGACCGAGTTCGAATATTTTATGCCACAAAGTGGGCTGCATTCACCAATTTGAGCATGTCTTTCGATGTTATCGACTGCATCCAATGCTGGGTTTATTTGCAGCAAAATATTAGTGCGTGCATGGTTCATGTATCGAGTTTGCATCCTGCTTGCGAGCTGACTTTAGCTGCACTGTAAACCAACCGAATTTGCGTGCTCGATTAGATTTTGTTTAGCGAACGCACTTTCAGGAATAATGATGATGGTGATGAAATCCTTATGAAGAAAACTGAAGGGAGGTATAAACAGTGTGCTTACAAATATGTACAACAGCATTTTCGCTAGAAACAAATTGATTGAGGGAGCAGCGGTGATGATAATGGTACAAACTACGAAAGAATAGATATAACAACACCCGACCGGTGGAAAAGTAGGAACGATAACGACTTATTGTTCGAAGTTCATCGCCATCTATTTCCAGTGAGGAGATTCTCTCAGGGACTCCTCCTCACATGACGTTAGCTCAAAGATAGTGGACTTATTCTGGACCAAGGAGTCTTCTATGGCAAGAGTCCACGCACCCAAAAATTGTTATGCTTCCGTGGATGATTTTCTGAGACCAAGCTACCAGCTATGCCTCATGGGTTCCTTCGCCTTTTAGGGATGTCTAAAAAAAGTCTTTTTAAATTTTGCATGCTGAAAAATTCTCCGCAGAGTCACAACAACAAGAGGAAACTCGGTTCGATTAGATGCGTCGGAGCGAAACGGAATGCGCAGGTAATAGTAGGGAAGCAGCAGTTTATTCCAAAAAGGGGAAAACCGCATACATTCGACGTAAGAAAAACATAAAAGAAAATGAAACGAGATAAAGGTATTCTGTCATGAACAGTTGAACGAAATATCAGAATTCAGTAGGATCACAAAACGTACGCATGTTCTGAAAAATATCGGATATTGCCGGAACGATGCTCTCTTCTTAAATGGTCATTTCAGCAGAACGACACTCTGATGAAGAGTATGTGGCAGATTTGACCGTTGTATGTAAAGACGACGACAATGCGGAAATATGCGAAATGACAGGAAAGAAGGCAAATTGTGCCTCGCCCAACTTCTTTGCTTCCTTTTGGAATTTCGCAAACTACATTGCGTTTGACTTTACGTGGACTGTATTACGCATTACTCCAGGGCAAAAAGGTTCCATAAATCATGCACGTCCGACTTCCATGAAGTCATCAAGTCCAAACTCTCGTGAATCGAATTATTCTGTATTTTTCGGATAGAAAATTTCATTTTATGTGCTGCATTGTGCCCTCTTACTCGAAAAAATTCATAAATCGTGCACTTACATGGATAAAGTGTAGGCGAAGATGCGATCTGTTGTGTTCAGCAAGCAGGTTCTAGTGGTATTCGTTTCACACCTACTTTCGGATTAGTTACAGTTTTTAATTTTAGCACTTCCGTAATAAAAGGCAGAGCTGCGCCAGTACCATGCGCTCTTCACACTTCTGTTCTGTGTCACTGCAGCTCACTTATTTGAAAGCAGCGCAGCGTTACCCTAGCCACTTCTTGCTTATTCCTAAAGGGTATTTTAAATTCCAGTAACACTCACACTGAGGCATGTGCGCCAACATGTTCAGTGCAAATACACGTTGCCTACCCGCTATACCTTCATGTAAATAACAGAGCGCAGTAAAATGGGTCAGGTAAAAAGGCTCTCCTGATGAAACGGTAAAAAAACGCTAGGAACAAGCGTTTTCAGAAGTGCAGAGCCATACATGATTTGACATGTCGAACATTTTATGCCATTTGCACCAATCTCCATGTGGACTAAGCGAATTGTACGTTCACACAGATTTAGCATTGTGTGCAAAATATTCGAACAGTTTTACAAACAACATCTCACGATTATTTGCAGTCCCTCTTTTCAGACGACTAATGCAGACCTCTGCGCTCATGATAGAGAATATAAACATTGCTGAGAGAACTTCAGGTATATTAAGTTTTTCAGAATAATGTATTCTTTCATATTTCATTTGCAGCAACAACCACAACTCAATTAAGGTCGTGGCTCTTGTTTTATGTGTGGAACCAAGCTCTTCGGGACAAATATTCCTTTTGGATTTGGGCAGCGGCTACTGTTTCAAGCCGGCCTCGTTCAAGAATAGTGGTCAAGCAAAACTTCCACTCTTTAATACAGCTGTTCTATAAAACACGGCGCTGTGCACTAGCGTGAACAATGCGACACCGGTATCCTGATGGAAGCAAGCGCTTTCTAATGCACTCTCTCCTGCAGGATCTTCCTTAAGACTCTGCCTCGCGAGGGATTTCGGGAAGACAATTACTCCATGTGAGGATGAAAAGCTCTCAAGACCTTCCAGGGACATGATTCACCTTCGTCACATAACATTAGGGGTAGGGGTGCGTCACGGGCTCTACGCATGTCAGAAAAGGCGGCTAAGAGATGGCGTAGAAAGTTAAATGCGTTTAGAAGGAATGATAAAATGGGAGGAGACATAGGAATCCTCTTACAACAATATGGCAGTTCTATGTTTCCTTCTCCATCAAACGTCCAGCGAAATTATTCTGCTCATTTAGCTAGAATTTTATTTTGTCTCCATCGCTGACTTGCGTGACAGAGAGCTTCGTTTCGTACACCACTTGAAGCGCTGCAAAGACAGCTCGCATTGTCCATAAGCAAAACGCTGAAATAAGAGTGCAACGTTGTGGTTCTTTGTGAAACAAGTTAAATTAGAAATTTAGAAGGTGCGTAAGCGAAGCTATCAAGGCAGCTGAAAAAATGAGTGGAATCCCTGAAGCTTCCAAACCACATTCAAGTTGAGATAGATTTTCAACCCTAAATTGCGATTACCATCGCTTTTGGTTGTGCAGCGGTAACTAGTCACCTACATGCCGCATACATCGTGAACACCAGCAATTCGGCATTTTTCAAGGGAAGAGTCCAACTGCGACATTCCAGATCACCCGCTGGAAACATCAGTAGTTCTGTACGACTTGCAGAAATTAACGACCTGCTGATTTTAATTAACGACGTGCTGATTATCGAGAGGATTTTAATTTTAAATTATAAACTAGCGTCGTACTCACACATCTTCTGCCATCCGAGATGCTTTCACCAGCTTCCTGAAAATAAGTGCTTTGACAGGTAGCATTAGGAATGAGCACTTGCTACTGTTCAATTGTTTAAACTTTCGTTCAGAAAGGAATGCGACTGCTAGTTCTAAAAGGAATTTGATGATGCCATGGCCTATACTTTCTTTCACAACACACCCTCAAATCTCCCTGTCTAGTGGAAACAAATTAATTTGTTCCACATTATGATGCCTAAACACAAGATTCAGTGATTTGTGCAGCATCCTAACTGTAATATAATGAGCCGATCTAGAAGGGTGCCGGTTTTAGGAGGCTTTAATAGGACATGCATTGTGAGATGGCATCATAAACTGTCACTCCAACGACCTTGCAGACAGACGAGTTCCAGCTAGTTTAATGGCAACTATGGACTGTTACAATGAGTGTCTTTTTCAGGAAGCTACGAAACGATTACAGTTTTCCTGAAAGAATGCGATACAGGGCACCTTTCAGCCTGCACCATAAGCGGAAGGAATATTACGGAATGGGTGAATCAAATCGTCAACTTCGCGGTTGTTTTTATAAAGTGTTCAGCTCCCAAGCCCGTCCTGTGACATGAGCATAGCATGTAGCAATAAAACAAGGAATTTCACTGTCATTATTAATACGGCGAACATATTTAATCATCAGCAACAATGATAGTCTCATTACACTTCAAGAGTTCGATTTACCATCGCAACTCTGTCTTTGCATCAGTTCTCTTTTAACACGGTTTTCCGTTTCTGTTGGGGATCTATTCTTGCGACTTGAAACCTCCCGCTGTGAATAAGGCAGGGAGTTTGGCGTGCCTCGCAAACGCCTCAAGTCATAAGTTACAAAAAGCCTGCTAAAAAGAAAATGCTGGCAATAGCAACATGAAGCAAATTGAAGGCCACTTATATCTGCACAGCTAAACAACTTTGCAGTGGAATGTAACGATCCACTGCAGAATTCAACGCAGTTTCGAAACTACGTCAACAGGTTATCCCTATTAATGTAGTGCACAACGTATTGACTCAGTTGCAGTTATCTGGTGCCCATTTTACAGTTGCCTTGATAACAGTTTTCGAAGTCGTGATAGTTCGTACTCAGTGAGTAAGCGAATTTCCTTATTTACTGAGAGACAACCGAGCGTTCCTTCACTTTATTGCTCGTCAGTTTTAACTACTGTGTGCTTGATTGTTGGGAGGATTTTTCAGTTTCGTCTTATGCCTAAAGGGGTATAATCAATGGAGTTGCTCAATGCGGCCTGGTTTATAAACTGAAAGTTTCGAAGAGCCGATCAAATCATACTTGAGGCACAGACGTAACGGTTCGGGAAGGCGGTTTTAAAAAAAGCCATCTAATAAAGGTGGCAGAGTGCACGGATTTTCCGCTTGCTAATCCAATAAGAAACATGCATTGAACTGGATCGCTTGCCGCGCTTAACTCACCAGTGAATACCTGCATGAGGAAACGAGCGATGCGATAGAAGAAAACTTTGCGATGGCAGCCAAAACTTCATGTTTTTGGCGAGCAAGCGGTTTATCAAACGCATACAAACATTTTGACAGAAGGCAGAAGTTTTTTGCCTTAGTCCTCGGAAGAGAAATGCTTTATGGTCGTTTGCTAAGGTGAGCATATTGAGATCACATGCGGCAACATTTTAATTGAACCACGATTGAGTAATTTTTCAAGGCCGTGCAGTACTTTCATTCCATACTTCTCCTTGTGTTCCTTCATACCATCTTTATTCGTGTAACGCGTAGCGTAGAATCTGTGCTGAAGTCAATTTGTACTCTTTGTGCCCTCTAATAAAATAAAAGACATCCACGTTATTGCCTATAATTAATTATTGCTCGCCCGTTTGGCACCCTTGCCTAGTTTCCAACATCAGACATACTCAAAATGTTCAAAGCTACTTCACACGGACAGCCTACCGTAAAGTGCTTCCTTACTACATTGCTCATATTAATGTCTTCCAGCTTGAATGTTTGAAATATAGAAGAGTAATGCTTAATTTGGGATTATGGCATAAAATTGTCAGTGGATTTTCTGATGAATCCTTCATTAGCCTTTTTGCTTCCACCGTCACAAGCAGTCACCGCGGTCGTAGTTTCCCGTTGGCACGCAAGACATGCCCACCAAACAAGATCCTATGGAGTTTCCTTTGTTGAGTAGTGCGGGCTTGGAGTGGCCATCCAGAAAATGGTGTAGTAGCTGGCAACTTGACGGATTCTATGCATTCTAAGGATCTTCGATGTGCCTTCCATTGTGGGAACGTTTTAATGAAAATTTGTGAGGAAGGGGTCAGATTATACTCGATTGATACATGGCTATGTTGCGTGGGTGTTTTGAAGTGTTTTTATAATACATTCTCGGGTCACTTTATAATACACGGTTTTTTGGTCACTTTATCTATGTTGTTCTTTTACTACATCGCTCCACCCTAGTCTTCTTTGTCTTCTGTGATTAAAGACCCCGTAAACATAATTAGCTCGCTAGTTTTGCAGCAGCTTTAAGTCCCCGTAAACAATTTAGAAAACACCGCAGCAGAACGAAATTTGTAATGAGGGATATTTCACTCCAGCAGCTTTCGTTGAACCCTCTTTGACGAACATGCACGTAACGCATACGCGCTTACAGAGATGACGTATTATGGCCCTGGAAAATTGTCTAAATCCAAAATGCATGCAATCATTGTAGCACCTGTACTAGCAATATTTATTAAGTCTCTCGTGCGATGGAATTTTCTATGGCACGGCGCAACTTCCGTAACAACGGAATTACGCGCATCACTTTCAAGAAGATGAAACGTGCATAGAGTGCATGCAATGTGTTGTTTTCAGTGAAATTCACTGATAACTATTCCTTTATATATGCTGTGATTGTCTATTGACAGATTCCCTGAGACTATTTTTTGCACAGTGGAAGTAAAGTTTGCCGATGAGACTGTTAGAAATGCGCTCATTTCATAGCACCATAAATCATTATGAGGGATGGCGGCTTGCTAATTTTGTTGCAAAATGGGCCAAAGGCTCTAAAATTTGCGCATCTGCCAGGCTGTTTCTAGAATTGATGAAATTTTCAATTGCTTCTAGTGCGTTTCTGAGATTTTATTGTGGCCCCCACCAGTATTTACAGCAGCTTACATCTCCTTGTTGTAGAAAGAGATTGAGGGTTTGCTCTTTCAAGATTTTGATGCGTCCTGTCGCATAGCCCACATCAAGCACTGTCATCACTTATCATAACATAGATAATGTGACTATTTCTATCGACGATTTGTCTCAACAATACTACCTGCACTGTTCAGTGCATCTGCAATTTCTTCGCTGGAATCACTAACTAAATTCGTTCATTCCAGCCATCAGCAGTGCTTACCACTACTTCAGACGATGCTTTCATTGCTACTTTTTACCTCTGGTATTGCCTATTGCACTGCCACACCTAATGTCACTTAACACTGATATGCCTTCTACATCTGGCACAAAATATGCTCCTAACAATAATGGTTATTGATTGAGGAAGCAATACTTCATGTGGATAATGCATTTGCTCATAGTCTCAACGCACTTGCTTACTATTGAAGGGCTTACTGGTGCAATGCCATTTGTTTGCTACTGCTAACTGTTAATGCCACAGCTACCAGTTGAAGCACAATTTAGCGCATGTTTCTTTTTAGTGAATACTACTTAGTATTTATTTCAGCACTAAATCGCTTTAGGCTGCTGCTTAACTACCACTACAGCATTAGTTCCATCACAGTGCTACCTCAGAGTTATATTTACGACCAGTCTTGAGGTGTGTTATTCACATACTATACGTTGCGCGCTATACAGCTATAGTTTACTCTACCATTTTCGTAGCTTTAAAATCTAGTTCACGCTCCTACATGCTGTGTGCAGTATGCTACAGTGTAGATTTGCTAGTTTATATAGCGGCATGTCATAGGAAAGCCATGAAAGTACAGTGTAGTGTGGTTTAGCAGTTAGTTTAGTAATGTGGTACATTTAACAGCACTTTGAAGCAAAGGAACTTCAGCGTTCTTTGCTTCGATGCCGAGTGAGACTCTTTGATTTATCTGTTTGCAATGTGTTTCAGCGATAAACGTAAGCTTTTGCTGCATCCCATTATGCAAACATTACAAAGGAGCAGTGATGTGTGGATATTTGTAGTCCTATAAGTAGGAAGTGGACTGGGACTGCACATTATGCAAATGAGTCTTGCGCATGAGAAATGCATTTGGGCCGTAGATGTGATTACCGTTTCTGTAATCGTTTTCGTGATTGCAATACCTCCGTCACATCTCTAATTTCACGATTTTATCCGTTCGTTTGATAGTTGCTTGTATGACGTTTGGCATTAATTACGCAAACAATTTTCACCAACCCGGACGTCGAGTCCGCAGCAATTGGTCTACCCAGAATTTTGCTGTTGCTTAAAGGATTAGTAGAATTTAGAACACTTTACCGACATCCTCAGCCGATCACTGCCGAAGGCCATCCGCTACAAGTTAAACAAACGATGATCCCATCCCCACTATCACACTGAGCATGAATCTTTTCTTGAGGCATGTGAACGAGTCGGCGTCAACGAACACGAAGCTGTTCTAAAAGCTAGAATCCTGTTCATTCATTCTGCTTCGATCGCTCAATATTAACCCTGAAGGATGAAAAAATTGGCATATTTGCAGGTAGTAGTCCGATCACATGCACAGCTGATGGCTAATATGTGTGTGTTCAGAAAGATTGCTCCTTCTGTCGACGGTACAACCATAAAGGTGACAGACGCCCATTAATGAGGATAGAAGCTCGTCCGTCATGGCGGTCCCATGCTATCTTTGCTACTTTCTTCCGTTTTTCTTTCAGTGCCTGTACTCTGTTCTTTGTTTCTATTACCTAAAACTGTCCACTGATAGTGCTCGACCTCTTTGCATTCTTTCGCCATACTTTGCGAACATCCACAAATCCAGCTTTCCCATCGGGAGAAGCTTTATGCGTTATTGACGAGTTTTAGTGGGCGAATAGTTGAAAAGGCTGATGAAGAGTAGGAGACTTTTGGTTGAGGTCCTACAGTTGAGGGTAAAACAATAAACTGCATCCTAGTTCTCTTATGACTGCATTCATCATTGATGTTGCGTATTTTATTGCTCGTCCCATCTCATATACCTAATCATCTGTATAGTTTTGCTTCCTTTATTGGCTTTTTACCCTAATCTCTTTTCGTAACTTTTCTCATATTTTCCAAGAATTATTGCTTAATTTGTTCACCACTGCGCCTTTTCAAATTTCTCTTTCCAATCTCTCAATATTGCACGATGCAACGAATTTTATGCGCTGATTTATAAATGCTGGAAGTACATGGGAATGAGACATTGCTAAGTGAGAAATTCTTGTCCCAAAGGAATTTCCCGAGGAATGTATAACGATCTCCGCAATCACTGCTTCCTCATAAATCTTTTCTATAACGGTTTGAATTCGAAAATAGTGGTAACCAAGAGACCTGATAAATGAAGTCATTAATACCAGTGTTCTTTCTGGTTTGCACCTTAATTGTATTCATGGCGATTATGGACTTTTAGTCATGCAATAGGTCTGCAGCTACTCAGTAAAAAAATACCCATGAATTCATCAAAGCGGTTGCCTGTAGACTTTCCTGTACGATGCATAACATGCAGGCGGTGATCACTTTCATCTATCGCAAATTTGCTATCTTCTAGAAGTGAGTTAATGAGATAGCGTTGTTGTAAAGTGACGATCCACTCCGCCGTTATAAAGTTTACTCTTGCTGTGATGCACATGAGCAGCTCAGCAACTTCACATGCGCCACTGGAAGTGACGCCATTAAGGAAGCGAACTAATTCACTATTGCTGTCTACGACCTTGCATCGCAACATCTCACTGAGCGGCTTCCGATCCGCATTACGCTGCGTTGCGCACATGGCCAACGAGGCTAACCAGTTTTGAAAACCTTTGCGACAGATTTGTACGATGGCGCGCTTATGCTGTGGAAAATTACTTAGAAGAAACTTGCATCATGAAACGTTTTCAGTAATTATTTTTGAGCGCAAGAGCGAACACCTCATATTGAGGGCGTAGTATGTATGGGAGGAGGCTCCCAATGAAAGCAACCTAATGTCTAATCTAGCAAAGCAAAATCGCGGACGGTTTTTAGAAGTACTTAGCGGCCAAATATGACAAATAGTGATGCGAAGCAGGTAAATGGAGAAAACAAGAGCAGTTAATTAGACAACAGATTAGCATCATTTTTGACAGTATGAAGAAAAGGCAACGAAGAAGCTCAGGAGCGTATCAGAGAATTTCATGCAGAATGCGCTCCTGCTTTCCGCCTACCTCGCTAGCAGTTTCGAGAACTTTTCAATTTAAATTAAATTGCAAATAATATGGTCTTAATATTTCATCTGACGCGCTTTCCAGTGATATCCTCCATGAACTGTCCGCCCTTTGTTAGCCGATCGGTGCTAAACGACAAACCACTGAAAACAACAATTCATGCGAATTTTTCCCTGCCTTTAAATGCTCTTGGGTCTCTCCCGAAGTTATTGGCCCACTGTATAATCTGGCAGAGGGGCACTGGGTATGGTGTAAACCATAATCCCCAGGTTTCACAACTCCAAATTCAGTGGGTCCTGAAATGAAATCACGGATGCAACCATACGCGCCTGCGTGTGTGTACACAGACGTACGCAGGCAAAAATATGCCATCGCAAGGCCACTGCAAAGAAAAATACCCAAATGCATTATGAAACAAACCCAATGGTGGCAGCATGCGGATGAAGTGAAATAAATTTGAGATATTTCGGAGAGAATGGGGTTCTATTGCGAAAAAACAATGATTGTTAGAGTAGTATAAAAGACGTTCTGCAAGAGTGCAGATCAACAGTTAACTGAGCCATTTGATGTGAAAGAACGTTGTTCTTTTTGAAAAGCGGCGATAGCGCAAGGAACATATGAGCTGAGTTGTTGAAAGTGGACTATGACTTGGATTAAGCAGTCAGGAGCTTTCTTTACCATCATTTGCTGAGAATAGTCACCGCATTCATGTGTTTCTGTGATAATCGTAACAGAGCAGTCCTTTCGTGAGCTGTTGCATGTGGACCCTCTGAGTTTACGGATGTCACTACTGTTCTGAAAAGAAACTCTCGCGGAAAATTTCAAGGATCATTAAAGCAAAATGCGACGTAGATTCGCACTGCGCATCTAAAAGAGAAATGTCCATTGAGCTGTGCTAATTTACTAATGATTTTCACGCACCACGTCGCTCTTCTGCAAGCGCCATGTTTATAGCGACTGCAGTCTCATGCAGCCAATGTGCTTTGCAGCCCTCCCCCCAAATGAGAGAGATAGGTTTACTTATAAAATTCGAAGATCACTTAGATAGATAAACTAGTTTTCATTCTACTATTTTGACCATTCTGTCTATCCATGTTTGAGAGTGCGTCAGCCTTGAGATCTAATCTACGCGTGCGTATAAATGCGGAAGCTGTTCGATTAATTAATGGTTTTTAGATGTGTCGCAAGCAAGCATTAAAGGAGCAAAGGAAATGACCAGCGATTTGAACAATTTCAAGCAAAAATCCAAAACGCTATGCTTGTTATAAGGGCAACCCACTCACAATCCATTGAAATAATAGCACTTTTGTTAGCCATAATGCTTGAGCTGCAACTTTATTGTGTGGAAAGCGAACTATGGAAGCCTGTCTAACGTCGAATTGTCAAAATATTATGTCGCAGACTCTGACAAGATTGACTTGTCACGAAAGTTTTTAAAAGTACATCGCAAGAGTGCAGATGCAGCGTTTGGCCAGTTTGTTTTGAGCAAACCACGTTTTTAGCAATTTCGCGCATTGTTGAACCATGGATCCGATAGATAGGGATCATATGAAAGAGTGGCATGACGTCTTTTGCTGCGTGACCACTTCAAGGACGGATATCGCGAATGTCAAACTTAGCGTGGACTATAAACTAGTGACTTAGTCTATCTTCGCTCACCGATGACTATAAGACTAGGCGTTGCTCTTATATAAAGTGAGTCAAAATGCTCAGACTTTAAGTAACATTATCAGTGAATATCGATTCATGGAAGTGCAGGTGAAAAAGATAATGTTCTATGAGATTCGGACATACTTGCAGATGTTAAACAATAGTATGGCATCCGAAGAATGCTACGAGGATCCAGCAATAGCTGATGGAATGCGGGTATTTCTTGTGGCTGGGGTCGGCTCTGCGTTGTGCTCACTCGGAGTTATTTTCAACGCTGTTCTGCTGGTTGTTTTTTCGAAAATGCCTTGTACTCGTAACCACTTGCTCTATATGGTCTGTCTGTGCTGGTTCGATATACTCGTCGAAATTTCGTATATGGTAAGTTTGCGCATTCTACATTCAGGAAGAACTAGAAGACTTTTTTTTAAAATCCCTCGCAAACATTTGGGAGTTCAGCATATCGACTCTTCTCGCGGAGTCCGCAACATAGGTGATGAACAAAATTAAATTTTTTGAGAACTCGCATTCTGTAGACACTCTTGAGAGAGTCCAGGTTGAGGTGATAATAACTGCTTACAGCAGGCTCTAATTTTGTTACTGGGCAAAAACCCACAACCAGGGAGGGGCTTTTCAATCAGGCTACACTATCGCCACCATAACTGAACTGGTCTGCTGGGCTGAACTGAACTGAATCGGAGATGGGATTCCTCATGCCTAATAAAGGATTGCTAATTGCCCTTTGAGGTCAAGTTGCTTTGAAAATGTTGCCTTTGCCAGAGAACCGAATCTATTCATGAAAAGAGCGTTGTCACATTTTCAGCGTCTTCCTTTCAACCTGTTCACCTGCTCTTTTGCTATTGCTTTCTATTTTGGTCACCGTTACTTCTGAATGGCCTTCCAGCAGATCTCTTGCACTTTCTTGATGGTAACCATTCATGAACAACCCTTTCAGCTGCTCTCTTGCACTTTTTTTGTCGCAAACGTCCATCGTATTTAGCTCTATTTTGTTTCTTCTTAGGCTTATTTCGCGACATTGAGCACAGGAATTAAGTGTGCTGATGGGCACGAAAAGCCGTCGCCAGACGGTACGAAGAAGGCATGGGAATGACGTCACGCACTGCACGATGGACTTAGCTGTTTTCGAAACTATATATGAAAAGGGAAGCAGCAGGAGGGGAATGGAATGGGGTAAAGTGGAGGCAAAGGCGGCGGGTGGACAAACGCCGGCTTAATAAAAATCAGTCGCAGTTTTCATTCGCTCCCGCGACGTCCATCAAGGCTTCAGTAAAAATCAGTAACCTGTGAGGCATCATGAGCGAAAGTCCCGGACAACGTCTCGTTGCTGAGACAAGTTTATTCGAGGCCAAATGGAGAGCTCCAGTTCATATCAACAGTGTATGTATCAATCTTTTTGCACGCGACAGTCATTCGTTGGCTTTAGGTAACATAAACTTTGAGGAATGCTGGATTGTGTTGTCGCTGTGGAGTGTTTTACCACAAACGAGAGGTGCGCATCCTTCGGCACAAATGGTCCGACATCACACAGGTCTATCACAACAGTGCTTTCTCGTATAACACTTATAGTCACTGGCGGAAACATTGAGTTTATTAGTCTATCGTTCGGTGTTAGCTAATGAGGAAAAAGTTACTTCCGCTCACTAAACAGAAGCATTTCGAAAACGCCGCGAGGTACTGATCGAGACAGTTCGACAAAGATAGTTCGCTTGCAATCGATAAAACCAGACTGACATTTTGGATCGGCGGGATGGCATTCCTATTTTCAAAGAGACTTTTTAAAAGAAGTTTGTCTCAGGGAAAGTGTGGAACTTTGTCATATGAGTATAATTCACCTCATATAACTTCATTCCAGCAAAAAAAACAACTGAATATTCAATATGCGACAATTCTCACGGATAGGACCAAAATATCTTGAAAGCAACTTCACGGGAGCGTGCTAAAAGAATTATGCCCGGATGAAAGATAAGGACTTACCTTGGGAGAACAGACCACGCCAAAGGAGTTTTAAAAGAGTCGAGAAAAGGTGCGAAATTCAGCAATATGCCCGCATGCTTCGCATGTCACATGCACACTAGTGGATGAACTCACTGCAGAAGCATAAATGGAGCAAGGATCGGCCAAACATCAGGACATCCTGAACAGCTGTTAATCTAACCAAGCAACTCCCGAACAGCCATGACCAGATGTGGAATGAGGATGCAGCTGAATAAGATCTCGATGGACAATTCGAAATCCGAAATGGAGAAACCGTAATATACGAAACTGGGAACGTCACCTCATAATGGGCGAACTCTTCGTTTCAGCAACATTTTAGCACTTTTGTATATCATTTTCCTTCGCTACGTACAACATCTAAACAATCAGACATTTCATCACAAAGAATTGGGCAAAGGTGACAATGAACTGTCTTGCTATTTCCGAATCAAGAAAGTTTCTTGCGTTTACAGCAACTATCAGAGGAGTCACTCTGACATTCCATGGGTGCGTACTGATCATTACGTCGGACTAATTCACAACCTACAAAGAATTACTCTTGTATTTGATATCGTAAGACAGCGCATCTGGTGCAAACTTAGCACACCAACTTATGGTGATATAGCTGGATACGAGAACTCAGAAAATCGAAAACTGAACGAGGACCTCAATAGGTTGTTGATTTTATCTTAGCGTAACAATACAAGAAGATAG
The DNA here is from genome assembly GCA_037576465.1 of Parascaris univalens. NCBI lineage: Eukaryota > Metazoa > Nematoda > Chromadorea > Rhabditida > Ascarididae > Parascaris > Parascaris univalens. The sequence continues at coordinate 40,531,411 of CM075173.1, read as the reverse complement.
TCATACAAGCGAATTTAGAGCACAGAACAGCCAAATATCCTGTGATATCTGTGTTCGAGTATACGGTCACACCTATCTACTTGGGAAAGGAATTAAAGTTTTGTTTCTGATACTGACAAAACGGGCAACGACAAAGCGCCAACAGGAGCAACCTATCTCACTGTGAGCGGCTCTTCGTCGCATTTTTCGTATTGCAGCCACCTTACGTCGATATATGTTTTCTTCGTCAGTCCTATGTATCTAGTTTAGAGCTTTCCTTGAGCTCCCCTCCAACTGCTCCTCCACTCTTTCATTCTAGTCATCATCACAAGCCAAATCTCCAACGGGAATTTTGTGTATTTATCAATTTGCCCGGTTCTGCTGGCATCTTCTTAGGAAATTCCTATTTGCAATATTCCCACTGCGTTTAAATTTTCCACTAATTCTTTGCCATTTCTTTTCTTGCTTGGTAATTGATAGTTACTTGGATCGACAAAGTATTCATTACGAGTAATTATCTCTTCATATCACTACTGTCTCTCCGTTTGATTGAAGTTGCAAGGTAGCGTGAAGGTGAGGGCTTAGGCTGGTCTCCTGTCCATCGGATACTGACAAGTCGATTCATCGTTATTCTATTCGACTTGCTCCACCTCCCCCATTCGATAAGACCACTGGACGGAATGATTCGATAGGACAAAATCAAAGAGTTTGCTCGGAGAAATAAGCACTATGCAATGATTCCTTAGCCAAAGTCTTAGAACTGACCTAGCACAAAGCGAAAATAAACACTAAGCAAAACTAAGTCGTCCGCTCTCATATTACCTTAATATAGTTGTGAGGAAATTTATGACGTCCATACGGTTATTTTCAGGGTCGTTGTTTCGAGAATCTGCAGTTAATTCATTCAGAATGGAAACTTCTTCATATTCCGTTGTTTCTGCTCTGCTTCGTGGTAATTAAAGGAACGTAGTGCTGTAAATTCAGTGGCATCTTCAGAGAATTTGGGGTATACTTCGTCTCTTTTAAAAGACCGTGGGAAATGTGGATGTGGAAAGTGCCGCATTTTATTTTATCGAGCTAAGTGTTGAAGCCTTCTAGGTGGATTTTTCCCTGTCTTATCAGAATTTCAGTGAAACGAAATTTTTTAATTGCAAATCTGGTTTATTCCCATCAGAATGTGGTCATTGAGGCACAGCTTATGGTTTGACTTACAGCCTAACTTTAATTGTTTATTCAAATACAGATATTTGTGAAGCGATGAACCTTCGGCAAGGTGCTCAATGTCGTCGTAGGAAGTTTCTGTTTAGATGCTACTAAAAACCTATATAATATAGTTTGACTGAAATAATGGTAATGTTAGTGGTTACTGGCATATAGAGAACCGTTATAGCTACGAAATCTGTTGGAGAGGGAGTGAGAAGGTAACGAACTTGTTCTTACGGGGCAAAACTCATTATCAAACGTAACTTGGCAGTTCGGCATTTTTCCATTTTTCTTTAAATTACACGAGGATAGCCCCAACATTAGCCTTTCGTCCGCAATACAAATACATAACGAGCTTCTAATCCGAGTAGATAAAAGGGAAATTCTTGCAAACTCTGATGTCATCCGAGTTCTCATACAGATAAAGGACTTTACTGTCTTTTTCATTAGCTTTTCCATCTCGGTTGGCTGTTCACTGCTTCTTCTTTATTTAAACATCCCTTCTACTCTGATATCATGTCATTTACAAGCATAACTCTCCATTAACTTCATTCTTGCTACGTCATGAAGGACATTTTTGTTTACTTGCGCTAAGCAAATAAATAAAAATGTAAGCAACTTTCCATGCAGTTATTATTTGCTTTCCTGATAATCTCGAAATCTTTTTCCATGTTACACGTTTCTTTCCCTTATTCTCCAGATGGCACTGCTGTCGCATTCGCATTCTCTTAGTACTTCTCATGCGCAACACCATCGCAAATCGTTGACCGCAAGAGAACGATTTCGCGAAGAAGTGATTCTCATTCATTTTTCAAACTGCCGTGCTTTAAATACCTCCTCATATCACAGCTTGATGCCTGTTGTCTTTTTGCTGTAGAAGACCCATTGGTTCACTCTGTCATCGGTTGCGTCTGGAGCAGAAGTGACGTTTTCACACGTTTGCTGCTACACGGGCATTCTTAGCCACTATTGCATTCGTTCTTCACACCTCCTTTGAAAACATTGACTCCAACAAGTTTAAATTATTTATGCTTCTGCAGTTCGACAGTTTGTGTTCAGTTGTCCTTGAAAAGTCACACATCACTTTATCGCTGTAAATAGGAACTTTTTCCAAATGAACAATGTCGACAAGAAGGCGTATATCTGAGTTTTGCTTTGTTCTGCTTCAGTTTCGGTTAGGCCTATAAAGGGCTGAAAATGACTGCTTCTTGACGGAGCAAAATGATGTTGCGTTGTTACGGCTGGACGTGAATACTGTCACCACGCTTATGTAACGTCACTATCAGATTACCTCAAATGATTTGTAGAAAGCGTGGACTGTTCGAGCTGAGCGTAATTTTGCCAGCAAGTCGAAGCATACCTTGAAAACTTTGGGAACAAATGGATATAAGCAACCATGTCAGGGCTCCGCAGAACACATCAAACATAGACCTATGCACGCCCACACAAACACAAGCAAATGCTCAACTCAAAAATAAACACACCTGCATGCAGAGGGCGCATATACACAGACACACGAACGCTGATGCATATACATGCAGATGTGCGCACAAACTCGCAATCACGCGTCATGCATATAAGCGTGAACGCACAAAAGCGGGTGCATTTGCGAGCAAAGAAAAGTGTTCATCCGCAGATGGAGCTATCCCAGAAGGTGCAGGAATTTTTGTGCGTAAGGTGGCTTGTTTTTTTGATGAGAAATATATCTACAACTGTAATGGCTCTTGAGAATCTTTCAGCAGACGTTTTATTCATGTTTGGAAATAGCATTGTGGGACCACTGGATGTTTTTAGATGTTTGGCGCTTAAGGACTTTAGATGTTGATTTCAGCTTTCATTTCACTCACCAATTTCAGCTTTTGTTCACCGTTTCTGTGCTCTATGATTATTATCACTTCTATGCTCTCTACATATTATGGCACGCATACGCACGAATCGTCTCAACGCTTGCACAGGTCATTTTTCAACTAATCTCATATTGTATAATGGCTTCATTGGAAGTTGTCAGAAATGGACGAACCTCTAAATTCGAGAGGTGGGCTATGATCTCCATAGTTTTAAGCTAGTAGCAAGTGCCGGTTTCATCCGTTTTGGTGAGTCAAACTTCCGACGGTGGTTTCATGAATTTAATAAATTTCATCCGACAACACCCCAAATGTGCTGCAAAATGCTGCGACGTCGTTCTTGCATTCACAAATTTTATGCCTGCTAAGCAGGATCGAATTGTGATTGGAATTTTGAGAATTCAGATTTATGCCTGCTGGATTCAAGTTTTAATGAGATTGGAATTCTCATTTTGAGGGAAGAAATAATGTGTTGCCACTGCTTTTAATGCTCTTTCAAAGCCGATTGGTCTTATTGACGGATTTACGTAGAATGCATGTAAGGAGCATTCTCATCCTCACTTACTTTCAGAAGAGAATTTGTTAATCTCACAGCCCTTAGAAGCCCATCAAATACCTTTTTTGGCTATTAAAATGATGTTTCAAATTATTTTCGTTACGGGTTGAGAAAGACACATATGTTTTTAAAGCGAGATGTTGTGTAAACATTCTATTGAATGTTTTACTCAGCTACCAACAACGTCCTTCGGAAACAGCAAAAAATATTACACACAGCTAAGCAGGTAAAAGCAGCCATCTCTACTGCAGATTTTGATTCCTGCAAGTGTTTATACGATCATTGCCGCATCAGCTGAACGATATGTTTCATCGAAGGAGAAGAGGATTAATTACTTCGCTCCTTGGCGAAGAGTTGTCATCATTTGTGCAGCTTTATTGTTCGCCATTTGCATTAAGGTTTGCCACATTGCTTTGAGGCCCACGGTAACTGGAGCTTCCATAGTAACTCTTACTCTTCTTTCGTAACCTTATATCAAAAGCTTGAAATAAATTTATAGGTGAAAAAAGTCTTCTGAGTGCGCTTCGGCGGCTGCTTGCGGGCACGGATGCTAGCACTCTCCCAAATTCGGACATCACAATTGGCTCAGTTTTTGCAGAGACATTAGTGAGTGCTCAAATTCAGCCCTAATGAACCCGCTGATATAATTTAGGTCAACCGCCATCCGTCAGAGCCAGCTAGTCTGGTCGTTGTCTGCGAAATGGGACAGTTATAGCAATCGTATTTTACTAAAATACACGGTGAGATATGATAGCTTCTGTTTAGGCGCTGTTCAAAATGGGATTTGAAGACATGGTCCGTTTCACATGAACTAGTTATTCTGGGGAATGGTTGTTTCACTGTTGCGCCCTTGTAGAATTTCGTTCCCTCAGTGCGCGAATTAAGTAATCGGCTCTGAAATAATTTGCTGTAGGCTAGTTTCCTGATCATAAGTTCTACGCCTCCTAAAAAACAACCTTATCTTCATCGCTGATTCTTATATAAGGAATGCAGTTTTTGATACAATTCAGAAAATCGAGACGACATCGATCATCGAAAATATTTGCTCAGATTTGTTCACTTTCATTGAAAACCTCGGTATTAACAGTTTTTTGTCGCATCACTATGCCAAATCCGATTCTCGGATACAGGCGCAAGACGGCGCTAACTGTTAAAATAAAGGAGACTTGCTGATTTTGAGCTGCAGTGGATTTCTTCCTCGCTGAAAATTTGGAAATTCTAAACTTCCTGAGGAAGTTCGTTTCATTCCACTATTGGCATTGTAAGCAGGAGTTCTAAACAGAAGAAATAGTTTTTTCTAAATAAATATAGGTGCTTGATTTCTAGGTTTTGAGGTTAGTGATCACTCCATAGGATATTTTTATGCATTTTCCTGGAATACGGCTGTGTATATGCTTGTCTTTCTCGACGGCAATTTGAACTCCTGAATATTTAGGTGGAATTCTGAAATTGCTGTTTCCAATCTGTATCATAAGATCCAGAAATGTGCATTTTGCGTTAATCGTTTAAGCGAAAGGGAATCCTTTGCATGTTTTGTGATCACATCGCTATGGTCACAATTCATTTTTTGTAGGGAAGTGTGTTCTTTGAGATAATGGTAACGACGGATGAAGAATGCAACGGGTTTGGGGAATACCACTTAATTCAGTCATCAATAACATCAAGGTATGCATTTGATTCCGTGCAAATTTTATTTTTTCATTTCAATTCTCTGCACTCCAGATCATTTTCTACTTAAATGCTGAGAAGATATTGCAAAGTGCTGCACTCCTTTGAATGTCTAAATGCATATGAACAAGAAAAAATATGGTGGAATATTGCAAGCAGACATTTATACTTGCAAATAAAGAGCGCAGGAACGACATATCGCTCATTCAGAACGCTGTGGAGCACCAGTCTTAAGATTTAAAACGCTTGAATAGTTCAGGATATTATAACCAGTCAACGTGCCGAAGGTTCGAAGTAAACCTGTTTACTGGGGAAAGAGTTGATCAGAAAGGCGAGGAAATTGCAAAGGACAAGTTGGAACGCTAAGAGCTTTACCGTGAAAGCGTCAAATAAAATCCTCTGTGTAGCAGTCCATCATATCTTGTCCATCTCCATCCTCCTTCATTAGTAAAGTTCGATTTAGCGAATGAGCACTGAGAAGCCCTCGAAAGCTGTCAGGCTAGTTGCGCAACACTGGATTTGGTGCTGCTGCGGGACATCTAGCGTAAGGACCGGTGCCCGTTGTACGAAAAACACGGCAGGTGTAGCTAACTGGGTATCCGAAGAAATCAAAGTAGGTGTCCGCAGAGTACATTTTTCATATCTGCGGTGTCCCACTTGCAACCACCACTCGATTTTTAGCAAACGCCTTCGGTCGTTAACCGACCGACATTTTCGAAGTGCATCTGCTCTGATCCGAACTTCAATCACGACCGGAATTTCTCGGCCGGTTATCACTTCCGTTTTCATTTGCGTCAGATTCCTTCTGATATCGCCATGCTGGGCGGAACATATATATTGTGTCTCAAAAATTCATACTCGAAAGTTCAATCTCTAAGTAACCGTTGCAGCAGAGGAAATGAATATTATAAAGCCGCAGTTTATAAAATGTATCGCAGAAATTGATCGCGGTCTGTAGCGACGTAAACTTTTGATAACGAAAAGCGTCCATTAAAACTGGATGGAACTGGCGAATTTGAGATCAAAATTTGGGTAAGAATTCAAACACGACTACAGCCTTATGCAGTTAAGCGAACCCAAGCAAGTTCCCCTATAAACTCGCCCACCTTTTTCACTTTACTAGAAATAAGTAATATTGAAGTCCTCATTTATGAATGAACGAAAAGAATTGAAAAGTGGCAACAAGAAAGAAAGAGTAAGAAGAGGTGAGATGTATGACACCTCAAAGGTACTGTGCGACGTGAACTGTGAAATGGTGTAAATGTATACACGGATAGGAATCATTTAGCGAGGCAAGAATCAGCAGATTTTAATAGAGCTAGTTGAGAATGGGTTCCAGATGATAATCGGAACTGCTGTGAGACTGTCTGAACATGAAACTGAGGGAAAACTTCTTCGGGGAAGGGAAAAAATAAATCTTTTTTTCGCACAGGCGACGCTACAGCAGGAGATTTCATAGCAATACGGCTCTGAATTGCATGCTTTGAACTATATCGTTGAATGTGTAATTTTTGTGATGAATCTAAAGAGTGCATGCGCTTCGTTTCTGGCGCTATAAGTACCAGTGCAAATAATGCTTCTAAGGAATCTGGGAAAAATCCTTAAGGTTTTGGTAGCAAAGAACCGAATTCGAGCACTCCAACGACAGCAAGCGGAATACTCCAAGGGGCTGCCACATTCGAGCATATGACCCAGGAAAGAATTTGGAAACATGAGCATCAGTGAACTATTTCAGAGCAATTTCAACAGCGTGAACATCAAGGAGAGGGACGAAAATGAGCAGTTTTCGAAAACAGCGCGACTATTCACAACAAAGGCTTTCTAATAATGCACCTCATTTAATGCTGCAATGCCCGTGTTGCACAATTAACGAACTTGAACACCTTCAGGAAATTTAGAGCAGTGGACGGGATAAGCCATAACCTCAAACTTCATCCTCGGGGTTGAGAGGAGGAAGATAATGCTACGTCCTGTTTATATTAAATGTAGTTGTCCCGGATATATTTAGAAACAAAAAACCGTTCTGTGGTGCAGCTGAAATTCATGTCACGTTGAGCAAGCTTTTTACCAAGATTTCTGTCACATTGATGGAATCTTTGAATCTGTTAGGACTATCTTGATGCCTAGAATGAATCCGCTGCTGCTTCGAAAAATGCTGCTGATTGCAAGATTTGTTAATCACATTGCTGTAAACGCTTTCACCGATATTTGTTCGATTGTGACGAATAATATTTTCATTTCATCGACAGTTGGCTGTATTCAACAATTTGGATGTTTTGGGCGCGAAATATTTTCACAGTTTTCCTGCCGTTCACTCTTCTCTTCTTCCTCAATTGGGCAACGAGGAGGAACATGTCTTTCGAACGCACTGATCTTTTGCTCAGCGAACATTTATCCAAGGTGATTCCGCGCTTTGCTCATTTATTCACTTTATTTTTTCACCTCATTCACTCTAATCCACCCTTCCACATTTTCAGGCAACACCAATCAATGACACGGACGCATATGCGTAAGTGATGGACACAGAAATGCGTGTATAAACACGCACATACACACGTTTTACGCAAACACGCATACGCAAATGCGTCCATGCACAAACATATATGCACCTACTAACGTGCATATATATAGGCACAAGGCTGATTTCGTTAGCAAGTTTCAATTTCGAAAACGTTAATCCAAGGGATCAGAAGCGTAAATCCGGAAAAAAACACATGAAAATTTCGTAGGTTTCTGGAGTTCTTCTAGCTAAAATGAGAGAAAGGCTCTGATGTCGGTTTTCTCGAAACGACTTTTCAACATCTCTGAGAGGTTTTATAAACTTTCTGGGATCTCACATTTTTTGTAGCTGTCAACTGGGGCCTTCATTCAAGCATCCATTCGATCTGTGTTGAAATTTGATATAGGAATCTAGTGAAGAGGAGCCATGAGAAAAACATTGGATGGAGAATACACGGCCAGAGCTTCTTGACCTACCTGCCATCCCTTCTCCCACGTGATAAGGGAAACATTTAGAGAATCCATGGCGTTTACCCACAAAACTGAAAGAGTCGGTGGCTCTCTCCTGTACGGGTAGAAGTCACAGCCCTGTTGTTGAGCATGCAGGCGCTCCTTATACACATTTTGAAAATGTATCAATTATTTTAGCACTTTCTAAGCACCATCTAACAAAAGTGTCGAGATCGTTTTAGCACTTCGTATGTACGCAAGAACTTCAAGAACTTCTTGTTTTCTCGTACGGATGAGAGGCGCTTAGATGTTTTACATTAAACAGTAACCTTCTGTTTTATTGTCTGGACAAGGGCGTTTTCTGTCTGTGTGTGTGTTTGAGGGGTTTTTGAACAAATACTTCCTTGAATGGTCAGTGGTTTAGGTTTACACAAATAAAGCCTTTATATTTTCTGGCTGGACGAGCAATATTTCAACAATTCAAAAATAGCAGCTTCACAGTTAGGACCTGAGTTAGTTTGGATGCTTTTTTTATATTTCGTATGGCAGTACTTTAATTGTGCCACTGAGCGGTCAGTGTTTTATCATTGCGTACAGTGAATGACAATTGGCTTTCGGCCGTCACTATGGCAGACTTTTGAATCCCATTCATACTGCAAAGGATCAACGAATTTTTCATTCTGTTTTCAAATAGCTTTGCATTTGCATTCGTATTCTCTATATGCGGTTGATACTGTTGACATCGAATTTGCAACCCTGTTCTTTGTCGTTGGATGGCAATTTGGATGAAGCAACGCTAAAGTGATATAAGCTTCATTCACTTTGTCCTGGCAGAAAAAACCGGAATCTGATTCTCTGCAATAAAGTTCTCGCTGTCGGTCTTCCCAGACATTTCTAAACAAACGTAAAATCTGGCTAAATCTGTGATGGGAAGAATCATATGATGCTTAGTAGTGCGGCACTTATCAACGAAGGTGCAGCGCTTACCGCCAGAATCGAATAATCAAAAGAGCAGTGCTAAGACGCTGAAGGCGCTTACCCACACAAGAAAGGCGATCAGTTGTGTGGGTAGGCGTCTTAGAATGTTAAATTAGGCGCTCTGAAGTGCTAAAGCATAAGAGGGAATTTCAAGTTGTGTAAAAAATATAGGTGCACGCACGGATTCATGCACATAAGGCCAAGCATTCCCTTCACGAATTCCCCAATCTCGAGCTGAGAGGAACAGGAATCTTCTTCCACGTGACAGGGCTAGGCAAGACAGTATCTTCTATGCCATCCCAACAAGTGTCACAACGTGTCTTCCACGTATTCGGTCAGAAAATGGCCGGAGAGGGAGAACACAGTTTCGCAGCCGTTGGGGTTTTGAAGCTGGAAGTGACGTCAGAGCAAGCATCGACTAGTGATAGCCGTTGTCTGGGGCTTTGCAGCTAAAGAAAAATCTCGTAAAAGAGTACCTGTCCTTCTGCCCTAGAAAGTACTGATTTGCGAGAATCGTATTCGAGAGACAGCGAGAATCGACGCGTGAAGATGAGTTGCCTGAGACACTTCTATTGGCTCTCACCAGCCTATTTTGACTTGTTTGTCAGCTCGTTGAAATGGAGACGCTAAGTGATTGCGTTAATAATGAAATTATGTAATGTGGTGATGCTAAGTTCGTAACAATTTCTTCATCGAAACACAACTGTAGGGTGGCTGGAAAAAATGCGTTGCTTGCGTGGAATGCAAGTGACAAATTCATTGGGAGTTCGCGCTCGCCAACTAGTGTTACTTACTGCGCATCTCACGTATGCGGTGTTAAAAGCACTCTTCCGGCGGTTTTACAACGAGATGGGGTGGCCAAGTGAGTGCTTTGATTAAGTTTGTCATACCATTTGTCCCTCTTGGTTCTGAAGCGCAATGGTGAGTAGTTATGCGGCGAGCGCCTACTAACTTTCTAGGCTATTTTTTTCATCTCAAATATTTCCAAATGAAATTTTCTTTCACGTCTTTTTAGATAGACTTCTAATTTAAACATTTTACTGCTGCTGGTTCCAGGGAGTGAAAGCACGATGCACTTCATTGGATCTTATATTGTTTCACAGACGTCGGAAAAGGGAAGCAACCAGGACGCTCGTGTGTGTCGTATCCACCTACCTGATTACTAATACACCAAATCTGCTCATTACCATATGGGAACATATACATATCGATTCACTTAGAAGTATTGCCGACGGCACGATATACAGGCGAGTATGCATTGCTCGCTTTGGCATGCAGCAAGCATCAACAATATGCAGTTTTGAAGCGGAATTCCATCAACTCACCTAGGTTTTGTACAGCACTCAGAAAGCACAAGAGTGCTGATAGTCGGCGAAAGAAAACGAAAAACGTCAAATATGATGAGACGTGCGTCGCTAGCGAGCATCCGCTGCAATCAAAAATAACTGCCCAACCACTGTCCTCATTGATGGGAAATCTTTCTGCCCTCTTCGTCATTTCTTTTCAGTGATAATCTTGTAACTAGCTATCGTACAGCTCAGCTAAGCCATCTTTTGTAGTCAGTTATACCGTTCATGTGATTGAGCTTCAACTCAAGTGGACCTGGTCGAAAAATATCACCAGTTGGCCATTAAGTTTATACTGGGTCTTGCAACAAACATCCGTACAGCTACACATCCATATAACTGGGAACCTGCGCTTATTTTTTGTAACTGATATATGTCATACAAAATTCGTGTTCTTGCACTAGGCATATGTGTATAAAGCCCATATTTCCATAAAACAGATTTGAAAACGTGGTATTTTCATCAGATAGGCTTACAAGCATTTTATTTTTATCCGATCATATGTTCCGGGAATAAATAATCCCACATATCTGGACTTCATCATTATTATCTCCTTACAACATTTCAGAGTCTTCTCAGCATAAGCATTTTTCTGCTGAAAGGGGCTAAATCATCCATGGAAAATTTGGAAAAGTCGCTTCTGGGTGTGAATAGGAAAACGCAAACCACATTCATAACACCCTCAATGTTTTTCGTTTGTAGATACGCATCAGATATTTCTTCTTTATTGACCATGGGTTGCACAGCACTTCGACTTCCCATTTATTATTCATGCAATCGTGAAATTCGCCACGGACTTCGACGGCTCATGCCAGCTTGCGGTGTGTTTGAGCGAATGCGCAAAACGAACACCTCGAAATAGTGAAGAGAGTTGTGTCTACATTTTTTACAAAATGTTTGGCGTTCTAGTAATATTTACACTTGAAACGTTGCTGAGTCATTTCCGCTCTATGAAGTTATCCTGAAACAACGTTGCTAGAAGCGCTAGAGAGCATACACTCAAGGCGAATGGTCCTAGAGCGTCTTTTGATTTAACTGTCGATAATAATTTTGCTCCTCTGAAATGTGATCGTCGCGGAAGGTGCAAAAAAACATTTGCTACATGCTTTCGTTCATCACACCATGATACGAGTGAAGACGATCCTAATTAAGAAAAATGGCAGGCTTTGTCGGTGGGCCTTTGTATCTTGCTCATTTAGTCAGCCAGTTCGAAGAGCTGCCGAAAAATGAGGTGTGCGTAACTATATCTTCAATTTTTCAGTAATAATCCAAGTGCGTCTAGAAATGTTACAGGAAATATCCGTTCTTCTGTAGCTGGAATCGTTCTAAATGAACACTAAATAAAGTCCACCTTGGAGGTCCTCCTAAGCTGAACACCACGCCAGTAATGTTTCACAGGTGTCGATTTGATGGCTTTCAAGGTAGAACTTCTAGAAGTACAAATAGACACACTCAAGCACGATGTCGTCATATCGCATATCTGCAATTTAATTATGAAAGAGATTTTCACAGCGAATGGTGAGATGTTTCTTCTGCTGTCAGCGGAAAATGAAAATTTGAGAAAACGTAGGTTATTCGTTGCTATAGTGTCTTCCTCTCTTTCCGTTATCGCGATTCCAGTAAAGCAAAGAATTCAAAGCGTGTCAGTGTGCAAGCGCCTTGTTGCTTCAATCAGCCATTAAAAATATTGTCCGTTAACTCGAAGAACTTTCGAGAACCTCGGCTCTTGTAGGAAAAAGACCAATATAACAAAGCAGCCTTTGTGAAACATATTTGTCGAATCCGGATGCTTCGTCACTTTGCTATTCACTTTCAAACTAAAACAGCAGAACCGTTCTATTACTGTTACTGTTAAGCAGATACGTTTCATTGTTTCGCTAACACAGAAATGCAGTCGTCTTTAGATAAAAAAAAGCTGATGGTCTCTGTTATACATCGTTATTTCATGTTGGAAAAGTCACCTTTCCCACTTTGTTAAAATCGGAAGGACCAAATCCAGATTTCAGTGGTATGCTTCTCTCCAGTTATTTCATGTTCCTAGCATAGTGATTTGTGTTTGGCTCCTCACTTCTACCAAACTGGTGGGAACTGCTGGTAACGTCAAACAAACTTATTGGTTGCTACTGCGAAAGGATAGGAACAATCCTCGGCATTGCTCAGCGCATACTGAGTTGAGCAAATTTCTCTGATAATACTCTACAGGACCTTTAGGCACAAATAACATAGAGTACAACATATTTTATGATATGGTTGAAGTTCAGTTCATTTCTTGTGTTGTTCGAAGTTGCCAACGGTAATTTCTTCGGCGATGTACTCTAACAGTTGTAATTAATAGTTAGTTCGGATTGCAAGTAATAATTCGTAATCGGAAATCGATGTACAATATAAATAGTTTCATTTATAGTGCATCAACACTGATTAGCATAACAGTTAGTGAGTAATAACTTCGGCAATCATCACAGAGACGAGCAATTTGAAGTGAAAGCTAGATAAGCATGATTCGTAAGATTCTATGGGGGTGAAATGAAAAGAACGAGCACCGCACGTTTGAGTTGTCTTTTAATACAGAAAAATATTGAATGTTGATAATCGTACCTTCATAAAAATCTGCCGGATGAGGCACATAAAACAGCTGGAAACTCCCTTTCAGCTCATTCGGACTTTTGAATCGCCAGCTACTGAAAGGTTTAAGGGATCGAGAATCGATAGGTCATGAGAGTGTAAGAATGCGGTGTGAAACAGATCGAAAATTTCTCGTCATAAAACACATTTCAGTGTTTCAAAAAAGATTCGACTTGGTTTGACTTTGCAAATAACTCATTCTATTGTGAGTCGGATTTCACTCAATATATCCAGTACTGAATCGGAACAGAGGTACGGATGAATGAGTTCATTGAATATGTGGTATAGATGCATGCCCGCTAACATATCATGTGGGACGCATGAGATCACGCGCTAGGTAAATGTGTACATGCTCAGTTACAGCGAAGAAAGATTAATGTGCGTAATCTCAAAAGCTGAATCTGTTAATAACAGCTTGCTTTCCCTTTTACCCTTCAACCATGGAAAAACCCACATGTTTCATTCACAGACCTTGATAGTATTAACAGTGCATGAGTGTATGCGTTCGCTCTTAATATACGTTGCCCTCGACAGCTGGTTGCCGTCAGTGAGGAGGAGAACGATGACAGCGTGTCAGATTTCATTCGCTGCACTCTCAACTACACTCAGTGGTAAACGTGCCCAGCATTTTGATGTGTATGATTGCGTACACTGAAAGCCCGTTCACTAACAGTTGAGCTCCGCATTGGCTTGACTGTTTTCCGCATTATCACCAGTAATTGCTGACGAAAATCTTCTCGAAAAATTATATAAACCGGAAGATATAAAATTGATCTCACCGAGTACAGACTGTAAAAGACCCCTGAAATGTATGAAAATTCCTGAAATATAAGCAGTTATTATCATTGTTATTATTATTCCTATTATCATTACCATTATTATCATTATTACCATTATTACTGTTATTATTATCATAATTGCTGTTATTATTATTATTGCTAATTATTATTATTCCTGGTTATTATTATTAGTAATCACTATTATTTATGCGCATGTCTGCATGTGCACAATATTTATCGCTCTGCAAAAATACCCATTTGGATTAACTGAACTCTTAAAAGCGCTGAGGCTCCAAAGAGGAGGGAGTCATGAGTGACGTAGAAAGCATGATAGTCGTCGTCGTCGATATGAAATTTTTTCTTGCAGATTACGGTTAATATACGCAACCTATGTTACGAGCATTGCCCAAAAAAGCAACCTGAGCACTTTTAGAATGAGATCTTGGGCGACTACACGAAATGGATGGTCAAAAATGTTAAAGAAATGTGATAGTTCCTAAAGTTGAAAATTTAAGGGTATGATATGCCAACATCATTTCGGAACATGTCAGGATTGCAGTTAAACGTTACCACTTGAATATATCGAAAATCAGCGGCCTTAAGCCTGGCTTAATATCGAACTGGCTTAACCAGTGGATTAGAAAATTTTCAACAATCAGTGACAAAAACAGTGGGAGATAATATCCTGAATAACATAGACGAATACGGCATTAAATGTGGTGCTACAGTATCTGAAATTGGTGACGGACAATCAAACGACTGACGAATCCTTTTTATTCGCTAGTTCAAATCGTTGCAATCGTTGTCTTTACATGAAGTCCCCATGCTCTCTGTAGTCATAATCTCTGACTTTACCTCTGATCACTGAGGACACTGTTACGATTCCCCATTCGTTGAGGAGGAGTATGGAATGTGGTATGGCAACGAGAACGACAGAGATACCAACTGCAGTAAAAAGGAACCGCTGGCGACGCAATTCACTCTTTGTTATCTGCAAACGGAGCATTTCTATAGAAAATGCATTCAAAAGACTAAATTACTAAAATTAAGGTTCCCTTGACTGGTTTGAGTCCCAATTGAAACATATCGAAGATGGGAAGTGAACTCGCAGCAACTGTGTCAGAATATAGTTTCTTAAAATCGCTTGTAGTTATCCCAGTGGCACCTATCAAAATTTATATTCAAAGATGAATTTCCTTTCCTTTACGTTATAGCTCCCTAAAGCAGACGGGTAGCGCGCGTGAATCCTCACTCTACTTTTGAACTTACACTACTGTGATTCTTAACGACCAAATACAAAACATTTTAAGACACCTAAGTTCGCTTTGATTCGAGATCGACGGCGAGTGGTTAGTGTTGATGCAGTGCATCGGGTTTGCAGTGCTTCTGTTCAAAGTGATTTTATCACAAGTTTCTGCAGCTGAAGAAGTGGGCTAATTAAGCCTTGATAGTTACGTCGAAAAAATGAAAGCCTGGTTACTTATGTTACACTCAAATGTCAGTAGTTCAGTTTGGTTCTTCTGATCGAAAATATAGTGTGAAACCCTTTGAAGAAATTTTTTTTTATTACAAAAATCCCCCATATCACACGCTCAATAAATCTTCATCAAAGGGAAGATGAAAGCAACTTTAGTTATCAAGCACTTCAATAGTATTATTACCAAACTGTGTTCATTCTTCTCGAGGTGAAACGTCTTTCGCCTCTTGCAGAGTTCGAAATATAGGTCAGAAGCTATAAGATATTCAAGTTAAACAACAGTAAGCTGTATAGAATTCACATTTGAGAGCGTCTCACAATGCCCTTGCCATTTTTATGCCAAGCATCATCAATCAGTCTGATAGTGACCACAGACAATGCAATCAAGCAATTGAAACCTGTTCTTGGCGCGATACAACCATCACTGCAACGACGATGGCGAAGCTAACGAAATAAAGAGTCGAAATAAATATGAAGTGAACGGTGCCTTATATGATGCCTGTCGCCTTTAGAACAGAGCATATCGCATCAGGGAACACTTCTTTACTCATGAGTGAGGAGACAAAAGCCAGAGCTACACCGACCTGAACTGATGCAAAACAAAACGTAAGAAAGCATGCCGGTGCGGTTTCCTCAGCAATGCTCCAGCATGTTCCAAAATCGTCTTTTTTGAACCTTAAAGATGAACGGTGCGACTCTTTCAAAAATCGGGCAAGCTAATTTTGGCGAGATTGATATCTTGTTAATAGCACATATGCAATGTCAGACGTCGCCGAGCTTCGCGGCTGTTCTAAAAATCATAGCGACTTTTTTTACGTCGGATGGCGTCGATCGTCGTGACTCTCTTCCGAAATTCTCCGGCTATCTCATTCCATGAAGGCTTTCTGAAAATTCTTAGATGTCAAATTCCCTTCTTGTGTTAGCTGTCGTTGAACATCCGCTGTTTTGCTTATTCCTCTGCTGAGATTTTCTAGCGGTTCCTCTATTTAGTTCTAGCTACAGATGTTCTAGTCACTTTGATAGTGTTTCAAAAAAAACATTTCCCTAGTCCGCTTAATCTCGCAGCCGAACAGAAATCAGACACCAATTTCTGTCTAATCCCTTTGCTTAGCCTTCCTTCCTCCACCTCCTTCCCTCCACTGTCTCGATGGACCATTTAATTTGCCACAACTATTCGTCTGTGAGGCATTCTCACAGACTCTATTCAAAATGCCAATTGACTGTACAACTGCTCGTTTCTAAAGCGCTATGGAAATTTCCAATAATGCGCTTTTTAGAGGACTTGTCACAAGTTTTTACTCAGAATTTTTCGTCACATGTGACAACCAAAGTGCGAATGACCATAGTTTTTACTTGGTCCCAGCAATGGAGTTAACCAAGGCAACAACAAGTTGCGTCACTGACACCAACTTCACAGTTTAACGTTTTGGAACTTATAGTTGCCGGAATGAATCTTTCTATGAAACCACATCAAGGAAGGCTTTTGGAACTGTTCTAGGGATACTGCTTAGAATTGCTGCGTTGTCGCCGGATGAGAGACATTTCTAAAGTTTGAGTCGATTTCACCATATCTAACTCACGCTCGAGTCAATATATAAACAGTCTGAAGTAAAATAAATGTTTTGTTGGAAAAATCGAAGCTCCTTATCTGAAACCGACATGTGCAGAGAGAAGCAACGTGGACGCAAAAGAGTCAACTGTTCCTAAATAGCATCGTCCGCAGAACAAAAGCTCTGCTTTAAGACCAAAAGCTATAAAATATCGCAGACCAATATGACATAAGTCACTTAGGTCCTCAGCTTTAGTGTGTAACCTGATGTGATGCTCACATTGTTCCTTGTATGGGGATCGCAACGCAGATACACAATGACAAACATCCTCATCATCAAGAGGATTTGTAAAACACGAACTCTGCACTGCGCTACTGGCAACTCCACTTCTAGGTTGGAGTGTTGTCTCCGATGACTTCCCTATAATTGTTTTTACTGATATGCCATATGATAAAGAGGTCCGTTTTTTCCTCCGTCGACTTGCAACGCCCGCTCACCGATGATTATATTCACTATAACAACAAACTCTTCAGAATATATATTTTAAGTTGCGGAAATTAGTGATAGTTTGAGTGCCAGAAGGAACGTATCCTGTGAGGAATCAGAAGGTCTTTCACACATATTTTTTTGGTGACCTGGTATGTTCAAATACAAAAGCTGTCATTTCTGCCAAGCTTTTGTATAAGGTGTTGCTTTTCGCAACCGATTCGCTTGCAGTGGTTTCATTTATCACCGAGAAGAATGTGAGCGCTGAAGAAGGCTTCCAGACATACACCATGGGCTACTGGACTGTGTGACTTTTCAGCGAAACATACAACCCTCACTCATAATTGACAATACTCCCTATTCAAGACTTTGTGACAATTCATTTAAATGTCCCGGGCAATCTCCGCTGTTCTTTCCATTTCTATCTACCATTCTGATGGAAATAACTAACATCATTCCGCCAAGCGCTTTCATTCGTTTTGCTGCTCATGGCACGATCATTAATAAACTTCCATCTCTCAATGCATCCTGTTTGAAAAAGGCGCTTATGCCCACAAAAAGCAAGCTGGAAACTGCATCTTCATAAACCTAATGACTTCACATTAAACTGACCACGAACTTAGGACGGTTTAGATGAAAGATGAAGTTAGCTGCATACTTACAAAGCACTTAAGAAGAACGTAGCAAAAAATGTCAGTGGCGACAGCAGTGGTGTTTGAGTCATCAATTTCTGCTCAGGAACCGAAGCTTTTAGGTAGCAAAATTTCGTTTTCGCTTTTCGCTTGAATCGAGAATCGGTTTCCATCGTATGCTGTAGGAGGATAACCGATCGACCTTCATTTTTTAAAATATGCTCAACGCGAGACAGAATTCGACTCTCATCAATTGTCCTTTGAAGCCAAATGATCGCATTTTTGAGATGAGTTCTCATGCAGCCTACTTCTGATTTGGAGCTAACGTCTTCTGTCAGTTACCATTTAGAAAATGTTTCCATTAAATAATATCACTTGTTGAAGCCATGTGGCAATAAGAAGCACCCAGCCGAGGGAATTCGCCAGACATGACTAGCACTCATGATGCGTTCAAGGCAGCTGAGATGAGCAAAGCAGATTAAATTAGGAGTTTTGAAGAGTACGCAAAAAATGAGCAGAAACCAGTTTCATATAATCGTTCCGAAGCTGTGCCATAAGTCAGCGGTCCAGCTAAGCACGTTAGCCATAAGGCACATTTCTTTATTATTATTTGCTTAATAGTTTGGCGAATGATTACCCTTTGCACAGTTGAGCACTTGCGAAATGAAGAGAATAAAATACAACAAAATTACGCGATGTCTTTAGGTTGTTTTTCAATGCTGAGTTCTTTCTTCTCAAAGCCTCACGCGATATATTTTGTTACATCAAAACACTGAGTCCACAATACCTATCGCAGTCTTCGTTCTTGTTAACAGCACACAGTTTTTTGAGCGACACATCAAGAAAGAAGTAATCAAGCTTACCGCACAAGCAAAGCAAGCGAATAATCCTAAAGCGACTTTGTGTCGGCAATTCCAACTACTCTTATACAATGAAATACACTTTATAGCCACAACGCTCTCCAACGCCAACATGAGATTTATCAACGCAGGCAGTTGGCCTGCAATAAATACTCCTTTTATGCGCTGAAATTGGATCACCACACGTTAATCAACGTCTTCTATAAGAGGGAACGAATTTTACAATTTCCCGGTATTTTTTCGGATGGGTATTAGGGTCGCCTCAGGGTATTAGGGTCGCCTCAACTACTTGAACTGTGATGCTATCCCAATTAGAAAAACGGAAGAAAGAACTAATTTTAAGGGGTAATAGGTATATTCCGGGGAAGCAATGACAGGAGCTTCCCATGTTGGCGGCAACAGTTTATCCATATGTTTCGAGGGACGTGTTCTCTGGGCTTCTTGCAAATGAAACCACAACAATACATGTTGTTGGAGCCGAGAGTCGTGGAAGCGCAGACGTAGCTGCGATGAATTCTTAATCTGTCCTCGAGTGAAAAGTGGCTTGACTTTTATAATGTCGTTTGTTCCGTCGTCGCCATCCTCATTCGGTGGTTGTATTGATAGGGAGGCTGTTTGTTAGCTGTTTGTTAACGATCGTCGGACTGTGCTACGGAAGCGTTCGGTGTGTGATATTATTTGCTTTGACTTTAAGGCTGTCATAAAATTTGTTATTTGGAGATTGCTTCAACACGTGCGGTATATACAGATTACTATCTCCTAAGTGGATGATTTTTCAAAGAATAGGAAGAAAAATATCACATCAATTGTTAATTCAAGTCAATGCAGCTGTTTTTGGTCAAAGAAGTTTTGCTGAAAAGAACACCGTTCGCCTTCAACGTAACTAACCAGCAATAATAGGAGCAACTGGCCATAGTTTTTCGAGCATACATGTTTTCGGGGTTGTTGGAATTGTGAAGTTATTTGTCATCACAAGCTCTGTTCGACCAATCGCTGCCACAACCAAAGAAAGCCCATTCACCTGAAGTGATCAACAAAGATCGTTAGAAACTGCATCCGCATTCTGTTTCCCCTTCTAAAGAAAATGAAAACATCTGCGAGGTTACGACTAGGTAAACTCTGGTATTCGATAGGTCAAACATTTTATTATTTGCGTTTTAATCCGGTACGTTGAAAAAAGTCCGAACATTTACTGCACCATCCACACTTGTATAATCTGCTGTGCGCATTTCGAAGTAGTGGACCGAGCGAGAAAAGCGGAAGAATTGCAACCACCTTATCACGCAAAATTTGAATCTGAAGATGGAGCAGGGTTAAATGGGCTGTGGTGAAAAATTGCCTCCTTATTCCAAACTGTGGGCTGGCTGTTTGAATTAGTTTGGATTTTCTTTACTACTTTTTAATTTGAATTTTAATGTTTTAGCTGAAATGGAAGATTTGAGTCGGTATTCAAGTCCTTATGTATTTTTACTCCCAGTTCTGTTGTACAATTTGAATTACGATTTTAAAGTCAATGCTTTTGGCGTTTCTTTCATGTTTAGGCATCAAAAAAATTTTCTCACTATGGAGGGAATAGCAGCATTAAGAAGAGATTTCTTAACGAATTCTCTCTTCTTTAATCGGCACCTATCGAAGAGTTTACTGAAGCAGGCTAATATGTCATCGATAGAACTCAGAAAGCTTGCGGCTGTGAATGGCGCACTGAAAGGCGCAAGCTTGAGGCTTCATCTCGAAATCAACGTGAATGCTATGAACAGTAGTATAATCAGCCAGAATCATCAACTAAAACAGTTTTAATGTGAAATAATTATATATTTATTTAAGGGCTCAAATAAACGCACAATTATAACCAACTGACTGCTGTCACAGTGATCAATTCATTAAAAGGAAAGAGGGGAATTATTGTTGGCGAGTAACCAATGTGTCTAATACAGTCTTTTATAACTGCTGTAGTTGGTGTCATAGGAGCCCACTGCAGACTCCCTATTAATTTTTTTTCGTCACTTTTTTATGTTTTCGTATTTGAGCACGTACTAATCAAAATTCTTTCATTAAGATAACGTAAATTTCTATCATTAATATGTGAAGTACGTTCTTATGAATCACAGACTCGCAGCTGTCAGTCAAAGCGGAAACAACAACATCCGAGTATGGTGCCATAAAGATTAGACACGTTGGCTGTTAAATTATTTCATTCAGTAACACCACAAAGATTTTGCACTATTTTCTGTTCTTTTCGCTCAACGTTGTTTATATGCGTTCCAACTTGAACACTTTCTTTGAAAACTGCCACTTTGGCACAGAAAGTAGAATACTACGCTAGACAGCTCGAAAGTGAATATTTTTTTAGTGCATTTATGTGGGAAACTTGAAAAAGACGCACCAATTCGGCGAATACGAGAAATGTCAGCAACACCATTTTGGTACGCAATTTGCGGTTCGTGTTTATGACCAAAATTATAATAACGTTGGCTACGATCGCCCAATTCCCAAATATCAAATAACAGACAGTTCTAAAGTAACAGCTCCAGTCGTCCAACGTTGGCATCCTGTCATGTTGAGCAGCCAAAGGTGAATAGCTCATTCGGTAGCACTTACGAAGCCTGCCACCCGGCAATCGTTCAGCACTGCAAACGATATATTAGGCCTAAAACTGCTGGGTAAATATTCTGTAGGCAACCGTCCTCGACCCTAAGATGTGGAAGATGATTATTATATCGGACACAAACCGCTTACAGAGCTGTTTCATTTCCATGTTATGAAGAATATATTATTACAAGGTGGATCTCTTAGACAACTACTACCCATTCTTTCATATTAGCATCCACCGAAGAAATTCCCGAACTGGTTGAAAAATAACTCGTTAATCGAACGTTACAATTATTGCTTCAGAGCATTAAAGCGAAGCATTCGACTGCACTGTAAATAATAACAGCTGTAAAAGCACGCCAACAAGTGTGTCTTTCAATATACTTCTGCAGACAAAACCACACTGCAAAAATACGAACACTTCATCTTATTGCTTCCCTCATGTGCAACGTTAATTCAAGGTAGTGCTATCAGCCTTTAGGGTTCCGATTCCTGCAGCGCTATCCGGATGGTCAGTAAAATTCGATTGGTCCTAACTTGACCAATGAAGTGCTGACCACACCGAAAGTAGCAAAAATTCTGAACGCCGTCCATTCACAATGCATGATTTTGCGAACGTCATCAATATTCGCCAAGTGGCCCTTATCAAAGAAGCAATCAGAGTTTATGAGGAAAAAAGTAAAAAATGTAAAGGAGAACAAGCAGAGCCAAAATAATAATGGAAGTGATGAATTTTACATAGACTGATTAGACTAGCTTGACAGATATTGATAAGCTTAGATCTTAACAATTTCAGGACTCTTTAAGGCGGCAAAATACGCTTCAAGTTGAATCTGTTTCGTAAAAAGATAGCTCTAATCAACGGGAGAATCTGAGAGCTCTTTATTATTTTGCCACGAAGCAGTCAAGAATATTTTTTGCTGCATTGTAAATAAGCATGCCATAGGATATTGCATTTATGCTTAACGCATGTAAGCAGCATTGATTAATTAAGCACAATAATTTGTTAGTGTTATTTGATTCTGAACACAGCAACGAAAAGCAATTTATTCCAGTAAAAGAGTGAAGAAGCGAAGAAAAAGTGTACCTTCAGTGGCTGTTTTCACAGGTACTGCTAAAAACACATCGACTCGATCAGTTAACTTTGACGATGTTTAGGAAAGCTTTTTCAGCTTCAGTACAAATTTAGGCGGTAGCATCGCATCGTAATTTGCGTTATACCAGTTACTCAATACATTTTACATCATGATATTTCAAATTTCAGTTAGTTGCTTTGGAAATAGGCATCAAAGCGATGAACCTCAATGAACTACCAAAGAGGCTAATGGAGGTGCGAAAAATTTCATCACTGCGGTCGCTCAATCGCAAGCCTCAAAGCCAACCTCATGATTCGATCTTTCTCTCAATCAAAGCAGCAATTCTTTTTGAAGAATCTGAATTTTTAGAATATTTTCAAGACGCGAGGACTGCCCATCGGAAGGTAATTGCAAGCTTCAAGTCTATTATTTAGACACTGGAAAAGAACGCAGTCAAAAATTGAAAAACTGCATGGAATAGCAGCAGCTCATTTTGAAGACCGTCTCTCTGCATAGGCCACATGCCGTTTTATTGTGCATTATTATTGGGCAAACCGCAACACTCATAGGCCATCGTTAAGCATGTGCAGAACATGCTTTTCAATTTTTAAGTTATTTAGGAAATACCTTTCAAGTTCGTGCTTTTAAACGGCAATTCTCCCTCGGATATCCAATCACGAAGCACTTCAAAACGACAGTTAGTGCACTAGGAAGAATTATGCTCCGAGATATCTGCGTTAATCGCATTTGTGCTGAGAAGGAATTACCTGAGTTGTTATTAGGAGATCAGCCAAGAGAAGAAGGTGATTTAATGATACTTGAGAGATAAATTCCAAGAATAAGAGCCAAAATTGAGGCTGCTTAGCACGAAAATCATATAGGTTCTGGTATATGCATCAGACTGACTCTTTTATTAATTAAAGACTGAGTTATTTGTTTTCTTCTCTTCTTAGAGCCTAAGGCAGAAGAGAGTTCGTTTACGACAAATATGTAGTTTGAATAACTTTTAGTTTGTGTGGATCTAGTGCTATAAATTTCACTTATTTAACTCCAGTCTTTGATGCTTCAGCATTTTTGCACCCAAACATGTTAATGTTTTTTCTCTATACGTCTGCATGCGATGAAACATTTCCATTTGAAAGTCTATCATAAGCAAGGTGGTTGCATCTATAAACTCGGGTATTTGTAGCTGCGAATTGCTATTTCAGGTGAAAATCCTCTTTGAAGAAAACTTTATCGGCGCGGTTAGAAAAGAGGTCATCTACACTTCATAAGCATTCATTTTGCAAGAAGCATAACAGCTGTAGCTAGTCAGTTCTGCTTATTTTAAAGAATTCTTCATTTGCTGGTACTAACGTTTTCTCACTGCTGAGTAGTACTATGCTTGAGCAGACCAGTGTTGCGTCGGAGTAATGGGAAATGTGAATTACTTTTTAGCAGACATGTTTTCTTGTCTACAATGACATAAATTTTCGTCGGCTAATAAGACACTAAGCAGTTCTCTGTAACCATTTGAAGGTTTTCACCGAGTTTCATAGACTTTGAAAGTAATCGCGAAAATGCTGTAGAGTATCCTTTCTACAATGTATGTAGAATCATTTCTGCAACTAGTAGTATAATTCTACAACTCTTCAAGAATATAACACTACTAGAATGGGTTCTAGGACAACATCTCTTTAGAGCACATCATTACTGGCTGAGTGGCATCAAAAAGCTATTACTACTTTTGATTTAGAAGTAATGATAAATGAAGAGGCTCTTCAGCAACGCCAGTTTTTCTGCTGTGGTGCCATAGGCCTCATCCTTTTGAACTGATTTGTGCTGTTAGGTACTTTGGCAAATTCTACTTAAACTATTTCATTCTAATACATCCCATTGAACGTGTGGAACTAATCAGCAATGGACATTAAAAACTGTGACGTAGTTGATCACACAGACAAGAATTGGAATTGGTACATAACAGCTAGTGTTAGACGTACAAAATTCGCACTATTTATTATGATTTCATCTACGGCCTTCCACCGTAGCCTAGGCACAAATAATTACCGCATTAATCAGTCATTTCACATATTTTATGCAACGATACGACAGATTCAGGTTCTGCAGAGACCTTTACTGGGAGACTGCTGAGAGCATTTTTAAGTTATTCGTTTTCAACTCCAGTTGTGAATAAATAGAAGGGAGTTAATGGTGGAAAAGCAAGTACGAATCTATATTGAGTGACTAGCCTTCAGATGGCGACGAAGTCGAAGTTACGCTAAACTGCACAGTTCTTTCAGTAATTGTGCTTGCTTGCGCTGAGAAGTAATGCAAAAAACAGCGGAACCCGTGATAACGACGAACAGTATATCAAGTATGCAAATAATTTTATAAAAAGTAGCTGCCAGTACTGCAATCTACGGCACTTAAAGGATGTTCGATCCCCATTCTGATCTTTCCTTTCATAAAATCCCAAGAGTCAAATGCATAGGACATAAAGGAGATCGAACCGGCCATGGTGCTCCACTGATTACTGTCTACTTCACGATGTCTTTCCGCTTCTTGCAAGTAACTCCCACAGCATTTAGTTCAGCTCTAGGTAAGTTTACAGCAGAGCTAAAATCATTTATGGATTGTATCTTCTGGTGAAATCGTCTTCCTGCTAAATTCTTCGTTTTCTGAACCAGAGCATTCCATTTCCTGTAAATATTCCACCTGTTTATTCGGAGAAACTTGGAAATTGCAGCGCTACTTACTACCCATTACAGCTGCCCTTCTAGTAGGAATAACCAGAAGAATTGGTCAGCTGCATCCGCACGCTCGCTCTGGTGATTCCGCAAACCTACTTCGTAGTAGCAGGACCTGAACAGAAGGCATCATCCCGTATACTTTGTTACATGCAGACGACTTATGGAAGTACTTGGTCACGTTAATGACATAGTAGGGCGCATTTCGCGAGCAACATCTCAAGAAGCTTCTCACTTATTATTTGTTAATAAGGACGACCTGTGGTCAGATATTATGAAGAATTAAGCGTAGCAGATAGAAGGTACCAGTCATTCTTCATCCATGTGTACATATATTATTTCATAATTTATGACTGCGCCTCCCTTCTCATTACCACCCCTTCATTTGCTAACGGCACATAAACACGAGAAGAGAAGTTTCCGGGGAACGCGAAGCATGCGCTCAAATCACAACCAACAACGCTTTGGAAAAGATGGATCCGAGTTCGACAAATAATAACTTCTTCACGAGCTTCATCGACGAGGTGAATTTCATCGAGATTCCACAATACATGCGGAGCACATCGCCAATGCAGACTATGCAAAGGAGGTAAGCGACATTCGCTTCTACGATGATTTCATTGTAGTTAGGAATATAACGTAATAAATGTTCAACAAATTGATATGCATATGATCATATCAGATGATGTTTTAGTTAGTGCATGCTGTTACTTGGTGCTCCTTGAGCGTTCACTTTTCAACATTGTACAATTTATTAGCTGCAAGGCGGCATCACGGTACTTTGAGATGTGTTTTTGGGTTGAAGTGGACGAAACTGAGTTACAGCAGCTAGTTTTGTCCTTTGCAAAAATCGCTTTCTACTACAGTGATATTATGTTAGCTGTCGCAACTAAAACCCGATTCAAGGTAACCGTTCAAGTTATGAAACTTGGCATAGTGAAAAGCTCTTGTTCGACTTTGCTCATGGTATTTGTTCTTTTTTTTCACTGTTTTATTGAAAACCTCTATCGCTGTAATTTACAAAAAATGAAGAGAATCACGTCGGCTAAGTTGATAGAATGCAAACTTTGCATTTTCCGAGGTGTCTGATTTCCAGTGCGCATAAAATGACGGCAAAATGCTCAATAATGGACCATCCTAAAAATGGTCGTTTCTGACCTCGCAGTTCAAAAGTATTTCCCCTTGGTATGTCATGTGTCAGAAATGTTGAAATTGCAAATTAGTCTCATGTACATATGCCAACAGAACACCCTCAAGTCGATCAACAATCCTCTACAACCAAGTTAAGCTAGGAGGTGGTTTCACGGTGCAAGTAATGAATGCCTAACGTACTTCGTGGTCGTGGCATTTGCGATTCACAGGTTGAGGCTACCAGATGTAAATGAACTTGTGATCATCTATGAGTAGATACGATATCATTAGAATGTCCACTGCAAATGCAAATGCAGGAAGGCGCAGAAAACGACAACGGACAATAGGAAACGAAACATGCTGGCGGTGATGAAGATGTTTTAGGAACGACTTATTTGCAGACTGATAAGCAAGGAACGTGAGAAAATGCTGGAGGAATTTCCCGTTACTTCCATCCCTGATGCTTGACACCAGCCTTGCTGCGGTAACACATCAGACTTTAAGCTAACCTCATTTTTGAGATTCTCAGTTGTTTCATCTCCCTCCTGGAAGAATTACTAACGCTATGCGATTAAAAAAAAAAACTCGTGGCGATTTTACTTCAACCGGAAATTTCACAAATCCCGCATATGCACTTCCTGATATCAGTGTTTCTGCTGTTCGACGTTGCGCACTGTTGTTCAGTGCTCTTTCCACTAACTTTTGCATCAGCTTTTTCAAACGAAGCTCGATGGTTGGATGACTTTCATCTTCAGCCATTCCCATTACCTCTCAAACGGTTTGATTCTAAAGTCCTAAAGAAAAAATTTCCCGGTCTATGTTGATGATTTATTACCTACAAGCAGTGGAAAATATTTATGAAAAATACTAATTATTACTGGTGAGAAACTTTTCAGAAGTCGTTTTGAGTATAAGTAGTCGAAGAGCTTTTGAATTACTTGCTGTCCTACTGCCCTGAGTGATAAAAAACGGTACGAAGTAGTTTACTGATGACGCTTTATTCATTGGCGCCTGTCACTGTTAAGCACCAAACGGCTCAAAAATTCATTTAGCACTGGGACATTCATTAACATTACACGAAATGGACCACTGAAATATATCCCTATATATCGCGGATGAGATGAGAAACATCCTACATGTCGAACACGTTAGTTGCGGTACGCGATTTCCATTCGCTTGGCTTTTTTGCCTTCCACGCATAACAAGCGATGAAGCATGTGGGTGGATTGAAACAGTTCACCCTGTGCATACCGTTTTTTCGCGAATCATTTTCATGGCGAATAATGTTTTTTATGTTGTAACCAATCCATTCTTCGCACAAGCCTACAGAACGTTGGTTTAGGTGGTTCGGCCTGTTTGAAATGAAAAAGTGGAAGGAAAAAGTGCTAACGCAGACTTGTTTCCCCTTTAAGCACCATTAAATGCCTTTTCAATACCTTCGAACTCTATGAGTACACATGCCGTACATGAAATCTATTTGTGAGTAAAGTTTATTCATCAAATTTCGTTATCCCAGCCTTGACGAGTCGAAACTGAAGCCGCCATAATGAGTTTCCGAACGGGAAAGTTGCAAATGTGCGTAAAAATCAATTTTAGCGCCTATCGCTTTCCCGGCGCACCATCCGTGCAGCTTAACCCTGCGATATGTCCCTCTTCTTATGACAAAAAAGAAATAGCTAAAGAAAAAGACCGGTTTTAAATGGAAATCCGACATCGGCACAGTCACAGCCCCGTCGCAAAAAAGGAGTAATGAATAAACGAGCTGGGCAACGTCCTAAGACGTATTCAACTTATCAGTAAGGCAATATGCAAGCTGCAAGAAATATCGCGAGTATCCGCAGCACCTTTGCAACGCTACAGAACCAGAAGAAGGGATAACATGTGAAGTGTTAAACGACCAAATATTGAGGGGTATAACATCCCAGCGAGCATTTCACAGTTTTCAACGCGGATTTACAAGCAAATATGTGGGAACAATAATCAGCAGTCTATACATAAAAGTTGAACATAAGGGATTACATGAAAGACTCATTTCGAGAACCATCTCCGTTCGGCCAACAGCATAAAAATTATCCTTATGAGGGAAACATTTTAGCACTAGCGACGAAAAGTTCCTTGAAAAAATGAAGAAGCGACAGAATAACTTAATTTCATTACTTTACTTGACAAATATTAGTGCATTATGCTCACTGGGAAATTTCATGAGATGCTGCACTAATTTTTCATATTTCTCCTTCATTTCCTAACTTCACCTTGAGCAGTATCAACAGCAGACGACAATTTTTTGTGACGCATTAATGGCTCATCGGTTATACCCAATGGTTTAATAATAAAACGGACCGTGTAAACCAAGATTGCTGCTTTTAATAGTCAGATTTCTATCACCGTGGTCAAGGAGTCTTTCATAAGAATCACTTTTTTTTTCATTTTTCAGCAGTTACAGCGTCTTTCGGGTAAAATTTCATCTCATCAGATTCATTTTTCATGTACACAACAGCGCAGTTGATTAGCCCCCAAATTTGTCATAACAAACAATGTCTCAAATGTACTGCATCCCAGTGTGGCTAACAATGAAACAACGCCAACTTCAATTACATTCAACTTACAATCGGGGTCGAAAAAATCCTTACACAATTGACGCAACAAAATATTCAGTAAAAATAAAAGTAAACACATCAGAGTCCTTAATCAAGACCTCACAGGAAGACGCTTAATGCCATATCGTCTTGCAAGGTTATGATGGCTATCAACTAAGCGCATCAGCTCGACGAATGCCTGAAAACAAGTCCATTCAAATAATCGATACTATAACTGCTAAAACCCGACGTATGAAACCAGTATTCATGAGGAATTAATAGGTAAATAATCTTAGGCCATATCTGCTCGCGGAAATGTGCGGCTACGTAAATGCCTGATCGCAATTATGACACCGTGCAGTGGGTGTGTGTTTGCAATGCATTTTGCAAAACAAAATCTTTTTTTTGCCTCAAGAAATTTAGTTTTTAAAAAATATGGACCCAAAAACGTAATGTTTTAAAATAAATTTCTGGAGCTCTGGACCAGAGGATTTTTAGAGCCGAAAATTTTGGATTTGGACTGCACCAGTTTCGGGTCCAAAAGACAGACTCGATATCCAAGTAAGGGAATTTCGTTCGAATTGATAAAGTGTTTCTTAGACTGGGGAAATGTGGGTTCACCAATAAGCAGGATTTGAGTGGTTTACTCTTGTGTAGCGGAGAGCATCACATAAGAAAAAGGATCTCTCATGTCCAATTAACATAAAACTGCAGTCGAAATATTGCACTTTTAATCGCAACTGAGAGAAGAAATAAGAGCCCTGATTCGGATGCATCCAATACAGGATCCAAAAGCTAAGTTTGGTGCAGCACTAAAAATTCCAAAATTGCATATCCAGAAAAAACGATGTCAGAGGCGAGTAGCAGAAAACAACTGCTTGTCTCAAATCTCCTTGTGAAAGCAAAATCAAATGAGTCCATACAGCTCAATTAAAGAACCGGTGGAAACCATCCTAATGTTCGACGATCAAATGAAGTCCTGCACTTAACCGTTAATCTGGGAGTCCCGTCTCCTTTTTTGTGGTGCAAGTCAGTCATATCCAAAGTGAATGAAGTGCTCGCCCTGACTTTATAAGAGAGCAAACGAATAGCTTTACTGGAAATGAGAACAATCTTAACCTCATGAATACGATCGTTCGTCTTTGAGGAGACCTCGATGAATGGACAGCCGATGCGCCTGGCAAGTGTTTGCCCCTCATGTGATGCGACCTGCCACCATTTTTTATCGACATCCGCCTTCGTACCAACAATCACTGTTGGCACCTGAAAAACAGCTACTGTCAATTGTTCATTCCGATTTTCCATTTGCACGGGATTTTCATTCCATTATTAGATCAACGAGGTGAGCAATGATCATTGATCGATGAATGAGAGCGATAAATAATCGCAAGATGGGGTACGTTCATCAGTTACGGATGGCTAGTGCGAGGTACGCGAGTAGGCACCCGTTAATTTTAGAAGACTTTCTTGCAAGTGAAAAGTACAGGCAACAGTGGAAAAGGAATCACTGGATACAGCGTGGCGTGCACTTCTGATGGCACAAGTAGACATGCCATGCCATCCATACTTTAGCATAGCAACGCTAATGAATCACCTCATCACTGCGAGTCTTTGCGACAAGACGAAGCAGGCCGATCGCTTTGTAAAATGATCTTCTGTCTATGACACTGTAAATGATCATGAACGCATCGGCACACTCGATGCTTCGTTGGACATCCTGAAATCTTCCTGGTTTTCACTGCAAATCACAGGACGGGTGCAACATTCCACAGTCAACATTATGGTACATCCTGAAAATAAATTTAACAGAAATTTTCACTAAAGAAAAGAGCTGATCACTCTCATAACTCACACGAGAAAGCACTCTTTTACCGAGCGTTATAGAATACCAAACACGGAATATCAAGGTTCGTACTGCGGCAGATATTTTCTGCAGAAAACGCTGCAAAAAAATCGAGCGTCCATGCAGTGCGCGATTAAAATATCTTTATTAATTCATTTTCACTGAAAACACTTAAGACGAACGTCTCCATCGATGATTTCGATCATGAACCTTGACTTGATTCCTTCACTTCTTCGATCGTTCACAAGCTCCGAACTTGAACGCATCATTCCTCCTAATTCTCCGAAGGTGCACAGCTCATCTTCATTCTCGCCAAAGAAGACCTCGTTTAAAAATTGCCTTTTCGCCTGGAATATCACAAGTGTGGCACATTTGTTTCCATTCAATCAGCACTGCAAAATGGGTCCATTTGGAACAGCTGTACTGATTTAAACCTTTCAAGTGGTTTTGCAGTATTGCTATTTAAATAAGTGCTATTCTTTCTGGTCATAGAGGAGGAAAACATTGTTGGGTTAAACTTTATCTGCACGCTAATGGACATCACGTTAAACTTCGTAATGTGATAAGTCTACATGAAAATTACGAAAGGGGACGAATAGAGCTGAAATCAAGACGAACTGATAAACGATAGTGGAGATGTTACATATGTTGATTGACAGTAGCTTCGTTTGTGCAGTGAGAACATACGATGTGGTGTGCGAGACTAACGAGCTGGAGAATTACTGAAGCATTCTGATGTAAGTAAATTAGCACCAGATGCTCACAACTTACCACGCTGCTCTTGCCGGTCTTCTCGGCACCGATAATCGCCACATTGCACGTTATTATTTTTGCCTGCAATTATGGGCGTTTTTACGCACAGAAAATATTTGCTGCATATAGTTAAATATGTTACTTGGTTTCTGCTAACGTGTTATAGATAAAAGCATGGATCATCCATAGCTTTCTGCATCGCATTCAAGCATTTTCCAGTCTGCAAATTTCGAAGGAAAACTATCGGCTGTTATTCTGCTCGGAGACTGCTGTTATTCTGCAAATTCTGCTCGAAACTATTCTGCTGCTTGCTTTGGACAGCGACTGCTGTTATTTATCGAATCCAACTTTTTCAATGTCTAAAATTAACCGCAACGAGGGGAAGATAAGGTTAATAAGACCCTGCGGTTGGATCATCTAAGTAAAATTTCTATGAATATCGTCCGCTCCGGCACTGTTTTTTAAAACATTATGAATATGGACGTAGCAAAAAGTTTATCTTCTTTTTGGGTACTAAGGACTACAAACTTTTCAACGGGCACAATCGAAAGTCTCCAAATTATGCGCTATTTACTGAGTTAAGCTTCTAGGAGCTAAGACAATTGCCCAAACGCAAAAGATACACTATGATTTCAACGAAAATTTAAATCTGCTAGTTAATGGAAATGTGAAAGCAAATGAAGTGCTTACATCGTTGATAATTTCTTCAGCCGTTTTATCGGCAAACGAATGGCGACTGGAAAAGAATTGGTACATTGCAGAAATATTCTGCGCCCTGTTACTTGTTGTGCCATCCTCAAACGCGACATTTTCATAGCAATGAGAACTAATGTAAAGAGGATTGTCGACAATCGTTTGCGTGACCATAAGTTGTGTTCTAATAACTTCGCTCCGATGAAAACGTTTGGGAGGTATCTGAAGCGACGGAAGTTTAGAAAAAATTGAAGCGATTTGTTAAAAAGTCATTTAGATAGACATAAAATAGCCAGAACTACGTTTTATCAACGATTTCCAGTCGAATATACCGTTTCTCATTAAAATGACATCAGAAAGCAATTTCCACGTCATACGCAAAACAATTTGAGCAGTTTTTTCGGTCTACTCGAGTTATCCGCCACCGGGGCGTAATCTGTCGACCAAACTATGTACAAACTATTCGGAGACCAATTTTTGAAAATATAACGCCCGAAATAGCAGATAATTCAAAGAGATGTCCCTTTGAAGCCTTTTTGCAACTGGCGGCTACAGTGGACCGTTTTGAAAAACCACGACACTATACAAATGCCTCGAAGCAGTGAATGGCTGCATGGCAAAACTCCGCAGCTGCGGGATTGTGTTGGAAAAATCTCTGGAAGACCACCGATAAGAAGCAGAAATCAGCTTGCAAAGTGGCAAAACACAACGTTTTCATATCGCATAATTTATTCCTTGATAATAATCAGTGCAGTCAGAAAATACATTAAATATTCAATGTCGTGTATATTCAATATTCAACGGGGTAGAATTTTGGCGACATTTGAAGTGCTCGGCATAAAATGGTTTAGCACAAGCCCGAAAAAGGTTTAAGCAGTATGTTGAAGTTCACATGAACGAGGACAAAAGTGGTAGAAGATTTAAAAAGCTGAATTCTGCCACGACTGAGAAAAAGGCAAAGCGCGAGAGAGAAACAGCAAAGAGAAATTAGGTACATGCGTTTTAGCGGTTTACTTTGTCCTCTCATCACCGATTTATGCGCAGATACTTTAATCATCGCTTTGATGAGGAAATCATTTTATCTTGACATCAACCTTCTGTGATTGATATATAATCCTACCGTTTTTGGTGCTGCACCACACACCGGACATCGTGGACTCAAATACAACAGCAAACGTTCGCTAGCAGAGTAGACTGATGACTGCGATCCTGCCCAATCGGCGTAAGCCTTTGCTGCAGAATGGCTAACTGTGACACCCATGCGAATACCACGCCGACGCAATGGACGGCTCTCACGGTTCAGCGCATCAACGAGTGCATCATTGCACTCGGAGCATAGGGAGTGACCACATTCCAGCATAACAGCCTGGAATTCAGTAATATTCCGAACTTAATGGAGTTCATAATTGAAATGCTATAATGTAGCAATTCCAAAAGTAAAAGAGAGTTCATCAATTGCTGACCACAAAAGGCTTATGGTATCACCGTTCGTTTGCTTCTTACTGATTCATGAGAATTTTCGTATGAGTGGCGAAAACTGCGTGAATGACTGAAGACAGTTTTCATGCGAAATCAGCCCATCTCAATTCATCATTCGGAAACATGACAGAGAAGTATAGAATCCCCATCATGGGTTACAGAATAGCCTACGTTTTCAAGAATATCGAAGCAGTGGGGACAGTGGCCATCCCTTATGCGAACATTCTCCGAACTTCCAGCAGAATCTGAATCAGAGGCAAGGCGGCGCAGTTCCGGATCGTCTTCTGATGAGGTCGCTGACCATGTGCAGTAATCGCTGTCACCTGCACAGCAACCGCGCGATGTGCATGCGTCCATCATGACTCACCTGCAATTGTCACAGTAAACTGTTTCCTAATTAGGTCACAGGGGATATGATAAGATCGGTGAGATTCCACATCCGATGGAGTCGCTTAAATGGAACCGATCTAACGGACTTCCCTCCTGCCAGCAGCAGTGAGTTCAAAGTGCATTCCTGCAGGAGATTCACATGAGTGCTTTTAATGCTGGCTAGTGCCGTCTCGAAATGGTACCTTTGGATTCTGATGACCATTCTCAATTTTTCATCCCGGCTTACTCTCCCTCCCGTGCGTATCCTGCAGGCTATGGTAACATGCAAAAAATCTCCACTGACCTCTCAAACGGATGATTTCAAATTTCCACGAAAACATTACCTACAAGGTGATCCAATGGTAAATCATAGCACCTCAACTGCAAATATTTTTGCTATTTGGCGCTTCATTCTAGTGCATTTTCGCAGATTTGATACGCAAACGATTATTATAGCGATGTCGCCCTGCACGCCCATTCATTCGACATTTCAAAATTGGCGACCAAAGAGTTTAGAGTTACGAACTTTCGTGGACATGTTGTACGTCATAGGACAGCATTTTTATCTAATCCATAAAACTTAAAGGAGTTACAGACATAGAGGAATGAAAAGGAAAACAGCCTGCGTTTAACAACGGTTTCCTTTAACCTAAATGAACTTCCTGCACGTCTAGAAAGTCGCAGTTACACAACATGAGAGTACTAGCAGAATAAGTGATGCTATACGGCTACATGAAATGTACGTTGATGTTCTCAAAATGGAACACACATGACTCTGACGACAGCCACCTAAGTGACTTGATAGCTGCGCCGAACACAAATTATAAGAAGCGTTTACCGAGCCAGGGCAACGTGGTCATTGCCACATTAATATACAAAGAAAATTAGAATTTTCAAGAGGTTTTCCAAATTCTCAATCAAAATCAACCAGACGTCACCATTGCAGCTGAAAGCAAGAGGAAGCGAACGAGTTATGAATAAAACAAAAATTTTGCGACATAATTGCAATCGTTCGCCACAATTTGAAGTTCGCATAGAAAGTGAAAAGTAGCAATTTGCTGAACTTGGTCACTGCATGGACACCCATTTCGGCCGATTTTGCAAGGAAACGAACGAGTTTCGCCTTATCTGAATCGAAAAATGTCAACGCGAGCCTCGCCATCAATCATGGCCTGCAACGCGAGCATGCGATCCATGCGCCGAGATATTCATTAACTTCGGAGTTGCCACCTAACGCAAAATAAATTTCGGCTGTCTATGCTCAACTCGTCGTAGATCATATCGCATCGAAAATAACCAAATTAGTTGTCAGATAGCGCGTACATATATAACCCATATATCTACAATATTTATTATTATTTAGATAAGTGTTTCACGCGTAGTTCTCCGAGTCTAAAGGGTGTACGACGTGAAGAACTGTCTCAAGTAGATGTATAAATGGAAATTATTTAACAGCTTCAATCGATCCGGCCTCATTTCATCAATTTCTGTGTAATGGTTATTTACGCGAATTTCACCTTGGGAAATTAGTAGGTGCAGGGCGGCATTTTTTTATCCCCGCTGACGACCTTCAAAAACGAAGTCAGTGAACGAACTCTTATTGCGAGCGATAGATATCACGATTCGATTCTCACATGCACAATTCAAAATATTTTCTTAATAAAAATAACGCCATCTTTAGAGTTTCAGAAAAGAGCATTGCAGTTTTTCATCTCATCGTGAATACAACGATTTACTTATGAGATGCGAAAAACTGTTTCAGAAAATCGCTGAAATCTGCTGCCTTCATGACATCTGATACTTAACTCTAAAAATATAAAGTAAATGAGAAACCGTCCTCTAGCAAATCAGGTTAGCGATATCCAATGCAACTAAGCCTCAACAGAGTTTTACGCAAACGCGCATACTGCGCGACATTTCTTTTACATTTCTATGCGATTTTTAAAGAGCATTACGAGTGATTTGTTAATATGTGAGTGTGCTTATCCTGGTAATTTCGTCTTGCGAATTGCACGAACAGAGGCTTCGAAAATACTATTTCATATCTTATTTCATTATTGATGCATAATTTCATGCTGAAAATATTTCTTATGATATAGCTTCGTTGAAACAGGGTCTCTTTCAGACGTTAGGTCAACTCCGTTACCAAAATAAACGCCAACTTCGCTGAACTTGTGACGATAAACGGTGTTAGAAGTTGCGCGAAATAAAACGCTAGATTGTGTGCTGTTGCAATCAAGCCGTCCAGACCAAACGCTTTCGTAACTTTCCCGCAACAGTAAAATTGTCATAATCAGTGAGTATTGCGCTAATGCACTTCAAGTTTAGCGAAAGTTAACAATGAAGATAATCGCTCATAAAGTTTCTTCAAAACACTTCCATGAAATATGTGATTTTAGAAGAAATTTCAACGCTTCTTCATTTAAAAATACTCAGCATCTTACTTCGAACACCACATTATGGTCTTATATAAATACTTTTCAAATTAACATATCCGGACGACATATTCAGGACAACATGGAATAATTCCGAGGAAGTGCACCTCATTTGATGCTTGTCACTACAGTTAACTCTTAAACTCTAGGCTGCGCTTTATTTCATTAGACTGACGGGAAGGAGACATCATGCGAATGACTGCTTTTCTATCTGCATATCTCCATGCTTACTTCCATGCTTACGAAAACCGCAGAAACGCAGCAAGTGAAGGGGAGTTTGTTACGCGAAACTGAAAGTTGACACTGACCTCTAACATGTCCGCACCCTCCCTACACGCTTGAAAATGCGTTGCTCTCAGCAAGAAAAGACAGTGAGAGAACATGCTCAAGGAAAGACGATTGATGTAACTTTAATTCAGAGTGGCTTCCTTATAATGAAGAACGAGTCTGACGACAGACTTCTGTAAAAAACCCTGACCTCCAAGATTCTTTCTTTTCCTGATTCTAATGACCTTTTGAAGGATTTTTTCATGGACTATATTCTATTTTAATATTTACTGTTTAAAAACATATTATCCATGGAAAATATGTATGAGCAAACGTTCCCACTAAAGCACTTCGTAATCAGCTGAGACACAAAAATAAACTGGAATGGCGAGTCAAGAGAGGAGCGGTGTAACCTCGCCCAACCAAGTGAACTGTTAAGCATTTGTTGGCGAAACACAAACAGTTGGCCATGAACTCGATTTGCATTTGTGTTTCCGAGCAAACGATTACAGCACATACTGTCATACTCGCGACCAACGATTTATGCACTCGCAATCTATTCGCATAGACGTGCGTAATTTCTCCCCTTCAGTGATTTATGATTCTTTTCATATGGGCTTGCTGGCATACTTCTTCTCATAGATAACGTTCACTTTGCATTTTATCTTTATTTCCTCAAAAGTCAAATAAATTTACATAATATTATTTGGGCAGCGGGATCTAAGCTCAAAAATAGCAAAAACATCAAGAGATTTAATAACGTATGCGCAGCAAGGTATGTTTTCGGCTACTGACAGACCAGATTGTTAATTTAGAGGTAGAGAGCACTATAAGATCAAAATAAATAAATACTGGTACATATCTGTCTGATGAATTCAGGGCATTTCATCATGTTAAGATAACATTTAACACAAAGGTGATAACAAAACTGAGAAATAAACTCATGATCTGCAACACATGTTGTGACTGCAGGGACAGTGCTTGGAGGCAGCGGGGAGGAAAAGAAGAGGAAGCGAAATGGGCGAAATCGACGTGATGCAAATAGTGGTAAAATTTCGCAACAAACTGCAAAGAAAGGACAAGGTGGGTTTTCCATTTGTGAATTTCGTCATCAACGACATAAAGTAACACTAATTTCCGATGAATGAGGTGTGGGCGGAATACTCCGCCCAATAAGTCGAACTTCTCTGGAAAAGGGCTCAAGTTGCCAATATTTCCCTTGGAGCCAACTAACATTGGAGCAATGATCAAGAATTTGACCAGTTGATAAGAAGAGATTCGTATTATGTTCGGCACAGCTGGACCATTCGCCGAGAAATGGCTGTGTGACAATGACATAAATTCAGCTCAGAAGGAACTTATAAAAGGAGTTTTCATTATATGCACATATCATTACACTGTGCTCACTTCTTATTCTACTGGCTTCTTTAACTGTAAATAGAACCAACGAGATTGAGTTAATGCCTAATCACTTGCAGTGTCCATTTGTATAAAGGCAAAGTTGCGCTGGTCATTTATAAAAGTTATTTCTGGGCTACTTTCGACGACTTTCGACTTCGTCTTCAATAGTTTCGATTGCTTGCAGCAAAAGAATTCTTCATATGCTCACAGAAATAAATATTTAATATGTCGTATGGTAAAAGTATTAATGATGGAAAGCAATAAATAACTAGCAACACTGATAACGGGTAGATCGCGCTCTCATCAGTTTAGAAGAGGAAGTATTTGATTTCATAAACAAACGCTAATAAACCTAAATGAATGCACTACAGCCTCGGTGCAACTGCGATCAAAGCTAAGTATGAGTGAGAGTGTATAGGATATGGGTTGTGCGCCGAATGATCGTCGAACCCGTCGAGTTCTCTTCAAGACGTGCCCACAGAGTTGTTACTAAACACTCATTTCACTGAATTAATGTTCAGTGGCTGTTTCAGTGACTCTCTCTAATATGTGTTCCAAGTGTGCATCGAATCACTCTTAAATGACAACTTTTGTCGTGAGATCTTAATTTCTTGCAGCTTTCTGTTTCCAAATCGTATAGTTGTGACCACAAGTCTTTACGCATGCATCACTACCGGACCGTGTTCTTCTGCGCTCCAGGAGTTTCCAGCTTGGTGCTCTACCTGATGGTTACGGAACTTGGTGAACATAATCTGCATCACTGGGTGGCAAATTGGGTCGCAACGAAAACAATGTTTCACCGGAAATTTGCACGTAAAATAGAACCTGAGCGTATTACTCCGCATGTGAGATTATTTCTTTCTACGTTGGGAAGGCGACTCAATGAGTGCAGTGCAAAGGTACCGTCATGATCTTTACAACTCATTCCTTCACCTTTCGTTGCAAACGATGCAATTGAGGAATTCGTAGGGAAACGATAAATGCAAAGAAAGGTTTTTCGCCATAAGGTTTTCTCCAGCGGGTAGTGAGGAACATATGTCATAATAATTAACTAATTTTAAATAAAAGGTGCGAAAGATCGCTGAAAAGTTTGCAACAAACAGTTAGAATATATTTGGCAGCATTTTTCGGTAGCAAATTCTGCATAATTTAATGGCTAAATGAGCTGATAGCTTTTCATGATTTTATATGCGGGTTATTTTCACGTGGTGAATGATGGATGTTTCGGGGAAACAACATCAACATTTCCATCAAAATCTTTCCAAGATGAAACCAAAACTACACCCTCACTGTTTGCAAAGAAAAGAGTTCATAACAGAAGCAAATCATGATTCGACTCCTTTATCAGTATGAATCATGTGGGTGTACCACATGGAAGCAAACAAATCTCTGGATCACTGCTCATCAATACTGAGCAAACACCAACGAAACGTGAGTCACTAAATTACTGAGCAATCATAGGGGCTGGAAGCTAAAACAACAAAAAACCACAAATTTGAGTAGTCTCCCACGCAGAATACCCTTTTTTGACGTCCTCCTTATGCGACATCTTTAAAAATGAGCATCTTCTGACGTCTTTCTTCCACCAAATGCACCTGAAAATACTTACTAGAATGTAATAATTTCAATTAGCGCTGCATTTAAGAGGGCATACGAACCGGATGCGAATGGCGAGCGAGTAACATCTAGAAATGGAAACGTTGAATAAGGGCGGCATCTTGTTAATTCCTAAGAGGCATAATCTGCGTCACTGTGTCGCTTTGCGATCGTCGCCCTCATAGGCGACAAGCCTCGCCCCACTGATCCTATCTTCGCTTCGGCGTCCTCATCAAAGGCACAACGGCAACGAGCAAATTGCTTCTAGCGAGAAACAGCTCATTTTCATCGGTGGCTTCCGGCCATCCGACTTTTCTTCATTGCTACGCGCCCCCTTCTTTAACAAACTACCATCACCTCAAGCATTTATCACGCCATAGTAAGCCACTTCCTTGTTGCCTCGTCTATGAAATATGTCTGTCTCATTCGTCAACCATTCAGATTTGCGTAATGCCAGTGATTGCGCGTCTAAAATGGTGGCGTTTAAATGATAAGAGACAGGCCGAACAAATGGCCATGTCTGATTAGGGAAATATTTATTCGACCTGTGTTGTTGGATACAAACAGGAAGTCAACTTTTTTAAAGCTTTTTTCTGATGAGAACTAATCAAACTGCTGCGGTTGTGCGTTCGTTCGTTTGCGTATTTTAGCTCGAGATCCGCTTCCCGGATTTCAACAGAATTTATGGCATCAATGGCAACCCTCACTTCATGTCCTTAAACACCTGTACGTAGACCTCGCAGTTCAACCACCTCTCTTTTCTATGACGATTATAACTTGAACCACTCTCATTCAAATAACTTTGAGTGTGCGAAACTTCGTAAGCTGGAACTTTGAACAAAAATCGAAACCTTTTCACTGCGTCGATGCTTTCGGTATATTTCTACTCTTCAATCCGTAAAATCAAATACACTCAGCATTATTCAGAAAACACAGAAACGACAATGGAATTGAAGCACTTACGAATTTGTCAATAATCAGTGAATCTTTGAGAAAATGACAAAACAGCAGAATTTGGTGAATGAACTGTTTTTTTTTTTTCTTTAACACGAAACGATAGATGAAAGCTGAGGCAGGATTTTATCCGTAGACGAAACAAATCACTAGCGCTATACAGGATGAGAATTTCTTAATGGCTAATTTGTGGAGTTCGCTGGAGACGTCGTGTGATCACGAAAAATGAAAGTGAAAAGAAAATCAGATGCAATATATCTTGTCCTATCAAGTAAAGCTCAGTCTGTGGAGGAAACGAAGTGGTGGATAGAATTGCCTAACAAACGAAAACGTTTTTAACAAAAACAATGCAGTTGAGTGCGACACTGAAGAAACTATTGCGCAGGGAATGAAAAAAAGAATACGAATTGCGGCTAGTGAGGGTCAACGAGGATATGAAAGTGTTTTCAAGAGTGTAGGAATGAAAAGATGTTCTTTAACATCTGCATACGCTTGCACCTGTGAGATGAACCAGAGATAGTAGCCACATTCCTCTCACCTTATGGCTCTTTCAACACGCAATTCTTGAACAGCAATAAGCGGCAAGTGTGGAAATGCGGCCATTACTCGCAAAGTCGTAAATTTTAATTGCTGATGGCCGATACGATCTTAGCGTTAGCGTGTCTTCAAATTCTTTACTACCGTTAAGCGTCCAATAAATACTGAACTGCAGTTGAATATCCTTGTTTGAAATGCAACAAACTCGACTCTCTCCCAAAATAACCTTCATTATTCGCAGCGGAATAAAGCAACACTTAAACAACGAATGTGGAAGAGTTGAGAAGAAATAAAGGTGGTTGAGGAGGACGAATGCACTGCATGAATGTAATCTTTTTTCATTTACTTAGGCAGCTAATGTACGCACGTGGACGCGTAAGCCAATAGGCCAATATTTTTATTTAAATGAATTGAATGTAACTGAACGAAAAACCAATTTAGAGATGAAACGCCGTCAGCTTTGCATATGCTAGAATACACGTACACAAATGCATATAAATATACACAAATTTGCACTAAAAACGGCGTCATATATACATACGTCGAGCAATAGCGGGACTAGTTGTGTGCATACTCAAAAGTGACATTGCATAATATATAAATAGCGGTAAGATAAGTATTAGACTTGGCGGTCATTAGAAATGGGTCGGCTTTGATCTTTCAGCATTTTGAAGGCGCTTAAGCGCCTTAACACCTCTGTAAACGATGACCTGAGATAACAAAGAACGATAACGAATAAATTGTTGGAAGTACTCAAAAGAGTGGGAGTCAAATTTGTCTGTCAACGTTTTTGCTCCGACATAATCAACGCAGTCGATGCTCTTTTTTTCATTCTTATCTGGAACAGATTTAAAGAAGTTAAAGAATTCTTCCTAGCATTTATTACGGGCATTTTGAATGTTCACAAAGTAGGACTCATGAGAGGTGCAATTTCCCGCTTCTCATTTCTATACCAATATAAAGGACTAATTAAATTCACTAACGGACGTTGTTGCATAACATTTGAAATTTTGAATGAATACAAAAGGACACGCGGCCGACTTCAAAACGCCATAAGTTATACCCATTTAACACCTGCTGTATTCATAACTTTGAATAACAACAAATTCTCAGCAAAGTTCCATTCACAGCAAGGGAGCTTGGTGATCGCTTTTATCTGAGCTGCTTCCCTTCTCCAAAAAGATAGGCAGTTGTCATAAATCGCGAGAAATCTCTCTGAGTATTTATCAGTGTGTGCTCTTTCAATAACGGACCATTTTACACTCCATTCAGTGGGCACGTAATCCCCTCCCCAAGGGACTTCGATCTCTTGAACTATTCTTTATGCTAGGATTAAGCGACTTTGTGAAAGTGCCTGTATCGAAATCTCGCGTTCCAAATCTTCACAAGAATGAGAAAAGAAAATGCCATTCATCCGTCAAAATTCGAGATGGAAACTGCACAAAGACAAAAAACGTTTAGGGAATTCGTTTCGACCGCACCGAGCGAGGCATAACATTCATAACTTATAATGGAGTTAAAGGATTTCTGATATTGGAGCACTCCTGACTGCTTATTGCAGGCAACATGACGACACTTTGCATTACTGTTTTATTGTCTGTTCATTGTGTTTTAGTTCTAAACATTCTTCCACATATAAGTATCGCAAAAGCAAGCGAACAAGAAGGAGAAAGCAGTTTCATCAAGAAGTACTAGGTAGTCATTCCGTGCTCTCTAACGATGTCGCATCCAACCACACAAACGCGAAAGAACAGTGAGGGTGCTGAAATGATCTGCGACTTTTAAGATCTTGTGGGATCAGATAGTAAGTGTAGAGACGAAGAAAAACCTTTTGCGCTCAAAAGCTATTCGCCTGCTGATTGTCTTAGGAGTTTTCGACAGGCTGCGTTCAACTAGATATGCAGCTATTTCACCAGTAAGCACGCATGCGCTATTCTTAATCACTAAATTTCTGCCGCCTGCATTTGCATAGTGAGGCCGCCAGACTGGCTAAACTGTTGGCGGTGCTATGAACCGTTTGCCATACAGTTGAAGAAAATGGGAATGCTGGGAAGGAAAGCGGGCATAGGAAGACTTTTAGCAAGCTTTCCCGTGCAAGGGAAACTGCGTGTGACAATTTTAAGTGTGCATAAAAGCATGCTAATGCAGCTGACGAGATATGTGTTACTACAATTGCACGCATTCAACGAACCACGTCCACGAACTTCTCAAAAAGCTTTTTCTGTTGGTGTTAATAAAACGTGGGTGCATTTAAATTTCCTATGAACAATGCTCCAAAAACACACTAAATTTTGATTCTGCATGAGGTACAAGCAAGAGAAATATGACAAAATTTCACCGTCCTAATTTATTTTCGTAGAGGAGAAACCGAATCCGAAAATTTGCAAATGAGGTTTCAGCGTACATGTGTTATACCTCAGTGGAATCTGAGGGAGAGAGCACTGGTTCTTTAGATCGGAGTCGTAGGAACCATCCGCCATTTTATGTCATAAATAATCACACATTACGCCTTAATGCTACTTATTTGGTTTATAACCTTGCGACGCTAAGCCTTAAAAAAACAACTTCTAAAGTAAAAATTTTAGAAAGGTGAATTGAAAAGTGACTGAAGTGATGATATATGAGAACAAAAGCTTTTTTGGCAATCTAATAATTAACGCCAAATATAGAAGAAATCGGTTCCGATTCCTTCAGGACTAGCTTCTCGAGCCAAGTATCAAATCCGAGCAAAAGCTTAAACGGTAACGCGAAGGATGCACAGAAATTATATAACCATCAAATATAGGCAATTAACATGCACGCAACATGTAATCAGGCCATAAACTCAACAATACACACGCAAATGATGCATCGAGTCACGCAACCAACGGTGAGAGCAGAGTGAGGAAGAAACGAGCGCAACGAGGAGTTTTATGGCGTTGAGTGGAGGCGACACCTGCTCCCTGAGGATACTCCCTTGAATTCGATGCCGATGATCTGCATAACAAATTTGACGAATAAAGCCGACAGTGTGCACTGCAATATCCATCAACGCAATTGTTGGCTGCTTCAGGCATACCCTCAGCTCTCATGCATATTATCATGATGCGACCAGCTTTAGAATATTAAACGAATTCCTCATGCATCGACAGTTTTGTCGCCCAGCAGCTTTGCTGGCCAGAGAATTTAAACTACTCGGTGACATGTCGTGTGCAGAGATTGCTACTGTGAGGATTAGAATTATTCTTGACATGATGGTTGCCCATGGTGCCCATCCGATGTGTTTAATGCTTGAAATGACTTT
This sequence comes from Parascaris univalens, assembly GCA_037576465.1. NCBI lineage: Eukaryota > Metazoa > Nematoda > Chromadorea > Rhabditida > Ascarididae > Parascaris > Parascaris univalens. The sequence continues at coordinate 40,486,774 of CM075173.1, read as the reverse complement.
AGCGGAAAGTAAGTCTTATAGAAAGAAAGAAAGAAAGAGCTCAGAAAGAAAAAGCCTTATAGCGGTGTTTTATTCGTAAAATGCGCATCATACGTGGCTCATTCTGATACATAACATTCGTGGAAGGTGTCACTTACGATATATACATGGGAGGGATCAGTCACGATGGAACGAGAAACCTCCAAGTTATAGCTTGTACTGACGAAACTTCATCGCCATAGTTTGGCATTTGAAAGCTCGTTTACCGATTGGGCAAATAAGGCTAAGTCGAAGCAAGACAACAAAAATTATCGTGTATCCTTCGAAAAGTGAAAAAATTAAAACCAGCTGACAACTTGAATTTGAAAAATGGCTAATCCGCTCAAGCAAAAAAGGATGAGGCAGATGGATGAGGGAGAGTACCATAAGAAGAACGCAGTGAGTGCACGACGTAAATTAGAAATTGCAAGATGTCACAACAGAGATATAGGCGCTTTTGTCATAAACTTGAGGTTCAGTTTATTGCATCACTCCCATAACTTAAAGATGAAATTAAATGACTCTACTGACGGTCAGTTGCGCAGTTCTAAAACGTGGAAAGTGTTGTATTGAATAGGGCACGATAAGAAATTCAATTAACGAGCTAAATCTTCTGCTGAAGCTTGAAATTCATTCTGATGGGGGCTCAGTTGACAAATTTATAATTAAGGAAAAATCCTTCGGTTATCCCCAAGGAGCTGCCTCACATGCCTTCATGCAAATAAATCATATTTCTCATTTTTCGAGGGTGGCTCACATTCATATGAAGCCGGGTTCCACAGTTTCGTTACTTGCGTATCCTTTGCTGTTCTTGTCTAACAGTGTACACCGACTGCGGCGTTGCATTGCCTTCAGTCCGTCCATTTCTCTGTCTACTATGCTGTCTCAAACGTTGCCCATCCCATGAAACGCAGAGATATGAGAATTTTGGACACGATCCTCGAAATGCTTGCATCTTCGATGCTTCAATTCAATCGTCGAAAATATAAGAACTTTAACCTGAACAAATACAGTTACGCTTAATCATCCTGCGTGATCCATTCGTAGGATATATTTTAAATTTCTAAGTCAAAGTCAATCAGCGCAATGAGCGCCAGTCTTCGGTACGCCTGCGTGCACTTTCTTAATTTCATACTGGAACCGGTTTCTGTGATCAAGTTGATCCAGTCTACCTAAGCAAATTAGTTTACATATTTCTCATAACTTCGTTGATTACTTGACCTCAGTGCTCGCGATCGAAATGGTTAGTCAGACATTCGATCACTCAGATGTGTCGCATTACTTACGCATTACGATAGCAAATGAATAATTTTGCAAGTCTTTTCCACATCCCATCACCGTTTCTCCTTCCATGCTAACATGATCGAAAACTTGTAACGTTGTTGAAAGTGGATAGTGCACAAGCATTACGTAATATTAGCGAAAATTCATACAGTTATCTTCTCATACCTTCTCAGTATACTATAAAAATGGTCGCAGGTGGCTGCACTCTTCGAGATTTAAACCCACTCGAAGCAAGCCTATATCCGATTTTGGTACATGCGTCGACGGTTCCACGACAACCATGCTGCAATTCCGGTGAATATGAAGAGACGTAAATAGAATTCATATTCACGCTTTACGAACATTAATTTTGGCTACCTTTTTTTTCTGAAGCTCTCATACTGCAGCCTCATGAGATCTTAATCCTTTGCTGCTTGTCCCCACAACTATCATCAAACTGGGCACGTTGAAATGACGTGAAATCCCGGCGGACTGATGCTGAAAATAAATTGCACTTGTGGAGTGAAAATATCGCTCGCATTAATCCATGAAATGTATATAGTCTTTTCTTCGTCTCATCCTCAGCTGCCCATCAACTGACCGTTTTTGGTGGTGCCTCGGAAACTTTATAATTTGAGAGATATAGATGAAGCTTTTTCTTCCCTTTTTTTCTTACTTTAAACGTTGAGCTTCAGTGAAGGACATCTGTCTTAATAGTCTAAATTCATCAAATCATAACAAGTTGTCAAATCAATTTTGTTGCAATTTGACCCCTTTTCCCGATATAAGATACTTTCAAATTAGGTGAAATAAAAGCATTCTCGTTCCTTTCAAGGTCTTGCGTAATAGGCAGCAAAGGCGTTGGTGTTCACAATCGGGAAGGAAATGCTGGAATGTAAGGAGCGCTTTTCTTACTGTTGAATCCCAATAAACGTTTTTGTTGTTGCTCAGAATTTAGAAGTTATCGAAAAAGACGCGTTTGAATTTCACACTAGAAAATACCAACTCAGCCTACAGCATCGAGAAAATTACTTCCATTGTAGACGTCGTAGTTGAACGCTTATATTGTGAGAATCTGCGTTCCACTGTGCCAAGTAAGTTGGGCAAGAGACTCAACATAGTGTGTTTGGCATCGATGACAATGACAAACAAACATGCTCGTATAGCACAAAGAGATATAATTAATGACTCTAGGTTACCATTAATGTGGAACAGCATCGCTCATTAAGTGTGAATGCAGCAGGTGTTTGCTGAGGGAAAAACAAAGCACTACATATCAGAATAAAACAAGAGAAGAGCCATTCAACCACTCGAATGGCCGTTTTGCTCAAGTGGTGTCTCGGAATGATGGAACAGCACCGATGATCCTCTTTACGCATTGAACTTCTTCCCGGAGAAAATTCATCCAGTGCTGAGCGGTATCAGTTCCACAGATCATGTCACTGATTGATAGGTAACCTGAGCGATCGTTCATCAGTCGATGTGGGAAACAAATGGCTAAATATTTGACGAATAACTCGCATAAATTTGATTCCCTTTTGCAACGTCAACGAACTTTATGCGCTGATCAATTCGCAATTTATTGCATAACTGATGTCGATAACAACAACATTACAGTTCTTTTGCATCTCTCGTGCCATTGGCGACATATTTCATATAAAGCGAAAGCGTTAATGAATATTAGAGTGAAATAAATGGAGCAAGGTTAATACCGCATTCGCATTTTTTACACTGAAATGTGTTTTTTCTTTTTTCAGAATGAGTTATGAACATCTCAAGGCGAATTCTATGAAGTGAAGCAAAGGGAAGCAATAGATACAACAAGTTAAATGTGGAAAAAGGAGCAATGGAAAAGAAGGAAAAAAGTCAAAAAGGCAGAAGCAAGACAGAGAACTCCCCTTCGTTTAAGGTCCCTCTTTTATTTCTCTTTACTCCTATCCCACGGCACCACAAGAAAATTACATTCATATTGCATTTTTTTTGCTTTCAGGCTGCTGAACGAATTGTCCGAGGCATTGCCGGCAAATCTGGGTAAATCAGGCTATCTGCGCTTTAATTACATGTTGTTCAAATTCACTGGTTTTTGCTAGAAGAATATGAACAATTAGACCGCAGTTCTGTGTTTAAAAGGATATAAATAGAGTGAACTGAAGAAGTGATACACCGAGATGAAATGCAATAATAAAAGATGAGAAGAGAAACACATAAAGAATAGGACTTGCATTCCGTATCGGGAGCGTAAACGCACGATTAGTTAGCTTGGCTGCAATCGCCGGTGGCAAACTTCTGCTGAGATAAATGAGATGATTGCTTATTTCAGAGGTGTATTGCATGTAGCTCTGCATACGTCAATGCATCCCATTTTTAACAGCGAGCAGTTAGGCCCATGATAATCGAACGTATTCTGGAATCCCAACCGTTATTCGTGTTTTAGACCTCCACTAGACTGTAGAATTCACGGCGCTTACTGGCTGCGAAAAAGTGAACGAAAGCAGTCAACCGAAGCTAAACACTTGCCTTTGGGTTTCATTTGCTACAAGGGGCACTGGCAGACACAGTGCTCTACTTGCCTTCGGAGGATTTTCCGTAGTTGAGCACGTTAGGCTGTAATTTTTTCTTCTGAATGAAATTTGAAGGAATTATTGAAGTTGTTCGACTTGGCTATCAGAGTTGACGATTCTTCAAGGTCGAAGAGGTGCCTGTTGTAGCACATAGTAGCCTGACAGAGCTGTTAAGGCTGTCGTGCCAGCTGTTGACCCCTCTATGGAAGGAAATAACTGCATCCTACAGGAGGTTTTGGGAAGGGATTTGAGCTCCCAGATCAACAGTCCAGCAAGACAAAAACCAGCCCGCTGCTCCATTCTTTCTTTGCTGCACTCGAAATGGAGAAGAATATGTATAGATCTGTTCACTCATGTGGCACCAAAGAGTCGTCTGCACAAAGGGTCGCTACCGCCTTGCTGCCCGCAATGTGGTCATCAAAGAGACATTCGACAAGTTGACTTGGATGCATGTTGACTGGGAATGTTCTATATGGGAACACACGGAATGAATCGACAGGACCGAAAAGGAGCAATTTTGGGCATTTCAGCGAATTCACTTCGATTTTGGTACTTGCCGAGGAAATCTGTGTGCGTACTTTCCACTACTGCACTTAGCACGTGGAAGAATTGTATGAAAAACCTTAAACGGGCCCAAAAACTGATCATATAATTAGTAACAGCACGCAGTTGATCGTTACCAAAGCAAAGGACACAACAGAATGTTGCAATGAATTCTTGGGGGGATGAATAAACCCAAACGTTGATTTCATTTGCCTTTTATAGTACGGCATTTCCTGGCAACCACCTCGAAAAATTTGGTAGTGGAGAAATCGTAACCTACGAACGTTCTCGAACTTATTCGCTTCGGCGTGCAGAGCGTTTTGAACGAAGGGCCTGTTTGTTCCTGTAGATTTTAATTCACGCTATACTGTTAAGACAACTATGAATCATATGGTACATGGCGATAACCCCTTGCCTTCATTCCGTTCGACCTTTTGCGCTTCCAGATGCGATCGTTCATAGAGCAAAAGGAGGATGCTGTAGCTTTTTTATTTAATCCTCCCATTTTTTTCTTTTTCTTATGCCAAAACCTTCTCGCCTTAACTGGGAGTTGATATGTCGCGATATTATAGTTGACACTATTTGTTGTTTAATTGTATCGTTTAAGGATGCCCTCCCCACTTAATCAATGCTGTTAAAGTGTTCGTCGTTTCTATTTCTTATGCTGTTTCGAACTTATCGAATCGCGGCAGTCACTTGCAAGGGTCCGTCCGTTCCCCCGTAGATTTTAATTCACGCTATACTGTTAAGATAACTATGAATCACATGGCACAGTGGTGATTTTAACCTCTCATTCTTTACTAATGCAACCTTACGCAAAAACTTCTGGCTAGAGGGGTCTTCCATTGTCTATTCTGAGAGTAATGAACCTTTTCTTCAACTCTTTCACGTGATTGCAGCCCTATCTAAAAGGTTATTTTCATAAACTGTTTCTCCGTAAATGAATATGGCAACATTTATTCTAAGCAGATGACATGAAATGTCATGTCTTCATAGTTTTCGACCATAGCTGCTATCAGCCGGAGTTGGTACAATCAGGTGTGCGCCATCTTAGACAGTTTTATGCTTTTCAGCGGCGTTGCAAATGGAAAGAGCGCAGCTAAGCGAAAGAGCAGTGGAGAATATGCGATCATTTACGAGTGTTGAACGAGCGGTCTGATGCAAGTATTAGTGCGATATTTCGCGTTCCATTTCAACGAGTTTAAATTGTGTGAAACTGTTTCTTTCTGAGAATCTGATAAATTTTGCCAGTTGAATGCACTGCGACGGCGAAATGCAAAGCTCGAAGGATGAATCTTCCCCAAGGATGCATTGAACTTGCCCATGTTGAAATTGGAAGCGAAGGTAACATGCGTGGTTATGGCTGACGTGATATCAACAACGGCTGTGAGCACACCTGAAAATGCTACTATGTGAAGTTAGCTCTGTAAAGTCCACAACTCCATGTTTTTAAACATTCCCGGTCGACTTCTATTTGCCAGTGCAGAAATCGATTGCTAGAACTGCCGAGCACCTTGAGATTCTGGTGAGGCAGTCGATGCTCTCCGTTACTAGTGAACTTTGAAGCATCAGTTCATAACGTGGTTGTAACGAAAAGCTACTTTCAAAAGCGAATAAGCAGTAAATCACCGACCGGCGATTTACTGCTTTATTTGAGTATGCCTGAATATCTTTATTTGAATAATGATCGCAAATTAAAATCAGGCGCAGTCACTGCTTCGGTCCCCAGATTCATAGTGATGCGTCACAAGGACGTGGCTTTTCATAGCACTTTTTTCATCTTATGCAGTAATGTTTTCCATAATGCAGTGAGTCATGCTGACGGCCTCAGAAATCGTCATCAGTCACATGATCCCGCATGTAACTTCTATATTCAGCTAACGGCTTTATATGTTCGCTTCGCCAGCTAGTTGAAACTATCGCACGTAAATGCCTGGGACAAAAAATGGCATTTTGTCACATCGACCTTCGCAAGACCCTTTTCCAGGGATTAACGGGACATCTTTTACTGCAGATATTCGTCGTAATCGACCCCGGTTTTCAAAGAGGTCCTTTCAACGCTTCACTGCTGCTGTGAAATCGTTTAAGTATAAGAAACATTCTGTCCTCGACCCACAATGTGTGTTAAAGTGATCGAAAATCCTCAATCACTTGATGCGGACTCATTTGTCGTGCTTTGCTCAAGTCGTTCTCTTATTTGTTTTCAGCAGCAACAACTACAGAATGTAAAGGAACACGCAACTCGTGCTGCTTTTCGCTAGCTTTATCGTGGTTTGCAGCCGCGAAATAACATTGCTAATTCCAAAATCAGCCAAGCGTCGCAATCTCGCCTTGCTTTTACGATTTATTATAAATCTAGGAGTTACGGAGTTGCTGAAAATGGCGCACCACAAACAACGCTTTGTACAGTTTCCAGCGCAGCGTTCTATGTGTCCCGAATATGCTCCATCCTAAAGCCATTAGCGATTCCAGCTTTTACGTTAGCTGCATTTGACGCTTCCTTCAACACAGATATTTGGATGTTGTCGGCAGGCGGCATGCCCTGCACCAATCGTCGAATACCTTACCACCGTCTGGGCCTCATGAAGCACAGGATATACTCAGCTTGCTGAAAAAAAACCACACTGTTTCATTGGAGTTTCACAAGACCCGCTGCTTCCTTTGCAGCCGTCTCGCAGAGAAATATTTGAAATATTCGATCGTTTCCTAATTGTAGATCTTGAATTCGACTCGTTCGTCTGCTGCAACATTTTAGGCGATCTTCCTCTTTTGATAGTGGTTTTTCATGCTTTTGTTCGAGTCTCGTTCTACGTCTCACTTCTTAGCAAATCGCGTGTCACGAAAAGCAAAGAAAAATATCCCTAAATTTTCATCATATGTAATTAATTATTCGCTCGTGGTGAGACGTTTCGAGTGAGAAATGGTTCAGGCTGGAAATCACTCACTGTTCCTCCACAGAAGAAGCTGCTACCCTTTTCGCCAATAACTCAACTCTAAAATGTCTCTGTTGAATAGCTGTCATCGATTTCGTTCCTATAAACGTAGCAACGTTACAGCTCTGGGAAGAATCTATCGTCCCATCGTCGTCTCATTACTAGCTACATTTTGCACTAATTGAATGTGTTAAAAGCGCATCAGGCTGTCTTTAAGACCTGTTCATTCATCCGTTTATTAATTACGGTTGAGCCATTTCACTCTAGTGCTCCTTGCAAATATTGAGACCTGAGGTAATTGAGCCTTTTTGAGTGCGATTGTGCTTCAAGCATGTTTCCCTTTTTTTTTTCATTTCGCTTTTCGTCTCCATTACTGAACCCTTTCTTCCTTCTGTTGACGTCATCTTGGTAAATCTTCCGCTCTCCATATCACGCTTCACGACGAGTACTTAGTGTAATTTATGGCCGTATTAATCTGGTAATTTCCAGTCGTCTACTGGGCCGCCGTGAACTGTGGCAATCGAAAAGAGGGTATAGCCAACCAGCATCATCTCTGGTGCAATACGGAACTTTTAGTAATGTGTTCAATATACGAGCAAAATGCACTAGTTCGCCGTGATTTTGAACGTTAATTAGTCAACTAGCAATGATATGACTTTTTTCGGTTATGGCTTAAACAATGCACGTCGAAATCGAAACGGTTATTCCATCGCTGAATCATGTTTAAGAACGTTTTTAGTGTCTCAAAATGCCACCGATAAATTTGTCGAAAAGAGCATTTTGCACAAAGTTCAAATACATCAAAAAAGTCGTGTTGAAGCCAAATTTTAGGCCAAATTTCGACGTGTTCTCGAATCGCCAAATTTGGCCAAAAAAGCCAAATTTCGACGTGTTCTCGAATCGGTCAACTTAATTAAAAACACCCCAAGTAACTTTGCATCTGCTTTGGTCCGCACAGTCGGAATACGATTGATTTGGAACGCTGAAATTTGCGCATGTTTCCCGTATGAAAACATTTCTGTGTAGAAATAATTAAGTTCCGTCATGCTCATTTGTCAATTAATTCACTCGGACAGCAAGCCGTGCACCTTGAAAGTCTCTTTTTTCTGGAACGTGATGAAAACTTCCACTCAATGCTTAAAACGGCGCCGTAGATGAGATGGTGCATTAAAAATACCTTAAAACCGTACCTTGGTCAAAGCGTGGCAAACTTCCGGAAAAGCTATGTGACTGCACTTCGTCTACGCGCATATTAATTTCCAGGTAGCTTCCTTCTTTTGGTCATTTTGGCCGCAGCTTCTCTTTGAGCTTTTGTCATGGAGTGGCACTGACGGTCCTATGAAGTAGGTCGAATTTCGTCGCTTAAGTAAGACACCTCAGTTTCAAACATCATTGCAGCAATTGTATCAATTATTAATTTATAACTATTGTTTCCCCGATCGGAAGGTGGATTCCTATATTGTGGAAATTTTGCGTTTCTTTTGGAATGATATTGTGAAGTTTAGGGTACTTTTCTCGTTACTTACGATGCAGATAGTTGTAAAGTTTATTTACTGCTGACTGTTACATGTTAGGGTTGTTTGAAGCCGACAACTCAACTCATCCAATTCATTGCTGACGTTCACCCGCTCTATTGCTCAAGATTGATGGAGATGAAGTGTATCTGCTGTGCATCTTTAAAGCCTCATGCGGCACTCGCGCTAGCAGTGTCCGTTTAATGCGTTCGCTTTTTGCGTGCGAATCAATTTTATTTTCTTGTCTCTTCAAAAAGTTTAATTTATTCTTTTGCAGCTACGAGGACACTGAAGGATGGTCGTGCCGGAGGGGTTTGCTAAGGAGTAGCACTTCATTTTGACGCGTTTTTTGTTGAAAACTCTTTGAGTGGAAGAGTTCGAAAGTGATGATCTGCGAGGATTTTCATCATATTCACATAAAATAACCCATTAGCGCCGCGATAGAGTCTCTCTAGTTCGACGTCAAAGATAACGATATTTGGTAAATTTACCAGTGTCTGCGTCTTTTTTGCGGTAAGGGTTGGGCGTACTCCTGCTGAAGAAATGATTCGACGCTGGAGTATTTTGAACCAAGTTAACTGGTTTTTAGCACTCTCGGTAATTTAGATAACGGAGAACATTATTGTAATCTGCACCGTTTCATTAGCTTCAAAAAGGAATGTAGATACTCGAATACGATGAAAACTTTGCTCGGGTTTTAACCAGTAAGAATTTTATAGCAGCCGCATTTCCATGATACGCCTGCCCGATAAAGGAAAAATTGTTCAAATTTAATAGGGAATTCGTCATTCTGCACAGTTTATTTGCTGGCAACATGTGATGCTGCCATGCGGTCAATAATGCTGCTGTGTAGACAATATGTCGGCTAAGATTTATTCATTTGTCGATAACTCTTTCGTACACTATACTCACAAAACGTTTAAATTGGCTCCAAACTCAGAGATTTTAAAATGGTCGCGCCATTTCAACAACATTTCAATCGGTGACCGTTCGCGATCAACATTTCAGAGGATTATTGGAGAACAGGAAGCAGTAATCAGTAGAACTTACTCTCGTTTATGTTGCGGTTGTTCAAATGCAGTGATTTTGGTATGTCAACAGAATAAATTCCATATCACATGTGACATTCAGAGCTGCAGTGCTTGAGATCTGTTACCTGCATAGATGCTGAAAAACGCAACTCTGCTTTTGTGCGCCTCATCTTTTTGCATCATCAATTAGTTTTTTAGTATAGCCTATTGAGTCGATAAGCGGAGAGTTATTTCTATTCCCAAATACTCTTGGCTCGTTCACGTCAAAAATGATGAGTTAAAAGGTGTTTGAGTCCATGACGTACAGTCCATTACACATATATAACTACTTATATATATATATATATATATATATATATATGTATATATATATATGTATATATATATATATATATATATATATATATATATATATATATATATATATCGACTTCATCTCACCAGTTTGATGCCACTCACTTGTCAGAATTTCCAACGAAACATTTTTGGTCGTGTAAGGCTGATGATGGCTAGAAAAGGGAATGCTTTGACTGTTGATGGCAGCATAAAACGTCTGGAACAGCGTCCACAAAAAAAGCAGTGCCAAAAAGCTCTAAATAAGGAATACAAAAGAATTTTGTTCCTTATGGAGACGACGAAAAGTAGGATGAAAAGGAAACTAGTGTAGACGGACCAGAGTGACGAACAAAAATCCCTACGGTCGGTCTTCAAACGATCAGTGAAGTTAAATTTTTTCACTTCAATTTCTGTTTCAGTCAACATCTCAAAGCAAATATAGTAAGAAAAAAATCTTCCACATATACTGCGTTGAAAATGTTGAAGACTAAGATTTCCGTTGGGGAAGTCGAAAAACGAGCTGATGAGACAAAGTTGGTACGCTGAATGCAGTGGGGAAGAAATGCATGTGTTGCACTAGTCAGTGCTATGATAGGTGTCAATTCCGTTGCTTTAATGATTCGACCATTCACTGCTTCCGCTCTTAAGGTCACAGAGGTTCTGGAGTGCGAGTATGAGTATATTTTAGCGGTTTTGTGTACTAATGGACGAACCCAGGTGAATAACTGCTCGGCTCAAACTGTAGAGGCTTTCTGTGTAAGCTTTGTTGCCTCAATGAAGTGCAAAATTTGTGGTGTGTTTCAAACTCCAGGAGAAAAAAATGCGATGTGGTCAGTTACGTCCCGCGTCACTGAGAGGCTATTCCGCAGCGATCATTTCCACAAATCTTTTTTCAGAAATTTCGATTTTTTGATGCTCTCTTATCGTCGTAAGGATGTGGCCGTTGTGGAATACACTTATGCGCGCTGCCATCCCTCCGCCAGTTTCACTTCGCGGATCAGTAAAATTATCGTCCCAAATTTGGCGCATACGAGCGCCACAGGATGGCCTGAAATTCGAACTTTTAAAGTGATCGATCTTTCACTGTGAAAGGGTGACAGAAGCAGATGCCAAAAATTTGCATTACTCTGCGGGCAGAACGTTCTATTTCGTGTCCGCTACGCTGAAACGGGATGAGACGCATATCGTGATGAGACCGAGAGAAGGGGGAAGGTCGTAGCGAAGGGAGGATCTGGTAATTGCCATAAGCGAGTTTTGCCTCCAATGCTCTAGGCTGCTACTTATATTTTCAATAGACAGCAATGTTACCATCCTTCCGATCGTCTGTGTCTTCATACCTGAAGCTCGGATCGGTTAGCGTTCCGCTTCGATATCAGTGGCGGTCGCAGCCAGATCACATGTGACGATCTCTAAAAATCCATTGGCGTTCGCTTTTCGATTCTTGAACATGCGTCAGCCAACTGTCGCTGTTTCTTTTTTTTTCATTTCTTTCCAAATGAGGCTGGTTGCACCAAGTGCATGTCCGAGAAGCTGGTACATTATGGGCTTTTGTCCCATTGTTGATTTGGTCATCAAGTCGCATAAGTTATTAGAAGATTTGAAATGTACCGAAAAATGCATTCATTGCTTATTTGAGTCGACGGCCTGCACGGATCTATGAAGGGTCGTTTCATTCCATCCAGGACGTTGAGAACGAAAATTCAGTTGACGTAGACCCTATGCGAATTTTTTGACTCTTTGAAGTGCGTAAGTCTCGTGTCGAAATTGATTTTCCACATTTTCCACAAATCCAATGTGGAAAATCAATTTCGATAGAGACCTGAGTGGAATATGTGCAAGACACACCCTTTTGTAACTATATGAAATAACACGGATTCATTTTGTGCCCAACACTCACAAGTTCCCATGGAATACTGCATCTTTGAGTTAGAGGTTTTATGAGAAGAAGAATCAGCAGATGGCTAATTTAAGATCAGTAAGCCAAAAATGAAAATTCTTATACGGGGTCACTCTGTAGCTTATCTCATATCCACCGAATTTATTAGCGCTAGTTTGTTTGTAATGCCGAAAGTGCACATAACGATAGTGCACATAGGACGTTGGAATGTTGTGCATTGGGAATGCAAATTTGCAAAAGTGCTTGAATTTTTTTGTGAGTTGTCATCAAATATCTCCTTTGATCACTTTCGCACTTCCTTGGATGCAGTTAAAATCAGACGCATCATCCGACTTGCTTTAGGCGCTCGCGACGTTGCCGATCTTCCCACTTCGCAGAGACGTTTAAAAACGAGGACCAACAAAGCGCATTTGAGAATGCAGTGCGTGTTTTGCATTCTCCTTCATTTTTAAATGCTAATAGACGGTTGAATCGCGTCTTCGGCTGATTTCCTTCCAGCCCCGTTTTTATGAACAAGACATACCATGGTTACTGTCCTATGAGAAAATCAACTCCATTTCGCCTAGAATGCATCTTCCGTGTATTCTCAGCACACAGGAACTTTTCTGCAACAGTCTACTGTAATTTCCGAATAATGGAATTCATTCAAAATCAGTTTGCCAGAAGGCCTTGTGAATTGAAGCACCGTTTATTAACGTATAAAAGGGCTTCATTTATTGGCTATCAATTCCTGTGCCTATGGACGATCATGAAAAATTTCTGAGACAGCATGTTAAATTATTTGTGTGAAAGCGAATTTTCCGAAATTATAAGGTGATGTGGTATTGTTTAGAAATATGAGCCAGATAATAAAGAAGAGGTGCCGTCAAATACACTCGACCATAGGCGGCTTCAACCGACTTTAAGTCCACATATTTCGAGAGATTATGACAATTTTCCTCTTCCTTCGTTACACACGTCATGCGTTACTGCTATGAAAATTCCTGTTTTCCTTCTGCCAAAAACTCGTTGGTCATTTGAACTGTGCTAGTGTGTAGCTGCGTTTCTCGACCATTTTTTTCGTTTCAACTGTAAATGCTTTGCACACTCCTGTTCCCCCGTCTTTATGAAAGATGTCGACGAAAGACGAGGGATGGGAGAAGGAAGGGAGAAGTAGTGGCTACCGACGAGTCCGTGGCCAATGTATACTGGAGGTCGTAAAAACTTAATCGGCCCGTTCGATTACTCGATCGTCACAGCTCCGTTGAGTAGACGATTTCTTGTACTTTTCTGCTCACTCGAACAATCGCTTTAATCGCGCTTCTTCCAAACGTTCATCCTTACCAGAATCTCAAACGGTAATTAAACCTCTTGCATTTTACGAATGTAATTCAGTCGCAATCGGACTGCGAATTAGCACACACAACAGCATCCAGTTAACTCGCAGAAAAATGAGAAATCAGATCAATACTTCACTGTTAGGCTTGTAGACCCTTTCAAGATTTCTGGTACGACACGGCAAGTCTAATTTTATCAGCCGAAAAAAATCTCTTTTGAAAGGGTTATGACTGTAGTCTGGGACTTGAGTCGTGCAGAACAAGAAGTTAACATTTCATTTGAGCCGAAGTCTCCGATGATAATTATATTCTGCGTTGTGACGTGATCATGCCATATCACGTACGCAGTCGATGCGCACCAGGTGCAATGTGTACGGCTTCTAAGAGGATTGTTCAGAGCAGAAAGTACCACGTAATGTAAGTATTATAATGGTGCACTGCGACATTGTGTGCGAAAAATTTCAGTAAATGAATGACACCTTCTATTTTAGTGGGTGCCGCAAACACACTTTATCACTTATTTCTACAGAGTTCATGAATGCTAATGCATAGTCGAATTCGCTATCGTTTTGTACTAAATACACAATGTTCACAGTTTCATAGAACGATAGTCATTCTGTTTTTGATTTAAGGTCAAACAAACGATCTGTTGCTGTATCGGGTGCAACAGCGGTGTAGGCGCCGGTGAGATAGTTAACAGGTGATATAAATATTGGTGTTGGGCGCTCATTCTGTTTAGTCTTTACCATCCATTAAAGTGCTTATTTGCAGATGTATTTGTTTATAAGCTGATATCTATGCCATTTTACCTCATATTTTGATTGATTTATGACTGTTTCATGCAAATCTTCAAACTTATCAACGAACCTATTCACTTGCAGTGCGCAACAAATGAACAAGCGAATGCACCACAGACGTATGCATCGCTGGTGAATTCAGTTAATCTTTTGCAAGAAGTAACTGCCATGAGTGCGTAATGCTATGAAGCAGTTTATGCATCACTTGAAAGTACAATTTTATCACTAGGCAACTTGTAACCCATTTTGGTGACGTCCTTGCTGGCCACTTCAGATGTTGCCAAATTCCTGACAATGTTGATTGCCGAATTGGAAAAAATTCTCCGTACGCCTTTGTGCTAATACATCGTAGTATACTGATGGGCCTCCCCAGTTTGTAGGTTCCGTCAAGAAATGGTTCATTTTAAGTCCTCTTTCACTGTTCGGGCTTTAATTATAAAAAGTGGAAGGTTTATACAGAAATATAGTGACTGAGAGTTTGTTTGAAGATGGCTGGCGCTATTTGCTTTGTTTACGAGTGTAATTTGCGTTCACTCGACTCGGCTTTCACTTGAAACGCCTATTGACAGCCAACTACTTCACAATTCGTGCATCAGCGCTGCCTTGATCTCTTCGTTGCTTCGCATTGCATCATAATGATTTTTAAAATATTTCTCAATATCTCCCTTTGTTTGATGTCGTTCATCACCACTTTCATCTGCTTTCAGCATCTTATCTCTCAAGATGCTTATTTAAACTGCTTAAGCGATAATCTTCTTTCATTGATGTCTGCAATCAATAGCAGATAGGCATTAGTGAAATGCTGATAAATGCTTGCTGAATATGCAAGCAGTTGAACGATTGGTTAAACATAAACAACAATTAACCGCTTTCCGGTTCCAGGAATTCTGAAAACTACAAGATGGCGTGTGGGATGCTGTGCGGCTTTTGCGTGAAATAGCGGTGGGCTAAGGCATCTTGAGTAAGAAGCTATGTGCCATGCTGTTCAACTTGATCAAGTATTCCCTCAGCTTGAATCCAGGTGTTGCATGAACCTCGGAACCCAGAAAAAATTTTGTTCCATTGCCTGGAAATTAGACAGCCATCGACTTGTGGCAGCACCCCATTTTCGACCATATTCTTATTCCATTTGAGGTGCGCAATTCTTAGAAGCATCCTATGTGCTTCAGAAACTGTTGAGTGTGTGCGGGTGCCGGTTTCCTGGCCTCGAATTTCAGCGCTAATGGGTGGTTTGCGCTTCCTGTTCAGAACTGACACAGGTTCTTGCGAATCGTTCACACAGTGAACTTATTGAGCAACTCCACTGTGAACCATTTACGATCAGAAAAATATTACGACATTTTATCATACTGATTTGAATTTTGCCTATTTCTTTCCAGTGGCGTTTAATTTTTCAAGATTAATTTGATGCATTTTCTCATACTGCGATCGTCTGATATCCTTGATGTAAAGTTTACCTGAAAAAGAGTTGGGGCAGTAATGGTACAAAGAGGCCTCCTGAATTTCACTTCTTGCCTGCCTACGAGATCAGCCCTATAAATTGTATTGTTTAAGCTCGTTTATAAGTTTTATCGAGATTCAACGAGTCTTATAGAGACGCTTTCGCCGCGATTCACTGTGCCATTCGAAAAATTGGTTCACTTTCGTCAGATCATCGAAGCTTTGTTCAAAAGCTATGTATATATTCAGTACGAATATTTGGTTTCTATTGGCAGCGGAGAATAGCAGCTGGCAATTAAGTTTGAGCTGAAAAAATTGCATAATGCATTGCGTTTATGTTTGCGAAATGGTCTCTATAACTGTTGCTGTCTCATAGTTTGTGCGGTCGTCAGGTAGCGATAACTTTATGCTTTTTTTTTTGAAACTGCACGCTGTACATGAATATTCATGCTGATGTTGATAGAATAGATACGACGATGAGATGAATTTGTTCGTTGTTGTGGAGCAACCTCAGCTGAACTTATAAGTTGCCTCGCTAATTGAGCCGATTATTTGTTTCATTTGAGAACTCTCTCGAGAACAACGATTGCAGTTCATTTAAACCCTATTCTTTTTTCAAGATGTAAGCAAAAACTTATTTAACTCGACGCTTTCTTTAGTTCCTTCTGAGAATTTTCCTTCTTTATTTCTGCTAAAGCATCTTTTTCCATAAGAATGGAATTGTGGATCGTCTTCGTTTGGTACGTTTCGCAGTTTAGAGTGCAGAAAAAGATGAAAGCGACTTGAAAGTACGAGCAAGTGGTCTTTCATTTTTTGCAGTGGGAAAAGCTGAGGTTATATACAATGTCGATCTGGTATAGCTTGTCGTCATTACACAATATTAGACCACTAAGTAGAATACTGATGCTGATGTGTCAGTAATTAGTATTCTTAGTAACTGAATTTTCCCTGCCTAAATTATACATGCGTTATTTGTACAGGTAATCGCCTTCAATTTATTCGCTGTCGAATCGTTGCTTTCCAATACCTTCCTGCCAGCAGCTTATCAACTGCTCCAGCCTTGAGGCAGTTACTAACTCCTATCTTCCGATATTATAGCAGTGATTATTAAAAGAGAGGTATGCATGTGGTTCAGCACGTATATTGTAGAGGCTCCCATAAGTCATTCTGAGGCCTCCAAAGTTCACAAATTTCTAAATTTGGATTTTACAGGATTTCAGGTAGCAAAAAAATCTTTATGACTTCTGTTTTTGAGGTGCCGAGTGCCAGAGCTGACCGCAGTTCCGCTGTGATTGAAGCCGTTGAGAAATAAAGGGATGGACATTTGAACGTAGCAAGGGAGAGCAAGAGGAATTGGAGAATATGTGTGATTTGAAGGGCGACTTTCAAATACAGCTGCAGTATGGATGAATAGTCGCGCACAAAATGTGATCCAGCAAGGTTAGTTGAGTGCTGACGCAGTACATGCTGAATATATTCGCACTCTATGAGACCATAGGTTTTGTTCTATCGGGGAACTCGAGCTCAAGATTGTCTCATCGAGGTGCAGACTCTTTTTACTCATGCTGACTTTCAGCGTGTGCCCATTTGTTTTCTGGCTGCTTGAACGACGACCACACTTTCTTTCCTGTTGAATTCCACTTTGAATTCCGTGTGCCCATCGAATTCCACTTTCTCACCTTTCCCGTCTATTTATCTTTTTATTTGTGTGTTATCATTCGCTCCGGTTGAAGATTTTTAGATTATATATTAGATGTTAGCATTATTTAATTCATGCTTTTTGTTCTTTGCTTTACACGGCACATCGCAAGGGGTCTTAGCAAATGTAGACTGACTTTGATGTCTGAAAAAGTCCGCCATGGATGACCATCGCAATCCTTCATTTCTTCAGCTCCGCTGATTCAAAACATTATCCATGGATCTCTGATTCCTTAATAACTCATTGATCGGTATCCCTAAGCCGTGCAGAACTGCAGCGAAGAAGTTCACTGCGTACAGTACACACAGTTTATGGGAAGGAGAAGCCTTCTTTCCCAAATTTCGTTTTAGCTGGTGTCATTATGTTGAATCTACTGATCGGCATGAAATTCTTCGTCAGCTATGTTGTTCAGCCTACATGCCTAACTTGTTAAGAAATTGTAGACTGAGAATACCCGTAGGTCGTGGTGGAGCAAGCATGACTTGCGTTATTTGATAATTGCGTGTCGTTGCAACTTTCCATTTGGATGGATGCGCGCACGTTGCGCCGTGCGTATGCGCGTACGTTCATAGGTCCATTAGCTTAAATTCAGGAATGACGGAATCTAAACCTTTCAAATGTTAAGGATTATGCCATAGTGTAGGATATGGTGCCCAGATTGATTTTCTTCTCATCTAAAAGAGTTGTATATAGTAGCACGCATCTTCAACCGGTTTAATTTTTGTGTTGCACTCTGGCTTGCTGGCAAAACCAATAATGACAGAGGAGATCTTTGTGAGTAGTCGAACCAACTAAGCTACCAATATATTACTGTAGCATTTTATTATTTCCGGGCAATTCATGCAACTGGTTTATTTGCTCGATGAAATTGCCTAAGGCATCACGCCAACACGGCATTCTGCTATGGGGAGGTTCAAAAAGAGGCTGTCATGCAGCTTGCCTGGCGTGTATTCCCATATGTTATAAGTCTGGATATCATCTTCGAGCCCTTACTGCATAAACCCTTGAATTTTAATGTTATCTTAGAAGCGTTTATTCTCAAGTGAAGAAACCCAAATGTCTTTCTTTTTAACATTATGCGCTCACGTCACTGTATGATTTTGACGGCTTAGCGATGAAATGTTATATATAAGCTTTAAAAATAATTTGGGGTTATTCCGTAAGTAGATGGGCGAAATAGCAGGCTGGTCGTTACGGATAAAAGGCGACAGATGTTCTCCAGAAAAGTCGAGCCGGTGGACGGTGACTTCCGTTGTATTGAAACTGAAAAGAAATAAGGAACAAAGTGAACAAAAATAGCTAATTTTATGGGAACATGTGAAATGTGATTGGTGGAGAGGTCAGTCATTAATCAACGTGTGCGTAGTTGCGTGTTCGTCAGGAGGCAGCGTGAGCAACTGTGCCGTCGTCGGCCTTCTATCAGCATCTCATTCATCTTCATTACCTGCTGGCGGCATTCTTCTTTAATCTCACGCAGTGCGATGATTTTGTTTTCTCTGCTCACTCTGTGCATCCGATCACGCAGCTTCACTTCTCAGAACGGTTTTTTGAATATCCCGTAGTAGCTTTTCATTTTGAGAATGCGGTAAGCGAGCCGACTGCTTTATCCGTTTTCGCCTGTCTCTTGGAAAAAAGGTATTGGCTTCACATAGGTCAGAGGTAATTCATGTATGTGGTATTGTCGGACAACTCTGAATTGCAAACGTGCAGGGTGTAGGGAAAGATCGCGTATGCGAGATATAAAAAATTCGTTCCCGTCGTTTTGTTACGACATAGCGATTCTTTTTGTTAAATTGTGCACCCATTTTTCTCGTTCTCCATATTGCGGAGTTAAGTTTCTTTCAGGTAAGTGCTACAGTGTTCATATTACAAGTTCGCTTTTAATGATAGCTCACAACTCGTAGTCTTAGTCCTGTGTGAAGTAGCCTTGTTACACACCACACAGAGGTTGTAAGACTTGAGACGATCATATTACAGGTAGCCTTTAAAGTTGTAACTCTTAGAGCGCGTAACCTTAACCTTTCCTAAGCATCGCTTTTAGAGGACATTTGATGTGTATGCCAGTGAATGGATTCGGAAATCTTAAGACATCGTAATCTAACTGAGAAGGTTACCGAACGTTGTCGAATCTAGAGGCATACTTGTTAAGAAACGACCAGTAAGTACTCTCCATATATTGCCTTCTAAATGCTTCAGGTTGGAGGATCTTACAGCAATTAAGTAGAATTGGGGATTATGCTAGAATGCAACGAATTCATGAAATCATTGATGAAAAGCCACTGATTCGTTATTGAAGCGCAATTGTAGGTGCGTTAAAGTAGAAAAGGTGAATTGTTGAGTGCAGGTTTGAGACCAGTTTGGTGCACGTGATCTCAAAAATACACTCGGCGTTTTTTTCTGTTGTGAGCAATGGCAAGGAATTGCTTTCCATCACGTGCGTGCATTTTCTATTATTTTATGCTTTCACATGTGAAGTTTTGTACGAGTGAATGTTCTTTCAGTCTATTTTTACGATTACGACCGAAAACTTCGAAAACGTTTTTTGCTGTTTGATTATTATGGCTTAAATACGAATCGTCAAATAAGTCGGAGGAAGCAGTTGACGAAGTTCAAGACTCGAAGTAGAGTTGTTGGCTGAGCATAAGATTCGGACTTTGGTGGCAAGCTTTTTCCAGTTTCAGCTCATTTGCTGATTTTGTATCGTTTACTGCGTTTTATGCGCTTTTTGCAAATATGTTCCTGTGGATTCGCGATTTCTGACATTTGAAAATATCCTGTTCACTATATTGGAAGTATTGCAAGAGAAACCGCAACAGAAAGATGTATAGAACGCGGGAGCAGAGTGCAGACAAATTAGTTGTTTTGCTGTTTATTTTACTTCAGTTTGCTTGTCTTTCTTCTTACTTCCTTTGCATTATTTCGCCAAATTTCATAGGTCACTGCTGTTTTCAGTTTTGCACTTTATGTACCCTCGTTGCTAAACATTGCGCTCCTCCGCTATGAAATACAAAAATTCGTGGGCAAGTGCAATCATCTCGCTTCGACTGAACAGAGGAACTGATTTTTTCCGAGAAAGAAGCGTCTGTTATGTATCCATAGCATAAATCTCCTTTATGAGTACCACATTGCATTTTTTATGGTGCCTGCCAGAAATGCGCCCGTTTACATGATTTTTAGGAGTTTTTTGTCTGTTAGTTCGAGAAAAAACGCTGTTGACGTCGCATCACGTCGCGGGCTGTTACAGATTTGTTCACATAGAATTCGGACTTGTGATTTCCTATAAACTGTTGCTCTCAATATTCTTACTGATAGCTCCGAATGACTATGATGCTTGTATGCACTCCATAATCAGTTACCCCCCATTAGTTTCTGTTAGATTTACTATTTTGGATATTATTCTTGTTGAAAACGTTGATGAGCATATAGGGCCTTTCTTTGTTAGGGATTATTCGGTGGAGGGCGCTTAACTCATTTGAAATCGGCATTCTCGAACATTCATCATTTAAAGTGCTATATAACCTAGTGTTTTATAAAACAGAAATTGGGAAGACTGGTGTGGATATCGTAACTGGAAAGAGTCAAAAGTGTTGCAGGGGTTATTCCTTTTTTCAACGTTTGTTCATTTCCAGTGCTATCAAATGCATCAGTTGTTTTCCTGCTCTCTCGACAAACATTTAAAATGACTCCAGACGGATATCTGGTACGTTTAAGAATATTCCTAGAAGGATATCTGGTGCATTCTCCGTTTTTTTGCATTGTTCGACGTTTAGCAGTCGTTAGGCACATGGATAGTGACATATCTAAGACAACAGCATCATTTTACCTGAACTTCCTCACATAAATGGCATCTAGGAGAAGGAATTGAACGTGGCCTCAGTTCAAAGCCAAAGTAACAGATGCAATGTTCAATTTTTTAATGCGAGTGTAATCATTTCGTGCCGATCATCTTCGTTGAGAAATTTGCAAATCAAGTCGCACTCGCCAAGTTCAGATCAGGTAAGGTCAGACAGATGGAGGAAAGTGTGTCAGTGCATGGGGCATGATGAGCACGTTTACATCCTTCTAATTAAAACAGTATCAATGACTTTCAAGTCTGCCAGCTAGCAGATGGGGCGCATTAATGCCTCCACGCATCGAGTAATGTCATTGTTGACAAAAATCTTCCATAAGAGCACGACTTTTATTCAGCAGTGTGCGTAAATTACAATCCAACCACTTGTAAATTGCTATGCGTAGCAGCGCTTCTAAATATCTTTAGGTTCTTGCAATAACAGTTGATGCCTCTGGAAGTTGGCACTGATTGTAATACGGATCATGCCCTCTAAGTTCCAAATCTTTGCATTCAGTGGTTCACAAGTGGGAACTGTTCGCTGAACAGTTGAATACGTCTTTGCATGCATCAACAATAAAATACATACGCAGACATACAGTCCACTCGTGCAAATGTGTTGACACAATGCGGTTTGCAAACGTTGATTTGCATAATTCGGCATTGGTGCAAACGATGGGTGAAGTATGAAGAAGTATCCTGAAACGTCCTTTCGTTGTGTTTCGACATGGCTTTAGTCGGCTGTTTGAATAAGTGGAATTGAGAAAGTGCGTATCATATCTGTCTCCCGCAATGCGCTCTCACTCGTTTATCATTTAGACGCCTATCATTTCGTTTCCTTCTTAGTCTTTACGCCCATCATACGAGTTTTTTGCATTTGATTATGGGCGTGTTACAAATCGTCACAATCGTTTGATTTCAGTAGAAACATCTTATTGCCACTATACAGCTGTATTGTAGGGATTCATTTTCTACGTAAGTTATACGCATTTTTAAATAGAAATTTGTAAAATTCGTTTTGCGTTTCGCTTGTTTAATTGAATGAAGTTTCGCTTCTTCATCGGAAATTCCTTGAAGGATATTTGTTTCACTCCACTTCCCTTCCTCTGTTTTTCCTCCCTCTCAAAATTATATATCTTCCTACTGTGCACCCTCGAAGAAGCCTTCCCGGGAGTGACAAATTGAATGAATACGTGAACATCATGATTTTTACAGTTCGATGAAGCAGCATGGTTTCTTTCGTTTTTCGAGCATTCTCACTATATCGTGCGTCACCTGTAACATTGCGGTCACCGAGGCGGATACGACTCCAGCCAACAGGAGAGCAGCTGTTGTGATTGGGCTTCGTGTTGAAGCACCACCTGAAGAATCTTCCTTTGGCTACGAGTGATTAAGTTTCAAGCTTTCATTCACATTGCACTTAGCCAAATGGATGATTTCAACCTTTCAGAAAGGCCTATGCCAAGTCCAATCCTTATCCCTTTCCTTGCTTTCCCTGAAACGCCGTCTTCTTTCCATCTTCTTTTTCAAAGAAATGGGCCCACTCAAGTCGCCTTTAGGTTATTTAATTTTGCTTTTAATTCAGATCCAATCCTCTTTTTTGCATATTTTTGCAGATTTCCGCTTGTTTATGTGTTTTAGGAGCATTTGATATATCTGCATCCAACGTCCCAACCAAATGAGCAAAGACGGCTTATTAATTTTTTCAGTTCCAAGGGAGTGTGTGTTATAAATCCAGAGACCGAAGTGAAAGTCGTCATTTATGGATTACATCTCGAGAGCGTTGCTGCGGTACGTTGTCATCTTTTTGCTCCTAGGAAAGAAAATTTCTGCAGCAGTGACATTATGATCTGTTTGTTGGTTTGCTAATACGTTGATGTCTTTTGAGACGATCTATAAAGATCAATGCATTCGTTCTTGATCGTCAACATGGTTCATCGGTAATTAAATTACTCTCTGACGCGGTTTTCAAAGATAGAGGATTTGACTAGCCTTTGCGTGGTGGATCACTTCAGTGAACGAATGTGAGTGTATCTGGTCGCCCAGTTTCCAGCACTAAACAATTTTAATTTTCGCGAGAACAGTGTATAATCAAAAAAGAAAGTAAATTTCGTTTCATCGAAACGGTTAGAGTCTTTTGCCGTTGAAGCGAAGTCCTATTGGAAGCCACGTTCACCGAGTGGGTTTTTCTTCGGATGAGAACTCATTCTCTTGTTTAAGGCCGAAGTTGAAATGATAAGTGTTCAGGTGAACCTTTTCTACTGTTTTGTATATTTGTGCAACATTTGTGCCATAGAACTTTTTGGGCAGCCTGAAGTGAAGAAAGTCTTCATGGCGGTTATGCTTAGAAATCAGCTAGGTTCGTTATCAGCAAGAAGGGACAGGGGATTCGAATGATGCAAAATCTGCCATACAAGAAATTGCTCAACTCGCAGTGTTTTTTAGAACAACGAAACCACTTTTATTGAAATTTTCCCCTTGCAAAGTAAATATTGATTTCAAGGTTGCAAAGAAAACTTATTGAGTGAGGAACGAACAAGTAAGTGATCACTTCAAGATGCTTTGAGATTTTAGAAGAAATAGCATTTGCACTATTCACTGATTTAGCTTCTTTTCACAACGAGCGACGAGTGCGCTAATGTGACGAGAACGATAACTGCCGATCAGTTCATACTTCACTTCGAGCACAAAGCGATTTTTATGCTCTCGTTGCCGCATTTACCCGAAAATATCGCAGCCTACAAAATATGCGTCAAACAACGCAATTCGGCTCTCAATGCGGACATTAAGCCGGTAAGCTTTTAACAGAGCTACAGAGTCATTAGTACAAGCAGTTTGATGAGGAGAAAGCGGAGAGTGAGAGAGGTAAAGGGGAATTGCCGTTGTCACATGATTTCTTTTCAAGAACAGGCGCGTAAAAAGGTATGCTCATCTGCATAACTACAAGAAGATTCCTTAGTTGGGGGTGGTGTCGGAACTCCTAATCCGCTTCCAATAAAATCGTTACTGCTGATTTTTTAACCCTCTCGGTCCTCCGTTTTTTCCCCGATTCTCATTCGATCGCATTTGTGGGTTGAAACTGCAATAAATTCCGCTAAAATTGAACTGTGATATTTACACGGCCGCGATCAGGAAATGATTGAAGACTTATACTCGCAGCGTTCATTTAATACATTCAGTGTATATATATCACATTTGCAAGTCCTACTTCTCTTTACCCAATCAGTGGGAATGTTCCTCATCGTAACGGTAATGTCCAGGGGTTCAGAAAAGTTCTCATGGCATTTTTATCACATCAGTTTATTCACATTTTCAAGCTCAAGCTCGAACGAAAGCATCATCTCAGGAAAAACCTGATTTTATATCCGAGTTTATTACCACTTGGTGATGGAAACCGATAAAGCAGTCGTATTATTTTTGATGCTTATTATATGAAAGCATCATTAAATGGATAGACGTGCACAGTGACGAGGTTTAACAAAGATGTTTGCTCCTGCTGACTTTCCCACCTCCATTTTCTCGAATTCTTCGAGTCCCTTCTAACATCCTAAAAAGAAATTGAACAAGAAAGTACTGTGATTCACTTCTTCGATCATACGTGTCTGAGGGTAGATTTTAAACGCGGTTCTTGCTTTAAACTTTAAACATCTTCGAATAGTAGTTGGACTTATTTCGTTACGGTTCTTATTGCATTTGCATTCACTTTATTTCATATGAAGAACGCCTATGAGCACGTACAAAACGGCTGTTACATGATTCAGTTGAGACTGTGGGACCTAACATAAAAATTGTTGTGTTACTAATGTGATTAGCAGTTTTTAAAAAGTAGTTGAATTTGTTAACCTAGGTGTTGTTCTTTATTCTGAAGTTGGTAAACCGATATCGCCTTGTGCTTTCAGATAAACTTGTCGTTATTTTCTTTGTGGATATGTTACAAATTTGAGTGCTATGGTGTATATGATTGTGTTTTTTTGTTTACTTACATAATTTCTTAAGACTCTCAATATGCGCGTGGTAATTGATGCATTTCGTCTAGGCGGCTTTCTGGTAGCATTAAGTTTGCCTTCTTTTATCCATTGTTGTTTCTCTTATATATAAACGTCCGACCGAATTGGTCAGAAAAAGGGTTGATACAGGGGTGTATAAACTTCGTGAACCAAAGATATATGTGTATATATAAGATATATGCATCCTATTTCAACGTCATATGACCTCTATGATAACAGCCCTCGATATTTTTTAAGCTTATCTGGCATCAAAATTCCTTCCTCTGCCGTAGTTAGAGGTGTGGTTTTGTTCATATGGTCTTTCTCTTGCTTTATAGCAACATTGATGAATAAGGGCC
This sequence comes from Parascaris univalens, assembly GCA_037576465.1. Classification (NCBI taxonomy): domain Eukaryota; kingdom Metazoa; phylum Nematoda; class Chromadorea; order Rhabditida; family Ascarididae; genus Parascaris; species Parascaris univalens. Next base: position 40,461,252 of record CM075173.1, on the reverse strand, counting down.
TAATGTCGCAGGCATTATGTTTGTGGTGCTCTATATATCAGTGATGACTGTACTGCAGACAGTATGAGAGGGGCGAATGGTGCTGTTCAGAGGCAACTCGGGAATAAGTCAGAGTAACGGAATAGAATAAGCGTTGCCAAAAGTTCGGCGCAAAAATCCTTGAGCTCCAAAGTGCTCGCAAGTAAGCGATATTGGTGCAATTATTGTCATTCCTTAATAATTATGAAGGAGAGGATTGTCATAATGTGTTCAATTCTAAAAGAGCAGTGATTCTTTCCTAGGCTTGGGGACATGCATGGTTTGCTTAGATTTTTCAGAAATCGTGGAGTGGACATAATGCATCAGCTGGCGGCGAATGAAGACATAAAGACGGATAACTCTTCGCTACAGAGGAATAAGCCTTTTTACTGTGCTTTGTAAGGTCACTGAAAGCATAATCCTTGAAGGCTTACGGACGCAGTAGCAGTTGAGAGTAAGGGAAAGGACAGAGAGGTGATTCAGGTGAGTTAGATGCAACCTGTGCATTTGGCACCATCCGCTGGGGCATACTCTGGCAGGTGCTTGAGGAAGTGGGCTGTTCATGAAGAGGTTTGTTTCTCATTGCGAGTACGAACAAAATCAGAACTAAAAAGTGCGAGCAAGGAGAAATCTCCAAGACGATGTCGACATATGAACAGAATCAGGCAGAAATCATTGGCAAGGATGCTTTTTGTCAGATGCGTGATTGAGGCACGAAATAGCTGATACATCTGGTGATGGCGCGCTCGTATATCTTTAATTGTAAGGGTTGATTGGTCTCACTAAGCTAGCGAAGTTACAGTGTTTGCTGGAAATTCAAACCAACTAAATCCATCCTCTAAGCAGTGCTATCTATGGTTAAACTTTGAAAACTGCAAATAAGTCCTATACTTCATGAATCTTATCAAACGGGTGCCACAATGTTTACCCATCACTGGACCATCCACTGAAGGAACTAGTTCCTTTTTTATCTCTTCTCTCAGATTTCAAGAGGTGGTGACTGCACAAAGAACATCGACTACCGTGTAAAAGTGGCGAAGGTCGCTTGTGCAGTGCTGCCAACTGCCTGTGAAGTAGGAATATGCTCAACATGCAGCGGCGACTAACCATGAACCAGTATAGCGTGCGTTCGTTTGTTTGTTTCATGTGCTTTAAAAGGATGCGTTTTACGCAAGCTCAGTCAGAACTTCTGGAAATTTTTGAAGGAAGTGAATGATATCGTGTGTCATGTGATCACAGATCAGTATAATCAGTATTGAGGAGCTGTAGAGGAAGATCATCGAAACATTGTTCGAAAGCTGGAGCGTCGCGAGATAGCAGCTGTAATAGCTTTTCAGCTGTTTCAGCCTCAAGCTTTTCAGCTCCTTTGACAATATCGGCGGTCAGTATGACAGGCGCGCAACATTTTTGCAACGGCAGCGTCACCTCCGAAATAGGTGTTATCGGTCGCTTGCTTGAGCATCTCCTCGGCGGAGTTAAGGCACATCTCCGCAACAGCGGACTCGGGAAAAAAATCGAGAGGAAATAGGCAAACACCTTGCAGTCAACAGATTTGATAGCGTAATTAGTACTGATGGCATCAAATGTGAACAGGTAAGGAGAAATAATAGTGTGTTTAAAATATGATTAACGTTGTTGTGCAGTAGTATATACATAGATAAACCAACCACCCATGCAATATCATTTATGTCGGCCTAGTGAAGAGGCCCTGTATTGTGTAGTGAGATGAATACTTGAGTACAGTAATGTCTTTCACAACGCCTCCTTGACAGCGCTTATGTAGTTGAAACCCCTCAAATGCACACTGTCCACATTCACGCTGCACATAGTTGCGTTATCATCTATCAAGGTAGTTTTCAGGGAAGCACCTTTCTCGATATTCGAAGTTCAGAAGTGAGTGAGAAATGGCATATCATATCCGATGCACAAACACCCCGGTCTCCTTTTGCAGCCATCACTTTTTGGCGTCTCCGACGCCGTGGATGATCGCAGTAGTCATAACTTTTCCCTTCTTCATTCATCCATAAGCGAGATGACCGTCAAAACTCACACGTTATCAGTGCAATGATTATGCAGTACGTTTTTCATTTTGCAGCTAGATGATGTGCGAACATTCATCACAACGGAACATCCACCACGAGAACACTACCTCCCTTTACCAATTCAAATTTCTATCATCGCAGCATTGCTTGTGCTGTCAGCATTATTCTCGGGTCTCACTCTCGGGCTTATGTCACTAACGCCTATGGAACTTGAACTCGTGCAAAAATCAGGTTCATCAAACTTACCTGTAATTACTACTGAACTGCTTTCTTAACATCCTTTTAAGTTATACCACAGTTGCAGTCCAAAACTATCTTTCAAGCTTCGGATGTTGTGCCATAGCAAATCAATATTTCTTTAGGCTTCTTACGGTCTTATCCCGCTTTTTATATTCGCTTTTTACGTTTCAGTTGAGAGCATATGCTTTGCGTGGTCACATTGACACCCAGCTTCAGACAACAATGTTGGAGTCTTCATGATTTCGTTTATGTGCTTTTCTCCTTCTATCAAGAAACTGCAATAGTGAACTTGTTTTACTTCACTCACTAAAGTTTTCTTTGATTTCTTCTAAATTCCAAAATTTCCTGTGAGTCTTACATTTCGGGTAATCTTTGGTCCGCGAGCCATCCATCTCAAAGATTTGAAAATTGAGCCCTGACTGTTTCCTTGCATAGTTTTCGGAAGCGTCAGAAATTACTATTTTTGTTCATTTATGTTTTTTTTTTCTGGGAAGGCTTCACAATATTTTTTCCTGGTTCTTCAGGTGTATCGTTCAGGCTCCCCAGCAGAACAGCGCTACGCCTCAACAATTCTTCCAGTTCGTCGTGAAGGAAATCTGCTCCTCTGTGCATTGCTGTTGGGCAATGTGATCGTCAATTCGGCGATTTCAATTCTATTCGGTGACCTCACTAGCGGTTTCCTCGCGCTTTTTATCTCTTCTGCTGGGATCGTTGTTTTCGGCGAGATCATCCCACAGAGTATTTGTGTAAAGTGAGTATCGTGTTGTGACGATGCAATGCAGAAATATCATATGTGTAAAGGATACAACATTTGCACTGAAACAAGTGACAGTTTTTCAGGCAACAACAATTGTGATTTTGTTAGCAGCCTCTTGACATGTATTCTTCAAATCAAACTACAAAGGATACATAGGTGTCATTTTTAGCGGACTGGGAAGTCAGTTCACCTGATAATAAAGCCGCAGGTTAGCATTGTGTACGGTTTCGATGCTGTGATTTTGAATGGCTTCAGATGGAGTAGTAAATCGTATTTTGTTGAAGGTTGAAACAAGCACTTCGAAATAACACGCTGCCTTATTTTTCTACCTTCTGATCTTGCTGAAGGGAACTGCACAGTCAATGCAATATTCAAGTCAGTTTTCAGCTTTGCCCGTTACCAGAGAACTTTTTTGCAAAGGTGCAGTAGAGGAACGGGAATATACAGCGCTTTTGCTGATTATGTAAGTCATTTCCTACCTTAGTCACATTTAAAGCTCCCCAAATCTAACTGCTGTAGGTCGGTGCCATGCTTTAAAAATTGATCCCGTTTTGCAGTCATCATTCTACTTTTCTTTTCTACGGAAGCTAAGAGTGAATTTTACGGGTTATTAGCGACATGATTCTTTCTTATTTTCTCTTTATTGAGCATAAGTTCTGAGTGCATTTTTCTTTACAGAAAAGGACTCGCGGTGGGCGCATACACAATCTTCATCACGCGTCTCTTTATATTGATAACATTCCCAGTTGCGTGGCCCATTAGTAAACTGCTCGACTATCTGCTTGGTGATGAATACGTTCGTTTTGATTATATTGTTGAACGAAATCGTTCTCCTAGATCTTATTTATTGGTGATTCTCCGAAACACATACGCCCATTGCTGCTTTATCTTGTTTCCTTCAATGAGTTCCGTGTCGCTAGAAAATAATTGCCCGCTGCGACTTGTCGCGGATGCATCCAAGGAATCCACTTCGATCGATCCATAAAATATTTCCCTTTTCCCTCGTCGGCTTGTGATCAGTGGCTGAAATTCCCACTCTTGTCGGCTTAGAGTGAAAGTGCATTGAAAGGCTACACCTGCAAGCAGGCTGAAAAAGAATGTTTTAATAGCATTCGACAAAACACCGCCTGACAAGCAGCTCTCTCTCTCCTTCTCTCTCTCTATATGTATATATAGATATATATAGTTCATTGATATATACGCTTGCTTATACACCATACGTACATCCGCACGTACTTGTAAATATAGCACGTTCACGCCGTTATTAGCAAAAGAGCGCAAATGGCTAATACTTTGTACAGTTAACAAATAGCGCCAATTTTCTCATTTCTGAATGTGGGAAGGGCCTTTGTGCAGCATTACGTGATAGCACGAAATAATCTGACAGGTCCTTTGGCCGTCTTGCTTTTAGAAACGTCCACGTACAAGATGCTTTTCGATAAAAGAGGGAGCTATTTGCGTTTAAGCTCAAGGGGAGCATTGAATGATCCCTGTCTCTCCCACTTTCCCTTCAGTGTACTCTATCTTCATGCTTAATTTCATCGACTACACTGTAAGGATGATCAAATGAAGGAACAGATATGATTTGTATTTTTCCAACAAATGCCGTTTGAATGTTGAAATGACGCGTATAGGTTGTCTACGATCGTAAACGTTTGATGGAGCTCATCAAGCTGTCAGTGCGCGACGACACGAGTGGGCTGGCCGATGAGTTGAAGATCGCTGTCGGTGCTATGGAAATCGCTGACAAAGTTGTCAAGGATGTCATGACAATAATCTCAGTACGTTTCAATTGTTCATTTTTCTTTTGCATTCGGTTTTTTTTTCGCTTTCTTTTAATTTCAGTTCACCCGCACCAGTGATAACTTCGCAACAAAAAACGTCTTGCTTTTCATGCTGTGCTCATAGTTCCATCGAGTATAGTGCATTTCCGTAGGAAGTCTGATCCCACAAGACAAGTAAGTATAATTCAGTCTGACTTTCTACTCTGTGGTTCCCCATTGTATGACTTCTTCCAGAAAAGTACGATTACAAAAACATAAGCGCCTGTTACTATTTCCTGACCGCACTGAATATTTAGCTTGATCCTAGAGAGCCTTTCGATCCCAAAAATGTCGTATAACACGCGCGTGTTCCATTAGAATGCTTCGAAAGGATTCTTTCCACCAATAATTTCACTTATTAATCGAACTAAATGCTGCAGAAGTACTCAGAAGACAGCGTAGTAAACCCGAAGACATATTTAAGGACAAAACTGCTCGATTGTTAAAAAATCGTCTACCTAAAATTTGCCTTCTTTTCCCTTATCAATTCAGTTGTCGATTTTAAAGAGCCTGGTGGAACGACAGAGATAATAAGACGACCTTGAGGATCACACTGGCAAATTTCATCTTGCATCTTTTGCGCCTTTCTCTTCATGGTTTTCACTGACCATGTTGTTGATCCATATCGAGAATCGCTAATACCATGTTGAAACCATTCAGCAAATATAATCGGCAGCTATCTTACACATAGAAGGAGCCGTTCACTAATCTGTTTCTATTGCATGCAGACTGGAAATGCATCAATTCCCGGCAAATACCTGGATATCTAGAAAAGTACCGTTTAGTCAGTTGTGGCAAGGTTCGGCGGCTTTTAGCTGATAACTGGCGAAATCCAAGGATCCGAATTGTTCCTAACTTCTTCCACTGGAATGAATGTGGGAAAAGCGTCTATCAGACCCCAAAGCATCGATGTATCATTTTTATCTGTGATGTATGTGACGAATAATCGCTAAGGAAAGTAAAATGTCGTACATATCACTTGCTTTAGTATGTTCACGAATATTCCACATGTTCTTTATTGCACGAAGTGGACTACCAATGATGGTTTGAGGGTCTTTTTATATGAAATGACTCCCTTTAAAACGTAACAGTTATCCATTAGCGCTGGTCAGAACACTGCCTACTTTCAGGATGTTTTTATGCTGCCAGATACAACAGTGTTGAACACGAAAAATGTTGCCGAAATTGTGCGCATGGGCTATACTCGCATTCCTGTTTATTCGCAAGGCGACAAGAACAACGTCACTGATATTCTCTTCGTGAAAGATCTCGCCCTCATCGACCCGGATGATAATTTCACTGTAAAGACTGTCTGCGGGTATCACAAGCATCTGGTGAAATTCGTTGATAGTGATGCTCCACTGCGTGGCGTTCTCGAAGATTTCAAAAAGGTTTTACTTGCAATCGTTTCATTCTCAAAAATCCGATTCGGTGGTGGATGCTTTCGCACATGCGAACATTTTTTTCTCCCTCAAGTTGAAGTCACGATCTTTCTGTCAGATCGACGTGTTTGCAACAGAAATGACTACCGGCGATTTATCGCTGCTCTGTGCATTACTGTTATCGGCGTTTAATTGTATATTGAGTGAAGTGAAGCTACATCGGAAGTTGCACGAGGAAGCTTCATTATTCCCCATATGATGACTATTTTTTCAATGTCTTCTCTATCATCATCACGTGAGTCATTTTCAAGAGCTGAACGTGAGCCGCACAATACGAATCGGCTAGCGATTGAGAAAAATCGTGAGCTGATGTGTTTTCTTCACGCAATCTGAGATGGTGTCGTTTTAAAACAGTCAGAGCAGTTTTCGCTTTGTTTTCCAGTATGTTTTCTTGTAGCACGCACTTCCTCACCTGTATACACTCCTTCATAAATGAAGGAATCATTTCAGGGAGATGCACACTTAGCGATGGTGAGGCAGCTGGCGCCCGATTCTGGAGGTGATCCGCTTTATGAGCTAGTGGGCATTGTCACACTTGAGGATATCGTTGAAGAAATTCTTCAGGCGGAAATCGTCGATGAATTCGACGTCGTCACTGACAATGTCAGTCGTATTAAGAGAATCAATTATCAGGTGACTATTAGTTTCGAATATCTTTTGGTGGCCTCCTTACCTTTGTTTACCGTCTCTTTTCTTCATTCACTTTGTTTTCCTCATTTTGATCGAGATTTGCCTTCAACTGGATGAATCTAATGGTAGCATGCGAATTGTCGCTTAAAAGTTGCTTTATTCGGAGGAGATGAGGATGGGCCATGTTTTGGACGAGAATTGTTACAGTGTGAAGATTAATTACGATTTAATGCGGGAATATCTATTTTCTGTGCTTCAGTTGCCTTAACCATAGGGATGTGACCTTTTATTCTCAGGTTCCTTGAGTGTTTACGCGCCCATGGATGTTTGCCTGCAAACATTTCGTTTCTTCGGTTCCACAGCAGATGAAGGCTGAATAAGTTCGCTCTTCGAGGAACGGACTTTTCTGTAGCGATGCTGCGGCTCGAAAAATTCGAAAGGTGGAGGTTCTGATGGGAAAGCACGTGAATTCCCATCGTAGGTATTGTGATCTTTGCACAGCCGACCTCCTCGGCTACGATCGTTCATGAAGGAGAGGTAACCTTAAGAGGCAAAACCATTTAGAGGGGAAACCCGTATTGTATCCTTTTCAAAATAGACTAACATCTATGCAGAAACCGGCCAAGCCAAAAGGAATTTGCTAGCAGTGCTAGTAACATAGGAAAAAGCCGACGATTATATACTTTTTGCCACTCTTCTTCTTTGAATATTTGTGAAGATACATGTATCCGACCGAGAGACCACTGTAAAATTTGCGTGAGGTCTTGTCATAGTCCCAACATGCATAATACGAGTAGAACTTGCAGTGGGATATGCGATCTCCGTCGTTAAGCGAATATCCTCCTCACTTTGTCTTTCACTACCTTCGCTTTTTTCATTAGTGTAAAAGATGCTTTTTAGGCGCGTGATATTTCGAAGTTTTTCGAGAAGGAAACCATCGAGACACAAGTTTCGATGCAGATTCAGATGGTCGCTGAACAATGGCTTGTGGCTAACGAACCTGCCTTCGGCGAGAATCTGATCGCTCGTGGAGTCTTAGAAAGGCTGATAAGAACTTGCGCACGTCATGTATGTTCCACATGTTTAAAACGCATACAACTTTTCGTTCCCTTTAACCGTCGTTCTCCTCTTAAGAAATAGTTGGATGGCATTTGTTTGTAAGTCGGTAATGTTACTCGCTGACATATTTTGCTTCTTTTTTGCTTTCTTTCCCAAACCTATGCTATTCGATATATTTATATCCATCCGATAGTTTCATATTGCACGCAGTCTCAAAAAGCAATTCAATAAAATTTGGTGGCCGCACATTACACTTTATTCTGTTTTGCAAATGTTCAGCTAATACAGGAGTAGCGAATTGCGCCGGGAGAATTGACGCGCCTTGCACCTTTATATTTCGTTTACTTCACTAACTATGTTTATGGGATGCGAATAGGAGATAAATACGCGAAATAACGCCTTCTGACCTAAAAAATCATTCCTAAATTTTTGCCACTGCAAAATCGTTAAGTGAAAATTCACCCATCTTCAGTTGCTCACAACCCTTATCGGGTCACAAAGTCGAGTGTGATACATGTACATCCACAATGACATCATGCGCTTCTGCAAAACGAATTTTGCTATAGTGCCTAAGACCAGCAATTTTCTTTCATCTTGGTTACATTGAATCATGGTCATCAGGCCTCAGAACCTGGCTGCACCTTAAATTAACTTGCGTATCCATTTTATGCTATCTCTGCCTCAAGACCTCATCCAGTACTTCTTAAATGGTAATTGATTTTATTCCACTTATGTGTGCAGTTAGATCTTTGGAGTAATTATTTGAATCCACAGTCGTCCTCTATTGCTTGTGAACTTATCAAACCTATACGCCGACAGTGATGATTATTGCTGTGGAGTTGATCACTGTATGTGTAATAGTGGCGCTATTCCATCAAAAAATGTAATAACTAGTTCTTTTCTTCAATTCCCTCATATTCAGATATAATATTGGCCACAGCTGGATTGCGTAAATCCTCTGGGATGCGTATTTTAGGTTGATGTATCCTCATTAATGGCTCTAGCAGGTGATCCAGTTGTTGTACCACGCATTGCTAAACTCTTTACAAAAGGAGAGCTGAGCGATCGTTTTATTCTGATTCTTGAGGGACGAGCCACCGTCACCATTGGACAGGTTCCGTGATTTCATTGCTCGTGCTAACAGTTTCTGCAATACGTGCTGCACTAGCGCATCTTATAAGAAGCATAATGGAAGTTAAGACTCCATAAAAATTCTTTTGCAGGAACTGCCATTGGCTTCTAGCTCATCGAATCTTTGGCTTTTCAGCCAAATAAATGTTTTTGAGCACACAATAGCACGAAGTCTCCTGCTGAAATTCAGAAAGGCTCTTATTTATCCTAAAAATCGCAAAAGGTATGTCAGTAAAGGAATTTGAAACTTGGAGGAAACAGAAGGCTTTTCCAAAAGGTGATAAAATCTTGTGTGTAATACCAAACTTCTCTATTTCTTCCACCAATTAATAGCTTTTAGAGAATGAGCGTCACTCGATTTTATTAAATTTTCCATCGAAATCTGCTAAAAATGCAGAGGGAGGGTTTCCATTGTTTCAGTTCTTGATCACATCATTATATTTCAATACAGTATGCCAAGACAGTCAATTTACTGACGAATAACTCTCCAAGCTATCGATTGATATCACTATATTTTCGATATCATCAGTTTCGTGAATGCGGTAGCAGAAACACGATTCATTTCTTGCTGAGTGTATCACACGAAATGCAAATCTTCTACCCTCAGCAACGGAGCGGAGTGATGCAGTTTTCTGGGTTCCTTCGTTTCTTCAATGTCCTTTGCTTCTTGCAGTCATTCAGCGTTACACAGTTTGCTATTGCAGCTCGAAGAAACATTTCCTCTCGCAGACATCCTCCCAGTTACAAATTAGTTGCAAGTGACTATTCACCTTGTTCAAAAATCAAATTTATTTCGTAGTAATTGAAAATGCTGCAAACCATAGCAATATTGTGGCGTTTGATGTCTGAGAAATGCGAAAATCTCTTTTATAGGGAGAGATGAAATTTGAAGCAGGTCCATGGCATGCGTTTGGTACTGAAATCCTGAAGAAGTTGATCGCAAACGCGAAAAATCTTGCAAGAAGCACTTCGGTTGCAGGTATCAATCACTTCTAATAAATCTGTTTACTTACAGTACTATGTAAAGCTTTGAGCCGAGATCATTCTTTGATATCTCACTGGCATTCTTCTCCAACAAATGTTCTTAATTTCTTTCTTAATCTGTTTTTTTGCATATTCCGCCAGGGATATTATGCTATTTATTACGTTCCTTTGTTCCATTCCATGCCTCTCACAAATATTTGCGTACATATTTCCTTCATATGGGGCGATAAAAATGAATAAATAAAACTCATAAATTACTTCATTGCGGTCGGTCAGTTGAGACCTAGCAGTGATCTTCGTCTGGGATTTGTGCAGCTCGGCACGCGGGGAGGAGAATACGCGAAAAGTCATACTAGACGTTACTCATTCAGCAGTCGTGCCAGTCATACTAGACATCAGCTTAATGGATCTCCAACAAAAAAAAGAAGCAAGCGCATCGATGCATTTATGCTTCGGCCGCTCCTGCAGGTTCCTGTACGGACTTGTTCCACCCATTTTGTGCTGTAGGTGATGTAAAATTTCACGGGTTGTAAATTTCAGGCCGCTTTGCCGTTTGTGCTTCTTCAAGGAGCTGGGTGGTTAGATTGAAGACTGCTGTGGAGAGGGAGGAATGAAGAGGAGTGGGTCCTTCCCTTTTGTTAACTGCATAAACCAATTCAAATGAAAGTATCTTTGGTATCTCCTAATCTCATATCCATGTACCGAATGTGTTTGACTCATGTGATGTGTGATGCACATTAGAACGTATAAATAATGCATTTGATGCAAAATCAGTTTTGCAGATGCTGGTGAATTGAATGCGATGAGGCGTCCAGACCTGGCGTTCATTCCAGACTATTCGGTTATTGTTGCTGATGAATGCACATTTCTCGAGATCACTACAACCACCTATATCAATGCGCACAGGGCTACTCTAATGCAACGTGAAATTGGGTATGCATAGGTTCCCAATGAATAAATACTACATAATTTGGGAATGTGGCCCACAAAATTGGCATTCAACTGTTTTAGGCCCACAACTTGCTTCCTAACTAATCTAATTTTAGTGCACAGAGTCGATGATGTTTACACGGATTTCATTTTCATCACGCGTTCAGATCGGTAGCGTTAAGCTAATGAGGATGGAACATTTAGTCCCTCGAAAGAAGCATAGCAATCCAAAAGAAATGAATCGAATTCCATAACATTTCTCAGTCCCAAAGAAATCAGTAGCATTTTTAACGCTTTGAGCCCAGACAGCTGAAATCGATTGCTTGCAGCTAACACTGCTTATTTTAAAGCATCTCAGCGACTATTTCCTAAGTCACTTCTGCGTAATAAAGATAAATTTTCCGAGTTTTGTAGTGGACTATTGAAGCTGAGTTGTTTAAAGGCGTTCTGAGATGATGGGATCACTGGGATCGGTCGAGGAAGAATGCAACTCGGAAAAACAAGGCGACGAGGAGGTCAGCGCTCAACGCAGTCACTCGAATCGAGGAAAGAAAACAAAATCGAATTACAATGCAAATGGTTTTGCCTTTCATATCTCGTTTCCTTTTTCCGTTTAGATAAAAAGGTACAATGGTAAAGACTTCTGTGTGTTCATCTCCAATATCCTGCAATTGATCCCACGTAAAAAAATGTATATTGGGGCTGATCATCATTGAATATTCGAATTTGTTAGATGTCGGATGTCGCAGAAGCGAACGGACTAAGGTCTGGAGATCAGTGGATATAATCAGTAGGCCTGAATTAACGTCTCATGCAGATCAACTCTATCATAGCAGAAATCTCCCTTTTAAGGTTTTAAATGAATGGGCCAAGCAAATAAACTGGCGACGCCAGTTATAGTATTCGCAACTCTTCAGCCGAAGATGTTTTCGATGGAAAAAAATTAGTTCTGTTAGCTTGTTAGTTGAAAACTAGTTGTTGTTACCTTTCGACAAGGAATCAGATACTTGATATCCTAATGAAAGAAATCGTTTACTTATATAAAAATTTGGTCCCTCAGCCGATCTCTCCCACTTTATGATCAAATTACTCATGACCAAATGTGTTCATCGGAGGTTTGAAACTTCGTATCTTGGTTGATGGCTCTAAATTAACTTTTTTTTCAGTGCGCTTAGCTCTAGCCACGTCATCATTTGACAACTCGAAAATTATATCCAAACAGTCTGAAGTTTCTAATTTGCGGCCATTGGCGTAGAGCAACCCTCGTTCACCCTTATTTAATCCGTGAAATTTAAATTCGGTCTTAGTGCCCCAAATTTGGTTGTAAGCAGCTCATATCCTTCGATCTGGGTTGGACTGGTTCTCATAAACCTGTTTTGCCGATGAATCGGAAAAATTTACTGATGGATAGGAAGTTGTTTTGTTCTGAATTGTCTTTCACAGAGCCATGTTGCATCTTTCTTAATTACCTGACATGTGCATATCTGCTTTTACATTATTAACTTTGCTTCATTCTAATCACTAATAAATTTCCCTTCACATCACTTCCACTTCAGCTTAACAGGAGGACTGAAAGTTTGCGTTAATGTAGCGCTTAGGCTCGTCTCCTGCCCGTCCGACATTGACAAGTTGATTCGCCGTTATTCTGCCTGAGACGATAGTCGGGACATATTTCACTATTCTCCTCGTGGTGAAGATGCTGAGCGAAGTGGCTCAGCAAGACGAAGCCAAGAAATCTAGTCAGAGGGTATTTATAAGCAACCGTGCAGTAAACTCATACTAAATAATCTTAAATTGATGACTGCAAAAACCGCTAGCATGTTTCCGATAGCAAGGACCAACAATAGGTGCCACCATGGTGCGACATTTTACAGCGCGCCCACTCACACCAAATTTCAGAAAAATTAACGGAAAAGTAACGTGAGCGCAGAAGTGAACGTGCTTCTAATGAAACCTCTGTTTTTTGTAAGTAGATGTTTTAAATAGTACATAAAGTTTTCGGCACATTTAACCGTTTCAGAAATCAAAGAATCAGTGTGGAATTCATAGGAGGAGCTCAAAGCACTTCGTTTTTTGGATGAAGTTTGAATATGATTTTTCGAAGGTCTCTATTTTAAACAACTCAGCGGTAAAATTTTGCATTGAAAGATACACTTACTTTCATATTACAAGTGTTGAGTTTGTTTCAAGGTGAAGCTGCAGTCTTGCCATCGTCGCATGAGGTGGGACGCAGATTGAATCGGCGCACAAGGAGTGAACCGAGCGGAGGCGAGGTAAGATGCACTATATTACTGCTGATGGAAAGATCCCTGAACTTTTCCACAATCTTTCTCATCTCTTTCGCCTACACATTCAATTCTCCGAAAAGCTCTTCAGCTTCCACACTGCTGATCATTTTCGAAGGAATCAGTTAAAATACTTTCGAGGCTTCTCCTGTTTTCTCATCGAACAGCTGTTGTTTACACATCTAAAACCAGTACTATTTTACTGTGATATTATATTTGTACCTAATAATACCTCCATATTTAGACAGCTTTATCACAAAACGCGCTCATAATGGACTCATATGCATTGATTGGCAAGCGTTTTCTTGAACGCGTATTTTTGACGCATGCTAGTGTTCTGGTGAAAGCAGTTGAATTTCAGAGAATCGATATATGGGCGGTGTAAATTGTTGAAGTTCTGTTATGTATGTTGTAAAACGTAGGAAGAACCTCCTCCATCTCATCAGTTTCTTGAAATTTTGTTATCCTCGAGTCCTCTTTTCCTTTTTCTCATTTTTTATGGCCATTCTGAATAGGCTATGAAGAGGACGTTAATCACACATGCTAAAAAGGTCGGCATCAATCCAGTTACGATTTACTGCATAATTTAACTACCTTTGTTGTTTTCTCATCAATGCGTGCATTAAACAATTTTCTTTTGGTTTCTTTGTTGGCTTATATGCTTTTGTGTTTCGCTTTATTGCCACTTGGCCTCTATCGATGTAACATAACCTAGCGATATTTTAAATAAACTCAGCCAACGGCACTGTGTGATGCGTGTCTTTGACTCTGCCTTCTGATTGCTAATGCAGTGGAAGTAGAGTGGAGGTCGCTTAATCGGTTCAGCTTGCTTGATGTTTAACAGGGAAAGGAGAGGGGTTGCAGCACCTCGAGGTGACGTTGACAGTAACAGGCGGAGGTGGTGTGGCGTCGTATCCCCTCAGTGTGGCTGTTACGTACTCTTGTCACATGTTAAACGTTCACAGATTTCTTGAAGTAGGTGCTGATTCTAGTGTGCCTATGATAAAAACCTGTTTTGAAGTCATTTGTACGCGGTTGTATTCCCCGTTCGGAAATCGGCAGCAAATACCCGTTTCATCCTTCTGGAGTCATTGCGTTCTCCTCTGATATTGCGAACAGCAAAGAAGGATGCTGCTAAATCGCAAAATCGTTGCTCTGTTTTATATTCCATTGCTCACTTCTGTAACGCTCACTGATATGATCCATGCCAGATCGTATGTATGAGCGTATATTAATTTTCATAGTTCAGCGACATGCTTCCTTAGGCGACCCCGCATTAGGACGAAAAGTAAATTTAGAAGCACGATCGAAAGATCCCTCGCTCCGAAGGGGATTTGCTGCAACCAGTCTTCCAACCGCTGGGCTCCCATAAATGATCCCTGAAGTTAAAAAAAAAATAGCCGTCGAAAACTAAAACACAGTAACCCTAACAACTTCACCACTGGCATACATATGTCGAAATGAACATTGTTCATTTTATTTCCTATCATTCTTGGAGGAGAAAAGTGCTCCTCACTGCGCATCCTCATTGGATCACATTCCCTTCTCATTTGCTGCGAAACAGACACCCTTCCCTTGCAGCCATATCTAATTGAACTTCGCTGTCACTCGCATCTAACCAACGATGCAACAACATTTCGCAAAAATATGCACCTCGGACTTCAGCGGTCATTTCTGAATCAAAATAATTGCCAGAGGTACTCAGAGACTGCAACTTTACAAAAATTAGTCCAACAGCAGCTTCTTGTGAATGCGGTACAGCGCAGTAGCATGAACCATATGAAAATTCTTCTGACAGAATCGGGCATTTCCTAACCTCCTCATCATGTGAGAACCCAGCTTTCGGGGACTCTGGCGTCCTCACACGGGTTGTTCTGGATATTCAGACGTCTCATGGGGTCGTTTGCGGCCCAAAGAGCTCTCTACTCAGCGGGGTATGATCTGTCATTTCAAGTGGCAGGGCCTCCGTCTGATGGGTATCGCTACTCTCTGTGTACTTGCTCCGTTCTTTATGCGTATTGCTTGTTTCTCCCAACTCGAAAGTCGTGAATGTTTTGGCGGTGAAATCAGGCAGACATGGTAATGAGAATTACAGATAATTGGCTCGCCCTGTGTTCTTTAAGCATTTGGTCGGTTGGCTTCAAAGGAATAACGTTGTTAGGCATTTTACTAACCTTCCCGCACGTATATAAAATCGGTTTAGGTGGTGGTTGATTTGGGACGCAAAAGCACATAATATATCAGCCCACACGGTGCTTTCTTTCTCGTTCCTTCCCTGATCGCGCAAAAGTCGGTCGAAGCCCTCAGATTAAATTCGTATAGCAAGAGAAATGAGATCATGTGCCACATGCTTTCCGAAGTGTTACGTTAGTGAGCGAAATTGCACGCTCGACCGAACCCTCAAACTTTCGAAAATTAGGCACTCTGCAAGTAGCATCCTTTACTGTCCGAGTGCTCGGACGTATTCAAACTCTGCATTTGAATTTGCCGGAAATGTTTCGTTTTCCGTTAGAATTGATGACATCTCATGAATATGTCCCATTTTTATACACTGCGGTGGAAGGAATGGAAAGTTTACTTATAGAATGAAAGTGTGCACGTGGAGTTCATCCTCAGTATGCAGTTTAGATGTCGAATGGACCAGAGAGGAAAGATTTCGTTCCAAGGTGAGGGATCTCGTCCAGCTGTTGCATTTGTCGTTGAAAATATTTCTGCATCGTACGACGTGGGTATTGCGAGTCCAAAGTACTGCAAGTTGCAGATCAGTGCAAGACATGCTGTGCAGTAAATGCTGCGTTGACAAGAGGCTGTGCCTTCACATATTTTGTGTTGCAGTGAACACGTCAGGTTCTCCCGTTCAGAATTTTCCTTGCATTTAATTCACTGCCATTTCTAGCCACCTAAACATCCTTCATAAAGAGGCGATTATGTGCGCATAAACAGTAGCAATTTCTCATGACTTATGCGAACGAAAGTGCAGACGGTGGAGCAACGTTCAGTGAGGATATTTTGCAGGAGAATCTTCGACTGCTGTCAGTGGCGGAGAGGAGAAATCGCAAATGACGTCGTCTTGCGTGTGGTCTTGACAGCTTCCAGTAGTGCGTCAAGCAAGCAGCACGTTCGTTTTTGCACAATGATGTCCTTTGTTTATCGCTTATTTGCATACGGCCTATTTCCATGTGTGCACGATCTCATCTTTTATTGCATACAGCCGTCTACCTCCATTCGATATAACTGTTTGTTACACATTATCTCTGCTTTGCTTTAACTGCCTTAATTAACAGTCGTTCGGTTGCAAAATGATACAGAGATGCCGAGATAATTATGTTTATCATCAGCTGGAAAGCAACAGGTCGTGCTGTTTGTTTTCGTCCGTCAATTGTATAAGAGATCAAACATCACTGTTCATAAAACCGCTACGTTGTTACTGAAGGCAGGGAAAGACAACAGTGCAGTTCCATTCGAGGGTGTCATCCGGATGGTCATTTTTTGACTGCAGTAATAAGCGTCACAACCGTCGCTTGGGTCCACAAGTCATCACTATTTCGTGCTGCAAATCACATAGTCCATTTTCGATGGTGCCACTTAAATATTGCTTCTAATTGCGAATCATTGGACTGTATTGCTATGGAAGGTGCAATCTTCGTTGAAGTTGTCTGCAGCTTGAGTGCGGAGACGTTTGTTCTGATGTCGAAGAATGTCATATATATTTTGCAGTAGGTCCTGTTCATATCTGTGGGTCCAATTTCTTTTTAATACATTTTCATTCGTTCGCTCCTCTCCTATGCTGTTGTCGAGGTTCCACTCATTGATCATTTTCTCTGCTGTTGATTAAGCGTATTTTTATAATGGCGTCGTGAGTGCAAGACGGGTACTGAGCAAGTTCTAGTTGTTTGACTGTTCGGTCAGTAAGCCTTGAAGTCCTCCGATACGCAAATTCTAGCATGTGTTGGACGGCTTGAGATTTTCATTGAAGCTTGCGTGCGCAAAATAGCACAGTATCTTGAAAGCTTACCTTGTTGAATGCTTCGTCAGATGCAGCTGTTTGATATTTCCCTGGCACGAGCGTCGGCGGAAAAATCTGCCATCATCGGAAATTTTAGAAAATCCGAATAATCCGAAGAGCTGAAGGCTTAACAATGTGGTGTTTGATCACTATTTTCGGCAGTCGTGGTGCACTTACATTTTTTTACCGGTTGGAAAATCTGGATTCGTTTAACCGTGTCTATTAAGCATGAACTTTGAGGGCTCACCGGACCCAAATCAACTTTATTAGATGTGCAAAAGCTGCGTTGCGTGGAGCTATAGAGCTGCTTTTCAGCGCCATATCTCCTGTCCATTTTGTTACTTCGACTGGTTTCCGAGGAGCTGAATATTACATCTAGAAGCTGATCAATTCAGATTCCTAGGTTGTGTTCAAAGTTCAAAGCTGTCAATGCGACGTAAATGGTCAAAACTTCAACGGTCAGGAACCAGTGGTCGTTCGATCGAATATTGAGGGCTGCGGAATAATGCCTGTAGAGCAAAATTGCAATCAGCTTATGCGTCATTCCTTCCGTTGCCTTTTTGCGCCCTTGCGTAATGAAACAGCCCAACATTCAATGACTCCAGTGTATTTCTCTCTGAAGTACCAATGATGAGTCTGCCTGTCTCATTTGATTCTCTTTGAATGTTCAGTGGCATATTGTCCTTGACCCTCATGTGATCTCTTTGGTCAAAGCTCGCAACCGTGACTAACATGAAACACAGGGTTCCAGTGCCGAAATTATTAATTCGTTTATTCTATCTAACATTGCATTCACTCTTACCGATATTTCTTACTGAGGTTTTTGTGTTTCTAAATCCTTTTAGTTCCCTTTCCATTTCTCACAATTATGTCCATTCCTGACCTCTACCACCTGCCCGAAGCAGTCTAGCGTAGTTCGTTTATTTCTTGCCACAGTATTCCTACTTGGTGTTTTGATCGGCAAGATCGTGCTGTTGGAGACTTCAAGGCCAGGTATCGAAATGATATTAGCCACGGCATCTATTTAATCCGATACTTGGAACATTTTTTTCATAAATTTTAATAGAAGAGGAGTTCTCACGAGTAATATTCACCAGTGTTGTTCACTATTTGTGTTTGTTATATCTGTAAATTTCACATTTTGTTCTCATGTCACCAAGGCGTTCAAAATATCTTTTGAGGCACTTTGAAAGCCTTCTCTGAAGCTTCCATCATTCTTATGTAGTTCACTATCGTTGCTTTACTGTGAATAAAATTAGCATGTTTATAATAAAATAAACGCCATGTTTTTGAGTTGTGGTTCTTTTTTGCAGCTATCTCATTGTGTCGTCAGTTGCTTTAAAATCGCTCTTCAGTGGGGGCCCTTAGCCCAAAAGTCAAAACGATGAGCAGGCTCTGTAGTCATTGTACCTATTTACGCAGCTCATCATTGAAATGCAGTCTTTAATTGGGTCATTTTGCAGTCTTGAATTCAATAGGTTACTCATATTTTGCAATGCGCTTTTTGCAAATTTTCTTCGGCATTACATTAGAACATCATGTTGGCATCTGGGTGTGCTTCAATCTGTGGAATTTTTCTTAGTGCCGTTGATAGTGCAAGTGCTGGAAAGTCTCCTGTAAGTCATTTCATATAATTGAATCTCGCGTTTTAGTTTTGCACTTGCGAAGGGGACATCGCTCGGTTAAACGCTAGTGTGGGAAGTTCATTTTTTTGGTTTATGCGGGATAAAATCTGAACTGATATTGGAATGATTTGTGATTTATGTCTCATTCACTACACAGTTCTATTACTTTGATTGGAAAGCTCATCTCCTATCTGTTTTACTTGCTTGACGACGTTCTCGTCCATCCTGTAGTCTCCGCATTTTTTTCATTTCTCTTGGTCACCGTTTAAGCAGACAGATGTTGTCTTCCGCCTAAGATGCAAATGACTGCAACTGTGACTGAGAATAATGGGTTTGAAACTTCGCGAGGGCTTCTGCAGCTGTGATAAATGAGATTCGATGCAGTTAGCAACACACTTTTCTGAAAATTGTGCTTAAAAGATGGCAAAATCGAATTATGGTTTGATGGATGCTATGCGATTCAATTGAACTGCAGTCAATAAAGAGCAGCGTGAAGAATAGGTTAACCTCCGCTGACTGATTTTGGCGACGTCTATTGTCAAAAACGTCACGCTTTTGCATTGAGCTATCCCGGTTTGTACGTCATAATGTTTCTGAGGGGACGACAGCTACTGTTGAGAATCAGAAGAATTTTGAAGGCGACTGGGGAAAGAGAAAAGGGGAATGTGATTTTGAACATTTTCATGCATACCAGTCTAACAAGTACTGTGCATGCGTGAGGACGAATTGTTGACTATCTTGCAGATGATTCGTTGTTGTAAACGGAGAGGAGTGTGCCGTGGTTATGAGCAGTGTTCGCGCAACGAACACCGGCCAAACAGATCGAGCTGAACTACGGCGCGATGACATTTATGGCGTTAAACCAAAACACGAGAATTGGGGAGAAAGCAGCAATGAAGCGACGCGTTCCTATAGTAGTCGATTCATAAACTAAAAGAACCGATTAATGAACTAAAAGAACCGAACCCTGTAATTATTCATCCACATTAATGTACTCAAGGTTACAGTTGGCATTTGCTTCGATCGCTTTGTAGGTCCCCTGCACACCCCTCTCCGTTCTAATGAGACGAAGACGGTTCCCCTCTCGCAACACTTAAAGCCTCTTTCTGTTTATGGCTTTATTGACGCCTCCATTCCAATCACCCTTCTAATAGTTTCTCCATTTTTCTTCACGTTCCCAAAATTTCTTCAATTCGCCTTTCCTGTCTCCTTCAGCACCGTCATATATAATGCAAGGCAAATGCAAACGACAAAAAAGCAGTGATGAAAACCACAACTGATGTTGCGTTTTTTCATAATTCCTGAAATAGCTGAAGTACGAGAAGTGCAACAGCGAACCCTTGAAATATGTTGCGACCACCCATAATTACGTTTTGTGATGAAGAAAACGGAACTGCGAGTCATATTAATCGACAGAAAATGATCGTTGGTTTATTTGAGAAAAGAATAACAAGGTTAAGAATCATGATGTATTTGAAATATTTAGAAGCAATAATATAGGTCTGTCATAACACCAACAATATTAAAGCAGCAAACAGAACAACGAAATTACTAGGAACGACAAGGACTCGCTTGCTGATTGTGCGACGCCAAGATGCAGGTTATGGGCGCAATCAAGTTGCTTTGTAAATGCGGTTTCAATGCCAGTTGCGGCAAAATTTGATATAACGAAGTTCAATAGGAGTATTTTCACGGAAAACGAGGTGTCGGACGATTGCGTTTGTGCCGGTCACCAGATTATTTGTAGAGTGACAAACCACCCTTGCCTAGCCGCACGGGTTTGCAGATGTTTGCGGCAAACTGTTTTTTGAGTCGCTGATAATTCCTTCTCGACTTCTATTCGAGAAAGTCAGATCTAACAGTTTTGAGAGCTGCTGCATTGAGATGCATTTCATTTTCATAGTTAAGACATGATAACTCAGCTAGATAATTCACTATGTGTCATCGCGACAGGCCCTATCATTCCGCATACGCGTAGTCGTGGTACTGCGGAGGGGACGCTTGATTTAGTTGGTCTCACTCTTCGTGCTCACCTGTTCGGCCATCATTCACCTCTTTTTCCTCATCTTTCTCCCGTCACGCGTGTACTGCACAACTCTCTCTTGCGATAATTAAAGCACACCAAAAGACTTTCATTTATCATTCATTGGTCGTAATTGAACCTTAGAGGTCAATCCGTTGGGCAACTTACGAAAAGCACTGTTACTGAGCAAGTGAAAGATGACGGAAATAATCATTGTCGAACCAAGTGTCAGGAGTGGAAGCAGATCAACGACCATTAATTCGATGGTTGCAGCACTTTGCTGAAGAGCTCATTTGTTTTTTGATGAACGGAAAGCACTCGTAAAATGCCATGAGGGATGGGAAGTGGCGTGGGAAGAGTGCGTCAGCTGCAAACAATCTGTAACTCTTTCGCTTCTTTGCACCACGATCTTGCGCTAATTTTGCACGATCCATGTTTCAAAACATGCTGACGATCGAAATTTGTTTTCCTCTCCAGTACCATCCAACAGCATCATTCTACGAACTAATGCTCATTTGAGGAAGAAAATATCCATCAGAAGTGTAGCTTCCTAGGGCAGCATATTAGCATTACTGTGTGATAAGTTTAGCGATACCAGTCCGAAAATGAAATGTGAAAAACGTACTCAGCAGAGGACAAATAATTCAGAAAGCCGTTGGCAAATATGGCCCAAAGTCTAGAATGAGCTTCATTTTTGCCTGGAAAACACCTTTATTAGAAAAATAATCAAACCAAGTGGACCTAGTTTTCAAGGAATAAACGCTTGAGGAAGAAGTCGTTAAAATGTTCATGCCTACAGCGGACAGCTTCACATATGTTTAGAGTAGGGTTAAAAGAACTGCGCCCAGTTGATGTTTTGCACAAATCGGCATTTAGTGCTTCATTTTGTAACGGACGCACTGAAAACGCTGCATTGCAGCATTCTCCTTATATTCTGCCTACAAAAAATGCAGCATTCTCTTTATATTTTAATTTCCAGCAAGACCTCATCCACAAATTACTGCTCAGCTAAATAGCACTCTACACAAAGATTTCAACTGAGGTTTCATGAAATTGCAAGTAATATAATCATGCTTTCTAATCGTTCATAGTGGTTCCGATTCAGGGTCTCTATTGTCACTTGCTGGATCCACTATTGTCATCACGCACCTTCAATATCGACGCATTTTCCCGAGAGGTTACTGGTTATCTTCGTGGACTTATTCTGCTATGTGAACAAGGTCAACGGAAGAACAATGAGCCGTGCGTAATATCTGTGGAGAAAGATGAAAAAATGATTGTGAGAATAGGAGCAAGAGAGGGGGAGAGGGGGGTGGGGGGGGGGGGGTGAGAGGGGAGAGACTCCAACATAGTAACTAGTTACAGGCTGGGTGGGGGGGGGGGGGGTGAGAGGGGAGAGACTCCAACATAGTAACTAGTTACAGGCTATCTTCTAAAATGGATTATTGCACACCTCTTCCTCCTTCTCAGCTCCAGCACTCAGCACGATGCTATACGGTGGAACCACCAAAATGTTAGTCTCAAGGAGCAGTAAAACATTTATGGTTACTCTCTATTGCCCAAGGTTCCTCTGGCGAAGCGTCATTGAAAACTTCTAAAGACTCATAGCAAATGAGCAAATTTGCATCATTCTCTAAAATACACATAAAAACAGAGAAATAAACCGCATCGGAAGTATTCCTCTAAGGCCTGCTGCAGACTGTTGCCGCCAACATGTTTCCTGTCGGTCAAAGCTGTTACCTTGAACAAGGTTGATAACGTTCAAATTCGGCATATCCGACCTTAAGTTCCGTTCACCAATGTTCATCAAAAGCTCTGCAACCATCGATGACAATATTCCCTCGAGAATTGCACGCACTCACTAAGTTTGGTTCTTTCAGGCGTGAATTTAGATCTTTTACAGATTCACCAGCGGAAGCCATGTAGGAAGCCGGACATGGAAATACAGCCTGAAATCACAGAAGTCCACGGTCACTCTGAGTAAAAAAATGGCATCATGCGCACATTCTTATCTAAACTAATATAGAAATTATCTCGGAACGTTAAATAAAAGTATCCATATACAGCTGGATATATGAGTGAATAAGAAAACTGTATTTTCAGAATGAATCAAATAACAGTGAGCTGACTGGTTGCTACTTTTATTCTCTGCGCACTCATGTAACAGTCACTTTGAATAATCAGTCTTATTCAAAATACATCGATGGAGCCTGAGGTATTGGGTGCTAAGGTGGAGGTAATAAGTCAGCCGAAAGAAGACTGGGACGCTTTTATTATTTTGCTTGCTGCTTTGTTTTAACCTACTTGGAAGCAGCCTGCGGAAACTTGCACCATCCCTTCATTTTTCCGGCCGCTGCCGCCCTACTTCTACGCCGCTCCTGTCTTTGCGAGAAATAATCCCTTCATATTCTCGAGAACATGCCCAATGACTGCCTTATTCCTCGCTGATTGAGCTGACAACCCCGTTTTCATAAGATGCTATAGGTCTTGCACATTGTAACTTGCCTCTTCCTCTTTCACTTATGACATTTTTTCAGCGACTGTGAGCGACGTATGACTGCGCCCTCTATGACACCCAGCTAATATTCCACTACCTTCACTTGTTAGGATCTCTCGCTTCATTCAATTGTTTTTGCAAGCATGGCACCATTGAAGGTGTTTATTTAATCTCGTGCAGTAATGCTTCCCTCCGAGAAGCCCTTCACAAGAGTGCGCATGCGAGTGCCTTTGCAACATTTCGCTTGCCATTTCATGGTAGATATGAAGCTGCCCATCCAGGTAAACGCAAAGTGAAACGTTAACGATCTGGCCACTGAGATTTTCCATCAGGTTTTGCATTTCTGGTGTTGTAACATAGGCCTCCAAGCCAACTTTCTTTCCCCGATGCCTAATTCAGAAAGCACACCAAACGCTTGTGCTATGCTTGATGAAGTAGGAAAGGATACTACGCTTAAGGTTGCGAAGATTCGGCCATCAGTTCATAACATAACTTCAGTTTCGTGTGAAACATCGCAGCCTCCTAAATTACGCAGCAAATCCCGCGCTGCAGCGAAGTACTTAGCGCTGTGCAATGAACTTGACTGCTTTCGCAAACCTTTAGGATTCGACCAGGAATTAAAAGATATATAGAAAAAACTCGATTCGAGGAAATCCGAAGCATGTAGGGTATCCCACGAATTTTCTGCTGATTGTATTCTTGCAGTTAACCGACATTTAAACTTATCCATATGACCCAGAAAAGTTAATGCCAACTGATGTCTGCAAAATACAAAAACTCTTTTTGTTCGAGAGTCTAGAAAGCCTGCCGTTGAAATAGGAAGAAGTGCATGGAAAGGAAGAAAGAAAAATTTTTGCTGGAAAGGAGTCAGAAAATACCGAGTTAAAAAACATAGACAAATGTTCATTCACTCCCTCCTATTGCTGCATCAGCACCTTTCAGAGAATATGCTGAAGAAACCTTGTCCTTTATAGGCGCTGAATCAATGAAGCATCTATATCCAAGATGCAACCAGCGTTCCTGGAATAGACCGTTCCTATAATGAAGTTCAAGAGACCCATCAACGGCCAAAGCTCATATAAGCCAATAGCCAACTTCAGAACCGCAACACCGACCCGACTGCCGCAATTTTTTGAACTTCCTAGAACGATATGTTTCGCTAGCGATGTTCTGCGTTGCAGCTTCTCACCTTGCTAAAACGCGCGTCCATTTGAGCCTGCTGATAGAAAAAAGCGGGTGTTTTCTTTCAAAGATTTCGACATCGATTTGAAATTTCATTTGGGATGCGTAAGTGGGAACTGATGAACGGAGTACTCCTGTCCCTTCTGTATCCTAAATATGCTGGAAGTTTCGTAAAATCAGTATGCAAATTTGGGTGAATCAATCAATCCTTCTAGGACATCTCAAGCGCGATTAATTCGAATTAATAAAATGCCTAAGAGAAGCATATAATAGGACACGTTAACTAATTAATGAAATAAAAGACAAGCTGAAAACCACTGCTTTCGACTGAATGAAGGAAAGGATTCAGAGGCAAAAAAATTTAACGTGATAGAGTTCCCTTTCACTAATTTCTTCCGTTTTACGGAGCAGTTCACCTGAATAAAGCGACCTTTGTCAGTTTCGCTCTATCGCTACTTGCGTCCGCGTGTCTCCTGATCCGCTTATTAGAACAGCATCCAACCGGTCTAGCTGCCCTTAGATGCGTTGTCAAGTGGACTTTTATACTTAGGCAGACTTCATTAAGCCACCACTAATTATAATCGTCCAGCAAAAGAACAGTCAGGTTTTAAGACGCGAATTGAGCGGCGGTGGACTCAGCTGTTGCTATCATGACTACTCCCCATTAACATATAATCCGTGGAGAAGCCTTTCAGAAAAGTCGTGCTACGCTGTACTTTTGCAGTTGCACCGTTTTTTTTTTTCGCTCATAGCGACGAACCACATGTGTGTCACAGAAGTTGTAGTTTCGGTAGTTTCGTCGAGGAATCCCAGAAAATAAACGCATGTTTCACTAACATTCCAGACCATTGCGCACATTGTGAATAAAGAACATGCGAGAAGGGTCGTCTCAGGCGCTCTACTCCAAAAACTCGAGTGCTGTGAGCGTACCTTCCAAAATTGATTGAAAAGTTTTGCGCTGAACTTAGTGTTTATAATTCAGTGAATTTGATGGATGAACACAGGACTACATTAGCAAAAATTGAGACAGAAGGGAAAAATGGCTCTCTTTGGAAAAAAGACTTTTGACTATGCTGGAACGAAAAAAGGGAGAAAATATAATGGATTGAAGCTCTTGCCTTCTGGTCACTTTGAAACTGATTATAGTCAGATTAATTTTGGATTCAGTTAGAATCAGAACAGCGGGGAGGGACTGAAAGTAATGCAAAGGTTCCGCGTAAAATGAGTTGTCAAAGAAAAGCTACTTGTTGCCCACCACAGATGGTCGTACAGAGGGATTCTTTTCTGCACCTCAGCTAAGGAAAATTCACCTACTCATCCAGCTTGTTATAGTGCATTTTCACCCACACTGAAAATCACAGCCATGCTCTATTCGTTAAAATCTTTTAACCGGAAGCGAAGGAACGCTGAGAACTTGTGCATCTCGAAGCTTTCTGACAAGCTTTCAACAGATGTTTCAAATGGCTATAGTGGACAATGAGGAGAGCAGGACATTAGTCAGTGCTGTATAGAGGGAAAATCAATGCAGCAGGTGAAATTCCTCTTATTTCCGTCCTACTCATCTCATATGCTTAGTTTGTGGACTCCGAGAGTGAAATAATGTGAGCAAAACGAAGCTTCGAAAAGCAAGAGAAAATACCTTCTTTCTTTACCACTAAAAAGCTGCCATGGAACTTCTATGTTCATCATCAGCTGAATGTTTTATAAACAACGCATCAGTTTACGTTACATTGCAGAAGACAGCAAGAAATAACCGATACGCATACAAGATGCGTGGAAAAACTAGGCCTGAAGCAGTCCGAACATTCTTGTATGCGGATGCATTTGAATTGCAGAAGGCAAGGGAAGACGTAGTTTCTGAAAAACAACAACTGTGTTTTCTTAGAACGAAACGTGAGGGTTTGAAATTTCGAATATTTTTATAGTTGTGCCAAATAAGCGAACATAAAAGCGAGTGAAAGTTCCATTGATAAATCTTTAAGATATTAGCGTTGAATCTTAAGATATCTTTAAGAATCTTTAAGATACATTGATGAAGTCATATTAGCGTTGAATGTATTTAAGGTAAAACTGGACATTAATACGAACTTGCGAAACGATGAAGAATTTGTTATCGCCAAGCTCCTTCGACAAAATGATGCTTATGGGTGTATGACCGGCTGTTGTCAGCGTTAATGTTAGACTGTGGATAGTTTACTTTACAGCTTACTTGAATTGACATTACGAATAAATGTCACTCCATATCATTAATGCCTCTCCGTTCGGCTGAAGTTGTGAGGTAGCGTGAAAGTTCCTCTCCTGCCCATCGGATGCTGATGAGTCGATTCATCGTTGTTGCATTCGAAATGTTTCATCGCCAGCGCTCCGATGAGATCCGTCAGTGGTCAGAATAACTGGATTGAACAAAGCCAAAGAGTTTGCCCGGAGCTCTCTCAGAACCGACCGCGCACTACGCAAATTAATCATTTCGGATATCACTATCAATTTTATTCAAATGTTGAATCTGACAGCTGTCAAATATTCGTTAGTTATGGTATAACAGACAGGAAATGACGTCCCTCAGTTCTTCTTTTGAGCTATCAAGTTTACCACATTCCATCAAACGAACCTGTAATTGGCAACACCTTCAAATCCACTAATATGGGGATTATGGTTACATGATTACGAAGCACAATGCCACAAGAAATTATTTTCAGCTAGATCATTTGTGCGTCGATGAACGAACAGCTCATCAGCACTAGATAATTGCAGTTTTGTATAGTGATGGTGCAAAAACATTTTGCTTTATTTCATATATGATCAGCCCATTTCACTGGTCATCAAATAGGGGGGACAAAAATGATTGTGGCAATGTTGTTCTAAAAACCACAAGGTTAGAAAGCGTGAAATTGCAAACAGATGTTTTACGAATATTATCCTATCAAGTAAAGTGTATTCCAAGTAATTTATTCCGTAACAGGTTAATCCTAAAATTGCTGTGCTAATATGAGTATAAAAAATGAAACAGAGTGGAATATTTAGCGACCCTCACATAGTCTTATTGCACACCACCTTTCGACCGCGGCATGGCATGAGGGGATAGATGTAGAATTCAGCAACACTTTCAATAGATACAAAAGGATGTTGCATATGTTTAAAACCCGTTGAATCCAATGCACTGCCCATTAAACTGCGGCAGCTGCGATTACACAAACTCCAGCAACGTAAAAGTATTCACGTCATATGAAGCCCGTTGTATAAACCGCTGAATACGAACGCGCCGTGCGTAGTCAATTTGTTAACAACAAAAGTGTGAGGTGCAAACTTAACATGTAGCCTGAGCATGAGTCTAATGACAACTTCATGCTTAACAGTGAAAACTTACTTGCAGCGAACCAGCTCACTAGCTCATCCATACAGTCGTTATATCGGCCGGATACGGAAAAGTACCTATAAAATGACCACGCCAGTGCATTTGAACACTAAATGCGATGATATAACCCCATATTAGGTGACGACACATCTTGTTTCTTTTCCCGATTTCTCGAAAATTTTCATCTTGGGATGTTTTATAACTCTTTGAAATTGCATCTACTTTCCTACTGCACTTACTTTTGAAGGGCATTTCCGTCCGCGATGCCTTGATGGGGATATCATTATTTTGATAATTCATATTTCAGGCGAGATGTAATCAAATAACGCAGTGGGAAAATTTTCTGTCACTTAGCTGCTGCTCTTCTTCACCTCAGCTGGCGAAATTAAGTGCTACGAAGAAGGTGAGAAACAAACATTGATGGCCGGTCGGTGAGGTGAACTTTCAGCATGCAATGATTACTGAGCAGAGATTAAATGCCTCCTTCACGCTCTCTAGCAAATTCAGTTTAAACCAGATGAGAGGGATTTTAAACCCTCACATCAACTTCATCTCGAGCTTAACACCGGTACTGAGCTATCAAGGAACCAATGCCAGCAATATACATAAAAAGCAGAGCAAGCAGAAAGCACAACAGCTGTTGCCTCTCCACTGCGATTGTCACTGCGAATATCATCAGCAAGCCCACGTCGCCAAAAGATTTTATCATGAGAATGTGAATTGAGATGATCAATAGTTGTCAGAGCGGAGAAGTATTCGTTAAGTGCACCGACTTCTACCTATTTCTTGCCTTCAGTTTAACGAATTACTCCTTTCCAGCGGTTGATGATAGTTTCGCCGAGCCATTTCATCTCGCCTAGTTAAAACAAATCAGAGCAGAGCATTATCCTTTGCAAACACTCTCCAAGGTTTTTTCAGATCACAGCGGAAAGCGAACAGATTGTAGGTTACAATCACTGCTCTGAACACCACTTTAATATGAGCGAAGTTTTTGCAAATGAGCTTGAATAATGAAGTAACAGGTTATCATCGTCCATACAAACAACCTGCATCATAAGTTTTAACCACCCAGCATTTTTTATATGTGCTGAAGAAGACAGAGGTTGAAGGCTAAAAAATAGCATAAATTCATATCGAATGGGTAACTTTCTAGGCAAAAAATACATATTATCTTTTCCTGTATGCGCAATGAAAGGTACTATTGTGATACTAGGTTTGAACGCAATGGAGCTGTACAGTCGCTATACAGAAAGCTATTAAATAAAGCTTCTTTTCGCTATAGTCTTTGCATTTTTATACCAAGAAGAAAACGTTGCAAGCAGTCTGACATAAAATTTCCCAATCAAAACGAACGACTGTCTGTAATACCAATAAAAAGGCACATCGTCCCCTCTGATGAATAGAAGAAATCCATACGTTCGAATATTTGAAGTGTTGAGTGGGTCTGAGTGGAGTGGCAACAAAGAACAACCCATTAGTCAATATCATTCACACAAAATTAGCGAGAAAAAGAGGTGCACGTGGAATCTTTCCTCCTAATGACATCTTCGATACTTATGAAACGACAGTTTTTCATTTTAGAGCAATTTCCGCAAAAAATTTCTTAACAGCGCATGTTGAAATAAAGCAAGACATTTTTGAGAATTCTAAATAATACAAGAGGAGGTATGGAAACAAAATTATATGAAAGATATTAAAGTCATTTGCAAAGGCATCCCAAGTGATGTACACTTGTCAATATTTAATCCAGTAAGTGGGAAAGAACATGCACCATGTCCGCTGGTAATTTCTTTGAGAGATGGCAGCATCGGCTCTGTGCCACGTAATCACTGCCTGGTAGTAATAGTCTAAAACGAAGAGTAGGCCTGTAAGCAGCTGCGTTAACTCAGTTAAGAGGCGAATACAGTGATATCGTACGATATAAATTTCGACTTAAGTGACCTCGTTGAGTTGTTTCACAAAGATGCAGTCACGTATTTATCTGCTGGTGAGAATTGAGAATTTTATCATATCATGACATTCATCTTTCTGTTAAATCTACCATGATATTGGCTTTAAAATAGTCGAGCAAGTGAATCTTTTACTTATTAACAACCAGTTGGATGAGGGAACGGTCTCGCATTCGATGAAGCTGCAAAGCGAAGATCACTTCAAGCGGTGACGTGTGAAGTCTTAGATTGGCACTGGTGCTCAGAGATCGACTATCGAACGGCTGTCGGCTGGCACTGCACACAGTTTTTCCCGTTTCTGTAATGCTGCTCCGTCATGTGTTTCAGAACTGCACTATAAAGGTCTTTGAAAGTGCGTCACATCTTTACTTGCTTCTTTAAGTTTTCTTGCAAGAAAAATGTTCGTATATATCAATCTGTATGTGTAGAAAAAATACTGACGAATAAATCCGACCATCTCTTCACTGGAAACTGTTTTGCTCTGAAAATTTGCCTCAAATGTTGCAGGTTCGAGCAGCTTCTGAGGTGGCCAGTTGCGCGTTCTTCATGCACTGTGAAATAGATACAGTGGACGATGTCGTAAATGTTATACCGTGCAATGCACACTGGTTCTATAATATCACGCAGTAACGGTCACTTCACCCCGCACTTGATGCAGCAAATGTCGAATATCTGCACGAATTTTATACCTCGAAGATGCCCACAAGGAGTTTCATTGAACGTATTCATCGAACTAGAGAGCTTGATCGGAATTTTTTTGATTCGACGAGTCCATTCCGCTTATTTTACGCATGTCAGTGTTATAAACTTTGCATATTCAGGTTTTATTAGAAAACCACTGTGATAGACGAGAAAATTTCTGCCGAAAATTTGATCGGTAAGGGCGATAAAGAGCGCACAGTGCTTCGCCATTTTAATAGTTTCGTTACTTATATATCTCTGCACTTCTTTTTCAGATGGGTTTCCACACATTTCACTAGTTTTGAAATATTGCTGAGATCGACTGAGAGCAGCCATAAAAACACATATCATGCCACCAACTTTTTCATTCATCGACCTTCCTTACTCAACGACCAAATGATGGATTGCATTGTAAAGAATGGAGAGCTTGATAGCCCCTGTTCGACCAATCACTTTTCTGAATTCTCAACTATTAATAAAACTTGCTCTAAAGTGCATTGATATTTCAACCGACCACTTTTCATAGTGTTACACTTTTTCACAAAGGATCCAATTAATGCCTTTTGTTTTCGAAGGGTTCCCTGTGCAAATCTTGCGCTTTATTGAAACGTCTCATTTATGCGTATTCTTTGTCTGCCAAATTTCTTCAGCTCAAAAACGATTGAAGCAATTCTGTGAAGTTTGGAAAGTTTTATGAACACCAAATGTCGTCAGTGTCACTTACCGGTGGATACTTTAATTTTATCTTGTTTCAAGCAGTGTCGCTGAAAGCATCGGATGATTTCATGAAACAAACGAGTGTGGAAGATTCGCTGCAGGTAGAAGTAAAGCTTGTTTGCTGATAGTTACAAAGATAGCGTTGTTGGCATGCACTTTATTGCTAGTCACAGTTGTGGTTAACTGAGCTGCTTATTAAAAAAGGAGCTAAGGCAATCACCACCACTGGAAGTGTTCGTTATCCAGTAGCGTCTTCAGCAACTACAGACAACAATCGTCCCCACAATAAATCGTGCTAAGAGTTAATTCGTCACTAGTTTCAATATTCTTTTGATTGTTCAGATGACAGTAAGGAGGCACCGACAAATGAGTAGATACTACTTCAAGTATTCTGTTAATAAATGATAGGAACACCTCGTAGGACTAACTCATCAAAGTAGGCGGGTACTGTTTCCCTTAAGCAATAAAAAATAATAAAATTTGCGTGACTGAACAACAATAAGTAGACCAGTTATCATAACAGCAGTGATAAGTCAGTACTGTCTCCTACTGATAAAATTAATGCTACTTCAAAAAATCTGCGTATTTCGAATATTGTGCTGTTGTTCTATGTCGCACACGTTCTCGAGTTATTGCAACTACATAAATATCTTGCTCGCGGCGTGCTGTTAAGCAAACGATGCTGATGATAGGCATAAACAGCTCGGATGTTGCGACCGGAAAGTCAGAAAGAGCAGATGTTAAACTTCGCCTTTAATAAGGCAACAAAGCTGTAGAGTGGGAATATGGGTACGGCATCTTCTACTCCAATCACACACAGTAGCTGAGAAATTCAAGCCGGTGAGGATATGATTTAAAAACTTCATTGCAGCCCATCAATAGTGTAATAGAGGCGCTGCTGTAGGGAAATCCATGCGCAACTGGCTTGAGCATGAGGTTATGCAGATTGGTTTGCCATGTCGGACTTCAATCCTTCACGAGCGAAAGTGTACTCAGACTGCATTTTAATACATCAGACTAATTTAGTGAACAAGCTCGCTTCTTGTTCTAGAATTCACTTTTCAGGATTCAATTCCATAGCACTGAATCTGCCGGAGTGATATCAAAGGCATCGCAAATTATTGAACACTCCCGAGGGTAAAAATTTGCAGTTTTTAGCTCAGAATCAGTGAACACAAAGCTGGGTTCTATATTGCCAGTCGACTTTGCTTTCGTTCATGTCATCAAACATAAGGCTTGTGCTTGGAATGATGCTGGAAGCCATGAAATTCACGACCTCGCTGGAACAAAGGGACGACCTGAAAAAACTTTATTAGTAAACTCCGAAAGCATCCTCCTTTGTGGCGTTATTTTTATTCAGTATGGCAACTTTCCAATGACAGGACCAAAAGCCACTCCTGAAGTGTTGTCAAAAGCTGCCAAAATTCATGATTTATTTTGTCTCACAGCAGTGGGTATAAAAACAGCTCTTTTTCGGACGAAAATGAAATTATGCGTCTCGTTCAAGGCAGTTTCCTACTCGCTGTTATTTCAGTTGTTCGGCATTGATTCCTGACGAGGTATCTCTTCATCTTGGTTTTTTTGCACTTCCTGATTGATTTCTAAACTTTTTCTATTCCATTCGCCTTAACGAAGTATTCATCTGCAGTCGACTTGCATCAAAACTGGCTTGATTACCATCAACATACTTCTTTAGCCACCCTGTAATATATTAAAGTCATCAACCTCATGATGAACGTAATCATCGCTCATGAATTTTTCAATTATTGGAGAACTAACAAACCTTCCTTTCTGCCTCTTCTCATTTTTACTGCATTATGGATGCAATAAATGCTCAGGCGTTTTATGACGTTGAAATTTTACTTTTGCAGCATTCATTTTGCATAAAAAGTTATTCATTTAGGACACATCAAAAATTAAGCAATCATACACAAGCGGATGAATCATTGAAAAGCTCAAATGACGTCGAATATTAAGGTACCCTCAAGACAGCAAATATTTTCGATGTTCCACTCGAACTCGTTATCGAGCAAATTCATCCCGAATAACGCTTCCGACTGAATATTAGAAGCCGCTTATAAAGTGCCTAAAGTCAAACTTTCATACGTGGTGATATCGTCTTGATAAATACTCATTAGATATACTGAGATATGCAGCAAACAAATGAATAAAAATGGTGAAATATAAAAGCAGACCTATGCGACAAAACGACGATTGAACGCACTTTCTTCGTTTGCATAGGGGCACACTACAAATAACGACCACTTCTGTATGAAATGATAAAACTAAGGAATTTGTTTAGAATGGTTCATCCTTGTATCGTGCATAAACTTCGTCGCCCACACGTATCGTGCCTTCCTTATTCAAGCCCATATTGACACCGAATATCGGACTTTGTTTATAAATCGTTCGCATTTTCCCTTCCGGTGCTAGACGATACCTCCAAGATAAGTTGTTATGCATTCATTCTTGTTGCTTAATAAACAAATGAAAACAAATGCATTATATTCCCAAGTAACGAACAGACAGTCGGTAGGAAATAATCACACTTCGGTAAAGTGCAACGTAGATTTACCACTCTTCAAGAAAAGAAATTCGAGTTGCAATTCGCATAGAAATAAAGAGGGTCCATCCACCACCACTAACCTCCTGAAAACGTGACGCTGTGGCTGAATTTCTTCTACATAGTCTTCTACACACAATAGTTGAAATGGAAATTCTTCACAGAAAACTTTCCACTAAATATTTGTGCTCATTTAAGGGTTTAAAAAATCTTTTTTATCGATAAGCGATTCCATCTGTTGCGATAAAAGTCTTAAGCTTCCACTGGTTAAAAGATTTTACGAAGACATCAGACGGATGCTTGCAGTATTCAAAATTTATGGACACTGAAGCCGCGAGAATAAAGATAGCAGAGATGTTTTCATAGGGAGTTTGATTTTCATGCATTAGATCGGAGCGTAACAGGCGATCGTATTTGCGTAACGCGACGAAACGAGACGTTAGCTTCAACGGCAACTGCATAATTTACAGTCTACTCCTTTGCAAGTGCATTACTTACATTTTCAGCCATAAGCAGCTCGAATTTCCCTCAACGTTTACTTAAATGCTTTTCTGATCGTTTTGTTTGTTTGTTTGTTTTGTTTCCATCCGTCGAATGCGAGGAGGCTGTGATTTCAGCCCAGTCAACCGAAGGTCAGCAGACCAATCAACTTCGAACTAAGGCCGTCTTAACTTTCGTTACCTTTGCTTAAAAATATTTGTGCTGATTTTCTTACTTCATATGAGATTAACGACTGACGCGATAATACAGTAAAAGCGAAAGAATTTCTGACAAATGGGCTCAAGTCGCCTTTTTTTAATAGAGCTCAACAGCCCCATTTTTAATGTGCTCCTTTAGAAATAGCGCCTATATGATGCGTTCATCTGCACACTTAAACAAAGAAACATACTCTCGAAGCATCTGCAGTGGCTCAACGTCAGGATCCTTCTCGCCGGTTGATGGATCGACTGTTGCCATCACACCTCTGAAAGAACTCTTCAATAGACTCACTACGATCTTATTGAAGAAGAAATTTTTGAATGCACAGATCTCATGTCGTGTTGACGGACAACATGCAACTTTGCAGCTGTAAGGAGGGGATACGGGAAACTTGCTAGACCATTAAAACGGTGCTCTATGGTGGTGTTTCATTAGCATATCGCTCTCACTAATGAGTTTCCAAGTCTGCTGAAGCAGTAGCCGAATTCAAAGGTTGAGAAGTAACAATACTAAATGCAGTGACACTAACTGCTTTTAACACAATGACACCTAAAGTGCAGTAAGCCAGAAGGAGAGACAGGATCACTAAAAGACTGCATCGAATCGCCGCCGATTTCTTTCTGCTCGGTTGCTCTCGTTGCCCTCGTCTCCTAACTTAATATTCATCGCATGCAGCTGCTTACTGCACTGTTACGACTAATAGTGACTTCGTTTTATCATCGAATCCTTTTTGATGACTTGGGATGTTTCTCATTGAAGACGCGAATAACGCAATCTGAACAAAGGATACTATCACAAAAATGAAAACGAATTTTCATTCAGCAACGTTTCCTTAAATACTACCATCAATAATTAGAAATCGTTCTTTAGGGAACAAAGGCCTTAACGTTTTCCCTTTAACAAATTCTTCATAGCTCTCAACTTTTTTCCTTTTCAAAGGACCTCCATTTTTATTTCAGAATTTCCGCCTTTGTGTTTCATGTGAGGCGAATCGAAATACCTGCAGCTAGCTGCAAATCATAAAGATGAAAAACAAGTAAGCCATGAACAACAGCGAAAGTTACCTTATAGCCTCGTTTCCTTTAACTACTGTTATTACCTGCGCATCTAATTCAGTGATTTCAATGCAGTTGTAAATAATTTCTACATACAGATTGAAATTTCAAAGGTAAATTTAAAGAGACTCATACCTTGCACATGGCTTATAGCAATCGAACTCAGCATCTCCTATCTTGAGTTCCATCCACAGATCCTCATCGAATGCAGGACATTTATCGACGACGATACTCGGTCGGAAATGTCGAGTGGTTATTATTTTCTCACTGTTCTCATCATAACGAGAGTTCAGTTCATTAAGTGATTCGTTACTAAATGCCATGTATGGAGCAAGATCCACAAACGCAATCTGAAACACAACGGCGAAATGAGGTTAAGTCAATAAAATTCTCTTTGAAATGGTAATGAAATCATATGTAATCAGCAAGTTAGAAAATTATCTGTGTAAAATAAAAGCTCAATTGTTTCTATTTTGTTGTAAAAGTAAATTATTCATTAAATAAAACAGACGAACGCTGAAAAACTATGAATTTTTGATACAGTGTTTCTTCTCAATCAAAAAATAACTGCAGCATTCAAGTTGCGCAATACTTAGGCAATTAGGATTCCGCATAAAACCCGACAAATATAGCTGAAACCAATGATGCGAAATGACATCCGAGACATCCGAGAAAATATGTGAGCCACTATACGTAACCCCCACATCAAAAGCGTCAGCTATCAACTAAACCCCACAGATACGTCACTTCTTGGCATAGTGAAGGAAAACAGCGCCGGCAGGTGCAACGCGATCATTCGCCATTTTACTTTCCTTAGACTTTGATGCTAGTCCCTTTCAGCTAAATTCAAATGCTATTAACCATTCCTGGAAATCTGCAGTGAATGCTCAACACTTTCTCTGCCCGTTCGTAAATTATATACAGCTAATTTATTCGTTTACTGCGAAATAATCTGCTACGCGCGAACCTCGTCATCTTGCGTACATGCTAAACCAAAGAACCATCGGGATCGACGTTGGCAGCTGCGCTCGGTGTACAGGCCGTCCTTGTAGTAGAGGAGTTGCAGCGGTTGCTCAACCTCGAGCACTTTTGATAACCATTCCCCTATTTGCTCTCCGCAGTCTAGACCTGTCTGTTTTAGATCGCCGTGTAAGCTGAAATGAGGTGGACAGATCACATTTTGTGCAAAAGTGGGTGTTTCTAAAGTCAGCCGTTGGACTAAAGCGATATCATTTTTTTTCTTTTGACCCCCTGTTTATGTTCACCTTGTGAAGACATTTCACTGAATTCTTTATAAGAAGCCTCTTAGTGAAAAAAAAAAAAAACTTGGGGAAGTTCACCTAAAAATGGCCAGATATGAAAGCTGCGGATTATTTGCTTTCGTAACTCTTTTCGGATGAGAAGGAGAGGAATAAGGAGAGGAAATGTGTACGCTTCTATGCAAAATGTGAATAATCAAATATATATACTTCCTTAGAGGAGAAACTGGATTGTAATTTTTCAGCGGACATCTGAAAATTTTCAGATATTCGAAGCTCCTTCAAAAACTTCGAATACGGCGAAGAAACCGAGGCAATAACAAGAATACTTCGAAACATAGCTAAGCATCATTGTGTCAATGAAATCTTTCCAGCCCAAATAAAGAGTTATGCTAAAGTAATACTGGAAAAAACGAGAACGTTTAGTGATCTAACATTGCGGTAACAGTTTTCTTCTCATCGGCCACTTTCTCGAGATCGACTTTGACGGCAGTGTTCTCAGGTGTCGTCAACGTAAGGATGTTGTCACGAACATCGCAATCGATAAGTACGATACGTGGATGCGTTCGTGCAGTTACGAAATGTTTCGTTTGTGCATTTATGATGAGAAAATGTCGATCCTTCATTTCGCCATTGCAACCTCCACGTTTACCGCATTGCATCCATGGGACCTACAATGCAGTTACAATGGCGAATGCAAAGGCAGTGACTCACACTTTTCAACAATACTTTTTATTGAACCATTCGGATTTATGTTCGTGCAAAACAAATGTGCAGAGAGAGGGGAATTCTGAGAGCAGAATCTCTTTTTTCTCCCATTACCTCTCTTCATTATTGCATCCCTTATAGGTGGACTTAAAATAAGATTTCCTGAAAGGAAAAACTAACAAATAAAAACGGCAATCTCTATCCGATTTTTCCCTCGGAGTATTGCTTGTCTCTTCGATAACACTGAACCTCCAAAGGAGATTAAACTGTATCACCAAAAGAATGTTCAGCTAGTGAAGCATATTCGTTTCCATGCACTGTTGTTATAGCTCAACTGTATAATGATTAGAGGTCGTAAAGTTGAATAACAATGAGCGAATGATTCAATGAAGAAAATACTCCCTGCGCACAAAAAATTCCCATAGAGAGATCGAATCTGCTCTGAAATATTCCGTGCAAGTCTCGATCGACTGACTCTCTTTTAAGCAGTGGTCAATTGTCATTCTAATACCATAGCTCTCTTTCTTCCTTTCATTATCAAAAGTCGCTGTTGTATTTCGCATCGCACTAAATTCTGATGTTTGGCTCTCCTCTATATTATCGAGAGTCAGCCCGAGTACGAATGCACATTGCGAATATCATTGAAAACCGTCTAATAAACACCTAAAACGACTTTCTAAAGTGTAAATGATGGGACAAATGCGGAAAATGAATGCAGAATCTTCTGTGGGGGAAAAAACGAGAGGAACGTTCATTTGTGTTGCGCATCAACCATCATCATTGAGCACATTAAAGGCAAGCATTAAAGTACGCATAATTATATCATAAAGCGATTTCAATGATTTATTACGTGTACGGGAGTGTCGTTAAATAAGTTACCGGGACATATAACTGAAATATGATAACATTTTTCCAGCTGATCATATCAAATCACAAAACAAAAACAAGGGAAAATTTGACTTCAAAAGTTGGATGAAGATCCTATTTGCCAAATGAAAAACTTTAGTCTTTCGTGAATTTAATCTGTAAATGTTTGGAGTGGCAGCTTGTATTACTTATTCTCCTCCTATTCATCAATGACTATTATATCGTATGGAAGAGCATTGCCGCTGCTCGATCTCTTCGTTCTACAACACTTTTCTTAAAATGCTATTTCAACAATATCTGATCCGGCTTATTTCCTTATGTATCCCTCTCAAAGAACAACAATCATTTCGTTTAATGAATGAAAGCTGAAACATATCGTCGAATTTTTTGCATCCCGCTAACCGGCAGCTCTCTTGTCATCACACCAACTCAGTTGTAGCACTGATGAGATCTTATGCATTGAATCGCAAAACATGCTCACATCACCACCTTTGATGTCGAAAAAATTATAGCAGCCTTCATTCACTCCTCCCCACCCTCTAAGTGTTCAGTGTCGAGACGGCTGCTCGCAAACCTCAGTAAAAGCAATCAAGCAACACATCTCACTGCAAATCAGATGATACGCTTAGAGCCATCATTTTAGCACTGGTTTCACTGCGTAATATTCAATGATCGAAGCAAAACAAATTCAATTTTTCTTCCTATGAAAATATGGAACAGCCATTACCTGTCGTCCTCGACATGATTTCACTGGATAAACATATAATTCGGAGACGACTCCGACATGTTCAAATGGATGCCTATAGTTCCTAATTCTCCGTTGAATCCATTTGACAGCATAGAAAAGACCGACTGCACCAACGACGCATGCTCCGCCAATGTAGAAATATTCACGACGTGCGACACCCATCACTCACTATAAGACGCTAATTGAGCCTCACATCAGAGAAATCAGTTCTGGAATTGTTGAAATTCCACATAGCAGTGATCGAAGAAAGCAAATTGCGTTCTTTGATATCCATTTCGTCATTTAATAACGACTTATGGAACAGCGAAAAACAAGATCGCCTCGACTTGACATGGAAACATAAAGAAGTACTGCTGGAGATGCTGAGATCAAGTTGTCAACGTAATAGCTCTTTATGATCACAAATTTAAACGTGGTATCGAACAAGACGTTGAAGTGTCCTTTGGTGATTTTGAAACAGCGCGAGATTAATTTTCATACAAAGATATTCTGGTCATTTTAGGCCAAAATCAGCAAGAAGGTCTTATAATTAAGACGACAGGCTCCTGAAATATCATGACAGCACCACTTTCTTGGGTATTCTTAATGACACAAATGTCAGTGACAACATATGATGAGCAAACGAGTGAGCAATACTCGAATGAAATGCGACAATAATATATAATAAAGGTTTGTCAATTATGTTGCTAGCACTTAGGCTCCAAAGCTCTTAGAACACAATTCGACGTTGCCAACACCTTAGTGAATGCTTTCGAGTAATCGACATTCCAATGAACGTAATAGCAGAATTCGAATTGCAATTCATGAATCCAATAGAAATCTGCCAGTACGACCCTCTGTCGTTTATAATGACATTCCTAATCGAAACTTGAAAAGAAGATGAGGCATTTTTCATGCACTGTATTATGATTTCTTTGCAATAGATAGGGCACCGACCGATTGGTGACTATGAGCACGGTGGATCTTTGGGTCATAGCGAACAACTTGTGATCATCGCTGAACTTTCGGAAAGATGGTCAGCACAGACTGGGAAAAGAAGTGACCCCAGGGTATTCATTCCCTCGCACAGCAAAGCTTATTACAGTTTGCTCATTTAAAGCCGATTTTCCTATTCCTATCCTGAAGAAACGTCCTTCAACGAAGACTCCAGTCACTTTTAGCACAAACCTCAGATGCAGTTTTCCAACTTCAACTGAGGTTTTTATAGCGAAGTGCCATAGATGCCTTAGCGTACCCTGCACAAATAGATTCACATAGACTCATTTTTTTTCAAACATCGCAATCCAGTCGTTCATAGAACAAGAAAGTGAAGCCCAGAGAAAAGACCATACCGATCTGGATTCAAATACTCATGTGGAGGAAAATGTTATAGCGACTATTGTTTCGGATCAAACACTTAGCAGACCACCTAAATAAGGCTTATGGTTGCACAATCTTAGCATTTCCTCTTCAGGCTTTTAAGGGGCTTTTAAGGATCGGATCGGTGTCTTCCAGAGCGATGATAACACATAACAGAAAACTTTTGGAAAGCGATGCTCAACAGACCAGAATAAGGAAGAAATGTGCGATGCTTCAGTAGCCAGACAGGTTTTTTTTGCGCCTCAACAGTTATGAGCGGATGATCTGCCCAATGCCTGGCGGCAAGAGAAGTACGCCTGAGATAGCTTTACGCTTCACACTACCCTGTTTGGGTGACCTCTGCGCTATGTGAAGATTCTCTACTGAGCACAGCGGAATAAGATAACGAAATGCAAACAAAAGTAAACTTCATGTAAACAACTCCGATCTATCGCCTGCGCGACTCAAGGGTATTAGCGAAAACAATGGCTATTAATAAAAACAATGTTGGCCAGAGACAGCATTCTCGATTCTCAACTGTCTTCAGTAACATTTCTAGT
This sequence comes from Parascaris univalens, assembly GCA_037576465.1. Lineage (NCBI taxonomy): Eukaryota > Metazoa > Nematoda > Chromadorea > Rhabditida > Ascarididae > Parascaris > Parascaris univalens. The sequence continues at coordinate 40,420,082 of CM075173.1, read as the reverse complement.
AGGACTCCATCAACAACCACTTTATCACGCATTCCTGCTACTGATATTACGTCAATTTCCTGCAGTCGCTAAGAAGCGCTCATTTGGCGCCAACAAATCCACCTGAACGTTGTCAGTTTTCTTCTGTGTCAACTGACAAAAGAATTCTTGAAGGAGTTGCATTCATTTGTGTTACCTGTACGCGCGACGGACTTTGAGGCATACAATTTTCGCATATCATTGTTTGAAACAACTCACAGCTGAAATTAAAAACCGACTCGTGGGATCACTTGCGTAAGCTGCTCGCCTCTGCAGAATCTCTGCGTAAATGCTAAAAGATTCCTGAATTGCCGGTCAGAATTGCTTGCAGCTCATTAAGATATCAAAGTGGCATATCCAATGAAGATGCAAAGACGTGGCGGGTCGTAAGTTGCCGTAGGCGTCAACTGCGTCAACATCCCAAAGGTTTCATGACTATTCAAACGCCACTTCGACTACCGGCATGCAAATTCTTTCTTCGTGGCTGTCTTACCGTTTACGAGTTGATAGTGTATCAGCAATGTAGATTTTGTTGTTCAATAATAACAGCCTAGCCTAATATCTCTTTAACTGTTCATATTAGAGTTGCTTTTGTGTGAGGGTTGTGCCACATGCAAGTTGGCCTCGGTTTTTGAACCTTTTTAGACTTCAATCTTTGTTGTTGCACGAAACAAGACGAAAATCTTTCAAAAACAAGACTTGCATTGATGCTGTTCGATCTCAACTGTGCTCCTGCTCATTCTGCGCTGCCTACCGTCGTCACACCTCCGTCGATGCGCTCCGCTTTCGATTCACCGCCAACTTATGTTGTGCGCTACCTCCGGATGATTTCGCCGTCTCAGCTCAAACAACACATTCCATCCTTGCTAGTTACTTAGTGATATATCGCATAGTGTTGGGTTGCTCCGCCTTTAAATCCCGGTAGCCCTATTAAGCTGTGCACACTTTTTGAATGCACTTTGTCGCTGCCTTGTAAACCATACCTCGGACATAGGTAATTAAACCGTTATCATAATATTGAGATATTAACAACGATGGTATAAATGCATATAACAAGCACATCAGGTCACTTCAACAACGAGAAAACACCACAAATGAGACGTCCATACAATGACAAGGTATGGTTTACGCATACACATGTGCAACAACAAAGATTGAAGTTCAAAAAGTTCAAAAACCGAGGCCACCTTGTATGTGGCACAACCCTCACACAAAAGCAACTCTAATATGAACAGTTAAAGAGATATTAGGCTAGGCTGTTATTATCGAACAACAAAATCTACGTTGCTGGTACACTATCAACTCGTAAACGGTAAGACAGCCACGAAGAAAGAATTTGCATGCCGGTAGTCGAAGTGACGTTAGAATAGTTATGAAACCTCTGGGATGTTGACGCAGTTGACGCCTACGGCAGCTTACGACCCGCCACTTCTTTGCATCTTCATTGGATATGCCACTTTGATACCTTAATGATCTGCAGACAATTCTGACCCGCAATCTACTTGTTTCCTTTGCATTCGCACATGGTCGAGACAATCGCCTGCAATATGTTGTGCGTTTTGTCCAAGGTGGCCACTGTTTAGCACTGTCTATGCGCACACGTTCTCCTGCACCGGCATTTTTACCCACAGCCTGGCGTTCTGAGTGTTTGACCGCAGTGAATGCTCGCTCGTGATCGAACATGACGATAAGAGAACATAGCTGGGGCCCTGGATGGCAGCTCAAATGTGAGCAGTGAGAGTAAAATTATGAGGTACTTGTTTCGAGCATCCAGGTTCACTCAGTGCAATTAGAACATTCCGATATCTTTGAGTTGGTCGTTATCGATTGAACTTCTCTCATCCTGAGCAACTCTTTGGCGCTAATCATCCAGCGACACCAACTCGCGAATTTGCGGTAAAAAACGTGAGCAAGATAAGAAAATAAATAAGCATGGCAAACACGGATGGACAGCAACTTTCTGTCTATTTCATGTCGGATAGGGCAATTTGACATCGTGATGGTCCACTATTTGAGAATTCTATATCATTTCGAAAGGACAAACAAAGTTCTAAGCATAGAAAAGAATTTCTGATAAAAAACGGCAAAAATCGCGGCCAACTTCAAATTCCCCAGTTTAGAGAGTCAGCGCTGTTATTCCCATTTTTAGCTTGAAAAATGTCGTTCACCACATATGGCGATAGACAACAGCTGTATTTACCCGAAACAACATAAAACAATTTGAGGATGCTGATCGAATTAAACCACTGCAGTCGATGGCGAGCTGAATGATGCGTTTAATGCTTCATAGGCCACTTCAGTTTTGCTATAACTTTGAATGCAGGCAAGGAAAAGACACGATGGTACTCGTGGGACCCTCCTCAGAAAAAAACTTGGATGTTCCTAACTCCAACTTGTATTTTCACATCAAATCACATTTAAGTAATACCACTGTTATATTTTGTAATAACAAACATCATTTCTGATCAACGGAGATATAATAAGCCGAAGTCAATAAATGAAATGCAAACAAAAAAGTGCGTTGCAGATATGAGCGCAGTTTTTATTATCCTCTAAGGAAATATACCTGTTTACAGATATAAGCGTTTGCACAATCTCGTTGAACAACACCTGCGACTGCAGAAAATTGAATTCGTTGAGGAAATACTGCTGCACACATATTTATATGACTCCACTGCAGTGAAAAGGTAATAAATAAAATTTGTGTGTGCATAAAAGCACGAACAGATGAGAGCATCCGGGACGCAATTGAATGTTGAAGTGGCAAGAAGCGCTTTGCCTCCGCAATGTTTTTGCGACCGGCTGTCGCTCTATCGGTGCAGCTCCGGGCAGAAGACCAACTTCTCTCATCGCGTGCACGCCACTTTCACATGCACTATCAGTGCCACTCAACCCTTCACGCTCAAAACCGACAACGTCGAACCTTTATATCCCCGTCAATTCCAAAGCAAACATTCCATTAGGCGTCTTCATTATGATGTTATCTATTAGAACTGCATGCGCGTTTCGCGAATTCGGCTTATTCAGTACATAAGTTAACTCGAGAAGACGTAATATGTTTATTACAGAAGAGTAACCTTGCTTTACTCTGTTCTCTGGATGAATTATGGAGTCACATCTGAATGCATACGCCAGCACGCATGTAAAGACACATATAAGCCCATACAAACATAAGACAACTGTAATCCTTAGCTTCACAGATGTTAAAGAAATCGCCTAACGAGGAAAAATATCAAGCGTTTCACTCTTTAATCAACCTACCCCCTAGGGAGTCCATGATGCACAAACAACGCCATGTCCCTGCATGTATATGCCTAGCTAGTAGGTTCGTAATTAAAGATTGCTGGTATGTGTGCTACATTCATAAAATTATATATATGATGTGCACTACAGGATGCCCTAGATCGTGCCGGATACGTCCATAAGTTCACTCCAAAAGATATTTCATTTCGAGGGAAACCGAATTTTGTTTGAAAGTATCCGGCGGTTGTCGGCAGAAGGAATGAGCTGAAAATGGAATTTCGATTGCGATCGACAAAAACAATGACAAATATCTTTCGAACTTGTAGTTTTCATGAAGGCACAATGAGACTCTATTTCACCAGTACGGTCACTGTCCATTACACTTTGTTACTGACAAGAGTAAATGAACAACTAATTCAGAACAACTATCCGCCATGGAGCCAAAATAGAATAAATAAACAATATCGCGTTAGTGACCAAAAGTGGTGTTGGTAGTTTCGTGGCCGAATCGACGACAAGGACTCTTCAATGGAAAAGCAGGCAATGGAAATGGAACAAGCATGAAAGTGGGGAAGTAATATCATGTTAATAAAAATATCGGCAGCGTTCTCCCTCCCCCTCATTCCTCCTCCGAAGTCATAATCGCTTCAGTAATCATACTCTCGCGCTTTCTCAAGATCACATTCCGTCACCACTCTCAGTGTTTCAGCAATTCACCCATAAAAAGCGCGAGTATATTAATGCAAAATTAACAGCTCTGCTGTGTCGGAAATGAAAATAAACGTTTGTGCCCATGAAAATGATTACCAGCGAAAATAACTGCACAATTCAACAATGACTGTCTCCGATTTACCCACACTCCGCAAGTTCCAGAAAAGCAATAAGCAAGACCCCACATTTACGAAGAAGAAAAGAATCGCATATCGAAAATTATCGAACAACACCAACTGGATAAATTCAGCAAGCTGCGGAATCGATAGCCTCGAGCAAACTGAGCCTGTTCACCAACTGTTATTAACGATAAACGAGCTGACAGTTGTATTTAATACGGCAGTACAAAAACAAATTCAGGACAGGGAAATCAAAAACTGAATGATGTGGCTGATGAACTCGAACATCACACCTACTGCATTAGAAAAAACCATACTAATTCTGCATCACTGTTGCTATAGAGAGAAATAAGCAGAGAGCTAAAACAAAAGTCAACTTCGATGTGAACGCCTCTTCGCACTTTTCGTATCGCTATACTGGTAGAAACTGACGATATGTGTAAGTTGTTTGAAAATGTTTCATCTTGTTTCTGGTTGAAGCTTTCATGTGCTCAAAAACGACAGCTGTCTTTCACGTCACTGACTGCCGCAACGAACTCTCTTCTTTACCACATTGTTACCGTTGAAGTTCCCGGTCTGCTGTACCTTTTAATTTTTTCCTACACCCAGTTCGGGCGTGTTTGCAGTCTGTTTTGTCATTTCACATCTCTTCTCCTCAAAAGTTGCAGTAAATGAAATCATCACTAGTCCAATCAGTCCGTTCATTTGTCACGCCCATTTAAGCATCAACATCACCTTTCTCGAGGACCTCATAATGAGAATCCGCATCTGCTGAGGTCGCAAACACCCTCAAGACATCTCTCTCCATCCACAATCACTATTCACTTTGCCCACGTTTGGCAAATCCGCGACTTTAATTTCTTACTTATTAGCTTCTTGATTAATTCTCAATTTTTCTATGCATTTTTCCCGCACCACTTGAATTGATAATCTGCTTCTTTTGGCGTAGCGCGAAGTGTTTGCGAGAAAACTTCTGTTGCCGTTGAAGTTTCCTCTAATGTTGTCACCTTTCCTTTTCATCACCTCACTGAAGCACAATTTCAGCGCATCTACTTGCTCAGAATAACGAGGACGATTTTGTTGGAGGCTTTTACGGCCCCTAACGCCGCTTTGCTTCGTTTACATTACTTTGCAATAAATAAGGATGACATTTTCAGCTTGTGCATCCAGCTGATTGTTGAGTTCTTTAAAGCCGAATCTCTTCCAACCACTCGAATAGGGTCATCTCTGAATTTAATGTTTATTTTTTAAGAAAAATGGAATATGGTTATTTAGGCAAAGCTCACAGCCGCTCATACTAGCGAATAAGTAGACTTTAAAAGAATGTGCTCGAAATGGCCACGATCGCACTTTCTGAAATTCCGATGGGTTTCTGGAAAAGCGATACATAAAGACCGAAGAAGAAAAGAAGTCAAAACCGAAATTGGCCGGCGAAAACCTCAAACTTCCGTTGACGATCGAAACTTGTTCTGTCCATTACCACCATCATCATGCAGCAATGGAGCTGGCAAGATACGAGAACTTATATTTAGGCGTAAGCACGTACTATAAACCATGTGCATTTCCACAGATCACTGAGAAGTAATAGGAGGTAAGCAGTGGCGTATTTCGCTCAACTGTTTTAACTGCTCCTATGCGGGTTTTGCAAAGAAATAACTAGTTTTTCAATAAGTCGAAAGGGGCGAATTCATGGAGACCTTCAACTGCTCACAACTGCAGAAACTGTTTGAATGCTGATACGAGAGGTGATTTCGTGATGCCTGTAAAAATCATCCTTTGAATTTCTTCGCTCCAGCTGCAGCACTTTCTGATAGAGGCTACTGCACGGAAAGACCTATTTGCAAATGCATGTGGAGAGCGGAAAAAGATCAAAAAGGCTGACAGCACATAGGGTTTTCATCCAGACGCTCATGCCATCACGCTACCAAATGACCGAAGAGGACTCGAAAACGCCAAAAAACGCACTTTTTATACGCTAGCGACGACTATACAAACCCTTACTTCAAACACGCGGCTTTACGCAGCATCGCACTGATACTCATCGGATCTAACTCCCACATAGTACGATCTCTCCGAAATGAGGATATATGAATTCGCTTCGCGCTATCTATCCGACCACTTGCGATAAAATGTCGCCCATACGGTTTCGTGTTGCTGGCACCGTGAAACTTTATGAACGTATTATCATCAGAAAGTGACATTTTGAAAAGAATGGTGAGAAAACTTGATACCACCTTTGATGGGATCTTCCATATTGAAACCTCGCACTCCATCCCACTATGATAAAAAGGTATCTGAGATCATAGATGAGAGTGTGATAGTTGCAGAGAAGGCTTGATTACAGCGATAGCTACCTTTGCGTACAAGTCGGTGACGATTTTCATCAGCTCAGTGCTGCTTCGCAGCATTAGATTCACTCAAAGGACATCCAAGGAGTATAGGACAGCGATGAATTTTGAATAACGTAAAATGTAAATGCAGAAAGAATACTATGCAATACTACGCAATCAAGAACTTGTGTTTATTTCTTCGAAAGGAAACGCAAAATGCGTTATACATTGAGCGAATATCCGTTTTTAGTGACAAAATTTCGTAGTCATTTGCAGAATCAGTGCACATCTTCTACACTTGAGCAGTTTCAGCTTTTATCCAACTAGACATCCGTCGCTTGTCGTTAAGTCACAAGGGATAATTTCACTTCACATCGAACGTCAATAATTCAGTTGGAAAATATAATGCTAGCTGCAATGCCTCGATATAAGTTATTCAATTATTTTTGCAAATAGTCAACTTCAGCTGATATGATGAACGCAACGATCGCAATACAACGACGACATCTTGCATAGATGTTGCAGCAATTGGACTTGTTCGCTTCACATTGGACACATAGTAGTAAGAGGAATGATCCACATGGTCACTAAAAATTCTGTGCAGTTCTTCATCACTGAACTAAACTGATATGTTCGTATGATGGGGAAAACAGACACTAACAAAAGGAGACGAAAAAATATGATCGGCCGAAACGAAGCAAACACTTAAGATGAACTTGAAAGTGGAAATGCATGAAAGGATAGAAGCATTGCAGAATATATGCAATCGAATTAATGAAAAGAATTTAGAAATGCACCGAAATACTAATTGCTATTGCGTTAACTTCATGATTGCAGTATTCGTTGAATGAAGACGAGCGCAGTAACCAACTCCTCTTACTCGCAGCTCGCAGCTGTTCACATTGCTCTCATAAGCAACAGATCATTTACAAGTGACAATAAAACCTTTTTCATTTTCAGCAACCATCGAACTACTTCAGAGCGACTGTAAAGTTTCGGTGGAGAGGAAGAACTATGGTCGAAAGTGCGACATTCAGTGATTGATGGGGCTATCCATATGCAAACACTTTTACTCGAAATTATACTGCTCCATCAGTTGAAACAATTCGTTTCCATTTGGAAAAGCCAAGCATTAAATGATTCTTCTTCGAAGTTGCTGGATCAGCATGAACCAAAAGTCTCTGGGGAAAATTCACCACAATACGTAAACAGAAATCCGGAAAATTTTCGATTCCTGGAAACAAATCGAAAAACGATGGACGAAAAAAGATGAGAGAGGGAACTGCAGCACTGTGAAAACCTTGTGAACAATGGCAAACTCAAAAAGTTACGTTCCCGTTTTTGTGCACGCTGATATACGGAATCCTACGAATATGGAGAAGTGAAGATGAATGCGCGGTGATCATTCTGCAAAATTCGTTGCAGATTTTGGCATTCTCCAGCGGTGAGCCAAAGTCAGCCGGCAAACAAGTGTGGATGAGATGAACAGTCTTAAGAAGAAATGCAATGAAAAGTCTGAAGTGGGTTTCTGAATCGAATTCATTTTATAAGCGGAAACATTCACTAAGCAAAACATTCACAACGACTTCTCAAGCAAACCCCCCTTGTTTACAGTTTCGTTCGCACCGCGGCCGCAAATTTTCGGTCACAAACAGTAACGCGTGCTGATGCAAAGAAATGAGATGAAGAGAGAAATACGCAAAGCGGCGATGACGAAATGAGATGCTGAGGATAAGTTGAAGTGAAGAAAGAACAAGCAAAAAACTTGCAATTCATGGAAAAAATCATAGCATCTTCCCTCCGGCTTTGCTGCGTTCCTGGCTCATCTCTTCAAAGATTATTGGTAATCAACAACTCAAAAACAAATGCGACCTAATGAATCTTAGTGACCACTCAATTTTTGGGCAACGAAACCCGCACACTCTACGTAGCAATTCCATCGGCGCAGCTTTTTGCTCGTCAGCTGCAACCAAGAATAGAAGCAACGCTTCGATGCTGTGTGCGGGAATGCCGTCACCTGAGTGCGTTGCTGCGAAACTATGCAAAAGTGCACAAAAACAAACTATTTCTGAATGTGAAAAAAAATCGATCGGGACAAGTGAAAGTAAAGATCGCAGCAGAAACCTCTGCAGAAGACATCGTATGTGGAGGAAGTGAGGGGAAAAGGCAGTTAACGGTGAGACGCGGCGTCCCAAATGGGGCAAACCGATGCAAAATACAAACTCAAGTGTCGATGGCCAAGCAACGGGCCGCATTGAGCACACGGCGAACACGCCCCACGTCGAATAAACGGCCTTCCTCGCTCTCGTTTACTTTGGCAGCTAGCTGTGCGCTGTTGTTGCCGATATCGGACCGCATCATACCCTCCCCACATGCACAGCTGGTGGAACTCGCTACTCGGAAAAAAATCTACTCCTACCTTCATCTTCAAACGTGCCAATATCTTGAAGTATGAAAAACCCTGCTCAGTTCCGATGACTGGACCCCACGTTTCGTTCGGCGTCCTAATTTCAAGTTGCTTGCTGCATTTTAGCAGACGTGCAAGAAAACGCTACAGTTCGGGACTCCACCGACGACCAATTCACATGTTAGACAATTTAACATAAAAGGTATTCCCGAGTGAAACAAAAAAACTGATGCGAAATCTATTTATCTGATAAATACTACATGGCTAACAAAAAGTACACGGAAGAACCCATACTGAAACATCTGGAAGAATAAGATCGAAGAAGCGACCAACAGTGCGACGATGAAACGTCTCCTCGACCACATGGCTACAGCACTGTCGCCGAACACACATCTCCAGTATATCAAGCGAGATGTGCATACGAAAAAATCAAATATGTAACCCCACGAAGAAATCATGTGGACGACTGGATGGCGGATTTTAAATGTCTGAAGACATTCACCTAAAATCTAAAAAATATTTCTCAGATGCCTCTCACTGGAAATCTTCCCCTCTCTCGGCCCACTCATCCTGACATGTTGCCGGAAGTCAGGTAGAGAGAGCTATGGCGATATGCCCACAATATACCTTGCAGTTATACATAAAATATGTGATAACTGGTAAAGTGATTAGATTTTCCCCTCCCAAATGACTTTTCTTATCAAAACCATCTCGACGTTCCTGAGTTTTTCCAGGTGATGAGAAATGTAGGCAAGAAACATTTTGTTTCTTAACCTAGTCATCTGTCCCCCTGCTCTTGTTTCCCTGGACTGGTGCTTTCGAGACCGACACAACTACAGAGAGAAAATAACGACTTAAACGACTTTATCCACCCGGACACTGCAGGCAGGATCTCCCTTTTCGGGAAAGTCGAGCATCATCAACCAACTTCAACCAATATGCTGGAATGAAACAGTTCTAGATGAGCTACAACGTCAAGATGACCATCGCAACAAGGATCTTTAAATGGAGCGAAGGTGGGCAAATTAGTAAACGCAAATTCGTAAAACACGTTCCCCTGAATGCTAAAATGCAAACAGCAAATGCAATGGGAGGTAAAAAAACAGTACCATAGTGACATGATAATGCATGGACGCCGAAGACAATATATCCACTCACGACTCCACATACAAATACACCAATACTGCTAAAAAACATACGAAACTGCATGCTCGCTTCTGTAAGTAAGACCCACAGTCAATCGCTTTTTCTGACTGACGCAACGACAATTCTTCTTTCGTTTCGAAAATCTAGCTAAACGGTCCACTACTTAACAATTTTCGAGCTCTGAGCCGTTGGGTTCATACTCCAATATCCCATCCGCACGTCAACCCAAATATAAAACAAAACTACTCACCGCAAAAATTCCTTAAAGTCAATGCTGCATCATAGAATGATATATAAAACACTAATTAATAACAGCTTTTTCATTTCCTTTAGAAGGGAATGTCTTATGAAGTGCACCAATATCTAGTGGGATGCTTAAGGATGAGATTATTGAACCAATGAAGAGCTCCTAATAGGCTTATAGGCTTTGCTTCATCGTCGAATACGTAAATAAAAGAAAACCATCAAGCAACTTCACCTTCTAAAGAAAACCCTCATCACTAAAACTTTACAACATCAAACTGACTGTCGCGAACAACAATATGAAATGTGCAACCAAAGATCACAATTACCTATACGAGTGAGGTTTTGTTCACCCTTTTCCTATGGAATATACTTTGTCACTTCCCCAAAACTGCTCCGAAACTATACCTTCCCAATCACTAAAATTCTATCTTAAAAGATGCACACCAATATGCAGTGAAGGGCTCTTTGCATTACAAAACCGTCAAATCAACCAATACAACAGCAACAAATCCACTGAATAGTCGATAAACATAAACAAACATATCGAAAGCACTCCAAACATTTCATCACATAAAGTAACACATTCACACCGATTTCTTGACTATATTTCAAAGAGGAAACGTGGCCACACTGCTTGTATTTGACACAGCAAGAGCAAACATTCCAAAGCAATTAACGCGCTTCAATAAACTCTACCAACCACAACGCGAATACAACTTGTTAAGTGATCCATCTGTTCGTCAAACACTTCTTAATAAAGCCATAGACAGGTAACTTCCCCTACGTGCACCTCAATAATCATATGATGACAACTCAATCGTTCTGTATAGTACAACATCAAAATGGATTAAAACCACTAGAGCATATAAATTACAGCCATTTATGGCTTGCCGGTCGCATTTTGGTCACCTTCCACACCCTCATGGCTTTCTCCCATGCAAGAAGTTTCCGCTTTTAGAGAGCCTGATGATATTTCGCAAAAAGTAAGAGAACACAGGATATAAATTCTGAAATCTAACCTCAATAAAACAACAACGCATACAAGAATATTCATTTCAACTTAAAGTGCCGTCTATTTCAAGATGTTCAAAACAATCTGATACAGCCAACCAAAATTAGACGGCTTTAGAGGTTGGGAACTTTTTCAGTGATGTTCGACAACCAACCGGCTTATTCAAGACTAGAATTAAATTACGAACATGACATCCATTCCCCGATTGGGCGGAACAACAATAAATATGTGGACAATGCAATTTCGTTAACATGCAATGATCATCAGTATACGCAATGAGTTTCCAACATGAATCCATTTGAGGGAAATAAAGATCTGTTGTGAAACTATCCTCGTAATTTGCTATGCATTCATATATTTGAAAAAGTGATGGGAAAAATCGCGAAGCGCAGAAAACCTCCGATCATGATCGATGCAACCCTGGATGATAACAACAGATTAAGAGATAATGCGACTGTGACCGAACTGATAGGAGGAATCTGAGGAACTTTTCTTTTTCTTTTTTATATTTGAGACGTTTTTGTGTTCACCTTTGCATTAATTCCGAATAACGTCACACATTTACATCCTCCGCTAACTGGACACTTTGAATTCATGAGCAAAACGATTGTCGGTTATGAAATCTAACGGGTATAGTCCGAACCATAGGCTAACACTTCTTACTACGTCCACTTCACCAAAGTCGATCATCAGCAGAAGTTTACCACCTATCGATCCTCACCTTTACTCCACTGTCTTTCTTTACCACTATTTAATAAGTCTTCAAGTAAAATATTTCATTTAGTTAGCCTCGAAAAGTTTGGAACACCCATGTCTACATCTCGAACAGCAGCCCCTAGACGGAAACATTCTCACATTGGATTAGTTAACCGCTGTTATCCCAAGACTTTTCTCTTCTCCCTGACTGATGAATAAACAAAAAAATTAGTCTTAATGGGCTAACTCAACTAAAAAATTCATTTCGCCGACGACGAATTTCGTTTTATAATTCACTTACCAACTACAAACTGATGAAATATTCAAATAAATAAGAGTTCGCTTCATGTGAACTCATGATGAATTTTAACTATTTCTTCCACACCTCGATAACTCGTCTGCTAGGCCAGCACCATAACAACGGATCTTCACCCATCCTCCAGCGAAAACATACAACAAGCCGATACCAAGACCAGATCACTCAAGGAACTTTTAAAGGCCTGTAAACGCGGTAAACAAACAAACCCTCCATTTCGGATTGAATCGCGCTTCAACTTGGCAATAAGTTTTTCTTTACTGCTATCGAAGTACTTGTCTCCACTCTCATTTCTGGTTACAGCGTTCTAGCAGTAGTATTCACCAAAAATTTCGATATGAAACTTCATTATTCGGCGGATTTTTCGTCCCTGGCTGTCGAAATAGCTACCATTTCATCATTATACACTGACTGCTTTTGTTCAATTTCCTCAATTGTCTCTGGCAGAGGTCGTCCCATCGTCTCAGGTATCAACAAAATCACAACGATGCCGGCCGCCAAAGCAAGACTTCCGAACGGTATTATCATTGCCCACGCACCGACCCGTTCCACCTGAATATGCAGAAACTGAACTGCAGACAACAGCGAACACACAAAAACCATTTTCCTGAACATGTAAAGAAACTGAGGCAGTTAGTCGTCCAGTTATTTTTGATTTTCAGTACTACCAACTAAATAAAAAGTGATAACTGATCCCTTAGGGTCTTATTAAAGAGCACCTCAAGACAAACAACACAAGCACTAGTACATGAGAGCTGGACAAAGAAACCAGAGCAGATACATACTGTTGAAAGAGGTGATGTGCCGGCAACAAACATTTTGCACTTTCATGGGACTTTCTCTTTGCAAGGATGAGGTAAGGGTTGAAGTTAAAATAGCAAATTTTGAGGATTAGGAGAGGGATATGACTTCTTCTACCTGAGAGGGCAAACATGCCGCAGACGCAATTGTAAAATGAGAGATGAAAACATATCATGCTTTTTGATCCACTATTTCATACGCTGCGCAGGCTATTACATGGGTTGGGAAATGTAATGGAAGAAGTAAACTTCAGCATGAAGTTCTTCTGTCAAGGGAAATGATGTTTCTCCGTGCAGCAAAAGCTGGAAAGCCTTCTAAGCGCAAAATGGATTAAATAGGGATCCAAAGCAACATCTAATTCGCGGCCTACTTTACAGTGCCCTTGAACTTCCTCATCGCCTTAACGCAGCAACAATGTCCAAAAAGTAGGTTCTATACAGCGTCTATTCTTCCGAACACTGCTGAGATGTAAGAAATAAAGAAACTTAAAAGAATAGAGCTTGGAATTGGTTAAAAGAACCACAATACTCTTTATTGTTGGAGAAAACTGTTGAAACTTCAAAAAAAAAACCTCCAACTGTTAAGTGAAATTTCTGAAAAAAGAAGTAAGTACCTCGGATAGTCTCTTACCGCTGCAAACATCAACTGAACACCTGCACAGATCATAACTCGATAAAAGGAAAAAATGTCTCTAGTAACACATCTTGTGACGAACAAAATAGGAAATGCAAAAGCAACAATTTAGAGTCGCCAAGAACTTTTATCGCCTTCGCATGGCAAAAGCCCGAGAAATTCCCTTATTGGGCACAGTTCAAAACATTTCGTTATTAACACTTAGAGGAGAAACGTGTAGCGAAAGTTTTCCTGATGTCCTCCACTCTCTTCAGAAACCTGAGCTAAAGATTACTTCGCTCGGCTTATTTCGAACACTCACAGAAAGAAAGCTAAATGTTAGCGGTTTCACGAAAGAGATAAAAATGCTGTTGTAAAACTCACAATCCACATCGCAATATACGAAGCTGTGATAGCTCCAATGCGTGCAATCGTCGAGCAGCATCCCATGGCTGTATTTCGAATCACCGTAGGGAATAGTTCCGGTGTTATAGTATAAATAACCGCATAACAACTTGTTATGGAAGCCTTTGTCACCAAAAATTGCAATACACTCAAGACCCAGTGGGCTGAAAGAAATATTCGGATTTCCTTACACCCAAAAAAAAGTTAAAGACTGCAAGTCGGAAACCAAGAAGAGATCAAAATATCACAATGCATTTGCTCGTTAATTAATGGCTCTATGGACAACGTAAAATAAATACCATCGCTAAAGCGCCGTTTTACAATCCCTTAGTTACGAAAAAAATATTTTTTGCCTCTGAATTTAGCATGTTCTTCTATATTATGTCACTAATATATCAACTAAAGTGCCGGAAAATACGACTATAAAATATGCTTACTTTCGAATGGTATGAGCTGAGCATCCCCGCTTTATAAAATTCGACAGGTAGAACGGATCTCGAGATCCCACATGCCGCTTCGATTCCTCCGCCGATCACAGCGATTAATGAAGATTCAATCTCGTATTCAACAAATGAAAGAAAATCACTGAACTTCTCTAACTACACGCAACTTAAAAACAAATGGAAGTTGCAAAAGCGCGAAGCAAATGAAAAATTGGACTAACATCCAGCTGGCAGCAGAAGGTTTGATAACATGCAAAACGCTGCAATGAAATATCCACCAGCGAGAATAGCCTTACGGCCAACGCGATCGACAAGGAAGTAGATGATCAAGAGGGCAGGTATCTCCGAGAATCCACCAATTATGAACGTCCCATAGAAACTACCTCCAAGAAAATCGGTCTTCATCGACACACCGTAGTAGACCATTGAGACCACCTAAATGCATTCGTGAGCGAAAGCGATCAACTTCCCATGTGCCGATAAATAGCAAAGCCAGAGATAGAACGACTATGTTAAAGGGAGATTACACACCACTTTCACATCAATAAATGGAGAGTATACGAACCTCTAACACTGATTAAAAAATACAACGCGACGCGGCCGAATTTATACCATACTGCAGTATTCAAGCTGCTGAATAAAAGTGCAAATATCAAGGTCTCGAGGGCAGGTCACGGCACTATACCTCAGCTAACTGAGGCGTCAAAAAGGCAAAAGAAGTACCCTTCAACTATCACAAATCGAACTCGATGAATGAAGGATTACTTCTAAGAGGGAAACGACTTAACGAAATAATAATATGCAATAAGTAACAAATACGAAACGAGTATATAAACATGCTGTCAGCTCAATTAATACGATTCTCCTCCCTTTCTTCTAAGAAAACGACAAATTATTTCTGCTATCCAATCAAATAGAACGAAAGAATTCGGTTTGCGCTTTTTGCACTTCCAATTGTGCTGCAAACTTCTATACAACGCTAATTTCTCAAAATCTTTCCTACAATATTGAATTCAGCAGTGAGAGGGAGCGAAGAGAACTTAAAAATATGGATCCTGCAGGTGGTGAATCGATGGTACAAATGGGATTAATACCCGATTGATTCCAACAGAAATGGGAGAGAAAAAAAAGAATCGGAGAGCGGAGAGCTAATGCACAGTGCCAATAAATGATTCGCTGTATCACCTTCAAAAACATAGTCTGAGAATTAAAAATCATTAATTACAGAGACGTCACCTTATCACAATTAAACTTTCCATATTTCTTCACGAACAAGTTTTCGTTGATGAGAAAAAACAACACATCAGTTTCAACATAAACTATCTCATTTCCTTTAAGATGTGACAATATAAACCCTTAAGGTTCCAATAAGCACTACCTACATATGTTAATAGTTTAACAGCTACCTGACAGGACCAGCCTTCAAGTGCTACGAAAAATACACTTTGATTGATACATCTCTCGTATAACGAAGGATCGAAATACCGAAGGGTCAACCAAATCCAGACTTATATAGAACCAACACAAGAATGAAACGCTAACCGGCCACAGAAAGAAGCATGCCATTGTAAGCATTCTCAATCTAGGTGTGCGTACTAAATCCAGGAAACTGTATTTCTTCTCGGTCTTTCTATTCCCGACGGCTGATAGCTTTCTGTCCGAAATATCGAGCTGTTCCCACCATCGCTCTGGTAACTTAGAACCATTCATGCGTGCAGCTCTTTGCAGTATTTTATCCGCTTCACTAAATCTTCGTTGAGAAATAAGCCAACGTGCGCTCTCCGGCACCAACCTGAATCATTACCCACGTTATTAAACAATGAACCTGAATTGATGAAACCAGTTTCTGGGCAGTTTATCACTTAAACTTATCAGTTAACTTATGCAGCTTAACCTATACAACCATTCCACTGAATCAGATACTCATACAAGCGAAAAAAGCATCGAATAAAACCAAAATAACATGCAGCTGGTGACTGTTCCGTACAATGAGTCACATCCACGGTCCACTTCACTCACCAGACATCTCTACTCAAACAGCAGTTGTAACTGGTGCTTGGAGTAAATCAAACATAATAACACGATTACACAAAAGCATAAGATGTGCCAAAAAAGGGAAGTTCGAAAATTTCCGATCATTGGAATAAACTTTCAACTTACCACCAATAAACGAAGAATACAGCCGCTGGAAGAGAGATGGCCAATTGCAGATATTGATAATTGCGTATAAAATATGCCAAAGTTCCGAGAATCACCTGACCAATGGCGAAGAAAATACCCGAAATCACACCGGCTAATTTCCGCTTCGATGGACCCACTAACTCCATACCTCGAAACGTATAAAAAAATATATAAAACAGCTGATATGACCTTTATGGATCATAGCTGAGGCGAATATTTAAAATGAAAACTATGATCCACATTGTTAGTGTTTCGCTACAAGTACTCAGATTTTTGAATGGTGCCATAAGGCATTCAAATGATTCCATCAACTACCATATAGTAACTTCACAGAGATTGTCGAAACTTAAACGAACTAAAGAATCCATATGCTAGAATAAAAGACCAATTAATGGAAGACCCTCTCGGGCATATGTTGCCTAGTGACATTAAATGAAGCTAAGCAAAATCGAAACCACTAAGGGAAAGGAACTTCTAGTGAACAACCGTCTATGTGCACTTCTTTATCGCTTAAATGGGCCTGGAACATAGCATTAAATGTTGGGGGATTCTGAAACAGTCACTTAATATATGATACCAAAACGATTATCTCCAAAATAGCTCAAAAACTCATAAAAGTAAGCACCGCAAATTTGAAAAGCACTTAAATTCATGAAGCAATGAATTAAATAGGCACACTTATTCGACCTCGTTTCATACTTTATGAGGGATGGGCATTGGCTTCCCCTACAAATGAGAGAATGCTTTTGCTAATACTGCATAACAACTGCACTATGTAAGCATTAACTTCCTAGATGTGTTATATAAACTCACAGAAATCAAAACACTGAGCCTCTGGAAAAAAGAGGTCTAAAACGTCTTCTCTACACCCTCCCCCTTTCATTACAATTATCAATCGCTGACGGATATCGTTCAGACTATATAATGATTCCACTAACTCATCCCGCTCACCACACCTCAAATAACTTAATCTGTGGAGAGTGATGAGGGAAACCGTTGCTGCAATTCTAAACTGCCATGAAGAAACGGATTTATTTGCAAACGAAGGAACTCTTAGGCATTCAAAATCTAACAATATCGGCTGCATAAGCTGAACCATTTCTTCCCTTCTCTCCGCATACACCACCTTTAATTACGCCGCATTGACTAGACTGAAAGAGACCTCTCAAAATGAGAAAAAATAGTGCGACCGGATCACCTTTATATGGTAGAGAGTAAGCAGCTGCTGACGTTTCCCCTTGCCGCCTGTAACAGGTGTTGGAATGTTTCAACCACAGAAAAGATCACAAATGGCCACAATCCGTGCAGTAAATTAAAACTCTGCGAAAATTACCTATGACAACAGCAATAACGAAGATGCCGGGATGAGAGAATCCAACGGCGGCTCGAAGGAGGCCAAATGCAGCCCAACTGGGAACAATGGCCATCAACACACCAGCCGATAATTGTAGCACAATTGCCATGAAGAACACCTTCTTACGACCCCATCTGAATTATTCACATTCAACGATTTCCATATGTTCCATTGTATGCCTCATAGAATTCCAACGAAAAATCAAAATAATCAATATCAAATGAAAGCAGAGCGAACAAATATTCAGATGCGTTCGCTGCCACCACTTGCGATCACCTTGTGAGCGCGAGATTGCAAACTCCCAATTTCATAGTGATTACATGAAAAATATTACCCGAATGTCCCCCTTGTAACCAGTCCTTCAATGCATAATTCCCACAGAATCAGTCAATTACCTAACCAAATGTGCTTTAAAGGTAGAGAAGCTCGAGAAACGACAGCCATGCACTTACCGATCTCCCAGATAGCCGAATATAAGCGACCCGGCCATTTGGCCGACATAATAAGCCGACTGTATAACCGCTTTGAGCACAGATCGTTCACAAACAATCTCCCACTGAAATGAAGCATGTCACGCAGCAGACACATTCAATAAAACGAACAAATAAGAACAGATGATAAAGGAAATCCATAAAGAGTTAATCTGGAACATGCAATACAGCTAATGGTATGAAGCAAAATGAGGCTCACTTAGTTAGTTCATTTTCAGTCTACGACTCGTATCTTTAGCGTTGTGGCTGTGCCAATCAGCCAACGCACATCTCATATTTCTCTGAATCTAAACTTAGTTAAACGTGAGCGACCTTATCGTGCCAATCCCACTGAACGTGAGCGACCTTATCGAGCCAATCCTACTGAACGTGAGCGACCTTATCGAAATTGCACCAAACTCGCAGCTATTTCAGTCAAGGTTCTAACTAAAGCTTAGAAACTTTCACGTGATTAAATTTCGCCGTTGCCCTTCAAACAACAAAAAACCTACAAAGAAGATCAACTCAACTTGGTAAGACGAGCACAGCAGATCCCTAGTGTAGACGAATGGCACACATCATTATTCATGTGGCAAGCTTTGAAGGTAAGGTATAAAGGAAACAAAAAATGAAAAAAAGATCGAGTACTTTCGATTGTGATGTGGACGATATTCAAAAGACTATATTTCTCCAACAACTACTGTGATTCGCGAGTCGAGACTATCAGCGAAATCAAGAGAGAGCAACTTAAACAAGCACTCTCAGCATTACCACCTTATAAGATCCCAAATGTACACAAAAACGGCGAAAACAAACGACGATAATCGACAGACCCA
Organism: Parascaris univalens; assembly: GCA_037576465.1. NCBI lineage: Eukaryota > Metazoa > Nematoda > Chromadorea > Rhabditida > Ascarididae > Parascaris > Parascaris univalens. The sequence goes on along the minus strand of CM075173.1, from coordinate 40,400,736 downwards.
CATAATACCGCGCACCTTTAGCGACCTTATTCACTGCGCGCTGCGAGATAAATATTATAGGCAATATAAACTCGCTTAGAGGATGTATGAGACGAAGGTGAACAGTCAGGAGAAAGGTGCGCCTACCCTATTAATTGCGGAATGCTCGATCTCAGAGAAGTCGAAAACATAGCCATGTGGACAGGTGTGTGCAGCACCGAGACGACACTCCTCGTATGGACATCGCGAGCCATCGACCTTCGTGCAGTTCACCGGGTACAACAGATTGCTTGAAGTCCAGTAAGTAACATTCGATGTCTCATCCTCTAAACGGCATCTAAAATGTCCTTAGAGTTTATTTATTAAAAAAGGAACTTCCAGCATTATGTGACAGAAGTCTATCATCAGGAGATGTGCAGATATATGTGGAAAGAGCAGCGGTGACAATAATCAACCATTTCGAATCTGCATCTACACCATATATCACAGATACTTTCTCAACTAATGTACCCATTTTAGGGCGCATTAACCCTTTATGGCACAGCGCCACCCCTTTTGAAAGATGGGGACAATGGGAGACGAGTGTCTTTTATATGGGGCAATACAATGTGAGACAACGGCCGACCATAAGGCAACATTAAACACTTAATACGCTTCACGAAACAGTTTAAATGGAGGAAGAAGCATTCTGAAAGCGGAGATGTAAACGAGAACTAGGCTGATAACATGGCACATGAGCAGTCTATGGGCGATTGCTAGCTAATAAGGTTCCGCTATTGCGTCAGTGACCTGCGTTAATGTCTGCAGACACTAATGGTCGAAAGAGGCACACCTCATCCAGCGCTGCAAAAACAAGCTGCCCACGCTGAAGGATTTGCTATGTGCTACTAAACCTGCTGGGAATTCCCTACCCATTCCTCTCATTTCCTCTATCTCTTCAACTAAGCAAGAACAAGAATGGAATTTACAACTGCTGCATAGAAGACGAAACTTCAATCTCACGCAAACCATTAAGCGTATAAGTTTTCAGGAGCCGCAATCGAGTTTAAGAGATGGTATGCGAATGAAAGGAACCTGTGAGGCAAATGAGCAGCAGTGAATGTCCACGATAGTGCATGCATAGCTGCGAATATTGTCGGAAGACATACCAGAACGAACTGTATTTTCTGGTATCGGCCAAATTCGCCCAAGTACGAGAAAAGAAGTTCGTCGAACTTCATCCTACAACAGTTACTCTCTTAACTGCCCACATTTGATGTTGGGAACATCGTGTTCTTTGCAACAACCACGCAAGTTTAGGTTGTGCAATGGAACGTATGCAAGAGAGCGGCCGAGCAAATCGAGCATCGACGAAGCCTTTCACACCTCAGTCGATCTGCTAGTTGTGTACAACGATGCAATTCATTAATATTATGCAGTACACTCCACATGATTAACAATAAATCAACGAGACAAATCAAATAATGCAAAAAAAAGCATCGAAAACACGACGTCTGCCAGACGATGACGGATGAGGGATCGCCAGAACGTGAGTGAAACGTGGCAATTGATTTGTGTCATTCACAAAAAATAAGTAAAACGCAACGCGAATTCCAACCTCCCTCCGATGTCACGGTTGCTTCTACCTTATTTCTTATGCTTAGCAGACTAGTCAGGATAATATGTACATATGTGAAGCTTCAAATCTGCTTGCAAATCGCAATAAGCAGTGGTGGCCGACATGATCGCCAATGTGGTGCCACAGATCGCAGAATCCCACTGCAGCCTTTTATTGAAGTTATCGTCTGTGAAAGGGTAGAACTGCAGAGCGTTATATTCGAAAAATACTCATCCTGCAGCTCACTAACGTTTACTAAGAAATAGTCCTGCTCGCATGTTGGATATGGCACCGAAAAGTCACGCCAATGTATCTATCTGTGATCGAACACTGCAGTGGTGACCACATCCACTCATACAATCGATCCCCATTTATTGTGCATCACATAATGTCACTGATCGACTTATGCGCTCTTGTGCCGTCCCCCGAGATACCTGCGGCCTATACAAGTCGGGTTCCGGCCATTTGGATGTGTTTGGTTATACGGGTATTTAGGGCTGGAACTTCGACCTCGCTTGTGCTCTCGCACACCACATCACTGGAAGAGGGTTATCCACTCCTACCCTCTGCCTACACTCAATCCTCTCATGCCGCTGCCACCTCTCACAATATCGCATCCGCTTTAAAGAATCGGGTGGCAGAAGCGGACAACTCACTATCAGGAGGTATTATACCCGGTAAGCGAGGAGACGGGTTGGATGGAGGGGTTAATACTGCCATAAACAACTTCCGTCCGACAACGACATTAGTGTGGGAGCAATACTTAGAAGGGAAGCAATACTTCTAACATCTTATTTTCCGGTGTCTGCGGTTTTCCGCTGCTTCTCGCTGCTAGCAAATCACGAATGAGGATCGTGTGATGCTTAGCTATCGCTGCAACAGAGAAACTTCACAGAGTTGCACCGCACTGATTAGTGCTGAAAAAGTGAAATTCTCTTATTCGATGTTCAAAGATTCGAAATATTCGATCACTTGAACGCTCTCACTAATAAACAGTAAAGCTACTGAGGCGCCAGATATGTACGAGTCAGACTGAAAGACGGCGACGTCAAGGCTGGAATCGAGTTTATTGGATATCATTGGAGACGGGACGCTACGAGAAGCAGCAACTTCAAAAGAACAAATGATTTCTGGATGCGTTTAGGAACGTGAAATAGTCGGATGTAAACATTACTGAGAGTAAAAAAAACTGGTGGAGATAAAGAGTGGTGAGAGGTTCTCGAATGAAATCGGAACGCAGCATTCTCGCCGCAAAAAGATCCAACGGCCATTTGCGCAGCTATAGTGCAAATCTGATGTGTCGCCGCTACCTCCATATAAGCACTAAAGCGTCGCGATCCATGAGAAAACTAATAAATTGCATCTAAAATGCACCACGAAGCAAATGAATCGCCTCTTCGCCTATAGAGATATTCACATTTCACATAGTCACTTCTGAGAGATCTCAACGAAACATGAAAATTAATTAATGCAACTACGCAATGAGAGTGCGAGACGCGTTCTCGACAGAACATTGAAGACGACCTTTCATTTCACAAAACTGGCACAAAATTCTATGTGCAACAAACTGCACAGAAAGAAACTATCCACAACATAAAACATTACTTAAACTTACTAAAATCACAACAATAAGCAACACCGAACGCACTTTTCCACTGCCACATTCGTCAGTTCCAACCTCGTTCCTGAGATTTCTACAGGTCGGGTGCAGCACCGGGATTACCTAACACTTCACCGGGTCACATTTACTCGCATAATCGATTCCCGTTTACTGTGTTCTTCACGAAATGTTGATCGACTTATGCGCTCTTGCGCTATCCCAAGCAACATCTGCGCCCTTATAAAGTGGGGTGTCTTTGGTTCGATTCGTGCTTGAGGACCCTGATGTTCCCAATAAGCTAATATCTCGATTCCACTCGCATCTCCGCATCGACAGACGGTTATCTGCTCCTGCCCTATGCATACATCCGATCCCCTCAAAGATGGGTTTAAATGCCGATGAACTGAATGAAAGTTTTGTTTGATTTCGGTCATCCATTCAGCTTTCCTTGAGAAAATATTCCTTTCTACATCTGAAACGTTATAGAGTAAACTGTGTGAGGTCAAAATTTGAAACCCCCCTCAATAATATAAAGCTACCAAATAAGGTCCTCTATGAAATAACTTCCGTCGGACATTCCATGAAACCTACGCCCCTTACGTTGTAAATGAGGTCATATGTATGTTTAAAACGATATAACACGTGAATCATTCGAATGTGAAATTAGCCCCATAATTCGCTCCAATTATTTCATAACATGCAGCAAATTCTCCAGTCTCTTTTACTCTCTGCGGTAATCGTGGGGAGTAGAAGTTTCAAGAGTTGGTCGGGAAGGAGTGGATGAGCCTTAGTTTAAAAAATACTGTCAAATCAAATGTGATGTAGAGTTTGCATCAAGCTAAAGAGGACTGAGATGAAGTAAAACAAAAAAGCAATGAGATAAGCGTAGAAAATGAAATAGCGGATTTCTCGAACATTGGATTACCTTAAACATCAACTTGCCAAAGAGCAACGTAAGACAGGCAGGTATAGGTATGGCATGCGAGAAGGATAAACAAGAAAAGAACAAAAATGAATGTTTATCTTCCTTTTTTGCTTTCTAGGATTCGTACCTCGAATCTCTATATCATTAGGTCTCAACGAGCATATCATTGAAGTTGCCCAATTTCGGGCACCAATAGAAGTAAATGTTGAGTGTGCTCGAAGGGAATTGGCGCTCACAACAATATTGACCGGAAGGTTAAAATGGAAAAAGACGCGATGTATGATTGAATTGCACGAAATCGCTGCAACAAATTCTCTTCTAATGAGAGCGGAAACCAGCTGAATTGTGTTGAAAGAGAGTGAAAGAAGCGATTTTTCGTTATTTTTAAAGGGTAAACTGTTAGCTTTCCGAATTTTAGCACTATTCATTATTTATTGAAGAGGATGAGCGGAGAGCATTTTGATGTTATAACTTGAAGTTAAGCGTCGTTGAGTATCGCTAGTGGAGTGCATGAGCACTGCCGCTTGCGTACTTGCTGCCTATTTTGTTGTTGCATACTCGCTAATGTCCACTTGATCGGATGCATTTCGACGGTCAAGAAAACTTCCGCAGTCATCGTAGAGCTTTTAAAGCCTACTTGATTCCCTCTCGTTGAAATGTTGCAGATGTGAACCTTAAGAAATTATGGAATCAACAAGACGCGGACCGATTACAGAAAGAATGTCCAATTCAAAGATTCAACGCTCAGAGTTGAATGAACATCACTTAAATATGCGAATATATTTCTCCATTATTAATTTGTCGCTGAGAATTTCCCATTTAATTTCGACCAGTTCTTGGTCCTTCCACCTAGAACCATATTCACAACATGTACTCTTCAGAACTAGCTCTTTGGACGGAGATTCACGCTCAGAGTTTGCCGTCTACGGACAGACGCAACACCAATTATTAAACGGTACTTTCTAGCGTTAAGAATCAAGTAAGCTGACAAGAAAATATCGGTCAGTTAAATGTGCACAAAGCAATCCACTAATATGCGGATGCAAACTGTGCACGATAATGAATATACAGTGACTGGCTGCTACCAACTGAGAAAATAAGTTAGGACGCGCTGACCACTGTGTGCTCATCATGCAAGCATCACCGCCACAACGTCACGTAGAAATAAAACTCCTTGAACGCTGTTCCCAGTGCGCCTTGAAATAAACTGCCAATGGGATCGAATTCTGACTTCCGGCAAATCCCTTATGTAACCCGCTCGGCAGACAGATAAATATTACCAGAGGGGAGGGGAGGGGGGTCAGATGGATATACCGTTTCCTCAGTCTCCTTTCGCCACCTACGTCGTCATTCTATCATGTTCTCTCCAGAACCCTTCACTGTTCTTGTCGCATCACGCTGTCGTGTCGCAAAGTCGCCTTCTCTGGTCATAGTCGATGCAAACAAGAATTAAGGAGGTGAAAAACTTTCAACTACTCTATCTGAACCAAAAGAAGCCCTCGCAGACAAAAACTTTGCAGCAATCAACTAAACATGCCATGTTCACGCTTGACGCTGGATTGCCTTCCTTCGGCTGGGAACAATAAAAAGAAGTTTAGTGGCTAAATGATATTGAAGACCACTCCTTATTCGTTACTTCTCATTGTTCTGACATGAAACTGCACACAAATTATCGGTAATTATTAAACAACGCCTTCAAGAACTGAGTGCAGCAATAAGCAACTCGACTGAGATAACTGATGGCTGATAATGTGATGTTTGAAGCAGAAATTAATGAACAAAACGAGAGTCACGATAGATTGGATTGCTTGAAGGAGAAGAAAAAGTATAGACTATCATATTCGCGGAACAATATGTAGGAAGATATTGTGCCTTGAATTTCAGCCAATTTTTGAGGTGACTTAGGAAAAGTGCACAATGAACAAAAGTCCAAACTGCCATACTCTCAGGTTAAAAAATCGCATAGCGTAAATGAAGTTATTGTTTGAGTCGATCAGCAGAGGGCCGATCGAATGGACGCATAGTGAGTCGAAAAGTGGATTCATTAACAATTCAGAAATCTCAAGATCCTACTATTCGTTCGTGATGGAACAGCGACATAAAGCATCGTCGATTTCCTCAAGTTTTCCGGAAGAAATAATTCGTTCATTCACATGCCAACAATTTTTTTACAAAATTGAACCGGCAAGGCGCATTGCCGCTACCTCTCTCTTTTATATACATGTTTCTTAGTCCGATGAACTCAAGTCTAGTCACACTCACAAAGTCCGATGTGCAAAATATATCATAAGACCACTTAGAACAACCTTTCAGACTAATAGAGAAATCTTTGAAAGACTAACTGATAGAAACATCAAAGATTTTTCAAAAGCACTCATATACGCCTATAAATTGGCGCTGATTTTGGAATCGGTTACCTCGCAAATTACGAAGTATTGCAAAAACAATTTTATTTCGGTCCTCACGATCAGAAGAGCATCAGGCAGTACTCCATATCTTTTTATTCATTGTTGGCCCATATACTAGTTATGCTAATCTGCTGCTTGGTGAATTCCATATTTTATCTCTAACAGTTATCTTTAGCGTGTACTTTTATGGGGTGATAATGGTTCCATCTCAAAGTGAATCGATTGTTTCGTAGCATCTGAACCACTTTAACTTCGACTGTCACAGCTTGCATGTATATTTAAAGGAATATAAGCGCATGGACTAAAGTGCAAACTTCGAAGCTGCCAGGTATAGAACGAGAGGTGTGATCAAAATAGCAGCATATGGAAACGTCACCGCTACGATACTTAAATTTAAGTAGTGGAAGTTCAACCGTTGGCATCTGTTCGTATGCTTTCAAGTTTTGATTAACGGAAATGGATTCCAAATATTCCTTAGTCCTCATCCTTCCTCCATCTCCTTCCCACATCTTTCTGTGTATTAGTCTGCGCCTATATCAAGAGAAAGCGGAAGGAAAATGCACGAGCGTTTGCCGTGTTGTTGACGAACGAGCAATGAAGAGAACGGCAATCAGTGAATAGCACTGAAGGAATTATGTGAATCGATTCTGATTGCATTACGCCACTCACAGCACAAAAAAAGCGTAGACTCTCGCTGAATTTGATGAAACGCAGTGCCGCAACTGTGTTTCTGGATTTCTGCAGGCGGATGAAGAGAGCGGAACTTCGACGCCTAATGTCATCTTATTTATTTTGCAGTCGCCTATAAGTGGAAAGCATCGGAACAAGGGCCTCGAGCAAAGGCCACAAATCTGAGCGTATGGAATGAATAGAAGAGACCGCTAAAGTTACCAAGAAACATTGTTCGTGCAAATAAGATTGCAAGAAGATCGGCAAGTTATATGTTTTTAGAATGTCATTTAATACGGCCGACAGAGAGCATAAAATTAAAAGAAAGAAGCTCAGAAAACGAATTATGTTTTTCAATCCTCCATGTGACCGCATAAAACACCAACGAAAAGTTTCAATTCGTCCCTTTGCTCTCATTTGGTTGGACGCAACAAAATCTCGGCTGAATAGCATTAATGATGGTAAAGTTTTCTTTCATCACAGCGACAGAAATTCATAGTAATTTTCATTTATAACGTTTCCTCACCTTAAAAGATATACGATTCTGAAACATTTGGAGAATTTGTTCGCTCGACTTAAGGAAGTTGTGTCCAACTTATGGCGGAACTTCAGCCAATATTTCAAAATGATTAATATCAATGAAATATTGCAACACATTTCAAAGATTTATCCCAAGACTGCAGTGTTTATAAGCATAAACCACACCTCCAATATGACCACTATTACTCAAAAATATATAAAATGTGCTTTTATATGCGTATTTTTACCTATGACACACCTGGACGATGTACTTGCCCCACCTCACTTCCCAGCTAATGCTCTCTGTTGAATTCCATACACAAAAGACCCTAGTTGCTGATTTAAAAATCACTTCCAATATGCCTGAAAACAATTTTCGCTTAACATAACAGCGCACCAATAAGCTAAAAAGTGGTTTTAGTATCGACGGGTAAAAGTGAAAACATAAAACAGACGGCAACTGAAGATGGCACTGGTTGACACCTTCCTCAAACAAATGGTGTGGCAGTTACTTCATAGGAAATATGGAATTGCTACAGATTATGCGCTCCACGGAGATGGGATATAAGGCAGCCGAATGAGAAAGACGTAACGACTGACTCGAATCGAATATCTCATAGCGATCAACTAACGGCAACGTATAAAATGTTTAGAAAATCAGTGATCACTTCTGATGAACTTCTTTAAATTCCACTTATTCACTTTTAATGAAACTGCACAGATAACTAAATCTTCCGCTAAACCTACCATCAGAATCATTCTATGTGAGTGATCTAATGCAAGGTAAAACGAATCTTAAGTTGAAAAATTGGAGAAACATCAGTGACACTGACAAAGCCTACAGGACATCGCTCATTATTGTTACACACTCAGGTGGGAAGAATTTCCGCCGAGCCGTTAACGTGGCTTATTGCACCACTATCTCCGTCATCGCTTTCCCCTCTCATCGCACAGCCCCTTCAACTGCGAAAATGCTCGCAGATGCAAGCGAACGGGCATGGAAACACAGCCTCATGTGGAGGCAGCATCGGCAACGATGGAACAGCACATCCGGTAAAAATATTTTTAAGTGGTGCGCAACTTTATTCCCATTGTGACTTTCGTCACCGCTCGACATTCATCCATTGCAACGTCGTTGGCAGCCTTGTGCTTTTACTCTATCGATCCTCATTTCGCATGCCTCTTTTCATAATCTGAACTGTCTTGCTATTCCGCAATGCGATTTGAAATACGCGAAAATGTAAATAACAGAGCGTTAACTTCAAGAGCAATTTCGTGTACTATGAAAGGAATAATGTAACTTGATATGGGTGCTACCCGCCATACAGTTGCCCCAACGACAAAATGGTCGCTCTTGCGTCAATTCCGTACGGTAGTTTCCGGAAAGCCATCGGTTGAGGAGTGAAATGAGACCGAAGTTAGCTGATCGAATGGTTGAAGACAGTGACTGCTGTGAGTAAGAATGCGCATATGTTTCTTTCCTCATCTCGTCATCCATTTCGTCCCCTCCTCAGTATCTTCGAGCATTTCCACATCGTTCACACAACAACAAAAAACTTTTTCTTCTGTCAGAAACATCACGTTCAGGATTGCGCGGAGTGTTAACTTAGCTTCATCGCTGCTACGTTCATTAGGGACTGATTAACGGTGTCTAGTAAAACTTAACGAGCGAAAGTACTTTTCATTTACACAGTTCGTCGTCCTATGGTTAAGTGAAGGTCGAGCGATGGATGCTCTAAGCAACCTACTCGTCGGTGATCAGATTATGCTAGCAATAATAGGCGAATCTTATCGCTTCGAATTTTAAGCGACATACAGTTTAATAATAGAAAGAAAATAATTCAGAAAAGACAACCTTCCTCATCCATCTCCCCACAATTGCTTATGAAAACGCCTAAAGGTATTGAAGAGTTGATGTTAGAATTATAAATGTATCGCACAACGATGAATGAAATATTTGCTCGATTTCGCAGAAGTCGAAATCTATAAGCGCTGAAAATCTCAGCGGTGGGAAAATAAGCGATCACTGACATCATTATTGATTTGTGAGATATCATTGATGGATGAGGCAATTAATGCAGCGATGAAGGTGCAGTAAACTTAAGTATAAAAATAATATGAGCTTAGTAATGAAAAGCCTCCCAAAAAGCCAATGCACGTAAGAGGAGTACTGGTGATGCAAATGACAGTAGAAACTCAAGGCTGATTTCCATGCAAGTGAGGTTCACATGAAAATAATGTGCATACGAATGACACATTGACAAATATGAACGAACTCTAAAAAGCGAATCCAGGATTGTTGCGTCTGACCGGTGTAACTTATTGAGGACAAAAACCCCTAAATTCTAAAAACATATTACGTTTTTTTTGAGTTCTTTCTTATTTTCAGACAAGAAAATGAATTTGTTTTTTACAATTGCACGAGACCGCAAAATCTCTAAGTTGCAGATAGCCTCAAAAAGCTTTAGTGTAGGTGGTTCGTGGAGTACAATCGGAGCAATATGAGCGAACGACCTCTGTTCTCAATTTGCGAAGCATTGAAAACAAATATCGCCATCAAAAATGCAATGCAAATTGGTGTAATATATCGGCTATAGTGGAAGGCATTGGAGAAATCATTGTGGCGGACATTTGTCCTCTCATGACTCCATTAAAGTGCATTTGCAAGACGTCGATGCATTCGCTTGTGCTCTGCTATCGATCGTCTTTTCAATGTTCGTTTCGAATCTATTTTTTCATCGTTGTAATTTGGTTTTAACTTATTTTAATTCCTCGATTACTATCAATGTCATGTGACAGGTGATTCTCGATAAGACGATACAATTCGAGGTGTTGGAAAATATAGACTTTTGGAGGTGAATTAGCGGAAAATTCGCAACAGCATAGCGCATTCTCATATCTGTTGAAATTTCAGGGAAGATATTTAGTTGCACGTAAATGGAGAGCGATTTCACAAGAACACTTTACCATTCATTTTCTTTCGATACTTCTTTACGAATGACGTAGCGAACTTGCTGAGCAGTGCGGCATAGCGCTATTGAATTGAATTTGTAAATTCCTTTATCGACGCTTTGGCACGAACAAGCTATAACGACGCTTTGTAACTCATGTCGCACTTGCTTGATTCTGCTCTTGACGCTTATTATTGAAGCGATTAATGTTCTTCAACAATTTCCCACAATTTGCCAATAACTCACCGCACATGTAGTCTGCGTAATTTGACGAGCAGCTATCAAAATCTACCAAATTCTATATAATCAAGAAGAAAATGAACAAACGCGAAGCAGTTAAACGGAAAAGAGCCAAAGAAGAAATGATCGTAGTAACGATATGCGGTGAGCATGAAAACAAGCAAAGTGAAGAGGTGAACGGCGCGAATCAACTATTCAATTATTTCCATACGTAATCTTTCTAAACTTACGCAGTTTGCATACGGAAACAATATTTGATAATGAGGGAGTTTGAGGAAACCACCGCGAAATCATGCACGTTAAACGTTCGTAAGGAAAACGTAAAAGCGCAATTCATATCATAGGACATTGGAAGTAACTGACAAACAACGAACGACTGTTAGTATTTTTGTGAGTGTAAAATTGAATAGTTCGACGAATTAAGTTGTTGATGAGACACAATAGTAAGGCCTTGGTAGGATAAAACCTTATAGAAAATGTTCTACTCGTTGCTGCAAAAGCGATGAAACCTGAACAGTTCACCGCATCACACCATTCACTAATGTCGTTAAGCAGTTTCACAAATGCCATGATTCCCTACTTGAAGGCACGTTGAGTGTGCCGGCTAGAAGACCACCCCGCTCACTGATTCTCCTGCACGCTAATCAACAATCTTTACTATATCTGCAGTGAAGCAAAGTAGGAGCGTTTCCCTTGACGAAATATTTCAGTGGCATTTAATTAATTGCAACGCTGATAGCTGCTGGGCTCAGCTAATTCAAAACAGTCTTTACGAAGGTGAATAAGAGAAGTTTTCATCTTCAATTTTCAGCTTTTTTTCAATCCGTTCAGAAATTCAGCGATTATATAAGAAAATGAAGAGGAATTCTCGAATGTTGCCACTATCATAGTTAGTTCCATAAATTCAGCAGCATCATTCCAATTCGCAATCAATTTACTGTCATCTTTCAAGCAAACAATGCATAAAAACCAACGCTTTCGCTTTTTTTGTCTCCACGAACGGCGGCGGTTGATTAACGTTGCCATTTACAGCACTCTCCACTGGCAATGCGCTTTGTTTGTTCGCATCAGGCATCGTGGTCTTCATGCGTTCCTCACCTGAAAATGAAAAACCGTTGAGAAATAATAACTCTCGAGGAACCAAATACTTATTTCAGCGAGAACCGAACGGAACATGAGACTGAATGCGTGCTTTAGAACTAACAGGTATGTAGGCGCGTAGGTTAAAAGTTGTTTATGTGACTGAAAAAGTTCTCCTAGTACTCTAAGGCAAACGTAATGCGGCATATTTGTCTTAGTTGGTTAGGTCCATAAATTCGGCACCATCGTTCCTGTTTCTTGAACCTGTTGATGTGCGCGTTGACAGGGGAAGAAGTGTTGAAGAAGTTACGTTACGTTTGAAAAACCATTACGGCGAATACGACAACTATAACATTGATCGCTTTTTCAGACAGGAACTGACAAGCGTATCTCATGACCTGAGAAGCTCTCTTTAATATTCTCGAAATCAAGTACACTTCATGTTGTTTGCCGGAAATGTTCTTTTAAAATGCTGGAGGGAATTCGAACCTTTCCAACAAATTTTGTTTATTCTTCAGCTCACGTTCTTTCTCTTCCAAGTATTTTCTAAAGTTAAGAATGCACTATCTGCTTGATGCTGTCTGGTGCTAATCACTCTACGGGCGAACGATTCAGCTTTCGCGTTTACCACACAGACAAACGAACGATCTCTGGAAACGAATTACTATCTTCTCAAGGAAATGGGTAGTGATTTATGGGATTTTCATTTCGACTTGGAGGAAAACTAAATATTTTAAGATTTAATCTGGTGATTCGACGTCTTAAAAGATTCATATTTTTTTCATACTCGAAAGAATTCACTTTAACTCTTTTCGATGTGACAATGGTCAGAAATGAATTATCTTCTTTGAAGCAAACAAACATCAGCATCAGTTTTTTGTGTGCTTGGTAAATCTGCTTTATATATGTGCGTTAAAACGACACCTTAGCAAATACCTTTGTTTAAACGTATGTACGTGCACATCTCTCAAATAATTTTTATTCAGGAATTTTATAATTTGGAGCAATGAGATTTAGTGAATGCAGTGTCCATCACGGAGCGACCTTTTTCCTAATGTTGATCCACCTAATTCGAGAAGGAATATAGCATTTAAATGCGCTAAGTAATAGTCAGACGTTTACATCGATCGAACAGCAGTTTTTCATTTGACGTCGTTAGGATCAAAGAAAAACATTTGCAAACGATTTGCTTCGGTGGTCGAATCAATAAAAATAAGAAAGAAAAGAGAATTTTATCAATAAATGGCAATGTGCACAAGACTAGTCATACAAAAGTGTTAGTTAAGCAGTTTCTTTGAGTGTTTCTCCTCTTACTTCCCTATTACTTCTCCATTTACATCGTTTCCACACTCTTTAATGCTGTAGAAATCCATGTTAAAAAATTTCAGTACCACAATGGAAGGTATTATTCGGGAATAATAAAAGTTGGAAATCAAAGAAATAAATAATTTCGGCCGAAACATTAACGATGAAGCATCCCTCAAGGAAAAGGTGATTTAAGTGAGATGTTCTATATTTATAGCTACTTGAACTTACAATCTGCTAGGATCATTGTCTGTGCTACATAAGGTGTGCTGAAACTCAATTCACACTTCTAGCCGGTGAGGTGGACACTTTCAGACAAAAACAGAACGACATTCCTAAGCGTATCCGAAACAACCTTGTTCTTCGCCGCGATCATATCAAAGAAATCTGAACGCAGAAAGGTGACGTTCATCAGTGATATTTTTTGAAGCGATGATGGTGCGCAGCCAACAGTTGTATTCGAGAAAACATGTGACGCTGTGGAAGGAAGCAAAGATCGTCGCTGTAACGCAGTGATATGTGATGCTTGTATTTATAAAATTTCAATCATCAATCACAGCAGTAGAAACATCAAAAAACGGCTGATCAGCGATTGATGCAACGTAAACATCCTTTCATTTACTTCTAATCAGCTGAGACAAATTGCTCTACTTTCCTAGTCATCATTGTTACTAGCCACATTACTGTTGTTGGTTGACATGGCTGGGGCACCAGATTCGTAGTTTTTGTCATAATGCCATCAAGCTTCTCTGGACATAAGAGCATTTCGTTTCGCCATGAATCATGAAACAACTCAGAGAGTAGAACCCATCGTCGACTAGTGCGAAAATGCTATATAAATGATTCTTTTATTCGGTCTGACGAAACTCGACCAGCAAAATTCCGAAGTACGTTAGGTCTTCCAGGGTTTCAGAGGGGGACGGGAAGGGTTGCCGTAAAGGAGATGAAACATGGATACTTCGAAAACCCCAAAGGCTCGTTCAAGATGTGTGAAATGATTTGCAACTGATGTTGATAGTACTCAGACTTCGAAAAACGTTGTTACCGCTTCCATAATGGCGGAAATGTGGACGGTGCGGCTTTCACATGGAGGATCAATTGCAAAAGAAGAGCGCCGCCGACGTCACGAGCTGCGTAAGATAGAAAGAGGAGAGGATAGGGGGATCTTCCTTACCTGCCTGCTTCGACGGAGTTTCTTCAACTTTCGCTGTGGCAGTTGAAATTTTTACTTTCATACTAGTATTAGTTAGCACTACACTGACGAGGAATGCCGTAGCATTTATTGGCGTTGCTTTTTGGCATGCATGTCACAATATTATGGCAGTTTCAGCCGTCTCGACATTGGTTATTAAGCGCCACTCAGTGGTGTAGCACCCACAGTGACGACGTTAAAAGCACCAGTGGAAATCACTCTGTTGGCGCGAAAGTTACCATAATTATAACTGCAGCCACTGACTGGCAGTAATAAAAACTACTTATTAAATAATGCTGGTATCAAACTGTCCCTATCACGAAGTAGCAATAGCAGCAGTTCTAACTGTATTCATCAAATTCTGTGCAGTAACTAAGACAACCAGTTCTTCGTGAGCAAGGAGTCGTGAGCAATGAGTGAATTAGCGATTACAGAAAATGCAAATATAGAGGCATATAGAGACTTTCTTTCAGAGACATGGCCAATGCGCCACCTTAACGCGATGTGAAAACGCAAATGTAAGCAGAAATAGTGAAAGGGAAATAAAATGTTAGCTGATAAGTTTCCTAAAAGAAAAGAGTAGAGACTAATAAGCACTAATAAGATCCAAAAGCAACTGCCTAGAATTGCTCCAATAAATAAACAAAAAACAACACAGAAACCTTCGTTCAACGTCTTCCTCACGACTTTCTTGCCTTCGGTTTATCGGTCATATTGAAAACCTGAATTTTTTTAAAGATGCCAATCATTATTGCTCTCAGTATAATTGGAAAGTTTAATAAGCAGTGGGTAGTGCAGTCGTTATTTCGTCGTCGCTCCCCAAAGCAATCAACTTTGCTCATCAATAAGAAACTATAATCTATGCGCGATAACGCACGCCCATAATCCAACGAAGAAATCGGAAGGTGCAGATTGCTTACAAATATTCACATTTTCATTCCTCCAACTGCAAAATTTAACATAGGCGATCCTGAAGTGAACGGAATTTCTTAGGTAAATGGCATAATTCGTTAAAATTTCAAAAAAACGCTGGAAGAAATTTCGTTTCACAATTTCTAATACCAATATTAGTTATGCATTTACTTCATTTTGGATTAAGACGATTAGTAAATTATGTAACCAATTCTGTGACTCCAAATTTTGCAATCTAACTGAGTTATAGGATATCGGCAGATGCACATATGCATTCATATGCGCGAAGTGAAGACGAGAATCTCAAGTGAAATTTCAATGAAATATTAGCTTTTTGTTCTACTAATTGCAAAATACAACGTGGCCGATCCCGGGGTGAACGAGGGTTTTTTGGGGAGGGAAATGAAAGTGGCATAACTCTATACGTTTTGCAAACTCTATAGATTTTTTAGGCGGAATACATGTGAAATATTGCTCACTTAAGGATAAAAAGCTACCACTGACGCTGTCGATGGCTCGGACAAGATTGCCATACGAAGCACCATTCGCAGACACTCTTTTTTCATCTTTCTACATGGACTATCTGACTGTCAACTCGAGTCACTGCTATACAAAGCGAAGAAATGAATGTCATTGATGGAATATATTCAAATAATACAGCTTTATGCGTGGTCGCAATCGTTCAGTGATCGATATTCGTCTACGCCGTTATGCTCGCCACTGCCACCTTTACTCGTTATACAGACCACTAATACTCTTCTCTATGTAGACATTATGGGATGGTTGTCCGTTTTAATGGAGCGTTATTATTCTTCTCCTCTCTTTTAGTCGCTCCCACAAGTTCATCTCTGAATAATGTTCATCCATTGTTGTGTGGAAACGGATTTTCCAGGAAAAACTCGACGAATCAGATTTTGCTTTTCCATCGCTGAAAAAGAAATGCTCATTAGGGAACATAATGTTATTTTTTGGGAAAACGTACCAGTGAAGCTCTGTGGATATGGGGTTTCCCGCCATTCCCATGCCGCCAACCACCCTCTCAAATAAACGTCAACGAATATTGTATGCTTATTAATGTCCTCATTTTAGTCACATTTACTGCAACATTTCGGGGGGGATTCGATTCTCTGAGTTCTGAAAATTCACTTAATGTTAAGTTAGAGGGAAGTGTGGCAGTGCTTTATCTGTGCATAATTATGTCCTCGGGTCTGCATGTCTGCTCAGTGGTCTGTGAGGCACCACAGCTCGCATTAGAAGTTTAGCTTCAAGAATTGCAGGCATTTAAGTCCATCGAAAAGTTAGTGCGCGATCCACTTTTACCGCATTTTCGATCAGCTGGCAAACAGTGAACGCAATAAATTTGTATGCCCGGTCAGTTCAACGGAATATAGAAGCATTATCCTATGTTTCCTCGTTCTCTAACAGTTCATATGTGTTGACCTTCATTTTGTAATTTCATTAGATATTAATGCGCGAAGGCCGTCCAGCGACGATATTTGAACGAAGTTAAACTCGAGAGGCAATGTCTCATCAGACGTCTTTCCTCTCGTGAAGGAAATAATTTTCACTAAAATTCATCACTAAAATATATTTCTTAACAAAATGCCGAGTTTCGTGTAACTGAAGAAGCCCGAAGAAATGACGTTCCAAATGATTCAGTGGGGAATTTTTCCATGCTGCAGTTCGTTCGACGTCACTGTGAAGAAACGTTGCACTTAAATGTCACATTTGCAAAACGGCACGAAATATTTGCGCAGGTAAACAAGGCAGCTATCAAATCGGTTCGAATTCCGAGAAAGAGTACATTTGCGGAGATTGGTGATCACGCAGTCTGCGGAGATCGGTGATTGTGGGCGCACTGCAGTCTTCCCGATCTACTTCCAGGTCTCTCATCTAGAAATCTCACGCATATTTCGGCATAAATCGCTCTACTCAACAGAACAATTGTCGCGATATGCGGAATGCATCATCGCGGCTCCTTGGAGCCAAAAATAGGCTATCCTCCTCAGTGGCTTCAACGGCAAGCCGAAGCGATGATGCATCCAACGGAAACAGTGACGCAAAAACTAGATGTTTCGTTAGAAGAAAAGTGACGTTGCATACATTAGAAGGAACTGAAGACAGAGGCAGGCGGTTCAGCGGAATATGCATGACTAAAAATTCGGCATTCGGCTGAATGCACAAGGGTGGAGCCCTAGTCAAGAGCTCAATATACAGCTCCTCATTGCCGTTCGTCTTCCCGTCTGCACAACATACTGTAATTTCTGTGCACTCTTTGCTCTTCAACTTATTGCAAGTGCCCTCAATTTATGTATTTCGCTTATTCAACGTTGCTTCTGCTAAATCCGGCTGCATCGCCTCAAAGAATTACTGAGCGTAAATTGCCACCTCTTAATGATTTATTCATCTTTTCTTCGTTCAGTACAATAATTCCCCATCGTTTTAAGCAGCAATCCACATTTCCCCTCGACAGTTGGAAGCTTTTGATGCTGAAACCTAGAACGGAATCTTCAATTTTTGCAATAGTGCCCTCATAACTTTCGAGACGGCTTGCACAATGCTCACAACATAACTTCTTAAAGACTTGTTTACTGCTCCTCTTTTCACAAAGTTTTCATCACAATCAAAGTGCAGTTCTCACTCGCTCTCAGATCGTGCTATTGATTTGCCTTTTTCTATGAACGTGGATACGTGGTACGTCACGAACGTTAAATTCGAGCATCATTGAAGCCATATTTCCAGAATTTACTAGCCAATGTGGTGTATGATGATCATCTATATAATTATTCATGTTGATCTGTTTATCCATAAAACAGGTATAGGTGTGCAGTTTCAACATGGAAAAAACTGTGTATATTTCACATCTATTCAAACTTTGTTTACTCAAGCGACAAATGAATCGCCAAGAAAGTGGATCTGAAAGAGAATGCGCCTTCACATCCCATTCATCCTGCAAGGGAAAGCTCAGACTAATGCTTCCTTTTTCATCTCATCGGGCAGGATTAAAAAACTGTCCACGAAAGGATCACTTTTGGAGCCAAAATGGACTGAAATGGAAAAATCGAAGCCAGTAGAAGTGCATTCTACTTTTTCAGCTCCTTCAAGTGTCTGTATGGTTGTTCAGAGTTGTGAGAAATGGCAAAGACCTCTGATTATCAAGCCCATTTATTCACCGCAGGATCAACAATGCTCAAATCTTAAATTTTGCGTGAATAGACAGTCACATACATACATATATACAACATGACTTTTTCCGAATGCCCTCTGACCCCATAAATTCTGAAATTTTTAATACATCTAACATTCAGTCGATTCGAAAGTAATTTCGCCATCGCTTTTCAACATTATCTCCGTCTCTCCTCGTGCATTTCAAGCAAGTCCCGCTACTTTGCCTTACGATCCGATGCAATACCTGACGCAGTCCCCACTTCACTGAAGATCCTCCCTCAATAAATCAACGGTGTCTTGAGAGAATGCCGATGTAAGCTTGCCACTGACGAATTCATAGCAGGTGAATAAAGGATTCGGCTCAGTGTTCACACTTCCGAGTAGGTGTCTTTACTAAGTTAGTTTTTTTTGTTCTCTTCACAGTTTAAAGCAAAACAATTAAACATCTAGTCACTGTCAGTTCCGACGTCCAGTGAAGTATGCGCATTGGTTTTTCTGCTTGTGTTTCAGGAAATTATTAGTGAAAACTGCAGTTGTGAAATATTATAAGGGCAATGTTAACAATCGTGGCAGCAGCGCTCATAACCAGGAGGCGAGGTCAGCCAGCTGAAGCTGGTTTGGTCAAATCGCTTTAAAATTTCCTATTAAATGATTTCTCCTCGCTTGCGTGGAATACAGATATAACAAGAGAAGTGGAAAACGTGCGGTCGAGAAATTATCACAACCTGGATGCATTCAACATTTCGGCTGTGCGCATACTGTTTCCATCGGTTTGATAACATGGCGACCGCCTAGCATACAATGCGCACAACTCGAGAAATAACCGGAAAAGTTCTGCTGGCCACCGAAAGCACAGGGGATTAAAAGGCAGGGATTGAATGATCACGCCAGACAAGAAGCAAAATTGTAGAACTTTGCAAAGCCGTATTCAGTCGAATATGCTTTACGATGGAAAAAAACGTCTCTATTAAATTATTCCATCTTAGAGTGGAAAAGGCACTGGTTAATAACTGCTGAGCAAATGTTAGGGGTACTTTTTCAAAGTAAATGAACCGGAAACTGTGTGGCAAATGTTTCGAAAGCCGATGGTTTCCCTTGCATTCAAAATGTCTACGACGTAATTGGTTACAGTTATAGTAATCATTCTAATTCATAGTTTATGCTGAGATTATTCCTTCATTTTCTATCGTTGAATGAACAGCACGAAAAAATCTAAAAGCATTCATAATTGATTCCAAAAACAATGATGATAAATGTGGAATGCGAGTTATTTGACTGCATCGAGTGCATATCGTTTCATACACTAAACAAAAAAGATATGAAAAAACAACTTGAATGGAAATGATTATCGAAATAATAACGAAGAAAAGGAAATATTTCGCAACAGTACCCGGTTCATGTTACTTGCGCGTTACCTCGACACCATTTCTTATTCACTTTCTACATAGGCCAATTACATCATTCCGTATATTGCGTTCTCACTCATTCACTGCGGTACTGACAGATTTTATAAGCGCACTTATTCGCATGGAGCTGCAATTATTACCTGTATATTTATTGAACTCAGTGAGCATTTGTGTGTATGTCTGTGTTTCTATGTATCTGTGGGTGATTAACTTTCGATTGCGCAGCTGCTATTTGAATGGTCACTCATTCTCAAGGCCGTCAAGGGAGTGGTTGTTTTTTGACGAAGAATTATCGAATGCTATCATGCATATTTTCGAAATTCAAAAGATTCATACATTAATGGAAGAAGAATCGATCAGACGTGTACTTGGCGGATAAGGAGAACGGTCGAATCGCTATGGCTAAGAATCAGGTAAAATGTTTGCGATGCTGTCTTCCATCGAGGTTTCTTTGTCGTGTTTGTTAAAAAGCTATAGTCTTGTGAATCTCATGTTATATTCATTACTGATATCCATAAATTTTTTTGCTAGTTTACAGCTCGATCAGATTGGTGCAAAAAAGCACAACGCGGTAGCTTCGGTTCGCACTGCTCATCTTTCACTTATTTTTCACTTCCTTCATTTTTCAGAATCCACCTTTTTTCTGGACACTATTGGAAAAGTTCTATATAACGCATAGATCGATAAAATCCGCTTAACTGCTTGAAATAATGGCGCGGATGCGACGTTATTCCTTTGGCAAGTAGCACTTTATTAGTTCTCAAAAACCCGAGGTTCTCAGTTAAATCCTTACCAAGTTCGACGCTAGCTTGAAATTTTAAATTTCACTCGCAAATTTTGAAGAACTGCTCCGAAATCTTTCCACACTGCCGGTGTTTATGTAATCCTTATCAAACAAAAATGCCGGCAAACGCGATTTTTAACTGAAAATGGCTAGAACGACGAAAGATGGAATATCGTTGTAGGCTCAAAATCTCTCAGACACAAAGGTGCCTATGGACGGAATAATTCTTCTCGACTTCCAAAGAAGTAAATGAAAGCATCAGTAGCTACCCCTGCATGGTCATCTGTCTGCCTGTCTGCGAGTGCCACTATGTCAAGGTCGAAAAGATTTGAACTGTTGCAACCGAGCCACCCATATTTCAGTCAGTAATAAGACATGAAGCTTGTGCCATCCGCTTAGGCAATTGCGCCATTTTCCATGAAAGTTGATTCATGAATTATCAACACTTGCAAGCATGGCATTTGGTGTAGTCACTTGCGGGACGAACGCTCCACGCACCACATTTTTGTGCTGACGTTTGACGGTAATCACGGTATGGATTTGCGAACTGCGCAGAAGTGCAACTCAGTCGGGACGACGTTCTTTGCACATTCCAAGCAGTCCATGCAAAACGTGTTCCCAAAACACTATACAACTCGGCGCAAAGGCAACGCAGTGCTCAAGCAAGTGCGCTCAGTGCTGTAAATTTACGGCTTCTTAAATCGGCAGTTCCTAGAGCGAATGCATTGCGATTTCGTTGAGCAAGATTTAAGCTGTTCAAGCATGCGGTAGGGGATGCATTCTGCGGATTTGAGTGCCGTCCACGCCAAAGTGAGATAGCCAAGGCACAAATATCTCGTGAAGGAATCATGTGGTTGCATAGATTGTGGCGGAACGTTTACAGCGTAACCATTTGCATATGAAGTCAATATGTAACGGTTTACTCGTCATTAAGCAAGTATCTTACTGCTCAATTATCCGCTTCTAGATGTAGCGTCACTGTTTGTGGACCCATAAAATCTTTATGGCACAATCGCCCAGGTATGAAATATTCGGAACCTTGGATTCCGTAATGAAACCAAAAGTGCATTCACAAGTGCAAAAAATGTGCCATGAAAAGAGAATGATCACTAACCAAATGTCTGGCGAGAACGTCACGAAAAGATTTCGAGGAGAAATTCTGAAAAGGAGGACGAGAAGAGCTCATCATCAAAGGTAAACACAATGCGCATATGCGTGCGTTCGTTCAACCGGCAAGTAACAGTCATAAAACCATAAGGATCACTGGCCTGGACTCAGTTTGCGTGACAGTTTTTATATACCTTATTTCGGTTATCCGATTTATCTGTCCTATTTATCGTATAAAGCACAATAAAGACACTGCTGCCTAGTGCATTCAATAAAGCAGCTGTGAGGAATCGCTGATTACAGCAAAGCAGCAATTGGGGACGTTCGCGCACGGAGCAGGTCATGAGATTCATGCTGCGACGAAAGCCGTGTGCTGTGCTCGCAATCGCAGAAATCGTTGCCATATTAGCGTTCACCGCCATGGTTTCAGCTCTGATCTATATGTTGAGGCTAACCAGGGTTAACGCTTTGCTTCTATGTTTAAAGGAAGTTTTCATAAAATGAGATCAGTGCTGCATCATGATTTGGATGAGAATTCATCGGTGATATCTCAGCAGATCGTTGCGCTCAGAATTAGTTTTCAAAATGGGAAGCGGATTTTCCGTTCGTTCTTTTTTGAAATGCTAATCTGCGGTATGACACCGCCTCGTTGCACAAATATAGCAGTCGCTTGTTTATAAGTCTCCCGTATGCGTAAGAATAGTCGAATGAACGTCTGGTTTGACAAGCTCCCGAGTCAACAGGCTACGAAGCGTTCAAACGAAGGATATGGGGGTGTTAGAAGAGCCTTTCCAGAGCGGAGGAGCTGTCGGCCTTCAAAATGAAATATAGGGCTGGCCGGTAATTCTGAATGTTACGCAGGTACGGAGGAAGAATTTGAAATGTCATCGTGGAGTTCAGAGGCGTTCTAGTAACTAGCGAAATATTGAGAAGCAACTCTTTAGTTGCGACGCATTTCAAGAAGTTCGGAGCACTTTTTCGATCTGACGAGGGAGGCATATTGAGAATATTCTGGAGCATTATTGGGGTGTTTGTCATTTCGTCAATAAGAATGCCAAACTGCATGAGAAAATGATATTTTAGCAGAGTTTTTTGGCCAGACCGTCCATCGAATTGTTATCCGTCTTATCTATCATCCTGAGAAGAATTAATGGCGCTAATTTCGGCAAGTGAAGTAACTGCCATTTCCGCGCCGCTGGCCACTTTTCACTGTGCACACAGGCGCATAGTATTGCCCCTATTGACAAATCGCGTTAGCATGTTGGATTATATGGGGATTGCTCCTACTAACGACTAGCGGCATCCTCCCCTCCCCTCCTCCGTTTCCCTTCCCCTCGACGCTCTCTAACTGGGCTCATCAGAAAATCCATCGCTCAATGGTCCAACCTCTCTTCCAGCTTTTGTATTAGCTTCCTCCCACTCTCTGCACCTTTTCCTCTATCCCCTATCATACAAGGGTTTGTGAAGACATGGATACATGAAAGTCTTGTAGTAGCAACAGTGACGTTAACCAGTCGAAATTAACTTTCGACAGGTTATATTTAGAGGACGCTGATTCGCTACCAAAGGTCTGTTTAATCCAAACTCCACTCAAAAATCCTATGTCGGCAGCCAAACGCAACAAACGAATTTCTGTTGCAACTGAGTGAATTTCAAAAATATTGACCAGTGATGACCATTGCCCAGCACTTACCTGATCTTTTCACAGGCTGGAACTGCGTCCCAAATATTTCGGGTCTCACGAATTTTTCGCAAGGTCTTGTGTGCCAGTGGAAGTATTCGTTTGTCCTTTTGCAAAGAAGGGCGTACGTGAAGGGAGGATCTGTCGCTTTATACAGAAGCGGACTGAAATGGGGACGGAAGTACTCATCTCCTCTATCAAAGCCCTGTTATCGCTGTTCTCACCTGTCACCATATTAGCTCTGTTTCTTATTATCCTGGTAACGAAATTCGAGTCAGATGGCTTTACTTTACCCTCAGTCTGTGTCCTATTCGAGAAGAACGTGGAACGACTTTATTGGGAGACATGAGCGAATGACAATCAACGATAGGAATTAAACGCTTACATCACAAACGTAGTCCAATTTAATTGCACAGCCAAGACAGCGATTTTGAGGATAGGGAAGGTGCAAAAACGTTAAGGTTACGAACCACACCTCTAGTGATAAAGCAGTGTGATGATACGTAATGATGATGAAAACAATGTGGTAAATTCGTATATGGGATGGTTTAATTGTCAGTCGTTTTCAAAAAGTTTCTAAGTACAAATAATCAATATGAGTTGATCTTTGTTCGGATTGAAGGATCACGAGAAACATATTAAAGATGGAATAAAGCTTAAGGAAGCTCTCAGCCACAGAATCAACCTGTGGCACTGCAAATATGACCTACCACCTCGCGAACTCAGTTCCTTTCAATTGGTGTGTTTTTAGTGATTTATCTATGCGAAATGATCTTTTTCGCAATTTTCTTTTCCAACAATTGAAAGCATCACATAAGGATACAGCTATGTGCAAACGTGTGGAGTTTGTAGAAAGAAATAATTTTCTGCGAAATCATTCGTTTTTGAGCGTCTTTTCGAAAGAGTAAGCAAAAGAACGACGGCATAACAAGTGACCATTGTGTTCAGGTTGCGAACGATCATTACTTTTGGCGACAGCTAAATGACCACTATAATACTTCTTTGATTTGTTTCATAAGATATTCTTTAGTCTGTTGTTTTCATTTTTGGCATTATTAGTCGTAACGTCCATCATTTAATCGCTAAATTTTGTGATTGCATCAGTGGTGCGACAACCCACTCTTTAGAGTCATTTCGTTGCATCATTTGTCTCCTCTGCCACACCAGTGAGGAGCTTTCCACCTTCCATCGATGCTATTAGATAGGTTCTAGAACTTGCTGCGGACCGCTTTTGGCTTACAATGTTGGAACATGCATCCCAGAAAGCTGCTTTGCTAGCCAGTCGAAAACTGTGATAGAGGGCTATTGATATGCTGTGGCTGCCCAGGGGGAAGTGCATATGTTTTTAAAGAGCGCTCAGTGGAACGAAGCTTAACTGAGAAAAATAACGCTGTGATGGCAGAAAACTGCAGAAGAGAACTCGGGTTTTAAAATCGTGCTGTAGCATCGCGGTTTTCGACTGAGGAGTGGCATCATGCTTCAGTTCACTTGATCTGCTTTTCATGCATAACAGAGGATGTAATTCTGTTGGTGTTAAATAATGCATTCTTTAAGGGATGCATGAATCCCCCTCCACGTAAAAAAGCCATGGTTCAAAGTTCCCGTGAAACAGGATTTTCCAGCACTCATGCCATGCTACTGTGGGACCGGATGCAGTAGCCATAGCGATTCAACATACTCTCACGCCTGACAAGTGTGCAGACATACTTTACGAGGTACAACCGATGAACTTTTCATAATCAGGCTATCTCTTCGATTTCTCGGTATTATTATGTCAGAATAGTCGTTCGGGGCGATTGCAGAACATCGAGTTTTTGAAATAGTAATGACTGAGGCTTTTCTGAGCCGTCTTGGAAACACCTGAAACGTCAAATACAATAAACGGAAAAGTTATCATGGATAAAGGACAGGAGAGATATTTGTTCAAAGATATGCAAAAGTCCAGATTTGCTTATATGTTTGTCAGCAACCAAACCGCTGATGTCATGAGCTCGATGTCTCTACTTGCTAGGTAGCGAAAAGAAGTGTGAAAAAGCTCTGCAGTCTGAAGGGTATGTTTTTTCCAAGTTGAGGAAAACCTTGAATTAAAACCTGTACACGGCATGAGATGGATTAAGGACGAATTACGGACTGCATACACCTTAACTACAGCTGCTTCGGCCAAACAGATCTGCTTTCTGATAATTCAAAGAACTGTAGTCAAACTGGGCGATGACGACGGATCTCTAGGGAAGGAGTATGCATGAGAATATCGTCTCGAATTCTAAAACGGTGAAGGAGATTGTTTCACTCTCTTGCTTTGCTATGGCATACTGACCAATGATCAGATAACTCTTCGGCATAATGCGGACTGAAGGGAAAATAAAAACCCACTTATTTAGGCATAAATTATTGGGAAGACCCATTACTTGACTTTCGAAGTTCATTTATTCATCTTAGACGGAAGAGAAATCCCCCGGATTTCAACCAATAACCATCATCACTGAGGTGATAAAGTTACAGTTTCAACCAATTATCGGCAAAGAAGACAATCTGACCCAACATTCGCATGATGTGGAAAATCGAACATAATTCCATCTATTCCAACTCTCTTTAATTACCATTATTTATTTATTTACCCAATAGGCTAACAGTGAAATTAACAACAATTTGGCTCGGT
The DNA here is from genome assembly GCA_037576465.1 of Parascaris univalens. NCBI lineage: Eukaryota > Metazoa > Nematoda > Chromadorea > Rhabditida > Ascarididae > Parascaris > Parascaris univalens. The sequence goes on along the minus strand of CM075173.1, from coordinate 40,374,554 downwards.
TTGTATGTTTATGTTAAACATGTGCGGTGTACTGGTAGGAGTTATCGCTTACCTTTCAAAGTTTTTCATTCATGAAACTTTCTGAACCATCACAGACTCCTTTCAATGCATTACGGTCAAAGCAACTGAAAACTTAATCCTAGCTATTTTTGCCGCTTAATTCATCCACTGCATATTCAAAAGCTATCTGACGCCTCCAATGGGGGAGTTTGAAAGGGTTTCAATTTCAAAAACACTTGAAGATAGAGATTATGTAGCAATATGATGCGGAACTCCTTAAAAAGGTGATGGAAAATTCAAACGGTCAGTTGTTTGGAGCATGCAAAACCGTGAAATTTATGACCGCGTGACATACTGACATATATTGCTTTTTGTTCAATACATTGAAGTTGCGTTATGTTTATGATACGATGAAAGGTTACCACTTACAACGCAGTGGATTTCATGGCATAAAGTTTAATGGTTCTCTTTATCACCTTTCTATTCTCTAGAGCGGAGGGAGGGGCAGCCAGGCCTACTTCCTTATCTCGTTTGGTGTCTGCTTACGTTGTATGCATGTGGGCAGTCGACTTCTCAGCAATCTGTCCCATTTAAATGCACCATAGCCGACGGTAACTTTTTGAACATACCGATCGATCTTCGATCATCATTTCCCGCTTTATTTGACGTGAGCAAGGTTTTCGGGCTTGGTATGATTTGAGCTTATCGATAAACCCATCACTAATGCAACTGGATCTCTCTATCTGCCTTGAATAATTGAAGCAAATCATGTGGAATATTTCTAATGCAGCTGTTTCATTGCGTTGGATTTGTGTTCGATTATGCATTCACTGAACCTGTTGAGTGTGCCATTTCTAAGCAGTCACACACCAAATGCGCATCAGGTAACGTGCCATCAAGCAGTCGAAGCAGACAGAGTTAAGCGTCAACCAAATCGAACAAGACCATCGAGTTGTGCTGGTCTCTTCGGAGCGCCTATGCCCTATGAACTTGTCTCTTCGGAACATGAAGTCTTTGTAGATCTTTCCTTTCTTTCTTAATCTTTTTTGCGAGCTGTCTATGACAGTGGAATTTCAGTGGCTGTTATCAAAGCTAAATTGGAACGGTTCACTGTGTCGAAGCGAACCTTCGCTTTGGTAGTAATGGCATCCTAACTGATATTATTCATTAGTACAACTATGTAAACAGCAAGATTCAGCTTTCTTGCTGTCCCGTGTTTTGAGAAAAATGAAGGACGGTGAAAAAGTTCTTTTTCGTCCTAAAATATTTGAAAATTAGTTGTAATTTTCATGTCCTTTCGGAAGCAAGAGTGAATTTATTTGGCTGTCAGCCGTGCTTAGTATCCATTCCATTACTTTTGGCAATGGAATAGACGAGATGTTCCAAATATTCTCCACGAAGTCGCTTATTTTAAGCTGCAGAATAATTTAATGGATGGCTCTTTGCACACTGCTGAGGTCAGTTAGGTGATTGGTATGCATTTGGATGCTCGAAGAACATGCAAATAAGGTGCGGTTTATTTGGAACATTTGAATTAATAAAAGTATGTAATTCCTTTACAGAATTCATATATTCCACCTCCACACCAAAGAGCTGCATTTCCAATGGCTGCTCTCAAGTGAACAAGCAACTTTTCGGTGACTTTTGTGCCGGTACTTTCAGTGTTGACAATCTTAGCTGTATTGCACTATGGTAACAAAATTAGATCCAACGCGTTCACGTTAACACCTCAAAGATGATGTTAACTTTCAGAAAAGTGAAAACTCTTGCATCACGTTACGTTACTTGCAGTTGTTTTTTGAGCAGTGACCTGAGCATGACAAACTACCTCGCTGATGAGAACCTCAGTTAGCATTTCGATCATCTGGTCATCAAGATGCCATTGTTATTTATATCATTTGTTGATGTCAGCAAAACCAGCATAGAGCACTGGAGGGTGGCATCACTTTTTAAGGCGCCAGTCATTACAAACGATGAGTTGAATCGCTTCAAGGGACAGATGATGTTCGTTGAAGAACTGGTCGTCAAATGTCCGAGGTGCAAAGTCGGATCGCGCTACTATAGGTGAGATGGCTTAATGCTGTGACAAAGAGGCAGATCGCATGGTTATCTCACGCCTTACGCAAGTGGATATCTTTTCATCAACGCAGGCTGGAAAAGCAAGGAGAAAGGCTAGTAGGAAGATGGAGGGAGGAAGGATAAAGGGAGAGTTGAGATTAAAACAACATAAATGAATTGAACGTGAACGCTAAAACTTCTGTCCTTCAGATAGATAGAATCTCCACTTTCTCCATTCCCCTGAAAAAAGCCAGGTGCAAATTTGGGATTAGAGGGGTTTTTCACGTCCTCTTTTTCCACGTTCTTCTGATTCGCTCATTTGCTTTCTTCTGTCTACTGCAGAACTGTCGTTGCTTATTTGGAGCGACGCAGTTAGGCCCTGGTCTACTAAAAAGGTGCAAAGTCAAATATAATTAGGCCCGAATTGGGGGCGGCACATGAATTTTTTACGTCTCCAGATGCACATGAATTTAAAGGCCATAAGCGTTCCAGTTCCCAAGATAATGAAGAGCCTCTCGCGCAGCGCAACAGTCGCTGCTTGTCCACCCATTCTCCTCAAAAAGCTCTATTGAGAGCATCACAAGTGACCTTACGATCCACTATCAACACTCACATTTCTTCGAGGTGCCAACTGACTATCGCCTCAGACTTCATAAAAGAGCTCAATGGCTTGCATTTAAACGCCAAACTGCCATGTCTCCGCCTCACACAGCCATGCGAATTAGCAGCACGACTGCATTTTCTGAACACCAAGCAAGGATATTCCATTGCATTCATGAATTCCGCGGAATTGCATAAGGCTATAAACTGGAAAGAAAATTTGTTTCTCGAAATTCATCAGGTGGATGGAAACTTTAAAAGTGGCGGTTCTGACAAGTTGAAGTTTCTGTGAAAAGGCCCTAGCTGGCAGTGAAAACTGTAATTAGCAAATCTAAACTGTACAGAAAGTAACTGGTGCGATGCAGCGCCGGGGCGCGATGATCATGTGGTCGTCAGAAAAATCCTTGCCGACAGCAGGGACGCAGCAGGTACGATTTCCGAATTGCGACGAACAGCTGTTTGTCGAATCATGAATCGCAGGTGTGCTGAACAGAAAGTAAACCAAGCTCCTTGGCAGGGTGCAACTTTGAACGTCATTTCACCAGTGGAATGTTACTCCGGCGATAGCTTTTTGCAACGTGGAAGCGAGAACGGGATGGTCTAGGGTGGGGAGGTTGAAGGGATTGTGGACAGCAGTCAGAATCTGATGAGATCATGTTGGGCTTCTTCAAAAGTGCTTGGAGCATAGAATGAATGAATGTTGAATGCAGTGAATGAATGCTTGAATGCTTGGAGAATGAATGCTTGGAGCACTGCTCAGGTGCGTGACTTAGCTTTCTTTTCCTAAAAATGCTTATTCTTTATATCTGCTGGAAGCGTTCTCTTAATAGAGGCAAGCTTATTCGGATACATCTGTTGACCGAAACGATACCATATTATCACGATTGGTATACTTTGATAAACAGTAATAGTTGGGAATTATTAAATTATGAGGCGAAGTTATTTACTAAGCAATAAAAAATTATAGCAATTTATGACGTGCGACAAAAGATTTAACAATATTAAAGTAAAAGTAAATGAACCACAAAATATCAAAATGAATTGCAAAATGCGACAAACTTTAAATAAAATAAAAGAAATGAAAAATAATATGAAGTCAACACGTTCTAAAAAAGACTTCAGTAAAAAAGTCTAATAAAATGTAAAATAGTAAAAATTAATTTTGAAAGAATCAATGGAGATTGAGGCGTTTATGTTTTCCGGTGTAGTTCCTTTAAGATTCAACGAGCAGCAACCCATAATGTTCCTAATTACACATTATCAATCTAAACGTTGAGGTCAGCACTACGTTTTTGAATGCCTTTCTTTTCACACGCAGTGCGGTACGGATAAGCGATTCATAGTGAAAGAGTGAAAGAACTAAGTGATAATCTCATAATTTCTCGATTCAGATAATGGATGATCAAACCTACGATGCTGTTGCATTTTTGCGTTGACTGAGTAAAATGGATTGAAACTTGCATTTTGTTATCTAGCGAGATTATTCCAGCATCTGCTTCTTCGGCGCTGTTAAGAGAATGCCTGCTCCTGAAAGTAATTCACATCATTTGCTAATAGTAAGTAGCGCCTTAGTTAACAAAATGATAGATGCATTGGGGTAGTCCAATCATTTCCTTTGTTGTTTCCTTTTATTGTTCCACACCTCCAATGAAACGCTTAGAAGAAAATATTCAGCAAATTACAGTCATCTGTTTCCAGCAACCGACGCTGACAGTAGTGCTGACCCGATGGCACCATTTTATCTGTGAGCAATTCTTTTGGGGCAGCAGCGAGCCGATTACGCTATTTTGGTGCTGGCTACAAATTTCATATCTGCTCAAATCATGCTTCTTTCGAAAGGCGTATTCTGTCCAATCATTGTTCTTTACAGTTCTTCACTCAGCAGGATATTTGCATCTGTATTCCGAATAAAATAGCTCAATACACCTGCAAAATATTTCTGCATCTGAAAGCATTTCCTTTATTAGCGAGAACTCAAAGCGTTTCCAGTGCACTTCCAAATCAGGTTACTTATTATACTTAATGCAAACTACGACACCTACTGCAAAGAGGGCGAAGGGTCGGAGGGACGTCTAACACATCGTGTTGTCAGTGATTCTCGAACTGCGATTGAAAACAGCTTTTCGTGGCAACTGCAGAAGAGAAGGGCTTTTTCGCCACAGCAGTTGTTTCAGAACCACACGGTGGAAGCGATTATTGCTTCCGGTTCAGCTGTATTAAGTTGTGGCAGAAAAAAGGATAACTTCGAATTGTTAACTAATCACTGTGCATTTTCAGCGATTCAAGAGATATCATACGAGAGAGTCAAGTTTGCCGTCGTCAACTAGACACGATCAGATTGGGTTGGCCAAGTGCTGCTCAACATTGCGACGAGGAGGAAATCACTACCGTTAATCTACAGAAAGGAGTTTACTGTTAAGCAGCGTCTACACATCGAGCATAGAAATGGCTTCCATTTCTTCTTGCTATCTGCTGAAGTTTGAACTGTGTCACTGTAGCAAACATTAAATGCCGATTACTTTTTTCGTCAAAACAGAGTGTTCACTTACCATAAACATTTATGTAAAGCAAATATGGCGTAATCTCATCGAGCGTTTCCATGAGGTCTCGAAATGATGAGTTGAAATGAATGATACTTCTATTTTTCTTATTCGCCTGATCTAAATAATGAAACCGTTCATTATTTTTAATATGACAGGCGTAACTTACGACCTCGTTGGATTCAGAAATTTGTATGGTGGTAGTGCCAGCGAAATGATCGCAAGTTGCATAAGCGCTGTAGTCAGCAAGAAACTCTTTTGCACTAATAAGGCTTTCTCAGACAACGATTTTTAAGTTCCACTCTCGTCGGCTGACTGCATCACTCTTTTTTGCATTGGGAGAAACTGCTAAAGTGCTTGTAATTGGGGTTAGAATATGTTGTGGTGGACGGCCGTGGTGCAACTCAATTTTTGCATAGATCGACTATAATAATATATATTCTTCTCTATCCATAGTATTTCGCGCCTCTGTAAGCAGCGTAATTCAAACCGGTTAGCCACGTAGGTGTTCACACCTTAATATTGGAGGTTTTGAATCGACGTGGGTGCGGTTGTTCAGTTGTTGGAGTGAAACATTGCTGCTTCGGCTCGCGATGTTTCTACTCGATAATCCGGTACAGGTGCCACGGAAAAAAGAGTTAGTCGCGAATGAGGGTGATGTCAAATGCTATTTCCATATTTCATTCGCTGTATCAGCCTCTCGCAAGAACTGACGAAACAATGTGTTAGAGAATATGCAAGGATATGAAAAAACTAGCTTCACGCAGCATCTGGACTGGTCACCTCAGGAAATGCTTAACAGGATATGATTTAAATCGACCGTGTGAGAAGTGGGACCGTTTCCCAACTCCGTAGCCCGCTTTATGGGTAACGGATACGACATTTTGTTTCATTATTTATTTCAATCAACAGACCATTCATTACGAATAAATGTCTCTTCACATCGCTTCCTCTTGCTAGTTAATGCTTCTCTAATTTAGCTGCTTCCTGCTGCCTTTGTTAGAGAGTCATTCGTCTCACTGCAGGTTGGCCACTCGTTGCAGGTGGGTCGCGTGAAGGTTAGGGCTTAGCCTCTTTCCAGCTCGTCGGATGCTGACGAATTGATTCACCGTTGTTCTTCTTATGACTCTCGGACCTTATCTTACTGCATTCGTCCTGATGAAGTTGCTATGCAGTATGACTCCGTTGAGCGGAGTCAACAAGTCAGATCGAAGCATACTTATAGCAGACCATTGGGAATCGATGACTCATACACGCATTATCAGACGTAAATTTGACGTTGCTAGAAGGCATTGCCTCACGATTTTGCGAAGTTAGCATAAAAAAAATTCTCACTGATGAGTTTGATTGTCGGTGGACACGCATAAGAAAAAACACTGCTGTTTGACTGGCACTGGACAGGTGTAGGGAAAAAGAGTCGTTCGCGTTCGGTCGCAAAACTTCTTCTTTATTTGCATCACAAGGAGCTTGTGCAAAGTTAGTAAGGAAAGTGGTTAAACTTTGTGTGAGTTTCAACTTTTACATTACAAAAGTATTTAAAGGCAGAAGTGTTATTTAATGGTTGTTGTGTGGTCACTCCATATTCCTTAATGAGTTCACAATCATGAGATAATAATTTGCAGCATCGATGAGATTATGGGTTAATCGATTCACGAGAGTGATCCGCATTATGACAACATTTACTACGCTCAACACAACTGAGATTTTATTTCTCACTATGAGAAGTTGCTGCGTTATTATAATGCGGAGGGCAAAGGGCATTTTAATATGATAGCGGGTGGCATTCTAACAGCTCAGCTGTTATCTGGTAACGGCAGTTGTAGCCAAGTAAATCTTGTAAACTCCTATTTTGCGCTGACAGTGATATAACTAAAACACAGTCTGTAGGTGCAGGTAATGCAGAAACGTTGACACTTTCACTGCTGCCTCTCATACATGATGAAAGGGGAATAAAATCACAATGGGGTCGCATCTGTAGTATGGCATTGAAGTTTAGTACAAACGACACAACCAAATCGGTTAACTCCTACAGTGAGAAACGCGTTATGGTCTCTGTCGAAATTTGAGAGTCACACACTTCTTCCAATCCAAGAAGCGCACCTCGCACTTGTTGTGGCATGAGAAATAGCGAGCTAAGTGCTAAACATTGTTTTGGGACAACGTGTCTAGTCTCCGCACGATTGCTGCTGGTTGCTAGACGGATTCACAATTGATCTTATAGCAGCGATAGCGCTGATCTGTGGAGATGGCTGGTCAGGAATTGGATTCAACATCTCAAGCATTTGCTTGAAGTCAAGAACCTCAGCACCGCTGATGGGAACGTTTGGCAGGGTGAAGAATTTCTCATTGCCATCCCTGAGGCAGCGCGCATATGCGTCATTCTTATCGCATCTCTTTCTCTTATTCGATAAGCAATATGTCCTCCTATTTCCTTTAATTTGAGCACATAATCGGCGTTTCCATCATTATATTCATGGTGCTGCTTGACTGGTGTGTGAAACGTCTAATGCGCTTCCTTCCAATATTTCTTCTGATAGGAGAAAACAGAGAAATGTTTTGTGATAATCATTCTGAAAGTCATTCTGAAAATGAGATCTTCTAACTCACTTCTATGATCGGTCGCATTCGCCTTCACTGTCAGCAGCCACAAAATGGTTTCGCAATTATGCTATAGCAGAGATGCCCCTGTAGAAGTGAAGAACTTCCTTAAGAAAAATCAGCGGCCAGTTTTGGCCGCTGATTTTGCTTAAGGAAGTTTTTACAGTTCCCGCTAATCGTGCAAGGATGCTTTAAATAAATAGGAAAGGGAAAAGATTGCTTGTCTATGTTAGATGGAGTTTCACGTGCTTGCAATGAACCTGCCACGTCGAGACAACGACGTGGCAGCTTCATTAATTCAATATGGGAGCTATTCAGCTAAATAAAGAGATGAGCAGCGGAATGGCATCAAGGATCCCAAGCAATACATGGCCAATCAACATGATCTTGCACTTTTTATTTATTTCAAAGAAATGTCCTAATGTAAACATCTGGCACATGCATGTGCTCCTGTGGCCTATATAAGAATGTGCTAAAGAGTGCATTGGGGCTGTTTCGTTGTTCGTTGCTGGGTGGTTGTAGTGTGTGTGCGACTCAATTGTGACGAAGTAACCTGTAGAGCTCGTATCGTCTTCTCCGAATACAAACCAATCTTTCAAATCCAACAGTTTCTTCGCCCAGACGTTTTGCCCTTCATCTTCCACGCTTCTCTTGTCTTCGTTTCGTCTATGTCCTTAAAAAGTGTGTTCCCTCCACATTCATTTACCACACAGACATTTAATTTTACATAATCTGAAAAAACAGCACACATGGCACAATGCGACACAGCTACAGCAAGTGAAGCCTCGAGAGCGCTTCACGATCGTCAGCCTGCATCGAGGAATGAACTCAAGTAGCGCCAACCGCACAGCAAAATGTTGAAAGGTCCTCTATGCAGTCACATTCTGGAGAATGAAACACTGCGAAGTTGCGGCTATTTGCTGCAAGGCTGTTTAAGTCTCACCTGCAACGCTTTTCGATGTTATACATGCACACATATTTCAAGTGCAGTTCAAGAGCGCCCGTAAAGTACTCCACCATGTATACCACCTTGTTTAACCCTTCCATTTTTGTAGGTTACAGCAGATTTCTGTGTACTGCATTGTCTCAGGAATCCTGTAACTGTTACAGCAGACTTACAGCTTTATAACGAAACCTGCGATATTTGCAGTCGTATTGTAGTAAAATGTCACCGCTGATTTGTCCGCACTATGTAATAGTATACCAATGCTGAAAGGTTGCAAAGTTTAGCATAGTTGCAAATCACGTTTGTTTAGCCATACGGCACATTTTTGGTTGCGCGACATGAAGGTGCGTTTTTCAGATTTCTTCCCAAATTGTTAGTGTTGAGTGGAGCCTGTGAGCAGAGGTCATTTTTTGATGGTGCCTCGCTACCGCAGTGCTTTTGTACAGTCGTGCATATTAGCATAGCTGATAAGTGGCATGGTGCATATCCTTTCCAGCCTTCCACTTTGAACAACCAAGTTTGTTCCTGTCGCTGAACTTAGACCAACGGCAGCTCCTTTTACTGCTCGGCAGCAGTACGGTACATATTTCACTGCTCGGAGTACTCATAAAGTTGGAGCACTAATTACAACCAATCCCTTCGGTCACTGGGTTTGTTTGTTGCTCACGCAACTTGGGATACAAAGAAGCCAAAAAAAAATTCAATTCAAACCCCAATATAAGCCGTCAATTTTGGAAGAATTCCGAGTAGCTACTTGAGGCTACTTTTCACATTATTATAGCCCCTAGCCATTAATTGTTTTTACTGGTTCCGAGTAATGAAGGGATGATTTCGAAAACGATCCACTTATGAATTCAGTCTCGTTTTTGATTGTCTCAACACTGTGTGTTTTTTTTATTCCTCAAATAATTTGCACAACTTGTGTTCTCCTAGTGATCCTTTCCCTGCCTTTTGTTTATTCTCAAAGAATAATTTCTAGGTGAACGTCGCCATGCGTTTTGTGCTTTTTTAACGATTACTTCACCAATAAAAAGCAGGTTCTTGTGTTTTGGTGCATTCTTACCGAGCACTAATCGGAAACCAGCTGAAAGCACTTCCTCATATTCCACATGTGCAAAAGAGCACTTCTGTGTTCTCGACCACTAAACGCTTCATTGTGATGCAGTCGTGGATACTATTCTAAGTGATAAGGTGAATAACAGTTGCTTCATATGCAGCAAAGAACTCAGTTGCCTACCAATCTCTCTTATCGAACTCTTGTTGGAGAGCTGTTCCAAAAAACTGAATATTCCATGGCATAAGGATTCCATCTTGGGAATATTTCGTTTCTGAAGGCATCAGTTTTTTCGTTGAGATTGCCCTCTTGCTGCGGTCTTTCCTTTGGGGATAACAGGCCTCAGCAAAATTTACAGTCGAATAAATAAATGTTCATTTAGGTGCCACCGAAGTGGCAGCTATGAAATATTCTACTTCAAAAAAATGATTGCAGTTGATTCGCTGAGAATTAACATTACCGGCGAATAGGAATTTCAGGTTACCCCAATGAATTTAAGTTACCCAAATGAATTTCAGGTCACCCAATGGATTTTTTTCCGACAGAAGGCGGTTGCAATTTTTTGTTGCAATCTGCGCACTCAGTGCACAAAACCGAAATTTTCTGCCATACTGAGAAGCATTCTGATTGAAGAAGCATAAATTTTCTGCTCATGCTTGTGTCGTTTCTTTTTTTTTTCAGTGGGAGGAACTGGTTTCACGATTTTCGCCTTATTAAGATGACATTGGTATGAGGCGAAGCGGTTGTGCATTTTGCGTCCTCCTTTTAACATCTCTCTCACCCAACAACCTCACTGATTTTCACCTCTTCAGGCGCAGCTCAGGACTAAGTATTCATAGCGTATTCAGCAACCTTCTATAGGTCTTACTTATCACAATACAACTGATGTTTTTGCTCAGTAATACATTTCCACTACTATAGTTGCCAAATAGGACCGGTTTTATTTATTTTCACACTCTCCGTATCTAGTCTCTTTTCCCGTTCCTCCTCGATGTATCCGTACCATGATCAGAAATTTGGTGTGCAAACGGTGAGGAATTTGGATGAACATGTGATAAGTGACTTTCTGCAGGCTCTGTATTGTTTTTGGGTGTTGGCTGCTTTGCTCGCATGACATTGCAGCCGTTTAAGTTTTTATTTTCTACAACGTTGCACGCAGTAAAATTGTCTAAGCCTTAATTCTAACCTAGTTCAGTGTTTTTCTTGATTGCAATCAGAAATTCCCTCGTTTCCTTGCATGCATTCCTTCTCCATGTAAATTGCTTATTGAATCAGAGCAGCAATTTTCTAACTGCTCTTTCAGCTTTATTATTCACACATTGATGATTATCATTTACTTTCCTGGCAGCAGTAAGTTTTGTAAACGTTAAAGCTGAAAGATTAAACAGCTGTCGAAATATATTGGAAAAGTTTCTATTAGCTGTGGCAAATAAATTCTGCAAATGAAATACCCTCGACGGTTATGTATTATGTACGAATTCTTCCCTCGAAAACTTCAGTCTCCATCGTTTCCTCTCGTTAGAGAGGAAATCCACAATCTGCGTCATACTTGAAACGAATCTCAGTAATCTGCCGAATATTTTCAATTTTCTAAGGTGTTCTTCGATGGATGATAAATCGTGCAGCTGAGAGATTCATTTGCAGCTGAGAGAGGCACGCACTGCATTGCTTAGAAGGTTTTGGCTAAACGGAACGATTCCCATAACTTTCTTATGAGAAAGCAGAAACTGTGAAGCGTATCGTTAGAAAAGATTTTATTCACAGTGAAATCTCACCTTTCGATCACACCGCTGAGAAAAAGTGCGTTAAAAACAACAAATTTTCTTTGGCACTTTGGAAGTTGTGCTGCAAGCCTGTGGTAACCATTTTCCACATTCTTCAAACCGTTTATATACTTGAAGTTTGCCAACATATACGTAGTTATATTTGTGTTAAGCCTTGTTAAGTAGTTTAGAAGACGCTTCGAGCAAATACTGCATTCTTATCCCAAAAAAATTTCTCTCGAATTCAATAAAGCGACGTTCGTGGGCGAATATTGCAGTAACTTTAAGCATTTCATGCTGTAAATAGTAATGTTGCCTTGATTTCTCAAGGAATTTTGAATGAGTATTTTGATTATTTCGGTAATTCTCACAGAAGTTTATTGTCTCAAGTCTCTGAAGATTGGCTCAAAGTCTCAAAGAAGAAGGTTAGAAGAAGGTTAGCTTACTGAAGATAAATGTTCTGGAGGCTCCACTATTCGCTCATACGTGCAATTGTTGCCACACAGCAATTACCTTATGCACAGGAAACGTTCCTAAAATTCTTTTCGTGCAATACGAAATTCTTTTGAAATCGTGCTATAATCTCTTCTTGCTGAGGCTCCTCATCATTCTTTATTTTTCATTGTTGCTATACAATTTTAAATTATTAAATTGTTTAGAGCATGTTGTTTTGCTTATTTCGATTAAAAATAGGATTTTCGTGCGTCCTCCCGATCCGCGCATAATTAGACGTATGTGCGGCTATTGCTCCTCCTGGAAAGAGAAAGATGGTGGACGAGGAGATAGGAGGAATAGATGGGCAATCTCCTGGCCTATAGGAGAGCATCTGGCACAAAATTTGCTTAAAGGGAGGAGTATCTTTATGTTCAACAAGCGAATTGTTCAAAAATATGAAGCACGACACGAAAATGGCTTTCTTTAGCATTTGAGATCCAAAATCTTGATCTTAGGACCAGCATTTCCTCTCACTTTTCGAGGTTTTGCAATACATGCGATCAGATAATTTGAATATCAGTTTCAAAGGCTGTATTGAAAGAGGTTGCCATTGGTTTACAAGACTTTCCGGACTGTTGCGAATTCGCGAAAGTAGCTTATGAATTCGCGAAATATCGTCGCAGTGAAAGTTGGTTGCGTCCATATGGCTGCGTTTGTCTCCGACTTGGATATGATTACTTCAACAGTCTTAAGTGCACCTGAATTAATATAAGGTCTTTCCATAGAATAATTTGATCGACCTCACCAAAATTCTACGCCCTTACGATTATTCAATATTCGATGAATCAATATGTTCGTTGGAGGCTCGCAACGTGCTGCGATCATTCACGTTTGTCCGCGGACGCATTCTTTGCCAATTGTAGCTAAATCATTTCCTATCGTAGATTTCACTAAATTTCAAATCATTCGGTTTTATTGAGATGTTATGACGCAGGTGATATGAAATGTTAGAATGTGCTTCTCAAAGAGGTGTTTTTTGACACAAAAATTCGAGCAACGGATGTCTTCTCGATTGTTTGTGCAATTTATGTCGATTTTAGATTTAATTGCACTCATCAGACAGTTAATTTTTTATGACTGTTTCTTATATATGAAAATCTTGTTTCTTATAAATATAGCATTTAACTGTACCATTTACTGTTATAGGAGTTGTAAAAGTCTTCTTTTATACAGTTAATCGTTTGTTGAACTCCATTTAAAAGCCATCCTAAGTGGTGACAATATTAGCTCTACTGCTTTGCAAACGTTCAAGCGGACCATCAGCAAGGCATTCTTTTGCGACACATTCATGAATTCAACTCAAATCGCAGTTCCTCAGCCACTGTTCTACAGGTTTTTTAGCGAAATTCGCATTTTAAATGCACAATTTACCATTTTCCGATATTTGTTAATTTTATTACTGAAAAGATTAGTTTCTTATCTGCTTGATTCATTCATTCATTTATTTATTAGCAATGCTACAAAGCTGCTTGTATCCAACGCCGATAGTTTACATCCAGTTGAAGTGCTTTTCTAAAGAACGATTCCACTTAGTATTTCAACGAGGAGGTGATGTCGTATCTTGCCGCTATCGCTGCCATTGTTCAATTTTGCCGTTTAATTTTTGTTTCCTTCCGAAATACAGTCTTAACGCCGACGAATTCACTATACGTCCCTTCCCTATTGGGGACAAAATAACTGTTAGAAAGAGCGTAAATAACAACGCCATTTTTTCGCATTCCACGAAGCGCCCAATAAAATTTTGTGCGTCCCTTCAAATTTTGTGCGTCCAAACCACCCTTCAAATGACGTCCTTGAGAGAAAGAGTAATTCCGCCTGAACAACACCTTCGCTTTCAACAAAAGGCTCCTTCAGTCGAAGCATTTGAGGAGTCGTTTTCGCTTGTTTCGAATTCTACACGTTACTGTCGCATAAATCATTGTCTTTGGCCAAAAATGGCTGATATCAGTGAAGTTGCCGTCATCAGTAACTCACACGTATAACCACTATTCGCGTTCTCAATGCCAAGTTATCTAAGTGAATGACTAAAACACCCCTCCGTCTTCCTCCCCTCTCTCTTAAATCATTATGAAATTATGTTATAATATCTAATAGTTGGGCACACAGCAACTACAGCTGTGTAAATTTTTACAAATTTTCCCAGAATCCTTCACTGAGATATGACCTCATTGAATCAGATGGAGCTTCGTCGTCCTTCAGAAATGCAACTCGTTCCACTTGTTTAGCGAGAGCGTCAAGTGGTGTTCAAAATTTTTTATCAATTTTCATTGTTCGTAACATGAATAACTCTACGTTCACGCTGATCGTCTGCGAGTCGTATTTCCATTTTCCCATTCAATCTATGAGGAATAAATTAAAGAACTGCTAGCCAAATAAGAGTCCGTAAAAAGTATTTTCTGCATCTAAAATGCGACGTGAATATGGATGTCTGTTTTGCTAAATTAACTCCCAATTTATCGGACGCCAACACCACTGGCGACATCTGCGGCGCACTGCATTCATTAAATAAAAGTTCATGCTTCACTCCCGCTCAATTTCATCAGCGATCTGTTCGTTCATTTAATCTGTACAAATTTTACAAATATAACAAAGTAGTTAATAAAGACTATTTGCCTTCAGTTCTAAGAAATACCTATCCAGTGATTCGTAAAAGTACGCTGTGAAACTGCCCGATTCGGCATTTTTCTATCAATATTTCAAGTGTTTGCATCCGAAAAGTAGTTTTTACAGAGCAACAAACCGCTCATCTATGCTCTATCCAGCTTGTATTGGAGAGGTCAAGTGCGATCTCCAGGGGGAAAGAGATCCAATATGAAGGAGGATCTGTTGTAAAGGATGGCTATTGGGCTATAGTAATGATTATTATAAAAACTTTTTAAGACCTTTCACAGCAACATCTAACTGTCGAAGTGCAGGATTTATCACAGCCAAATTTAGCGGCTACAAATTGACCAATGCGCCTCCATATAGCTTCAAAAAATTTTCGGAATATCATCGCGAATGTGATGTGTTGTCATCTCCAGAAAACACCTTCATTTACTCATTGGCTTCAACGTTATCATCTCCACATGTATTGTTTGCCTCTTATCATCTAACGCATATTCTTAATTTTTCTTTTGCTTCTAAAAAATCAGCGTTCTCATACTTGCTGTGCACGACTGTGTTTTACTGCTTTCAGTAATTTCACAGTTTGCCTTCGTTCTCATCAGTATACATATTCGCATGAAACATACGTTTCATGCTGTCTGAAATTCTTAAATTGCCTGATTTCTTGAAGGATAATAACAAGCTCCGATCTATTCATTTCATTCTTTGCGTTTTGATACGTTTGATATAATTCTCCTTTGATGTCTTTTTATATACTTTATTTCAATCTCACGCTTTTTTTAAATCGGTTTTGTCCAATTTTTTGTAAGAGCTTTACTGAGGTCCCAATTTTAATTCAAGACTGCAAAAATTCGCTTATTCTAACAAGTTTCGACTCATGTTCAGGGATTTCCGGTCAAAGGTAAGTAAGCATAACAAGCCAAAATTGTAGGGTGAGATGGTCGCAAATATTTCGCAGCAAATTAGAAAATGTGGAATATGCTGTGCTCAGAGTAGGTTTAACGCATTCGCACCCCTATGCCAAATACATAAGTGCTTGGCTTTGTCCATTTTTAATTGCATTTATGTAATAAGGAAGCACGTGGCCACATAGGAGAAGGATATCTTCTTCGAGACTTAGAACTAAAAAATTTGCGTATACTTTTGAAAGCGATAGCAAGATTACGGGCAGTGCAACTTTTCATAGAGAAATTATTTTTATTGTCGCTTGAGGAGCAATTACAGAGGTAGTGTTGCAAGCAGGTTGCATTTTAGATTGGTTGCAAGCTGGAATGCAGGTTGCTAGTAACCATAAGAATGCAGTTTGCAAGCTAATACAGTTTTGTTTTGCTGCAATCACATTCAATGTAAACTTTTCTGTGGAACTTAATCAGGGTTACAAGCATACTACGCAAATATCTAGTCCATTCGTGCACGTTGGCACCGTCTCGGCCGACGTAGATGCCCACAGTGTGCATTCTTCGTGAATATCACGCATATTATTTTCGATTTTATTATTACTTTTTCATTAAGCCTCGATAAAATCAACCATAGGAGACGGAGGTGGTAACATGAGGGCAGGGGGACGTCGCTCCTGCAGAACGCTCCTGCAGAAGGCAAAGATAGTCTGCTCTCGGCACCACGGAGCACAGGGCCATTCTAACACCAAAGTCACTTCGCCGTCCGACTGCGCACCGCTACAGTCGATCCCTACGGCTCCACCACTCGCCAAGTGCTTGAAGCACGCTGACTGCCTATAAATAAGCACATCCCCTTGTTTTATCGCACCGACCGTTGCCTTATGACATCTGTAGAAAGTGCGACGTATCGCAAGGTCGGCACTTCTTTGCAGTGCGCGAAAACCAGCAGTCTACAATTTAGTGGAAATCGCGTACATTATTTCGTTAAGAGTGAACTTTCAGGTTTGCTGAATAAGTGTTTGCAAGGCTTCGTTTTGTCAACGTACCCAGTCTCAGTTAAATAAGAAATGTTGTTTGCGATGTGTGAGCGGCAAGTCACCAAGCAAATCGATGCTCGCTGACAAAACGTTATCAGAAGCTCCGAAGTAGAAGGATGCTAACATTTGCCCCTTTTTTCAGTGTTTTTCTACACTGGTCATGTTCATTTTTTAGGAATACACCTGTGAGCAACAACATGACTAAGATGACATATATTGTCGGAACTTGTATCCATGGATCATGTTTCACTGAAGTCACTGAGGTAGAGACGGCCGTTGTCACTGGGACAGGCAGATAAAACGTGTGGAATAAAATGACTGAAGAGTATTCAATGGAGTCCATAGATTAGACACTGTTGAATTCGTCGGAGTCGACAAGTTCTCCTATAACGGCAGTTCCTCCAAGGCATCAAACGCACAGTTTTGACGCTGTTTACCTGGTGCAGCTGAAATTTATTCCCCCTCAAAAGCATGAGTTATTGATGAAAGATGCATTCTTCTCACTTTCCCATCCAAATGGAAAGGATATTCTTTCTGCGGGCATGGGGAGGTAGAGGTAGGGAGGGGAGACAAAGCGGGAACTGAATGACTTGGTTTATTAAATTTAGCGGTGAGACTGGCCAAGAAATTTACATCTGTTCCTTCAAAAGGTTGCAATGATTACCGAGCAGTTCAATTTCCACTTCAGTTCATTTATTTGCAGAAATATTGCAATTAGTTGCGCTCATCTATGTGCATCTGCGCATTTTAAGCTGATACTGAATGTTTTCCTAACTGTTTTCTTCATTCTAAACAACAGTTTTATTTTGAAAAAAATCACACACTTCCACGCGGAAATGTCTGATCGAAAGATGTTTACGTTTTCCTGAACGAAAATGATTAGGATGAGGTGTTTTGTTGGTTACCACGAAATATGCACGTCATAGATTCCAGAATGGTGACGCGATTTTTGATGATATGATCTAACGACAATATTTGTCCTTGCTGTCCGTCAGCATGTGATTAATCGTTTCACCACTATGAGTTCATTTTCATGACTTAACCCTAGTTAGTCCATCGAAATTGAAGAGATGCCTCTTCTAGAAGTAATACATCTAAGTATTTTTCTTTCTTATTGTTGAATGCTCCGATCTCAGTTTTCAAAAATGGATGTCTCAGAATTCGCGAAACTCAATAAATCTAATGCATTGTTCGCGGCGCAACTTTGTCAGGTGAGATTACTCGGCGTTTTTATAATCAGCAGGTTATTTGAAAGCTTTTTTGAAACGTTTTATTACAGTTCATTTATACCTCATATTCAATTTCTTTATCTTTCATAGTAAAATGTAAAGTTATGCCAGGCCGACATTTGCAAATTTGGTATGTTCAGAAATGGTGAATCGCTTGCATCAATTCTTCATGTTGAATGGTTCGATCGTCTTTTCGAGAAAAAAGGTGCTTTGCCGAAGCTTTCTCTCCACTGTTTATAAAAAGAGAGAACGGCATGAGACTTGATTTTTGAGCAACTAAGCAAACAGCTTTTCTCTGTTTGAATACATTCCGCTTATTAGTTGAGGGTTATACTAAAATTGATAGTTTATAAGCTAGAATGACGACCTGACAACATAAAATCTAGTGTAAATGATCCTTTGCTCCAAACTGGCCTGGTGACCTACAACTGCCGCGTTTATTTAAACCTTCCATCTTATCAGCTCTTCTTGACTTATCAACTTTTAGGTCAGCGGCACTATCCTGAAATTTTACATTCCAGGTCTTTGACCTCTAGGCGGCTGAAGCTGCCGAAATCAGCTTTTTCAACTCGTATGTCGTTGTCAGTGAATAAGCGAAAAGATGCGCATTGCAGGCCCAATTCATGCTTCTATCATCATTGTTCATAAAACAGGTCTGTGGGTACAAACTGAGCTCTAGCAGCTTTGCCGTCTTAATAGAAGGTGAGGAATAATTTGTTTCTCTCAAAATATGAAATGATATGCTTGCAAGTGGCAAGCCTTGGGCACATGAAAAGATAAACTTCGTTTTATTTTTTTCATGCCAAATTGTCGAGTTCATCTATAGAAATTTGTTTTGCAACGGATCGTTGGCTTTGCACGGACTGTCTTGAATTTATGGAAATCAGGCTGCCGAATGAGTAAACGATTTGAGCACCCTTCTTCTCCGATGAGCTTTTCTGGTATTTTTTTATACCACTCGTTTTCCATTTTCTCCAACTTGCTATGGCATCCAAAATGCTCTGCGTAAGTGTATTTCCCATCCGTTAAGCACATTGGATATTTAATATCGAGTGATTGATTCATGGAGCTATTTCGCATGACAAGAAAATTTTTAAACTGACCCGAAATTAACTGGTGATTTTTCTCCATAGTCTTCAAAACTCCAGCTGATTCTTTAGTTTGGCGCAGCATTTTTTCAGGGCTGGTTTCCTGGGAAGTAAGAGAAGGCAGCTAAACTCATCTCCTTGTAGGCATCGACGAGGGGTCGGCTAGTGCTTTCTCATATGCAAATGAAGTGAACATCAGGAAGGATGATTGTTTTGTGCCGCAAAAAAAGAGCACATAAGGAGAGCATAGGAAATCAATTAGAAAAGAAGTGAATGCTGCAAACAATACTTTGTATTTTAAATTGTATGCGGAATTTCGGCTCTGAACTGAAATCTTAAAGACTGTTGAGCACAGACAGCTACGCAGATAGCATCGGATTCCTTCGGAAGTCTGAAAGTTAAATTTCTTCAGCATTTTAAAGCTCCTAATTGATCACTTAAGTGAATACTATTATTCTACTCCTATGCGACCGATCGCCGCAACCTTCTCGATAACGTTGCACCCGTTTCTATTGGCATATTGTTGCGTAGTCCATTTACCTCTTGTTGCATTCCACTTGAGAAATATGATTCGTGATACTTACTTGCAGCTTTGAGGAAGAGCAACAAGCGGAAGCGAAAATGAATGAAGAATTCCAAAAAAAATCAGGAGAACTGTATAATCTCAAATCTCTGCTCGAAGTCATACCATTTGGCTAACGATTTGTGGCAATGGTGGGAGCGATCTTCATGTCGCAGTTTTCAGAATAAGACATTTTGTGGCACAGGTGTTTAGCTGAGCATTGCACAAATGACCACACCGCAGGTCAAATGTCTGTCTGCATGTTGCAGCAGCCAAGCATAATTGCTGCCAGTTCCTCATGTAATGCATTGTGAAGGCCAATAACTGTATGTGTAGGCTTCGCTAAACAATACAGTGCCATCTTCCATTCATAAGTTCACTTGTTATCAAAGAAGTGAATCGTCGCCTTAATTAAATCTTTCTTCACGCATCTTCAATAGCGCACCGTTGTAGATAACTGCATTTCCCAGAATAATGAACTTGTACATGAATTTCTTAAAGACATGACTCGTGACCCATGTCTTTAAGAGTATTAAGACATTCCCTGTATGCACATTAGTGATATGCATGTGCGGCTGTGCTAGAAACGACAAATTATCTCTGTCGTTGCTACCTGTTAGCAAAACGGTTACAATTCGGCAAATGCTTATATATATCGCCATCTAAATTTTCCATTGTCCACTTCGATTTGCATAATTCGAAAGCTGGCAGCTTCCTTGTGTGGCAAAATAATACCTATAGTTGACGCGTCGTTCGTAATCTTGTTATTATCGTTCTTAAAAACCTTTCCTTCCAACTCCAACGAAATCCGTTTTGTTCTCTCACCTGGTGTTTATCCAAAGCGTTTTGCTGCAGGTTTGCGAGGAATAGACTATTATTTTTCGGCAGGTGTCCATGCAGTGCCTAAGACATCAACTTCCTATGCCAAGACCGCATTTCTGCGTTAAGGCATCGTACAGCCTTCCTGTAACGGTGATGCGTTTATTTTAAAGCAGGCTTTAGAGAAACGCAAATTTACATGCGTTTATATCATTCTCCCCTTTGACATGAGTATCTAATCTGTGTTTGTCAGAGCTGAAAGCACAACAAGAGCGTCATCTGTTGCGAGTTATGCAACTGCTCATTCCTTAATCCCACAAATACCGCAGTCTTTATATTTTCGAATAAGCAATTTATTGGATAAACTGTCAACTCATATCATGTTAGGCCGTTGTCCGCAATGTGTGCAAACGTTTTGTCGAATCCACACAGCTTTTCGGTAATGGTACTGCCTGCTCAGCATTTGAGCTATATTTAATATGCGTTACTCAAACTGTTGATTATGGTATAAGTTGTTTAGTGCTTTCACGTTCGTGTTGCAAATGAATAGGTAGATAAATTTGCAGAAATAAGCAAGTAAGTAAATAAACGAATAAATAAATACATAAATAACTCGTTCGCAGCTGAACATGAGGTACCGACCTTGTGAAATCAAAAATGCACTTACGGTCCGGTCCGTAGGTTTCCGAACGCGTAAAATTGCCTCACAAATATCCCAAAATTCGCTCTCTCTCCAATATATCATTGTTGAAATCATTGAAATCATAATGCGCGAAATACGAAGCCGTGGTTACTTTAAAAATATCATTTTGATGTCGTTTTCAATGTGAAACGTTGAAAAGTTTTCTCGACAGGATGCGACGTGCTAGTTCCGGCGGACATTGCAAATTTCAGGGGGGATGCTCGATAAGCAGTCAATCATAAACGGCAAAGATACGCTCGATTCAGCCAATATTAACAGTCGTTCGCGTGGCAGCAGTTACAGTGCTACGTTCTCTATGCTTGATGTCCTTCAAAAGCATTACGACATAGGTAAACAGCATTCTTTATTTTGTTTTATTGCTCTCTTCAGTAAAATCGCATCCACCTTGACGACTTTCATTTGAATAAAATATTGTGGCCGGGTGCATGCTTCAAAATATTTGGACTAGTCATTCCAAAAGTGCGATTGTTATTCCTTTGAATTTTGCAACTGACATTGCGAACCTGCTTATCGCGAGATCGCCTTTTTTGTACTCGCAGATATTCCCATCTTCATATGCGGCGGTTTCATTTCAACAACCAATGATGCTGGAATTACGCTATTTCTGCGCTTAAAATGCAAAGAACGGAACGATATCTTCCATCAACCTTCAAGTTCACAGGACATTTTACTAAGAATCATAGACACTTCGTTGTGAAAAAATATGTATTTTGCGCACTCTGCAGCTGGTGTATTCTACTTCGACAGCACTGCAAAAAAAAGAAAATTGTTCAAGCAGGTCTTTTTACAGGAGAATCTTGCGACCATTTCTTAAGAAACAAAGAAAAAAAAAGACTTCCATTACTTGCTTTATTCAGGAATTTGATGATAATTCACAAGAGTGATTATATTGATCAATACCTCCTCTCCCTCCCCGTCATATGAAAACAGTTGCAAAACTGCATGTTGTGCCATCACGCCCTTCGACGCTCGTTCACGGAATTTGCCCTTCTTGCAACTCAGGCAGCATAACTTTTGCTTCTATGTTTAAATATATTAATAAGATTCTTTTTTTGTGAATAACTTTATATCTTCTACGGCGAAGCGCTATTCTGTAAGTTGAGTTGCCTTTAATTGCATCAGTGTAGAAAATGAATCTTCCCTGATCTGTTGTGCATGTTAAGATGCGATACGAAATGAAACGCTTGTGGCGATTCGTTTGCGACTCACTGAAACTGCACTCTTCGTTTGAAAATCGAGTCCCACTCGATTTTGCAACGTTTCTTTTATGCCGAAGTCTCAAATCAAATGCAGTCACTTCGAGATCATACATTCTCCTCAGTCAGCAAAAGTGCTAAAATACTGAATACATCATTAAAGTCCTTCGCTGGAATGAACCCCTCTTCCCTCTTGACCGCAGAAGGCACATCTGTTTTCCTCATGCTTACGAGTAACAACGAAGAGGAAGTATCAGATAGAGCAGTGTTGTACGTTTTGGGTATGCCTGCATACAGTGTGCTTGTGAATGCTTTTATGGGAGTATATCGGCAAGGATTTATACTGTTCGCAATTTTAATGAGAGCATAAATTAGATTAGCTTTTACCTAAGATTAGTGCAGTAGAGTTTAAAGAAAATTAAGTTTGGTGTGAATAATGGAAATTGCATTTCATGCCTAACAAATTAACCTCGTCATCTATAATCGACTTCGACAATCACTGCATAATTCACTGAAATCGATATACACTTGCACACCTGATGAGGCGAATAATATTCTATCCTGCTTTACGTTGTGAAATTGCATGGCGTTCGATGCCTAACAATCACTAAGTAGCACTCATGCCGCCGCAGAACATTTTATCGGCGGAAGTCGCCTATGCTTAGAGCAGCTGTCTTTCACCTGCACTTACCGTATATTTCTCTTTGGAATAACAAAACAATTATTTTTGTACTAAAATTCGTGCTAAGGTGGAAATTTATATATATAGACAGTTCAGCGAAATCTACAACGACTTCCAAAGATGATCGTTGTGCTCGATTAGCCAAATCAGTAAACAGGAGGGAACACGTTTTGATGTTTATGTTGAATAAACGACGATATTTTGCATCGCTGCCGTTTTGCTTAAACATTCACGTCCTCTCTATCCTCCATTCGTCGTCAGTTCATCTGCAGTTATTTACGTGCTCTTTGATACCTGGAGAAAGCTTAACAAACGAAGATGAGCAGTTTCACTTCCTGTCTCCACAAGCATCGTAATCATTTAACGAAAGGTATTCATTGCTGGTCGCATCGCCTTATTCACGTTGTCGCTGTGTGCAACTTGAATTAGAGGGACACAAAATTTTTGTGGTTATACACTGAATGATAGTCAAGAATTTAAAAAAAAGTTGCCGAATGAACCCATACCTTTGTGTGATGGTTGGAGTGGTTGGTGTCAGTGCGATATAAGGAGGGAAATTGCTTCAGCATTGCTTATCCTACGAACGAGAGCTGCAGAACATTTTATATAAATGACTTTTGCAGTGTAATTATGATAAGGTTATTTGCCATTCCATATGGAGGTACCATCCATAGGCGACCACATTGTCATTTTTCGTTGCAGTTCAACGATGAATTGTTGTTGACCGTCATTGGAAGCACGTAGTGCAGCAGCAATTGAAGACAAAAAATTGGGAAAGTTTTCATAATTGCAGTGCTCATATTCCCAAAACACTTTCGCCTAGAAAGAATAGTGGTGTTTGCGATGCTGTGAAACTAACAACGAATAGAATGGTCAGTTTCGACTTCCGATTTTCCGTCTCGTTCGCCTGTCCAGCTGATTATTCCGCAGGAAGAGGGTACTCTTTTTGAAATACAAACGTTGCATTACGTACTTGTTGCCACTCAAGTCCTTTTAGATAATTATTCTCCTATGTCTGATGTGATCCTTAAAACGATCATTATAAAAATAATTTCAGTAGTATATTTCAGTAGTATTTGAACTGTGCTTTTCACTTAATGTTCTCTTTCCAATAAGCCAATGATTTTAGAAAAATTTCCATTTGCAGCCTTAGCCGAACAGCGAGGAGATGGTTGCTTTCACACTTCGTCGTTTGCCTAAGGTATTTCGCGAATAGGATATAAAGTTTTGTGTAAACGATGTTGATGAACTGGCGTTTGATGGTCTAGATAAACCATGGAATTTTCCAAAATAAATTCATTTGCCTGCTGCAGAATCCATTTGAATCTACTGTGTTCTTCTGCACAAAGGCATTGATCATCATCGAAAGGATGATAAAGAACGAGGAATGAAGATAAGCGCATTTGAGTGTTTTCTTCTCGAGTACAAGGTCGTGAAAAGTAATTTTCTAGGGAGCGCGTGCAGTGTAAGTGGAAACCCACCACCTACAATCTTGAGTCCTCGATTTATCGATGCACAGGTCTCGTATTTTGAAGCCTTCAAGGGCGCTAGTTAAGTTCTCTCATTCTGTGAACTGCTTTATTTGGTGAGCTACATTGTCCATCTGTGGAAGAATTACTGCTTATAAGTTACTCATTCTTTTAAAGAAAAAATTTCTCATTTATTCTCTACTTGAATTACAGTCGCGCAGTTAAGTGATGAACCTCAAACTGTAAAGTTTGTTGCCAAGTGCAAGTATTAGATTGCTTTCGATATCATTTATGTTTTTGCACCACGACTCCGATGTTGAAATCGGAGTCCTCTGTTGTCAACATCTGCAACGTGGTCAATTCGTTCTATGGACTTTATATTAATAGCTCATCGTATTGGTGAACAAATTCCAACAACTTCCATGATGTGCGGCCGTATTTCTTGTTCACAGTCAGCGAAAGCAGATTGCAATCGCTGCAATCGCTCGGCAAGCGAGCAACGTGGTAGACGTGATGCCGACATTGCAAAGGTGTTGTCGATAACTGAATGCACTGCCTTCCTGCGCAGTTGCCACTTCTTTCTCACCAAACTAGACACTTTTTCATTAAAATTGAGCAGAGCTATACAACCACCTCTCGTCATATATCACTGTCTTTGCGGGGTTCCTTTCCACCACAGTTTCACTGTCATTTGGAGGGCGTCCGCCGCGATGTTAATTGACTCATTAACTTTACCAAACTTTAGTCCCACGTCGCAATCAGCAGGTAATCGTCCCTAGTGCGATGTACCAAATAAATTTTTGGAGGAAATTTAATTTGCGGAGGTGAATGAACCATTGTCCACACTATGTGCATTTGCACTACTAATTGAGATAAAGACACCATTCATTTTTCAGTGGATTGAACTGTAAGCATATTGGAATAATTAGTTTTTGATATCACTGACATTTGAATAATTAGACATATGTCTTTAGTCCCATATTTGATATATTTATAGACGATAAGGCAGCCCTCTATTAAAAAGAGCGGACGAGTGGGGACGTTACCTCATCCCTCGCTGGCCTATCTCAGAAATTTCAGTGATTTATTTTCCCTCCACTTTGTTCGGAAGAGACCAGTAACATTATGACAACATTGGTCATTTCTGAGATGGATGAAGATGAACCATATAAAAGTGTGTTTTGATTAGTTCAACAAATTCTTCTCAAAGTCGATATTGGCTAACCTTTGAACTATTCCACATTTTCTACCGAGTAAACCTCATATATGAGCAGAAATTGCTTTGTATTTGCATTTCGAATGCTCAATTTTTATTTCGCTAGCGCGCCGTTTCGTTGCGATATTTTCGTATATTTTGCTTGATTTAAGCGCTATTTCTCACTTTTTTAATGTTTCACTTCTCAAGCCAACCAAAAATAATTAGAATGCATGGCCATGGCGAAGTAAATTCGTCTAGATGTCCACGAAAACTCCGCATAACTGTCGAATGGAATTGAGTTTTTCGATCCAGTCTGATCTGAAATGCTTCACTTCCTGCGAGGCATCGCTTCTGCGTTATAATCATTTTGGGAACAGTTCTCCCACTTTCTCTTGCGGAAAAATTATGTCTGCGGTCGGGCGACGTTATCGATTTGGGTGGTGGAAATATTTATCCTAAGATTAATATTCCACGAATATTGTCGAACAAATATCAAATCAAGGAGCGAAAAGTCTGATTATATTATGCGCCTTTGTATTCGAACCCAACAAATCAGTTAACTGGTCAGTTATCAGTGATAGTGATAAAACTCGTGATAATACATCGCCTTGTGGAGTTTAACGCTCACGCTTAGCCTCAATACAAAAAATCGTCGTCTGTAAAATCGATAGAAGTTTTGCTGCCGTGTTTGCATAATCCTGAAAGAGATGAAAAAGATCCATTTGTACAACGGTATCACCTTCAAATGTGGTCGTAATGTTGCGTTCGTTTCTTAGGACGCTAGCTGGTTTCTAGAAATGGGTAGGAAGGGACATACCCTATGCGCCACTTTGGCGCTTAATTAGTTTTCTTATACTTCCGTAACCAACATTATTTCTCTTTAAGCTAACATTTTGCAGTGAAAGCGTTAGCTGAACTCGATAGGTGCGAAACATCCTCTGTTTGCAGTTCTGCGAGCATAGCGTTTGATGAAGGTGGCTCAGCTGACAGCATCTTTAATGGGTAATTATTTCATCTCGCTAAACCTATCGGAACTTTTTGTGTGCCTCCGTTTCCATCTTCCTTTGTGTACGCCACCTCCTTTACGATACTGTTAGATTTAAAAATCAAAAATTATTCAAACACCTGGACGCAGGTGGGCTGGTTTACTTGAATAGAAACAAAATACAGGCAATTTATGAACGAATCATCAGAAACTTTCCAAGCGGGGAACACCAACTTTTTCAAAATCTGTTTTTTGTTCGTTTTAATGTGCGCTATTTCTTGAGCGCATTTTGAGATTTATAGGTGCGGTGCGACAGATTTGTGGCACCTTAAATCTACCCCTCATTCTTGATGTTTTTGGAATTAGTGACCAATGTTTGTTCTATTTCCATTCATTCCGACTAAAGACCGACATTAGTGCATCACAGAACCACTTTTTGTTAACCGTGTTCCTTACAGAAACATATGTTGCAGAGAGGCAGCGAGCTTTGAATCACTGTCATCCCCTCAGAGACGTAAGAGCGATCCTTTGATATGGCCTTCGGCAAGCAAAAATCAGAGTAAGTTTACCGGTTGCATTGAGCGGAGATGAAGTGAAATTGAATTTTTAGAGGCTTTCAACTTAGCTATAGTTATTAACTTCGCAGTTCCGGGAATCTTATTATCACCAGCAACACTACTTAAGCATGAATTCATCCACACAGTTTGTGTTTGGCATTAAATTTTCACTGATTCATTAAAAGTTATATTTGGTGTGCTGCTGGATATATGTGTACTAAAGCAATTTTTCTCCTCTAATTGCAGCTTATAGTTGGGAATCTGCGGGAACTTTTGTCGTCAGTTTTGTCGACAGGCGTTATAGGCAACTCGAAATTCAGTTGCTATAAACTTATCCCAGCAATCAATTCGACTTCGCCTTACTGTGTCAATACTCCGTCCTGTTTTGCTAAAGAGCGTTCTCTATCGCTAAAAATTGATCTCGCTTCCGCGGCTGCTTAGATAGGAGCATTAAGTTGACTTGTTAAGTATGGATGAATTTAAATTAATTTATGCTGAGGTTTCGTTCATATTTGGAGACGATAGTCAATGACGGACAGGGTTTATAGCTGGAAGAACCTTAACGGAATGACTGTTGGCCATTCTATGAATAATGCAAGGGAGTGGGCCGATGTATAAACGGTAATGTCAAATATCATAAGCCTCTGACGTGATCTTCTACGCAAAAAAATCGAATTCCTTGGAGAGTATTGTAGAGAAACAGTGAAGCGAAACACTTTCGCAAGGCGTATTCCTTCAGACCGAAAATAACATATGCAAAATGAATAAAGTTGCTCAAATATGTGACTTCAAGATGGAGTCCATATGATTTTATTAGTTGAGTGCGCGAGTAAGTCCCTAGCTTAGTTGAAGTAAAAAGATCTTTCCTTGAAGTGAGCATCCACTATAAAAGCTAATAAACTGTGACTGCATTGGGCCATCAACCGTATTCCATCTTTTGTGGCTATTTGGGTCTTTTTCACATTTACACGGATTACTTGAGTTGGGTAAAAAATGCAAAATCAATTTCCTTTACTGGTGGTGAAAAATTTCCCAGCTTTTGATCGCATCTGTAGGGTCATTGGAAAGTAAAACGGATGTCTGGCATCGAATCGGCGACAACTTCAATAGCTATTACAAAAATATCGTCGAAGCATTCGCCGAAACTAACGAAGACCTTCACTATCAGAACTTGGAACCACGAAAATTAAGTGCTCATGCATTGAGACGGGATATTAGACGATGTCGTAAGTTTCCTTAATTGCCATTTGTGTTATGATTATTTTTGCAGAAATTTGTGTTGAACCTCAATAGCATCATCATTAAGTCACTAAATAGAGGGACGTAATATTCATTTTAATAAGTGCCAATACATTAACTTATCAGTGAGCCATTCTTAACATCTTCCAGAACTTTTTCGTCACAACAATAAACGAAGAGAAGAACAGATCAGATCACCGAATAAGATAGACGAACGAGATAACATTGGTACTTAGTTGTGAATAGCACTGTCCGGATTATTAAAGAGTTGAACTGAAATTGAACTTGGAACCACGAAAATTTGCTCATGAATATTAGGCGATGTCGTAAGTCCGGATGAGGAAATTTGTGTTGAACCTCAATAGCATCATCATTAAGTCAGAGGGACGTAATATTCAAAGCCAATCCAAATAATTGCTTTGGTGATCATAAAGCGTTATTGTCGTCCGAACAAAGCTATTAATATGTTAGTGGACGACGATAGTTTGATATATCAACAACAAGGACGCAAGAAAAATTGCTTTGGTGATCATTAATAGTTAGTGAACGAGTATTGCAGTAAGCGGTTCGAGGGTTCGATATATCGCAGCATGTGCTGCTCTTCACGATTTGCTCATCTGGAAATCTCCGCTCACTTCATTAATGGCCCTCTTTGTGGGTGATGCTTTTCAATTTTTTACACCACTCGTTATTGGCATTTCCTCTTTTGATTTATTTTCAAGGATTTTTAATTTTCGCCCTTTGCAACGACCTTTACGTAGAAATTGCTTTTTGAACCTCCGAAAATTATGAAATATTTATCTGTATATAGCACGTTTCTATGCTGTCGTCCGAACAAAGCTCCCTACGCTTTAATTGAGGTATTCTTAACTGAAGAAATAGTTCTCCTTGACGTAGGACGCAAGTTGAGAGTTGGCTTTTTAAATTAGAGCACGCTTTTAAATCACAATTCATTCAATAGACGCAATGTCACCCTTCTGCGCGGCACAGACTTTATTGGTGTTGTTTTTTGAGATCTACGCTCACATGTTCTATCATGATTATCTCTGGATGAGCTTCTTGGGCATTATTCTTCTCCAATTATTTTTCAATTATTTATCGACACAAAGGTGAGTTTTACATTATTACTCGTTGAAGGGAGGTATAAGCTGAAATGAGGAGAAACCTCAAAAAGCGTTCTCGGCTATCTTCCTTATTTAACTTTTGAAGCACAAGTGTTTCATTACTACTTAAGTTTCAATGAAATATGCCCACCAATCGAAAAGAAAAATGTTGTTGAGTAATAGCAATCTTAGGCACATCAGATGTGATTCATATTGAAGTGACTTCCATTGAAACATTCGACAACAATTTTCTTGGCTATGCATCGCATATTTGCGACTCTATCTTAAACATTACATCCTTGCAGCAACTTTCGCCTGTGTTATCCTCATAGTAATTTTATCGTTCGACTGAATGCAAACAATGCGAATTACAGGTTTATAATATTTTCTGTGCACTGATCTATGCTCGAATAGTCGCATTTCGCAAATGCATATCGAACATTACGCTTAATGAGCGAAGTATTTGCAGAGGAATAAATCTTGGCTTGTATTTTGCACCTCAAAGCGAAGTAACAATGCCTCATTTGGAATTGTCTGGAGTGAATCTCGTTTTCGATGTCGCTCGAAGAGCTCAACTTGTGCTCGAATTTTTTGCCGATTTCATGGAAAAATTAAATAAGTAAGCATTCGTTGAAGAAAACTACACGAAAAGTTTGCCTGCACTCTATCGCGGCAGTATAATTTGAAGAACTGCATTAATTACATATCGAATAGAAAAATAAAGAAGCTTGCTAAGAAATGAAGTGTAGGCGGTTGTGCTTTCACAGCTGACAAGAAAAATTCCACTGCGCTGAAAATTCCCCCTTAAAGACGTTCATCGGAGGTGAAAAATTCAGATGCACTGGTACTGCGGTGAGGCAAACCAAATGTTATAAGGCTACACAGATATTAAGCTAACAGAGTGTCAATATTTTTTTAAGGAACTCGTGTTCCACTAATGATTTAAAAATGTGGTGATTGCAGTGGGAGGGGATTACACGAAACTGTGAATCATGAGAAAGAAAATATATTCTCCTTTTCAAATCGATGAAATACACCAGCGAAAAAAGTCTCTTTATTTTCCAGAAGATAGAGCCCTCTTCCTTGCTGTCGTTAACCGCGATTATGTTAATCATTGCTAATTGCTAATGTTCAATACGAATTAAGTTTGCTGCTCATCGTTGCGGACAGATGATGTCGATGGTATACTTTTTCCTACAATCGTTTTGATATCTCCACTAATTCATCAAATCGTTCGTCGCCTTCACGGAAACCATTATCTATCGCGTTAAACGTCTTATTCAACAAAAAATATTTCAGTTTGTTTATGTGGAAGCGTCCGGACACAACGAAGAAGTTTTGCATATTCATCGGTTTCTTTTTCACGATGTCGGTGTTTTGCTCCACAAGTACTTGCTTCTTCATAATTGGTGAGTGCTATGAGAACAAAAAACTTCTAAATAAGTCGAAATGCAAAAAGCTATCGCAGAAATCGCATCACTGTAAAGCGTATTTTCGCAAGCTCAGCGTGGAAGGGATTTTTTAGGGCCAAAAAGTTCCGAGCGAAACAGTTTTGCTGCTTCAAATCCTGCCTCCGTTTCGCTTGTGACTGTGAACGAGGAATTATTGTGCTAACTTTCTTTTCTTGATGCTACTAGCGCAGATGCTATTTCCTTCATTAAGCTTTCAACTTTGCAGAAACATTCGAAACATTCGACGCTATTGAATCCCGTTTACTCTGTTATAAACGCAGTATAAGGTTGCCAATGTTTGATAGGAAGTATCTTGATGGAGATGTAGACTTGAAAGTTGCAACTACCACCTCTCGAAGAATAATTCAAACTGGCAATAGAAGTGCAACTGTGACTGAGCATAAGTACCACTGAAATTGATGTGTACTTTACATAGCCAGGTCACATAGTTCCTTGTACTGAACACTTCTTTTTTCGGCATACTGGTGTAACAACTGCGGTGGTAAATGAATTCGGGGAATTAATAGACTCTGTTCCTAGCCGTCCTCTAGGATTTATTCCACACGAAACTTTCGAATTTATGCTAAGTTAAATTAATTTTAAATTTGGGATATCTGGCAACTAAAATTACAAAGTTCATCCATGAGCAAGTAAAATGAATCTCGTTATATATAAGGATGGCAGTTATAAACTGTAAAATTTTCCATATATATAAAGAAGCGTATTAGCAGCTGCTCAGCCGATTTTTTCGACGAGCCAAATGATATTTTCTGCACCGAAATGCGACGCATAAGAAGCATATGGCAATGTTAAATCTTGAAAGATTTAACAGTAAAGTATACTTCGACATAATTGTCATTTCAGCCTGCTGCATATAGGGGTCTGCCGAAGGGACATTACCGCCACTTTAGAAAACAAAAGAGGTGAAATGCACTTATAACTTTTGGAAATACACCCGTTAGAAATTAAGTGAATTTTTTGTAAGAGAAGAGTGATGATTTTAAAGTTTCATCAAAAAAGCTCTCAAATCCACTAGTCGATTATTCCGAGAAAAATTCATCACTAAATTCCCTAAACTTTGGCGATGAGTTAATCCTACGGAACTACTAAAAGGCTAGAAGTGAAAATGCTGCCTCATTCGTGCTAATCCCATATTTCCTGTTAGGGCAGTTCCTCCTGGTGCGTCTAGTCGTCCAGTACTTCTTGAGGCTCTGCACCTTCTGCTGAAATGAGGTCGAATAGATTGCGAGGACGACGTAGGTATAAGGGCGAACAGTTTACTGCATTTATACAGTAACATGCAAAACAAGCCGGGACTTGTTCACAAGGATGACTTCGATCGTTCTCACGATCCAGTAGCTGCACTCAGCGAATTCTGTGCCAACACTAACCTCGTGCGCTCCTTCGGCCATGTTACGAAGTAAGTCTACTCGGTGTTACGAATAAACTACCAGCTTGAATGACGATGCGAGCACAACAACCTCTCTTACACACTCTCGATCCTGTTAGCCTCATGGCAAGTGCCGCGCAGTGGACTGATCTGTACGTATATTTTTGACCTTTGAATTACTTTTGCAGGTGCACTGTTCCCTCTTAATCTGTGGCCGATAATCTGTAGCCTACTTTAATGCAGTCCCAGTTTTTGGTTCTCGTAGGGAGCAAACTGCGTTTCATTCAGGATTAATCGTTGGTCTGAAGGCGTTCATAACAGCCTACCTTTACCATCGGTTTCCAAGACTACGTAACAAGCTAGACGTTTTCTCCTATTTCTTCTTTCGTGTTCCAAATAATCTAGAGAAGTCGAAGCATCTTCCTGCTCCTCGCGTCAGAATCACCAAAGCTTCAAGCAGCGATGCGAGTGATTCTCAGCTCAAAACATCATGCTCTTTGAGGGTAAGTCTCGTCCTAAATATTTCATTCCATTCACTTAAACCCTCAAATCGGAGCCACTCCCAGTAGTTTGCTCATAAGAAGCGATGGAACGGGACGAATCATGCTTACTTATTCTTTTGGACTTGTTATTTGAATTTGTTTGGCTTTGTAGTATTTCTTAAATTGAGCCTTTTTTAAAGGTGTCTTTTGTCTTCAATTCGATTCATACAGCTCATTTCGCTTCCAGCGAGTAAGAACTCATGTCACTACTAATTGCTTGGTTTAAATTGGTACTGCACGACGATAATGGCAACAGTAACATGCCTAATTCTCCTCTCAAGAGTTTCTAGAACTTATATGTGCCGCGGACAATCTTTCGGTTTTTAGCCGCCGAGAAATTTTACTTTGTTTTTTTTTGCCACAGGTTGATATAATGTTGAGTATTACGAGGAGAATTCTTCCCTTCATTTATAACAACTGTGATTTTCACGAAATGTTAACTGCTTTCTTGCTCATGGGGATCTCTGATTCGCAGAAATATTTTCCGCATACAATATATCCTCCGACCACTTGACCACCGCCCCAACTTCAGTGAAGCAGATCTGAGCCTAGTAGAATCTCTCTTGAACACACAGGCGTTTGAAAGCTTTTCATAATTGCATAAATAAAATCGTGTTGCTGTTATTTGCTTGGAAAGTGTAGCCAACACTGCAGAATATTGATATAATGTCGTCGGTGGTGGATACGGCAATGCTGCACACCCGCAAACGTTCCTCTACTATTGGCAATATCCTGGCCATTGACGCCGTACAAAACGACCTCACAAAGTCGAACAAAGAATGCACCTACAAGTCATTGAGCGTAAGAGATCTACGAAGTTCGTCGGCAATGTTGAGTATCTCACAAAGCATTGAGGATGAGGCACCGCCAGTGGAATGCATCATGGGTATGTTTTTGGCACCTGTTGCATGTAGCAGTGAATAACCTCGGCAGTCTCCTTTCGTCTGTAAGTCTAATATGACTTTTTATCAGCTGACCCCTGTTATGTGCTGGAGATATAAAATAAAATATAAGCTTCAAATTTCCAAGCCTCGTTTGTCCGACATCCAACCGGCGTTTCATGTGCATGTCCATATTTCTTGCGAAATATTCCGCAACAACACTCTAAAATAATTGTTTTTTAACTTCCCCTTTAAAATACGGTCATCAGTGTTTTTCAACTATATTTCAGAGTGAATATTTCAATGCACTGTTTCAGAGCGGTCGTGTATGCTAATTGATAAAAACAAGCCTCTTGCGAAGCGTCTTCTCCATGGTACTCTTCTGCTCACGGAAACGTAACATACTTTTCATGGATATTGCTGCTTCTTCCTTGCATTTTTATCAGTCCTCCTTTCTGGGAAATAATCTTGTTTAAATTTTATCAAAATTCAGCGAGTGTAACCGCAAACCGAGTGAATGAAGCGTCGATTTGGTGTGCGCTTTAGACCTTGCTTGGAATTCATCATTTATTCGCACGTGGCAAACTATGATGAGAGGAAAGAAGGGAGACAAGAAAAGAAGGGATAGGGAAGAGGAATGGAGAGTGATCTCGCGGAAATCCCCTCTTTGCATTATACATAATGCGTGATAGACGTTTCGACTTCTGCGCTCTTCGAATGCTCATTTCGGCGGAGATTTTCTCACCATATTTTGTCGCCTCATTACAATATCGCCATTTTGATGATAAACATACACTGATTGATCAGTGAGCAAATCACCGAAATCTGTGTCTCATTGCCCTTAGATTCGCCTCTTACTATTTCATTTTCGCACAAACACATTTGAGTTGTCATTTGATGTAGTAATCAAAAGATGAGTTGAGCGCTATAAATGTGATTGTTTATATTCTCTGAAACAGCCTAAATCTGTGCTTTGCGTGATGAGATCTTTGAGTTCTTAGAGTGTAAAGACATTAACGTTTTTCATTTTCGTTTCTTTGGTGCACTTTGAAATTTGTTCCTTTTGAGAAGACCACTTCTTGAAGATTTGCTTATTTAGCTCACTACTATTGATTAACGAATTTTTCAGCGAATTGTTGTTTCGACACAACCATGGTGATGCCGACACAAAGGATATTATCTATATGCCATTTGACGAAATACAAAAAATAGCAAAGGTTCGAGGTTTTTTTGTTATGTGTGCTCAGTATCTTTTTTGCTTATAATTCTCTGAAGCTGTAGGATTTGTCTTTGGTGGGAGGAGTGCTCTACTGGGACAACGTTCTCGCTGCACCGCAACTCCGATTTGACTCGGAACAGTTCCCAGGGAATTTGCGTATTTCTTCTCATGAGCTGGTTGCAAATTATTCAATGACTAAATTTTGGTGGTGTCACCTATTCGGAATAGGTTATCCGTGCGAGCAGTATTCTCGTTTCGATAATGGTTCGAAGTAGAAACGAAGAAAACTTTAACTTTTAATTGCAGAATTCGAGACTGAAATATTTTCTGGAAGATTTGCATCCATCATTGGTTTGTACCTTAAACAATACAGTTTCCAAAATTTGTTTCAATGCAATCGTACCAAAGAGAGCACTTCCTTCAGACTCATTCGCTTACGCCATTACCTGGTAGAGCTATCGAAGTGTTGCTGGAATCAAGAAAGAGGCCTTTGATCTTCGCTGGAATCTCAAAGAGAGACGAATTCTTAGACGCTATCATAAAGGCAGCCGCCGAAGCTGGCATCAAGCTCACCTCATAATCTTTTTATATTTGATATTTTTGGTGACCTCATCGTCGAAAATTGTTTTGCAACTTTCTTCTACCCCGTTATCTAATCTGCATTTTCATTTTTTGCTCAATGCCTTTCTTCTCTTTCTCCCGTTTCGCTTGTATATTCATCAAATTTGAAGTCCACTGCTTCAATGCGTTCATTGTCATCGAAACAAATAAACTTTCCAACTGTCGTTCAATTTGTTGTATTTATTGTTCATATTTGTATGCAGAAAGTATATTCGAGTGTTATCTGCCGCTTGCAGCCATCATTTCAACGATCATTCTTTTACCTTTGTAAAATCCACCTTCCAATCCAACAGCGAATCTTCATTTTGTGCAGCAACAGGAACTTATTCACCTCCTTCACTATTATAAGGCGTTTCCAATGTTTCTATTCACTTTTGTTGAATTCTCTCACAATTTATCGATAGTTGGCCTCTTTCGAGTGTGCTTCAGTAGATTTCCATGACCTTCGCAGAAAAAAGTCAAAAATCTCCACTTTCTTTAGTAATTTGAATAAAGACTTTGAATATCTAGTTGTACGGTAAGGGAAAATCTACGAGCATGCTCCTGATAGGTGATCTAAGTGAAAAAGTGATGGCAGTTGACGGTGTCCTAATGTTTACCAACTGTTAAGTAATTTCTGGTTAAATTGCATAGCAAGTAAAGCAGATTATTGGGTATTGCACTGGTGCAAGTGCAGTATTAGTGACGGTCATCTCTCGGTGGATGAATGTAGCAAGTGAAGTGTTGCAGATGCCGCTTAATTTGCGAGCAATGAAACAATTCCCATGAATGTCGTAACGGCAATTGGCAGAAAACGACCAATAAATCTGCAACATTAACCGTTTTTGAATGCTGTAAATATATTGAGTGTTGAAGCCTACCTGTGCAGCTTAAGCTTATAAAGTTGCATTACTGAATGTTTTCTGTCCCACTGCGATCAAAAAAGACTTCGCCCCTAACAAAATCTCGCTTCTGTCCCAACAATTGCAGAATCTCGCTTTTTTCTGGTGAGCGAGAAATAAGAAGAGCCCTATTCCTTCTCTT
Organism: Parascaris univalens; assembly: GCA_037576465.1. Classification (NCBI taxonomy): domain Eukaryota; kingdom Metazoa; phylum Nematoda; class Chromadorea; order Rhabditida; family Ascarididae; genus Parascaris; species Parascaris univalens. Next base: position 40,338,000 of record CM075173.1, on the reverse strand, counting down.
TTATTCTTACTCCTGAATGAACGAAATGTTCATCTAAAGTAGCAGAATGCTTCATAAAATGCGCATTTGCCCAATGAAAAAGTGGAAGCTGCTCTGAAAGTTAGTATGCCTTTCATTATGCGGGTCGAAATCGACTTGTCGTTTTTACTTGGAATATCCGGGTAATATCTGTTCGTTCGTGTCGTCGTGAATGAATTTCTTTTTTTCATAAGTTGTCCTCCGATGCTGTTGTTATTAGTGAAATGATGCGTCGAGTGCAGTCGAGAATTGAAGGTCATATGCAAGCCGCACGTCATCTAGAATCCTTCGCTGTTTTTTTTTTACCGTTCTTAGCGTTCTGGTTGCAAATCACTGACTGTTTTGTTTTAACATTCAACTCTAAAGTGACGTCTTTGTCCGTCTCCATCTCTGATTAGTTCACTTTGCGAAGACAACAACCGCCTTTATAAACCCTTGTTGACATATTACCTACACCGCAAATCGATCTCCCGAATTCATCGTCATTCCACTCTACTATCTCGTGAATGAGATGGTCAGAAAAAACTTTCTGAAAACAGTGTTTGTCCTATGATCATTCGATCGCACTTCAAACTCGACTTTTTTTCAGGTTTTTACAACCAGCAGACCTACTTATTGGTTTATCTGACCAGCTTTCCCACTGATTATGCACTTTTGCCAGTTCGCACCTGAGAACGCCTTATGGCGAAGTGCCATTTACATCTACTGTCTAATCAGTGGCTTCCTCATGAAAACCACTAAACTAACTTTTGAGGACTTGATGGAAACACTCCACATCAGAAGACGACAACGGTCACTTCCTACTTCTAAAGTCACCCTAGGCTTTGGAAGAGCTATAACTACTGAACAATCCTATATAACCTACGCATTTTATAGCCGATCAGGTTTCGTTCATTTATTAAGAAACTGCGTTGATCTCAAGAGGAGCCAGAATCACATTTCATGTCACCATCTTGACGACGTGTTTGTCCATATAATTCGAAATAATAAAATAATTCTATTAAATGCATTATGTACCAACAAATTGCTGCCAAAGAAATTAAAAACTTTCTCAGCTTACCGCAATGCTCGCACGAAGGAGCATTTTTCCAGCAGCACCACTAACGCTGCGTAATGAGGAGTGGTGGCCTCTACAGCAAAAACTGAAAGAAGAAAAACTTCCACGTCATTTGCTGATGAATCGCTTGTTCAAATTTTAGTTAAAGCATGATCTCTGTCTTAACAGACCTCGCCTCCTCAACGTGATTATTCTAAGAGTGCTGGAATATCTTTTCCTTTGATTTTCACATATTCGACTTTCTTAAGGTATGTTCTTTTTATATTTCAAATACTCGTGTATTAAACAAGTAGTTAACGATTTTTTCGATGTAATCGATGACAGCTTGCAACAGATACACGTACTATTAAAGCGCAGTGTCCAGTCCGCGATATCCTTAAATTGTCACGAGGCCTCACAGCCACCAAACTGTGCTCATTGGAAACCTCAAGAGTGCAATGTTTGAAAAGCGCAACTCTGGCTCCAAGTTCCTCCTGTATAAAAAGATCCGTGTTATATCGATTCTCCATTTCAGAAAAGTCATTTCCAGTTTTCAAGCGATAAACTGATACCCAACTACCGACTTGATTACTTTTAGTTACTCCACTACAAAAGGAACACACTTCAATCGAGCACTTTTAATCAGCGTTCACGATGATTCAAATTCTGCTTCACTATGTGGAATATCTTTCTTTTTTCTATTGCAGTGTTTTCCTTTTCGCCCATTTATAGGAACAATTCCACTATTTTTAGGATGAATTTGCATGAACATTTTTTACCTCCAATCGTAAGCTACTATTAGCCCCTTTAATCGTGAAGTATTTCCCGAGAATTCACGGAGGAAGTTCAAATTTGAAACTGTCAAGCTGGTAAAAGTCACTTCCCGTGGGAAAGAGCGGATGGGAAAACTGCAAGGATTAATCACCTTCCAGTAAAAAGCCGTAAAACGACGGAATCGTCATGTTTTCGGCTGGCTTTAACGTTCCAAATTCGCAAATTTTTTTAATCTAGTCTTTTTGCTTCTTAGTTTACTCGGAGGACACCTCGGCTGGTGCTAAAAAATCGAACGGCTATGATGAATGAACACGCAAATCATACGACCACCTCCTCGTATATCACATTTCACGTCCATCAATCGACGTTGAAATGAGCTGAAGGCGTTTGTAAATTTGCATGAGGTTAGGATTCAGTGAAATATGAGAAATTTGTTGAGAGCTGACGAAATTCACCGTCAAAGTGGGAGAACTGCTGCAGCGTAGATCGTGCTAGTTGGCTGGCATCATCCTCCAAATGTTTATCAGCGTTTCATTCCAACTTACGATACTTCGTGTAACAACTAAGAAATTCACTACTCTCAGTGCTTTTTGCGCTTGTTTACTTGTCTGACTGCGTGTCGCCTGCCTGGAATGAGAAAAATCTCTTCTGCCAGCTCCTAACAGTTGAAGAAACAGCTAGAAGGAAGGAAAAGCGGATGGTGCGTTGCTCATTTGCTACATAAAAATCATAAGAAGTAGAGACCTCACCCATCGATCACCACTCCCTTTTGGTTCACATAAACAGGGTCACAATTGCTCTTAGCACTAATTTTCGCGGTGCTGACCACATCCACTTCCACACTTTTTGTAACAATGTGAATTAAGTCAAAGCAAATTGCCGTGTACTTTTCTCACTTATTTGTCAACTTTGCCCTTTAGTCGCGTTTCTCAACAATAAGCTCAGTGGAATTTAGCGGATCCTAACTCTTCCCAGGACTACCCAGTCTGACTAATCCAAATTCCCTTATCATTCCGTAACTTGGCACTCGAAAAGAAACCTGTGTTTGGCACATTGTCAAGTGAGATCCCACGAGCTAGTATATGATTGAAAAAGGTTTCATTGGCTGAAGTTCCAGCGATAACGATGGTGCTAATTTTGCTTCCTCAGAAGAAATAGCTCCCACACAATTCAGTGCGTTTTGAGAAGCGATAGGCGATGTGCTCATCGCTATGAGCATATGGATGCGTCTATTTATCTCTCTGCAGAGTGCTCCATTACGTTTGGTGTGGAAGGTAACCGCCGAATGCCACTAATATTAAACTCATTCTTCAATCTTTGGAGCGTGAGGGGCCCCAGTAGGGCGAATGCAAACACTCCCTTCCCTCAACAGCGAGCATAAGAAATTCCGCAGAGATGACTCGTCACATCATCCCCCACCCCCCCCCCCCCCCCCCCCCAGCCCCCAGGATCCTCTTCTGAGAAAAATCCCACCTGCAGGGGCTCAACATAAGTAGGAGTGACAGCCAGTCCACGGGATCGTGTTCTGAGAAGTGATAGAAGCCAACCAAAATTCAGCAAATTGGCTACAGCCAAGAAGCAGGAAAAGTCCAAACCTCAATTTCTGCTCATAAGCGAAACTCGTCGGTGGATTACCACCGATGCTTTGGAATAACCGAAAGGTGAAGTGCGTTCGTACACTCCCTTCCAATCGAGGTGATGAGTATCGCTATTGAGACTGGATGGAAATCAAACAATGAAGCCGCACTAGACAAACATCGAATGGAAACTGCAATCAATTTAAGCGATATAAGTAAAATCGCTCCTATAATGTTCGAAGTCCTTGCACTTGCGTGTTTTGCAGTGTTGGAGATATGATATTGCGACTGTGCTTTATCGGAATGCCTAGAACTTTAATGAGAGGGGGAGCTACAAGTGAAAAGCGGCTCTTGGAGGAGAAACTTAAGAAAGCTGATCAATGGTCGATGCTGTTGAAGATGGATTGAAGATTGTTGGTGCCCATGGGAATTCTGACATCATAAGTTGTAAAGTTAACGCAACAGAATTTCTGGTTTCTCAAGACTTCAATCTGCGGGACGCTTCAAACAATGAAACTCAATTAAGCACTACTACAACGCTAATTTATACTCCGTTGAAGCTGCTATCACGTTGAAAGTATGAACGTCAGCGTTGAAGCGTTTCAACAATAACATCTGAAGTTGATTTAATGTTGCAGAAGCCGCAGTGGAATTACGAGGAAACAACATATTGAGAGACTCGCCCAGGAAACAAGCAGCTCTTCCGACAGTGCATACGCAAGCGACATTGCTCGGTGACTTTGATGTCTTACTTCACATGCTTTTCTACGAATTTCTTCCACTCACAGTGGATATACGCCTCACCTGTGTGCAAAATGCGAAACGTGATCCACTTTATCAGTAAACTCACTTTATTGCAAACAGACATTTTGCGAAGTATTAAGTAATGCGAGATGAAAATTAAGTCAACTTCCGCTACTGCTGTACTCTTTCAGGCTTCACCATATTGTTTGTTGATTCCGATCGCGCTGCAGTTATTGAGAAAAAGAAAGTGAAAAGAAAAAATATATCTCACTCAGCACGTAATATAACAATGGTTTGGTAGTGGAATAAATGCAGTAACATCGTTGACAGTGCGATGAATATGAGAAAGTTGACAGGTATTACAGTGGAGACAAGATGAAGTTACAGCATGATCCCGTGGCTACAGCAATATTATATACTCAGCCCCCTGGTCATCCAGCAGCTGCGCCACTATTTTCGAAGAAATATCCATTGAATAGATGCAATTGAGAGTCTGAACAACGTGATGAAGCTCCAATAAATTTCGCATCTTCTATCAAATGATGCATTGATTTCCAACGATACACTTACGAAGCCAAATGTTTCGAAGCAGTCGAATCCAGTCGATGTTACTCTCCTTTTGTTGACAAAATACCTTTGAAGTATATTCCAACACTGTTGCGTCATTTGAGTCAATTTTCCGTTTAAGCATTTTATTGCCTCAAAACAACATCGTTGCCTCTGAAAAAACACGAAGAGAACATTCCGTTTTGCCATAAACATTATTTCAGATCATTTAGCTAGTGAGATAAAAATCGTAACGCTTATAAGTATGCAGTACATATAATAGAGCCCGAACACATAACACAACAAATACTTGTAACGTTATCTTTTCCCCTCCCGTCTTCCATTTATTGTAATCGAACCTCGACGTCGCACCTTTCATTTTACCAGAATTTTTTCACACCTCTTATACAATCAACTTAAGAGAGCATAAAAACGGGACTACTTTCATACGAAACAATGATTTATATTGAGGAGGGACAGCAGACAGTACTCAAAACAAAGATGAAATTCAGCAAAGACCTTCCTTCTCCCCTTTCCTACATCCCGAAATCCCAACACAAAAAAAGGAGGAATGGAAATGACCTCTGCGCAGATGTAGAATCCGACAACCAAAGCATACACACAGAACAACGATACGAACGATGATACATTTATTGAAAGAAATGAAAATAACGTGTAAATGTAGAATAAGTGGTCGATGAAAGAGTCATCTGAAATGAAACACCGAACCAAACAGCCTCCTCGAATTAACCGCCGAAGCCGTAGAGCGTTCTGCCCTGACGTTTGAGTGCATAAACGACATCCATTGCCGTGACAGTCTTGCGCTTCGCGTGCTCACAGTATGTCACCGCATCACGAATGACATTTTCCAGGAATACCTGCAAAAATTCATTTGGTTGCATTTATGAGAGGTGAGCTCTCATCACCTCCGGATCCTTGCAACATAAAGAGGGATGTGGGAAGAATGATTGGTACAATCGCGAGCCAAGGAATGCGCGTAAAATACTCCAGCCTTCGAAATGGAATCTTATCGATGTTGCGCGCGTACCACAATTCCCATAGCGTGTGGACGAAGCGTGCTGATGTCGCTTGACTTCGTTTTTGCCGGTTATTTAGGACTAATATTTTTCTTTTTTCACTGATAGCAGATCCGTAACAGATTTATATGAGTGCATGGTACATGTGTTAACGCCGACTTGTTCGCTGAAATGCGGTTCGCGTTTAATTAGATCCAGTGCTTCGGTGAACTGTGAATATGTTTATTGTTATCGAAGCTTATCTTTTCTGAATATTTTGCTGCAAGTTCGGAGCATTCCCATTGGCCACAAAAATCGACAAAAAAGTCCATGTTCGTGATGTTTTATACAATGAACTTGATCGCGGCAAGCATGCAGCCGCTAGCACTTTGAACACTGCATGCGTGGAAAAAACAGATAATCGGATATGTGCCAATGTCAAATTCCCAGAGAATCTCTCACTTGAGGCGCTCGGAAATCGAAATGGAACGAGATACCGATATGGGTTATCACCTGTAGTTGAGCAACTTTGGAAAATAGAGGATTTGAGGTGACACCAAAACAGAAATATACGAGGCGAGATGAGCAATATTTTTTCTTTCCAATGGTTGAGAGATAGAGAAGATCGACGTGTGGATGTGCACAAGCATCGCCTACTTTGCCTCAACAACTCTTTTTATGTTTGTGTGTGTTTATATCCAAAAACACCGCAAAGAACAAAAAGGCGAGTGAATGGGGAGCATAAGTGATGGAAATGGCCGCATGACGGATGAAGAGTGGAAAGAAACCGCCATTGCAGAGCTGAGTGCTGACGACTTTAGGCAGCTAAACTTTACATGACAATATCGGCGGCAAATATCACAGCGTTTAATTTTAGAGGAAAATGGGTTAGCAAAGAAAGGGGGGAAGACATTTGCTGATGTAAAAACGAGAGTCTCAACGCAAGGACTGTCTAGGATATCGCACATGCAAATGAAATTTCGTTACCACGAAGACAGTCAGGTGAAGCGGATTCACTGCTGTGCTTTTATCTACTAATATTGAGCGCAAAAATGGATAAGTTAATGAAACTCTTATCGGCAAAGTGCTTAGTGATCGGTGGCAAGTTAAACCTAAGGCAAACAACGGCACCAATACATGAATCGGAAACTAATCCACACTAAAACATTAACATCGAACTGCAAAGCAATAAAGGCATAAACAGCAAGAAGTTCCCTAACTAGCAAACATGAAGTGATTCGTGAACATGTGGAGTATAGCCATTTCACACCAAAAGCTCTCCAAGTGGATGGCAATAATCGAGCCTGTCCCGCCCGTCCTCCTACATAAATTATGAACAGTTCTGCGTTGTTTTTCATTTTTGTTCATTCAGACATTTAACTTCGTGTCTGCAGAAAACAACTGACCTGAAAGTAGCCGCAATTCCCATATTTACATGAAAAATACCTCTTTACTAGACGGCCATCGATTTGTGATGAAGAACAAAGATTCCAATGCAAAAAGCGCATTTTTTGGAGCGCAAATGTCGGCAGAGCGTAGAAGATAGTTGGAACGAGCACTAAATGAATATATCAAAGTGTATTATAAGAGCACTTATGAAGTAGTTACTAACCTTCAGAACACTGCGAGTCTCCTCGTAGATGAGTCCAGAAATACGCTTCACACCACCTCGACGAGCAAGACGTCGAATAGCCGGCTTAGTGATGCCCTGGATATTGTCGCGAAGTACCTTACGATGACGTTTAGCACCACCTTTGCCCAACCCCTTACCACCTTTACCCCGCCCTGACATCTTGCAAAACAGCCAAACCGCTTAGTAGAGAGAAAGCGACTTCAGATAGCGCCGACGCGCACTTACGCCTCTTAATCGCTCGCCGCTTTCGCACGTAGGCAAATGGACGGCGCTGTTCTCCTGACACGATGTGTGTCTTTTTGGCAGCACTCCAAAGGAATTGATATGTTCTCAGGTGTGAGTAGAGGCATTTGGCCACTAGCGGACGCGCATGAGAGGGAAGGAGGGAGGGGGCGCACGTCGCCAGAGAGCGGCACGACAGTGGTCACTCGGCTGTAAAAACATTGCAGTAACGACTGCCAACGTGATTAGAAGAATCGCTAATAATCTGAGATAAAAAGTCTATAAGATGAGTTGCTTTTCTGAGCCACAATGGATATAATTTACAAGCTGGTTACAGCTGGGCACTGATTTGAGAAAGCGATCGCTCGACGAATCACTCGAACTGCCAACAGATATCGTTCCTCTGAAAGATTAACTTGAGAGGTGAAGCAAGCATCTGAAATCTCAGACAGGCACAAATGGCACAAGTTGAGCACTCGACAAGTGATCCTCTTTCTGTCTTGAGACATCGCGAATTTAATGTTAATTTAATAGACTGCTTCTTGCGGAAGACATAAGAGATATGCTATCTGATGAGAGTGTGTGGAAAAAGATATGTGAGATATGGCCTATCGAGCGAGATATAGCTATTTCCTCGACGTGCAGGCGGGAATAGGCGCAAAACAAGGCGACACTTGTCCTCCGAAATTCTCACCAATTCTCGAGAAAGATAAAGACTGCTGCAGATGTATTCCGCAAACTCCAAATGCTTCTATTTATTGACGAAGTGCTACTTACTCATTGCCGATCACCCAAGAAAACTTGCAGTATTCATTCAACGAGCTCGACAAGAATGCCAAGAAAATTGCGCTTTGCATTTGCAAATGCAAAACGAAGTGGATGGAAAATGCCTTCTGCCCTTAGTTTCAAATGAAGCCCGATAATGAAAATATTGAAGAGTTTCGTACACTTGGCATAGACTCGCAAATGAACGGCTATTTGGGTCGGACAAACGAAGAGTTGCGTTCCGTATCCGCATTGAAAGATATCGTCGAAGAAATGTACAAAGAAAACTAAGTTGGTCACTAGCTAAGTTAAATAACCACAGATACCTAAATAAATCTTTTAGTAGTAACCAGGCGATGCGAAACGATCATGCGGCAAACCGCAACAAGGGAGAAAGACTCGCTAAGGCGTCTATATGTAGTTACTTGGATGGGAGAGGTTCAGGATCGCTGTAGATGGAAGACTTCCTAGCTGCATCGATCGAGGGAATGATGAAATCGATGAAATCACACCCATTTAAATATTCAAAGAAAGGTAGCCTTGCGAGACTCCATCCGTCATATTGCACATGTAGATGTCTAAGTCGAAGCATAGCGGTGCACTCATTGAGTAATGTCGATTCCAAGATGCAGAGTCTCCACAACGTTCGCCCTTTCCATTGCAGCACTTCGCCCACACTGTTTATACGCCGCCGTGGATATGAACATCTCTGAAGTCTACTCACACTCATTTATGATCTCAGCTTTTATTTTATATCATTGTTTAGGGATTCCACTCATGCAGTGAACTGTTTTGTAACATTCAAAAGATAACTGTCCAAAGGTCGGTCTCCTGCGATGCGAAGGTGATAAGAATCGATCCGATATGTTGGTGATGATGTCAGGTTCCCTTGATGCTATGAGCGAGTGATCTGAAACGTCGAGATGAATCGCTTTCTCTCTCATGCTTACGCTACATTCCTTTGCTAGGAATCTTTCTTGTGCCAAATGAGCATGCTTAGAGCAGCCCTTAACATCGTAACGGCATTGTGAGAGAATGCGCTGCCCATTAACCTTCTGAAAGTCGAGCACTGCACGCTACTTATGCCGCTAATGCGGAAATTTTGTTTCGACAAGCTGTCTTCTTGGAACGCTTCGGACAGGAGAAATTGCTTATCATGATATTGGGTGTAAAAACAATTGCTATCAGCTCTGACCGCACCATCGCTCATTCTGCTGGTTTCTTGATCGACTTGGAATGAACACTTTTCGGTAGACAGGTAACTTGCACGTGATGCATAACTTCCTCTAAACGTTTTCAGCCTTTCTAGATTAGCGGCTCGAAACGAGTGCTCTTGATAACCCCATCTTCTCCGTAGTCTTCTCCATATCTTAGGAACAAGCCGCTTGGCTAGTTTTGCTCACTTTAAATGACTGCTTACAAGGAATATTTTCTGCTTTCCAACCATCTGTGATCGCTTGCCATTTAATTCGCAATTCTTCGAGCTTAAAGTTGCCTGACTTATCTACTTGGAGAGCCAATGCTGCATGTGCAATCAAACTATGTCAGTGCAAATAACTAGACGCCGAAAGCGTCGATTGGTTTTTCACCATCAGAGGAAACTAGAATGCCCGTTTATCAGTATGTCTATGCGGGAAAGGAATGAAGTGATGGAGGACTGGAAGTGACGAACTAAAGAATGCATAACCGATGTCACAAAGATCCATTCGGGGAGTTGAATGCAAACTAAGACCCAATGGGTCACTTCATTAAACCGTCGAGGGTCGCTTCATGGATTCACTTCATCAATACGCACACTGTGTCCCAAATGCACGAGAATAACGCATAAGAGAATGCGATATGGAAATTTTTGTTCACTTACGCGTCGTATAAGAAACTAATCTCGCAGAAAAGTTCTTATTCTGGTTTCAGGTTATTAGTGATTCTAATAGGTTCTTTGAATGACTGTTGGAAGCCGTCCTTCGAATTTTGTTTCCCTACGGTATATTTTCGTATCTACTGCGATGTTTTCATTGCCGACACTACCGCGTCGCTCTCTCTCCAAGGACACGCGCCGTCTCTCTCCGTCTCTCCTGTGCGCGTGCACTAGTGGCTAAGTGTGTCGACCCCGAATCTACGTATGCAAGCCTTGTCGGGATGAAGTGATATCCAACTCGAAGGTTATCGGATCGGAGCTTCTTGTTCCGTGCGGGTTTATCTGAGTAGAACATGGTAATATTAAACTCGTTGAAATACTTTCTATGTTAGGAGTATAGAGAATCACAAAGGTAGAGGTGTGAACATGAGGGGTACATCGTTACACGAGGTGAACTAATCCGAGGGATGGGTACCTTGAAGCATCGAATGCACAAAATCGCGATAGACGTAAATCATCTCTACCTTTGTCCTTCATCGTTCCTGATCACAGTTCATAGCTGAATGTTTTAAATAAAATTTGCAGTGTCCTAAGTGGTGAGCTGCCAAACGCCCATTTTTCCCATCGTAACGTTGAAATTTAGCATGGAAGTTATTAAGTGCAGCATTATTTAGTGAGGTGCAATGCAAATTCTATGAACGTGAATGAGGGGGAATTTTGTGAGAACTTCCGTTCCTTGTGGGACTGCTTTCTCCCTTCTCACTTGGAGCCTAATTACACTCCTTCACCAGCTTGAGGACAGGATGAAGAGATTGCTTCATATGTCATGTAAATTATCTCTGGACGGTCGCTCTAGTGAATAACGTTGTGAAACGCTAATCTACTGCGACGGCAGTGATAACAACATGACCATTTTCTCCTCAATGAAGGGCCAGGGGAGGGAGGGAGAACTTGATTGTTTTTCATGTTCGAGACGCTCTGCAACGTTCTCTCGACTTGGCAAAGCTCAAAAAACGAAATTCCTTCTCTGTGCGCAGTTTAACCGAAATTCCATGCTCGGTAACCGTCGAAAAATCCCAAAAAATCACAGCGTCGCTCCTCTATTGTAGGCAGTGCCCGTGTTCACTAGGCAGCGGTCAAAGTGATATGAAGAGAGGGCTTAGCTTACAAGGTGCTGCTTGAAAGACAGCGTTTCAGTTCGAGTGATAGCAGCATATAGCGCATCTAGAAGGGACATCGTGTATTTATTGGATTAGCGGACTTAATCTAGCACGCGAACATACGTTGTGATATGGTCGTTAGGAAAGCATATCATAATCAGATCATCGTGATAGTGGTTGAAATCGATTTCAGTGATACTCGTTTGGTCTGCGCTTTCATCAGTATAATTTTTATTGAGGTGATTGTTGAGCTACGTTTAACACGCCACGTTCAGAAGAGGTTTTACAGTGGCGTTTGAGAGATCGCAGTGTTCGAGTTTGTTTCTCCGATAACTCGACAGAGGTGGAAAATGCCATTCCTTAAGGTATGACTTGTGTTTCATTTATTCTCATTGAAGTTTTCCAGCTCTTAAGAAACTTGCTCGATGTGCCCCATTATCAGTTTTTACTTGTCGAACACCTATCATTCACTGACATGAGCATGTGAAGATGTTGTAGTGGAACCTTCTGATGACGTCTAGGGGAATGTATTCTATAAGCAGAAGCATTGCTGGTTAGCGCTTTTCCTTATTTCTATAAAGCACGGCACCGTTGTAGTTGCAAAGATGGTTGAATTTCTCTGCGAAAAGAAGAGATGTTATCCTCATTTTCGTGTTTATTACCTCGTCGTTTTATTGCTTCTCCGTCCAGTAAAGCAAAAGAAATCTCCGTCCATCTTTCTAATATCCATAGGAGAATATGTACGGAAATATTTCTATGCGAATATTACCATTTTCTTATGGAACATGGTAAGGCTAAGGTGCCGATAATAAATGGGAAAATTTTCGTATGGCCGAAATTCGTTGGAAAAACACTGTTGAGAGAATGTCCGCATGCGTTATCCCGGTTCCTCCCAACATCCCTGAGTTGTATAAGTTGAGAAGTCGATGGAATTGTGCTCCTTAAATTAGCTGTCGCAGATCTATAGAATTTTATTTTGGCATTGTTTCCACAACACTGCTGAAAAATATTTGAAATGATGAGGCAGATGAAATTCAGAGTTTCTTAATAGTCGATTGGAGACTTTCTTCGAAGTTTCATGCTTCCTCTATTTCGCTTTATCTCTCTATCTTTTTTCACGCTACTTTCTGTTGCCAAATTCAGGTGACACCTTTGGGTGCTGGTCAGGATGTGGGTAGAAGTTGCATTCTGTTGTCGATAGGAGGCAAGAATGTTATGCTGGATTGTGGTATGCACATGGGCTATCAGGATGAACGTCGTTTCCCCGACTTCAAGTGGGCTATCTTCTTTTTTTTCTCATTTATTTGAGGCATTTGTGAAAGTCAGTTATTGCCTCATATTTGAGTTTTTGTATCGTACTCGTAGATCACCGGCTGGAAGTTTTTCGTCGTGACTGCGGTCTTTAGACGACCTCGTCATACGTGTTCTAACTGAGGAGCATTGCGACATTTGCGCTCTTTTCCCAACTTTTGGTTGATTTGCATCGCAGTCACAACGCAGAGAGTCGTTTTGCTTTTCATTTTACTCGAAATGAACACTTTCATTGTGAAGCAATCATTTTCTTCTGGTCAAACAGTTTTTATTTGAGAGATCTTTGCTGAAAACAAATTCATCCCAAATATTGGGAGACTCACCTCATCAATCTTTGTTCATTCCCGTTAGCGCCCTTATTCACTGCGTCGCCTTGAGATTTCATTGCTCAGATTGCCACTTCCGACTCTTTCCTTGCACAAACATATCAGTCCACTTCCTTTACCACCTATTCCCTCGCTACCTGATTTATCTGCTTAAGGTTCTAGACAGCGTTGCAGTCGAAATGTTCCTCGGAAAGGTACTGTCGTCTCCTCTGCTCTTTCCCCCTCCTCCTCTCCTCGACGTTACAGTTAAGTAATTCAGAGAGCCAAAGGTGATTATGAATTATGCCTTTCACAGTTGAACTCAGGTGCGCAAGAAAACTCGAAAATGCTGCCTCCTTGATCGCTTTAGGAAAAGAGTTGATTTTTGTGAAGTTTTTATGAAGTCACAATTTTTTATGAAGTCACAAGTCTCCCTTCGACGAAATGATATCTCTTTGCATGAGAGTATTTGTCTATGTGTAGTGGTAGTTCTACCTGTCGTTTGGTTTTGTACCACAGAGGTTATACTCGTATAAGACGGCCATTTGTTAAACTCCTGTGATAGTGATTTCACCACTAAAACATTGGAAGCTATCACCAGTAGAGTTCATTGTTCGGCATCGTGCCGTCAAGTTGCTTGGCTTTTGGCACCAGTGTTTTTTAATCTCCAAAGTTCGACTTGTATTCAGTGGTCCTCTGAGCTGTTTATGTTTCGTTTTCTTGCTTAAGCTGAGATATATTCGATGCTGAGGTACTTGTTATTGGTGTTTTCTGGATACGAAGTGGACATTTCAACGGTTATGCACGTAACGGTGAATGTAAAAGGTGGCAAAGAGATATTCACACAAAAATATTCCAATGGAGTTATCATTCTAAAGCAAGGAGTCGATGGAAGTGACTTCGTGGCAATGATTGTGACGCTGACATTTCTGCGTGGAACCCATTGCCATATATTCGTCGAATCAGCTCACTTCAGCGAATCTGCTACGGCCCTTTCACTCACTTTTCTCGGAAATCGACAGTTTTAGTCAGTGTATTTGCACTATGAACTTTGAACATAATCAGCTGTGATCTTTTTCTGTTTGTCGTTCGCATATCGTAACGATTCCCTTCGTATTCGGAGCTTCCGGCAGTTGCTTGGATGCGCTGATTGTGGTTTCTCTTATGGTCTCTCTTTTTTCTTACATAAATGGCGGATGTAATTTTGAGAGATTTGTTCTTCGATAACGTTGAAAAACTTTTTTGCAGTTACATAAGCGGCGGTGTACCGTTGACTGATTTCCTCCACTGTGTGATTATATCTCACTTTCATTTGGATCACTGCGGTGCATTGCCATATATGACCGAGATGATCGGCTACGAGGGGCCAATTTATATGACTTATCCAACAAAGGCGATCGCTCCTGTCTTATTGGTTCGTTTTCTTTGTCGATACTTTTCAATTACTTATGGAGTGGACTCACCGACGGTTGGCATGGTCAAATCAGGTTTTATGTGGATAATGCTCGAGTGTTGATGCACTTGGCGCTGATGGGTTGTAAAATGTTCGTCAGTTTTGTTGTGACCACTCAGTGACCATTGCGCTCATATTCATTAATGAAGTTTAAGCAAACAATTGTTGCATCGCTGACCACATATAATCTGCATTCGCTAGTTCTGATGTCGCTGTTTTCACAGCCTATTCTACTGAGAATTGCACCTAATCGTCGTTAACGTGCTGCTTAGAGGAACTCATTTCGTACCTTTTTTTGTATAGTTTTAATATTTAAGAATTTACATATTACTTTTCAGGAGGATTTTCGGAAAGTACAAACAGAGTTTCGCGGCGAAACGAATTTCTTCACGTCGCAAATGATCAAGACTTGTATGAGAAAGGTGCGGTTCTTGGTTGTTTTCGCATGGCATCCTCTTAATAACTGAATGACATTTTTTTTTTTTTTGATTATCTCAGTACCAACCTTTTGTTGCGACGCGCTAAGTGATACAACATTCCATAGATGAAAGAATTTTTGAGAAACACTTCACACGCATGCTTCTTTGGATCTTTACCATTAAATTAAGGAAAACATGGATTCATCGTATCTTAGGAGCATTAGAGGCATCATGTTGATTCTCTAAACGATTTTCATGCCTTCTCGCACAAGTAATCGAGGCAGTGGAGTATTTTCATCTTCTGAATACTGAAAGTTTGATCCAAAGAACTAAAGTTGTGGTTACAATTAAAGAGCGGCCGCAGCGAATAGATTCAGTACTAACTTTCCTAGACGCACACAACGGGAAATGAGTGAAAATCACTAGGTGATATGCTAACAAATAAGGACATCGGCTGCTCGTTTCTGTTTTATGGGCGGAATATTCGTCACTGATGTGTCCATCGTTCATCGAAGCGATATTCTTCGCAGATCTGTAGGAGCGTCTTAATCGATTTCGTCGCCCACATTTGATGATGGAAAATAATATTCGATGAAATATCGATTTGTCACATTGTTTACGACGTGTGGCCGTTTGTTGTGTTGGTTGTCGGCGGCATTTTTCTTTTCAAACGAGGGGAGGATAGCGGGCGAAATCTCTCATTCAGAGAAGTCCAGCCTCTTTGAGCAAGGATTTAGAAAATATATGAGAATTCCATGATGTTGAGGAGAGTTTCGTTCTTATCCTACCCGTGTTGTTTTTGCTGCCTTTACAGCGTCCAATAGTAAATATTTCCAGCCGCATATAGGTTGGCATCATTTGCAGGCTATCTTACTAAAGTCATCCTTTTTGTTCAAAAGTGATCAAAAGAAATTGGAAATTGTTTATAGAGCTCTCTCGACTAATCAGACTATAAGTCCTTCGACAGAACAACTAAATAGTTTGCGAATCGTTCTCTCTTGGCGTTTGCTGAAGAACGAGTGAGCACTGACAATGAACTTGTCATTTATTGTACAATCCGTTAAGCAAGGTGGCTGTGCTGATTGACTAAAAAAGTTCTGTGACTTCAGGTAACGCCAGTGAACGTGAACGAGGAGGTGAATGTTGACGACAAGCTTTCAATCCAAGCGTTCTATGCTGGCCATGTTCTTGGCGCCGCCATGTTCCTAATAAAAGTTGGCTCGGAAAGCGTTATTTACACAGGCAAAACCCTTTCGCTTATTCTCTTTTCATTCACTTCGCCAGCTAGACGTGATGCTACGAGATGTGGTTATTGTCCGTTCTTTGCTGAAACAATTTCGAACGTGAATTTAAGTTCCCATCCTCATATGAAGCATTCTTTTTTTCTCTACTATACTGAGCAGCAAAAAGTACTTTATCTCTGAACTTGACATGGAAAAATTTATTTCAAATTAAAGATTGAGCAACGCTGCATCCTCAAATTTCCTTCCATTCCTCTTCCTCTCCGTACTCACAACTCAAGAATACTGAAGCCTCACAAATGGTCCTAGTTTGTTCATAAGAGTCACTTTGAAATCTTATTTGTTGGAATGATTGTAAGAGTTCGTGGCTTGACTGCTGTATTTTTCATCTCCACTTATATGCTGCGGGAAGAAAAGAATTTGACTTCTGTTGACCTTAGGTGGGAGAGCAATGAGGTTAGAAAATCCATCAGGCGGTTAATCTCCAGCAACGGAAGTTGTGCACCTATTAAGCCGAAACGCCTCATACAGGTGATTTCAACACGACAGCGGACAGACACTTGGGTGCAGCTCATGTGGAGCCTGGACTGAAACCGAATCTGCTAATATCGGAAACTACTTATGCGACCACTATTCGTGATTCAAAGCGAGCTCGTGAGAGGGACTTCCTCAAGAAGGTGCATGACTGTGTCGCAAACGGAGGGAAGGTATCGAGCTTTTTCATCTTTCGCGACTCATCTTTGCTGTCTTAATCGTCTCTCTACTGAGTAACTGTAGCTACACCAGTTATATAAATATAGATGTCTTTGCATTGTGAAATGAGTTTTATGGCGAGTAGAAGAGCTTGGAACGCCAGTTGGATTCATAACTCTATGCAAAATGGCTATAATTTCGTGGACGTCTTGATATGTAGCATCCATTGCAACGCTGACACCAAATTTGATGATGTGGAGAAATAAAAATGGATTGTTTGATGGGTGTTGCTGAATTCATCGAAGATTGTTTCATTGAATTTGGTTACTGAATGCTTCCAAGACGTTTCCACGTCGGCGCTTCTGATGTGGGCTGTTATGATCAGTTGTTTGCATACGTTTTGAAGAACTTGTATGCGCTCATGAAGCATCTCGAATGCGGTCATCCTCCGCTACAGTTTTCTTCTTTTCTTATTCGGTTATCTTGATTTGCGTCTAAATTTCCCTTTTTTCAAGCAAGAGGAATAAAAGTAGAAAATTTTTGAAAAAGAGAAAGAAACAAAAAATAAGCCATCATGCGTTTTCATTCATTGATTTGCGCTGTTCATTTAATCTCACATTTTACTAATTATATGCGAAATACGTAATGAACTTCAGAGAGCCTAAAACAAACTCTGATGGAGAGGTTGGAATGACTATATGAGGGAGGGAAATGAAGGGGTTACTGAGATATGGAAAAGTCAATGAATTGTATAAACTTTAATAAAACAGCATGAAATACAGCTGATAGATGAAGGCGAATTAATAACCAAATTGCCGGACTTTGTGGGTGATTGCAACCGCATATTTCATCTTGGCCTTGCGGATTTGACCTAATTACCAAAGCATTGATTAAATCAGGGATCTCTGTTATATTAGAGTATTGCGCCGTGGAGTATTTGGTTTGTGGTAACTGCACCAATATTTCCTTTTAATTGCTCATCACATAATACTCTGTGAAAGAAACGATCATTGAGTCTTTATAAAATAAGTGGGAGAGTTACCTGCGTGGTATTTGCTGTTTGCACCTGTGTAAAGGGATGTAATTGAGTCATATGAAAATTTTTTTGCGTCCACGATAGCACTCGAGAAGTATCAATAATGGGGACTTTCTTGGTGTTGACTTTGACTCAGATTACGATAGTTTCGAAGGGAGGACTTGTTGAGATTAAGGCATTGTTCAGTGTTGTCTGTTGAAAAATTATTAAATTTTGAATATCACCGTGGCCGTTGTATTGAGAAACAATCATATTCGTAGGTGCTAATACCAGTATTCGCATTGGGTCGAGCACAAGAGCTTTGTATTCTACTCGAATCTTATTGGGAGCGAATGGATCTCACGGTTCCGATATTCTTCTCGCATGGTCTTGCTGAAAAAGCCACCCAGGTATCATCATTTCAGTCTTGAATCGTGTCTCATTGAAAAAGTATCATTTTTAGTACTTAAAAGGAGGGTTACAGTTAAGGAACGATGGCTTCATTCGACGGCATTTCTTCTCATTACATTCTTCGATGAAATTATTTTTAGTTGTATAGTTTGATTGACATCGTTGATGTTTTTCATTCAGCATTTCGACAGTGAGGAACGGGAGGGAGACCTCTATAATGCGAATAATTCAATTCCATTTCATTTCGATGATAAATCTGAAACTATTTTGCAGCATCCAATCACAGACATCGTTAGGCCTCCATTATTTATCCTCCCTTCTCACATATTAGCATCGAAGAAAACGTTTCAGCTGTGTACACTTCAGCGATTACGATTGTTCCTTCTGGTTTACCAAATTTGAGGAGGAAATGCAAGGTTGCTCTGAGTGGAAAATAATATGTGATAGCCGTGCCCAGTCATAATCGGCGTATCTGCAGATACTTTGGAACTTAGAGGCATTTTCTTGTGTTGCAACAGATTCTGATAACGTCAAAGGAGGAGGGTACTACGGAATTGTTCTCTGTTGCAGTCTACGCACCGCACTTTCTCTTATTCGTTGAATATGCTTTCGCGCTCTGTAATTATTGTGTGTAAAAATGGGAAATGGATTGAATTTGAGCGAACTATTCTATTGAGAAATGTGGTGTTTCACTCGTAATGTACTGCTTTCAGTATTATCGATTGTTTATCAGCTGGACGAACGAAAAAATTAAACGGACGTTTGTTCATAGGAATATGTTCGATTTCAAGCATATTCGACCTTTCGAGCAATCTTTTTCCGATTCGCCGGGACCAATGGTTCTTTTCAGCACACCTGGTTGGTACATTTTCTTTTAGTGAGATGAGACTGCCAGTTTTCTGTGAGCAGTTTCAGCAGCTGGCGACTGTATCCTCAAGAAGTGAACGAGTTCCACACGTCGTTTTGGTGGGTCCGCTGCTTTTTATTCGGAGAGAGCATTGTTTATAACAGCAAATATGTCGAAGGGTCGTCACTTCATATAACTCTGTAATCTGTTATTGACTGTGGAAAGTAGATGAGAATTTTGTTTACAGGGAATTGTTGTTGAATATGTTACGCTTGCTGAAGAATTTATCGAAACATTTATGCATTATGGCGATCGAGGTTGAGCATCCTGAATATATGAGCTAGTTAACGGCACCGTTATCTGACTGCGTTCTGCTTTTACCTTCTGATCGATTTAACGGTCATTTTTTGAGGAATGTTGCATGGTGGTCAATCGTTGCGTGTTTTCAAGAAATGGTGTTCCGATGAGAAGAATATGGTTATAATGCCTGGTTTTTGTGTTGCGGGTACGATTGGTGCAAAGGTAATCGGCGGAGCGAAGAAAGTTGAAATCGATGGTAAAATGGTGGGTCCTTTTCATGAGAATAGGAAGAACGATGCATTTGCCACATGAAAGTCGTTTCGTTGATTTATGAACGCCGTTGCGTCGTAGCCAGTAAGAGGCGTTGAAAGTGAGTTTTTCTCTCATTGATCACTTCTGATGGCGAATTTTTTTATGTCTGATTTACCAGTTTCAGTTAGGACTTTGATCTAGCCAAGCGAAATTCGAAGAATAATGGGAATAAGCAAAGGGACGTAGGTTAGACTTATATCGTTTCAATTATTTTTCTTTAGTTTTATTTCCCCGGTTATATACATTTCTTTATTTTCTGTGCTTTTTAAAACGGCTGAATCGAAATGCGGCCAGGCTTCATTGGTATCATTCGGCTACTTTTTTCATTATGTTAAGCATGAGTTGCAATATTTATGTGCTTATCGTTGCATCGTTACGGCATTTCATTTGCCATTTATTTATACCTGAGAGGCTGTTAAATCGCCGAAGTTATTGTTTATGATGGTAGAGGAGATGAAATGAGATGTGGGAAATTGAATAATGAGCTGTCGATTTCGTTATTTATCAGAAAGTCCTAATTGAATAGTTTGTTATCTTATAAGGTATGTTCACAAAATGAAAGATTTTATCTATTGAAGTTTGCTTATTGGCTTGTTTGTTCGACGATCTGGCACGCAATTTGACATCATGGACATAATTTACTGGCAAATGCCGATGGGCTCTCAGCAATCTTTTAAGAATAATACAGGTCGCATTCGCACGTCCTCCGTTTCTCCTGCTTCTTTTATTTCCATAGGTTTCGTTTATGGGTGAAATGGTACTTAGCTTCTTGCATTCTCGTTCAGATTAGATTCAGAAGTTTTTTCTTCTCTAAACCAGCCAATGCTGAACTTCGGGTAGTTATTTTAAAAAGTCTTTTTCTAGCTGGATGTCAATCTTGGAGTCGAATATATGTCATTCAGCGCACACGCTGATGCCAAGGGAATTATGCAGGTATTTATTGATTGTATTTTTTGATATTTCGTTATAGAAATTTCTTATAAGTATATGCTAGTCTTAATCGGTTTGCCGATAATAAGTCACGAATAGGGAAAGTTGTAGCGATGGAATTTGGCGACTACGTCTTTCTTCGCTTAGTGAGAGGTCGACGAGGGTTATTTCATTCGTATTGCCTATCTTGTCGTAGATTTATGGACATTTGGGGTGCAACGAAATATGCAGGTCAATTTATTCCCTAGTATTTGATTTTGCACAAGGAAATTCTTCTGCTTAGGAGGCTGATGGATGGTCCAGGAAAATGTTTTTCATTGTGGAGATTTCGATGAAGCTTCCACTGTAATTTGTTGAAATGCAGAAAGCGCGTATTGTGTTATCCCAACTGATGCACTTTTTCGGTAAGGAGAGTTCTCCTCGTTCAAAGGCGTTGTGACGTTGGCTTATCATACTATGAGGCTCGTTAGTAGATGTGGACGTCTACAGCTTCCTTCTTAAAGCTTGTAGGCGGTTCTCGTTCACATTTCGGCGTGTTCACAGAAAGGGTTGTGGGGCCAGTAGCCATCCCTTAGATGTTAGTGTTTAGTGCAAAGAGAGACAGCGGAGTGCATTTTTAAAAGGTTGCTTAAGCTTTTTTATGCATCTCAATAAATCTTCGTCTGCTAAGCGCATTACGATGACATCACACCTGTGCCCGTATATCCTCTCACCCTGTCTTTCAGTTTTCAATTTGAACTTGAAAATCACCGAAATTGAATTCAAAATTCCATTTAAATGATAAATACCAAAATCGACTGTCCGTAATTACATGAAAGGATGGTTCATCATTTTGCGTTAGTCTGTGAAACCGGTTTGCCTCATTAAGTACTTTGAGGAGGATCGTCTGTATCACTTCTTCAGACGCGGGTCTTTGTTCTTGTTGAGGTAGAAAAATCTGTGGAACTTTTTTAATTCTGAACATTGATATCAATGTTTTTTGGCGCCGGTGACACTCCTCGCTCTACGGGTACCAATCGTCAAATAGTCATGACAGCGTGATGCTGTTATCCTTATAAACGGTCGATTCGATTTGTCGGCCATTTTCAGTAATCTGCTTATTGCTGGAGAGGTCTTCGGGAAGATGGCCACTGCTTACAGTTTAAGGGCGCCCACACTGGCATGTCGTTTCCGTTGGTAGGATTTACAAGCCACTCTTACAACCTGAGTTTTACTTCCTATCTGAGTGCTGAGGTTTTCCTTTCGCTACCTGGCTTTCTGCGTTGGAAATTTTCGAAAAGAGCCGTTCCGCATTTTTTAATAAACTCTACGCGGGACTACGTTCTCATTGGCCTTTGACAGAAGTATACGCCAGTGTTGGGTGCTTCCTGTCACTTTGCAACCATCTTTCAGTATCACTTCATCTTATCTCCTTCTCCTACTCGTTTAACTTACAGATACCAAAAATCGGTTTTTTAAACCGTTATGTTTATATCTCTTGAAGTGTCTCTTGAACTACCCATCAGAGTATCTCTTGAACTGCTCCGCTGTGTTGGAAGACATTTTAGCCAGTATTGCTTGAAAATCATCAGTTTTTGGATTCGCTATAGATATAATTGGTAGGTCCACGGCAATTTGGGTTTGGGATGCGATCGCATCGAAAGGTGTCTGTCTATCTTATCTTATTCCTCCATCATACTGAGCGCCGAGCGAATAGACAGTGGGTGATTGGTTGGAAGAGTTAAGCTGTTATAGCCTTATGATGCATCATTGTATCTTTTCAATGTTCCATTAGCTGATATCGTTTCAAGGAGTGACGTTTGATGCAAGCATTCACAATATTTCCTGTTACATCGGCCTGAATAGCATGTATTTATCTATTATTTCGTTCCGGCCATATATTTCTCTCACCGCTTGATGGACGACTCATTTTCCACAGGTGAATGATTTTAGCTGATAAGGCAATGCGAGCCGAAAAATGTGATGTTCGTACACGGTGAGAACGCGAAAATGGAATTTCTCAAGGAGAAGGTTGAGAAGGTTCGTTATTTTATCTAAGCATTACTCACAGTTAATTGTTATCTGTTTCCATTTCGTTATCACCATTTTTATGTTGTGCGGATTTTCCAAATACCACGAAAATACTATATTGCAAAGCTATTCGATAATCGTTTTGCGTCATCCTAAGGCACTTCGTTTTTCTTCGCATATCCTTTAATGCTCATCTTTTGTGGAATCTCAAATTAGATGCTGCATCTCTCAGGCGACGTCAGAATCAGCCAAGACAAAGTCCAACTGTAAGTGAATTCAACGGAAGCTTCTGTCTCCGCTTATGGTAACTAATCTGATAAATGAAAATGTGACGTCATGATAATTTTGATTGCACATATAGTAGTTAGTACGTTATATATCTCAGATATAATTCACACGTAATCCTACGGGATTAGGGTCCCAAAATTATCTGAGTGTATTTCGTATTTTGCGGTATCTAATATCGAATATGCAATTTCTTTTGCTTTTGTTAGGCTGCGAATTACACTAAAAAATGCAAAGCACGTTTGTTTGGACAGCAAAGTGCTACCAGGGTTGGCATTAATGCTTTGAGTTGATGGTAACTAGTAAGTTTGATTATTCGCCTTTAGCGTTTAAAAGCCTGAAGTTCGTCGCATTTTGAAAAATATGGAATTAAAAGTTCAAATTAGCTGTCTAGTTTTTAGTTATTGTCTTTGCAAGAAGAGCACTTTATTAGCAAGTTGAAGCAGTAGTTAATAGACCAAGGAGATTGTAAGTTCCATATTAGACGCATCACGTCGTTGGTCATGCATTTCCTAATCTTGCAGAGGAGTTATCTTGAACAGGTGAATGCGGTTATATTTATAATCGTTGAAATTCGACGTTTGCTTTAGTACTTAATGAGCTAACCGTTGCCATTTGTGAATGAGAGCCGAAGCTGAATGTTTCCGAATTTGTTTTCATTCTTGCTTGAAGAATCTGAATTATTTCGATGCATTTAGGTTGCTTCTAGGAATTTGGACTGCACGTATATAAGCCAGCGAATGGAGAATCGATCTGTGTTGATACGGAACTAAATGCTACTCTAACGGTTCCTTCACAGCTAATCGACAAAGCTATTTCGTTGGATCCAACGCCGAGCAAAAAGTTTTGTCCGTTTCGCGCTTATGTGATTATGGATAAACAGGTATACACATTTCGTTGATATTATGAATTCTGTGCCGCAAATATTGACATTTTGAGGGGACGGGTATCGCTGTGAGAATTGTCTTTTGCTCAAAACCAGTCGACCACATAGATTCGTGAAATTTTACTTCGTCATGGGAATTTTTCATTCCGCGGAAAAGTGGATACTTTGTGCTTTCAGAGGTCAATCATTCCCTCGCTTTTTGACGGTGACCAGAATGTTGGATTGCATTGATTTATTAAGTAATAAAATGGATGTTTTGATGAACTTATATTTATGTGATGTATTAGAAAGGGGACGTTGTTTCACTGGAATATATCATAGTGATTTACGTTGCCTCTGTTAATTTTTCTTTCCGTTTTGGGGAGTGATTTCTTCACACATCATGAAGCTAATGAAGACTAAGTGGAACTCTCAGATTTTCTAAAATTTCATGGCATTAAAAGCAAAAACAACAGTACACAACTATAAATCACTAGATTTTATTGAACTTGGCTATTGATTTGTTAGAGAACCTTGTTGCTTGCATTCTGTTGGCTTCTGATTTTTTTTTTTCATTTATAGATTTCTTCATATGGAGCATATCACTCATCTTTTCAGATAAACAGTGTTGCTGAGAACTTTGTCCGTGTTAGTCTGTCTGAGTAACTTTCAGTTATCGCTTTGTGTTGACAACGTTTTATTATTCTGTTCAGTAAAAGACCGCATTATTTGCAGTCAAGTCAGCTGGAGGTGATATCAGCAAAGACGGCGGCAAGGCAGTTCAACGTCAACTTGCATGCAATTACCTTCAGCGATACAGTTGAGGTGGACGAGGTCGACTGGAATAAACTCGCTGCCAAATTACGTCGTTTCGATCCCAATCTCGAAGTGAAAAAAGTTCGTTTTGCCAACTCATTGTCGACAGTATTCATTGGTGAGCGTCGTCCGGTATAGGTTTTTCTGCTGACTAATTTCTCCTTTCTTTTGCAGCATATTTACTGCCGCTCACCTACATAGTGCATCTTTTGCAGCGCTTTCGTATAAGTAATCGATTGCAGCAACGATCGAAAGAAGTGAAACTGAGGCTCTTCTTTCGTAGTGGGTCGACTGCACATTCCTCTCGTTTAGATGGTCGTTTTTGAATTGTGCTTCACCGATTAGATTGCTGAACTTTTTTTATATGTTTTAACATTCTAATGATGATAGTCGATTGTTGAAAAAGTCTCAATTAAAAGATGTCTCTTTGATCGTATATCTCCTAAATGAATTTCTTTTTGCAGGATGGCCTGGAGATGTTTGGTGGTGAAGTGCTGTTGGCAGAAGTGAATGGGAAGCCGAATCAGGTGGAGGTTATTTGGGACGAGTTGAGGGAAAAGTGGTTTGAGCTGGTTTCTCGTGCAGTCACCGAAAAGTGCGTCTTTTGAATGCTCAGTTGTAAGAGATATTGGCACCAGATCGTTAATGTTATTGTTTGGAAGTGTCAGTCGTCGTCAACAAGTCTCATGCAGATTTGCTTTTGTTACGCATGAAACTAACAGTATGGCGATATCCGAGCATACTGTGCACTCCACCGATGATAGAAAGGAGGCAGCGAGGGAGTAGAACGATTTTATTTCATTAGTAGCCGCAGGTTGGAGTTCGGCAACCGCAAAGTATCCCGGGAGGGAAATCATAAAGAACAGTCATACAGTAGATTCACATATACAGCTTCGTAGTGCACTAAACGAGGGACTTGTTGAGAGTTTTTCTGCTTCCTTTAATGCATCGTCGAGGGGCTGATCTTCTACTTTTGTTCTTGTAGCCGTGTTTCGTATTTTTCAGCTGTTGTGTTTCTGAATCCTTTTCGCCTCTTGTTATTCACTTTATGTTGCTCTTTTGGCTTCGCGTCTGTTTTTATTCTTTTCTTTTAATCATTCTGCAGTGATTTGAATTGTGCATGGGCTAGGTGTCCGCTTTTCCAACTTTCCGCTTCTCCGACTTATCGATGGGAAGGAGGTAGCTTCATGCAACTCTTGCGAAGTTGTTCGATGGGCACCTGAAGGAGCTACGCAGTGAGGTGGCAGTGAGGGCTACGCAGAACAAAAGAAAGATTTTCCTTAGTAGTCGAAAAAAATGCGGATAGCGTTTTCGAAAGAATCTTGCATGCTCGATTCACGAAAACGCGACTTTTTGCCTTATGTCGGTTGAGAAAAGGCCATTACCGATAGCGGCTTGATGGGTGAGAGACCGGGCATCCGTTTAGGATTTTCTCCGTTTTTGGAGAGACGTTCCCAAGTTTTGCTCGAATCGCTTTTTAGAAAGTTCCGTGAAGAAATTAACGCAAGCACAAAATGTATTCTTTAGAGGTTAAAGAGAGAAAAAGTAGTAGAGGAGAGGTCTTCATTGTTAAAATGAAAAGAAGAAGAGGCGTAGCTCGACGATGGGCTTTTTGTGGCTCGAAAAGCGTCGCAGGTCGGCTAACAATATTCAATTTTAAGCGTGGAAGGGTGTTTGGGTATAATCTGTGAGGGAAGGCTAATAATCAGCGAATTGCCACAACCAAAGATAGACTTGTAGGATGCCTTTTCCGTATTGCAGGTATTGCGAAAAGCTTTGAAGAAGTAGCACACGTGTATCGTGATTCGGAATATGCTATGTAATGTGTGACTTCGAAAGTAGGAAATGCCGGTATTTCGAAAAGATGGATCGTTTCTGATTGCATTAAACCGTTCTTCCTAATTGCATTAAAATTTTATCGGAAATGATTTTACACGAATATTTGTTAAGTTGATGACTTCGTTTCTAAGTATTCGAAAGTGATGATCTTCAGTATTCTTTTCATCGCATAGGAGGAGCCGTTTGCTGTAATTACTCTTGATGATCTGGCGACTGATGAGGCAGTTAACTAACGTTGGATTCGTGCAAAGGATTTCTCTTTTACATTCCGGTTTAGGTTGAATGTTTGAATGTGAAGAAAGTGTATGATGACATAATGTGAAATGTTGATCACGTTTTACACTGATCGTGGATGCTGTGAGTGCTATAAAGCTGTTGAATTGGTAGCGGTGTTCAGAATCTTCGAAAACTTGATTCTATAGGAAACGCTGAGATTGCAGACATCTCACAGACGTCATCTTTGAGGCAACTTTACAACAGTGACATCGCGCTTATTCGTCTCAGCACCTCCTTCGACTGACTTCAAGAGTTTCGTTGCTATTTGCTATGCGTTATGTACGACAGCGGATGGAAATGGTGGCATTGTTTAACAGCTTTGAATGTGATTTCTTCCATCCTTTTGAATCACTGTGAATCCTTAAAAAATAGGTGGGAAAGAGTTGCTGACGATGGTCAGATTTCAAATAATGATAGTGGTTGTGAGATATCCGAGCAGACGACGTCTAATAGTTGTTATTGGCGCATCTTGACGACGCATTCGTCAAGCATCAACGCGGTTGGTGACAGATATAAAGGGATTTTCTTGCTTGCAATTTGAACTTATCGCTGCTGTCGCCATGCAGTGTTGAAATAGCATTTCAATTGGATGAGTGGAAACGTGTTCATTTATCAGTTGATCTTTTTTTAGTCAGCACGATCAGTGAATAAACCTTCATGCCCTCGATTCTTATCTACCGGCAATCCGTTAATTCAGCTCGGTTATTTTCGCTCACTAATGAGGTACAGTGCTTTGAGTATGTCGCTTTTCAGAGGGATTGGTGCGTTGTTGACCTCCTCTTGATCAATGGCATTTGTCAGTTTCGTCCATCGTTAAGAAATCTGCAAATGGGCAGTCAGATATGCCAATCAGTTTGTGCGTTATCAACTGCAATCATTTTATGCTCAAATGATTAGGTTCCTATAGGCGGCCTCATGTAACGATCGTTTGCTTCTTTCACATTTGTACATTCTGATGCTCGATTCGGAGTGCCGTTAATGGCAAACCCCAAAGCTTTTTATCCCGCTGAAGAGTTTTTTTTTTTTGGCAGGGAAGAACGAGATATTCTTGAGTGAATCACCATATCATCTTGTTTCTGCTTCCAGCAAGATTTCAGAGGAATTTCACTGCTTTGATTTTTTCTTGATTTTCGATAGCAGCCGGTAATTGGAACGTTGATATATGTAAATTTCATTGCCCAGCAACATTATTGGCTGTTGATCCTACCATCTGCCTCTTATTGACACCTTAAAAAAAGATATCTATGCGATATGCGTTTTCTGAATGGTTTGGCGTGCTTCATTCTTGCACTTCAAGTCAAGGTTCTAATGCGATTGGAAGACTTTCAATAGAGGGTTTTAATTATCACAACGAGATAACTGCAAAGCATTAAATGGCTCCACCAATGTGTCGAATATTTGGCTTCTCATGAATCCCATAAAAATTTAAGCAGAAGTTGGGATAGTAGCGATGTTTGTTATATCGACTATATTGACTCGCTGATAATTTCTTTGCATGTTCCACTGTTTAGACATCTAACATTTTATATGAATTTGCATGGATGGGTCGAAGTGACGGTGTTGAGATGTACGGATGGTGCCTCATCAGCGTTTTGGAATTTTGCTCTCTTCATTTGTTTATTTTTTTGCAAATAATGAATTTATTGGTATAATAAATCGTTTTCTGATAATTCTTGGTAGAGGTGCTCTGTAAGAGTCGATCACTTCAACTGATACAGCTCTACTAGTCATTTTTGCTCATCGGTTTTGCTACTCTCACATATCCGCCTTTCACAGGTTAAATCTATAGGTGGATGGAAATTACAGCAGCCAGGTAGGCGCCAGCGGGTTGAATGCTGATGAATACTGTATGATCTATTTGTTGCTTTAATTGTTAATAATAGACAGGGAGGAGCGCGAGATGCTGCGCCCAAACGAGTTGACCAGTGATTGGATGCAAGCGTCGAGGTTGGCAGAAAGACTAGAGCTCGGTGATCTCATCGAGATCAAACGGGTCGTTGGAGTTGCTAAAAGTCACTTCTATGCAGTTAGCCGCTTATTATTTCTTTTGCCAACCAGTGGTGCTTTTCTCTTTTGAGGCCGATAACAATGTACTCAGAGCCTTTGTTGGAGTGATTCATGATTTCTTTACGCCTATGTAAACGGCTGATGGCAGCAGTTGGTTTAGAAGTCATCAACGACGCATTGTGTGTCGAGCGAAAACTTTCATACCATCAGAAACGTTTTATATCTCATTTTGTTTCAGGAAATTCCCGCTGCTTTCGAAAGATCCGTTCCTTCATAATGATCCATACTTGTTGCAGCTACTTTCTATCCAACAAAGAGGGGCTTACGTCGTGTCCGAATGCATTATTCCCATCACACTGACCGTTATAGATAGATCATCAGGATATCTTAACGGTAGTACCAGATCGAGTTCGTTTGAAACGAGTTTGTTGCCTTAGCTTTAATGAAATGCATATTCAGGATGCTGTGAAACTTTATCACTCTCATCTTAGCAGTGATAAGACGGCTGCCGTCATTAACGGTGACAAGAAGCAAGAAAGCAGTCAATGACGACTCGCGACTGATGATTCATCACAGAAGGGAGCATGCAGTCATTGATGATGTTAATCATGAATGGACTGGATTGATGAGTGCATTATCACGAAGTGAAATGACAAATTTTGAGATACAAAAGAGCGAAAGAAAATTAAATGGGATAGCAAGGGAATGTTAAAGTTTCCCTGTGCGTTTACTTTAGACTCGTGAATTACATCTGGAAACCTGTGAAATTGCCGTGGATCTGCAAACCTATAAAACCAAGATTGCCAAGACGCTCTGATATCGCAAATTCACCTTGCCCAGCATTCGGCATCTGGCAGGCGTTGAGCGCATTAAAATGATATCGAATAAAATGATAAGCGATCCGTTTACTTATCTATGTTGTGCATAAAATCGCGCGTTCCCATTGTTGTTGAGAAGACGAATGAGCGAACAATTTTCAGACGGAATTCCTGGAGTAAGTGAGCATCGTAACATTAAAATGGGTCCATCCTCTCGAACCGTAATCATGTTTACTGCCTAATGGATAGGGTGTCACTTTCAAGTGTCGCTTAGTCGCATATTTTCGATGCGAAATCTTTTTCCCTGTATTCTCTTCAATTCGTGTGCTAAAAGGCGATAGAAGTATATTTGCACTATCAGATCTGATTTTCTATAACTGCCACGTCTTTCACGTGCAACGTCCAGAAGAGTGCAAGTCAAATTTTGTTCCGCCGTATGTCACTGTCGACTATAATAATTCTTTACTCAGGTTTTCGTGGAGAATTTCCACATCCTCTTTGTCGCTCGCCTACTGATGTCTGTTTTAGATATCGTTAGTCTCTTTTGACTCTTTTTAAAGAATAGGGTCGTGAGGCGTAGCAAAAAGCACATTTGCTGATGTAGTTGCTTGTTCTTAAATTCGTTCCCGCTCTGTGCCTTACCAAGAAATTTTCACGGCATTAGTGAGCATCTCAAGTGGATACTCGTTTCAGGCACATTCATTCATTCATCCACAATACCTTCACAATAAGCAGTTCTGCGGAAACCATTTTCTTTTTTCAGCATTGGGCGGTGTACATTGGGAGCTACAATGGTAGGGCGTATGTGGCTCATTTGGCCACGGAAGATAGCGATTTTGATGTGGACGTATCCGGCAGCATGAACCCATCTGACTCTTTCGCAGCGCTCAAAACGAAAATTGCAAGGGGCAGTGAGGCCCAAGTTTGTTTTGCCTTATGTTAAGCTCAGTGCAGGTTATTGTGCGTAGAGATTACATGGTAGTGAATGATTATAAGGTTGGCTTAATGAATTATAAGTTCGTTCGTTGTTGATTCAATGAATGAAACGACGATAGATTATAAGGTGGGCTGGATTAAATGTTGGTCAACGCAGCGTCATTTTTTGCGTTATTCAGTTGTTTCATGATCCTGAGTGACTAGCAAGTTTCTCTGTCGCTCTTTCCAATTTTAATATCTGACGTGAGATCGTATTAACTGATGGGGTAGCGAAATGAAAGAGGCACATTAGCAACAACAATAATGACCTTAGCATTAAGTGAACTTGTTCTCATGTAAGTTCACTAAGCGCTTGAGATGAATTAAATCTCGAATGCACGGGTGGCAAGTCAAGATTTTAAATGGAACTGTGAGAGGTTCTGAATAGTTCTTTATTCCACTGGAAGCCGCTGCGTATCGTATTTTACTATTTCTCTGTAGAAATCAACATCGGAAATGAGGCTTATCGATGCAGCCGAAGTAATTTCCCGTAAAGAAACATTGTTGGCATCTGGCAACGGTTGAGAAATCGCAGATTTGCCAAGACTGCCAAAACGTTCATAAACACGCTCATATCGAGCAATCTTGAAATCTGATCTGTTCCAGAGCTTCAACCCTAAATATCTTTCCCGCACTAACTTGCCGAAAAATGCCTTGTTTATAGAATGGTTCGAATTCAATAGGAAGTTTTTGATATGTGGCACTTGTGAGATATACATTCGTATTGCAGGTGCGACGCGATGAATTAAGTCGTGTTGCGCGCGGCGATTTGTGCCGAATTAATAACTCGTTGGATATGACTCGAACACCCTTCCCGCCTTGTATTGTCGTTGACAGAGCATTGCTGATGGTAATTTTTTGTTTAACTTTGAGATAGAGCACTTAGAAGTGTTGAGTGGTTTGTGTTGTTGAAATGTCATTAGGAAGTCCGTAGTACGTCTCACACATTCTTCCTTTTGAAAGCACATCTAGATAAGGTTGCCTTAGACTGAGAGTACACTACGTATATATGCATATATGTATATATATACGTTGTGTTGTTTGTTTATTTTTTTCAATTTTTCGGCTGTGATTACTCATTGGATCCTTTAATTTTTTTCGCAGCTATAGTGATAAATGTTGCTCATCGTATTGTGGTGTTAGTTACCTCAGTCATTAATTCCTTCAGCTTTATTATATTTTAGGTTTTTTCTAATATTTCATTTGTTTTCATTGTAGCTCGGGAGCAGTGATTACAACTTACTTCTCAATAACTGCGAGCATTTCGTCACTTACTGCCGATACGGCACAAAAGAAAGCGAACAGGTAATCTAAAGCTATTCATTCTTTTAATTTCTTAGTACTGATTATACATTTCTAAGCAACGGAGGGGATTTGTGCAGATGGAATATCATTCGATATCGCTCCATTCTACAATCCACCGAGAAAGCGGAATGAGTAAGCAGTAACAACATGCGACGAAGCCATTAGTGCCCTAATTTGCGACTAAGCAGTATTACACTTCGCCGTTTTTTACTTTCCTTCCGTGCGCTGTTTTGAATGGTCTGATTTTACCCTTGAGACCATGGCCATTGCTTGATTCTGCGGTTGCACTCTTTCTCTGTCACTGCATCTTCTTCTCCTTATTGGTGCAGTCGACGGTAAATATTTCTTTTTGATAATGGTCAAAATTTCCCGAAGATTTGAGTTTTCAAACGAAAATGTTTGAGCAGTGAACTGAAGGCCGTTTCAGATTTGGCTGCTGCCTCTTATTTTTCTATTTACCTAAAGTGGATATTGCAGGCAGACGTAGCGAAATCGGTAATTGTCGGCTCAGCTGCTCTGTTGTTCTCTGGTTCCGTGCCGTTCGCCTTAACAACCGGATGTTTAGGGTATACGCTTACTAAACTTGGTCACAAAATCAAGAGACTTGTACCGTTCTATCCGGAGGCGCTGCTGTAGGTAGCTGCTCCCGTCTCTCCTACCGGTATTTTTTCGATGATTGGATGTTCTTCATAAAATATTGTTCAGTGTGGAATTTCTTGACAGTCAATTTGTCGTCTAGCGATGATTTCCTTGCTTACATTCTTCCTTGCATTGAATAATATTAGGGTGCAGTGTTCTTTCAATTAAGACGCTCAAATTTCCGTCTTTTCGATTGCGGAAATATTATTTTGAATTCTGTTAGTCGTAATTTTTTATAGATTTGACTCGCAAAAGTATATTAGATTGCAGTCGGGATTTGGAACTAATTGAATCACTTTAACCGATCAGACAAATTCCTTTTGCAATTGCAAACGCGTGTGTTGCATCTTAGGATCGCATCGACGTCGATCTTGAAGATCTTGAAAACACTCCCTGAACGTTTTGACAAGGAAGTTGGTTTCTTCTAAAACATCGATAGGAATTTCTTTCTGGATTTGAATTCCTGCTTAATTTCGGACTATTAATTGAGAAATGAAGTCACCGAATGAAAATGAACGCTTTTTAGCGTCTTAAATTTTCATCGAAGACACTTTTTTGTTCATCGTTATATCCCTCTATTGGGTTTTTCGGTTTTTTTTTGGAACGTGATTTCATTTGCCTTCGCGTTTAGATATTGAAATTATTATTATTTTTTTAAAGTGACAAATGGAGTGTTATCGTTATGATCAACCACAGAGAGCACTAGAATCTTGGGCGGAAGTCGCTTTTTACTATTTTCTGGAAATGAGTTGGTAATAGAAGCAGAAGAAGCCTACAAGTATTTGTGACATTATAGTGGAATATTTCGGTCCCATCCCTCCTTCACTTAGTCCTACATTCACGTTTTTAATGCGGTGTTTGCGAGAGTCACATGAAAATCACGTTCGAATATGTCGTCATCCATTGATCAGGTGATTCTCAGCGAATCTCTATATGTGTGGTCTATGAAACTGCCTTTTCCTTTCTTTACCTTGCTAGGGTCCAGTATCATAACACCATCGTCCATTATTTCATCATGTGCTAGATAATCAAATTCAAAGTTTACATTGACCACTCATCTTGATGCCTTTTTTGGGTTTCTGTTTTCGCATTTATTGGCACAAATGTGAGTGCAGCGGTGAAGCAGGAGTATCCGACTGTTGATGACTTAACGAGATATGTATTGTTTAATTTGCTCGAATGAGTTACGGACTTGTTCTCAAACAGATTTCTCTTGTCTCACCTATATGCTTTATTAATGTTGTTGTTTGTTGCTTTTCCTTCCGCAGTTGGCGACAGCAATTCTCTGCTCTGAACAGTCAGGAGTACTGACCATTCCTCCCTAATGAATGAAGTTATAACAATATGAAAGCGCTGTGCTGGCATACATTTTGAACACCACGGCTAAATACATCGTTATTTCCACGTTGCGAAGGCATAATGGAATGAATCTTTATTTGCATTCACTTTGCGGTAATACTACAGCAGGTTGTTTTATTTTTCTTTCAGCTGCAGAACTCATTTGTTAACGTTCGAAAACAAAAACATCCTACCTGAGCCGTAAGTCGCCCATAAGAATCGGTTATTTTGACCTAGAGGTAGTGTACTTATTAGGCAGTTAAGTGTACACGAATAGCAAAAATGGCTTTGTCCGTGAAAAAAGTTATGGATAAGAGATCGGACTTCGGATAAGAGAGATCGTTTGCCAGTAGTAATAAAGAATCACATAAAAAGAAGAGGCGTTAGGTTGATGGCTGGCTCAATAAAAGTTCACTCGAATCAGTCGTAGGAAAAGCAAACATGGTTACGCAAAAGAATTAAGAAAAGCAAACATCAAAAAGCAAACGCAAAAGAATCGCTCTGATCCATTATGTAGAATAATCTGTTGATGTCGTCTGCATTAGTGCAATGTACGCTATGTCATAATTACATTGAAATTTTTCATAATTACAAAAGCTAGATTAATCTTTCACAGTGCGGAAAGTGATCGAAGTCCCACTGGGGTAGCGATTCTTTGGCATAACATGTTTGCATTCGCTAACTGATAGTGATATCATGTGTTCGCAGTTGTTTCTTGGCGTAGGTATTTTGGATGAGTGCAGTTAGAGGCGACGCTATTGACTAGCTGTCTGCAAACTGATTTCGGAAGTCAGATT
Organism: Parascaris univalens; assembly: GCA_037576465.1. Taxonomy (NCBI): domain Eukaryota; kingdom Metazoa; phylum Nematoda; class Chromadorea; order Rhabditida; family Ascarididae; genus Parascaris; species Parascaris univalens. The sequence continues at coordinate 40,303,447 of CM075173.1, read as the reverse complement.
TGCCTCCACGATGCTTCATCGTTGAAAGTAGCCGTATTTTCGATAATACTTCATAGAGAAGCGTACAGAATGAGGTGGTTTCGTGGGGACGGCGAAAAGTCCTTAATTGCTTCGGGAAGATCTAACGTGAGTCCCACTGGTTGCACGTCAGCGGAAACAGAACGGCGTGCTATTTGAAGTTTGGAGGCAGAGAGCTACTTTCGGCTGTGACGTGAGTCATTTGTATTCTCCTCATGTTCGCTTTACTGGTGTTCAAGTATGTCTGAATATGAGCTAATAGTGAATTCTTCTCGAATACCATTAGGTTAAATGATGTGGTCCTCCTGATGAAAATCAAGAAACCAAGTGGAACCTCATGAAATATGAGGGACAACACAAGCAGTGGCTTATCCGCATGCTTTTTCACATGACATTACCGAGCCGAAATTATATTGTTATGCAAATGATGAAGCGATGAAATTTTATTGGAACAAACGTAGGCTTACGCAGTATTGTTCATACGACGGTGTAATACTCTTATAGATAGACAAGGTGTGGTTGTGAGGGAAAATTAGGCAGCGAAATATCACAAGCTATGTACTATAACAACTCTTTTCGCTTAACAAATCTTTATGCAAGGGATCACTCCACGTGTGATTTTTGAAGGGAAATTAGGACATTCGGATTCGATAAACTGTGTATAGTGAGGGTGGAATTCAATATCGTTCATTTTTGTTCAGCTTCTAATTATTTGACTCAGCGTATTTCGTCCTCCGTCATTTGTTGAGAACGATAAAGGATACCGCCAGTTTTAATTTTTCTGCTTCGATTCAGCTCTGTTCGATTTCACTCTATTCTACTGTATTCAACTGAAAAGGTTCTTCATTGCAGTCCCTGCAGCAGTTTTGCACTTCACTCATTTCAGTTACGCATCACATGCATGCAATGGTACGACGAGGCAACCGTCATGTGTCTGTCGTCCAACTGGCTGTTGAAGCAACAAAGCTTACCGTGTCCGCTCAAAATGCGCATAAGTATCCCTTTTGCATACCCTATCTAGTCTTAGCTTTAGATGAGATCCTTATTGCTTGGTTGAGTGATTTCGACCATATCATTTATGTGGTGAAGCAAGTTTCAAAAACATTCGCTTCTGAGAAAAATGCGCTATACTCAGCAAAAACGGAAATAGGGGCCCTTCTGGTTTCGATAACGGGCTCCGCAACATGCGTTACTTATGCGCCGTCTTTAATTCGCAGGTGTAGGTGCTTTCGTCAAGAAACACTCACCATATCAGCAGGTCGAGATCGTCGATTGAATAAGTTTGTTCAACAATCAGAGATCAAAGAGATGGATTGCGTTCTGGACGTCAGTACCTCTTGTGACTCGTAACAGCTGTTCTATTTCTGCCGTCTTCTTTGCATGAAACAGAGTAATTTAGTAATGTAATTGCAACTGTACAAATTTTTCTTATTTCACAAATTTTGAATAAATTCACTGAATTTAACTTTGTAAAAAGAGTTTTCAATTAACTCGACGCTCGAGGAAAATCTGTCAGCAGATTTTGCAACTAATATCAAAGTTCGGAATCACCGGAAGTTGCTTGCCTCCGATGTGGCAAGCAGATCGCGATGAATTAAACACAAATGAGCAGTGATGCAATGCAATCCTTCTAGTGCGGGAATCAGCGCTACAAATTGAATTTGGTAGCCACCATATTCTCAGCTATCATTGGCTCTTCAAATGGCCATTGAGGTCCCTTAATTTCCTTTGCTCCAAACGACAACAGCAGCCATCGTATGGAGAATTATGGAGTTGCCATTATCGTTTGCTATAACGGAGTTCGGCTTCACAAGACATGACTCAGTTGTAAGGATGACTCGGAACTCAGAAGTGCTAAGTTCGAAACATTTGGCAGTATACAAGGGTAGCGATAGACTTTCTGCAGGATGACTCATTTGTAAAGTCGAATCCGACGAGAGCAGTAAGTGTCCGAATTACTTTAGAAGACGGATTTATTCATTCATTTGCATGCGAGTTTATCATGTTGTGCAGATTAAACAAATTTCGTGATGCTTAGCTTGCTAGTTCGCGAGTTGAAAGTACAGACAAAAACACTTATATGAGCTTAGAAACTTTGCTTTTTGCAATGCGAATTGCAAAAAGCAGACAAAAAACTGCTTAATTGTCTACACTTCGTCGCGGTTTTTTAAAGCTGAAGGTATCGTCGTATGGAATGCGCTATGTTTGCTTGTAATTATTGCAAACTGCAGCAGCTACCTGCTCTAATGGAGCGCGAAGCAAATGCTGACGACGGGTGAGGGCGGTGCTATTCCACTTTCGTTTGATTTGTAAACCAACTAACAGCTCATCTTGCCTTGTCAGTGGCGTCTGATAGTCTGCAGAAATATATCTTTCTTTGGAAACAGCTGAGGGTATAGATCTCGTTTATTCTAACCTGTTAGTAACTATGACGAAAGGCGCCGATATATCGAAGAAATAAACCTAATTCAAAAATATATTCGTTTTTATGCGCTGTCAACGATGGTCTCACAATTTTCTCCTTTTTCCACTACATACCTAAGTTTTAAATCCCATAAGTATCACGGTTTTAAAGGGATGACACGTTCCACTTGGTGCGCCAAACTACACAACACAACTCGCAAAGGAAATAATGAGGGAAAGAATTTTTGTAGGGGTACAGAAAGCTCTGGTTTGGTTGGCTCGAATGCGTTCACAGAGATCATTTCGAAATTGTGGAGGGGACTGGTGTTGTAATGGATGTCTACAGTGACGAAAACCTTTGCAGATTTGGAGGTAACTGTTCAACGAGAATATCAATTAGTAGTGCTCATAGGAGGATTCAGCAATGAAAGGTACAGTTAGAAAATATTCCTTTTTTATCCGTAGCATTTTCCTTAAGGGGTAATATTCTTATTTCCATTTGTACTAACCGCCGTCGTAGTGACAATAGATTTTATTACTGTGTTTTCTGTGGAGTGTCGGTTAATGAGTTAGAAACCAGAAATTGAATTGTGGAACGGATCTCCATCTCAATCAGTGACGGGGATTACCGTTGTGCATATGAGAGTGGATTTTTTAGTGTTGTGCATATGTGAGTTGAAGATTTTTGCGGTGTAAACTGTTGTGAAGTATCTGTTGTATGTATATTAGTCGAGTGCTTGCTTATCACCAGATGGATGTTCATGAAGTCATTTTCGGTTATTGGTTACTGACCTCTAGAAAAGTGCCAATGGACCTTCGAATTGTTTGTAGAAAATAGTACGTTAATCATGAACATAATATGTAGTAAAAGTTCTTTAAATGAATATTACTAATAACGGTAATAATCGAATAAAAATAACAACCCTATATAACTTGATGCCTCATAAATATGCCCCTTGAGAACTGATATTTTTATTAAAGTGCACATTAATGTGAAAATCTCTTTATCAGTGATAAAATATCACATTTTAAGGGAAATTCCGAAACCTTTTCTATACTGTGCTAATAAATGATATTCAGTTTTGCTTTGAAATGAAGACCGAGTGTTTCGAAGGTACGGAATGAAATAGCGAGAGCGAGAGAGCCGTCCATTAGTGCGCTTCATTTTTAGTTTGTCGCGCGCAGACGTGCAGTGGGTAGTGTGCGTCCCACCAAATCCGTCAACAATCAACGGTCTGTTGTGTTTTGCTTCAATGCCCAACTGCTGGACTATTTCTTCCGTGATGAATGAATAGCACGCTTACTTTGATCGTTTTTGTATGTGGTGCATCGCCTCTAACCTCCACGAAGGTGGACAGGAATAAGACCGTTCTGTCTTGTTCTTGCTGTTCCGGTATCGCGATAGCCGAGACAGTGCGAATCGTCTGAGTATGGGTTTCTCCGACAGAGTTCTCCCGTTTCCCCTGTTGCGAACGATGCCACGTTTTACAGAGTGCCGTGGGATGTCCCTCACGCTTGCAATGATAGTAGGAGATATTTCGTGTACAATCATTTTGATTATGACCCTCTCTGAGACACTTGAAACAAAGGCGTAACTGCCGAGCGCGGTCAAACCGCTCCTTCAAAGTGGTAAAGCGTGGACAAATATCAGCCCAGTGTGGTTCACTACAAGACGCACCTACCTGTCGAGTAAGGTCGTGCCGTCTGCCCTTCCCCTCGATCTGTCGTTTCGCCACTGGGGGTAGTGCAGAAGTGTGGTGTAAACGTTCTTCTCATTTTACACCTCCCAGATTTCTTTGTTCTCGCCTTCCTACCTGCTTTTGAACTTGCCGACCCTCATGCGTCGGTTATCCTATAGTCGCAGTTCGCATATTCTCCCTGATGCGCACTATAGCTTGAAGTTTGTCCCTAAATTTTCCGACGCTCCAGGCTGCATCGGCCTCTTTAGCTTATTCGACTTCCAACAGCGTCTAACGCGGTAGCCGTTTTTCAATGCAAAGCTCAGTCTGCGAGTTGTCGATGTTTTCTTCCTGTTGCTCCAGTTATTGTAGAATGCGCTCGACGCTCACGACGCATTCCTCGAAGTCCTTTGTGGGAGTTGCTGCGTCATGTAGTTCCGCGTACGGTGACTTCAACAGCACTTCGGATCTCCGAAATCGTTGCTGGAGCGTTGTTTTAACGGCTTCGTAATTTTCGGGCGCTGCTGTGAATCCACCTATTGCTTCTAGCGCTTTGCCTTCTAGAAAAGACAGCAGATAAGAAAGCTTCTCAATTTCTGCGAGTGGTTGCGAGTCAACTACATGCAGGAATGTGGCCCAGAATTGTGGCCACTTGCGATGCTGCCTATCGAATTTCGCAATCTGCAATCTTGGTAGCTGCACCGCGTTCATGGACATCTGCTGCTGCGGTTGCTGGGCAGGCTTGCTGTTTCCTGTAGGGACGGTGCCAGCTGGCGAAGTGGGTCGGCCCATGTAGAGTTCAAGATTCAACTTGGCAGTGACCAGGTCATCACGTATATTTTTAGCCTCACCGATTACGATAAGAAAACTGTCTAGCGCCTCTGTCAGAGTTTGGTAAATTGAAGCTTCATTAGCTTTCTCAGCAGCCGCGCGTAGCTGCTTTATGTATTCTAGCCAAGCGCTGTGATCGGCCTCGATCTCCGAAATGTGACGTTCTAGTCTTCGAATTGCTGCCTCCACTTACAAGAGAGCAGTTTTGAACGCTGCTTGCGGGTCTGCTTGTGCAGTAAGCGCACGCAAGTCAGGGAAATTTATGCTTTTTATAACTGCCTTAACAAGTTAGCCTTCACTCGGATGGAGGCTTGGTACGCAGCAGATGCCATATTTACTCATGGTTATGGTCTGGCTTGAGCCCCCATGTAATCAACGATGAAAAGTGAAAATTGTTTAGAAGTTGCTGACTTACGTTCAGTATTTAGATGAGGCGATGCAGCCCAGCTCACAGCAGATCAGTGTTGTACAGATAAAATACAAGAGGGAGAGGGTCACTTGGGGAAGGCGTATCAGTGGAGCTCTCCTGAGCTCATCAACCAGGGACCTGCCCTTTGTCGTCAGAACTGTCCGAATGGCGAGCCTTTTGCTAGGGCCGATTTCGCTGATCTGCCTAGCTCCACATTCCATTTCTGGTGATGTATGCAAGATGCCCTTTTCACATTGACCATTTTCGGTAATGTATGCAACATGCCCTTTTTCCCATTGAAACGTTTAATTTTTATCTCCCAGTTTCTGCTTGGTGTATCATCGTTTGCACTATGTGTTTCATCGTTTTTGGTCATCATAGGCGCCGCTGAGGCGGTTAGCCATTTTTTGCTACACGCTGGCTGCAATGAGCCGCGATGACGCATCTCGCGTTTCGCGACAGCGTCTTAGAGATAGGATATAAGTATCGTTGAGGTTTTTGTTGAAAATGCAGGTGACATCCAACTGTGGTGACATTTCCAAGGTTAACGCAATGAAGCCATCGGATTCATACATCCGTGATAACGTCTTCGTGCTTTGCTAAGTGAATCACTGAAAGAAGGTCGCAATGTTTTGCCACCCGTGAGATGTGACGAATTACGAAAATAAAACATATTAGGCAGCGATTAGTAGAAGTGTGCCATAAATATTATTTGAGTGGTATTCAGCGCTGAGAGTTTCACTGCGAAATTTCGGTAAAAGAAAATCATTTCGCAGGTAGAAGTTTGGTATTTGGACGGCTAGCATGATTGTAAGACTCCTTGTCTCTCGCTTCCATAGGTAAGTTTCATTGGTATTTTGACAAATAAGTTTGACTGCCGCTGTTCATCATCGTTTAGAAATGACTTAGGGAGTGTTGGGCAGATTCAGCTGCTATTTTAAGCATATGGACCCTCTCCTTTCTTTTCCCTCCCTGCCACAGCATTTGCACGGGAGAAAGCTATACAAAAACACTAACTTCAATCGCGACTTGCTTTCGTTCTGCATTGCTCAATTTGTAAGCTTTTTAGGATGTAATGTTAGGTTTTGTGCAAAAGTCTCGATGAGTTGTTGAATTCGCTGTTATCGAGAGGAAATGTGAAGAGTGCTGCTAGAGGTCCATACATGGCACAGCGAACTGCAAAAGAGACTATTATAACTGCCTATCACAAATGTCACGAATAAAATGCAAAAATGGAGAGAAGACCATTAGTTGCTAGTAAGTCGAAACGTTCATATTATGGACGAGGAGATTTCTTACAAAGTATGGCGGAAAAACAGTCATCGAGTAGCAAAGTTTTCGCAGTTTAAGGAACTGGCAGCAACGATGTTCTCATACGACATCGTACTCATTGCTTGTTATGACTTATGATCGGATGTACGCATTTCGAGATCCTTATGGAAACCGACCGCTCTGTGCTGGCGTTATGTATTCTCCACTGCATCCGAATAATGGTTGAATACTGTTTATGTCCATGAAATTCGTCTTTTTTACTCTCCCCAGCGTGGCACATGATACCTTTATTCACTTAAACGATAAAACGTTGCGCTAAGATGAGTGCAAAACGGCGGGTAAATGGTCTACCGTTAAGCTAGCGCAAATTCAGTCGTATAACGTTCGTTTGACAAGCGAAAGATTTTGCGTGCATGCAAATCTTTGGAGTTCGGATGCGTATAGTCGCTAGCGAATTTTTGATGAAACGACGTCAATAAGCCGATTGCTCAAAAAAAGGTTCTTATTTTCTTTATCCAGAGGTTGGTGTCAGGAGGTGAATTAGGAATGGAAAATTGGCTGCTTTACAAAATCGATGGCATGAATGAGGAAGTGGAGGGAGGATTTTTATGTATTCAGTAGGCCAACCCTCTCCTGACCATATGATGACGTTTTTGAAGAGAGTGTTTAGCTATCCAAGTGAGGCGAGTGGCGACGTGCGGGACAAGCTGGCCAAGTTGTTCAATCTGTTGACCTGTGTTGCACACACTGGATATGTTATCCAAAAATGTCATCGAGCAGACGAATTAATTTTTGCTGTTCTCATTTGAACGGTCCAGTTGCAGACCACTGAAGTAATGGTGCAAGAACGAGTTAGTATCTTCTCGGCCTGACTTCTCTGTTTGGCACTATTTGATGTCTGAGTGAAATTTTTCGCCATGAACGATTAGAATCTAATTCTGCTTCTTTAATATAAATCACTAAGTAGTAGATAAGAATTATAACATTAACGATGGTAAGAAATTCACAGCATCAAGCTCAGTATCACCGTTAAAATCACTAATTTAAAAATATGAGCCGGAAATGTTCCATATGTTTACAAATGAGAGAAAAACAAATCTCTTATAAAAGAAGTTCCTGGTAAAATATAAACATATGTGAAGTAAATAAATATACATACAATTATATCAAGTAATAATATATGGCTAATGTCAAATAATATGTGGCTTACAGGAATGGACCATGAAGATGTGTACGTCTGCTATGATGGTTCCATGTGCTTAACTTTAGAAACGACGTTGGATTGTCGCGGCGTCAACCAAAGACTTCTGAACTTTTATTCGCATTTTAAGTCGTTTCTTAGCTGTCGTTGATGAGACGATTCCTAACAATGAGTGAAGATTGTTTACAGATGAAAGCAGCGAAAGCAGCGTTGTGCATATTCGAGTACGTTTATTTTGCACGTGCTGATTCTATTCTAGAAGGTGAGCATTGATGCTTTCAATCTTAGTCAATGCCTCTGCTTGAACTTTCCAAACACTCAGGCTGCGTTACTTAAAGTCTTAGTATGTGAGCTGATGAAGCAGTCGGTGAGGCTCATTTAGAAATATTCCAAGAAGATTTTAGGCAGTTATTTCATCTGACCCAATCTCTTCCTCATCCTTCCTCCCTTTACCTCCTCTGAATAGAAAATTCGAAACTGAGCAGTGTATCATATCGAAGAGTTCCGGTGAAGTATGGGATAGTAAAAGGAAGTATAATATCCATATAGAGGAAAACTTTTATAATACAGATCCTCTACAGTCCAACAAGAAATCCACACAGAGTGCGTGCAGCATTTTTCAAATCGGACTAACTCGGTCCAAAAAATTTTCTCCATGAATCTGCCTGCTGCTTAATGCAACATTGAAATGTGGGTTTGAAATTATCACTGCGATGTTCATACGCTCATGTGGAATGCTGACCGGAAGACAGCCTTATGCGAGTCAATAGGTTCGCGTTTTGCTAGCAGTAAAATGTTGCCCCATACAGAAATTTTAGTGGTCACCTTCATCTTCATGCAGTCCTACTGAGAAACAATGCAAGATTCCAGCAGTTCTGCAATTGCTGAAGCGTATCATGGAAGTCCTCTTGCTTCCATTCCCTCACGATAGTCGTTATTTTTCCCTGTATCTTCGCAGCAATGGCAGATTCCACTTTTAAAATCTAATTTTCCTCTCAAAAAGATCATAGAATAACAGGGGGCAAGGTAGGGGAAGAGGTAGGGGAACATAGGAAGAGAAGAAGGAGGGACATCGACATCCTCATTTTTTGGACCGAAAAATGGGATGCCTTAGAGCATTCAGTTTTGCATTAATATTCAGCGAGAGTGAATCCGTTGAAAACATTTTAAAACAAAGATCTGCATATTCACTTTCGCTATATGGTGTTATGCAGAATATAGCAATACTTAGCAACAGTAAACGCACCACTTCGAAATTACCGCGACAATAACACCTATTTTCATGTTCTCTACTCGAACTGTTGAAGTTAACTCGAACCTTTGCTTGTGTTTAGGATTTCGGAAAATATCGACTCTGATGTATACTGATGCAGTAATCCGCATCTAGTTTTTACTGGTTTGGGATTGTGCAGAAAGAGTGTAGGACATTCTGAATTGAAGATGCTTATCTAAATCCAGCAATCTGCGCCATATTATCTTTTAATTCCTGAAAGCTGAAAAAAAAAAAAAATGCACCAAACGCATTCATAGGACGGCAAGTTCAGTCTGTGAGGGAGGAATGCGGTCGGATTCTGGCCGAAGAATCGTTTATTGATGCTGATGTCGTCAGCACAGTCCCGGATTCTGCAACAGCTGCTAGCATGGGTTTCGGGAAAAAGGTAATGGCAGTTGCAATTTTTTCAGTTATAGATGTCCCTTCAAATTTTCAGTCCCTTCAAACTCAGCAAGATCGTCGAAATCTTAACCGAAAAATTACCAACCCATAGTTGATGTGTCCGGATTCAGCTCACTGAATGAATATGTTAGAACGGAACTCTGACAGTCACAGGTTCGAATCTCTTTCTCAAGAATGGCCTTTCTTGCTTTATATTTTACTCGATAGCGCCGTGCTGATTGCAGAGTGGCATCAGGTATTACACCGCAATGGTTATGTAGGCCGATCGTTCATTCAACCGAACACTGAACTACGGCAGAAGGCAGTACATGAAAAGTTTGGTGTGATCAGGAAGGCGTTGAGAAAAAAAGATCATTCTTGTCGATGATTCGATTGTGAGGGGCAACACGATGAGCATTATCGTCAGCATGCTGAGGGCATCTATGTGGTGCACAAGAGGTTCCTTTCAACCATTTGCCAATCTTTTCCATTATGTTCTCTCATTCTTTGTTCCTTATCGAGATGCTCACGGAACAAACATTAGGTCATAACCACTTTAAGACAAATTTAGTAAAGTATGAGAGAGGCTGTGCGTATACTTCTTCGTATTTTCAGTGTCGGTGTCCAATGTCCTGTAGCACGAATTTGCCTCTGCTGTCAGGTTCGTTTGATTGAAAAATGAAAAAAAGTTCCGTTTAATGTGGAGGTGGATCCTCCTCTGTTTCTTCTGCAAGTGAATCCTCTTGTCTTTATAAAGGGATTTTGGAACGCTTTTCAGTCTTAATAACAAGACCGCATTTGAAAATAAGCACATTGGGAGTCGCACCTCAACAGTTTATTGTTGGGGGTGAATTATCAACGTAGAACGGTTATTTGACACATTCACGTAGGGGGAAACAAAACCTGAGCAGGCTGAGGGCATTTAGCTTATGCCAGCGTTCAAGTTTTGTTTGCAGTATAAGTGACGCTATATCGGCAGATTTGCAGAGAGTAACTAAACTGTTATTGCAAACATGAGCAAATTTCCAATTCGATTTGATGATGTTCAAACTTAGTCAAAGAAGTTGAAGATTTCATATGTTAAGCGATGAAATGCTTTAGAATATAATGGCCAATGATCCCGAACATTTCGAGGTTTGCAAACTCACATGATATCATATCGAAGGCAATTAGTGAGTGACCTACCAAATATACAAATAAATGATGGCTATTGCTGCCATCTCATGATCGCGATAGCCGTTTGAAGAGCTTCTGTCACCATTTTCTAACGCATTTATCATTCGAAGTTTTGGCGGACGCCTTCTCGAAACAACCTTCTTATTCCTACCCTATGCTTCTTCCTTCTAGAGTTGAAACATCTTCTTCATTCTTCTCTCTTCTGCCTAATCAGTTCCTGCCAAAGGAACCTATGAGTATCAGAGGGCCAAAATGATGTTCTTCGTAGTCCCGAATTCTCATTCTTTGGCCCTATTTTCTCAGACTGCTGTACAATTGCATCTCATAGACGGGCTTATATAATGTGCAAGGTAAATTGCAACCCCTCCTCCTCCCTCGTTATGCTGCGGCTGAATTCCTTCGCGAGATTTGCATCGATCGAACGCACCTCTTCATCTTTCCAACTGCTCACGTCTGATTATCATTGTTATTGTCTGTTCCTTCTACTACTTAATCACCATCGTGCAGTCTTCGTCCTAGAAAATTTCTTGCAGCTGCTTTGATCGAACGCACCTTTTCGACCAAACAGAAACTTACTATGCTTGTCCACCTCACAAAAACCATAACGTCGTGTCGAATAACTTACTCACTGCACTCCGAGGTTCTACAATGCACCTTACTCATAGATGGTTTTATCGGCAGGTTTTTTGAAACATCTAGTCCAACGAAAGTCCATTTTCCTCTTCAGGCACCAAGTCTGGTTTCACCTTTTCCCGGTTACAACATCGTTTGTTGGAGGAAAAAAGAGATCAGTACTGTCATTCAATTCTTCAAAACATTCCCTTACTGTATGTAGTTCCATCTTTCTGTTCATGTAAATAAAACCTAAGAAGTTTTGCACGTGAGGGCATCTTCGGCCCTCTTAGGTGCCCAGTGGGTTTGTTCAGCTGGTGCCTACTGTGGCTACCAGCTGCAAACACATTTTCTTCGACTTCCTAAGAGCTGCAAGATCAAAAACACTAAAATGTAAGCATTAAGTAAACGTGAGGTTTTAATTTTGTTCGGAAACCCCAGCCGCAGCTAACGGTGCAAGAAAACTGAATTTCTGGAAATTAGGAAAAGCGCATACGAACGGCTTCTCATACATTGCGCACCTCTCAATAATATCTTTTGATGAAATGTGACATCAAGAAATTCTACGTGACCTGAAGTTTCTTTGAAACTGCAAGCAGAATGATTTTATTACCGGTTTCTTAGTTCACCCTGACGAGCACCTATATGCCACAAAGAATTTCTGCATTGACGTTTGCGTACCGCAAGTTGCACTCAGAGCGCCACATCACTGAACAAACGACGTCTAGAACACGAGCTTACAGCAGCTCATTTTAACCTCATTTAACGTTACAAAGATGTATTGTATTTGCATCCTCTTGCATCCTACAGAGCTAAAATGGTCTGTAACGAATCTCCTTCGGAGAATAAACAAACGCCGTCAAATCCTTCGTTTGCTTTAATGGAACAGTGATTCAACAAAAAAGCAACCGCTTTTAATTTGGCAGAAAGATAACGTCAGGCAAACATTCTTGTGATTCTTGTTGAGGTTTCCCAGGTACACCTTCGGATAGCATCACCACCACTTAAACACCCTTGCTTCATGGGCGTCAACATCCGATCAAAGAGTGAGCTCATGGCAGCCAACTTCAACGTCGACGAAATTCGCAAACGGCTGGGCGCTGATTCCATACAGTACCTGAGCATCGAAGGCCTCAAAGGTGCCGTTACTGGCGGAATAGCACGACAGGCAGACAAGAAAAGAGGCCACTGAACAGCTTGTCTCAGCGGAGAATATTCAGCAGAGCTCGAATGGTAAGGAGATCGAGGTTATCGACTCGAAAAGGAGAAAAAGGAAAAGAAGAAACAGAGGAAGGTCGTTTCTTCTGCTATCGCAGTGGCCTTTTCAAGCCCAAACGACCAATCATAGCAAAATATTTCGCAAATAATAAAAAAAACAATTAGTTGGGCTCGTAATGGAGCTGTTCAGGCCAAATTCAGGCGTCTTCAGTACTGATGAAATTTGGTTCGTAAAGCTTCAACAGTGGGAAATTTCCGCGGCTTCAGTTTCGATGGCTACGACATATACATTTTGGTTGACGTTCTCACTTATGCGTTCGACCTGTCCAAATAAGCATATCGCATGATGAATGTGGGATTTACACAGTTCATCAGATTATGAAGAGCACTCGAATTATTTACTATATTTTGCACAAATTGTTCAGTTTGGTTTACTTTCTAGCTGTTGTTATTTAGTGAGCATTTTCCTTTTTCCCTTGCATTAAATGCAGCAGCTGCTACTGTCTTTAAAAACACACCATATCGTTTACCGGTTTCGATGTTCATGGAGGGCGGCATGCTTGCTTGAACCATTTTTTATACAGATAGAATTGACAGCCAGATGTTAGCTTGCTCATTCATAGATAGCCTTTGGTGGGATGGAAAAACTCGCGTTAGGAATGCAAGTGGCGTCCCCTTCTCATGACAATTTGTTATTCAGTAAGCGCAAATCTCTTGCTGAAATCATAGGCGTTACATGCGACTTCCTGACGAAAAAAGCAAAAAAAACAGAAGCTAAATAGAGAGCGATATAATAGATCGCTCAGGATAATGATTACCATCCTTCTAGTTGGAGACAAGATAGGATTGGCGATAGATAGGATCTGAGGAGCATCACAAACTGGAATTTGATTTTTGCAAAACGTTGCAATTCATGAAATTCCATAGAAGGCTGAAGACCAGGATTTCCGATGCATCGGAATCCAGTATTAGCTGGCAGCTAGGAGTAAGAAATAATGGACCTGACGTGTCATCCAAAACCAGCGCATTCCCGAAATTTTCTGACCACTATATTTAAGGTTTTTCAGAGTCAAATTTATCGTAACCTAGTTTCAGGTTTCAACTTTTCTTTTCGGGAGAAAGGCTCCGACTATCACTGACATCAACTTTCGATCGGACGAACATACTCCCTAGTCAAAAGTGTGCGGTTGCCAGTTATTCGCAGTTTTGTTCATGGAATAATGAAAGGAAGCAACGATGTGCATTTTACAAGGCGTCATTGGAAGAGGAATTTGATGACGGCCACACAATCATTTCAACAAACGATGTAATCTGAGGTCTCCAATGACGTTTTGACGCTCATATGTCCACTGTGAGCGTCCCACTTGAAAATAACCGTTGTAAATGAAAGATGGACGAGTGAGCTAAAAAATAGTTGCAAAAATCAACATATCACTGGAGCTGACCATTTCCTCTTTTTGTTGAGGGGAAATGAGAAGAAAGCGGCAGAGACCAATAAAAAATTAAATTTGCTTGACTACTGACTTGTGACTTGATTCGCTAGCGTTTCGCGCTCGCCAAGGATTGGAAAGAATGGAGGTGTGTAACTAATTTGCGAAGTCTTCTACTTCATCCACTTCCACTTCACAGATCACTTGCATCCATATTTAGCTAATATTCCCAAAGCTTACTGGCGGCTAAACTGAGGCAAGGATTCGGTGGATTTGCTAGATTCGATTGGCAAAAAGCTCCTATAGATTTTTCTGTAAATTCAACTGTTTCACAGACTTGCAAGTGAAAATGGTAACTAAGACGAATGGAACTTCCCGAAAACGGCTCCCTCTCACAACTGTGGATGGAATCCGAGCATCAATTATGCAGATCTAGAAGTCTCGATGGGATATGTGAAACAAAGCAAAGCAAAATCATTTTAGCACCTCAATTAAACGTAGGCCGCATTTGCTATTTGGCCACGGCACACACAAACTGTCAAAGTCTAAAATTTTCTCACGTGAGAAGAAGGTGAAATCTGACCTAGAGCTACTTCTTTGACGCATTATTCAGCATTCGAAAGGAATTTCCAAGTAGAGAAAGACGGAACTGTGGAGATTTTGATGTAATAGAGTGAGTGGATGCAGTAACCAGCGTCTATTTGACACGTATGTGGAGGAAATTAGATCGTATGCAGTGAAGTTTTCAATGTTTTTTCGTAGCAGTGAAAGCAGCACTTACAAAATTGTTGCAGTTTTGAAGTTTCCTGGTTTAAAGAAACAATATGCATCCCCGCGGGAAGGAATATTTGGGCAGCAAGTGAGGACAGCGCGACACTTGACAAAGACATGAAAAAGGCCGAAAGCTTCACTTGGTGCTTAACCTTCGCAAACCATGAAATAATGCGTTAGCTGTTTGTTCCCACATACTTAATGTTTATGAGATTTGTAAGTCGGTTTGCTGAGAAATTAAAATATTATGTGTCGCGGTGCCGATTACGTGCAGCTCATTGCAAGTAGAAGGCTAGCGACAGTATCGTTGTTCACATCGATGAGTATGGATTGTCTACCATTATCAAAAACTATTGTTCCCGATTCTCAAAAACAGCGCACCGTTTCACACGTTTTCAACTTAGGGCAAGATGCGCTCACTTTTACTGTTCACGAGAAGCTTTCGAAATCAGCGGTAAGCTTCGTTCGGTTTGTTTAAATTATGACTCAGATGATCAACCTTGTCCCAAATGCCGATCTTTTGAGTTTTTGCACTGGTTCGTATACAAGAAACAGACTGCTAAAATTCTCGAATTTTAGGACTTCTTCTGTATAGTTCCAAGCGTCGGGCTAACGTCAATACTTCAAAATAGCGACAAAAATTTATAATCTTGCTTTAGAGTAAGCTTTGTGCAATGAACGAATATTGCATCTGATAATCAGCGGTTCCTGCTCAAGTGCATTAGCCGTTAAGTTGGTCACCTCAATATCCATTATGGAGATATTTTTGCTCTTATACGCCTATTCATTACTGCAGACTATCCTTAATATAGCCCATTTATCGGTCAACATGATTACCTGTATATGCTACCGACTTTTTTCAGCTCTTCGTTAGCTACCTTTCCCAGCTCTAAACTACTGTTTCTTGTTGCGATTCTCATAATTCAGTTACTAATCACCACTTCGGAAGCATAAAATTAATCTGCCGGACTGCAACGCCGATAGATTTAAGGCGGCTGCAGTTGCAATGAACTCTCCATTACACACTCCATTACCGTTTGTTGTTTCTAGCTGTTGAATATAAATTTGGCACCCTTTCTAGGACTGTGCGATCGACCTATAAGCGTTATGGGTGAATGGATTTTCATGCATTCAGCAAGCAGTCATAGATCTGACAATTGAGTATTGGGTTGGGCTATAAGATATCATCAAGAACCTTGGTTCTGCACGTCACCTTCCACAGCGAATACCTTCTGATATCTCAATCCAGACAAGGAATCCAACATTCGGACGGTATGATTTGCGCCACTTTATCCAGAACCTTCAATGATTGGAACTTCCCAGAGAACAATTGAGGATCGCTAAGTATTGCGAGCACTATAGCAAGAATGTTTAATACATTTTGAGAAAGCTTGCTTTTACGTAATGTCGCTCTCTTCTCGCATATTATTGGTCTCAAGTTTGATAAGCATATTTTTATGCCTACAGTCTTTGAAAATTTGCAAGAATACTTGAGTTTTTATGCTTGCAGTTTTAACTTATCGGTGATGTCGCCATGCACTGTTGAAATAGCATTTCAATCTGGTGAGTGGGAACGTGCTCATTTATCAGCTGATCTTTTTTAGTCAGCACGATCAGTGAATAAACATTTATGGCCTCGATTCTTATCTTCCAGCTATCTGTTAATTTAGCTCGGTTATTTTCGCTCACTAATGGAGTTACAATGCTTTGAGTATGTCGCTTGCAGTTACTGAGCTTTTTCCGCATATTGCGTTAGAGATATCCATCAATCTCATTCAGAGGGATTGGTGTGTTGGTCACCTCCTCTTGATCAATGGCATTTGTCAATTTCGTCTATCGTTAAGAAGACTGCAGTTGGGCAGTCAAATATGACAATCAGGTTGTGCGTTATCAACTGCAATCGTTTTATGCTCAAATGATTAGGTTCCTATATGCGGCCTCATATAACGATCGTATGCTTCTTTCACATTTGTACATTCTGATGCTCGATTCGGAGTGCGGTTAATGGCAAACCCCAAAGCTTTTTATCCCGCTGAAGAGTTTTTTTTTGGCAGGGAAGAACGAGATATTCTTATGTGAATCACCATATCACCTTGTTTCTGCTTCCAGCAAGATTTCAGAGGAATTTCACTGCTTTGATTTTTTCTTGATTTTCGATAGCAGCCGGTAATTGGAACGTTGATATATGTAAATTTCATTGCCCAGCAACATTATTGGCTGTTGATCCTACCATCTGCCTCTTATTGACACCTTAAAAAAAGATATCTATGCGATATGCGTTTTCTGAATGGTTTGGCGTGCTTCATTCTTACACTTCAAGTCAAGGTTCTAATGCGATTGGAAGACTTTCAATAGAGGGTTTTAATTATCACAACGAGATAACTGCAAAGCATTAAATGGCTCCACCAATGTGTCGAATATTTGGCTTCTCATGAATCCCATAAAAATTTAAGCAGAAGTTGGGATAGTAGCGATGTTTGTTATATCGACTATATTGACTCGCTGATAATTTCTTTGCATGTTCCACTGTTTAGACATCTAACATTTTATATGAATTTGCATGGATGGGTCGAAGTGACGGTGTTGAGATGTACGGATGGTGCCTCATCAGCGTTTTGGAATTTTGCTCTCTTCATTTGTTTATTTTTTTGCAAATAATGAATTTATTGGTATAATAAATCGTTTTCTAATAATTCTTGGTAGAGGTGCTCTGTAAGAGTCGATCACTTCAACTGATACAGCTCTACTAGTCATTTTTGCTCATCGGTTTTGCTACTCTCACATATCCGCCTTTCACAGGTTAAATCTATAGGTGGATGTAAGTTACAGCAGCCAGGTAGGCTCCAGTGGGTTGAATGCTGGTGAATACTGCATGATCTATTGGTTGCTTTAATTGTTAGTAATAGACAGGAGGAGTGCAACATGCTGCCCCCAAACGAGTTGACCAGTGATTGGATGCAAGCGTCGAGGTTGGCAGAAAGACTAACGCTCGGTGACCTCGTCGAGATCAAACGGGTTGGAGTTGCTGAAATTCACCTCTATGCAGTTAGTCGCTTATTCTTTCTTTCGCCAACCAGTGGTGCTTATCTCTTTTGAGGCCGATAACAGTGTACTCAGAGCCTTTGTTGGAGTGATTCATAATTTCTTTACGCCTATGTAAACGGCTGATTGACAGCAGTTGGTTTAGAAGTCATCAACGACGCATTGTGTGTCGAGCGAAAACTTTCATACCATCAGAAACGTTTTATATCTCATTTTGTTTCAGGAAATTCCCGCTGCTTTCGAAAGATCCGTTCCTTCATAATGATCCATACTTGTTGCAGCTACTTTCTATCCAACAAAGAGGGGCTTACGTCGTGTCCGAATGCATTATTCCCATCACCCTGACCGTTATAGATAGATCATCAGGATATCTTAACGGTAGTACCAGATCGAGTTCGTTTGAAACGAGTTTGTTGCCTTAGCTTTAATGAAATGCATATTCAGGATGCTGTGAAACTTTATCGCTGTCATCTTAGCAGTGATAAGACGGCTGCTGTCATTAACGGTGACACGAAGCAAGAAAGCAGTCAATGACGACTCGCGACTGATGATTCATCACAGAAGGGAGCATGCATTCATTGATGATGTTAATCATGAATGGACTGGATTGATGAGTGCATTATCACGAAGTGAAATGACAGATTTTGAGATACAAAAGAGCGAAAGAAAATTAAATGGGATAGCAAGGGAATGTTAAAGTTTCCCTGTGCGTTTACTTTAGACGCGTGAATTACATCTGGAAACCTGTGAAACTGCCGTGGATCTGCAAACCTATAAAACCAAGATTGCCAGGACGCTCCGATATCTCAATTTCGCCTTGCCCAGCATTCGGCATCTGGCAGGCGTTGGGCGCATTAAAATGATATCGAATAAAATGATAAGCGATCCGTTTACTTATCTATGTTGTGCATAAAATCACGCGTTCTCATTGTTGTTGAGAAGACGAATGAGCGAACAATTTTCAGTCGAGATTCCTGGTGTATGTGAGCATCGTAACATTAAAATGGGTTCATGCGCTCGAACCGTAATCATGTTATTTGTTTATTGCGAGCTGTGTATAGGTGCCTAATGGATAGGATGTCACTTTCGGGTGTCGCTTAGTCGCATATTTTCGATGCTAAATCTTTTTCTTCGACGAGTGCATTGGAATACGCCCCACCCGTGTTCTCTTCAATTCGTGTGCTAAAAGGCGATAGAAGTATATTTGCACCATCAGATCTGATTTTCTATAAGTGCCACGCCTTTCACGTGCAACGTCCAGAAGATTGCAAGTCAAGTTTTGTTCCGTCGTATGTCATTGTCGACTATAATAATTCTTTGCTCAGGTTTTCGTGGAGGATTTCCACATCCTCTTTGTCGCTCGCCTACTGATGTCTCTTTTAGATATCGTTAGTCTCTTTTGACTCTTTTTAAAGAATAGGGTCGTGAGGCGTAGCAAAAAGCACATTTGCAGATGCAGTTGCTTGTTCTTAAATTTGTTCCCGCTCTAAGCCTTACCAAGAAATTTTCACCGGCATTAGTGAGCATCTCAATTGGATACTCGTTTCAGGCACATTCATTCATCCATCCACACAATCTTCACAATAAGCAGTTTTGCGGAAATCATTTTCTTTTTTCAGCATTGGGCGGTGTACATCGGGAGCTACAATGATAGGGCGTATGTGGCTCATTTGTCCACGGAAGATAGCGATTTTTTTGTGAACGTATCCGGCAGCATGAACCCATCTGGCTCTTTCGCAGCGGTCAAAACGAAAACTGCAAGGGGAAGTCAGGCCCAAGTTTGTTTTGCCTCATGTTAAGCACAGAGGAGGTTATTGTACGTAGAAATGGCATGATAGTGAATGATTATAAGGTAAACTTAATGAATTATAAGTTCGTTCGTTGTTGATTCAATGAATGAAACGACGATAGATTATAAGGTGGGCTAGATTAAATGTTGGTCAACGCAGCGTCATTTTTTGCGTTATCCAGTTGCTTCATGATCCTGAGTGACTAGCAAGTTTCTCTGGCGCTCTTTCCAATTTTAATATCTGACGAGAGATCTTATTAACTGGTGGGGTGGCGAAATGAAAGAGACGCATTTGCAACAGCAATAATGACTTTAGCAGTAAGTGAACTTGTTCTCATGTAAGTTCACTAAGCGCTTGAGATGAATTAAATCTCGAATGCACGGGTGGCAAGTCAAGATTTTAAATGGAACTGTGAGAGGTTCTGAATAGTTCTTTATTCCACTGGAAGCCGCTGCGTATCGTATTTTAGTATTTCCCTGTAGAAATCAACGTCTTAAATGAGGCCTATCGATGCAGCCGAAGTAATTTCCCTTAGAGAAACATTGTTGGCATCTGGCAACGGTTGAGAGATCTCAGATTTGCCAAGACTGCCAAAACCTTCATAAACACGCTCATATCGAGCAATCTTGGAATCTGATCTGTTCCAGAGCTTCAAGCTTAAATATCTTTCCCCCACTAACTTGCCGAGAAATGCCTTCTTTATAGAATGGTTTGAATTCATAAGGAACTTTTTGATATGTGGCACTTGTGAGATATACATTCGCATTGCAGGTACGACTCGATGAATTAACTCGTGCTGCGTGCGGCTATTTGTGTCGAATCAATAACTCGTTGGATATGACTCGAACACCCTTCCCGCCTTGTACTGTGGTTAAGAGAGCATTACTGAAGGTAATTTTTTGTTTAATTTTTGAGATTTAGAAGTGTTGAAATGTCATTGTGAAGTCCTTTGTAGGTCTCACACATTCTTACTTTTGAAAGCACGTTTAGATAATGTTTGCCTTAGAGTATTATATATATATATATATATATATATATATATATATATATATATGCATATATATACGTTGTGTTGTTTGTTTGTTTTTTTCAATTTTTCGGCTGTGGTTACTCATTGGATCCTTTAATTTTTTTCGCAGCTATAGTGATATATGTTGTTCATCGTATTGTGGAGTTATTTACCTCAGTCATTAATCCCTTCAGCTTTATTATATCTTAGGTTTCCCTAATATTTCACTTGTTTTCATTGTAGCTCGGGAGCAGTGATTACAACTTACTTCTCAATAACTGCGAGCATTTCGTCACTTACTGCCGATACGGCACAAAAGTAAGCGAACAGGTAATCTAACACTATTCATTCCTTTAATTTCTAAGTACTTTCTAAGTACTAAGAAGTACTGATTATACATTTCTAAGCAACGGAGGGGATTTGTGCAGATGGAATATCATTCGATATCGCTCCATTCTACAATGCACCGAGAAAGCGGAATGAGTAAGCAGTAACAACATGCGACGAAGGCATTAGTGCCCTAATTTGCGACTAAGCAGTGTTACACTTCGCCGTTTTTTTACTTTCCTTCCGTGCGATGTTTTGAATGGTCTGATTTTACCTTGAGACGTTGGTCATTGCTTGATCCTGCTGTTGCACTCTTTCTCTGTTACTGCATCTTCTTCTCCTTATTGGTACAGTCGACTATAATTTTTTTATTTCAATGATGGTCAAAATTTCCGAAGATTTGAATTTTTAAACGAAGATGTTTGAGCAGTCAGCTGAAGGCCGTTTCAGATTTCGTTACCGGCATAAGAAGCGCCTATTTTTCTGTTTACTTAAAGTGAATATTGCAGGTAGAAGACGTAGCGAAATCGGTAACTGTCGGCTCACTTGCTGTATTCTTGTTTCGTTCCGTTCCGTTCGCTTTAATCGTCGCATGTTTAGAGTACATGCTCACTAAACTTGGTCGTGGCAGAAATGTGAGTGCAGCGGTGAAGCAGGAGTATCCGAATGTTGAAGACTTAACGAGATATGTATTGTCTAATTTGCACGAATGAGTTACGGAATTGTTCTCAAATAGATTTCTCTTGTCTCACCTATATGCTTTATTAATGTTTTTGTTTGTTGCTTTTCCTTCCGCAGTTGGCGATAGCAATTCTCTGCTCTGAGCAGTCAGGAGTACTGACCATTCCTCCCTAATGAATGAAGTTATAGCAATATGAAAGCGCTGTGCTAGCAGACATTTTGAACACCACAGCTAAATACATCGTTATTTCCACGTCGCGAAGGCATAGTGGAATAAATGTTTATTTGCATTCACTTTGCGATAATACTACAGCAGGTTGCTTTATTTTTCTTTCAGCTGCAGAACTCATTTGTTAACGTTCGAAAACAAAAACATCCTACCTGAACCGTAAGTCGCCCATAAGAATCGGTTATTTTGACCTAGAGGTAGTGCACTTATTAGGCAGTTAAGTGTACACGAATAGCAAAAATGGCTTTGTCCGTGAAAAAAGTTGCGGATAAGAGATCGGACTTCGGATAAGAGAGATCGATTGGCAGTAGTAATAAAAAATCACGTAAAAAGAAGAAGCGTTAGGTTGATGGCTGGCTGAATAAAAGTTCACTCGAATTAGTCGCAGGAAAGGCAAACATGGTTAAGCAAAAGAATTATACAGGCTCTGATCCATCAAATAGAATAATCCGTCGATGCCGTCTGCATTAGTGCAATGTACGCTATGTCATAATTACACTGAAATTTTTGCGCACATCATGTAGATTAATTTTTCACAGTGCGGAAAGTGATCGAAGTCCCCCTGGGGTAGCGGTTCCTTGGCATAACATGTTTGCGTTCGCTACTTGATAGTCTTCGTAGTCCCGAGTTCTCATTCTTTGGCCCCATTTCCTCAGACTGCTGTACAACTGCATCTTATAGATGCGCTTATATAATGTACAAGGTAAATTGCAACCCCTCCTCCTTCCTCGTTATGCTGCGGCCGAATTCCTTCGCGACATTTGAATCGATCGAACGCACCTCTTCACCTTTCCAACTGCTCGCGTCACCTCTCAATAATATCTTTTGATGAAATGTGACATCAAGAAATTCTACGTGACCTGAAGTTTCTTTGAAACTGCAAGCAGAATGATTTTATTACCGGTTTCTTAGTTCACCCTGACGAGCACCTATATGCCACAAAGAATTTCTGCATTGACGTTTGCGTACCGCAAGTTGCACTCAGAGCGCCACATCACTGAACAAACGACGTCTAGAACACGAGCTTACAGCAGCTCATTTTAACCTCATTTAACGTTACAAAGATGTATTGTATTTGCATCCTCTTGCATCCTACAGAGCTAAAATGGTCTGTAACGAATCTCCTTCGGAGAATAAACAAACGCCGTCAAATCCTTCGTTTGCTTTAATGGAACAGTGATTCAACAAAAAAGCAACCGCTTTTAATTTGGCAGAAAGATAACGTCAGGCAAACATTCTTGTGATTCTTGTTGAGGTTTCCCAGGTACACCTTCGGATAGCATCACCACCACTTAAACACCCTTGCTTCATGGGCGTCAACATCCGATCAAAGAGTGAGCTCATGGCAGCCAACTTCAACGTCGACGAAATTCGCAAACGGCTGGGCGCTGATTCCATACAGTACCTGAGCATCGAAGGCCTCAAAGGTGCCGTTACTGGCGGAATAGCACGACAGGCAGACAAGAAAAGAGGCCACTGAACAGCTTGTCTCAGCGGAGAATATTCAGCAGAGCTCGAATGGTAAGGAGATCGAGGTTATCGACTCGAAAAGGAGAAAAAGGAAAAGAAGAAACAGAGGAAGGTCGTTTCTTCTGCTATCGCAGTGGCCTTTTCAAGCCCAAACGACCAATCATAGCAAAATATTTCGCAAATAATAAAAAAAACAATTAGTTGGGCTCGTAATGGAGCTGTTCAGGCCAAATTCAGGCGTCTTCAGTACTGATGAAATTTGGTTCGTAAAGCTTCAACAGTGGGAAATTTCCGCGGCTTCAGTTTCGATGGCTACGACATATACATTTTGGTTGACGTTCTCACTTATGCGTTCGACCTGTCCAAATAAGCATATCGCATGATGAATGTGGGATTTACACAGTTCATCAGATTATGAAGAGCACTCGAATTATTTACTATATTTTGCACAAATTGTTCAGTTTGGTTTACTTTCTAGCTGTTGTTATTTAGTGAGCATTTTCCTTTTTCCCTTGCATTAAATGCAGCAGCTGCTACTGTCTTTAAAAACACACCATATCGTTTACCGGTTTCGATGTTCATGGAGGGCGGCATGCTTGCTTGAACCATTTTTTATACAGATAGAATTGACAGCCAGATGTTAGCTTGCTCATTCATAGATAGCCTTTGGTGGGATGGAAAAACTCGCGTTAGGAATGCAAGTGGCGTCCCCTTCTCATGACAATTTGTTATTCAGTAAGCGCAAATCTCTTGCTGAAATCATAGGCGTTACATGCGACTTCCTGACGAAAAAAGCAAAAAAAACAGAAGCTAAATAGAGAGCGATATAATAGATCGCTCAGGATAATGATTACCATCCTTCTAGTTGGAGACAAGATAGGATTGGCGATAGATAGGATCTGAGGAGCATCACAAACTGGAATTTGATTTTTGCAAAACGTTGCAATTCATGAAATTCCATAGAAGGCTGAAGACCAGGATTTCCGATGCATCGGAATCCAGTATTAGCTGGCAGCTAGGAGTAAGAAATAATGGACCTGACGTGTCATCCAAAACCAGCGCATTCCCGAAATTTTCTGACCACTATATTTAAGGTTTTTCAGAGTCAAATTTATCGTAACCTAGTTTCAGGTTTCAACTTTTCTTTTCGGGAGAAAGGCTCCGACTATCACTGACATCAACTTTCGATCGGACGAACATACTCCCTAGTCAAAAGTGTGCGGTTGCCAGTTATTCGCAGTTTTGTTCATGGAATAATGAAAGGAAGCAACGATGTGCATTTTACAAGGCGTCATTGGAAGAGGAATTTGATGACGGCCACACAATCATTTCAACAAACGATGTAATCTGAGGTCTCCAATGACGTTTTGACGCTCATATGTCCACTGTGAGCGTCCCACTTGAAAATAACCGTTGTAAATGAAAGATGGACGAGTGAGCTAAAAAATAGTTGCAAAAATCAACATATCACTGGAGCTGACCATTTCCTCTTTTTGTTGAGGGGAAATGAGAAGAAAGCGGCAGAGACCAATAAAAAATTAAATTTGCTTGACTACTGACTTGTGACTTGATTCGCCAGCGTTTCGCGCTCGCCAAGGATTGGAAAGAATGGAGGTGTGTAACTAATTTGCGAAGTCTTCTACTTCATCCACTTCCACTTCACAGATCACTTGCATCCATATTTAGCTAATATTCCCAAAGCTTACTGGCGGCTAAACTGAGGCAAGGATTCGGTGGATTTGCTAGATTCGATTGGCAAAAAGCTCCTATAGATTTTTCTGTAAATTCAACTGTTTCACAGACTTGCAAGTGAAAATGGTAACTAAGACGAATGGAACTTCCCGAAAACGGCTCCCTCTCACAACTGTGGATGGAATCCGAGCATCAATTATGCAGATCTAGAAGTCTCGATGGGATATGTGAAACAAAGCAAAGCAAAATCATTTTAGCACCTCAATTAAACGTAGGCCGCATTTGCTATTTGGCCACGGCACACACAAACTGTCAAAGTCTAAAATTTTCTCACGTGAGAAGAAGGTGAAATCTGACCTAGAGCTACTTCTTTGACGCATTATTCAGCATTCGAAAGGAATTTCCAAGTAGAGAAAGACGGAACTGTGGAGATTTTGATGTAATAGAGTGAGTGGATGCAGTAACCAGCGTCTATTTGACACGTATGTGGAGGAAATTAGATCGTATGCAGTGAAGTTTTCAATGTTTTTTCGTAGCAGTGAAAGCAGCACTTACAAAATTGTTGCAGTTTTGAAGTTTCCTGGTTTAAAGAAACAATATGCATCCCCGCGGGAAGGAATATTTGGGCAGCAAGTGAGGACAGCGCGACACTTGACAAAGACATGAAAAAGGCCGAAAGCTTCACTTGGTGCTTAACCTTCGCAAACCATGAAATAATGCGTTAGCTGTTTGTTCCCACATACTTAATGTTTATGAGATTTGTAAGTCGGTTTGCTGAGAAATTAAAATATTATGTGTCGCGGTGCCGATTACGTGCAGCTCATTGCAAGTAGAAGGCTAGCGACAGTATCGTTGTTCACATCGATGAGTATGGATTGTCTACCATTATCAAAAACTATTGTTCCCGATTCTCAAAAACAGCGCACCGTTTCACACGTTTTCAACTTAGGGCAAGATGCGCTCACTTTTACTGTTCACGAGAAGCTTTCGAAATCAGCGGTAAGCTTCGTTCGGTTTGTTTAAATTATGACTCAGATGATCAACCTTGTCCCAAATGCCGATCTTTTGAGTTTTTGCACTGGTTCGTATACAAGAAACAGACTGCTAAAATTCTCGAATTTTAGGACTTCTTCTGTATAGTTCCAAGCGTCGGGCTAACGTCAATACTTCAAAATAGCGACAAAAATTTATAATCTTGCTTTAGAGTAAGCTTTGTGCAATGAACGAATATTGCATCTGATAATCAGCGGTTCCTGCTCAAGTGCATTAGCCGTTAAGTTGGTCACCTCAATATCCATTATGGAGATATTTTTGCTCTTATACGCCTATTCATTACTGCAGACTATCCTTAATATAGCCCATTTATCGGTCAACATGATTACCTGTATATGCTACCGACTTTTTTCAGCTCTTCGTTAGCTACCTTTCCCAGCTCTAAACTACTGTTTCTTGTTGCGATTCTCATAATTCAGTTACTAATCACCACTTCGGAAGCATAAAATTAATCTGCCGGACTGCAACGCCGATAGATTTAAGGCGGCTGCAGTTGCAATGAACTCTCCATTACACACTCCATTACCGTTTGTTGTTTCTAGCTGTTGAATATAAATTTGGCACCCTTTCTAGGACTGTGCGATCGACCTATAAGCGTTATGGGTGAATGGATTTTCATGCATTCAGCAAGCAGTCATAGATCTGACAATTGAGTATTGGGTTGGGCTATAAGATATCATCAAGAACCTTGGTTCTGCACGTCACCTTCCACAGCGAATACCTTCTGATATCTCAATCCAGACAAGGAATCCAACATTCGGACGGTATGATTTGCGCCACTTTATCCAGAACCTTCAATGATTGGAACTTCCCAGAGAACAATTGAGGATCGCTAAGTATTGCGAGCACTATAGCAAGAATGTTTAATACATTTTGAGAAAGCTTGCTTTTACGTAATGTCGCTCTCTTCTCGCATATTATTGGTCTCAAGTTTGATAAGCATATTTTTATGCCTACAGTCTTTGAAAATTTGCAAGAATACTTGAGTTTTTATGCTTGCAGTTTTAACTTATCGGTGATGTCGCCATGCACTGTTGAAATAGCATTTCAATCTGGTGAGTGGGAACGTGCTCATTTATCAGCTGATCTTTTTTAGTCAGCACGATCAGTGAATAAACATTTATGGCCTCGATTCTTATCTTCCAGCTATCTGTTAATTTAGCTCGGTTATTTTCGCTCACTAATGGAGTTACAATGCTTTGAGTATGTCGCTTGCAGTTACTGAGCTTTTTCCGCATATTGCGTTAGAGATATCCATCAATCTCATTCAGAGGGATTGGTGTGTTGGTCACCTCCTCTTGATCAATGGCATTTGTCAATTTCGTCTATCGTTAAGAAGACTGCAGTTGGGCAGTCAAATATGACAATCAGGTTGTGCGTTATCAACTGCAATCGTTTTATGCTCAAATGATTAGGTTCCTATATGCGGCCTCATATAACGATCGTATGCTTCTTTCACATTTGTACATTCTGATGCTCGATTCGGAGTGCGGTTAATGGCAAACCCCAAAGCTTTTTATCCCGCTGAAGAGTTTTTTTTTGGCAGGGAAGAACGAGATATTCTTATGTGAATCACCATATCACCTTGTTTCTGCTTCCAGCAAGATTTCAGAGGAATTTCACTGCTTTGATTTTTTCTTGATTTTCGATAGCAGCCGGTAATTGGAACGTTGATATATGTAAATTTCATTGCCCAGCAACATTATTGGCTGTTGATCCTACCATCTGCCTCTTATTGACACCTTAAAAAAAGATATCTATGCGATATGCGTTTTCTGAATGGTTTGGCGTGCTTCATTCTTACACTTCAAGTCAAGGTTCTAATGCGATTGGAAGACTTTCAATAGAGGGTTTTAATTATCACAACGAGATAACTGCAAAGCATTAAATGGCTCCACCAATGTGTCGAATATTTGGCTTCTCATGAATCCCATAAAAATTTAAGCAGAAGTTGGGATAGTAGCGATGTTTGTTATATCGACTATATTGACTCGCTGATAATTTCTTTGCATGTTCCACTGTTTAGACATCTAACATTTTATATGAATTTGCATGGATGGGTCGAAGTGACGGTGTTGAGATGTACGGATGGTGCCTCATCAGCGTTTTGGAATTTTGCTCTCTTCATTTGTTTATTTTTTTGCAAATAATGAATTTATTGGTATAATAAATCGTTTTCTAATAATTCTTGGTAGAGGTGCTCTGTAAGAGTCGATCACTTCAACTGATACAGCTCTACTAGTCATTTTTGCTCATCGGTTTTGCTACTCTCACATATCCGCCTTTCACAGGTTAAATCTATAGGTGGATGTAAGTTACAGCAGCCAGGTAGGCTCCAGTGGGTTGAATGCTGGTGAATACTGCATGATCTATTGGTTGCTTTAATTGTTAGTAATAGACAGGAGGAGTGCAACATGCTGCCCCCAAACGAGTTGACCAGTGATTGGATGCAAGCGTCGAGGTTGGCAGAAAGACTAACGCTCGGTGACCTCGTCGAGATCAAACGGGTTGGAGTTGCTGAAATTCACCTCTATGCAGTTAGTCGCTTATTCTTTCTTTCGCCAACCAGTGGTGCTTATCTCTTTTGAGGCCGATAACAGTGTACTCAGAGCCTTTGTTGGAGTGATTCATAATTTCTTTACGCCTATGTAAACGGCTGATTGACAGCAGTTGGTTTAGAAGTCATCAACGACGCATTGTGTGTCGAGCGAAAACTTTCATACCATCAGAAACGTTTTATATCTCATTTTGTTTCAGGAAATTCCCGCTGCTTTCGAAAGATCCGTTCCTTCATAATGATCCATACTTGTTGCAGCTACTTTCTATCCAACAAAGAGGGGCTTACGTCGTGTCCGAATGCATTATTCCCATCACCCTGACCGTTATAGATAGATCATCAGGATATCTTAACGGTAGTACCAGATCGAGTTCGTTTGAAACGAGTTTGTTGCCTTAGCTTTAATGAAATGCATATTCAGGATGCTGTGAAACTTTATCGCTGTCATCTTAGCAGTGATAAGACGGCTGCTGTCATTAACGGTGACACGAAGCAAGAAAGCAGTCAATGACGACTCGCGACTGATGATTCATCACAGAAGGGAGCATGCATTCATTGATGATGTTAATCATGAATGGACTGGATTGATGAGTGCATTATCACGAAGTGAAATGACAGATTTTGAGATACAAAAGAGCGAAAGAAAATTAAATGGGATAGCAAGGGAATGTTAAAGTTTCCCTGTGCGTTTACTTTAGACGCGTGAATTACATCTGGAAACCTGTGAAACTGCCGTGGATCTGCAAACCTATAAAACCAAGATTGCCAGGACGCTCCGATATCTCAATTTCGCCTTGCCCAGCATTCGGCATCTGGCAGGCGTTGGGCGCATTAAAATGATATCGAATAAAATGATAAGCGATCCGTTTACTTATCTATGTTGTGCATAAAATCACGCGTTCTCATTGTTGTTGAGAAGACGAATGAGCGAACAATTTTCAGTCGAGATTCCTGGTGTATGTGAGCATCGTAACATTAAAATGGGTTCATGCGCTCGAACCGTAATCATGTTATTTGTTTATTGCGAGCTGTGTATAGGTGCCTAATGGATAGGATGTCACTTTCGGGTGTCGCTTAGTCGCATATTTTCGATGCTAAATCTTTTTCTTCGACGAGTGCATTGGAATACGCCCCACCCGTGTTCTCTTCAATTCGTGTGCTAAAAGGCGATAGAAGTATATTTGCACCATCAGATCTGATTTTCTATAAGTGCCACGCCTTTCACGTGCAACGTCCAGAAGATTGCAAGTCAAGTTTTGTTCCGTCGTATGTCATTGTCGACTATAATAATTCTTTGCTCAGGTTTTCGTGGAGGATTTCCACATCCTCTTTGTCGCTCGCCTACTGATGTCTCTTTTAGATATCGTTAGTCTCTTTTGACTCTTTTTAAAGAATAGGGTCGTGAGGCGTAGCAAAAAGCACATTTGCAGATGCAGTTGCTTGTTCTTAAATTTGTTCCCGCTCTAAGCCTTACCAAGAAATTTTCACCGGCATTAGTGAGCATCTCAATTGGATACTCGTTTCAGGCACATTCATTCATCCATCCACACAATCTTCACAATAAGCAGTTTTGCGGAAATCATTTTCTTTTTTCAGCATTGGGCGGTGTACATCGGGAGCTACAATGATAGGGCGTATGTGGCTCATTTGTCCACGGAAGATAGCGATTTTTTTGTGAACGTATCCGGCAGCATGAACCCATCTGGCTCTTTCGCAGCGGTCAAAACGAAAACTGCAAGGGGAAGTCAGGCCCAAGTTTGTTTTGCCTCATGTTAAGCACAGAGGAGGTTATTGTACGTAGAAATGGCATGATAGTGAATGATTATAAGGTAAACTTAATGAATTATAAGTTCGTTCGTTGTTGATTCAATGAATGAAACGACGATAGATTATAAGGTGGGCTAGATTAAATGTTGGTCAACGCAGCGTCATTTTTTGCGTTATCCAGTTGCTTCATGATCCTGAGTGACTAGCAAGTTTCTCTGGCGCTCTTTCCAATTTTAATATCTGACGAGAGATCTTATTAACTGGTGGGGTGGCGAAATGAAAGAGACGCATTTGCAACAGCAATAATGACTTTAGCAGTAAGTGAACTTGTTCTCATGTAAGTTCACTAAGCGCTTGAGATGAATTAAATCTCGAATGCACGGGTGGCAAGTCAAGATTTTAAATGGAACTGTGAGAGGTTCTGAATAGTTCTTTATTCCACTGGAAGCCGCTGCGTATCGTATTTTAGTATTTCCCTGTAGAAATCAACGTCTTAAATGAGGCCTATCGATGCAGCCGAAGTAATTTCCCTTAGAGAAACATTGTTGGCATCTGGCAACGGTTGAGAGATCTCAGATTTGCCAAGACTGCCAAAACCTTCATAAACACGCTCATATCGAGCAATCTTGGAATCTGATCTGTTCCAGAGCTTCAAGCTTAAATATCTTTCCCCCACTAACTTGCCGAGAAATGCCTTCTTTATAGAATGGTTTGAATTCATAAGGAACTTTTTGATATGTGGCACTTGTGAGATATACATTCGCATTGCAGGTACGACTCGATGAATTAACTCGTGCTGCGTGCGGCTATTTGTGTCGAATCAATAACTCGTTGGATATGACTCGAACACCCTTCCCGCCTTGTACTGTGGTTAAGAGAGCATTACTGAAGGTAATTTTTTGTTTAATTTTTGAGATTTAGAAGTGTTGAAATGTCATTGTGAAGTCCTTTGTAGGTCTCACACATTCTTACTTTTGAAAGCACGTTTAGATAATGTTTGCCTTAGAGTATTATATATATATATATATATATATATATATATATATATATATGCATATATATACGTTGTGTTGTTTGTTTGTTTTTTTCAATTTTTCGGCTGTGGTTACTCATTGGATCCTTTAATTTTTTTCGCAGCTATAGTGATATATGTTGTTCATCGTATTGTGGA
The DNA here is from genome assembly GCA_037576465.1 of Parascaris univalens. Lineage (NCBI taxonomy): Eukaryota > Metazoa > Nematoda > Chromadorea > Rhabditida > Ascarididae > Parascaris > Parascaris univalens. Next base: position 40,271,985 of record CM075173.1, on the reverse strand, counting down.
GTTATTTACCTCAGTCATTAATCCCTTCAGCTTTATTATATCTTAGGTTTCCCTAATATTTCACTTGTTTTCATTGTAGCTCGGGAGCAGTGATTACAACTTACTTCTCAATAACTGCGAGCATTTCGTCACTTACTGCCGATACGGCACAAAAGTAAGCGAACAGGTAATCTAACACTATTCATTCCTTTAATTTCTAAGTACTTTCTAAGTACTAAGAAGTACTGATTATACATTTCTAAGCAACGGAGGGGATTTGTGCAGATGGAATATCATTCGATATCGCTCCATTCTACAATGCACCGAGAAAGCGGAATGAGTAAGCAGTAACAACATGCGACGAAGGCATTAGTGCCCTAATTTGCGACTAAGCAGTGTTACACTTCGCCGTTTTTTTACTTTCCTTCCGTGCGATGTTTTGAATGGTCTGATTTTACCTTGAGACGTTGGTCATTGCTTGATCCTGCTGTTGCACTCTTTCTCTGTTACTGCATCTTCTTCTCCTTATTGGTACAGTCGACTATAATTTTTTTATTTCAATGATGGTCAAAATTTCCGAAGATTTGAATTTTTAAACGAAGATGTTTGAGCAGTCAGCTGAAGGCCGTTTCAGATTTCGTTACCGGCATAAGAAGCGCCTATTTTTCTGTTTACTTAAAGTGAATATTGCAGGTAGAAGACGTAGCGAAATCGGTAACTGTCGGCTCACTTGCTGTATTCTTGTTTCGTTCCGTTCCGTTCGCTTTAATCGTCGCATGTTTAGAGTACATGCTCACTAAACTTGGTCGTGGCAGAAATGTGAGTGCAGCGGTGAAGCAGGAGTATCCGAATGTTGAAGACTTAACGAGATATGTATTGTCTAATTTGCACGAATGAGTTACGGAATTGTTCTCAAATAGATTTCTCTTGTCTCACCTATATGCTTTATTAATGTTTTTGTTTGTTGCTTTTCCTTCCGCAGTTGGCGATAGCAATTCTCTGCTCTGAGCAGTCAGGAGTACTGACCATTCCTCCCTAATGAATGAAGTTATAGCAATATGAAAGCGCTGTGCTAGCAGACATTTTGAACACCACAGCTAAATACATCGTTATTTCCACGTCGCGAAGGCATAGTGGAATAAATGTTTATTTGCATTCACTTTGCGATAATACTACAGCAGGTTGCTTTATTTTTCTTTCAGCTGCAGAACTCATTTGTTAACGTTCGAAAACAAAAACATCCTACCTGAACCGTAAGTCGCCCATAAGAATCGGTTATTTTGACCTAGAGGTAGTGTACTTATTAGGCAGTTAAGTGTACACGAATAGCAAAAATGGCTTTGTCCGTGAAAAAAGTTGCGGATAAGAGATCGGACTTCGGATAAGAGAGATCGATTGGCAGTAGTAATAAAAAATCACGTAAAAAGAAGAAGCGTTAGGTTGATGGCTGGCTGAATAAAAGTTCACTCGAATTAGTCGCAGGAAAGGCAAACATGGTTAAGCAAAAGAATTATACAGGCTCTGATCCATCAAATAGAATAATCCGTCGATGCCGTCTGCATTAGTGCAATGTACGCTATGTCATAATTACACTGAAATTTTTGCGCACATCATGTAGATTAATTTTTCACAGTGCGGAAAGTGATCGAAGTCCCCCTGGGGTAGCGGTTCCTTGGCATAACATGTTTGCGTTCGCTACTTGATAGTCTTCGTAGTCCCGAGTTCTCATTCTTTGGCCCCATTTCCTCAGACTGCTGTACAACTGCATCTTATAGATGCGCTTATATAATGTACAAGGTAAATTGCAACCCCTCCTCCTTCCTCGTTATGCTGCGGCCGAATTCCTTCGCGACATTTGAATCGATCGAACGCACCTCTTCACCTTTCCAACTGCTCGCGTCACCTCTCAATAATATCTTTTGATGAAATGTGACATCAAGAAATTCTACGTGACCTGAAGTTTCTTTGAAACTGCAAGCAGAATGATTTTATTACCGGTTTCTTAGTTCACCCTGACGAGCACCTATATGCCACAAAGAATTTCTGCATTGACGTTTGCGTACCGCAAGTTGCACTCAGAGCGCCACATCACTGAACAAACGACGTCTAGAACACGAGCTTACAGCAGCTCATTTTAACCTCATTTAACGTTACAAAGATGTATTGTATTTGCATCCTCTTGCATCCTACAGAGCTAAAATGGTCTGTAACGAATCTCCTTCGGAGAATAAACAAACGCCGTCAAATCCTTCGTTTGCTTTAATGGAACAGTGATTCAACAAAAAAGCAACCGCTTTTAATTTGGCAGAAAGATAACGTCAGGCAAACATTCTTGTGATTCTTGTTGAGGTTTCCCAGGTACACCTTCGGATAGCATCACCACCACTTAAACACCCTTGCTTCATGGGCGTCAACATCCGATCAAAGAGTGAGCTCATGGCAGCCAACTTCAACGTCGACGAAATTCGCAAACGGCTGGGCGCTGATTCCATACAGTACCTGAGCATCGAAGGCCTCAAAGGTGCCGTTACTGGCGGAATAGCACGACAGGCAGACAAGAAAAGAGGCCACTGAACAGCTTGTCTCAGCGGAGAATATTCAGCAGAGCTCGAATGGTAAGGAGATCGAGGTTATCGACTCGAAAAGGAGAAAAAGGAAAAGAAGAAACAGAGGAAGGTCGTTTCTTCTGCTATCGCAGTGGCCTTTTCAAGCCCAAACGACCAATCATAGCAAAATATTTCGCAAATAATAAAAAAAACAATTAGTTGGGCTCGTAATGGAGCTGTTCAGGCCAAATTCAGGCGTCTTCAGTACTGATGAAATTTGGTTCGTAAAGCTTCAACAGTGGGAAATTTCCGCGGCTTCAGTTTCGATGGCTACGACATATACATTTTGGTTGACGTTCTCACTTATGCGTTCGACCTGTCCAAATAAGCATATCGCATGATGAATGTGGGATTTACACAGTTCATCAGATTATGAAGAGCACTCGAATTATTTACTATATTTTGCACAAATTGTTCAGTTTGGTTTACTTTCTAGCTGTTGTTATTTAGTGAGCATTTTCCTTTTTCCCTTGCATTAAATGCAGCAGCTGCTACTGTCTTTAAAAACACACCATATCGTTTACCGGTTTCGATGTTCATGGAGGGCGGCATGCTTGCTTGAACCATTTTTTATACAGATAGAATTGACAGCCAGATGTTAGCTTGCTCATTCATAGATAGCCTTTGGTGGGATGGAAAAACTCGCGTTAGGAATGCAAGTGGCGTCCCCTTCTCATGACAATTTGTTATTCAGTAAGCGCAAATCTCTTGCTGAAATCATAGGCGTTACATGCGACTTCCTGACGAAAAAAGCAAAAAAAACAGAAGCTAAATAGAGAGCGATATAATAGATCGCTCAGGATAATGATTACCATCCTTCTAGTTGGAGACAAGATAGGATTGGCGATAGATAGGATCTGAGGAGCATCACAAACTGGAATTTGATTTTTGCAAAACGTTGCAATTCATGAAATTCCATAGAAGGCTGAAGACCAGGATTTCCGATGCATCGGAATCCAGTATTAGCTGGCAGCTAGGAGTAAGAAATAATGGACCTGACGTGTCATCCAAAACCAGCGCATTCCCGAAATTTTCTGACCACTATATTTAAGGTTTTTCAGAGTCAAATTTATCGTAACCTAGTTTCAGGTTTCAACTTTTCTTTTCGGGAGAAAGGCTCCGACTATCACTGACATCAACTTTCGATCGGACGAACATACTCCCTAGTCAAAAGTGTGCGGTTGCCAGTTATTCGCAGTTTTGTTCATGGAATAATGAAAGGAAGCAACGATGTGCATTTTACAAGGCGTCATTGGAAGAGGAATTTGATGACGGCCACACAATCATTTCAACAAACGATGTAATCTGAGGTCTCCAATGACGTTTTGACGCTCATATGTCCACTGTGAGCGTCCCACTTGAAAATAACCGTTGTAAATGAAAGATGGACGAGTGAGCTAAAAAATAGTTGCAAAAATCAACATATCACTGGAGCTGACCATTTCCTCTTTTTGTTGAGGGGAAATGAGAAGAAAGCGGCAGAGACCAATAAAAAATTAAATTTGCTTGACTACTGACTTGTGACTTGATTCGCCAGCGTTTCGCGCTCGCCAAGGATTGGAAAGAATGGAGGTGTGTAACTAATTTGCGAAGTCTTCTACTTCATCCACTTCCACTTCACAGATCACTTGCATCCATATTTAGCTAATATTCCCAAAGCTTACTGGCGGCTAAACTGAGGCAAGGATTCGGTGGATTTGCTAGATTCGATTGGCAAAAAGCTCCTATAGATTTTTCTGTAAATTCAACTGTTTCACAGACTTGCAAGTGAAAATGGTAACTAAGACGAATGGAACTTCCCGAAAACGGCTCCCTCTCACAACTGTGGATGGAATCCGAGCATCAATTATGCAGATCTAGAAGTCTCGATGGGATATGTGAAACAAAGCAAAGCAAAATCATTTTAGCACCTCAATTAAACGTAGGCCGCATTTGCTATTTGGCCACGGCACACACAAACTGTCAAAGTCTAAAATTTTCTCACGTGAGAAGAAGGTGAAATCTGACCTAGAGCTACTTCTTTGACGCATTATTCAGCATTCGAAAGGAATTTCCAAGTAGAGAAAGACGGAACTGTGGAGATTTTGATGTAATAGAGTGAGTGGATGCAGTAACCAGCGTCTATTTGACACGTATGTGGAGGAAATTAGATCGTATGCAGTGAAGTTTTCAATGTTTTTTCGTAGCAGTGAAAGCAGCACTTACAAAATTGTTGCAGTTTTGAAGTTTCCTGGTTTAAAGAAACAATATGCATCCCCGCGGGAAGGAATATTTGGGCAGCAAGTGAGGACAGCGCGACACTTGACAAAGACATGAAAAAGGCCGAAAGCTTCACTTGGTGCTTAACCTTCGCAAACCATGAAATAATGCGTTAGCTGTTTGTTCCCACATACTTAATGTTTATGAGATTTGTAAGTCGGTTTGCTGAGAAATTAAAATATTATGTGTCGCGGTGCCGATTACGTGCAGCTCATTGCAAGTAGAAGGCTAGCGACAGTATCGTTGTTCACATCGATGAGTATGGATTGTCTACCATTATCAAAAACTATTGTTCCCGATTCTCAAAAACAGCGCACCGTTTCACACGTTTTCAACTTAGGGCAAGATGCGCTCACTTTTACTGTTCACGAGAAGCTTTCGAAATCAGCGGTAAGCTTCGTTCGGTTTGTTTAAATTATGACTCAGATGATCAACCTTGTCCCAAATGCCGATCTTTTGAGTTTTTGCACTGGTTCGTATACAAGAAACAGACTGCTAAAATTCTCGAATTTTAGGACTTCTTCTGTATAGTTCCAAGCGTCGGGCTAACGTCAATACTTCAAAATAGCGACAAAAATTTATAATCTTGCTTTAGAGTAAGCTTTGTGCAATGAACGAATATTGCATCTGATAATCAGCGGTTCCTGCTCAAGTGCATTAGCCGTTAAGTTGGTCACCTCAATATCCATTATGGAGATATTTTTGCTCTTATACGCCTATTCATTACTGCAGACTATCCTTAATATAGCCCATTTATCGGTCAACATGATTACCTGTATATGCTACCGACTTTTTTCAGCTCTTCGTTAGCTACCTTTCCCAGCTCTAAACTACTGTTTCTTGTTGCGATTCTCATAATTCAGTTACTAATCACCACTTCGGAAGCATAAAATTAATCTGCCGGACTGCAACGCCGATAGATTTAAGGCGGCTGCAGTTGCAATGAACTCTCCATTACACACTCCATTACCGTTTGTTGTTTCTAGCTGTTGAATATAAATTTGGCACCCTTTCTAGGACTGTGCGATCGACCTATAAGCGTTATGGGTGAATGGATTTTCATGCATTCAGCAAGCAGTCATAGATCTGACAATTGAGTATTGGGTTGGGCTATAAGATATCATCAAGAACCTTGGTTCTGCACGTCACCTTCCACAGCGAATACCTTCTGATATCTCAATCCAGACAAGGAATCCAACATTCGGACGGTATGATTTGCGCCACTTTATCCAGAACCTTCAATGATTGGAACTTCCCAGAGAACAATTGAGGATCGCTAAGTATTGCGAGCACTATAGCAAGAATGTTTAATACATTTTGAGAAAGCTTGCTTTTACGTAATGTCGCTCTCTTCTCGCATATTATTGGTCTCAAGTTTGATAAGCATATTTTTATGCTGACAGCAATATAGTTGAAAGTTACTACTAATGTATAAAGATGTAAAAACTTTCTGCTGTATCCTGGACGACATTATTTAGAAGTTCCTCCGAGAGCTGTCCGTAAATATGGATCACGCTGGTATTTGAAACAATGTCCCATGTCATGAGTTTCTCTCTTGTTATTTTTTAACTTTGTATGCGAGCGTGGATTATGAAATGTCCATGTTCGTCACCCGCTCGAATAACTCGCTTTTCATCTCGTCATAAACACTGAAACGCTTTCGCCTGCGAACTCATGTGGAACGAAAACATTTGCGTCATTCCGCTCACGGAACTTGCGCCCTTTATGCTTACTTAATCTCTTTACGCTTCAAAGCTCTTGGGGCCATATTCTGAGCAATGGTCTCATGGCGTTCATATCATGGGCATGCGCATTCCTCGCGACGCAAGTGATGGCAACCGCATGACATAACCGTCCATGATATCTTTTTTTAGCACTAATGACTCGTTTTGGGAAGTATTTTGACGAAAATTTTCTCCCCTTATTGCACACTGATAAGTGCGCTGCCTTCTGACAGATGTAGCGAAATTGGAAGCCCCGCTCATTCTTCCAGAGGTAAGCAGTACGATGATTTCATAAAATGCAGTCGCCATTATCTTGAAGCGTTACAGTGCATTAGGCCTCAGTTACACTAGAATCTTGTCATAACGCTGGAATCTAAAGTCTGCATGAAATGGAGATGAACAATCACGCCTGAAAAGGAAGGAGTAGATTATTGCTTCTGCAAGTTTTCATGGCGCGTTATAGATTGCGGCATTTTTATGTGTAATGAATGCAGCATAGTTCGACATTGCTAGTTTCCGAAGCTTTTCAGAAAGCACTGGAAGAGCAAACAGATGCTGCTATTTCCAAAACACAGCGCGTGTCTAAGCAGATCAGAAAGCATGGAGCAGCTCGAGACTATCCCACATTCGAAAACACCGTGGCATCAACCTCACTATTTATTTATTATTTACTTGCTTTAATCGAGTTCATTACGAATCAATGTCTCTTAATATCACTGTCACTCCTATTTAGGTAAACTTGTAAGGTAGCGTGAACGTTAGGCCTCAGCCTCGTCTCCCGCCCATATGATACTGGAGAGTCGTTTCATCGTAGCCCCACTGAAGATGCTAATTCCGATTTGCTTCACCGTCCTCGTCCCGATGAGATCACTGGTAGGGATGACTCGGTAGAACGCAGCCAAAGAGTCTGTTCGCAGCCCTCCCACCGTCGGTAAGTGAGTAAACTAAATTTACACTTTCTTAGTGCACAACGCAATCAAATAATGAACAGAATACGATGTGGACCAAACGTCCATTTCAAAACCTCACAAAGCAATCCATAAATGAGACAGGTAACAGTGTAAAAATATTGGTTTCGATAAGCAAACAATAAGGAATGCAGTAAGGAATGCTAAACGATGAACCGTGCAGTAAGGAATGCTAAACGATGAACCAGGTGGCATGAAAAAATGACGGAAATTTGGAAAGTGTTACCAAATATCGTTTAATTCCACAAGTCATATCACTAACAAGGAGTAGCTGCTTTTATCACGGTGCTTTTTCTTAGTGCACAACGCAATCAAATAATGAACAGAATACGATGTGGACCAAACGTCCATTTCAAAACCTCACAAAGCAATCCATAAATGAGATAAAAGGTAGCAGGTAACAGTGTAAAAATATTGGTTTCGATAAGCAAACAATCAAAGCAGAGCCTTTTCATCATCAACGGGAACATAACGTGGTACAGAGAAATGTAGCGAACATATATATATACGAAACTCATCAAGATACTGACTGAAGCGACCAAGGTCGACTATGGAAGGCAATATATGCCATAAATCTGTAATATAAATACGGAAAATTTTCTTAATTAGCAAAGCTCATAAGCACAAATCTGAACAGCAAGAGGGCACACCGGTTTTTAACATCCTACATGAAACATTCGTGAAACATTTAGCGTCCCGCAAAATTTGATATACAAAGGGAAATCCTGGAAAAGAGGTCTTCGAAATGTGTTCCCATTATTGGGCCATTTTCATCTCGCTGCCCTCTATCCGCATGGAAATTCTCTGTAAGTCATCGCTTGTGCGATCGATCAAAAGCCCCCACTAAAGTAAGTGAGGGTTCAGAATTAGGACAGCCATAGCGACAAAAGCGGAGAATTCATTACCTCCAGAGGTAACGGCAAAGAAACCGTTAAGAGTAACAGACCAGCAACGCTTGGAAAACGACTTGGTGAGGAGTTTGATAGGACTCTCAAATTTTTTAGACACTACTGCTGCAAATACAACAACAACTGGAACCAAGGCGAAGTAAACATATTATGATTTGAAGCTCACTGTTCAAAGCCTAACTTCATTTTGCTTCCGGTTTTGGTCAACAAATTCTGAAAACGGCGCTGCATTCTAAAGAACACCGACATATAGGGTTGTCAATAGCCAACAGCAATTCAGATACGACCGTTCCATGTGCTAGGGGATGCAGAAGACTGAAATGAACAGTGTGCAGGAAATGTGGGTGAATGACCACATACTGTGCAGCTGATGTCTGTGAACATAGGTAGCAGCAAAAATGAACGGGAATTACATCCGTTTTCATAATTCTTAATCTATGCAAGCCTCAAATATAAAAACTCGTGCGCCAAATTTTCAGTGTCTCAATAACATGAATTTCATAACTGGAGAAATACAGACGGGGTTACATCGCGAAACAGGTAAATAAGCTTGTCGGTTGCATCAATTTTTCCATGCTGCTTTTCATTCGAACTGCAAAAATACCGACGACACTTGAGCTCGAATGATGAGGAATGTGTTCATCGATCAAACGCTTGGCGGCTCCAGACGAAAATGAAGAGGTGGTGACGGACCAGACGGTCACAGCAACGTGTCTTTAGCAAATTCGTCGTTCAATAGGCATTCATGAGAAAAACCCATCGGTTGCCTAATACCATTTTGTTTCATTACTTCACCGAAGGAAGGTGCCGATAAGTGTCGTTGATTCGTTTTTAGCGATTCCTGTAAACGAATTATCGAGAAGTAGACAGCACTAAAAATTTTTCCAAATGCGCTTTATACAACAGCCGAGCACTGCACTTTAACGTTTAAACTTTTGAGAGTCTTGTGGACTGAGCGTATCGCGTTGCAGAAACGTTAGAGCGACATGAGAGAGAGATATTGAGAACTACATAACTACGACCAAAAGACTACTGAGACCAAAGAGCCCTTTCCTTCCTCCGCGATTCGCTATACCTGCAATGCCATGACGCACACTTGTGCTAAAGGGTAGATGAGATCTCTCACCTCACAGCTTATCGCTTCCGAACTGTCGCCGCAGGGGATTCCCCTCCTCATCGATTTCTTTGTTCACTCGCGAGTGAAGATTTAGTCGAAGCATGGAGATAAGTAAAAGAACGATCTTTCACAGAAACCCCTTAATAAATATCGCTTTCTCCGAACAGCTGAGGAACCTTTTTGTCTGTAGGCGGACTCTGAGCAGTCAAGGAGGCAAAATACTCTTACTTAAAATCACATACAGTCAATGTGGCAAAATTTGTGCCGCAACCTGACGTGATATGGGAGTAACTTAAGATTAAGTGGAAGTTTAAGTGCCACCCCTGACTTTTAGCCCGTCCCATGTCGACCCACTTGAATGTGACAACTGATTTGTTCGAAGAAACGATACCACATTTTAAGAGGTACAGGAACAATACTGCCATAGAGTGCCGTTTTTACCTGCTTGTTGCAAAGTAACGGGAACCAAAGAAGGTAATGTAAATGAATATATTCATCTGGAATGTAAATGTAAATTTCACTGTTACCACTGTGTAATGTGCATTCATAGGCGTTTCCACTTTTCCAGTTCACCGAGTGAATAAGAAGGTCCTGAACTGTTACGCGACATCGTTAAATATTTATTTACGGTGTTTGGAATTTCCTCCACGCTAGGGTCATTAAATGTGCTAAAGGTTTTATCTCCCTCGTTTGAAAGCATTTTATTCCTTTCTAAGTCGATAGAACAACATGACGACGGTACACTAGAACAACATGACGACGGTACACTAGGCTAATTTTCTATGAATTTTATGGCAATCGAATTTTGCCACATCGGGCCTTGAAGTAAAATTTGCGAACAAGCAGATGATAAACATGTACACAAGTGCGTGGAAATAACACTACTATAATGAATTATGTTAACATCAGTTTGCAAAAGCGCTTCAAAAAATACCGATATGCAACAAAGATGGACAATTATTCGTCATTGACAACCACCTACAGGTAGCATAAGGTATAGAGGGAAAAGAAGGGTGCGTGACATGGCGTCAAAAAATTTAATCATCCTTCCCCTAAGATTAAGGAATATGAAAAATTGAAAACCATATTTTTACCATATATCACCCGAAGAATGAAACACCCAAATGAGCTAATGAGTAATTAAAAATGCATTATTTCCCTATCGTAAGGATTTTCTAGGAATTCATTGAAGTGCCCATTTAAGCGGCTGAAATAGCAGAACCTCTACATCATGAAAGGTCTTCCAGCACAATTCTTTATATGCTTCGAAACAGCTTATGTTTCACGAGAAAAGTTCGCATAGTTACAGATCTGTGACATTAGCGAAGGGCGATAGGACAATATCAACCATTTTATGCCAGTTTATAAACAGTTCTGCCTACAGATTAACCACGTCTTTGAATAAAGTTACCGTACTTCGAGAAATCCTTGCTTCATATTCCTTACAACAGATTGCAGCAGCTTGAACCAGGCGGTCTCCTCTGGACACTCTTTTCTATGCGGTTTGTCGGCTTCCGCTTTATCATCGTTATTCACTTGTGAGCGTGTTCGACTTCTGCGACGAAATCTCACTGTAATAGTGAATCCGCTAAACTAATAGGATTGGAGAGATTGCATCATTGTGTGGTGATGGTAAATAGCATTGAAAAATCCTTCACGGCTCAACACTTGGAGCTATCGTTCAAAGATCTGGGATGGAGCTAGGCAATGAACAATTTGATCCAACTTGAAGTACCATGACAAATCACACGTCTGTTCTGCTCTACAGCCAAGTGCTTTCTCAATGGTTGAAATTGTGCATAATTGGTTGCTTTTGCTGATAATACACTACTGCTTCTCATAACATTGTTTTCAGCTACGGGTTTCTTTTTGCCAATAGAGTGAAACACAAAAGCGTACAAAAGTAAAATATTTAAACATTGCGATGTAATGAAGAGCAGCTGAATAGGCAAGAAATCTGTTACTCTTATGAACAATAAGAGGAGAGGAGAGCTACAACATTCTTCCACTAGTTATTCTCTTACGATGAATGAAAACATCAAATTCACTGCATCGTCGAACAAAGCAACCTTTCGAGGATTGTCCTCTTTCAAGGATACAGGCAGTCGTACAGCGCTTCACGCTGAGCCAATTCTCAGCCAAAAACCAAACTTTCTTCTTGTAATGCAAGGCGCCTAATTCTTTGCAAATAACTGCCAACTCGGTTTCGGTGTGTGCCGGATTCTTCAGCGACGCGAGTAACTGCAAAAATTTCAACTCAACATTGTTTAATGATATGCCGTTAATGATTCAGTACAACGGAGGAGAAGTTAGCCACCCCCTCTATAGGCAGCCCAGTGGGACCGAAAGGATATTGACAACCCTGATCATGAGAATATGGCAGAAATGTGTTACTCCACTCAAAACATCGCGAAGACCCTCTACAATTCCACCTTCGGCCTCCGTGGATGACTTGGGAGCAGCAAAAGGTGAAACAAACCCTACTTCGATCTCAGAAAGCGAAAAAAGATTTTATTAAAAATGATGAAATTTTACAAACCATCAACTTCAAATTCTTTTTCCATCATTCTTTAAGCTCATTAGTGGCCTCGAAATCGCGGAACGTAGTGCAAAGCTAAACAGTCGATCCACCGAAGTGAACCAGAACTAATTTATTATAGACAGCAACCGTGGTTGTTGCATTTTCGAAACAAATATCAAGATCACACAGTGACATAGATTCTACTTGCAAGCTATAGTAGCGCATGTAAAAAGTGCTATGCTTATGTTCTCCTTCGCTGCAGCCTTTTTATCGCATCACAGTCGAAGTTTATCTCACTACTCCATACACTATTCATCGGTTTCGCTCTATATTTTATTTTGGTGGAAATCATGGGCTTTATGGATTTGCGGAAGCCTCTCCCGTACAAAATGCGTGTATCAGTACCTAGCAATCTTGATCGCATATATTCGCCATTTGACAGAACAGCTGAATGAAATTTGCAATCAGTACACTCTGTGCAGCCGTTTTAAACCCCCCAACAAACATTGCAACCGAGCCACATTATCGCGATGCCAAACGTACCTAATGTCTGGCTAAAAATGCTTGGCAGGAACGTACCTCCATAGACATCTGTCACCGGTTTATGGCAGGCTATGGCTCATGGTCCTCTAATCAACATTTTCATTCAAGGATCTGTTTGTTATACAACTTTCTGTACTTATACCATGGCCATGCTTAGACAGACGTGATTCTAACCACTCAAAATTGAAGCGGTTGTGAAGCGAACCTTATCAAAGAATGCGACCATCCCACTGCCAACAGCAGCTGCCTCGGGATAACTATTTTTGATAATTTCAACTGTGAATAACTGATTGTCGTCCATAGATACTCGACATTTGGCTCGCTGCTGCAGCAGTGTTCGAAACTGACTGCGTTTATCGTTGAGAAGCCTTGCAGCAAGATCCGCTCCAAGATCGCTACTCAATCTTGCTCTAAAACTTGCATGTATAAGTTTCAGGCAAAGCAGATAGGTAAGACAAACAAATGAGAGAATTGTTCATGGAGCAAATGAAACACGAGCTTTAGAAGTGTCCTTCGCGCAAAGCATTATTGAAAACTGATGATGAGTAACAGATTGAATATGCACAATTATGTGCTTCCGTATTTCTATAAAGTCATTTATAGGGTTGTGATTTGCAACGAGATTATGTGAAATACGTTCGGAATAAACATAAAGTCCACGAAAATGTTTAGGCATAATGAAATACTTACACATTTTTCCCAGGCGGACGGATAAACAGGAAGGTCTGTTCCATCTCATAAAAAATATCCGTTAAATTCTCAAATTCTGCATTCCTTGATAACTGAAATGAAACTACCGAGTATGTAGACAACCAAGCAGACATACAGGACGGCCAAACAGATCATTTAAATACATGAGGGCAGACATATGGAAACGACGTGGCCAAAACACTTCGCGAATGAAAACTTTTATAACTGTAAAAAAATGAGGAATATTTGACCATCTGCAATCTTGCACTGCACGATCTCAGATCAGGTCGCTGTCAGTGGATGTCACGATGACTTCTTCCTCTGTGATTCGAATTTCGAAGTTTCATGTGAAATTAATGAGCGGGTGCTCTCGCAATGTTTGCATGAACAGAGATGAATACGATAAAATTACAGATAAGAGGATGTATATGCGGACGACTTCGTTATAAACTTATCAGTGTGCATCAAGCAGAAGTGATTTATGTGCGCTTGTCTCTTTAACCGATATTAACAATTCGTCGGCCACAAAACAAACAATAATAAAATCCGATGCTCTAACTCTAATTTTTGCCACTCTTCGATCAGCTCTGAGTTGATTTTCGCAGTAAGTACCTATTTTCTTCAATATTTAATGAAGGTTTAAAAATTTGCAGTGGTTAGGCTCCGATGCAAATTTTCAGTCAGTGATCTGTGCGAGACCATTATGCATTCATAATTTGTTTCATTGTTGCGTGGAATACTCTGCCGGCCGGTTACTTTGAAAGAATCAGTTATACGAAACATATATCATGTCTATCACCTTAACTTTGACCTGAGAATTCAGCTCTGCATCGTTCTGTTTTGGAAGCAAAGTGCTCAATGGATGTTTCTTTGAAAAATTTGAAGCGGATAACTTAGTTTGCCTTAACGTTCTATTCAAAAAATAAAGCCAATGAACTATATTTCTAGTCGCACATGAATTTACTCGAAAAGTATATCCGCTGATTTGCCGCATATCTTTTACACAAGTAAATTTTTAGGATTCGAAACTGATATGAACATTAAGGTGGAGTTAAACCTTTGCCAAGAGTCGACAATGAGATAAGTTTCCTTTGCAGACAACGTAGATGCAGCTGCTTCATCTGAAAGTGCAGACTTGCTCGATTCGTCGCTAAGCCGATCGGTTTTCTGTGCTCGCCTTAATTTGAGCATTCGCAGCGGCATCGAAGCACTACTACAATCTGAAAACTCCATCGCGTTGTTAATGTCGAATGTGAGGTACTAGACTCAAGAGCGATAACGATAACAAATTTAGCGACATTTAGTGCTACGAGGGATTTTGAAGATAATCACTCTCCTAAAAACGTCTTGTGACATCTTTTCTCGCATGAAATGCTCGTTATATTGGAGTTCAGCCCACTTGTGAAGGCACTGAAAGTTGACAAAATAGTCTTATTGTGGCAGCTACTTGCTCGAAGTTTCATCTGCATTCGTATAGCTTCGTCGATTGCTTCTTCAAAACATTCCAATTAGTGTTCATGCCGTCTTTAATAAGCTAAGAGATGATCTTTTGAGGAATCTATTAAAAAACACTCTTCTCTGCGAGCATTTCTCTGCTAAAAACAAGTCTTGCAAAACAATTCCTATTTATAATATAAACAAAAACTGCCTAAGAACGTCGCCATGGCTTAAGATTTTCTGCACATTATATGGCCACGAAGGAAGAAATAATGAAAGAAATATTGTTCGCGTTGTTTTCAGCAAAGCACAAGCAACATTGGAACGCTCAATTACACCAACTAAAAGCATAAGGCTTATTATCAATCGGCCGCCATCAATCATTAGTAGTCACTCGATGATGCCGAAGTCATATGAATGATGCATGAAGCGCTGGAAAGTAGAAATCGGCAACAAATCAAATTTGAAAAAGCGCCTCTACTTGTTTTCCATGCGTTTAAAAACATGGTTCATTTGAAAAGACTGCATGTATGGATTACTGATCGTTGCCAGAAATGTATCACCATGACAGGATTTGAAATAGACGCAGAATAATATTTCCCATCGAATATGACGTTAGAATCATCGGCAGCAATACCGCATCTGAAGTGCGCTTCTGTCTACAAGAAATTTCTGAAAGTTGGATAGCAAAAACTTGTTTCCATCATTTTGTGTTCACAGTTTCACATTTCTTAAGCGATTTGGAGCAAAACGCTTCTTAGAAACCTTAAAATATTCGGAATTGAAAGACGATAACGTAAGCTCAAGTATAGACGAAAATTCGGAGCTTTTGCTCATTTTGCAGTCTGTATAACAGGCAAGTGACACACTTCTCGCGTTTCGCAACGTGTGAATATTGTTCCAGATTGCAATTTCTCGCTGCTTTTGGTATAAGCTGAGGTTAAATTGCTAAGCAAAACCACGGTCAAGCGAACAAAACATGGCGAATGTCGGGTATCGTGCAATATAGGAATAATCCAGCGACAGACGTTGAATTCTGTGGAAGCGAAAGTCGTACATCAGCTAAGAAATTATTAAGAACTCAATTACCAGGTGAGCTAAGCATCCATTCAGTGATTGCGACCAGTGGTTGTTGTTTCACCACTGAAATAACCTCCCTTCTCCACGTCTTTTTTCGGTAATCCCGTTGTAAACAGTGCGAATTTCCCGCTCGATGGCATCTCATCAAACTCGCCACAGCGATTTCGGAAGCGTGGAACGTAATATAAGTTGAAACGCGTTCTTTTTTCTCACGAGAAATTGCAAAACGTTGTTGTCGGATTCGTTCTTTAAAGTTATAAGTGATACAGTGAAGTGGTCCTAGTTTTATACTTGTCGTCGGTGAAGATCACACAAAGTAAGCAGAAAGTGAAGATTTAAATAGGGCAGTAAAATGCTTAATCGGCCTTCCAAAGTGTAAAAAATATCACCGTGCGTATTTTTGTTCACATATTTTCATCTTGCGCGAAGGAAGTAAATGAAGGAAATAGTGGGTGGTGCTCAGGTGAGTGCCTTTGTAAAAGCGTTTGCTCGCAAAATCCCCTTAATTCGTCTCATTCATTAGCAAAAAAAAGTTAGGAAAGTTTCGTGCGACGAAATGGGCAATTTTCCATATTCGTATAAGTGTAAATGAAATTGTCACTTTGCTTGTGGATGCAGAGAATTAACACTCCCTTCACTGTCAAAACTGCCACAGTGCTGCGATATTTGAATCTAATTTCGCTTATAGCAAATAGGTTACATATAACACGTTCAAATAAACGAACAAGAAAAGTAAATGGCAGGTTTCGAACGACAACAACCAATGGGAGCAAAAAAGTAACTGCTTTGCGTAACGTGCGATTGATTAGCTGCTGAGCTTATTGCTACGTAAACCCGTCGTTATACTAATTGCTTGCTGCTTTCTTAACAGACCGCCTTATGTGAAACAGTAGTGAGGAAAGAAAAGATGCGGGAGAGGGGATGAACGTTGCAACATCGGAACTTTTCGGGGAAAAATCAAAAACGCACCTCACAGAGGTAATGGGTACTACTTATTCAGGATGCAGTACTGAAAGCATGAGCTACTTGCTTACTTTGAAAATTATGAAAATAAATCGGAGAACGTTCATCCCATTTCACTTACTGCAAGAGAAAGATGCATTCAAAGAAGTCATACTAAAAACATCGCCACACAATATGCAGCTCATAGAAGGAGTTCATTAGATTGTCTACGTAAGCCATGTCATCTCAGAATAATGCAGTGATTAAATGGAAGAACTAAAAAACCTACTGCGTAGAGGAATTGGAATAATCTGTGATAAGAGGGAAAATAATTCTGTCGACCTGAAACCAAACTAAGTACTCAACTTATTTATGAAAAATTTATATCTACTCAGAGGAAAGAAATAAATGGTATTGCGGAATGGCACGTTAATGAAATGCATCAAACGCCATAAATAAATGATCTCATCATTTCGCTGTGCGTGTATCAAATGTTTTCAAAAAATTCGAGAATTCACCTCAGTGGCGAAAAGAAAAATGGCGAAAATCCTTCAAGATGTGCTTGATAGTCCAACTTTTTGATTTTTCAGTATGTATGAACAACAACCTATGCGCTTAAACTTGGAAAAGCTGCGCACCAATCTCGAGCTTCACATTTGGCGTTGCAAATATCAGCACTGATGACCTCTGACTGACGTCAGGAAAATCTTCAAACTAGTAAATGAAGGGCATGTCGAGGAAAGTTGGCAGTATTCATGGCTCTTGCAGATCGGTTTCGCTTACAATCACTTCTTATGGCAAAGAGTATCCCACAGTGCAGCAAGAAATTTCAATTCATTTTTTTCAACGTCACAAATTCCCTACAACAATACTAATCTTAACAGCCTAATAAAAACCAGTTTGGCGAATATGACCAGTGTTTGAGTCCCTCAAGGACCAATCCTTGCCGGAATCTAAAAGCTACTACACTTATCGTGTTGTAAATTTTGGTGCAACGATTTTACGAAATTTTCTCTTCGCAGTACTCCACCTAGAAATCCTCAGTTATGTGGGAAAACGGTGAGAGTGAAGACTGCAGGATCGACTTTGTTGATTAGAAGAGGAGCACCTCCACTTCGACTTCAAAGAAAACATAGGCCAGTTGTCGAGACTGCAAATTGAACGCTAAACGATGGGGCATGTTTTCGTTCTGGCTTCGGACAAAAACGGTACGCCTGTGGAGGCGATGTCGCGCAGACGGTTTGTAAAAATTAGCACATGAAAACGAAGTGATCATAACGATCAAAGGGAAAAGTGACCATGAGCAGCATCGAAGATCGCTTTTGTGACGAGACAAAAAAGCCATTTAAATAGTCAGTGAAATTATAGAGCATCATGTGAGATAGTCTTAACATTTATATAAAGCCACTAAAATTATGGGTCTGAGCATTCGCATTCATGCAGTGTTGAACTGATATGCTCCTCCTTATGCTGCAATCATCTTTCCTTGGTTTGCCCTCATGTGGAAAGTATCATGTGAGCGATAAATGCTTGGCTGTTCCTAACGATTCTGAGACAACGTTTCACGCAGTTATCTCCATGCAATCTTCCGCATTTCATTACGCGTATAAATGGCAAAGTGTTATAGTGACTGCTGTGATCACGAAGCTGTTTTAATGAAAGAGAATTTGTTGAATTGGAAAGTGTCTAAGCGAACAGAGGTGCTTTTGCTCAACAGCGCGGCAAAATGCCGAAGAGGAGGAATTACTGTTAGGAGAATACATACCTACTTGTTGCGCACAATTTTTATACGAAGGCTTAGATGGCATTAAAAAAAAACGGCAAGGCTAAATGTCTCACGTCTCACATACAATGAAAGGGTGGTTCGAAACTTCGTCCACATCGACCACACAGAGATGGATTACGTTCAAAGAAGCCAAAAATGCGCAAACCGGTCGAACCGTACTGATCGAATTTCAAAAGTACGCCACCTCAGCCACTAACATGATGCGCAACACACAAAAATGGCGCTCCAAACTGGGAAAGTTCCATTAGTGGCTTTTGCATAGGCTCAACAAACAGCAGATGTGGAATAAAAATACGGTGAGGAAGTACTGAGCGGGAGATTTTCGTGCTGACAGAAGATGCGAGAGGAGGAGATCGCGCTCCTTCTCCTGCGCTGAGGAGATATCTCTTAATTCAACATCTGCATCTAAACGATGCTGGAAAAGTGTCGCGCCGGTAAACCCCCAAATGGTGATCAACGTCTTAGTGAAAGCCTTCTACTTCGCAGTACACTGGTGAGCGCTTGGGGAAATCTAAAGGTCATGCTTGATGTCGTCAAGCTGATGAACTGTGAACGCTGGATAGGTAGCACTGATTATAAAGCACTTCCAGAAGGAAGCGCTTCCTGATAGGAAATTCAAAAAACACTGTATCAGCATGATTTGCTCAAGAAAGATTTGAGAATCAAAAATGGTTACTTTGCTGCCGCTGCACACTTCTGTTGAAGAAAAATGACACCAACAAATGGGACATGCAGCTGGGCTTACTCTATCAACGAATGTGAAAAACGAGTAGGACACATCGCACTTCAAAACATTTTTCAAAAAGGATAGAGGCCGACTCTTCTAAGGATATACACCAGTCAATAAAAGCATGATCATTTTTACCAGCCAGAAATATAACCCAAAAATGAGGGCAAAAATTTGGACTGCTGAACCGAAATAGAAATGGAAAAGGAAGGGAGGAATGTGATGCAGCGCGCCATGTCTGATTACTGTTCTACTCGTCTCGTGCACAAAAATGACTTGTGAGAGCGGGCAGACTCATGGAACAGGCAGAGATATTATTAAGGGAGCTCCTGGAATCGACTTTACATACGCAGACGCGAGATTTTTCAGAACGTCGAGTACCTGCTCAGCCCCTAGTAAGAGATAGAATTATGGCTCAGATGGTTGTCCCATTCCAAGACATTAGCGAAATGTCCATCTGAAGACATTAAGATGGCGTTTTTAAACGATCTTCTTGAGCTGAATTCTTCAAAGGAATTAGTTCAGTAGTTGCTCCGCCGAAATTCGACGAACAGATAATTTCAAACGAATAGCAAAAGAAAGTCATCAAGGTGAGCAGGAAAAAACAGTTTACATTTTTGAACTGAACGCCCGCTGAAGCACAACGGATTGATCGATAGAAACAAAGAAAGCATGATCAAGAGATGTGATCACACACAGAAGGGCTGCTGCAATTGGAGAGGTTAAGCATCATTCGTGTCGGAACAACTGAAGGCCTGCGACTATTCAATTCTTTTCTGCCCTTGATGTGGACGAGAAACGTATTCGACAGACTCATTACTCCTAAGCTCTGTCACTAAATAACTCACCTAGCAGAGTCAGGCATTTTATATGAGTGCATGGGAACATAGGCATTTTTCCTCAACTCGTCGGCTGATTGTTTTCGCTGGGCTGAAAAAGTGGGCTGAATAGTTATTTCTAACAGAGTTCTACTCAAATGAGCTCCACAAAGATCATTCATAGCAAATTTAAAACTAAGAAAATGATCACGCGGTGATGAAGGCGGTCGTCATGTAGAGAGAGCAATATGGCAACACGGCTATCTATACCTTTTTCAAAAGAAGCATTATTAGGAAACATGTTTTCATCGAAAATGCCCTTCAAAAGGAAACTTGATGTCGTTTTTTGATCACGCGACCACATAGCAAACGGCAAATCGCATAATGAGAAGAGGCGAGTAATGAAGAGTGGCTAATGTGATGGCGAATAAAGCATACTTTCAATATGCAACTGGCCTTGAATAGAAGGCAATGCTGAGCACGCGGCATTCTTCGGGACTTTTATTATAGCAACTTAATCCTCGTTCTTATTCGACTAGTTTTTGATTTTATCATTTCGCATTGAAATTCGATTCAAGGAAAACGCAAAGGTTACGAATGATCGCATTATTTCATCTCAGAATGCCCATGTCAGTCGCAGATAGGAGAATTGGAGAAAGGAACAAATCGGTGTGAGAGAGTTGTGAGAAATGTCATTTCGCATTACCGGCGTTGATGAACTATTGCGCGAACGAAGAAACCTTTAATAAGATTTATCAGAATAGTTGTGCTGATTTATTTGAACTCTATAAATTAGCGATGACTCGAAGCTTTTCAGTAATGGAGAGTTAAATGATTGAAGATTTGTTGAATTTTTCTTGATAGTTGAGTGCGTTTTGAGTGTTAGGCCTAAAGAATACATAATCTGACGGGGTACAAATACATAAGATGACTGAGTCGTGTAATGTCGACTGTTCTGAAGAATCCTTCGAAAAATTTAGCTCATCGGAACAGGAAGCTGGGCCAAAAAAATTAGGAATCTGTTCTGCGTGGAACTTGAAGCAGCTCGAAGGCACTGGTGTATATGATCACGCCACAACGATATAATGACATTTTCTGTGGCTCTCTAGCACAGGCGTCCGTAAACACAGAAGTGACAATTTTCTTGATGCATCCCTCCATTTCAAGTTCGGCGAAATTCATCGATAAAGGTGACAGTCGATTACCGTCTGTAATAATCGATTTCCAAGTGAAATGACAAAGGTCCTTCTAGCATTGACTGCGCGGAGAATGTGCTCATATAATAAAACGTCACCTCATAAAATTCTCAATTACTAATTCAATATATGGCGCGTTTCGATCGAAATATTTGTTAAAATTTCGTTCAGAACGAAAAGCGAGATTTTCTAAGCCTAATTTCAAGGAAATGGCTTATGACGATTCGCATATTGGACAGAAAAACATTGGCACATATTCAGGCAAAATATCCAAACGAAGCCAATTACTGAGTGAATCATTTTGACACTGAGTTCCCTCGAAAGCATTTTCGAAGAGGCGGAGAGATAAAAATCCCTATGCGAAATAAATCCCACACCTGTCCTTGTTTAGCTAAGCAATTAAGCCTACCTGTGGGATTACGCAACATTTAACGCCTCATCAATAAGATTTTACACATGAAATGAATAAAAAACCAGAGTACAAACGCTTTCTCTGTTGACAGCTGCATTTTTACAAATAGCACAGATTTCTGATTAATACCTAGAAACGCCTGTGGATGGACGTGAAGGTGTTTCAAATGCAGTGATGTTCAACTTGGTATGCAAAATATCGCATCTTAATGAACGACTGGTAAGCTATGGGTTCGAAAAATTCAAAGATTTCGACTTACAGGTTCACCATAATGCTTGAAAATTCGACATTTTACGAGTTTAAAGTTTCTCCTATGAAAACCTTGTCATACTCAACTTCGCAACTTCGTTCATTTATTACAATCAATTGACATTACTCTGCAGCCGCCCATTTTATGATTCGATGATAATTTTGTGGCTCATTCAAATTTTTTGTCGAGATGATGCACCTGCAAAACCAGAGCGACAAAATCAACGTTTTCAGCAAGAGTACAAAATTGCATGGCCTCTTTCTCAAAAGTGAATCGCAGCGCCGATTATCAATCCTTGAGGTTTCAGATACTCCGAAGATCACACGGCATTCCGGAGACACTATAGTAAATTTCGGCAGAATGTTTTGCTTGACTCGAGTTGCTTCGGGCAAGATTGGAATTCCTGCCCGTTCAATCAAACCCATGTGTTTGAATTTTGAGTTTTCCTGGGCCTCGATTTCGGGGAATTTTTTTTTTGTTGAGCCGAACAGCGGCAGTTTACGAAATTGCACAATAATATGAGGCGAATTAGGATGAATCGTTAAAATCAGTATATAACTGGCAATTTATATTATGAAAGCACCTCAAGTTCCCTGTTGCATTCCACAGCGGTCGAAAAATTCCTCATAGTTTTCTCTCGGTATACGTTTCTGATGAAAACAGAAGCGGCGATGCTCACATTTCAGGCAGGAAAGCATACCCATTACCCATGGAAGCACTCAAAAAACGGCAATTACTGCAAATGACCGATGGCAGCTAGCCCTCGAATCGCAAAAATGGATCGCTGTATTAGTATGCCACGAAATGAGCCATCACTCACAAGGTTGATTAGAAGTGGATTAATTAACACTGGATGCTAGTTAGATTTGTTAACGTCCTGAGACTTATAAGTGTGGCAATGAAATTATTAGTGCTGTTTATAGAAAAAACTTTTATGATGATGTGGAAATTCAGTGCTTGCTATCGTAATTTGTCTGCACTCTGCAGAGTTCAGGAACTTCATGAGCTAATTTTGCTACCAACACTGAGGAATATTCCCCAAAAAAACTGCTAACATATTTGGCAAAACCTTGCCTAAAATATCAAAAATTATCACGAGGCTTATATTCAGTGGGGAGCTGTCACCGATTGCTTTTTTTCCGCAGAATTACAGTGAAGTGATTATGGCAGTGCCAACATCACTGCCTCTTTGCCGATGCAGCGCCCGTGGCCATTTCATTTTGAATGGAGGCACACATACAAGCTACCATTGAAAACGTTGAATTCGAAATCAGACAACAACACAAATCACATACAAATTAATGAATTGCCCACTTTAGAAGTCAGAGCCCAATCTTTTCATCCTACACTCGCGGTGCACACATAACAATCCTCTTCGTCTCCTCCACACGTTTACATCGAATTCCGCACTTTTATAGCATTCCTTACACACGTTCTTCTGTGTTGACATGATTCTGAGCAGCGGACTGGTCGATCTTCATTTCGATGAAGTATCTGAGTTAGTGGAATCACGGGAGCAACGGAACGAAAAAATATCCGCAAGAACGAAAAAAGATTTCCTATTCCAATTGAGAACAGTCACTTCACGTAAAAGCTGTTTTGTTACTAAGCATAAACGCCATTTGCTTGCTTGTCTCCTCCATAGACCCTCCCATGCATACCAAATTAGAGCTTTCTATTCACTCGATTGAGCAGGTTAATTATACCCGCATAATACGAGCGGATTACGCACTAAGCTTGCATCTTGTTATCTTCTCGTTCGCGCTCAATCACCTTGACTTGCTACGCGCGAATTAGAGGGCCAAGAGCAATAGCCTCTAGTTGCTGTAGTCAAATGTTATGGTGAAGAAATATGCGAAATAATCAGTTTTATCTTGCAACGTTACTGCACAGATCTTTATTTCAAACAAGAAATGTTCTTAGCAATTCAATGGTTTCAACTTTTACAAAAGGTTACTGCATTTATGGAAGTTCGATAGTCACTGAAGGATTTGTTCTTCCTTTTTACAAGGAAACGGCACAGACGATGTCAACTAGTCGTTTCAAAATTTGCCGCTTCTATGCAATATTTAGCTAAGCCTTTCCTGACAATTCGGAGGAAGCAACCATACGAAAACCCTCAGACATCGTCGTCTCCTTCATGCTTTAGAGGATGTAAAGTTTCAAAACCTTAAAGCAATAAAAGGTGACCAGTGAGACTTTCAAAATCTTCATTTACAGTTAAATTCCTCCAACGCTCATTTATGCAACAAGAGCTTTCCATGAAACTGTAGCAGAAAATAGGCAATTCTGCAGCAGTCTCAATGGTAGAAACTTGAATTCGTTTTTTCGAGAACATAAAGGTGCGATACCACATCTACAACTATTATGTTACTGGAAAATTTCTGATGGGTTTTATTGAATTTCAGTCGATATTCTGCAGTACATAGTAATCACTCTTCGAAGAAAACCAATCAAGTGCACCATATTTTCTTCACATCGACGTTTGCACGTCGCAGACGCTGTGCTCATTCTCATCAGTAATTTTCCTCTCCTGTTTTTTGCGAATTAATGCTCGAACCACTGCAAGGTAACTTTACTTTTTTAACTCCTCTTCGCTCAATTTGAATCACAATATTCTATACCTCAAGGTTAAGAAATCAAAATTATGTGGCACTATTTTATATCGCCTCCTTATCCTGCATCCTATCCCTTTTCTGAGATCAACGCCGTGAAAAATTTTTCAGCTCAAAAGTTATTGCTAATGAACAGCTAATGCTTGGATTAGCATGCTCCTTTGCTGCAAAAAGAGGGGTAGAGGCAAAAGGAGGGCACAGTACTCGCAGCAACTTTCGAATAGAGCTGTGATACAAAGGTGATTAAAACAGTATCGATCAGTTTCGAACATATTATGTAGCACAGATACATATTATAAATTCCATTACCACCTTATTGGGTAACTGACCATCAATTGCAGCCATGATAAGTATTTGCCACACGTCATTCATTCTGTTCCTATCGTATGGAAAACCTCTGGACCATATCCTGCAATAACTGCCCATATTATTTGATAATAATGTGGCTTCGCAACAAACGTCTGCCTCGCGAGGTTCAATTTTGCTAACTGTAGATATGAGCACTGTTATTTCAAAATAACTAATGCCTTTGAAGCATTACTTGCACCCTCACTTATTCTTTATTGTTCAGTGTTGTATATTTAAGTGGTGTTATTATGTTCGGCATATTAGTATTGGGGCGAATAAAGTTGACAGAAGAAATATGCTACCACAAAGTAACCTCCGATTAATTTTATCAACTCTCCCACTTCACTCTTCATAGCGATCTCTGTCGCTTCAAGCAGCGAAGCATCAAAACAAAATCGCAGCGAGGTGAACAAGAAGATTTAGCTACAGATTTCGTGGTAAAGAGAAATGGAGTCCCACTTTGTTGAGAGAGGATTCGATGTCTCCTCCTTTGCTTTCATTCCTTACAAGTGTATTTAACTCTCGACGTCTCTCAGTCGCAGTCTCTTTCCTAACAGCGCTTAGCGGGGCCCGTACCTCCTCCCCCCCAACCTTTTTCTCTTTCATAAATTTGTCGCGTCCCTTCGCGATAATCTCCGTTTATAAATACACGCACGCAACTGATGCTGAGTATCCGATGATATACAACTCCTATTGCCATGGACATCGCAAAATGCAAGTAACCCTAAACTTCACAGCAGTCAGTGCGCGAAATAACTATAATAAAGTAATGAGTATATCCGGCTGAAATGGCTAGGATTCGGGAAAGGCATTAGCTTTACAACAAAGCAAAAGCCATAAAATTTGTAACAACGCCAGTCATTTGCAATATGAACGCCTATTGTGCGTATTAGCACAGCAGTTCTCCCTTCACACTCGTGTATGGTGCTATCTGTGCCGAGCGAGGCGATGCTGAAAGCCAAGTAGAACATCCAACGATCCTCTTGGGATCTTTGAGATGAGATCTTTGCTCTCATCGATATTTATAGCAAAACACTACTAGTTAGAAAATGAATAATTCATTCTCGTTAATCCACTCTGGCTATCCACCATGCCCATTCGCCTCGATTTTTTCATTTCCCTTTTTATCACTATGCTTGAGGCATTATCAGTTGCCATCCAAGAAACGTCGTTTTTCCATGAAGTTTCTCAAACAAAGGTGCACTCTGGTCTGAAGACATCAAGGCTATTAACCAGAGCGCAGCAGCCCCATAAATTTCTACCTCGCTCTTTCAGTTAATGGACCCACAAAAAAGGCGTGGCAGCTAATGGATTGATGAGCAAGTCCCACGTTTCTCTTCACTTCCGGCGCCTGCTTTTTTGTTCTAAGGGATTTCCCGAAAAAGGATTCTACGCGACGTACACTTCAGTGGAGCCATCTGACAATATGAGCAATTGTGATCCTCCGCGATTAATGGTGAATTCGCAGATAGTCGCCCTCCTGTGTTGTCCATCAATTTGGACTGCACTTCTTTTTTTCTAACTCCAACAAACTGCAACAGTATTGATTGTTTCTCTGTCATTTGTTTTTAACCGTTAACATATAACTTGACGCTTCTGAAGCAAATCCGAGGTACCTTACCGCACGCACACAAATCCTTTCTCGTGAAAGCGTGTTTTCAGAAACGCGCAGCAGTAAATAGAGAAACCAATAGACAACTTCTATTCTTCAGGTTGCGCCATATGTTCTTCCCACTCATTCACGGAGTCATAGATGTTAGGCCACCACTGATAAACTTTGTTTCAGAAGATATGAAGTTAATTTCACTGCCATAAAGAGCTAATGCAGCAGACCGATATACAACAATGACTCACACCCCACGTTTTCACTGCATGCACTCAGCCCCACGTATATAGCCCCTAAGCATTCCCATTAGTGTCCCACTGAATGCATTACAGCGCAGCGTTTTTATAAAATTTTTTCATTCACGCAAAGCAAATTCGCTGAATGGTAAAGAGGTAGCGATGTTATTCTTTGATTCGGCCTCACGGTGCAAAAAGTACCCACTAACGAAGAAATGCTCAACAAAAAGCAGCGAATGACGAAGGTTATAACAATACCAGAATTGAATGTTTTTCCGCTAATACAGTACGTTCACCTAATTCCTTTGCCGCAATATCATTTGCTCGCCAATCACATCCAACTAACGGCTATGCCTATCGATACGCAAAGAGGCATTACTTTAAAATAATATGTTATACATTTTGTAGTTATCTGTGGTCCAGGAACAAGAGCATGATCAATGGAAAAGACGTCGTTCATGCTTAAGTGAGTGAAAACTACGCGCATCGTTTCAACTGACAATGCGCAAACATGACGGCACATGAAAAGCCTTACTAACATGCACAAATTACTGCCATCCGAGCGCATCTACATGTCAACCTGCCCGCTTTTCTGTCTATTTACCTAGTTACCTAGGGAACTGACCTAGTTACCTATGGAACTGAAGTTCTCCTTTGAAATGCATAAAAAAGGTGCCTTTCCGTAGTTTCAACGCCACCGCTACCGTCAGAGACGGTCCGTCTTTCTATTCAGAAAGTCCCTCATATTAGCCACCCCTCATACTGATATACTTGAGCTTCCACAGGTATGAAATTTTATTCCCCCCATATTCTCTTTTCTCCAGCTGCATCTCCTAAATCTTCAAACCTCTTCAACTCCCTTGAAAGCGCTCCATATTATTCACGGCGTCGAAAAAACGTTTTCGCAGTTGAAGTCGCAGGGATTCCAGCTGAAATTTGGTGGGTGGATGAAATTTTCCATAGTTCCTCGCCAGTTCGATAAGAAATAAGTCATTGGAAACGATAAATAGTAAAGTTTAGGAAATTTTCGAAGTCATGTAACTTTTTGGAAGCATTTTTCTATCTTGACAGCATATTTTTTTCATCAGCGCACACCAACTGCGCTGAATTCATCTAAGACGTCAAAAAGTCATTGAGCATTTACATTCTATTTCAAATTATTGACTTACAGAGGCTGAACTTCTTTATTCCATCGTGTAATATAGAGGAAGATGGTGTATTTAAATGCAGTATGAGGAATACAGTTACCGTCAGCGAAAATTAACGAGAAATTTCATCGCGAAATTGGGCCTATCTTCATCTCAGTTGTTGCTTTATACGCGCAGTTGTGTGCTTATAGAAAATATGACATATTCTTGTCATTTCATCAGGGAACTTAACATCCCACTTGCTTATAGGAAAACATATCAGCGAACTTAACTTTAAGGTTTTAAATTTGATGACCGCATCTCGTTTCGGTCAGTTTTTCAGATTGTATTTCCCTCTAAAGCAGAAGCTGCCTGGAGTGGAGATTTCCGCAAAGGTATCATTTTGCTCACAACAATCTTTCGTTATTCCCTTTGGAGAGAACGAGCAGATGGGCATAACAGTTAGAAAAGATTATTCCGTCGGGTCGTGTGTGCGCTTTTTAAACACTAGAACAGAGGAAATAAGAAAAATAGGAAACTCAATTCGCTTAGCTGAGTAAATTGCACGACAACTAGAAAGAGCGGAAATTTGCTGCGCATAGTGACTATTCATGTGTGTAGGTGAAATTTAAGCTATAAAGAAGGTGGAGGCAACGAGGTGATGTTGGGTCTTCTCTTGGGAAATTCAAACAAAGCTTCACCGCCTTTAAGAGAACTCTAGCATGCTGACAACGATGACGTTACTAATGACAGCAAGAAAATCGGATGTTGTCAAAACACAGCATTCTTGAGGCAATCTCCTCCCTTTCCTCTTCCTTTCCCTTTCTGAAGAGTCCCCAAGAATGGATGACCCACAAACTCAGTGAATTTTCCAAAAAGGCCAATACTACCTGCTGGTAATGTTGGCACTGAGGGATAAAAAGTAGAGGCGTTGAAAATTCGAAAATTGAGGGCGCCCAGAGTTGAGACCTTTAGTGAAACGTGAGATCCCCTAAAATTTGAGAGCTCAAGATTTAAGTACCTTTAGTAAAACTTCTTTGGAGAATGGCGTTATTTGCGAGTGCTGTTAGCACTGCAGATTCTGAAAGTCGGGGGCTGGAAATGTTGGATCGCAGGATGAAAGTCCTAGATCAGATTTTTCCACATATCAACATGATGAATAGTTTACTTCACCGCGTCGTGCATATGAAAGTTTGGTCTGCTATTCGGAGCTTTTCACACTAGAAAATTCAATTTGAAGAGTGAAACGAAAGCGAAATCTCCCATCATGAAGGATGAGAGTTTCCTTTAATTCCCTCTACATCGCTTCCACCTAACATGTTAGGTGATGAGTTCATGATTGGCGGTTGCCCTTGGAAGTGCAAGTGCTGTCAGGCAGTAACCCTTCGAAGGCATGTGGAATCAGATGATGTCAGTTAATTGCCAAAGAACACTGATGCAGCTTTTGACATAACCTTGCGTTTAAGGCATTCGGAGTGAGAGTGTGGGTTGCGTTAACTACGGTATTTGAGCGATAATTTTTCTGTGAGAGGATGGGGATACTCGGTTCAAATTTTTGAATGGCCAGAGAGTTATGGGGTAGGTTTTCGTCTATTGCAACGCGAAGAGTCGCTTCTTACCTTCTCACAAATGGTCGCATGATTCCTTCGGACAGAATGTTGAGGTTGAAGGTGAGGTTGGATGTTGCCCTGGATTTTCTTGTTAACATTTCTTTTTCTCATATATGAAGTTGGTACACGAGTTTTGATGCTCAAGTTTTTATGAGTTTGCTCTTGGTGGTGTCTGGAAGGGACTGCCGAATTTTTTCTGAAAGCAAAAGATAGAAGCGGAAGATGCCAGGAAATGATCCAATCCATACCCAAGCGCTTTATTGTCCCAAAACAGAAATGGTACATGAGTCGGCTACTGTTTCTCTTGCATTGCTAAAGTGTAATAAAACTTATTCAACCTGCAGCTGCGGACTTAGACAGTATCTGGTCAAATCCCAGAATGCAGTGAGCAGATCTCAGGGACCAAATAAAGGGAGCGTGGAATGGTCTTAACCCTCATATATGCTCCTTTGTACCTATGAAATGTTGCCTTTCAAGGCAGTCTTTGGCATCTTACTTCTCCTAATTTATTGGCAGTGTTTAAGGATTTGTGGTCCTTATCAGCCTACCCATACTTGTGTAACCTAAGTTCGATAATTGGTTAATGTTATAGTAATCTAGTAAAACAGCAGAAACAGACAGGAATTGAAAAGAAGATTCGCTCAGAGAGGGCAGCAGCACTCAGCAGCATCACCAAACAATTCGATCTGATTCGGCCATTCTGCACCTGCGATCGCTTTATGCGAAAGAGTTGCTCCTTGTAGTCCAGTGCAGAATACCACGACTCGAACCAGCTCGGACGAACGCGATGCCCTGCTAGCGGAAAAAAAAAACTACTGATCTAGGAAAACCACCTTGTAAATACTTACGCTTCACTTATATATATGCTCAATTTTGCCTTCATAGAGAGTTTTATCTTGTCATGTGGCAGTAAATTCTGTATTGACCTTCTACCTCATGATTTATCTTGCACGCTTTCACAAGAAAATCGAAAAGAAGAGCCGTACGTACGCTTGAAAATAGGCTGTTGCTTTGACTGGAAATCTTGAGCTGGTGGATCACAACAATTGTTTGAAGCATTTTTAAAAGAGCGAAATAAATTATGGTAGTATGGGTGACTTCTGAGCCATAGGGAATATATCACCCATCTGAGGAAATTTCAGCAACAAAACGGATAACATAGCCAAACGCATCAGCGCTGGATGCATCGAACATTAGAGCAACAATTTCTTCACTTCTGCGTAATTTTCGGCTCAACAGTTTTTAAATTCAAATAGTCGTTTCCAATAATTGTTTATTGCAAGTTCTATAGGGTGAACGGCTCGGTTTGCTTCATTTCAAAGATCTATGGCTTAATAGACGTTTCTTAGAAGCCGCATGCAAAAATTTTGAGGAGTTAAATTCTGCCGGAAACAAATCTCATAGAGAACATAGTGATGATAAAATTCGATCAAAACAACTCCGAAGAAGTATCCGACTTTGAACCACACTCTTCCTTCGGAACAAAAACATTGTTCAGAAACGTGAGAAAGCGATTACTGAACAGATGAATAAGTACTTCCGAATGCGCCAACGTTAAACGCGAAAAACACCCCACTTTAAACAAATCATGCTTAACGAGGCCTTCATGGCCACGCCTTCTCCGCTTTCAAGTGGCATTTTTGGTACGTCTATTCTTTACGCGAATTCCCGCAAAACACATAAACTTTGAACTCTTCCTCTCGTAATCGAACGCTTCTATGAATGGGAGGAAAAGAAAAATATACTTGCTACAAAATTGTGGCCTGTCTCTTCCTCACCTTTCTCTCTAAAAATAGATCAGGGATGAGGTGAGCTGAAGAAAGACAGGGATCCATTACCTTTCCAGACAACATAATGCTCCTTTTGACCTTTGATGTCTACATAAATACTTTTGCATCATGAGGGGTGAAATGAAAATATCAGGTTTCGCTGTCGAAATTCGTGGACGTCAGTTTCTGATCGGTCTCTTCACACATTTTACGACTTGTTTTATTGGAAAGACGAATGGAAAAGAACGATCGAAGTCGAAGGTGCTCAATTTTCAAGACGCCAATGCCATAAATAAATGATGTGTGAATCAAGGTGTGGAATATACTGAATGAAATGAGTTATTTTTTGGCTTAATTCCTTTTGTGTCGTCCATACTTCGACACTGTTCAAAATAATGAAATTCCTCTCTTTCACCCTCCTTCGTTCTGATCCCAGGATTCATCTCCAAACAAACATTGCATTGAAGAGTGGCTACGTACTTTTGCAAAATCCAGTACGCTTTCGGCGAATAGTTTAGAGTGCTGCACAAACCGCAAAAATTGGTGTGCTAGATCGACCTTCACGTTGCCTTCGTAAGAAGAACTTAGGGAATGTGAGGAAAGGTGGAAGGAAGTTGGTGGTTGCATTTCCTCGTTGGTAACGGAAATAGTGCGAGAAGGAGGAAAGTGGAAGTAGTAGAATCCCTTCTTAGGTTTTAAACCACTCTCTCGTGTAAAGCTCCCTTAGCCTTTTCACGAAAGTACACTTCCGTCATGCACTTTCTCGTTATTTTGTATTCGTCTTCTTCGAAGACCTTTTTGTGGTAAAACGTATAAAATCAGTCGAAATAAACAAGTGCATCAGTCGAAATAAACAAGTGCATGCCACAACGGCAGTAGGGATATGAACATTTGGAACGTAGCTTCTTGAACGATTGTTTTATAAACAGAAAATAACTATCCAGATTTTTTCATATAACTGACTGTTCTTTCGGACAGAGCCTTATTTAGCATGTAGCAGGCTTTGTGATAATCACACATGGCGGCTGGGCCTTATCTTTGTCAGATTAGAGTTCGCTCTTTTATGAACGCTGTATACAACCCCATATATAATCACGTTAGTTCTGACCTGATTATGGTTTCTCCAGCTCACTAGGCCTTAGGTATTACGTGAACAACATAACTGATGAGTCAGCAGAAACGAATGAACTTGTGCCTTGAAACTGCCACGACGTGGATTTGGTTACATCCCTATAATTTACCTAATGCGATTGTTTCTTATATAAATCTTCTTCTGTGAAGTGACTAATGAAGACCGGAAACTCCACCGCTGTAGGAAGCCACGACGTTCTGTCATCTTCGAATGCTGTAATTAATTGGATGTCTTTAAAATCGATAGATCAAAGCAAAGTTCGGTGTAGACGATCAATCTGTGTGTTCACTGTGTCTGCCAATTTTTTTTCTGGTTGAAGTATTGTTCCCATGATAACTCCAACTTTAGCGTTACGTGTTGAAACTACGGGAAAGAAAGGCACCCACATGTATAGGCAGTTATAGGCATGGAAAGCGATCACATTTTCCAGGAATTCGCCAGTGCTCATTGTAAGGACTGTTAGCAAATAACCGAAGATATCAACTGTATGCGCAATTATCGTGGAAAGTAAAGCGGCTGAATTATGCGATTGAAATGGGAGAAACGATTTACAGAGGTTTAAAGTATGTAGATGATCCTCTCTCTGACATTCGCTGCACTATTCGGGAAATCCTTGCCAAGAACATAGGAATGAATAATAATGCAGCGCTCTTTTCGTGGAGTCACTGCGTGATTTTCTAGCCTTTTGTCTGCTTTTTAAAGCGATGAAAAGTAAATTTTATGTCTTCATAGGACCGGTGAAACGGGAGAGAGGTAGGAAGAGGGAACGGTTGATGCGATGAGACAGTGAGGTACTGTTTTTCATTTACTGTTTTGAAAACAGACGGACTGCAGCTTTTGTAAAATTATAGAATCCTAAAGGTCCGCTTTGCTAGCTGAGGTTGCTCAGATTCCTGTGTCACTTCACGAGAGAACAAAGCCAGCATCGCATTTTCCCCCTCGTTCTCTTTCATTCTTTTTCTTGCGCCTTCACTTAAACTCAAAAATAAATGGGACTGCGACTTACTGACTCCTGGTACTCCTACCAGAGATGGAACAGACTTCACATTCTCTGTGGTAGTTGCACGAGCTTATGCATGCGTCAATAGTTCTTACATCGATGCTAATGCATTATTAATATAAAATCCTTGGAATAAAATGCTTCGCGTACACGAATTATTCATGAGCTTTTGCTCACAGCTCGTTCCTTTCTGAAAAATTAAAAAATGCGTTCAACGCGAGAATATTGAATCTTAATGTGGGGAAAAAAGTAAGGACCAATGGACTAATGATTCGCAACATCACAACGCATTAATTCACTGCTAGAAACCTGTAAACATATACTTATGTGGAGAAAGATTTTCATATAAGAAAGTAACATATTAACGAAGAGAAAGAATGTCTGAGTGGAAGAAACCACTGAATTTGGAAAAGAAACGACTAAAAAAGAAATTCGAACTTTCGCCTCAAATCAAAACCCTTGTGCTATGATTTCTCGCATAGTAAGGAGAACAGCACTGAGCGCAGAACCAATATCGACGTGATTTTTAGTTCACGAAGAAACAAGAAAAACCTTCGACTTTAATGCGAGTTAGGTTGACGGTGACAGCCGAGATTGCACTTATACGCTTTTTAAAGTTTTCCTACGAAAGGCGCCTTCATGTGTATACAATTTGTCTGTCCTGTTGGTTGACTCAAAGCGCCCGGTTTATTCCGATGATTGATCTAATCAACAGGGATTTAATTCTTCGCATACGAGTTGCCAGTGCATTAAGGTGTCACTGAATTTGCAAGCTGCTTTTATTCCGTTTGCAATCTGAAAGTTTCGTAAAGTTGAAAACACTGGTTGAGGATTTATGTAAATAAGGAAGTGAGTTATTAGGCACTTTGTCATCGTATTTGTTGTTAATTGCTGGTGATAAGACGAAATACAAAGTCTCTATAAAGTTTAAAGTTTCGGCAAATCACGTATGCATTTCTGCATGTCTGTACTTTCTTTCAACATCTACGGCACCTTCTTCCAATTCCAACGAACTTCCGAGAGGAGCCGCAGATGGGACATTTGCTGAAAGGCTTACGTATGGACTTGGGGTACTTGTCATTCATACGAACGTCCACATCGTAAAAGGTTGTTTTCGTTAGCAAGTACTCCATGACGCAGTTTCCCAGTACGTCTCTCCCTCCCTGTCCCCCAAAAAAAAACTCCCGAGCAGACACACTTTGACGCAGCTGCATCTGGCGCAGTTGTTTTTTCATATCACCAGTGTTACATGGCATCGGGAAGTACATGGTTGATTGGATGGTTGTTATGCAGCTGACGCTTATCCTACGTTTAAGTCATGGCGTAGCTGTCATCCTGTAAAAATATATCAGTGTTGCGCAGTATCAAAACGCTCAGCTCACAACTACCTGTCATTGCATAGACATATCACATAACCACCTTTACAGCACTAAGCTGTTCATGGCAGAAATATCCACTCACAAGAGTAGCATGTCATCGTTTATGCGACACTAAAATGTGCAAGACGTGGCTACGCATGCATGGAAGTTGTCGGTGCTATGAATTTCGTTGTTATTTGCATGTGCATATGCAAAGGCTCATTTGTCCTCCTGAAGACACATATTTTATATGCCATACTGAAGCAAGTGTAGTGATTTTTCATGCATTGTAGATGTCAATGCACTGCTAGAAGATCATGCGACAATTAATTATTTTTGGTCAGCACATGAGCTATCTCGCGGGGCCTCTTACATCATTAACGCCCTCTTGGTTGCATATGAGGATATATGAAACAGTAATTGGTAAATATTCATTTCGGATGACAGCTATATAGTTTGGACTGAATAATTACATATAAAAATAGTGAATGAATGAACTTTATTCTGAATAGTCAATAAATGCACACAACTTATTAAATCTTACAGTAAAGGGTAAGGAACGTTATCAAAGTTGGAGTATTGTTGAACCGATGAGCGGAATCACTGTGATACGGCTGTTGATTGTAGCCACCTCTTTTTCGTCGTCTAATCGGTAAAAGAATTATTTCATCCGATTGATCCTTTCCTCAATCGTTTTCAGAGTTGCCGTCTTATTGGCACGCGAATTCAGCAAACCGGATTTGCTCCCTTTCACTTGTCGGCAACAGCGCACCTCTGTAATCATGAATGCAGTGAAACAGTTAGTTTAATAAGAGGTAGTGATCCAGTGAGCAGATGAAACAGGTAGTTTAATGAGATGTAGCAGTTCCCTTACACCATTACTGTTTCATCGTAAACGTTATTCCTGGAATGATAAGTTTACTCTTGCCTAAACAAGATCATTATGGATACTAGTATCCCGCTGAGTAGCAGTTATAAATATAATCGTTGAGGGTGAAATTGTTTTCCCTTTCATCAACAACGAAGGAATTCATTGAGCACCAATGAAACAGCGAAAATATTAGTGCAAGTGAATTTGCATTCGTTACTTATTGCTGCTGAAGACATAGGAATCCTTAAATAATTACATCAATTCTCTTCTAAATGCCATATTTGGTTTAAAAAATTGAAAACCTTAATCGGCAGAGACCAACTTTGCAATTTATGCATTCGATTCTCGCCGTTTCTCCCTCTAATTATAAAAAAACGCACAAATATTTGTATGCTTTTGCTCCACTATCATATGCATGAAAAAATTCATTGATAAAAGACATGAAGAACGACGAATGTCGACTAAGTAATCGTAGATCGCGGATCAATCCCTCATCGACACAGTTCTTGGATCGTTAAATCCTACACGCCTGCTAATAAACATTCGACACGAGGTGAGTGAAGTTATCGTTTTACAATTATAGTGCTTACGGTGAGAATAGGACAGATGAAAGATAGAGAATAGGATTCTTCTGAGAATAGGATATAGGCCATAAACACACTGAAGGCAGATGAAAGAATTGAATAGGACAGTATAGAATAACCAGAAACTTACAGCTAAGCACGCTGTTTGTCGCATTCTACTTTCAGGCACGCAGATTTGATAGTGCTCTTTTCTCGAAACCACAATAAAATCAGGTGTGCTCATAGGTGCTCCGGATAAGAAGTATTCTACATGACTGCAGTATTCCCTTCTTTAACATAATGTTCCTTAACACCTTTGCATAGTTCACTGCAGTCTTTAAAGCTTACTTGGCCATCCATTAGATAGAATAATAATGAAGATTTCGAGTAATAATATGAAGTTCATCAAAGCAAGCAATTCCGCAGTCTGCTGATTAGTGTTTCAGTCCTTCATCATATTTACACAGGCCGTTTTCCACAATATTACTGTTGAAGTTACCATGCCTTACATGACGTACGGCATTTCCACCATACAGGCAGTATGTTTTCCACGACCAACTGCCACATTCAGCCTGTGACCTTATCCGATAATGCTAAGCAACGCAGATATGTTTGATTTCCGGGCAGACACAATCTAGGAAGCATAGGAAGGCATTTTTAACCTTCTAGCAGTGGATGGTACCAAAGTTATAATGTAGATAAACTCTACTGATTATACACATATCACCATGTATATCCCAACAAATTCTTTCGCTGAGTACCAACATTCGGGATAGATCATTCATGTGAGTACGGCTGCCGCCTTGACGCACTGTTTTTTTTTTTAATTTTTGACACTCAGATAACCGGTATATGAATGTATGAATATGGAACAGACAGCATTTTTCAGAGGACTAAGTGGTCGGAAATGAAGGGAACTAATAGGATATAGCACATCGTTCTTGCATCGAAATTTAATGTCACAATTGCAGCAGATGAAACCACTGGTGCAATGGTGCAGCAATGTTAGAATTTTCAGTGGCAGGAAGAGAGGTGACCACTCACTATTTCCGATCCCTTACCGTTTTCCCTCAGATGAGAATAAATGTGACTTTCCCATCTTGCAATATTGGCGCATGCAAATTGCTCCGAATATTCGTCATGCAGTTTTTATACAGTCACTTACGTGCAGACAATAATATGAATTTTAATGGGCTAAGAGGCCATAAATTCAATAGAGAATGGGCATAGTACGTCACCCATCGGAGATTTCTCAACAACAAAATGACTAGTTTCGGTGTACACGTCGATCAGGCTGCCACTACTGCTTTATAAGAAGCCTACTGAGGCCTGATAATGAGGACGCTCGAAGTGATTCATATTACAGCTGAGCATCATGGGGTTGAATCACTAGCAACGATGTATTGCAAAATGAATTACAGTGTTTTTTAAAGATTAACATGCATGGATTCTCAGATTCAGTTGCTTTGCTTTGCGATGCAAAAGGGTTGCAAAGCTGCGCGACTACGACAATAGCTTCGTGGAAAGAAATAAAATGAACTATATGTGGCTTGTCGCACGAATTCATCTTCGTTGATATGAAACCGTATCCTCATGTAAATGTACTAGTAGAAGCTACGAGATAAAGTAATAGGCAATAAAGTATTCGCCAAGAGAAATAACGTAGCAACAAAAAGCGAGCACGCAAAACGACTCCATTTGTTTGACCTGAAAAGGCGAATGAAAGTAATTCTAGCTTTGCACTGATCGTCACAGAGAAAAACGAACCTGTTCCGAGATTCCCCTAATTATTCACACCGTCGAAATGCAAACGAATTATTGAGCATACGTGGAATTTTTGGTGATGTTGCGAATGCTTGTTGAAATGGTCAAAGCACACACCGTCTGTGTTCCTCTGGTGCGAATTCTCATTTGTTTCGTTTGATGTCCTTCCCACTATTAGGTGCATACTTTTCCTATTAGTTCTATTAACACATTCATGTTCATTCCCAAACAGGATAAGAGGTCGACGTCACGCCCATCACATTCCACTTTGAGTTTGCACAATACTCTCGATATCTAAAGTACCGAACTTATTCAAACAAAATGTGATGACAATAACGAAGCCAGTGTGGACACGTGTGACTAGTGGGATGTGCGAAGGCGAGCTTCTTTCAGGTTTGAAGACAGACCAAAAAAGACATATAGTTTGTTGGCATGCCACCAAGAGATTTTCCCTAAATCATTCGAAGTTCGTGGATTCCTTCGTTTCAAAAACGTGTTTTGCGCGCCTCTTCTCGTAAAAGAATATACATAAATCAGAATGATTATTCACTTAGTGCTATTTTGGAGATGAATTCCTCACGTTTGATATCAAAAGAAGGCCCGCTCTGCTAGTGCCTTAGGCGATTATTGGTGCATATTTCGGAACGGAGCAACGCACAACAGTGTTCGGGCGAGGAATATGTAGCTAAAAGCCTCTGTGCATATGGCAAATTAGTCGGCTTCAGTGATAAAAAATCAACGAATTATTACGTTAGCTGCACGTTTCCTTGTGAGTAGATCGTACGAAGAACACATCGAACTGTGTGAATTTACAATAACAATTCATCAAATTTTATGTAGGAGCAACTTCACTGCCGCAATTTTGAGGCTTGAATTGCGATAAGGCTTGTACTGCGACAAGGTTTCGTTTCAAATATGCAAATGTTATCAAAACTGAAGATATTTTCTGGGCAGTAAACATACAATTGCTGTTGTGAGTGAGCTCCTTGAAAATTTTCAAGTACAATGGAACCGGAAAAAAACCTTTTGAAATAACCGAAACTTAATGAAGCACTTTTGAAAATGGGCTAAATTTTCCAAAGAATAGAGAAAAAAGGAACGAGGCGCAAATTTCGCACGATGGAGCGACCAACATGCGAAAATTTCAATAGCAATGTGTAAAGCCTTTGAGACTTTCAGTTGCTGCGTTTTTCGGGACGCGTTCTGCCACATGTGATGAAGATGCGGACCTACTATAGTGTACGATATGGCGGATGTCCTCCCCAAAAACGTTGGGATTTCGGCCTGTCTCAACCCGTTTGCAAATTTAGGCCAACACTGTTTTTTGAATCAAGAGACAGTTGAAACCTCATTTTATTTAACAGTTTTTTTAACGAAAACAATGAGTGGAGCAAACCAGTGTATCGGCCGAAACATTCGGCTTGATAAAACTTTCGTTTTTGTTGCTTTTGGATTCGCTCAGCAGGTGCTGAACAGTTTTGCAGCTTTAAACTTTCCTATTTAAGAAGGCGTTAGCTTCAGTTTTTCCGAAGCTCAAAACAGCCAGATGGTGTCATCAGCTGCTTTTGATAGCCAAAGTCTGTGAAGAATCTGATGACCGTTTCTTATAGGTTAACACCAGCAGGTTTATCAGTGGTAGCCTTCAATTGGTAACAGCCAAAAAGAATAGTTAGTAACCAGGATATAGGGCCGGGAACTATCAGTACACCTTTTCCTGGCTGCACTGTAGGAGGCGAACAAAGAATAAATTCAATAATGAATTTCAAAAGTCCTGCTCTGTGCTGAATAAATCTTCTGCAAGAAAGTGCCTCAAATTCACAAGCGAGTTTCAGGTCCCTCACGATAAAATTACAAGTTCGCAACTGAACAACAATCTACGACCGCTGGAAAGCACCAGAGATCTTATGAACATACAGTGGAGATAGCCATCTACAAAAATGTCCATAAAAGCTATCCGGGAATACAAGGACTGATAACGGATATGTCCAGGACACATATTTGATAGGCGCTTCGCATGGCTCTAGTGATACTCGCTTTGTCGCTGCTCGTAAATCGCATCACAGCAGCTCGCTGGAACCACTGGGAGGCAAAAAAAGGCTTCCGCTTCAGCGGCGCCAGCTGAGAACTGAAACGGAGATGTATCAAGCGGAGACAGTGGAGTAAAACTGAGGAACATCAATGGAGGTAAGGTGGCGTCAAATGATTGGAAAAAAGTGAAGGCAGAGCTGGGGTGGGCAACGGAATTTGTCCGAACCCAACTCCGCCATTCCTCTAGTGGGCCGGGCCGGCTAGCGCCCTGGTCAAGAGCTCAATGGAGCTTGTTATCGTCGAAGTTTCCCACTGTAACAGCGCTCCCTTTGTCTATGTCATTGTCTTCCTTCCATATTGTCTTCCTTTTTTCTGTCAATTTTTACGCCTCCTCTATTTCTGTCGCCGATTTTGGATGCACGACCGAATCGAATTACTGAACTGACGTTCCTATACTCTTCGCCTCAATAAAATTTTCTTTGTTCACTACAGGCTTGAAGCAGATCTGCATCATAAAGTGTGAGGAAAGCTTGACGCAGCACCGATAAGACTCAACAGAGTTAGCTAATAATTAACTTATGGTGACATAACGAGTATAACTGTCTACCTTACACAAGTAATGTTTTATTTTACTCCTCGTGCTTTTGTTTATCTTTGGCATCATACCATCTTGTGCTCTATTGCTGTGCTTTGTTTCACTCTTTACGCCGCGATGTAAATACTTGGCGTTTCAGCGATTTCTGCGCTTATCGTTGACTATTCATAGACGCTGTTAGATTTTGCATTCACTTAGTGAGCAATGTCTTTTAATCGTTTCTGGATCGGCTATAGGCGAAGCAGTGCTGAAATTCAGTTGCGTGCAATAGAACTTGGTGTTTCTGGCATCAATTTATTAATTTCCTCATGTAAAAGAATGCGGTGTCTGCGCTGTGGATGGACTTAAAAAAGAGAAGTCGTGATGTTAAGGTGATGATTTATTTTTAAGTGCATCCTATAAGTCTGCAAACTGAATTTTCCCGGGTGTTTGCTGCAAAAAGGTCCTAGAAGGCGAACAACGGCAAAATTTTGCATTCCAGCGCGGCAAAAATCGTATTTCGCAGCCTTGTAAGCCTTTCTTACAATGCCTCTTTGCACTTGTAATATGCATCATCCGCAATAACCGAGTGCTGTTAACGTTCCAACAGAATAGCCCTTAGCTCAGCAACGTTGTCGATAAAGGGGTTTCTGAGTTACTTAAAAAAGCTATGAGTTTTCATTCAAACCTAGGCATGGTTTATTCAGAGCGCAATAAGGACCTACTACATGCACCGGACAAATAACTGCAACGGAATGGTCCCAGCAAATGGGTCTGCAAAACACGTACACGCCCGCTTGGACGACCTTCATTCCACTCGTCTAAGCTTCTTTCTGTAAATTTAAGTGCTCGAGTGGCTGACTCCTTCAATTAGTGCGGAAAAGACGGCAACGGCTGGCACTGAAATAGAACTGCATTGTCGCCTTACACGCTGATTGCCCGCTCAAACTGATTTGTGGGGATATTTTATCAATTTACATCAACAATTGCTGATTGCAGCAACAAAATCTGATAGCAATTTTATTAGTTACTGTATTTCCTTAAATAAGTGAAAAATACCACTGGTGACGCAATAAAAGCGAAATAAAAGTGTAAATCATTGGTCACACTTGTGAGTTTCTGGACACAAAAGTCCACACTTCTGACGGAGCTTCCAAGACTACGAAAGAAAATCACTGAGTTTACTAGATCAATACAAAAAGCTTCCGGTGCTCCCAAAGGTTTCTCGCAATTTGAAATTAACTTCGAAAATTTCTTCATAAATTACCTTCGATTTGTGACCAATGGGGGACAACATAAGAGAAATTCATCAACATAAATGTGTTATAATGTCATAAAAAGCATCTTCAGTGAGGAGTCGCGTTTGCAAAGAATCAAAGATGAGCAACCCAGAGGTCAGAAGGATATGGGAAACGATCGTTGGTGGTTTTCTTTTGCCACCTCACAACTCTCTATTTAGCTGCTAACGGCCGTCCATAATGGTGCAACGTGGAGAAATAATGAAACAGACTGCAGTTGAAGTAGTCCCATGTTCCCCTTTAGGTCTAAACATTACAGCACAGTGGCAAAATCGCGTAGTCACGTCCAAATTTCAATGCGCAAGTGTCATAGCTGTATTCGAAGGGCGGAGAGCTGTGCAAAGGGAGAGGGGACAGGGAAGTGTCCAGAGGGCAGTATAAAAACAAATATAGACAGGTGCATTTCACATCAGTATAAACGCTAGCTAGAAGGAGGCAGCGCATACGGCCAAAGTTTCAGAAACGATGCATCGAAAGGGCCTCTCCCAACTTCACCTTTCAACTAGGCCACTGCGCTGACGGACCTGCAGCACCCGTTCTCGTTGCAGTGCAATGCGAGCAGCAAAACTTGTTAATATGCAACTGATGCTCTCCAAGGCTTATCAGTACGACGAGCCGCATTTTGTCGGTAATATTCCGTTGCATCATACGTTCTATTCCGTTGAAGAATTTCGTTCCTGTAGTCGGTGACGTTGCGTTGCGGCACAACGTTGTTGCGACCATAGCGAGCATTCTGTAGATCGTGTGCAGAAATCGTCTGTTGTTGCATGTTTGCAGCCCCGTTGGTGTGCTGAAATTTTACGTTGCAACGATATGCACTATAAAAGATTTATCTCGAAGTAATTCATTCACTGCATGAAATCAAGTTCAACTTTAACAGCATATTCCAGACACTCTTTTCTTCCAACTTGTTTTTTATCTTCTATTCTTAGTTGGAAGCAGATAGTAATTATCATATAGTCCTCCAAATATGGTCTCAGGGATTATAGAATCACTGAAATTTTGAAAAGCTGGAGATGTTGAAGGTTAACTGCGAGATAAATAAAGTAAAATTTAAGTTACTTCGTTACATGATACATTGCTAATCTCAAACAAAAGCTCAAAATGCGCGATTCAGCCTCGATGAGTACAACCTCATATTTGCGTATCCGGCGCTCGCTGGGACTCATCGTTGTGTTGACGGCGTTATTGTCTGTACGAAAACCAAAATAGCGATGAGTATCGTTCTGCGACGTGTCCACAGAAATCGGCTCAAAACTGTTATAATCAGGTTGTGGTATAAACATATTCTGCTCTGGACGAGGTGCAGATCGCGATCGATAGCGTGAACCCATCTGAAAGTTTAGTGGATTGCTATCGAATTATAAAATCTCACAAAGAATCTTCCACAAAAGTGATTAGTTTCTTTCTCACTACACGTTCAGGCACAAACATTTAAGGTGATTATTTAGTAAAGATTCAGTTCCCAGTTTTAATAATTCATAACTTACATACGAAATTTCGAGCCGGTATTCTTCTGCTAACATTTTAATCGGGATATTTCAACTACGAAGGAAAGTGTTGTATCAGCAGATTGCTCCGATAGGTTTACTCTATAAAACTTACTTCCATTTTTCTCGCTAAAGCTTTTCTACGCTCTAATTTCCATTTCACAGTAGCCGCTATTTAGACTATATTATATCTCCTCTAATATTTAAAATCAACACAAAAATTTCTTATTTAGTATAAATTAGTGTTCCGATTTTGCTATTTGGCAAAGACAATTTTGGAGATTTGAAACTTTGATGATTCGTTGGCATTTATAACGAACGTTCAGTTGGCAAGCCCATTCTGCTGCCATTATGCACAGCGTAATGTTGAATAAACACATTGAAGATATCCAAGAATAATTATAGCTTAGCATCGTTGCAGAACTGCCAAGGAAAGATTACGAACATTGCGCTCTTCTCATGACCAGTTAGATGGACTAGTGAGTAGGTTACCTTAAGAAGAACGTAGTAAGCGCATGTAAAGTTAATGGTTTTTCCATTAGCTGCATCAGAAAACGAGTTCTTGCATCCCCTTGTCGACCATATCAACTGACAAAGTCTAAAAGGGAACAAAAAATATCAGACTGCCTACTTTCAAACAAATACAATCCTGACAACAACAGAAACGAAAACGCTTTGAAAATCTCCTTGGTGTCACATCGGGGGACTGCTGACAATAAAGTTCCATTCAGAATCCCGTTATCTAAATGAAGAATAATTCAACATCTTCCGAACGTCGCTGCCATATTTGAAAGCTCATGCCTGCATTTGGGATTCGTTA
Organism: Parascaris univalens; assembly: GCA_037576465.1. NCBI lineage: Eukaryota > Metazoa > Nematoda > Chromadorea > Rhabditida > Ascarididae > Parascaris > Parascaris univalens. Next base: position 40,227,813 of record CM075173.1, on the reverse strand, counting down.
TTTGACTGCGAATTGCGCATAGCAACATCGTCGAACATCGCAGCTTTGGAGCGTACATCTGAATGTATCTCGTTCAATTCACGACGGGGCGCGCTATCGATGAATGCTTCGCTTGGCTGCATCGAGGGTGCTCTGTTTGATGGAGCACGTTGTAAAGAGTCGCTCATTTGGCGTTCCTCCTCGTCCATCCCGAAATAACGAACTGGCATCTGGTGACGGGGACAATCTGGAACTTGCTGTCAAAGTGTACAACAAAACATTTTGATTCAAACAGCTTGAAGCGTTATGAACCTTATCAAAATATAACGGCCGTCGTGTGTTTGTGATGAAAACAAGCATTTGTATTGCTGAAATTATTACTGGAGCACGTTCGCGTAACACGCTGGATATTACTCATGAACAGTTAAGACTGTCGGAGCCATGGTATGCGCGTATTTATTATTGCGTTCTAAGAGAATATGATCCCCTGCTATGAAATTGTTCACATATGTTAGACCCTTTTTCTTCGAATCCCATCTTCAGAACATGACATGATTCTCACTACACTCCTCTCCCTTGGAAGTGTGCCCTTCCTGAGGCGGAAGTGCCCAACTAGCGGCCATGGCGACTCACCGGGGAAGTCACAGATGCCGGAAAGAAGCGGATGGGAAGTGGACGAAGTCATATAATCTTACGAAATCAATACCCGTAATCACAGGAAGGCTCATTCGGCCTTTTCGATGTTTCAATCTTTACCCAATAAACTTTCTTCACTTAACTGGAGCGCTGCCACGTAACATCGCAGGCTTCCTCGAATACCCCTTTGGAAGCATCCTGAAGTAGAATGCGCATAGGACATCCGCAACATTTGGCAGCTGCAGGAGTACTACGTCAAGCAATGGGAATCCCTCAGCCACAGCTCATTTAATGCTGACGAAGAAATTGCCGATGGCGAGAAAAATAGGAAAAATTCAATTCAACAGAGATGCCACTGATTGCGTAAATAAACCGGCACTCTTGGGAAGGAAGGAGATTGGGGAAGGGTGAACGAAGGCGGTGGGCCATGGGCAACCCTTCCCCTCTTTCCCATTCCCCCGGTGTGTCTTAAAAGCCGTAGACGTATCAGCAAACGCCTCAAGAAATTTTATTCTCGAACGCCAACTCTTCCGTGAATTTTTTTTTCTGGAACAAATTTAGGGAGGGGAAGCAGGAGCTTTAATTACGATCAGATCACCTCTGCCGGAAGCATCGAATGTCCGGGGGATGCCCGAATTTCTAAACGAACGGTACGCGAACATTCGAATCTTTTGGGGAAGCAAGCGTCACATTAAAGTGCTGTTTTGATCGCTGACATCGCGTCAACCAGCCATTCCCAATTATGCATCTAAATGAATTAATTTTAAACTTTAAAGTTACTTTCAAGTCTTTCCAACACTATTGACGAGGCCACGGATGAAATTTGGTGACTTGTTCCGATTTCTCTAGGTTTTTTTAAAGCTTCAACGAAGAATTTCTTGAAAAACGCGCTGTTATTTTCGGAGAGGTAATACTTTAAAGAGAGACTTCAGCTAAAGCTCACATGAAGATATGTTGGTGGCGCAATTAAGCTAGGACTATGGCACTAGAAATCAATTACCTGCAACCTTTATCGTGAATTCCGTGTTTCCAGGATACGAGCAACCCCTGGAGTTTCACTTCTTATCCACCCGGTTTCCGTACCATCAAAGTGGTTCAAAAGCGTTGGGAATACCGAAATGAAAAACGCTGTTCAATTTAGTCTACATTGAAAAATGATAGAGTTAGTTTAGGTTAGCTGACCTTCTTTGACGAAAGCGATTTCCCTTTCAAGTCGATTTTCCACATCATTCACCCAACTGAAGTCTATATCGCTCACTTCAGTTTTCATATTCGAGCTCTGTGTTAACGAACTCACCGTCGACCCATATTCAGCGTTCCTTTAAAGGAGATCCCGATTAATCAAAAGTTTACAGTCATCATCACCTTTCCCAACACTAATATTCTTTCCAAACAAACACTATTCATCTTTTTGATGATTTCTTGGGTATCTTTTCAAGTGCTTCGACAAATTTGCGTCATCATGCAGACTTATACGACGGCTGTGTTCTAATGCAGCGCATAAAGCCACAATTTCGGGATATGGCAAATATTCCTTCTACGATAAAAATATTATTATTGAATAATCTTTGATCATCGAGTCACGTTGTTGATCAGATCAACAGGCAAATAGATTAATTCTGCATGGTGCAATACCGTTTCAATGATTGGAATGCAAGCGGTGTTGTTGGTGGTGGCGAGAAATAACGACTCGTCGTATTCGACTGCGTCGTACTGCCGCTGTTTAGCGTACTTTCACTTCTTTCGCCTCTAGAGACCTCCTACAAAAAACTATAAAATGCATTTGCGGCATCCGCTTAAAAACCTGTCAAACAACTTCCGTTGAGTTCCTTGCAAAACCATGCAAATAAACGTGTCACTTTAACGCATTTGTTGAACATGCTGACGTAGCACATCCATTTGTTATGCCCACATCTGCTATAGACTTTAAGAGTGTGGTCGAAGAATTTCCTGCTGCATGCCCTGCGACTCGAAAATCTTGCAATTTTGCAATACTACGCCTATGGAACGCCTGACGCAAAAATTTGCGACGCCAATTTCGTGAAGCATGGCCAGCTTGCAACGAGGTTGCGAATAGAATTTGTTTTGGCTAGAAGGGGTCCAAAAAAATCTTAACTTCCAAGTAACAGTTCTGCGACAGCATAAATCACAACTACTGCAAAATATAACGCAGTTTGAATTTATTCTTAGGTGCTAAGAAAAATATTCAACGTCATTTCCAAACCTTCCACATTGTTCATATCAATGACTAATCCTTAAATCCATAAATTCTACTTGTATACGAATCGATAAATAATGCCTTATAAAGCGATCACCGAAACATATTCCCTTCAAACCTAAACCTGCGTGCCGCATAAAACACGGTCAAAAGATAATGGATGGTTATGACGCGACACCTTCAGTAACCAGAAAACGCACATATTTTAAATCAACCATCCACAGCTGATGTTGCATTTTTAAAAATAACTAAACGGTCGGTGTTTTGTTTGAGACGATACCGGATGTTGATTTAAAGAGCTGGATGTATATAGAAATGCAATGTTCACAATGAATGCGTGTTAACCACTTAATATTTCAATGCCTCTGCGCGGTGCTCAGCACATATCAGTGGATTTCGAATACACGGCAGCACAGTGTTAAGATTAGTCGCCGCGAGAGCAGATGGAATAACCATCCTTTTTGGTATTTTTATTTTCGAACTCAAGCTGATAACTTCAATTTCGGGCAGAGCTACTGCTGAAATGACTGGCACCCCTTTTCTTAGGAAATGATCAAAATCCTCTTCAAAACAGCTATCCAAACCACTCATGTCAGCAGACTACCTCAGCTGTGCAATTCACCTACCGAGCTTCTCTCCACCTCGCAAGACTCACTCCTTGGGAACATCTGCGCATTGCGCTCAAGAATCTTCTTTGCCTCAGGCGTTATTTTGATCGGTATTGTTCTTTCAGTGACGGCACTATCAAATGTGTCGTCTGTGGACGTCGTATTGTACTTTTCGCTTCTGTTCTCTTCAGGCTGCGTTTGGCCATCATTCTCGACGTGATCGTTATCACAATGACGTCTAGTCTGAAACAGAGTGCACTGCCGGCCAGCAATGAAGACTGAAAATTCTCGTCGCTGTGTAATTTTTGACTATTTATCAAGAACTTGGCAAATATTAAGGAATTTCAATAATATTTCTGCACCTGTGTGCATTTTTTGCAGAATCGCGTTATGACACTGTTCTTTCTCAACTGATACAAGGCAGTTTACCTAAGATTAATGAGCACACTAACCCATCAAAGACTGACTTTGAACCGATAAAGCGCTTCGAAAGATCCCCACCGAACGTCATTTCAAGAGCGTCACATCCCCACCAACCTGTTTCTCATTGTCAGCATTGCACACTTGCGAGACAGTGAATGGCGCATTCGAAAGACGTACGTCTCTGTCGTGAACAATCACGGTGGCCGTTGGATAGGTAGCTGGAGAGGCTCTCACGGACATAAAGCCACTGCTGCCTTGTGACGCATTCGAATGCCCGTTAAGAGTGGTGCTTGTCGTATTCGTTGCCACTGATCGATACGGCTGATACTCACTTGTTTCAATAAGAGTTCGGTCGGCTGCACTATCCGAACGAGGATGAGCCAAAGAAACTTGCATGCCTATCGCATCCTTTACGATGCCCCTCGGAGAATCTTTAGAGTTCGCCGATGACGGCGTACGAATCACTGACGATGAATGATCCGTATTGGTTGACGTTATGCGACTGTGTTCTGATAGATTTGTTGAGGGTGCCGACGTGTGGCCTCGCAACTCTGATACAGCAAAGCCATTCGAACAACTGCTAGAAATTGGTCATTATCCGGTACTCATCTCCGCTTCCTGGGAAATGCATTCAATAATGTGTTCATTATGTCACAAAAATGATCTTTAGGCGTAAGTGCAAGTGCACCTAACTTAACGATCATTCAAAAGCATATTACAAAACGTGGTACGGCCCGCAGTTTAACAGAGCGAGAAGCCCTATGCTACTACCCACAAATAACAATATTGCGTAATGAGGCAATTTACTTTGCGGAAGAGATCAGTTTTTTTTTTACGTGGACGACTACAAAATGTGGAGAGTTCCCCTGCACGTTAATCAACGACAGCTGCTTTCGAGGTTCGATCTGTTAAACATTTTAGGTATATCCCATAGATGGTGCAACATTATTTGATGCCCACTTGATGCCATCGAACAAACGTGCAAAAGTAGATATCAGATACCTATAATGGGGACTGTAAACGCAAATCTGCAAAAACTTATGGAACGCTACTTTGATTCAATGAACAAGTGATGGGAAATACGACTGATGTGAGCGCTTCGCAGTCTCTACGTCGACTGAATGAGGAAGTGAGTGGCACGCAGAATGAAATTCAAAATAGATGAAGCGGACAATGAGCACTGCTTGCATTCTAAACATTGCTTTCTATTGCGCTTTAAAGTCAGTAAGAACTTAATTTTCCATCTTCGTTCCATGTCGAATCGGAATCATTACAGCTGAAAACCAAAACAGGAGGTGAAAATGCAACAGGCAGTAAGCTTCTTAATTCGATGAAACTGAGGGAGATGAGAGAACTAAACTAGAAAACCAAAGAAGGACTTCAGTTCATCGCAGAAATTTGTTGAAAATCTGAGCTGCAGTTAATAAACTCTCCGTTACCATTCTCCGATCTCCGGTGATAAATAAAACTGCTTATTAGCAATTCCCATTGTCTCCAATTCCCATTGTTTTGCTCCAAATAAAGATCACTGCTACTAATTACTATTACTTCTAGTATTAACACTGTCGCTATTATAGACCCAAATAAATGTTTGATAATTTTCCGTCGCAGCTACGACAACCAGTTCCATTCGATCCCAATATCCATCTACTTTTCCACCATTTTCTCTCTTTACTTCGGAATTTTTCGAAATGATTTCAGACTTGCTTCCTCACTTTTTTACCACAAAATGAAAGAATATGAATGTGTAATTGGAGGTCCACCATTGGCAGGACGGTCGATGCTTTCTTTTGAGATCGGATAGGCACAAATGCAGTTTTAGTGAACTTATATCTTATTTATAGGTGATCAAATAATCATACTGAGCACTAGAACTAAACGGTTAAGAAAATATTTTCCTTCAGGTTTTACGTTTTCTGATAGCTTAGGATATTGGATCAGTTGTTAACAATATTACTTTGCAACAGTAATGGAAATGACTATGTAAGGTGAGGAAAACTACTACGTCACTATGTGAAGTTTCACCGGTAAGTTCGTCGACTAAGAAATCAACTTTGGTTCACTCAACTTTCTTCGCCTAAATGGCCGAACATTTCTTTGCAAGTTGTCCTTTAATCTGCTCTTTCCCATGTTCTACGCAAACATTTTTCATATCGCAGTTCAATTTGGAAGGGGCACTTCCACCCAAGCCTAGAAATTTCATTATTTAACCTTGAAGATTACAAGAATTTCGGAAACAGTTGAAAAAAGTAAAACTCTTCTCCCCACTGACCTGCTTACAGTTGATCTAGGTGGTCCTGTAGGAACTTCGGGAAGAGACTCGCCAAAATGATGGCTTTTCCTTTGATCCTTTTTACCCCTCCAGCCCTTCTTGTTAACGGCCGGCAACTCGGCATATCCGTCAAGTACTTGGCTGAAACAATATTACCGCTGTAAAAACTTGCAACTTTAGACTGAAAATAGGGAGTTTTGCTGCTTTTGAGGTCTAAATACGAATTTATCAACACCCGTCATCACCGAACTGTAAAACGGTATAACGATGCACCAATGGTAAAGAACACTGCAACGAAAATGTGCTAACAAGTACCCCCGTCCCAACAAAAATTTCTGAGAGCACAAACTCTCTCCCTCCCCACTTCCTAAAGACAACTATGTTGATTTTCATCTGGATTTCCCTCCAGCATTTGAAAAAGTTTGTTGCAACTTTTATAGCTCACCACCAGCTGTTAGCATTACACCACGTTCAGCTTGTCTGCGACGGTCTATGAATGACGGAACATCTTCGGCGCATTTATTCGCTGACATGGTGCTACACGACTGTTGCAAATGACTGCGCAACGCCGCAACTGCATAAAGTACCTCAAACGGCCACTGCCTCTTCCAATAAAATGAGGACGATAGCTAGCAAGTGGTAAGCGAACGCCCCGAAGTGGCAGCATGCTGGTGAACGCTAAAGCCGCATCGCTGTCCTTTTTATTCCAAGTTCAAATAATCTTCAATATCAATCTTGGAGAAACTTAATTTAGGGCATGACACTAATTAGTTAGCACCAAATCCCAAACTTTTAATTTATTCATAGAGCTGCAGTGAAATTTCGCGATGGATTTTCTCTTCGAATATTTTCATGCATTTCCGAACTACCCTCTCAACCACGTATTCATGAGCAGTAGACGAACTAGGACACAAACCGTCAATTAACTGTTCCTTTGTGTCGCTTACGCTAAATTCACCTTGACCTAGGAAGTTCCATTGTAACAAAAATTAGCCGTTGTCGAGCAGTGTTGGGGAGAGAACATTCATTATTTCAGGTGCGGGCAATTTGAGCGGGTCAATTGTCTTCCAAAAACTGAACCTGTCACTCCTCGACGCTAGAAAAATGCACTTCTCAGCGCAAAGGGATAGGGAATGTTCTCTGAGAAAAGAGGTCATTCGGGAACGATGCACTTAATGAAGGAGCTCTGTGAACGTAGCAAACAACACATCAGTGCACTCTCTTGCTTAAGAAATGCTTCCCGCCGTTAAACCCTCATCAACAAGTGCTCTTATAACAATGGTCGCATCTGCATGCACATATATGTATGTTTGGTTTTATTTCCTTTTCCCTCCACCAGTGCACAGGTCTATTCGACAACACTGCCTTGTAGATGCAGGGATAAAAGGGAACGAGACGCGAAGATGAAGAATTGGAGGACGGGACAGACTTTACGAACGACGGACAACAGGTGATCTTCATTCGGAGGAATGATGAGAAACTAGTCAGAACTTTAATATACGAATGTGTGGTGCGAACCGCATTTCTTGGCTACTACATTATTCGCATGCTGGAGATGGCAGTACACGTTACAAGAACTCCAAATACGATTCGACAGCCTCGAAGTTACAGCGACAGGCAAAACGTTCCTTTTGCGAACCGATGAATCTTAGCGAAACAGACGCACCTAGTAAGGTGAAAGCAGCGCTTTTCAAGCTGCGTAATGGATTTTGGAAAACGCATCGCGTTCTATATTTCCCCCGGGCGCTTTTTGTGGTCTCCAGAAAATTTTGCGCCATAGCTGTCATTGTCTTTGAGAATGTGTGTGCCGGCAGATCTCCATCCATCCAATGATTTCAGTTCATGAAGTTTGCACAATTAATACACAACATCTGCTGGGGTTTACGCCTGACGGATGGGCAAGGACCGAGACTGTGCCTCGCAGGAGTCGCAGGAAGATAGTCGGAAAGAGTTCAGCATAATTCGCAGCATTTGGCGTCGTGGCACATTTCGACACCGCACAGTGGATAAATGACTGGCACTTGGCACAGCTGTAACACTTAAATGTGACTTCTATTTTGGAGTTATAAGAGGAGGGAAAAAAATTGTAGTCTAGAAACTGTGTAGACTATACGGCCAAGAACTGCTGGGCTGGTAAGAGACGCCTTATGTGCCACATCAATTCCGGGCGCTTTTTCTTAGCTACATTTGCAGAATGCGTCACAGATGAGTCCTTATTTCCGTATGTCTGAACCGCAGTTTTAATCAGAGCTACGAAAACAAGCGGTTTGGGTTCAGACAAATGGTGATTATCTACATTAAATTGGCCTAGTTTAACTATACTTTAACGGGTGCAACTTTAGTTGAAGGGCAATCGGATTACTTCAAATATAAATGTAATATTCGATGTATTTTGTTGCTTGTTAATAAAAAAGTGAAATATCAAAGGGGAATGCAAAAGCCAATTTTGTGCAGCCCCTTTCGGACTGCTCCCCAGTTAGGTAATGAAAGTACTTGGTTAACTGGTTGAGTTTGCATGAAAGATACACCTTGCCAAGCCTTTAACAGTTAATTCCACTTGTTGCAGAATTTGTAACAACGGTGATGGGAGTTCACAAAACGAAGAAATTTTTCTAAGGGAGGAAAGGAGGAAGAGAACAGAAAGAAATGGCTGCAGCTTACGGGTCCCGTAATCGAAAAAGTCAGGATCTAAAAATCCAGAAAGAACTTTGCAAAATGCGACCAGAACGCTTTCCATGATCTATCTTTGTTAAAACACAGAGGAACAGTCGGACATTTCCGAACGAATACTTCACAGTTGCTTGACACTGCTATTTATGCAAGTACAGGGACGCTAACAGATGGTCGCTTCATTTCTTTCAATCTGATTCATTAAATCGTCATGATGTGGTCGGTGAAATCCATCTGCCCGCAAAAAAGTCGCTTCAATTCACCTCTTTTGAATTGGCTATGGATATTTTGGCTAACCTTAAACGTTGTTTAATATTACAGTGCAAATAACTCCTGTATTACTCACTGATCACGAAAAACAGTGACCTTTTCAAATAAAGATATTTGTTAACTTGAGCCACACGGCTCTATGGAATCGCTATGGTTGATTCCGGATGTTTTCACTTGCAGGTGGGAATTTTCTGCCGCTACGCAAGGGAAATGCCCTTTGAAGTGGCAAGCGCAATCTATCAAATGCGTTCAGGAATTCAGTGGTTGTATTTTTATGACATCTGTCCCGCTGACCATGCCTTGAGTAATTGTTACTGGAGGAGGGAAAAAAGAAATTCAAAAAAACTAGTTTCTGTGAACAGGCGTTTGCATTAAAACTTCTCTAGCTACAATGCTATCTGATATAGTAAAAAGGTCGTCCATTATCATAAATATTGCACTAATGACTGTCTTTCTCTTTTGGCAGGGGCTGTTATTGACGCTATTTTCTCGCACGCGTTCGCTCCCTGGCGACGCTGTAATCAAATAAATTCTCAATTAGGAACGTTTTAAAAACCTCTAGGTAGCCTTTGCGCAAGTGAGCGATTGATTATCTTTTGAGCTTGCTGCATGGGATCTTCTCTGTAAAAGCGGTTTCGAGGAGATATCGCTGAATGTGTTCATGACAAACCTCATTTTTAGGACATAACGGACTGTTTTCTAGGAAGGAGGCTTCGGTAAACCAAGTGTATGCAATGGATCCTAGAGGCCAGCTCTAGTGAATTCTGCACAAATACACACCTGTTTAGATTATCGACGGAGAAAGCCCTTGTATACGGTGGCACGGGAGGTGGTGCGTGAGTCAAGACAGGAGGTGGCATTGAGGCCATCTTCTTGAGAAGTTTTTTGTGCTTCTTTTGCCATTTCCTGAGCTGCTTTGGATTAGGTGGTGGCATTGGCACGAACGGCGGCGGCGCAGTTTCATACAGGAAAGCCTCGTTGAGAGATAATCGCGATTGATCGATCTTCCAGTTCTGAAAACTAGACAGCATTTTCAAATTGGGATAACTGAGTTTGTCGTGTCGAATCAGTGAACTGCATCCAATCCATTTAACTGGAGTTGTTTTAGTTATCAAACGTATTAGCAACGTGTCACTAAAGACATGTTTTCGCACACGTTGCTAATTTAGGTGTTGTTAATGTATGAGGGATGGAGTCGGTTAAGTCTACGAATGTACCGACTATTCCGTTGAGCCATCTCACTGATGATTCCGAAGAATGTTACTGTCTTGCTTCGCTCCCTTGAAAAAATAAAAGCAAGCCAGTTAAACTTAGCCACACTTAAACTGTCAATCATGTGCACTTAGCAGAAGTGCACATGAATGGACAACATCCTCTTAGCGCTGAAGATTTCCACCTGGAAGTATATGTGCTGAAAATGTAAAAATGAAGCGATGCACTTTTCCTTCCCTAATCCTAACGCAATAATGAGTCTCTATTCACTCATGAATCCTACCCCACGATAGCCAGGACTTGCACATATTTTCGCGGAATGCTTGCTCTTAATCAAATATGGGGTAAGAATACTACAAACGCGTTAACCACACACGTGCCAGACTACGCTTTGCTTCACTTTTATGTCCTTCCGCAAATAGGCTTCGGAAAATCGGCAGTAAAACCTATGAGCACGATGCGACTTTTCTGTTTTGTGGTTTCAAGTCGACGACAAGCAATGCGCGTAAGCTTTTACAATCTGCTGAATATTGTGCACATGATGTACAGAGCGGCAATAATCTCATACACCATATCGCAAGATGAGTCATCACTTTAGAAATAAATTATACGGATGTGAAAAGGAAGAAGTTTGCATGCATCTGTGTCAGTTGGTCGCCTTTCACGAAAATAAATTCGTTGTAGAGCATTTGGTATAGGCGATCCGGTTAACTAATTATGAAAACATTCTTCATATCCTGTTTTTCGTCGATGATCTATGAAACAGGCTGGTGGGGTAGGAAGGAGCAAGGTCGCATTGCGTATCAGCTTCTGCGCAGTGATTCTGTATTTTGTTTTGGCGATCAGCTAAATCGGGCTTCAGAAGTCGCTAATCCTGAACGCACCTCTTGTAGATAAGCATCCATTTTGAGAGCGATTTCATATGCACACATTTTTCCTATAGCGTACAAACAATAAATCAAGTCACTGACCAATTCTTGAGCTTGTTCGAATACTAATAAATAAACTTCTTGCACCGCTCCATAGCACAGAAAAGCGCTTATTGGGTGTACACATGATGCCTGCATACAGGCGCAAAGCTCTCTAAAGCATCCAACTTAAGTTTAGAAAAGCCTTGTCTGCCAACGTGTCAAGAAGCGTTCTGCATCTAACAACTAACGGGAAAATTAGTATTGTGTTGTTGCATACTTCCGATGTACAATATTTTCTTTCCGAAGTCTGCTTTACGATTCGAAAAGAAGATGGAATCGGCGGAATTGGACAGTCATAACAGTACTGTGGTTTTATGAAAGCAAAGGGGAGCTGCGAATCGCTGCGGGAAGTATCGACGGAAAGCAAGGCAACTCCACTCAATCACTATCTCATTATCGGTCATCATCACATCCGACCGTCACTTGAATTGAATTCACACACAATTCACTTTTGAAGGGTGAGATGACCATGACATGCGAAACTCTTTGCTCAATTTTATGCACTTATATCGACGACAGATTATATTGTCAGAACATATGCAAAATCAGAGAGTTTCTATACTTCTAATAGCATTTTCCGTAGCAAAGAAGTAATACCAGAAAAGTTTGTTTAACATTGGAGGTCTTAACATTTTGCAAGACTTGTGAATTTGCAACAAAGTTGTGAAGTAAAGCATTCTAATCCATGCTTCCTAGGACGCATTTATCGAAGAATTTCGGTTTGTTGAAGTGAAACGACTGCAAAATTGTGGCCCGCTGACAAGAGTTTTCTAGAAAGTGTCCACCACCTTGAAGTGTGATAGCCCTTAACTGACTGGACAATTTAGGCTCATAGCAAAAGCAGAAGCTCTGTGAATGGATCAAAACTGAATGAGCAAAAACAACACAAGCCAAGTATACCACTGGACATCAATGTGCCAATAAAGGCATTCAACTATCGATAATTACTAATCCTATATTACTATATCAAAAAAGCGATATATAATTACTGATGCTATCATATGTGTAGAGAAGAGAGCCATGGATCGGCGAGAAAAAGTAGTGGGTGCCACTACGGAATTATCTATACCTGTTACCTACAGTTACCAGTAAACTGCTTTCAGTTCTTTCGAATTACATGGAATGTGAAATTCTTCAAATTTCGATGTTTCCTTGAGAAAATTTCTGAATTTCTTAAAAAAAGCTGGGAGCATCATCTTCATAAAGCTGGGAGCATCATCTTCATAAAGCTGGGAGCATCATCTTCCTAAAGCTGGAAACATCATCTTCATAAAGCTGGGTGCATCATCTCAAACTTTTCCGAATATCGGCTTATAAATTATTCACACAAATTTATACGTCTCATAAATTTTCAGCCATTTCAGACCTCCAAAAAAATCCATCATTTGACGTAGACTCAACAGTTCTCAAGACTTAACAATGAGATTTGCCTTGGTTTACAAAAAATTTCTGGGACTCTTCCTGGGATTGGCCGGAATTCATTACATCGTTCAAAGCAACACCGAGAGGGTTCCTTTCAAATTCACTTCTTTTTCTAATCTTGACCATAGTTACTGACAATTCGTTAATCTGCTCTAACTGCTGTGATTTTAAGAACGAATGACGCAAGTGAATTATGTGGCGACCGACAAAGTTATGTAAACACTGTTCGAGAGCACAGACGTAGTCGAGGAGATTTGCTCATTGCCAAACTATTTCACACACTTTCCACGAATTCTCGTCACTTCTTCCAGTTCCGATCATAAAATTTCTTGCAATGTTTGTGTGCCCAAATCGATGGACTTGCTTCCATCATTTGAACAGCTAAAAAGTATAAATAAATTCGGCGTCATTTTGCTTTTCTTTCCCACAGCACTCCAAAGTATTCGCTGCCACGCTTTATCGCTTAATTTCTTTTGAGGACTTCAAATATTTTCCGAACCTTCTGATGAATTCCGGGAAACAGAAAAATCAAGAAAAAAGAATCAATTGAATTATCCATGAACTAGGGCGACAATTTGCTATAACGTTTGATATCTTAGCAGGAATAAGCTGCACCTCTCATAAATTCCAATAAGATTTTGATTCCCATCATTCAAAGTGTTCGAAAAATATGAGGAAACTATTGTCTTTTCGAAAATTTAAAATGAATTTCAACTCATGTTTTGCATGAGTTTTTCAAGAGTTCTGTGAAAAAAATCCTATCTATCATCAAAATTACAACGACGCTGCGCATGCGATGGCATGCCGCCACATTTTAAATTATACGGCGTTTTTTCATTCCACTAAAAATCCAACGACCCCATAAACTAACAGCTAACCGAACATGGCCGCATGGAACAATTAATCGTATTCAAGAAGACCAAACCACTCGCATAACGGTTGTTTTTTCGCATGAATCAGTCCACAGTATTGGCTGATTTCTCACCCATATTAAATGCCCATAACTTTTTGCTAAGCTGATGAGTCAACTTGGATTTCGAGATGGCCGATCTATATGATAGTTAATTCCAGCTCTGTGGCTTCATGCTGGAAGCACCGAAGAACATACAATACACACGTTTACAGAAACAACGTCGCTATGATGCACTACGCAAAGCAGACACTCAGACAATCAGCAGCAATGGGCTACACAGCTTCCCAAAATTTTAATTCCCGCATTCCAGCTGAAAATAACAAAAAACATATAAAATTCCAATTTAGAAGTAAGGCAATTCCATGAATACGTAACTGATCGTATCTCATAATTCCTATGGTAGAAATCTGTTCCTCAAAACGCCACATTTTGTAGGAAATAATTCTACGAGGATTATAGGAAAGTTCACAGATAAAGTATGTTTAGACTGGGGAAGGTGAAAAGCAAGAGAACACGTTTCGTTAGTTATGCGTTCCTTAAAAATAAGTAATGGACTGATAAATGTGGCAGCCAAACGAGAGGAGAAATTCGAGCATGAAATGAACTCTGCAGCAATCAATCAACGTTTCTTGAAAACAGTGAATAAACCGAGGCGTATATTTGGCGAATCGGACGGAATTTTACATTGATTGCTTTTTTAAATTTTGCAAACTATCACAAACTCATAGAGTTAGTATTTTAAAAAGGGTAAAACGTCGTGGAAAAAATTGTAATCGTTATTGAGAACTGCTCAGCCAACCTCGGTGTCAGTGGGAGCGGCCAAACTGAGAAAAGTGGGGAAGTTTTTCTGATGTTAACCCACTCGTATATTCCAGCATGTGGTCACTAGCGTCTTTGCAGTTTGTTCTAGAGAATTCAGCATCATTATAAAATTATTGTGTGCGCAAGCTGTTTCCACTGCGATAGGACTGTGTTTCACTCATCTCGAATAGATGGAACACAACTCCTCATATTTCGAAGAATGAAGAAAGAATAGTCCCACTCCTTTCTCTTGCGATTCCCGTGCAAAACATAAACTTATAACGAGGTATGATCCATGGAATATTCATGTGTCATAAACATTCCTAAACCATAGCAAAATTACGTACCCCGTAAAGAAGTTCCCAGTCAAGCGAGCGAACTTCAGATATTGAATTTTTTTCATAGGTCAGCAGGAGGTTTTCATCTAAAAACCTGTATCCAATATGAGCATAGTGGCAATGTTACCGTCCCTTTATGCATCTGCGTCCGTCTGCCTTCCTATGTACCTCGCTGTTTCAAGCGTGAAACCATTGCATCTGGAGTTACAAAGCATGAGTAGGTGTATTGTAATTGATGATTGACCGATCGGCACTGGTGTGTTCAAAAAATTGGGCACTTTTGCAAAGATTTTGTTACCGAATCTTTTGCAGAGGATTTACACATGCGATTAGACGAGGTTAACTGTCAGAAATAATTGTAGTTGCGACGATTTGCCACAACAATGAGCAAAGTTCATAATGAAACGAACTCTCATCTTAAGATATTTCAAAACAATCAGGCTCATCATAAAACGCATCCATAAGCAGCAATTACATTACGGCGAAATTATATACGAACATATAAATTGTGTCACATTCAACACTACAGACCCGTTCAGCGAGCAGACTACCTTGTTTTCTACTGTGAATATTCCTCGCGCGATGACAGTTTTAATAGTCAGAGTAATATTTATTGTTACGCTAACTATCGAAGGTTCATTGTGCACCAATTTTTGAGTGTATAAAATGACAAAATGGTACACCGCAAGATGAACGAGAAATATCCCATTTTTTATAGTTAACTTAACTTCTGCAAATATTGTTTATCCAACTAGGTACTTTATTTGAAAACAGCTTAAGTGTTTCCAGTGAAATATCATCACCGGTGAACATGAAGTGCAAAGCAGAAATTAGGCATTAAGGGATCTGTGTTTGACGATGATAGAAGATGATCTCTACGAACGCGTCCTTTACGTTGTCTATCGGTTTTTGGAAATTGCACAGCAAATGCGTTATGCACCTGCCGAAATACACACGCGTCCCTACCGTTGTTGCGGCCGCCTTAATTGGTCATCGCACATGAAAAGACGATTCAAATATTCTAACTATTAAAGAATGTAATGCAGAAAAAATTACTAAAGAATAATTAGAGTAATTGTCCGTGTTTATTGGAATATACATGTTCCTATGAAAGCGCTGTGTATAGATGCCATTACAAATGGGAGCTTGAGTTAAACAAAGATTCAATCATATATAGGAATACGACTAATACGCCATACGATTGGATGCTATTAGCGCTTGCATTCTTAGGGCCGCTGAACTGCTGGCATATGTTCAGCAAATCTTTTGAAAATTTCAGTCCTGCCTTTTCTAAATCTCACTTCTGCAAACATCAGATGAAGAAACTTCTGGAAGTCGGCACATTAGTGTCTTTACCTGCAAAAATAGAAGCTCTTAAAATAAGCGCTCCGTAGAAAAAGTGCCTCCAGAAGGGTCATAATAAAAAGATAAGAGCCTACAAGGTCCTGTCCAATAAGAATACGAGTTATATATGAAAGCATGATGCCATTATGCGCAACTCACGTGTGAATAAATGTGCAGACACTACAATGAACTTCTTTTTTCCTTCATTTCAACTGTTCACTGATAATGCACGTCGATAGCCTTTTAGCCAAATCTCTTATCTGATTTTATTGACAATCTCCATTCGCCAAACTTACGAGAGATCCTTGTGCCTCTGAATTTGGGGTCGTTTGAGGTGGAAAAGAAATCATTTAGGTGCTTTTAAAATCCACGGACACGAAATATGCGGCAACGACTCTCTCGATCACAAACCTGTTCGCAGCTTAAAGACGCACCCACATTTACTCGCGTTCTTCGGAAAAAAGGAATCTTAGTGCGAATTATTTAAAAATCCCTCCGCCTAAATAATCAAAAAAAATTGGATATGTGATCTTCAGAAATGCTGTCTGCGCATGGCAAAGGGAGACAGGGAATAGAGCATCGGAATTTTCGGCAATATAAAAACACTGCACGTAAATAGCAATACTCAACATTTCAAGCGTTAAACCCGTCTCATTGATCTTCATTTACAATGAGTTTTTTACAAGCGTTGATGGAATTAATGAAAGGTATTCGCTTCCGTGCATTTCACAACAACTTCAGTTTTTGCATTTAAGTTTTTGTCTCGAAATCTCGTCTTCGGAAGTTGCTGCCAACCTGCCGGTTATCGAAGACGAAGTTTTGCTCGGATAACGATAAAAAAAAGATATAGACAGATGCGGAATGACAGCAAAGAAATAACCGAAAATAGTGCGACCCTCAATGAGGAACACCTGCAATACTGTATCCATTGCCTCCACATTAAAACCGCAATTTGCTGACCTTATGCATCATCCGGAATTCACATTAACTTCGTCCCACTTTTCATTCCCACCATATACAACTATTTCCCTCTTCGTTTTTTACCACTTGTGTAGGACTGCCCAATTTAACAATTCGTATCGATATATTCTGGTCGAAGCGAACAAGCAGAAAATTATTATTTCTTTCTACGACATTTCCTGAGCACAAATAAGTCGTGGAGGTATAAACAAACCCGGTAGTAATCCAACGGGCGAGTCTACAGCATTTTCAGAGAACATGCGATTATCACAATGATCTAACGGTCAGCCTTGACCGCCGCCGTAAAGTCTTTGATTAGAGGGCGATAATCGCGCACATTCACTCATGATCGTCAACAAGTACAACAGGAATGACCAAAAAGAGATTTCTAAAAATGTCCTCCGATAAAAAAAGAGAAGAAAAACGTAGGAACTTGAATCCTGATCGTACTTTAGTTAAGATGCTCTAATTGCTAAGTTCTGCGATATAAAATAAACGGCTGATCACACTGCATCGTTTATGAAGTAGTTGCACTATGTCATTGGTCCAAATAGTTCTTTTTTTAATGACGCCTCAAGTGGAGTGCTATTGCGATATTCGCTTCAGTGAATCCAACATTGAGCTCATTCTCTTCAAAGCACTGCTAGAGAGTGAAATATCTGCAGCAGATGCTTATGTCATTCAATTCCGATGCAGATCCTCTACGTATAATTAATTCCATACTTCGCAGGTTTTAAAATGGTGATACAACATACATAATTTTCCTTCCTAATCAAAAAAGATGCTCTCGCCGCCATGGGGAGTTCTTCCGTTTTCGTTGATCCAGATATGATATCATCCTGAGCAGTCAAAAAGGAAGTACAGTTACAGAGACAAAGCGTTAAATAATGGACCGATTACGATAAAATGCACCTAATTCATTCCATTTTCATTCCCACTGAAAATCGCACAGACGAGATAGAACTTAGTCTGCTTCTTTTTCTTCGGAACGACAAAAATCAACACATCCTTGCCAACATCTAACGAACTCTTTGACAGTGAAAAAACATTAACACCTTTCAGCCAGCACCTTCCACGATCACCGTCATGCAATAACAGCGAGCCGAGCAGGTATAGTAGTGGCAGCGAGGAATTGGCCACTTACAAAACATCAAAACGAATGCAGGCGTTCAGACGCCACCTTTCTTTAAGGATAACAGTATCCGAAATGAATCTGGTAGAACTATCAAGGCGGCGAATGGGAGTTACGGATTCGACATAAACACAATCAAGACCTCACTGAAGGCGAATAGTTCGCAACAGATGGCTGAGCAACCCAAGTTCCCTTTCGAGCAATGTTTCACCTGCTGCGGGAGCATGTCTTACGTGTGGCCAACTACGTCAAATGACTAGCACATGTCCCGGAAATGCCTTATCTACCGATATGCAAATTTTTCAATATCATATACGCCCAAGTACAGCATGCTCCAAAAATGATCACGAACTCATAAGCTGACACATCCAGGAAAGCGCGGCGAAAAAAACTGCTGTAAAGGATGCTTCAGACAACATGATTTATTTTCTGGACTCGATCAGAGCCTTTATAGATGTTAAACGTAAGTTTATCGGATTCATTCTCCCGTTTAGGAAAAAATCGAAATGCAAATGCTTCTGGGCACTAACGAGTTATCAAAAACACCGAACAGCTGGAATACGGAATTTATGCTGCAGATATTGACAACGGCCTAAAAATGTGAGAACGCTACTGTAATCGGGAGGCAAACATTTTTCCTCCACGAAGGCATCTATGTGTTCTCACTAGTGCAGCTATTGAACGTTGCAAATAAGCAGTTCTGGCTTTAACCGCTCGGAAAGGAGGCCAACGACACCTTAGCGAGGAGGAAGCATGGACTTTCGCCGTCGAGGCAAGCGATTACGAGGTTAACGTGGATAGCGTACACAACCACATCAAGACTCCCAACTCCCAAATCGAATGTGCACGTCTCTATCAAGCTTTGGTAACGTTTGATGTTTGGCAGCCTCTTGTCTAAAATCCCACATTCGACAGTAAATCCTAGGGCCGAGACCATATGTAGAAACTAATCACTAAGAAATAGAAACAGAGCACACTCTACAAGGCCTAGAGGCAAAGATCCATACGCTTAAAAACAGCGTATGCGGTGACGGAAATCAGTGTCCTACTAGTATTTCATGTGTGGGTCATCCTCCCGAGGGTCGGCTCGGACTTACGGTTCGCAGCGGAACGGCAAATTACCTCGGGCGCGAACATAGCACTGTGCTGGTTGGCGTGGATGCGGCACTATATGTGGCACTAACCAGAGCGACCTCTCCGAGAGACTGCAATTTGCTTATTTCGTAAGCGGAAAAAAATTCCCATTCTAATTATTGGAGGAAAGGTGATTGTGCAGGCTCTCGCGTAACATTTGCTAAAAACATTAAACTGCTTAACAAGAAGTGCAAAGAAAGCATATAAAGGACAAACTTTTCATACAGACTTAAAATATCAAATGCTCACTATTTTTCTTTCCAGTTCATAGAGTGACAAATTCTGGTTGACACATTCTTATTTTTATATAAATTCCTTCTCTTTTGGCTCATTTCAGATGACATATAGTGCGAGCAACATTTGGCAATTACACTTTTTAATCAGCGGGCACAAATATTAGTGAATGGCAAAGAATTGGGGACAGCGAAATGAAACTAACTGACGACGAGGGCTATAAAAATTCGGTCATTCAGCCAGTCGTTCAATGCAAAAATGATGCTGACTTCTGCAGAAATAACTCCATCTGGCAATCGTGAAGGTGGACGGCAATCGACGACCGTTGCCAACATTGCTATGAATAAGACAATGCAATGTGTGCTTGCATGTGGATAAAAATAAAATGCATACATTACTGCACAATACAATGAAACAATGTATTCAAATGGTGGTTACAAGTGGAGAAGTTCTCAACGATGAATCAATGAAGAAGAATTTTGAATCACTCGATGGAAACCATAAAGGTGAAATATTCATCACTCACTCGAATAGACGAGATTCGTTTGCTAATTAACTGCAGACTGAATGAAATTCTTTTCACCATCCACAAGAAGCAAATTCTTTAGGAACACTAAATTCGAAAAATTCTACAAACACCACAAATTATCGTTACATTTTTATATTTAGGAACACATTTCACAGGTCCTGTGGAGAAATCTAAATTAAACCGAAGACTTCACATGCAAATTTCAACAGCAAATCAGAGTGATTGTAAGATGCAAAACGCTGCATGCAAATCGCCTACGGAATGGCCAACACATCGAGGCTATGTGTAATGGGGCCGATGTCACAAGCATTCGACACCTATAACATCTATCACCCGCAACCTCATAAACTCTCTCTCTCTCTCTCTGTGTTATGGAATTACATCGTTACTGCAAGCCGCTTATCAAAGAACAGCAGTTCGCTGTCGAACTAAAACAACTATGTTTGTGGATAGTACAAGAAATTTATTACGTCTGCAGATACGTTTGAAAATGCAAAATCACAGGTAGGCACTTTTCCTTCAGCAATGTCATACGATAGGCTCGCACCTCTTTCGCTTACGATATATTTCGTGGATCTCTGCCACCTATCATATAAGCTACCGAATCACACCGTTAGCTTACTAGCTTTTCATATGCTTATGCTCAAGTTGCCATGCGGATATTATGCATCTACTCAAATGCAATGAATGGAAACAATGGAGGAAATTGCATTCTATTTTATGCGGGTCAACGATGACTACACATGGAAAATGCGGATGTGATCTTCATCGTCGAAAGACTCCAATAAATGTGAAACATTTAAAGAAGTAGTTCGTGCGCAATTCACAAAATTATTGCAGCACTTTATTGCGCCGTTGTAAAAAAAAGGAAAGAAAAGAAAACACGAAACTCGTTCTTCTTCCGGGCTTTCGAGCTCGGCTACTGACAGTTTCATTCCATTCAACAACGAACGCCACTAAATAAAAATTATAATTTCTCGCCGCATGAGAACAAGTCGAATCGGAATCGCTGAACACAGCAGATAACGCCTCATTTTATTGAGGCAATTTGCAAAATGAAGCATTTACAATGCTGACTGCAATATATTACGCGAAAATATCAAACACGAATTTACTTTAAATCAAACTTATTGTCGAGCTTGCTTTCGTTTCATCTAAGAGGAATCAGAATGCATAAAGTATTGCTAATTTAAGAACAAAAAAGAACTGTTTCAGCTCAACAGCCTACTTCGAACTTTTAATTGAAGACATTTTCATAGACGCATTTTGCGAGCATTTTTTTAGATCAGAAGGTCGAGCACATACATGAGCTTTCCATCGTTCTGTATCAGCAGGGCTTGTCATATAGCCCGAATCAGCACCATTCGGATGATGCAGAGAAATCATCGACTGATGAAACGGTGGCGGCAAAAACGGATGACCAAGTGGTGGTCCAGAACAAAGCGGATGCCCTGGGGGCAAGTGTGGAGGATTCAAATAGTATGGATGAATATCCCGTGGGTAAGACGGGACATGAGACGAGGACTTGTTGCCCATCACGATCGCTCACTGAATCGGCGGACACGCACACGCACACTTTACGCGCCCCTTCGATGTTTCGCCGCCTGCGCCTCACTTTAAACGTACTGTTTTTGTGTGGCTGTCTGCGCATCACCCGTTGTGAGGTCAAGTCTCTATCGGTGGCTTCCCCCGTACCAGATCGCCTCTTGCATTGTATAACTACCGCGTCCTCCCTCCATCATGTAGCCACCCTTCCTGCCTAGTTTCTCGCCCATTTCGTGTTCCTCCTTTACTATACACCTTTCCAACAAGTTATTGTGGCTATTTATTCCCAGGAATTGTTTTTCGAGGACGAGTCATCAACCAACCTGTACAAAACCTTGGACCTTTTTATTCGTGCATCGCACATATGTCTACTTATCGAATTCTCACACTCTCATTTGCATTCGCAACCATACGGACATCGAAAACGTCCGAAGTAAGAAAAATTTTACGACGTTTTCATAAGTTCACATTGACCTTAAATCACCTTGATATGTAGAACCGACAAGTTCGTTCACCCAAATCACCGAAAGGAAATGTACTTCCCATCTCAGTTTGCTCATTTGAATTTCCCTCGCACTCGATGATTCCACTACACGAGTGATAAGTTTCATGTGAACAAAATGATTTCCCTTTTTAAAGCAACCATAACTCTTGACACTATCACAAGACTGTGAACGCGCCCTTCATTTTTATAGAAAATTACGACACCTCTACATACCTTGATGTTAATGGTACTCCAATCCAAATTTCAGGATGAATTGACTAATGGGCTCCAAGTTTGCAGTGTAGAATTAAATAATAAGAATCGGCGATTTCAAAGATGAAGTCCAACGCCATGTTGGGCTTCATCTTTGAAGGTATTAGGGCTTTGGCAACGCCTATCAAATGTCGCCGAGATAAGCCGAAAACAGTGCAAAAAATGAAAGAAAAGACGTCAGTTCAGAACGGAAATTATATTTCCCTTCTTATGTGAGATCTAACGAAATATGCTATAGTAACGTATTTCTTCATTAGGTTTGATATCTCACATCGCCGTAAAAATAGGGCATCATAAAATATAGCACAAAGCTCATAATTCCGATGTATTCTATTCAAGTGCCTAGCTGGTGCGGTTATTGAAGAATCTGCTCGCCTGTAAAATGAATCTAGAAAGTGGTGCATTTTTGGGAGTACCACTGGATCATGTAGCAATGTGGGTCAGTGAACGGTTTCGTCAAGTGTCACCTGATTAACACCTGAAGTGCTTTATATAAAATGTGTGGCGGAAGGAGGAGTGCAATATTGCATCACCGCAGTTTCACTTGGAGCCCTTAAGCAGTGAAGACAATTTTTATCAGTGCAGTTGACATTCGCATCTATGATAATATTGTGCATCATATCACCGAAAAATATGAGAAGAAGAGAGCTTTTATAGAAGGTGGAAAATCGCTGAATGAAACTACAAAGTTGCTGAAACGAGTTCAGAAGTAGTCGTTTTTTGTGGAGTTTGTTGCTCTTTGATGAATGTTTGCGCCTTCGTGCATTCTTTGCGAAGCGATGTTTTCCTAGTGGATCATCGCAAGAATTTGGATTAAATGCATATTTTCATTGTGAACTGCACTCTTCGAATCGTTAGAAAAGAATGCGGTCGATGGTGAATTCCATCTGCAAACGATCAATCTCTTACTTTTTTCTAATATTTTCCAATAAAACAGGTATACGCTATGTTATGGCGAGCTTTTTGAGCTCGCTCATCAACGAGCACACACTCGATTGCAACCTTCTCCACTAACGCAGGCAACCTTAGGTAAGCACATATTTTCCCGCAACACCATTAGTGCTCGCAACCCCACGATGATATATATATACATATGCACAGTATGTTTATTACACATACCCGAAAATTATACCGTCCTCCACATCACTACTTCAAGTCACTTTTTTAGCCGATCTTTAACTTCGTCACTAACAAATCTCTTATTTTGAGAGTGCGATAACTCCGGCCGGGCGTCTATACTGTTGAAATAGGCTAATGGATGCGGGAAAGAAACGAGAAACGACTCCTCAAAAGAATTAACCACCATTTCGCAGCACAATGATGTAGGTTGTGTCGAAATTTTAAGAACTATCATCATAAATATTTCTGAGGTATGTGAAAAATCGAGAATATGCACTTTCAAAAAGAAAAAAAGGCGTTGAAAGGTTCGAAATAAAGAAAAATAATCTTAACGGTTATTTGCAGAACAATGTTGAAATTGAGTTGAAACAAAGCAACCAGTAGTTACAAACAAAATGCCGAAGTTTTTAGACAGTGCAAACTTACCCTTTTCCGCACTTTCTAAATATGATATTCATGTGAGACAAGCATGGGAAGTAACAGTGGTAAAACTAGAGCATATTGACCAGTTAGATTAACATGGATATGCCCAGTCTCTCCCCTTTCCTCATTTAGTACTGTTACGGGATAACCTGTATTGAGGTTGACGGTCAGTTCTTCACTTTCGCTAATTGCATGCAGTCTATCTACGAAAGGAGAGTAAATGTGGATGATTGGTCTTTCATCATATGAAAAGTGACGTTGCTTTCGTTGGCACTTATCGCAAAGGAAAATAGTAACTATTTTAAGGTGAGTCAGAGCAAAGCTGACCAGCAGATATGAAACATCCAAACAGTAAAATAAATTCGTTACGAAATGGTGATGCTCGACATCAAAATGTGGTAATTGTTAACGAAGTCTCGAAATCTCTGGCATTCCTGTGGTCTTTCCTTGGGAATCATGTTGGACCACTTCAACATGATTCCAATGAAATGCTCCAGGACGCTGTTTCGAACTCAGTCAAGCAATGAGATGGCTGCTGCCTGATCAAAGTGCAAAGTCGTTCGTTAATTAACTGTTTGTCTCCAAATTTGGAATTACCCGCGCTGCTGCCTGCCCAAAATTCGCAGCTGCCAGTCTTAGAATAAAATTTATAACCGACATCTGAAGAACAAATAACTCATTGCCTTCAGAAACAGTACAAAATTTCAGCATATAAAGAAAAGCGCACTTTGGTCAGATTACAATAGTTCCTCCTAATAGTGTTTAACTGAATGACCCACTGCAACTCCACACCACATTCCAAGAAAAGATGTGAGTTATGTACTTGTGCATATGTCGAAGAATGCGATAATTCAAAGAGTGAGCGAAATTAATTCATCGACTTACTAGCTCACAAGGTTAAACGTCCTCAAAATCCTCTCTGGCAAGCGGTGTGGCTTCCATCGCTTGCATCCAAATGTCTATGAATCCCATTTGATCCCACTGTCCACATGTTCTTAGGAAAATAATTAAACGTTTATGTCCACATGTTACCAAAGTTCTTCGGAAAAAACGACCGTCTTCGTGTTGATAATTAAACCGTAACGTTTAAATTCTTTCAAACGACCTGGCGTTGGTAATCTAATGGGAGTTTCACTTTTGAAGATGCAATATTTATTTCGATATTCGATGACTGACTACAGCAGAATTTATGCAGGTTGACGTACTGATGGGTAATACAAAAAACAATTTGCTATAACCCATATAGTATGACCGGCGCTGAAGAAATGGGCGCGTGAGCCCATATGTTTCACTATTGTTGTATGTCAAAAAACTCGTACTTCACAGTCCTTCTAGTTTTTTTGGCATCATATCTCAAAAAATATCTGTTTCTTATAGGTTTAACTTGACAAGCCCCGTGATCGACGAATGAATTCAGCGATCTCTGCGCTATGCCTCCGCTTTTATACGCTGCGGAATAGCCGCTATTCCACTATATTCGACGAATGATTTTAACTCACTAATGCAATAGACTGGAGAAACATATCTTTGCAGCACAGAGATCACGTGTATATGCTTGCCTTTTGTCTCTTTGTTCGTGTTAGGTTAAGCATGCGAAGCAAAAGACCTACCAACATGAAACTGGACATTTGCAATATTTGCTGCAAGGTTCCCAACTTCCTCTGGTCATATTGATCACTTTCTTTATAACCCACTGATTTGATCGATAATTTACACACTGAAATTTGTGTTGCAGCTAAATGAATGAAGGGAGAAACTGACTTTTGACTAAGCTATAGTACAAGCAGTTATTTTTGAAGGTCTCTTCAGCATATTTGCTTTCGCGATGAGTATAATAACGACGTCACGTCTATGTGTTTGCACAACACATATGTGAGAAAACATCTGAAGTTAGAGCTATAAAATTTCATGCGCTTAATGTTTAGCATGAGATGACCTACTGCATAAATCGGATCAGCTTGACACATCAGTTTCGGTTTAAGCGATTACCACTTAAAGCAAATGCTGCAAATTTCTCAAGAGTGTCAGTCTGTGTTGTAGAATGAACATAAAAGTTCTACAGGTACTCCTATTCTGATGATTCCAAACCTGCAATGGAAAGGTGGATGATTTACTCTCGTTACTTGCAGATAAAAGAGGCGGTAAACTGCTTTCCTTTTTATTTAGACATTATTGGCTATGTAGCACCAGTGGAGCTAATGGTCGCGTTAGCAACTGTGATATTTTCTCGCTTCGAACCGATGATGTTTGCGTTGTTGTGAAGAGAGACTCGAGCATATACGATGACGACCTAAAGATTGCATTCGATGCTTCATAGATACATAATGTTTGTTATACCGAAAAGGTGGGCTAAAACACACATTGTGTTCTTTCTTTTCATGTCAACACAGCTCGTTTCTAATTATACGTTTCTGCTCAAAACAAAGATATTCACGACCTCCAAATTATAGTTCCGTGCAAATCACAAGAGCTCCTATACGATCTTTGCATATTCCTCAATCCTCAGGGACCTCACCGATGCTATGGCGTTAGTGCAAATATTCATTGGCATTCAAACTTCATAAGAAGTATGATGCGAAAGGTTTTACTGCATATTTAAGTATTTGCTCACAATACGTTCACTCTCTGTTGTGCTAATAATTTAATTTAAATGATCGGTTATTGGGTTGCGTCGCTTGTTAGTGGTTCTTCACGAGCACCATGCAACTTGCGAGGAATAAGTTGATACCTAGCTGCTTCGTGCGGTGCAACAACGTTATTTATTTCTGTTTTTTATTGTTTATTATGGTTGTTGCGGTTGCTGCTTTGTTTTGGTCGTTTTTGTGTTTTCCATTTATGGTTGCGATTCACTGCTCTCCATCACCGTAATTGTTTTATTATTTTGCTTTAACAGCAGCCACTCGAAGATGATTGCTACGGTTTCGCTCAAATTAGTCCAGGGTTCATTCGCTTTGATCGTTGTTTCATCTTTGCCACCTTTGAGTTCTTGTTGTTTTGCTTCAATTCAACTGTAAAATAAAGTTTTTCTCGAATCTCTCATCTCTACAATATTTCCGCTGTTCTCCTATACTGTAGGGCGTTGTTAGATGCCTTGGAGGAACCCTCCGCTTCAGAAACATTCCACTGATACCGTTTTAAGGCGTCCGACAGTTTTGCTGAAATCCTCTCTCTTCTGATGTTTTCAGATTACCTAAGAATTTAGTATTCACTGCATTTCTTGAAATCCTTTATCAGCACTGAGGCGATTCATCTCACCTGTGAAACTTTTAATGAATTAGTCGAATATCCACCTCATCTAATACACCGTTTATGAATTTGGGGAAGCTAAAGGTTTTCACACAAATATGAGGCCGATTTCACCTCACAAGTTCTTCTTCATCATTTTTATCAGCTGCTCGTCACTTGGTTGCCTTTGGCAGTTCTATTAATCGGCAGAGATTTGTCGGAATTTCTACAAAAGCGGATATGAACATTCCCTCATAGCTTCATCCTTTAATATCGTTCCGGCTTCGAAACTTGCAAACCTAAATCATATACTATTTCATAATGATTAGTGATCTTGAAGATTATGCAGCCAAGATGACGCGCAAAAAACTGATCGTTTCTTCCTTTGTCTACTTATACTAAATACTTTAGAGCTACCGCTTCCAAAACTACAGCCATTGGAGTTCAGGAATGGCGTCTCGAATCAGCTAGCTGTTGCCTTCAGCTTTCGTGATTTCTGCCTTCAAAACTACGTCGAAAACCACACTCTGCGTGACGTCCAAGCTCGTCGCACAGCTGCTTTTGTTTATTTCTTAGGGGTCTTGTCCAAACCAAGTAACACTGCCCTCTCTTCCCTTCCCCCGCCACATGAGGTCCATATACTGGGAGCAAATGAGGGGATAGCACTTTAAATAATCATCTTCATAGCGACATTTTTTGCTCGCGTCTTTCTGCTCGTTTCCCCCTATCCGCTCAGTTATTTCGACTGGGAACATCGAAACAAGCGTTATAAAACCAACATCAGAAGCTGACTGATGAGACCTGCGGATGTGCACCAAAAAAAGTTGCATATACCTTACGGCACGTTAGACCTTAAAGCAAGTAAAGAAGTGTCCCACAGGAGCTGTGCGATATGCGTTTTTCACGCTCATTCGAGCGGTCTTCATAAACTACCGACACAACAACATGCAAAACGACGCCTTTCTTAAAATTCGTATGAATCTCTAGCATTCCATTACTTGTGACCAGACCAGTGAGCAACGGAGATCGCCCTGATATACAAATTTTCGCCGTATTTATATATTATTTTCTTACCTCTGTGTGAGAACAATGAATGCGTCATCAACTAAGTGGTCACCTATGCCTTTGGCTTTGAATAATGTCGCGTTCTTAGCAGATTTTTTTGCTTCGCGGACGAGTTCACTGATTATCCCTTTCCTTTGATGCGATAGAAGCGAAGACAGCAGGATATCATAAGCGAAATAAACGATTGAAGGTCATTTCCTCATTGGGGGTATCCTTTTTTTCCTTCTTAAGTTACCGGATGCCGTCTGTCAACAAACATTCAGAAACTGTGGTAGCGTGCTTATTCCTTTGTCGTAATCCTTTCTATGTAGCAAACAACGTGATCGTCTCGCTGTATTTATCGAATTCCTCAATATTTCTGATGGGGAGAGCAGGTGGAGGAGGTGGAACAAACCAACTGCAACAAACTTCCTGCGGCGTCTTTTTTTTCAGCGGTGTTAAATCGTTTCCAAAATAGAGGAATACAGAATAAGTTGCAAAATTGCACTCATCCGTTTTTCCCAGAAATGTGGTCACATGCGCAAAGTGACTGGCAACGGCGAAAGGCAGCTTTCTATGCCTCATTACATTTGGATACTGTTGATACGAATTCCTGAATACCACTTTCGAGAAGCGTATGGAAAGTCGGAAATCAAGGGAAATAAGGGGAATGGATGGTGGTTTTGACTTCCGCTGGATTTCCTTCCCTCTATGATTATGTTATCTTAGCATCATCAAAAATTGCCGGGTTGTCGCGTTGTTGATAAAGCTATTGAAGAGATCATTAATCTGAAGTTTTAGTGCCTTTTAATTTCTATAATTGTTTTCAACGTTGACAGTCCATGTGAAATGTGGTATGGGCATCCACTATGAGGCATGATTCATAACGAACAAATGTTATGACTGCAGCTTATTTAGCTGCAGAGTTGAAGGCATTGTGCAGGCGGGCACTCGCACCGACATAATTGCTAAAGTGGGCTTTTAAGGGATATTCAAAAAAGCAAACCCCTCCGGAATCCTTCTTGATCAACCGTCTTCTCATGCTCTTTACTCTCGGAACAAATTCTTTCATCTCATAGACTGAGAGCCACAAGTGCTTCAAGCGTTTAAAGTAAAATAGACGTAAATTATGCACACCTGTCTCGCTCTTTACCTGAACAATTTTTTTTCAATTTTTTTATTTCTACAGGCATATCTTTGTGGTAAATGCCCTATTCTTTCTTCTCAGCCATTCTCGAATCCCGTTAATAAGTCACTAAAGACAACCTACTAAAGCATCTGCGAGTTCGTTAATCCGCTTAGCTGGTTGTCAGGTTCTCCGACTTTTTTTCATTACGTCAGGCCTGGAAAAAACATTTCTATCTGCCCATCGGCGAAGCTGCATCTTCAGACGTCTATTTCTGGCGAGCTTGTGCGACAGATAACTTTTGTTAGCATAAAATGCTTAGCATAGATTTTTCAGCCAATCAACTAATTTTTGAGGACAAAGTTGAAATCAGTAACGAATTAATGGACGGCCACTTAAGGAAGCTGTGAATCTTTAAATGCTCTGCGACATGCGCGTACCAAACTTTCAAAATTGGAGTTTGTAAATGTTTTTTAAACGTCCATTTCTCGCCCTCATGAAGTAAATTTTTAGTCCTATAAGTGGTAGAGAAATAAACGAATTGAATCAAAGCTTGCTTTAGAAACGATATAGTTGCCGAAATTATGTGATGGTATTATGGGAAATGTTTTTGAAGTTTTGTTCGTTATTTGTAAGTCACGCAGCTGTGCTATACAAATTACTTCCGTGAGCGCCGTATTGAGCACTACTATCTGAGGTGTTTGCACTTCTCGATAGAGTAAACAAGTTAAGCAAACGTGTTAACTCTTCAGTCACTCCACGTAAAAATATGCTGTATCCATTTATGGCGAAAGAACAACGCATTGTGAAGTGTCCACACAATGCGGATCAAACAGAATATGCATCTTCATTGGCCTCTTTTGGTGCACGCATGCACTTCAGCACTGAAACCTCTAGGCAGAAAATTTATGGGCAACTATCATATCGGTCGTGAAACTTCTAATCACAAAACAAACCATGAAAGTAATTGGTGCAAATTACGGCAAATGAATCTGGAGTTCGGCGAGATTACACAAGCGTCCTTCAGCTAACAATGATCGTTGATATCGACGCCTATAAAGCGAAGGCATCGATATATAGCTGTTTGCTTTTTGTTCATCCGAGCTTCTACCACAAATGAACATTTGGGAGATGTGTTTGCAGGTAGGACATCTGTTTAGGATGTCTCTATGTAGGAAAACGTCAAAAATATTGAAGGTTCATCTTCGTCGCGGTTCCTAAAAAACGTTTCTAAAACCGCGTTCCTAAAAACAAACATTTCAAATCGCAAGATCTTGCAGATCGTCAAAAGTTGTCTTTTTAGAATTTTCAAAATATTTTTAGCTTTGAGCTTTGCTGTGATGCTTCACCGCTCGATGAGTGCAGCATGATGTAATCGGCATTAATGAGCACACCCTTCCAATGATTGCACATACTTCCCTTCTCGGAATAAGACAAAGTTCATTTGGCTGGAATATGTGATTAGCTGACCGACAAGCAGGGTGCAAGAAATTAGTTAGAATGGTCTTGCATTGTTCTACGTTGAACCATTTCGCTGAGCTCCGGTATGTGCCATCTTCACTGAAGTTGCCAGGTGTTGCGAAAATTTTGTGGTTTCAGATGACTGATCTTGAAATTTATTGAATTTCAAGCTCTTTCTAGTAAGACTGATTTTGCGAGCATTCTCAAATTCTCAAATTCACTCTTTCTGAATTCAGTAGGGTGAAGATAGGGCAAAGTTGTCCATACTATCATCAGACTATTCAAGCTTATTCAGTGGTATACAGTAGTAACACATGTCGCACAGTGTGGATCACGTTTTCGCTAGAACCATTGCTTTATTTTATAGCAAAGGCTTTTCTTGATTGCGTGTGTGATTTATACAGTTTCCACTATGTGCATTTCCAATGACTTAATATGCCGGAGATTTTTCGTTCATTCGAAAACGCGGTTTTCAATAACTGCTGGAGTAGGTGTGGCTTATCGGTGTTGTAGGTAGTGCTGTCGGTGTCAAGTTGAACAACGTTATCCCCTCGTGAGGTTCACCTCTTCCATGATATCGCATGAGTGAGTTTATATTCGCAGGTTTTTATGAAGGCATGCTGAGAATGTGGAATATTCGGCTCAGCTGCGTACAAGCGTAAGTTCGAAGAATTTTGACGCGCGAAGCAGTTGTGATATGTGCCTGAGATATGGCGCATTCTTCGTGCTGCCGTTGTCTTTAGATGTGACAACCATATCTGCAACTTTACATTCCTCAGAGTGTTCTTCCGTTAAAACGATGCAGTTAAAAAGAGGGAACAGCTCTGAAGATATTTGATTTTCTCCTTCAGTGTTTTATTCGTGATTTCATCAAACCCTAATTATTTCTTTAACTGTGTATAGGCGAATGTCTTCAAAAATATTGAGCTCGCCCAGCTTAAACCTGGCCTGTTTTCTGGACTACCTCTCGTATGACATCGTGGCTGACAACGGCGGCGGCATTAAGGAGGATCCAGTTAGGCAGAAAGCAAGAATGGACGGACAACCGCCTGTCGATGCTGACGTGCGAGAGAACAACCAAAATAGAAGGAATGGTTTATGCGAAAACACTATGACCTCCAAATGTGAGTCGAACCAAAGAAACCAGTCGGATCAAAGCTTTACGGGAAGATAAAATGTCCTTACTGGAAAATAAAAACAGCGTCGAAAACTAATAGAAATAAACAGGCATAACAGCACATCCCCACAATTTCGCAAACGCAGTTTTGCAAAAAAACCTCCTGGAAGATGCTTTTGTTCGTTTGTCAGCTTGTCGATTTTAATGGCGCTCATTTTATGAGCTTCTCCAGCAAATTTCTTCACATTTTAGATGACCCCTCGCTTCTATTACTGGAAAACGTTTGTATTCCTTTGCATGGAAATATTGTTAGGTCTCCCCACATACCATTAGGAACTGAAACACTGCCAGGTGGGCATAAACGCATGAATTTGCAGACCAGACTGGGATGTAAACAATTTGCGTTCCGAATTTGTTCGACAGCCGAATAAATAAACACTAAAATTTTGCGACAATTGCATTAAGCGCAGTGGAGCGAATTCGAAGGCTTTCCACCTATTAATGTACTTTACGCTTCATGACTGCTTCTTGCCGAATGCGTTGCTGGATGGCCTGACTTTCGAGAACTGTTTCGATGAAACTCGTCTCACCTTATCACTACCCCAGTCCATTAAGCCAGTGACCTCTTCATTTTCTGAGGAAAGTTGAACATGGTTTGCCGGAAGTGATGTCACTAAAAGCAGTCTTTTAAACTGCTGCAGTGATGACGAAAATTTAGACTCGAAAATTGTAGACAGCATATGTGCGTGTGGTACTGAAGTATAGCGCTAAAAAGGAATCGAATGGAGGAAATACGCTGAATTTTCTATTTCTCGGTCACTTCGCAGGAATTCTCTAAAACGTGTGGAGTTACCCAGTCACTTATAGTGACTGGGTAACTCCACACAAAGATGCACATCCATATCGATAATGCCTTTAACGGGGTCAAAGAGATTCGATGAGTTCAGGTTTTTGCTCTCAAATTTAAGGCGCTGCGGTTTGCGTGGCCTAATCGCATTTTCTGGTGACCTTTCAATTTGTAGTGATAGGTAGAATAAATTTATTGGCTCAGAGTCACGCTTATATGCTAGCTTAATCAAGCAGTCGATCTTTTACGAACAATCGCATTGTAATGGATCGGTGAAAAAAGAATGTCATGGGCGAGCTATGTCTTCTGCATCGGTGGGAAGGACGATGCTGAGTCTTGATGTTTCTCATATAGCTGTTTTCGCCGTGGGACGATGATGATGCAAGGATATGTTTGAAATGCTTATCACTCGCTTTCCTCGCACAGTTTACACGGGTATTTTAATTCTTTTTTCTCATATCCGATTGTTTTATGACTGCGCATGTTTACTGAATTACACGAAACTGGAAATTTAGTTTTTCATGACCAGCATGGATGACGTATGGATGAGGAACAGCAGCAACCATTATGCTCAGCATTCATCCAACTAAAATGGCCCTTTGGTGGTAAAAACCGCCAATTTAATAGCGCTGGTGATGAAAATAGATCTTCATTTTGCGGTGTTCACATTAATGTTTTCAATTCGCATATCATATCTAGTAATGACGGGAACCTGTTTGCTCGCACATCATCACGCATTAGAGGGGCTCCCGTTGTTTCCGGTTCTGTTATAATGATCGGCCTTTTCCTGTTCTAATCGTCCACAGTACGTCGGCTCACTATATTCGCCATATCCGTTATATTATTCTCAACCTAAACAAACGAATATTTTCCAATAATTCATCCCGTGAGGCATCTCTTTTAAAAACTTTCACAAAGCAACATTGTAGCTGCATTATAGTTCCGTTTTTCTTTGCCCGCATGTGTGCATATATCTACCTGGCAGACCTAGCACAACGATTCCTGATACGCAGGGGTCCAGAGCAGTTTCTTCTGTAAAGTAACTATCTTACCTCATCAGCTATCTTACTGTCTTACCTCACTCATCCACACCTCTGTGTGTCCCAAAATTTGCAATTCGCTATTGTTTTAGAATTCATTAAATGATGCCTGAAAAAATATTTTTCGGATGAAATGTGAAGATAGCCGGCCGGCGTCATGGAAATATGAAGCCGGATTTCTTTTAATATTAGAGTACTCAGTTGGTCGGGGCTGGCTGAAATGCAAAAGCTCATAGGTAGCAGCTACTCTGATGCTCACTTCTCCATTTATTTTGTTCAGAGATTTGAATACCGTTTGCAAATATTCGCGGACAGCACAGCCGCTCTCGAGGGGAATAGTTAATCCACGTTACCCGTATGTGGGAAACCTACGAGCGATTTCACGCGGATCAAATTGCTTGCTGTGAAACAAATCTTACAAGCACTTCAGTCTTATTTCCCTTGCTCATTGTTGCTATTCACAAAATTTCGGAAAACAGGTTGTTTGCAGTTGTTTGGAGCAACCGAACGATTTTACTAGCATAATAACTGAACTAAAGCAAACTATTTTCCGTGATTCAGAGTGAGATTAGTCTTCACCTCGTTTCATGTCTCATTTGCTTTTATAATTTGCATTATGAAAGGTTTGAAGTAACCACAAGTAGTACTGATTAATCTATCGTCTGTTCGCATTAGTTACGCTTAATTTTATGCTTAAAAGATGAATCAGTGGAAAAGGACACTGTAGAATAGCTTGGCAAACGAGTTAAGTAAGATCAAGAATTCTTTTCAATATTGAGCAGGGTTGCGCGAGCATTTCTGACTTCGCAGAGCCCGATAATCTTCATGGCGAACTGCAAACCGAATGGTTACTGCTTTTTCCTGAAAGATGTCTTTCAGAGGTTTCAGAGGTCTGATGAGGTTCGCAAAGCGTTCAGTCAAGGGTTCAAGTAGTTCCAGCTATTCGAAGCAGTTCGAAGCAGCCTGTGAAGAACTGATTTGAAGCAGGGTATGTCCAGGTTGAGACGAACCTAATGAAATCATAAGTCATGAAATGTCAGGAACTGAAATCATGGCAACAACAACAACGAAAATGAATTTTGTAATTTGTTCTTCACGATGCTCTTTATAAAAATGCTTGGCAACCTTTACAGGTGAAGGTGGTATTTTTTTTTACTTCAAGCTGGGTGCCTGTCGCTATCACTTCCACATCTGTTATGAACTGTGTGCCAAAGATCGTCACTGGCCAATGAACGTCAGATACCGTGGTGCGCAAAACTGGCAAAGCAAAATGCCCCGTGCGTTGTGGAAACTTTCTTTATCCTCGTCTCATCAACCAGCCGAAACGGCTCCGCAGCATTAAGACATAATTCAGTTATTCGTCACAGCCTACTGCTGTTCAAGTATGTGTCTCATATTCAGCGCCATCATCGCTTACGCTGATGACCTCCCTTAGCTCCTCTTGTGTTTTCGCTGTGCTACCCTTTGTCCATGCATTAAACCAGCGAAGAGTGTGTACTATTCCCAACTCGAAATGCGGGTGCATGGGGGCGCTCACGCACTGAATCATTTTTTTTTTTAATTTAATGCAGTAATTCATATTTTGCTACTGCCACGCGTTGCCGCCTCATTCCCCACTGAATCCCTTTATGAGTAATACTCCGGAGCCTTCTACTGATCCTTTGCCTTTGGTTCCTCAGTAAATGTACATATGTGTGCGTCGGTGTTAGTCGACACAGAGTTTTAAAGCAATGCGAAGTTTACAGAACAGATACCGTCTGACAACGGACAGAGTTGTTCGATGAATGCGTGGTGGCGGGAACAGCGAAATGCTGATGCCTTGCACGGATATAACGTCAACGGTAATTCGTAACTCATCTTTACTTGATAAAGCCTTCATTTTTGTCCATATGGACCCTTTTATGGCAGTACTGTCAGTTTATTTTCAAGTTCTTTGGTGCATTGCAAGGGAGGAATGAATGGTTGATTTTGGTTAGGGTCATTTGAATACTTCTCGCTAACTCCGAATAAGATTTAATTTTTAGTTGTTTTCTGCGGGTTGTTCAAGACTGGTGTGTGACACTCGTTTCACGTTGTTCGTCACATGAGGATGAGCACTCATAACGCTGCTCACTGAAACGTCGGACATAAATAGAAGGTGAGTGCAGTAAGGAGCGGAACGATTGTAACCTGTTCTAGAAGGCGATGTCTTCATTCATTTTTTGGCGGTATTGCGGCGCAATGTCACCCTTCCTTGACATTTCACCGGAATCCTTGCTCATCTGAACATCAAGCAGTTTTAATCTTTCGCATCATATCACTGCTTACCATCAATGCTGTATAGAGTTGTGCTTATAACGATATTCACGTTAAAAAATTTAATTTGTAATGCTAAGTGTTATCAATTCGTCTGATGTTGTTTTAAATAGTGTTTTTGTTGAAAAATAGCTGCTTAGGATCTTGCCCAGTCTATTATTAAAACATCAGTGAGAAGAGAAAGACGAAAGCAGAAACATTGCACGAACGGAGGTGCAGGAATTCTGATTTTTCCTCTGTTTTAGCGAGAGCATTCATCCACCGTGCTATGCCATGTCTTCGGTCCCATATGTCAGCGTGTGTTAGACTGCGTTACGTCTGACATGCACCACACCGCCAAGCCTTTCGCGTTATTTGTCATAGCAAGTGTCTCTTGCAATTCACCTTTGCTCACTCAAACCACAGGCTGATTACTCATTTCGCTCCCTCTGCTAATATATGCAGTTATGCAAAAATTAATGTGTGTATTTGCAAAGAAGCCCGATGCATTTTTGTACAACTTGTATTTTGGAAAATGAAACCGAAATCATTGCAAGCTAGAGGTAAGCGCTGTTTCGAATGAAATTATGGACACCGTGGACACCCAAATTCGGAAGACCCAGCGTCGATAATATCATTAAGGTCTTTCCCAATCGACAGCTCATTGCTGACAGCTCGAAAATGGCTTCTTACATAACGCAATGATGAAGGCCCATCAAATTTTGGAAGACTTCGAAACTTTCACACCTCAGTGATGCAGTACGTAATGACATTTGAAAAGAACGTTTGTCTGTGGTGAAATTGGTTTCGACTTTCTTTTTCACCTTCTTTCTGTCGTTCTTTTTGATGTGTTATGGATACGCAACCTACGTGTTTGAAATAAATAAATTGATTGATTGGAATTCGGATCGGAAGCGATTGCCATTTTCAGACAGCGATCATCGTTGTTACTGAGACTGTCGACTGCAAATGACGAATGCTGTGAAGTTCTTTCTTGGGGTTTGTCTTTACTTGCCTCTATCTTATGACGACGCAACACAACAAAGCAAATCAGATATTGTTGTCATGATCGGCAACAAAAGAATCGGTTGACTGCGTCAACATATATCGTTTTGCAAGTTCGCTTTGTAATAAATGCAGCGAAGGATCGACATAACTGTATTTAGTATGCTTATATCTGCGATTAAGTAGGGGTTGAAATGTCTGTCTTTGTCTGCTATCTTCGGTCAGTCATTGGCTTATTGATTGATGAATGTTTTCATCAGAGCTCTGTCAAAATTTTCACTCACAGAAATTGCTGCGTTAAAGCAGATGTCTTCTTTGCCATTCAGCATTAGCGAGCTACTTCACAAGAACTTTTTATGTCGATTGATGGGTAAGAAATCGAAAATTGTAAAGCGAAGTGCCTCAAAAGTTTGTCTCTCTCACTTCATTATGAGGCGCTAAGCGAGAAGAATGAGAAACTGATGTGTTTTACTGGCTCTCAGTATATTTGTTTAATTCTCTCTCGTCCACTTGCCCTTTCATTTCTCACTCGTCCTCACCCCCACCTCCCTGTTTAGGCATCATTTCTAGTTATTTCCTTCCACTCCTGTCGATTAGTTCTAGCAGTTTTTGTTTTCATAGGGAAATAACGAAATATATATTTCTTTCCGCTTAAGTACTTATTTTAAGCCAGATTTTGTTTCGCCGTATCGTAACAGTGAGATCATAATCGAGGTGGCAAATGGTCTCAGAGGCGAGAAACGAGAACTTTGCTGGAAACGAACTCCTAAAGGACGTCATAGCGAATATCGTCGCAGGTTCTGCTCTGATATAAATTCCAGCAGCTAAAATGTTTTCTTAAACGCAGACAACATTTTCCTCTACTTCTGCCCCCATTAGTGTCAATGGTGCTTATTTTCCTGCGAGTGACAACGGTACCTTATTGTGGTGTAAAATAACTTTTCCTTCAGAACGAACGTAACCAACAGGAACACGTTCAAATGCTGCAAAAGTTCGGCTGCGATCTCCTCGTGGTGCAGCGATTTTGAGTTTCCTTGAGATATTTACAACAGGGCTATGTGAAGGAAATTGTCTTATCCACTGTTCAGGTACTATGAGGCACAAAAGCATCTCATC
This sequence comes from Parascaris univalens, assembly GCA_037576465.1. Classification (NCBI taxonomy): domain Eukaryota; kingdom Metazoa; phylum Nematoda; class Chromadorea; order Rhabditida; family Ascarididae; genus Parascaris; species Parascaris univalens. Next base: position 40,189,648 of record CM075173.1, on the reverse strand, counting down.
GACGGAATGGAGTCAGACTACGAAACTATATGCAGTCAGCTTTCGACCACTTCAGTGAAGACGGATAAGGGAAAGACGATCGTTGAAAAGACATTTCTCATCGCCAACTGCGTTTTTGGCACTCTCAATGCAATCGCATTCTGCCTCTCTCCAGCATATCCGTCCATCCTTGTGACAGCATTTTTCTTTGTGTTCGATGCTCTCAGGTTTATTCTCTGATAACATTTCTTTTATTTCGTAATCTCTGCATATTTGCTATTGTTGCATTTGCCTCATAGAAAGTAATGTATACGTGAGTTTTTCACAAATTGGCGCAATATGAGATCTGAGACCACTATACTTCGAGTTGTTCTAATTTCCGCTTCTCTCAGTTCCGCTTGTTTCCAGCCTATCGCACTAATAGTGTAATTGATAAGTGAATCAGAAAAAAAGCTTCTTATTTCCCAGCACATCCAGTTTACAAAAATTCCGCTGATCGATATCTTGGCAAGAACTGCAAATCATTGATCGGCTATGTGCAATGGGTCGCTTTTAAAGATGAAGGTAAAATCTGAGCAGTTCTAATAACGATTCAAACCAATCCTGTTATGACGACACAGCCACCGGCTGCGTTACCGGCTGAAGAGATTCGGTAAAATACGAATGAATTCCAAAAATGCGCGTCGGTCACTAGCTGAAGGCATTCCATAGAAGACGAGTTTCGGATGTATCCGAAAAAGAGACGAAAAAGTCTCAATCGAATTTCCGCTGGTAAAACCTATTCGAGTTTCGGCGTCGGAAGGCAATTCGGTTGATCGGTTGCAGTAATTACTGCTAATTTAGTGATGCAATGATGGATATGCGTGTGGAGTAGAATATTTTCAGAAAGACAATATCAGATGATCATTCGGCAACGATCGGTTCCCTTTTATCGCTTCTGTTCGGTGCCGTTTTGAGTGCTTTATTGACTGCTTCAGTGACGATGTTTCTATTCTCACCGCTTGCGAGCCTACATATAAATGTGTTCAGTGTTTATTCTATATTTATTCTCGTCTTGACAGCAATTATTCTCCTCGTTATGCTAAATATGCTCCATAGTTTCGGCGCCGATAGCAGGTATATGCGCTATTTGTTCATCTCCTAAATTATATTCACATTTGCGGTGAGTAAATTAGGTGCAGTTCGCTCAGCTTGCTATGCTCTTTTGAGAATTTGCATATATGGAAGCGATAATGGTAATGTGTGCTGGCAACTATTCATCTCGAATGCGAATCTACTTACGCTTATCAACCAGCTTCTCTAATTTTTATCTGAAGAACCAGCGAGGCTAGCTTTTTTCTGAAATTCGCTGGCTCGGCGCTCACAAAATGTTATCATACTTGAGGTAGTGAAGCAGTAAATTGAAAAGGAAGTAATAAACATTGGAGGCTGCCGAAAAATCGCATGTATTTCACACTGATGAGGTTTCGAAAAACGAATTTTTGTGAACAAATTTAGTGGAATGTCAAGACGAGTTTGGGTTTTTGATCCCTTTTGAGATACTTTCCGCTTCTCTGGCGATAAATATTGAATGCCTTCACGATCACCTATCCTTTTTTCTCTCTCGTTCATTGATATTTCCCCATATTTTAAAAGAATGGCCCTCAGAAGTTTATAGCAGTTTGACTGCAAATGAACAGTATAACATTAGAAGGCAATAACGACCATTCCTCTGCAGATCTTCTGCGGCTGAGGATTACGTGACTCTCCAACGCCTTAGCTTTTGAGGCTTCAATTCGAAAACTAGATCGCGCTATCTTTCTCTTTAAAATGCGACCATTATGGTGCCACATTTAGTCCAGCGATGAACAGATATCACCAAGGACCAATTTATGGATGCATTCACGAACAGCCTAGAGGAATGTGAATAAACGCCATAAGGAATGCGCAATTTTAGCTGTGCAACCGATCGACCTATAACGTCAAATTTATAAAGTAGAAGTTGAACAGAGAGCACTATCTCAAATCGATTCATAAAATCGGGCGCTCTGCACATCTGCGCGTTGCTGCACTGATATGGTGGTAATGTCGAAGGAGAAATATGACCAGTTTTAACGGTCGATTTTAGGACTCGTTCTGTACTGTCCGTTTTTTGCATCAAAACTGAGCCGAAATGACATATCCACTAACGCGCCCTCATGAACGAAGTTTTCGACAGCTTCGCCGGGGGGAAGTTGTTTTATACGAATATCTATGGCTGAACTAATCTCAAGTTTCAGTATTTAAGAGGCATTAGAAAAGAAATCAGCGAAAGGTAGACGGTGAGTGAAAGAAGCAGGAAAGGTCGAAAACTGTGTGTGCTTCAATTGGTAAACTCTTCGAACAGAGATCAAAGAGAAAAAGGGGTGGTAGATGAAGAATATGATGGTGGACTGCAGTGCTAGTGAGAACTCATTGAGGTGTGCCTTATAATTGAAATCTGAATTTGAAGATTGTTTTTCCAGCTGAATATTGTTTTCATATCCGTCTTGCAAACACCTTCGTCCTGTGACATCTTGTCGAGAGAGGAGACGGAGAGAGTTGAGAGGGTTAGGGGTGGCTACTTCTCATTAGATAATTAGCTTGTTGTGGATGGAAGAGGGGATAGTTGAAGTTTGCTGCGCTTAAATCGAGGTTTCACCTATTGATAAATACTTTGGCATTTCGATGTGGTAGTTTCTGTTCAGTTTTCTCGTTACTCACGTATCACGAAGGCGCAGTTCAGAATAGAATAAGCAGAGGAAATTCATTTTCGCAACCCCGCTGGAATTACCGTTTCGATGGGAGGGATGTTTCCAACCCTCTCATCAATGACGTATTTGTAGAGCCTATATAACAGCAAACGTGGGATTCATAAGTGAAGTCACCGATCATTAAAGTACACTTGACAATATTTTGTAAACATAATGCAGTTGCAAATTACTTCTAATTTTTAGCGGTTTCTGCTTTAACGCCTTCAGTGATAGTAAACATTCGATTTCAACATTGTTAGTGATAGTAAACGGTGGCTGATGTGGGCAACGGCTGCCATAATTTTTTTTCTTTGAAGTTGATGGGAAGCCATTCCTATCTTAATATTGAAGTTTAAAGGGGTCGTTTCCAGTAGATGCCTCCACCCTTCTTATAGAAGATGTTGGTCATGTTCCAGTCAGGGCAAATAGCTCCAACTTCTTTCTCTCAGGTCCAGCTTAAATCCCTTTCTTCTTCTTTAATATTCCTCTCACTTAAATTAGAATCCATGTCGTCTGTATTCAGACCAGTAACACTTTAGCTGTTCATACTTTCCTGCTATCAGCTTAAGCCTTTCCTTTCTTTACGTGAGACATTTTTGATGAAATAGTTTTCATTTTGTGAAGTTTATCACTCTGCTCTCTACTCGGATGTATCCAAGAAAATGAATTCTTCTTTCTCTAAGGACAAAACAACTATGCCAAACCACAGATCGCTCTCACGATACGCACTGATCATTTCATATCGCTATCAAAATGTTAAATTCGTTGCAGCATTGTGCAGCAGTGTGCTCTAAACGTAGTTCTACAAGCCTTATGCTGCATCGCTCAGATCGCCGCACGACATGAATCCATCGGCACGTTGTCTGACATCGTCTCGTGCGCCTCATTAAGGTAATCTGTTAGATTTGCTGCTGAAGTGAAACGTTTGGTCTTCGGTAACGAATACGAGTGGATAGATGCAGCAAACGTGCGGTATTGAGTCTCGCCTATTATCATTGCCTTTCCTTAAATGACTCTTCCATAGATCCGCCCTCTTCCGTTCCCAACTTCTTTTACCTACGGTTTTTTGATAAGTACTTGTCGCAGAACTTTTTTCGTCACCGTGAAGTTTTTCAACGGTGATGAAAATTTGCCTCTTTTGCACATCGGTGAATGAGCATACCTCAATTTTCTCAGCGTGAGTGAATTGTAGTTAGAAGTCGATGCTGATACTAATTTGGGTTTACACTAATCTTTGCTAGTATGTTTCCCGATCCTTTCCTGGAAACTTTAAAAACCAAATTCACTGGGCTCTTTTTGTGCTGAATGTTTGATTTCATTGCAAACCAGCCTATGGGATGTTGTGAGGTTATTGAGCAGACGAATGCCTCTTCGAAAGAGTTTGTCCGGCTTCATTACTGCATAAAGAGGAAGGATTTTCCACTTCTTTAGAATTTATTGTTCCTGAAAAGGTTTCTCGGGATCAAAATCAAGCAGACGATAAAAAATTCACTGTGTGCGTTGAAACCCACTTTTTGCATATGAACCCTCAAGCAGAATCGCCCGTACTGAGAAAAGTGGACTACAGCTCTTTAATCTAAATGAAAAACCGAGCTAGAAAAATAATACTTTGAGCTCGATATAACAATTTAAACTGATGTTTATTGTCTCTGAAAGAACCACTAATTATAGTTTGGAAGGAATTTTCGGAACTAGGAAACATTTCACCGGATAATTTCATATAAACGCGGCTCGGCAAAAAGGCCGAACGGCTCCGTTCTCTGTAAAATTGAACATATTACACAAAAATTTTATGCTTTGGCAATACTCTGGAAAAAAGATGGATTTTTCCGAAACTGGGTTTCTCTTCGACGAAAGTCCGGCTTTGAGCCGTGCATTTAACCAGCGAACTGCTAATAAAACCCACATAATTTGGGTACCTAATTGCAACTTTCAGTTTCCTTACGATATTATCTTGGATTTTATTTCCTTCGGTGTCGAAGGAAAGGAGGCTTAAATTGAACGAATATGTGGCACGAATAATAACAATAGCATTGGAGCATGATCGAAGAATTGAGGAAATTCGAGAACTTCATGTGGAGCCGTTCCATGAGCGTTTTCTCGTCGAAATCACAATCGCTTTCAGTGCGTATTGCCCACCTGAAGAGGCAATTCGAAGTACAGCTGAACTCACGAAAAAATATATCAAATTAAACTATGTGTATAAAGCTTTCGTTAGATGTTATTAAGGCTTGAAATCTCGTTAAAATGTTCCATTTCGATTTTTGCATGAAATTTTCAATGCATTCAAGTCATATCGATCTCAGTTTCTGTTGCACAGTTTTTGCGTCTTTCTGTAAGAAGCGCAACTTACACTAATTTATTAGATCCTCTATAAAAAGTTGTATAAGGTGTCCGTCTCATAGTGATGTATTGTTGGTTGTTGTACTGCGCAAGACTCTTTGGAATATCAGCCATCGTTTTTCCTTACTTCCTTGACACAACCCCTTCCTTCCTCCTCTCTGCTTCCTCCTGGTCTTCTATGGGTGGTTCCTGGATGAGGAATTTCTATCCTCTTGACGGCAGTTATAATGCTGGCAGTGTCAAAGTTGCGATTATTTACATATTCCTTTGTAAGCGTAAAGTAACTGCTGTATTTCCGTTGCGGCAATTTGCTTCCCTTATTGTTCTATGATTGTAAATTTGCGACGTTATGAGATTACCGGGTTGTACTTATTCCTCACGTGCTAATAAACCATTTAAGGATCAGCGCAAGTGCCCCTAACCGTTTTTGAACAAATCCTGGAAAAAAACCTAACATAAAATTACTAAAATGGGATCGCGGAAACGCTGCTTCAAAAATTTCAAACCGATACCATCGACTGGAACATTCATTCACATACGACATGCTTCTAGGCGTCTAAAAAGCAATGTTTCGCACTTCTTCGCATCAGCTGTGAAGAAAACGATGCTGTGTTATTCATCGTTTGCTCATTTATGCGTCATGCTGAGATAGTTTGCTGTATGCCTTTTCATTAATGTCATATGAGACTTTTATTTTTTTTCTGCATATCTGTTGATTGCCTTCGAATAGAAATAAAACAAGTTTCGGCGATGAACTTTCACGTGATATGTGACGTTTACATTTTTGCGCCCACGATAATGTACTCCCGCATTTTAGCAGATTTTAGCACCTCACTCGCATGCGTATGTTTGCTAGCCTCTCACTCTCGAGCAGTCCACGTCGACTCCGGAGACAAGACTATTTTCTCTCGAAGCATTCAAATCTTTTAGGGAATTCGGAAGAAAATCAGGGCAGATTTCGGCATTTCTTGAAATAAGCAGATAAACTATGGTTGATTTCGTGAAATAATCTTTTAAAATGCAGTATCAGTGTATACTCTTCTCAATTGTTCAAATTTCCCTCTGGTTCATTATTGCTATCTTCAGATCCAAAAATTGCAGTGAGCTCGACCCCCGACCGCTTATAAGCATATTTGGGGCAGTCAGCGGTTCATTGTGGTCCAGTAAATTCGAAAAAGCGTCTATTGCTTGCGTGTGACTGAGGTGATGCGCGTAATGAATGCGGTATGGGGCTAGCAAATCCATTCGTTTATAATTTATAGTACTCAACAAAACTACAATATAAATACCTGTTTTTGGCACTATCCTGGCTGAAATTTCTATTCGTTCCGGCAAATCTTTGTTATATCGACATCACATCTACCTCTATTTATGAATCTATGCAGTAGTTTCATTAAGCGAAAAACGAAGCATGTGGTCGTGGATTTTATTGTTTCAGTCCACATTTCAGAGGAGCGATATTTGGGCTAAGAAATGCTCGAGACTAAGCAAGTATTAAACGCCGCTTTAACAGTACCATGTCTGAAAATACTAACATTTTTGGCATTAAACGAAGACCGATGTTTCGTTTTCTGTATTAACCAGAAAGACGCGCATAAGTAGCACGATACTCCTTCGAGATTTTTTACTCGGGTTCTCATCAGCATTTAGGTCTATACTGAATGGACTGTGTGAAATTCCAGCAGTTTGTAACTATCTCTCAAATGACTGCATTTCAACGTTTTGTTATAAAATTCACGTTCTTTTCGAACCGTATTATAAATCAGATACTTGGAGACACCACAAATGAGATTTTTTCTGACACCGTAAACGATACCCAAGAGGATTTTTCCACAGAATTTTGCACGGCGCTCATTGGTAAGCGTTTTGTTTGCTTGTTGGTTTGTTGTACATTGAAAGCAAATGTTAGTCTGATAGGCTGAAAGCGAAAAACGCATATCGTACTTTGCGGTGCCCCTTTACATTCAATGCCACTTGTTGCTGCATTCTAAATATGTTCGTGAAATCAGTAGTTCGGCATTTTATGTGCAGATTCTGCGCTCCTCTCGAATCCACAAAAGACAACTTGGCGAATTTTATTGTGCTATAAACTTTTAATTATTCGACGCTATGATTCAGCCCAAATGAATATACGCATTCTTCACGAATCTATTAGCCATTTGTATTTCATGCCATCTGACACTAAGTTGCTCCCTCACACCTTTTAATTCGCTAAGTGCGTTATGATATTGTCGTACATTCGCTCATGATTGTGTTAGACTGCATCTGTCCGCCTATCTATCTGTCGGTCTGCCTGGCTGTTCTTACCTTCAGCTGAGTTATGCTTGAAGTTAAAGTCACAGAAGTGGCATTACATTGTAAATTGCTACCCATAACAGCAGAAATATAAGTTTCAATATCGTAGAGCTTCCATAGTTGGGTGCAAAAATATAAATTTTTGTGGGTTTGTAAGAACGGTCGATCGCATCAACTGCCATATCGAGTCATATTTTGTTATTTATTGATTATTAATAAATTAAAAGTGCTCAGATGAGTAGAATACAAAAAGCCCAGATTGTGTACTTTCACTTGTTATAATTGTCCCCCTTTTTTTAATATCTCAACGAGAGCAAAGTAACTGAATGCACTGCAATGACATCACAATATCGTAGTGAAAATGGGTCAATAAGTGACAAACGGTGGAAATAAAATATGTAACTGTGAAGTGTTACTTATTGCATTGGCGAATAACAGCAGCGTTTGCCATAACAGTGCCCTTCTTTTTTAGGTTTACTGCATACTACATCGTACTGTGCCTACAGTTAAGCTCGTTTGCAAGGAAATAGCTAACTTTCGTTTTAACCTCTCAAATAAACTTCCGCACAATTACTATCTATTAAGGTCACCCTCTTCACCAAAAACTGGCATTTATAAAGTTCCAACGTTCGTAAATATGAAAGTGATGAATCTTAGCAAAGGCACCTCAAAAGGCAATTACATTACTAAATCCACTCACGGGATATTTCAGCTTCAATTTTAGACCCCCTACTTACAGTGTAAGCGTTGATTGTTTCCATTGGATCGTGCGGACAAAAACGACGATAAGCGAACACTAAAAGAATGAGTGTTAGGGCTGTTACAACGAACAATACAATAGCGATAGCAAAATAACCCCATATATTAATATTATCCCAAAATGATTCACTGCTCACATGGTGCATATCTTCTACCGGCTTTATTTCATTTAGCGCATATATCGTCGCTGAATTTCTCGCTGCTCTTCCCAGCAAAGAGACATGAAGAATATATGGTGACACTTCATATTCACTCTTGTCTATCGAGCGTTTCTCCTTTTTTATACATTTGCCCTGAAAAATAAAGGATATTTAATTAAGTATACCGTAATAGGAATTCGATCAGTGAGTTCGTTTCAAAAAATCAGCATTACCTATGTATCTTAGTGCAACAGCATAAGTTGATGATATTTTAAAGAATATGACTTTCAAAAATACAGTAACATAAAAATGAGTAAAAGTTGGATGAAAAGTGCTAACGGTGTGAAAGCTTCGAACTTCATGATGGTGATGGAAGTATTAGATTTGCAGGCCTTAACGCCATGCTTAAAACTCAAATAATTCAACAACTGAATGAAGTAAACATCTTCAAAAAATGGCTTTACCACTTCGACAGCATTCTCTAACTGCTTTTCATTCATAGTTTCCGTCCACTTGCCAACAGCATAATTACCATGAAGCAGGGGCACCTTCGAGTCACAAAATGAAGCTGTTACCTCGAAAAGACCTTCCCTGCAAAAATTGAACACTTCCAGTGATGCATTGAACATCATCAGATTGCTGTAGTTCACTGTCTCATTCATACGGAAAAGCTTTTTAAACGATAAGTCTTTACTGCCGTTCTAGTTCGCTCTCGAGGGAACCAATTATTCCTTTTATTCTCTACATAAAATGCGTGATGATTACTTTCAACAGTATCATGTGTTGGAGAGTGCTGCCACTAGTGTGTAATTATCTGTGCTTCAAAAAGTTTACGTATTTCATTTCAACACGATGTGCCACTGGAATCAAGTGGCTACAGTCTATATCTCAGAGGAGGAAAGAATTATCTGGAGCTTGGATTTTTTGATCAGAGGCGTTGATCAGTGGATTTTTTAGCTGTTCCTTGATATTGATACAACAGCTCTTTTAGTATACTGGAAGAGAAAGCGCATGTCGCGCTGACTTCAGATACAGACATCGCAATTTGCCTAAGGGCTTGTAAAAAATAAATATGAATGCGTAAAATAAAGGCAAGATATCGAAAACAATGTTTTTAAATAGGGAGAAGGTGCCTAGAATCCCAACGATTAAAAGCCCTGTATTTCAACATAGATGGATATCGGTTGGGAAATTTCTGATATAATCAGCTAATATATTTGTGGGCAGTTTTGAGTTGAATTGTTGCTTCAGCAAAGGGCGATGCTCTCAAGTGGCACGCAAATATTTGCGCTTCGATTGGGCTTTGCTAAGACAGCGATGCTTAGCTGAAGAATGCCCTATAACGTTGCGGGAAGTTTTGCTCGACTCGGAAGTGCGTACTGATTTTAAAAATTTGCGTCCCTCAGTTCAGAGTATAATGAACTTACGCGACATTCAAATGAATTTCAACTCCCTTTTTGATATCGAAAACGCTTCCTTCGAGGGTTCTTGTCTCGTTTTGAGGAACGCTCTCAAAGGTCCCGTTCAAAACGACTTCGTCCGCATGTGATACGTTGATATCGAGAGTTTCTAAAATCACTTAAGTATGTCTTTGAAAGATATTAACGAGTGTAGTCAAGTCCATGAATGAGTTCCTTAGACTTATCATTAGAAACTATAATGGAGAAACCATCCGCAGTAATTCAGTCCAATAACCGACGTCGATCTTCAGTGTTGTCGCTTTGAAGTGGCCCGCTGTGGCCTATTCATTCCTCAGCAGGAGTTCGATTTGATCCGTTTCTGCAGTCGTTCACCATTTTGGGTATCACTGCGTTCAAATCATCACGTTGGGTTGTCCATTCACCACAAATATAGCTGCATTATTTTTCAGGCGGATTCACCTCCTGCTTTTATACTTACGTTCCATCTGCTCACCGAACCTCCATGGAACTTTAAACCAACTTACATTAATTCGTTCGGAGTAGAAAACTGTGGTAATGTTAAAAGTGCATGGAACCGCTCGCTGCTGGTCAAGAGGGTCGGGACAAACTCGTCTTTCACGGATTCTAAAGCTCTCTTTAAAGGAAAAATTCAGCGCGATAATCATAAAATGGACGCTTCAAATATATATGATTGCTTCTGAAATGGATAGATCGGTACGGAAAATGATATTGGAGAGGGATATGAAATGCATGGTTTTCTTGGTGTTTGTTGTTTTAATATGATGTAGTCGCTCATAATTTGTTTGTTGCTGAGTTGAGGCAGACATACACAGAAAAGCGAACAGATGCTGCGCTGACATAATGCGCTTTGCAAGTGCACAAACAACAGAAGCACATGAAACATGAACTGAACTGATATTACTTTACATTCGGCACGTTTTGCAAGGCTAATCAGCAGCCATCGAACTGCATAGGTCACCGTTAAATTGAGCAGACTTCCATCAGCGTCCAATACAGAGATGGCTGAATCAAATGCCTAGCCCAAACATATTGTATATTTGCGAAATTAATTGAACTTCACATTGTTGGGGTGTGGAATGCACTTCCGAGCACGTAACGTTGAAAATTCACTTCAACATATCTGCATGCATATCGTCTAATCGATGAGCAGGTACAGAGTCATTTATGCATTTAAGCGGTGAATGTTTAATCATAAAGTTTAACTTCCGTGGAAAGAATCCTAGTGGAGGAAGTATTATCGTTCCAGGAAATGTCTTGTTGGGAATGATAACGCTGGTGAAGAAGCAAGCTGTATAAATTTGATTTGTACAAATTAAATCTGCTCCGTCCACTTCTGCTAAGCTCTTAACTACAAATTGCGGTTTTTGCATTTCCTGTTTCTTTTTTCGAGGGAAAACTGCGTGGAAATGACGAACTATTTGCCTCCTCCAAAGCACTAAAGATGCACATTCGGTGGATGAGTCGGGGTATATTATTCGTTTGCAAATTTGTAAGCAACGCATAAAAGCCTCTAAAAATTTACTTCCTTCGCGCCTTTCTGGTATACATCTACAGAAGAGTGTTAAAATAGTGCTTTCAAAAGCTTTTATCAATTACAAAGCTTATCATGGCAGCCGATATCATAAATAGCTATGTGCGCGCCTACGAGCTTATCCATCTGATGATTTCAATTCGCGAACCACGGAAAACTGGGTTTACCTTGCAGTAAACACTTCACACATTACTTTACAGCATGCGTTCAGCATCCATATGAGCTTTCAGGGTTTCTCCGCCTCCCAAATAAAGTATAAACACTCAGAGATGCCTGCCATCTAACGAGTAAAAAGATTACTCCAAGACCTCTTAGACCCGAAAAAACGGTACTGTTTCAAAAGATTCGTAAGCACTCTTCGTCCGTCCAAGGTGTGCGTTATTTTCGCACGTCCGTTTTTTCGTCAACTTGTAGAAACTTTGATTGGATAAACGCGGCTTAAATAATGTCAATTCCTCTGGCGCGCTTTCCTACTTGTTCATTTCTAGTGGAAAGCGTCCCTGAATGCGATCATCCCTAAGCGGCATACTTTGACTGTTTCCAGTCAGAATCGACGAGCTGAATACTTTGATATGACGATGATGTTTATCGACATATAACTGACGAATTTTAACTGGAATGGAACTTTTTGTATTCCAGTTATGAATGCTTCATAGATGGTGGTGAATCGAAGATAACCTCACAGTCTCATATTCCTTTGCCCTGAAGCAAATCGCTTACTCGTCTAATAAAACAGTTCCGATCAAATTTTTTCTTCACATCGCATACACAAACACTTACATGTCCTCCGTTACGGCTGCCATAAGAGCAGGTGAGCTTTCTTTTCAATTTCTTTCTTCCATGGCAGTGAGGTTCCTCAACTCTGCTGTGTGTACTAAGTGGGCGATTCCTACTAAGCACCCTTCTTGTACTTCACTTTGTTTCAGCTTATACCTCGTTGATATGCTATGTCTTTGTATCTATAAGTTACTCTTATTGAGCACCTCGCAACCTTTTCTTGGATTTGAAGCCCTTCACAGTATTTAACGTGAGAATCGCCCTAACTAACTCAAGGTACAGCGAGACTTTTAACAAATATTTCAACAATTTGAAAGCATATCTCTCGCAAACGTTGTAATATCCTCAAACAACTCAAAGAAGTGCTAGCAGGATGTGACCCTAAGGTTATTAGCTAAATATAGCTCTAAATCTCGCATTCCATCTCTAAGTTGAATTTAATAATTCGAGACAGCAAACACAGCTAGCGCGTTTATTTAGCTAATTTAAAACAGCTTTCCCTTCTTCGTTTTTCTCTGCAAAACTAATTTGGAATTTTTGTCAAGCTAATTCGAAGCTGACATTTGTGCCAGACGTACTTCTGCTCACACACTTCTCTGCAAAATTGCGTTTGGCTTGTCGATAATACTTATATACATACATCTGGGCATCGGCTGAGAGTGTAATTCGAAAAGAGGAACTTTGAAGGGAATTGAAGGTGGGATTATCCTTCGCGGAATTCCGATGTTTACCATTTACTTAACTGACTTTTTGCCACTTCTTCATTTATGATCCAGCTGCCTATAAGCCGTTCTTCCAACAATTTCAGTGCTATTCGAGACAAATTGAATTTTTTGCAACAGCTCATAACGATTGAATCATTGAGTACGCCTTAAGAACAACATGAAGAGCGCTGAACTTTTCTGATATTTCACATGAGGGGAAGGAGGCGGATGGAGAAAAAGAGGACAAGGAAAGGAGAAGGGCGAAAATAACAGAGTAACTTTAGCGGTTGCAACAGTGATAAAAGGCATTTTTTGAAAATTTCGCCGATATCTTGGCAGTTTAATTCAGTTTACTTATTTGCTCAAATGAAAGGTTCCATAAAACCTTGCCACAGTAGATAGCAGTGGCGTTGTCCTGTAATATCAAAGTGGAAGTGAATCCGTATAAAATCCTACAACTATTGTTTATAAGCGTAGATTATGAGTTACTTCTTAAAAATTAATAGAGGCGATTTGCTGACACCCAACAATCATAAAATGTGAGCAGGTAATTGACTAGGATGCACCTACCATCACCGTTAAAGACATCAATGTGTCCAGTAGCTCCACCGGAAGTCGATACGAATCGAATGAAAAGATTTCTTGAGGCGCGTAGTGGATCGTCGTAAATGGGCTCTCCTTCATTCGGGCATTTCGTTTTTTCTGCCAGTTTAATTATCTCGGAGGCATTCAAATAAATTGAGCAAGGTGAGCTGTACGATGTGATATTCTCAATAAGTTCTCCTCGGAAATCATAACAAAATGACAAATACACCTGCAAAGAATGTCCCTCATTGATATCCGATGGTGTTTATCCTTCCAAATCAATAGATTCGCTCGACTTTTTATTGATGTGCTCATTCGACCATTAAAATTGCTCAGAACGTTTTATTAAAAAGTGCTTGCAACGTTTCTCGGGTCTTTTCCGTCACAGATTGATGTCTTTGGGTGGGTACTTTTCTGAGCAGTCATAAGGTCGGAAGAAACAAGTACTAAGCGGGAGCATTTTAACCACACCGCTTTACCTGTCTGAATGCCCATCAAGAAAACCACCTGGTAATATTGCCTCTACAAGCAACCTTTAACTTGCTTTCGTTTGTTTATGATGCAAATATTCGCCCAAAAATTGTTTCGACATAAAACAGCTGAAGAAAAACTTGAAACCCATTCGAACATAGTGGCCTATTGTATCCTTACCGATATATTAGTCTCAACGCCCTCATCAAATGTGGTCACAATCTCAAGACCAGCTTCATAGGCCCTTAGAGTGAAACGTATCGTCTTGATTGCATCCTCCAATATATCGAAATGTTCACTTAACAGCGGTTTCACTGCATGCTCCGAACGTTGTTCTCGACGCCATTCAGAATCCACGCTGAGGCTGACATTTGCTACTCGAGTTGATTTACCAACAACTGTCAAATAAAAACTGAAATTTATGTTATTGCGAATTGTGTTCAGCTCCTTCTAATTCACACGGCGAACGAATCATATACAAGTTGACGCGTGATTCGTTTAGTTAAGACATTCTGTTTATTCATTAACTGCTAGTCACGAAAGAGCAGCCGGTGGGATGGCGGAATGCAAAGACCCATGTCGTGCTACTCCCTCGGGCACATGCCTCTAAGTATTTGATTCGAATCTCTAAAAGCGGTTGGTTGCTGGGCACACGGACTGTCTACTCCTTTCCACTGTTTTACATCTATCCCTTGAATGGATGATTCATCGGGAAGGCAAAACGGCATGTGGTGCAGACCTCCTTGACATCTTTATGCAACTTTAGCAATTAAACCGACCACCATGGGCAGCGAAAGTAACGAAGAGAATATTGCAAGAGCGATTCACGTAATCTTGGCTAAGCGATCAGCCGCCTTCGTGTTCACCACCACCAAATATCCTTTGGTGCCCCATGTCGACTGTGCGACTACATGAGTTTTTTCGCCTGCCTACGTTAGGACAATGAACAGTCAGAACGAGACAATAGGACTGTTGGGCTATCAACTTTCATCTCGCTACTTTCCGAGCTAAAATATAAGCGAACAGATAGACGTGCGCAGACATGACGTCATCATAATTCGCTCCAGCAGCATTCTCAAAAAGCGCATTCTGAGGGAAATAGACGTTGTAACTATGAGTTTAGCATAGGTTTTTATCGTTTGGTAAACAAGAGACGACAAACAGTGAACGTTTGGAAAATTGGCCGTCGAATAATGGATGACGCAAACCTTCTCGACGTTCCGCTCATACTTTCATAGAAAGGATCGACATCATTATCACATTTTGTGCTCCGTGCAAATTCATAAAGGGAGAGACTCGACAACTGCTTTGTGATAGAGCCATCGCCTAGATATATCGCTTTGCCTTGTTTCGACTCGCAGAACGATCCGTACAAAGCGACGTTGGCGGTGGTGTTCAACACTACTGCTATAGGTTCGACGAAAGATTTGAGGACCACATCGACCCGTTTCACTTCGCGTAACTTCAAACTGAACTCTGTCGAGGGGAAATTCGCTGATGCGCACGTGAAACACACATAGAATAATATTTCCACAATCGTTATCCTCATCTGAATCTGAATACTGCAACTAATAATGTGACTCAGTTGACACTCCGATCCGCATTCAAGTTTTAAAACCTTTCTTCTTCGTACAAAGTGGAATGCTATCGTGAAGTGCGAATTTGGATTGCACTCACTCAATTGTCCTATCTGCTTTTGATGTTAGCTGAAAATAAATTCCACGTATTCCATACTTTATGACATTTCCTGTACAAACTTCGAATTGTAACTGCACACCTTCACCGAGGGATCTCACCCAAACAGGCAATCGGCAGTAAATACCAAAGTCGTCACCACTACTCAATATGAGGCAGATTGAAAACCTGCTAGTGTTGCTCTAATGTCATGAATAAATAAATATGCAGCCAAATATAAAGGAATACCTGAAACGTGAAGACATATGCTGTCGTCCAGACTACGTTATGAAAATCTCACATATATATTTCAAGAAGAAGGCGAACAAGAAATTTTGCAGTGATTCTAAAAATATCGTCAGCATTTCTTCGTTGAATTCCCACTGTTTACAAAGAAGTTAGCCCTACGAATTGCAATGATCAGAAAACAAAAGAAACATCGGAATGGATAATCACGGAACATAGTGGCTTCCAATCTTCCAGCTTGAAATCTCTCCTACTGTTAAGCAAAGAAAGCAAATAGAACATGACAATGACTCTAACTTCCACACTGTTGTATGACTCTGAGCAGATATGCATTCGAACTAATGCAAGACTCGTGGTACTCCGACAAACATATTAACGTAGCTAACGTCGAACTAAAGGAAGGCAACAAAAAAACGAAGGCAGGAGAAAACTCGCACGAATAGGAAGGCACAGTAATCAAATTTTAGAACGGTAGTAGAATGAATCTGCAATGTTTTGCGAGAAAGGGTAATTTCAGTAACATTTGGAGTATTTTCTTAGTATAATATTATTCGACTATTCTTAACTGACGCTGAAATATTTTTATGCACCAAACATCAGAAATGTTTGTTGCGATTATCAGAGAGGAGGCATTTTCTGGCAGCCATGGGCTCCGCAGTTCTTCTTCTTATCCGAATCACTCGAAAAGAAAAAAGAATTCGATTCTTTCAGCTTTTCACTTCCAGTGGAATCATTATTTTGAATTAAATCTTCTAAAAGCTTCAGTCTGGAAATCGTAATAATTGAGAACACAATGAGAAATTGAAATGAAATAATCCATCATCGTGTTCTCTTTCGCCCATAGTTACGTTAGCGCTCACCATTTGTGACATGGGAATGTGATATTTTACAGATTTCAATTCAATTTATGACGTCCTCTGTGGTTTTGAACGATTTTCGGCTATTTTCGAGATAGCTAGCCTCTGATAATAGACGCATCCCCAAACATATTGCATTGTCATCTTAGTTTTTCTCAAAAATTCCATAGTTTTCTCCATAAAAACCAAAGCAGAAATCATTTTCCTCGCGTTTCTGAAAAAGAAGAATTTCTCTTCGAGTGAAATTGACATCCGATTATATTTGCAAATCTCTTTTGAATAGTATTTTGACTGCTTTTATAGTATTTTGAAATTCTCTGACTTATTACTGCAAGAGCTCCACAGAAGCAAAGAATCTAGACGGTCCCGGATATTTCAGTGGAATTCTGAATTAGTGAAAAGTGACAAAGCGATAACAAATAAACATTTATTCATTCGACGGAAGTGGAATGAGAACCACTAGAAATATATGTCCGCTTTTTCATCGCTTGATAGCGCACAAGAATAGCCAAGTCACGCTTGAATTGCATATGATTACAGGTTTCCTTTAAAACTAGACAAGCTCATGAGATAGGATTCTCATGAGCGCAGATTTATATCTTCGATTATCCAGGATAGCTAACTTCTTTAATACTTTGACAAATAGTGAAGCGTTGAGTATAGAGACAGCATAGAGTGGCAAGCAGACGAGCGAGCTTTGTGGGAAACCGAGAAACACATTGACGACCAGACCGATAATGATGTTCCGTAGAGAGACACACCGATAGCACATGAATAACGCCTTCGAATGCTAATTTCTATGGGGCTCTAACCGATACTTTCGATGATTCATTGAATTTCCACAAAAGATTTGAAGCGTCCAATGAAAGTTTTTGGCACACTGCACATCCTTAAGAGTTCAACGGATTTCTGAATTAATTCATGTTGACGCTTATGAAAGAATTGGAATGAAAATTGTCTCGACTCGCTACTGTATATGAGTGCTTCAGATTATTTTTCATTTTTGGAGCATTATAAAATGATAAGAAAATTCGAAGAAACTGAAACCTTCATTTAGGGGATATAATAAGTTTTTTTTGCACGACACATTTTGCAGTTAAGAAGACTTTTGGTGCTTTCACTGTGCCGATGAGGATGGGCGTCTGTTGCTTCAACTTGTAAAGTGACTTCTAATTCCTGCAATATGGAATTATACTGCTGGGAAGAAGCGTAACCGGGCACCAAGTTATACATATCGCTGCAGCTATCCTCTTTTATTCCGCTTTGTTCGACTCTGTTTTATCAATTTTAAACAATGAGGAGTCGATGATCCGCTTGTAGAGTCTACTAAAGATGAGTATCAACAGTGCCGTATCGCTAGGATTCGGCAACGCTCGACGAACGACCACAAAACGTTCACCGACCAACAGTTTCAAAAAAAAACTCGTACGTCGATACATACAGAACATCGTGTCGCCACTGATTTTTAATTGTACAATTGCCAACGCATCAAAGTTTCCTTGCATTGTTCAAAGCGATTCACAACTATTCGAATGTCATTTCAGTGGACCCTCGAAGATTCAATCAGATTTTGTGGAGATTTTTACTGCGGACTGACACATAAGCATGGTAGTGGCATTTCGACGCTGCTCTAGCGATGTAGATGATTCTCTCAATATGGCATTTTAAATGATGTGCTCCATCAACCTGAGCATTTGGCAGGCCGATAAACGCCGCTTACAGATGAGATAAATGAAAGAGCTCATCAAGCAGGGTGTTTTAAATAAAAGCAGGCGGAACAGCTCATCAGAAACCAACTAATGACTTTCTAAAGTGATCAAATGGCTGCACATTTTAATTTGTAACATCGAATTTCGCGGCGATATTCGCAAGAGGAAACTATCAGAGCAATTATAGGCAAATATAGAGAATAGGCATATAGATAGATGCATATGGGTGGATGGAAGTGCACAACGAAACATAATATTTGCAACAAAAATTGTCCGAATGAATAGAAAACGTGGAATTTCTTCGATGAGATGTGAACAGTCGAATTTGCTCTCGCCATCATATCCTATAGTAGTTTTGCTCTCAGTTACAACCATTGTTCACTTGCGGCACAAACCACTAAGAAGAACTTTTGCAATTCATTCTTTCTATATTAGTCAAAAGTCACCCACAACCTTCACTAATATTAGCACTTCCGTGCCAATATTTGCATTTTTAAGCTAGTGGAGGAAGTCAACTTGACAAGCTCCACTGCTTCATTGATTCGATAAAATTTCAACAGCGCCATATGTAATTATTTCGATTTGCCCATTAAGCGTTCACTATCGTTGCTATGATTTCCTCAACAAGGATCCATTCCTATCACTTCCTCACTTCTTACGATGCAAAGTGAACTTAAATATGTTGTTTCCGAAATGAACGAATGTTTCATCGTGCACATTTCGAAGCCGATTATTCATTTCTTAATATATGTTCGATATTCCTCAACTTGTTCCTCGTTCAACGATAGGAAATCTTCACGGTTTAGCTGATGCTTAATGGGTGTTGCGTTTGCCGTCGAATAGCCAATCGGATATATTTACTTATGATTCAAACATTGTAGTGATCGCATTTACTCGTATAACCGACCCTTATTTGTCGTCCCTCAAATGATGTTTCCGATTGATTGATGTGCCACCCCACGTGATATCTGAGGCCTGTATACGTTCCGCTTAGGCTCTTTTTGGATGCCTTCGGTTTTTCTTGTGTTTAGAGGCTACGGCGCCACCCTACAAATTACTTCTCTTACATCCATTCCGCCCTCACATATTAGCAGGTACAGTTGTTCTATGCCTACGTTCATTCCCTTAATGTGGCCGCTACCATTCATGGTACTAGGCGTTCTTCGTCACTTCTTCACTTATCCTCCATTAATGTTTCTAACTGCTCTGATGCAAATCGGCTAATTTCAATTCCGCACACCACAAGTAAAATCTTATCCATCTCGAATATTAAGTAATAACCTCCGATTTCTTAGGAGTTCTTCGATCCGCATTGGATGAGTAAGAATTCCAATCTTTATAATGACCGCTTCCCTTTACATCATCTCCCTCACTCTCCACGTTTACCCCAATAAGATATCAAATCTACTCCGGAACTTCAAATTCGGGCTCCGTGCAAATCCCCTCCTTCGTGCCACTTGACTGGCTGAAAGCATCCACGGTTTGAATTTAACGCATCAGCGAGATGACTCGACTTCTGAAAAACGAAATCATTTCACACGAACGACCGGGATATGGCAGTCGCAATGTATAGGCATGAAACAACTAGAAGAGCGGGAGCCATTTCGTTCAGCAAGCCGAATGCTCGACCATTCCACGAATAAACGCCATTCAGCGAATTTAACTGCGCGATAGATTCCGTGCGAGCAAAATCGAAAAGCCTCACGATCTGTTTATTCGGCACTAATCACTCACCGGAAATGATATGAAACAGAATGCATTCCCACCATCATATAAGTTGGTTTGGATGGCAATATGGGGGACAATGAAGTGCTTGTAAATGAGAACTGTTCACACTGCCTTCTAGTGACAACGAGGTGCTTTCACTACTCCTTCAAGGATGACTCACGAAGTAGCTCAACTTGTGAGTAGTTGTTGAATTTGGCTTGTTTCGGCTAGCTTCAGTTTAGTTCACAATGCGGAATGACCCACATGTGGTGTGTTGTTGACGGAGGTGACCCCTCACAGGTGGAAGTTATGCATGTTCGGATGAACGACCGCTCAACGCGACCATATCTTTATGTCTCACCGTTGGTCAATTTCATTGCAGAAAAGAAAAGCACTGAAGAATACAGCAGGGTGCGGCGAGATGACAAACAGTGAGAGCACTGAAACAGGCGAGCTGCCAGCTTGACGACATTGAAGGAATCATGGATAGGGAGAAATAAAATTTGCCCCTTCGATGACACCCGTCGGGAGTACCCTTTAGCCAAAGAGCTGTCTACATAGAGAACCTGTTAAAAAGCTGATTTCGAGCTTGGTAACAGTTGATTCCCAAACATCCACCACTCCGAGGAAGAGCGTTGCCAAAAAGTTCCCTCGCAACTTTCTGGGAATATGATCACGAAGACTGCACAGTGCCACGGCTCTAGAAGATACACTAGAAATGTCGCAGAAAACAGGAAAACACTTCGGTTCCAACCTGAGAAACTCTATTGTGGTGATGTCCCTCGTATAATACCCATGATGATCATGAGCGGTAATGGCTACAACATCTGTTGAAGCGCCATAAGCGCAGATAAAAAACTTTGGGAAACCCTCTCGAGATATGTTCCTGCAAACTGGCTCTCTTCGAAGACCGTCCTGTAGGGAATCACTTCGAGCTCATTTGTGAGTTCTATTTCAATTGCTCACATATACCGACGTGCAATTAATTAGCCCGTCTCTATGCAAGCTTCTAAATTTCATCGAAAAATGTCACCGACGAATATTCCTGACGTAGTTTCTTCGCTTTTTTCTGTGTAGCAGTGCATACCCCCGCATTTTCAAGAAGGTCTTCGATGATGGTTACACTCCCACAAAGAACGCGGTTACCTTTGGCCTTCCAGAAGCGTCAAAATATGCAACCAGCGGAATAACGCATGTGCCTGATTCGGAGGTCACGTTATAATGTTGCCGTAAAGGGCTACGCCAACAACACCAAACTATACAAATGGGCAGCCTTCCCCATCTCCAGCTTTATGGGAAGAGCATTCGTGAAAGTTCGTCGGGTTCGAACGCAGCCTTCAGAGTTCGGGTGACAACAGCAAAAGGAAAATTCCTTTAAAGTAAAAGACGAAATTAATGCATCCAGAGGTCGACCTCAGGTCAACCAGCACTCGATTCCCGCAAACTTCAGCTGAAAACTACTTCCGATGCAAGAATGCAGACATTGCAAGGATGTGGGGTCTGAAAACATTTCAGCGTCTTTCATTCAAAAACCGTTTCAACAAACTGTCGTCTTTATATGGTACTCTCTATTGAATGATGCGCAAAGATATCGTCACCTTAAACTCTTCGTTATGATATGTTTGCCATGTCACGCGAAATGTATTACCTCATTTGTTCGGAATAGAGTCCTTAAAGCGATGTGTAGATTTATTCCACGCCAGCCGATACGAGAAATGTCTATGTCAGTGAAGGAAACTACTAACGTTGTTGGTGGAATCGGCGAGTTTGCAGAAGCGGCCGATCTCATTTGGTTAGAGTGGCAAGGAAAATGCACCATCCCATTGAGAGCCTACTAATGAATCCAGTGAACACAAGAGATAGTCTGTCGATCGATCAACAACGATTCTTTAATTGTGGAATCGACGAGCTTTCATTCGACTTCATATGTCCATATTGCACTCACTTAAATGAACGCAACAATTGAATTATATTTCTAAGAGAGCACAGATATCGAGGCAAGAAGGTGAAATGAAATACTCCGCAGTATAAAACTCATCAAAGTCAAAGAAGTAAATATATAATGAGAAATTTTTTAGCGGATCACAAAACTCGTGAAATGGAATTGTTAGCCGAATCATTACCTAAAGCAGACATCTCAATAAAGACAGAAATTGAAAGGAATTACAACTTCCTCTTTAATATCTCTATGAAATGTCTGTAATTTCTTATGCGAGAGAACGGCGAAGAAACAAAATCAACCCGAATCGGATGAGGGAATCTCAGAAAAGATCACGACCCTCAGCAAGCAGTTGCAAATTAGAGGACGTTCCATCCATCACAACGAATGTAATGCTTGTTACGATCGAGTTTTCCGATCTCGGCCAGTTCCTCTTGAGAGAGTTTCAGCTCGACCACCTGCAACATGAACGTTACTCCAAGACACTGATCACATATGAAAGCATATCGATAAATGCCCACTTCGTATGCATACTTAATGAAATAACAACATCCAACTACACTGTCTTCTAAGAATGTGGCCGACGGATAACGACAACTGCACAATAGAAATATGTCGGTTAACATCACACGAATCTACCACAATAACGATGGCTGTTGACTGCTAAGTGGACGATCGAAATGATCTAATCAACTCCACTAGATGCACTATCCGACGACAGTGTTCTGCCCTACGCCTCACTGCGATATAGACGAAAACACAGCACCACTATCCGCTTTTCGTTGGGCTTTTCCGATGAGCAACATCCGAAATTCTTCGCCGTATTCAGTAACATTCAAATGTAATGAATCTGCTTAAACTGCCGTGTTTTCCAAATAAAAAGGACTTCCCTTAATACAGCTTAAAAAGGATATGCATCGCTCACGAAACAGGCATTGTTGAATCATATAGTTGCAACTGCCACCCTGCCCCCTCCCCTTCCCTACTCCACTGCAGAAATCCTCTTCAAACTTCTAGTGGTTCGGAAAATGTTAAGGATACCTTCGGAGATGTTTTTGCTCAGTATTTTCTCCATACTTAGAGAAATTCTGTGATGCCATTATGATTTCCTAACTACGGCACTGTATAATATATCGAACCCTCGACACTCTGACGATGCTTTCTGCACTGCTCATTTTTAACCTGAATGCTTCGAATATCTACGGTCCTCTAATGAAAAGGAGGATAGGAAAGTTGGACGAAGAAGAGTTCCCCTCAGCGAATATGAATATTTTCACAGATCAAACGCCACATTATTTATTTCTAGCAGCCAGAGAATGTAGATGCGTTCAAATCTCATGATTTCATCTAGCTGTGCTAGGCAAAACACAACTGCACCTCCCATCTGCCCCTAATACGGCAACAATCGCGTATCCAGAAACTAAAGGAGGAAATCACAACGGATGCTAAACAGGAAGCTGCATTGTCCTCACCTTGAAGTTTTCCACAACTCGTGACGGATTCGCCGATTTCGGTACAATACCGACGCCGATCCCGTGTGCCCACGCAAGCAGGACAAGCTGGAAACTCTCACTAACTCATCCACTTCTAGTGCGAGGCTTCAGTGGAAAATAAAAACTGATATGTCCCACCCATTTATAAGAAGAGCAACGGTTGTTAACAAAATAACCGCAGCTACAAAAACCCATTCTGCCAACTTCCGCGAATAATAAGAAGCTCCGATCGTAATCACACGCAGAGTTATACCAGCGGATGAGTGGATAGGAATGAAGGCACCATTCGTTCCTTGTACTAAGAAAGCTCTGTCCTCTTTATCGAAGAAACCCTCCCCCTTCCCAGATAACTCTATAATCTCCCCCGCCAGCTCTAAAATGATTGGAGATGGGAAACATTAAACGGTGCAGCTTTAAGTCACGTGTCTTTTCATTTATCACGTGATATTCCGAATGACTCGAAGTGGCAATAACCGAAAAATTTGAGAATATAAACCAAGTGCCATGGAGAGCAAACAATCCCTCAGGCCAGGCTTTTGAAAAGGTGAGGATGAGGGCTACAAAACAGAAACACATCGATCAGCAAAGTGACCTAAGAAAACGAGCATCAGAAGCGCACCCCTCCATCTTATCATCGTTCCTTCTCGCATATTAACCCCCTCTTCATCTTTCCACTCAACTTCACAAATAAGCACACAACTCACACTACGTGATTCTGATGATCTTTAAAGATGTGCAATTTGATATACACCTCATTCCCGCTGTATAATATGAAAAAAAAAACAACTGATGAAGCATTCGCTAATACCTCTCTCCCCCTCCCTCTTCTCCTCCATACTTGATCATGGAACAAGTGTACATCGTTATGAAAAGTATGTCAAAGGAATACCTACCTGCGGAGAAGTAGCATGCTTCTCGGCGATCCTCTTAATAACTGGATCACCAATGAGGTCCTCGTGATTGCGAGCTAACGACGAGAACGCCTGAAATATTCTATCGATCCTTCAAACAACCGGATAAATGGATGAAACTAAAAGGATTCGTTGTCAAAAACCGGAAAATACAATGAATGTTCAGTGAATGAGTGTCTCTTCTTCCACTATCCCGTATGAAGGATAGCCCAGATAGAGTATTTCAGCTAACAGAGGCTACAAATCTACTTCGAGGTTGAACTATGAAATACCCTTCATCGCGAGTGGTTTTTGCAAATCGGCTTCAAGTTAGATGAGCCCGGAAAGAGAATGCAAAGCTTATTTCCCCGGCCGTCTTCAAAAAATATACGTTTCGTAGATGCAATGAAGCAGAGTTCGCGATCCGAATCACTTGAACGCAGACATTCTCCATCTTCTGAACGAGATGACGTAAAAATGCAACTGATCGTTTGTTTTTCGAAACGTTAAGCAAAACTCTCTTAAATTAGAAACGAGGCATAAAGCGCAAACGAGTGCAGCCGAGGAAACAATTCAAGAACAAAATCAACTGCAGCAATCGGTGAATTCCTACGCACAAGTCGACATCGAATACAGCATTGCCATCTTCAGCAGATGAGCTCTCAAAGCAAGTGAATCTCGAAAATTGAGTGGAAACGTGCATTCCGACCTGGAAGAAGACACCCTCTTTATCGCAGTAGTCGTGCAATGATTGGCGTGTAAAATGAGGATGAAATTCGATTTGATTAACGGCAGGCATCATTCTGCCGAATGCTTTGATCTCCTCCAGATGGTTGATTTCATAGTTTGACACTCCAACCGAGCGGATTTTGCCCTCTGCTGAAATCGGCAGAGAAAAATGAAAAAATCTATTCTATCAGTCGGTCTTGAGCATTAGACGATAGCATCGTGAGAGTATTGTCTGGAGGCGAGATCGGATCTGCGACCTTTCCACTTCACCAGAGAGACGCCGTGCTATGTGCAAATAGAGAGATTTAGAGATTTGATAGTGAATAGAGATAACCAGCTGAATCACTCGCATCGAATCGCTGACTTAAATCAACGTCACAAGAGTGGGACCGAAATCAACAGGGCAGTTACTGAAGATGTCGGAACCGAAGGGAGCCCGATTTTTTGCCTTTAGACCACGTTTTTATCGATCAGTATGTTCTTTTCTTGTTCAGCTATACACAATGTTTCTTTTCATTACTGCATAGAATGAACATGAACGTCACGGCTCTCATCGATATCATTACTTCCTCCTCCTCCCTCACAGGAGTAAAATTATCCATAAATAGGTTTCCATGCTCGGTCACGACATGTGCAGCTCTGGTAATTAATTCATTATATGAGAATTAAGCAGCAATCTTCAATGAGCATACTCCGAACTGATGATGAAGGAGTCAACTCCCCTTATAATGAATTCTTGAAAGTATTAAGTTATGCTGCAAATATTCGTTCAGAGCAAAACAAGCGCATATTTCAGGAAAAGAGAAATGCAACTGTACCTTTGATTTTCTCCAGTTCGACATAAGCATCATGTCGAGAGATAACGTTACGAGGATCGTCGTTGGCACACTCGTTGGCTTTCGGGTAGTGTATAAGCATTAGATCGAGGTAACTGCAAAGCTGTTTCTGTCTCAAAGTACAAGAAGACCATCACTATGAGGCGGCAATTCGAGGCTCACCTCCAGAGGGGAATATCGAGTCAATAATTCTCATATCTAATCTAAGCGATGCAAAGCAGTCAGAACAAAAAACGCTCTTTTGTATACGGAAGGCAAAATCTTTGCTTTAAAAACCCGTTCAGTGATTGGCCTGAAAAACAAAAAAAGAAGATTCTTTACATCTTTTCTCTTTCCAACCTCCTCCCCCCGAATTATAGAGAATAAAGCGGAACAGACGGCTGGAATGCCCACTTAATAGGCAACTTACTTCTCCAATCTGTGGAGAGGTATGTTCTTCTATACGACGGACCAATCGATGCAACCCGATTGTTTAGTTCCAAAAATTCCGGAGATAAAAACTGCCGAAGTCCCAACTCTTTAGAGAGTTTGTTTTCGAGCCAACCAATTGAAAAAGAAAAAGAAACCGCTTACTACCATTAAGAAACTCTAAGTTGAAGAGATATGACTGTTTGAATTTCAGAGCTCTTCTTTGAAGAAATCAGCAGACAACGGCTTAATCTGCTCCTGACATCTGACTAATGAAATATCTATCGATTCAGCGTATGCAACGGAATCAGAGTACATCTCGTACAGCGGATCTCCACCTGTGGTACTTGAGTTGCTCAAAATGAAACAATCCTCCAATTTTTTATCAGAAACAGGCGATCAACCAGAAAACAAACAAAACCACATGAAAAAGCACTGCGGAAATAGCTCCGAGTGTTCAACTCCCTCCGGCATATCGGAGAACGGCCTTTTTTGCTCAATAAATCCGTGCCCTAATCGCTCTCTGCGGAAATTGTACGCACAGGCACTACCATACTTTTAAGTATAGGGCTATCGAAGTTTGAACGAGAGGTTGGCGAAGACCACAGGCCGTCGAGTATAAGTGTTTGCTTCCTATCTGGCAGTAAAAGAGAGATGGATGAGATATTCGCGAGAGCATCATCTCTCTGCTTATACGCCCGAAGTCTGAGAGTTGGCACCATATGAATTGTCACATATACGACTATTTTCTGCGATACCTTTCATTTCTCCATCAATGTTTTTATCTTCCTCAATATTTTCCGTTCACCGCAACAACTTTCCAATGAATTTAATGATGAAAATATGCGACCGATGACGATCAGCAATAACGATCCGCAAACTTCACTCTTAGGAAATTCCCTCACTATAAACGAGAGCATAACACAAGACGTATCCAATCTCAACAAGCAATTACCTCGTTTTCAAATCACGTAAAGATTCATCGACCATTTTCCGAGCGAATTCTTCGTTATTTGTTGCTGACGGAAAGAATTTCGTTGTGATGAATATATCCTCACGTTGAAGACCATATTTCGGTAATAGATCCTGAAATCTTCAATTAGAGGAATTAGTTCAAAAGCGGCCTACATCAAGTGGGTTAGTTAAAGTGAAATTATTGCTGAAATAGTCGTCTCATTGTTCTCGACCTTCCAATAACTCAATTTTCGTTAAATTAGAAGTGCAACACTCGCCCGCTGTCGATTAACTGAAGTGCAACTGAGAGTGAAAATATGGAAGGTGGTCACTCGAGATGCAGACAACATCCCGCATAATTGTCCAAGTAACTTCGCTACGACGGAATATCGACAAGCACCGAAACTGAAGCAAACGAAGGGCATCAAAACGGATCTCAAGTTGGTCGATGTGCTTGAATTGTATTCTGCCTAGTGCACTCCCTTCCATCCATCCTAATCGTCTGAGCGGGGCAACGATTTGACTCTCCATACTTGACTTGCAGCAAATCTGATTACTGAAGAGACCAATTCAAGAGATAAGCCGCGCAATCAACACATCAAATGGAAGGTGAGTAATGCAAATGCAAGGCATCTATTCCATAATGCACAGCTCGGATACTCTACTTCTTGTTATGGATCTTTTAGTGCGCTCAAATGGGCTTTTTCCTCATAATTCCTACTTAGAGTGTGCTTCGTATCAATTTCCTCATATCACCGAGACGGATCGATGATAAGAAATGAGAGAACGGCAGCGGCAAGCACACTCTCCACGTCTAGTTGCTTTTCGTTTTTCCGCTTTTTCCATTAACGATGCCTCTGACCCCATTGCTTGAACGGCATTCCGACGAGTCAAATTTCAATGACGTTCATTTTCCTTTGCTCCATCCACTCCCGTTTAGTTGCCGACTCTTCAATTTACACAAAAACGTTGAATTCAACGAGTTCCACATGGAGGTACAATTCCTCAACGCCTATCATCGGTCAAATCCATCCATCAATCATCGCAAAATCCCCCTCAGAAGTGTCCCATGACCACCTCATTCTCCACTCAAACTATACCTCTAAAGTGCATTTCTTCACTGACAATCATTCATCTTCGTACTGAATTCGTGGGACGTTGTGTACTGCACTTTATTACTTGAAAACCACAATCCTTAGATGGAAGTTGGTCTCCACCATGGCAATCACATATCCTGTACGTCTTGACTAATGAGAACATCGTCCACGGACGAGGTGAAGTAGGCGATTCACCGCCCTTCACATTCTGCTCAGATCCCGTCTTTATCTTCAACCAAACTCAGTGAAGTTTGCTCACGAGGGGGTGCTCCATGCTGCAATACTAGTGCCTATCAGAATGCTCTCCATCCCTGATAGCACGGATTCAGCCATTCTGCTTTAATGCCACTGCCATAAGTGGATGCGGAAATCTTAGCGTCAAAACACCCAACTTCAAGCAACAAGCTACCATGCAAGATCAGTGCTGTCAAGCTTGCAACTTAATTAATTATCAGAAGATTGTTGGACACTGGGCGAACCCAAAAACCGGTTCAACGGAAGCTCCATGTCCCCTCCCTCTCCCTCATGAATACGCACAATTCTCTGTCGGCGTCCGATAGTTAAACTTCTTTCTGATACGTGGACTAGAAAGAGTGGCGGATAGCAGCGCTATGAGTGAAAGGATCGCAGAGCTCGGAAGTAATTCGATTTAATTCAATCGAAACGAGGTTGAGTTGTTACCCCAGAGCTTTCGAGAAACTTGCCCTTCCTAGAAGCTCTAGTGGCTTGCAGGCATGCCGTATTGTGCTATCACCCAAGTGGAAAACACCACCTTAGCAAGCTCTTTTTCAGTATTCTTACATGCTCCATATCAGCGGAGTCAAAAGGTGCGATACAGAGCTCTCCACTTTCCTAAAAGCACAGTTCTCCAGGTTGCTACATTCTGCACGGAAACCGCTTGTCACTCGGCCTCAATACTTGCTAGTGCACGAGATATAAGCAGGGAAGTAAGCCATCAATGTGGGGGTTACTGAAGGAATTGGCAGTCTGATCTAGTGCTTTGAATCACGACTTTCTTGACGTTAAGAGGTGAGGTGATTGGATCTGCAGCAACTGGGCTCCAAGTGATCAGTGTTTGCTACATTTTAATTGCAAAAACAGAACGCCGAAGATGATAGACCGCTCGCAAAAATGCAAGCAATCACCTGTAATCACAGTTGTCTTACATGTCATAGTGCAGTGTCCATTCATGCACATAAAGTAGCACATTTGTGTACGAGTGTCCCCAACTTTGAACCTTTTAATTAACGCAGCAATGTTAACGATATTTCACTTTGTTTGCAGCTGAATGATCTCCCCCTCAAACGTCGATACTGCAGGTCGCGAACTTTTAGGGAATCATGGACATTCGAACGTCTTCAGCTGAGAGCAATATATAACTCGGCTAGCCTGCTGGATGGCTTCGACAATTAAAACACTCAGAGAGCCGTTCTGAGAGCTCCGATATGAGGAAACCGATCGAAAGAAGATTTGCAAAGATCACTTCGAGACAATCTTTAATTGTTTCAATTTTTCTTCGGAGATAATAATTAGGGGAGAAAAAATTCGGAATTTCCAAAGACAAAAATTCCCTCGTCGAGTTCCCTTCTAACTTTTATAGCAAAATCACTCTGAAGCTGATAAATCAACGCAAATTTCTCTGAATAAACTTATTCATATCTGCACCCTCAGCATCTCTAGTATATCTTCTTAGATGGATGAGAAGATAAAACGAGAGATGGCCGTCTCTTGAGAACGCCAGAAAATTCTCTCCTTCCCTCTGCTTACAAGAAAAAATACCGAGTCGATAGAGACGGCTTTAATCTTTGCAGCTGGGGAGGGATATGAAAGCTTAGTGGAAATGGAGAGGGTCGGGAAAAGATCGACGATAAGTGAATCCTAAATAACAACCAGCTGTATCACCTCAGTTCTCGAAGAAATTAGATCTAGAAAATACAATAGGAGCAGTGCTACCTGTAAGGCGTTCCCAAGTTCCGGTTCATTTCTATAGTACTTTGCCGTATCGAACATGCGGTATCCCGCTTTGAGTGCTGCATCGACGACCGCCGTGACTGTTTCCTGACCGGTTACTTTATAGGTACCCAATCCGATCAACGGGAACGGAAAGCCCGTATTAAGCTTAATCACTCCTCCAGGAACGTTCGTCAACGGCATATCCACGCTGAAATCAGATCAAAACAGATCACACCAAAATGAGCACTGCCGTTGGGTCAATCAGCAATTTGTCGTTCGCAACGTGCTCCTCTGCCTTTGCTCATTTGTGCGGAATGAGCAAAGAGCCTAGAAAGACAATCGCACACAAATATTATGCTGTGATCATCCGTATCGATCACCAAATTCGTAGATAACCTTAGGTCCCGTTGATTCTCCCTTCCGATCATTGGATGCCATCCTTTATAACAGGGAAGTCAAAGTTATCAGTTCATTATTGAACCGGAAACATCTTTTCCGGATTCTGCTTGTACCGACTGAGTGCTCGACCTGAAATATCTGTACCTGGATAATGTATCCTCCGCCGTGGTTGTTTGGTGGCACAACGCGAACACATCAATAGGTAACAAAACTGTTTTTGTCACCTCACTAAAAAGCTCCCTTCATGACAGATCACAAACAAATCCGATCCCGGATATCCAAGACACGATCCTTCTCCTTCTCATCCCTCTTAATTCTTGCAACAGCTCTAGCCTAGACGAGATTTCCAACTGCCACCCCTTATCAATGGAGCTTGCTGGAGCAACGTGAGGTCGTCTATGAGGGAGACGAATATTGCTAACAAATGTGGTGGCGACCACGGTTCGTGGATCTGTGGGACATAACGAATTTGATGAGCGCCATCAACTTCTCGCTTATCCAAATGTGCTTCCCAGTAGCAAATGAGTAAAAGAAGCGACTGCTGCTGAGTGGGGAAATATTTCCCTTCCGGGAGGATCCCATCCAGTGCTGAGGTATCCGTGTTTGCGAACACCACCCACTTCTGCTGGAATTGCTCTCCCACTAACTCATCACTAAAGGTCCTGACATGACTTCAACATCTTATATTTTATTCAACTGCCTCTTTCGCAGTATTTACAGGCACCTAGCTGTTACATGCCCGTATTTTCAAGCCGATGGGTAACTCGGGAACCCTGGAACTTCAGCCAATCCAGGCGACTCTTCAGCGGCTGCAGTTATGCGATATCCGAAGCATCCAGTCAACTATGCAGTCTTCATCGCTGTGATGCCACAGCGTATCGGGTGCAGCCCACCTCCTATAACCTCTAAGCACAAGCGTCTATAATCCCCTCCGTCTGTCTCAATAGCTGAAAGGAGGATGCGATGTCTCAACCCTTCGGTTTGAAGCAGTGGGGATGTGTTTCCAAGGAATTCTAACACTAAATAAGGCATCTCTGAAAACATCGCTATGAACTAATCAGTCTTGTGTTGAATTAATTTTTCAAGCAACCCTAAGCGATCAATGAAATGCCGAGAATGAATCGATCAAAGGATAGTTGCAATTGGATAATCGAGTTGCCGGAAAGGGGAATACACGTATATCACTGTATAATTCTGGTAAGGCGTAAAGTAAGAGAACTCAATAGATGAGCTGAAAAATTGCTCAATTCCACCTCACTTGTGCGATGATTCCATCCGGATCGGCAAGAGAGGTTTGAGAATGCAAACGCTGAGCGATGCTCGGCTTGCTTGCGTCATGTGGGAAGTGGCAGCACATCGTATTGTGCTTGTCAGATAGATGCAATAAAACCCTCAAATAAGACCTCAACATGCTTTCAACAATCCACTTCCAACACGTTCGACTCCCTCATCGTCGACTTCGTTTTCATTCTCAATAAGTTCCCTTGGAGGATTTTCCACTTCTTGAATTCAAGCAGTGAAATCTGCATGTGGGCAACATCATGGAAGGATAGGATACGGCATCCTGCATCCGGCACACAAAAATCTCCATATTTAGAGAGGAAAGAAGCTAAAATGAGCGTTATCATTAGAGAGTTATTTCGACGAATTGCGACATCTAAAGAACTCGGTAGAGCGGCGCTCTTCAATAAATCAAAACATGGAAACGTTGAGATCCGGCGATGGATCGAAGTCGGAAATGAGTACACTACATCGAACTCGAGCACTCAGATCCGAGAACGCTTCATGAGGTGACAATGTTGACGAACCTAACACCTCAACTAGATCACTCTTCGGCGATCCATTGCTTCGGCTAAAGAATGACGAGCACAAGTGCACCCCTCACGGCGTGAGACGAGCACTAGCACATCGTTGTTGGCTCACTTCCACACTCACATGCAAACAAGTAAACATATACGCACGCATACGACGACGAACACATAAACGCCGAATATATGATGCCCATCGACGGATCCGACATCCTTTTCCTCGAGTGATAATCGAAGAGAGTCGTCGCCGAAACGATCGTCTCACAAGACAAAATATCCCCAAATGAGCTGAGCTTTATCAAAGCCAACTAAGCAAATACCAATGAGGGAGTCGGAAAATGTGCTAATAGAAGAGAATAAGCCTGACAAGTATGCCTTTATAAAGTAAGTTACTTTTGAACGAATTGGTATCACACTGATATCGACTTCAAAGGATTTTACTCGATATCGACCTCTCAGAGAAGAGCGCACATTTTCACAAAGCACAAGAAATGCTTTCGGCTCGACGTGAGACGGCTCTCAATCGTATAGTTGTTACATAGTAGGCGGCAACAACTACGACATGCTTTGACCTAATTAAACAACTTGCCCTCATTAGCATAACAATTCGAGGAGCCTCGCAATGCACTCCAAACGGCACTAAAAAACGTTTCCAACAATGAGGTCCTTAGAGACAAATATCGGCTGCCTCACCTCGCCGATGACAACAATTGCTGCTCATCCTCTGACGACGTTTCACCATCAACGGAACCCCGACTAACCAATCATGGAAGCACCTTTAATAGAGACGGAAGACAAGTTCTCATCCGCTCTATTCAGCCTACATATCCGGTGAAGATTTCATTACTAAGCGGACTCGAACCTCGTGTCGTCTTGAAATGAGGAAACTTGAGTTGAGTGATCATTAAAAAGCGACGATACGAGGTGAGAAGGCAGTCTTGGAACCCTTCCGCATATCTGCGTATCATCATCTAGTTTACTCCGAACTAACACAACCGATTTAGTTTGGACTATGCAACAGAGAAACATGAGAAACTTTCAAAACGTATGATTTGTGCTACAACAAGAAGAAGACAAAAGACCGATCGATACTTTCAAATGCCACTCGCTAATATGCTGATGGAACATCGAAATTAATAGCCAATCATTCTGAATTTATTACAACAATGAAATAAAAGGTCATATGAAATTAAAGATAAGTAATGCCCAACTCTTTGCTTCTAATGAGAAATCTCGAAATTGAAGATGAACGTAAACAACGATATGAACTAGAAGATATCTATGACTCCGGCAGATTTTGCGAGAGTATAAACCATCTGGCACGATGTTCATGTAGGCTTTAAGCGGAGCGCTGCACATCCTCCGACATAAGAAGACGAGAACAGCGATCGGAACCCTTTTCCTTTCCTTCAACCAATTTGACGATCCTCGTTCCGAATTGCATTGCACGTTTGGGGGCGCTATAGAGTGACGCCGGCGTTCCCAAATTCTACAATTAGTACTCATCGTAAGCAAACACGCCTCACCTCTGGGAAACAATTTTTCCCTAGCGGCTGCTTTGCTAATACCCACATAAACGCTCTGCAGAAGGGAGAAATACAACAGTGGGAACAGACAACAAGACTTTGTGGTCGCTGCATGCAATCCGAACTGAGTCGCGAACTCCACCTGGAGCTTCCACTTTATAGCGAATACCCCGTTTACACAGCCAACTTGCCTAAATACGACATCCGTATCCAACCGAAGTGTAAGTCTCCTCGATCACAGGCCTTATCTTAATAAAATTAGGAAGTCTGAAGTTCCCTCTAAGATCACATTTTTCGTCACCTCATCATTACCACACTCTTAAGTTAAAACCACTCCTTTGAACCGGTAACCCCAGATCCATTCAAAGAAAACAACAGTAAACGCACCCCCTAGAGCACATTTCCTCCTCTCCCTTTGTTGTCTTCCTCAATAATAGTTACCCGTTTCAATCCTCCACATTTTCTCAATTCTAGGTCGATGAAGGCGAAGAAAGAAGTCTTACCTTCAGTGCTTCACGAATAATGACCTTTTCACCAAAGCCACGTCCCTTCGTGAAATCCGCCTTCAGTTCCAGCGGTATGCTATTCACCCATTCCACAAATAAGTCATCCAAGAATGGGGCTCTAAAAACTATCAAGCTAATGAAGCAAAAATTAAAGTTTGGTGGTGTGGAACTGCATAAGAGTACTGGTAGCCGGCAGCGCTCGGTGACGGCGAAAGCAACATAGAAGCATGTCGTTCCCCAACACTCATTTCAAACGATGTTCTATCGTAACGATGGAGATTGTTAAAAGAAGACCCCAACGATCACTACCTCGACAGCGTATTTTATGAATCGTCGCTGCAACGATTAGGAGGACCTTTGCTACGAAAGAGAGGAAATAAAATTCCGGCGAAACGAACAGAAGGATTTCGCTGAAGATTTGGTGGGAAAGAAAAGACGGAATCCTAAAAATGTTGTGAGGGGATCCTCTGTCTCATCTCATTGTTTCCATTCTTCCTAAATGTACCTTAGTCTCTACGCTGTGTCTCTGTCGTCTTTCTGGTATTATTGCACCGTCTGCGAGGTTCCCCTCCTCCCTTTTCCCTCGTTGATAACTACTCATTTTGTTGCTCTTCTATGTGACAACCCTCTCGGTACAACCTACGTTCACTTATCATATTAATTCATTAAAGAGATCCCAAATCCTGAACAACCATAATTCACTTTCACTAGCCACTGAATGAAATTCCGCTGATAACTTTGCAAAGACTACAAAGCAAACCTGATGTCCTTGCCTAGACCAGAAATTACGCGATCATCACGGCCAAGATTACGTTCACCGATTTGAGAGAGCTCCAGCTGTATCTCGTCGATCGCTGCATCTCTTCCGCCCTTGTGATAACAAACACGGTGTCGTGAGTAACCACCAAACAGCTCGTCTGCACCACTTCCCACTAGTACCACCTTCGATTCGGATCTCAAATTATGCTATTAAAGCTGGGTTCACTAAACTAAACACTCATAAAGGGTAATCGTTACCTGCTTTTGCATAAATGGGTTCAACTGCCTTGAAAATGTGCCCACCGCGAAGTTGTCCACTGCAAAATTCGCCGAGCTTTCCTTACCTAACTAGAGCGCATAACCGATCAGCGAATTTAGAGTCCCTTTAGCCACCAAGAATCGCCATTCGCAATCGCCCGACAGATACGCCGTAGGCATCAACAAAATCACGCGGAGATAGCGATGTAGGATCGTTAAGCGACAAGGTGAAGGAGAATATGCTGCCAATGCCGCTCTTCGACCCCTTTAAAAATTCCCTCAGAGAGGCGCACTAAAACAACCTCGCAACTCTACCGGTTTAGGGCCTTATTCACCTCTGATTTGCGACTTGAATCACTTCTTCGCTTTCCCAAACCATCTTCAGACGATATCTCTATCTTACATCACTTCGCGTTGTTTTACCGACTATTTCGCATTCGATTAATCGACTACGCCTCTCAGTGAAATGTTCCGTTAGGGCGAATTTTACCATCGATTTGCAAACTGCAATTTCCCAACGTCACATTCTCATTCTAGATTCCCGAAATAAGGAGTTTCTCTCAATTGAGTTCTCACCTAAAAACCCCCCTGAAAAATGTGGAGCAATTGGCGCAGAGCGTATCGGATCTCATGTAGCCTTCTTCTCCTCATCGCCGAACTCCTGGAATCCACATCCCGCATCACGATATCACACTGCATATCACTCCACCACATCCTTTTAAGAGGGGAAAAATTTTATGAGCGAAAATTGGACAAGTAAAAGAGTAAAAAGCACTATTAGACATATATAAAGAAATGCGCAAAAAAACTAAGTGAACGACAAGAATAATCTTCAAGTGCCAACCTACTTCACCGTTAGCGATATGCCGCATTCACTCGTTTCGTCGTGAAGAGTGCCCTCACCTCGAGCCGCAAACCACAGCACGCAAGCGATTGAATCATCAAGAACCGAGAAGGAGGGCACCACCAATCGCGCGATGTACTTCTTCCGACAGTCTGCCAATTCTTCTCCACTCACATCAACTAATATTAACCGAAAACGACGTTCAGGAAACGAGCTGCGCAGATGAGTGAATGCTTCGATGCTTCGCGACCTATCTGGTGCAGCACTGAAATCCTGAAAACAACTTCCCTGCACTTTTTCTGCTTGATATACCAATAAAGATAGCTGAGTGCTAGAACTCGATAGGCTATGCAGAGTGGGGAAGGCAAGAGCTGCAACTTCATGCTATTCCAACAAAAGCACACAAGGGAAGGTACCTACGACTGCCCAACATGCCGAACGAGTGTCCCCATCGTGGGAAACCTCCCTTTCACTGTTGCACGACGCTACGATGTTAGTAATACCGAAATTCCGAATAACTTTTGCAAGAATAACTACTCAAGAGAAGTTCCTTCCGTATATATATTCATTTTTAGGCGCAGTCAACGGACCTGAGATAAATTTAATTCTCTCGAAATTGAAAACGATGGGCAAAGCAATGCTTCAAGAACGCTTACAAGCGATTTGTCACCGAATGATACGTTGATCAAATCGATGATAATGCTCGGCTCGGTCGATAAGTGAAGCAAATGAGCCAGAAGAAGGCTATCGACGCCCCCACTGAACAATAGCGTCAACGATCTAACATGTCCCAAAACATCCTCCAAAGTTCGTCGAATTGCGTCGCTTAAACGTTCTATCATCTGTTGTGCAATCTCACTCAAGTCTGCTTCCGCTGGCTGAAAATAACAACTCAAGCTTTCGATATGAAAGATTGCGGAAAAGCAGCAAAGATTAGGAGCGATGGGGATTGAGGCACTGAAGAGCACTTCGATAAGGACGGGTCTAGCGTGGAAAACGACGAGAACGGCTTCTAAACGTCACCTCTAGGCTATCTCTATCCTTCCGCAATCAATGAAACGGATAACGAAAACGTTCAAAAGTGGTCTAATCGATGTATCACTACTAATACTAAAGAGAAACGAAAATGAAGCCGCTTTATTTCGATTATGAGTATCATTTCATTAGCAAATTCTTCACTCTCACAATAAGTGAATATTCGATCTATCGAGTGAATAATTCATTGTTTTCATTTGAGTATACACAATTTGTGCAGATTAATCGACTATGCCGCTAACAATATATCAAAATATCCAACAAATTTATCACTTTTCCCCGAAAATACTGAACCTCAGTAAGGATAATAAATAATGGAGCATTATTCTATCTACTTACATCGGAATGGAATATTCTAAAACGAATAATCGCACTTCATATGAGCGCTGTTTGAAATCTCAGAGAACAATCGAATATCAGAGGCGACGAGCAGGTATGCACTCTCAGAGATACTTCAAATTCTCCTCTCTTAGCGCTCTCTGAATGGATATAGCAGCCTGACGGTTACAGAATACAAACTCAATGCAAATGGACGAAAGGCGGAGGGGAGAGGAAACTGCTACACCTACAAAAATAAAAACTTCCCGTGTGATCAGTAAATTCATCGACATCATTCACAATCAACGCATTAGGCGTACTATGACCGATAATGCCAAAGAAAGGCTTCTTATACGCTGAAGGTCGCTGTGAGTTCCTCCACAACCTTCAACCAAGCTTATATCGGTCGCTCACTAGAGGTCACCGAGATCCATGAGTGTCACGGTTCTGATCACTTAAACGAGCTCTAATCTATCCCCATGGGACAGTAAATGGCTACTCTTTCACGGTATAATGGATAAACGAATATTATAACATCGCAAGCACTAACGAACGCCGACAAAGCAAGTCCTCAAGCATCTCAGAAAGAAACACGAGAGTGAATACCGTGCTCGGGAGTGACTGCCTTGATATCGTGAGTAATCTGTCGGATATTTCGGATAGTGGGATAAATTTCGGATCAATGAACTGTTTCGACCATAAGCTTCCGGCGATCTCTCGTGCCGAATAAATGACTGCATGGTGCCAAATGCTGTCACCGGAACGATCCACTTTCAGAATAGAAATCGTAGCAGGCGGTATATTCGACCAACATAACTGCAATGCACACTCGAATCATCGACTCCAATGATGCCACTTTAATCTCTTGTCGTTATTTATTGTAAAACAGCACCAATTTCAACAAAAGCCGTTTTTTAACGTTTCATCTCCTTGAATGAAGAATAAAATTTCGGAAAAGCGAAGCTGTCGGTCTGCGAAGAACAGTCGGGAGGGCAGACGACGACTTTTCAG
Source organism: Parascaris univalens (assembly GCA_037576465.1). NCBI lineage: Eukaryota > Metazoa > Nematoda > Chromadorea > Rhabditida > Ascarididae > Parascaris > Parascaris univalens. The sequence continues at coordinate 40,150,916 of CM075173.1, read as the reverse complement.
CCGCGCAAAGGAGACACGGCGAAAAATTATAACCTTCAAATGATCCGATGAGGAATTCAACCCATATTTTAGCCCTATCAATTCAAAAAGACATTTGACGTTCTAGAAGATGAGAGGAGGACCCACTCCGCCTTCCTCTCTTCAATGTTCATATATCTCGAGGGGATCGCCGCTATCAAACGTAGAATTTACTCGTGATTCAGCAAATTGAATCCACGTTCGCTTAGGGGAGGTTATAAATTGCAGTGATGTCTTAAGCACAGATGACTGTCATCACTGTTTCATAGGTAAGCAAAAGAGGAAAAAGCCGAAAAATATGTACGGCGGCCGAAAATGAAATCGAGTCATCTATTTAGACAAATTAATGGCAAATAGTGAGGGAGAGCTCGGATCTTAACAATTCTTTTGATTTCGCGTAACCGGAGAACACTCTGACTGAAAAATATTCACTAATTTCCGATGATTTCATTAAAATTACCTCACCATCAGCAGGTAATCTTCTATGAATGAGAAAAGCGCAAATGATGCTTCAATTCAGAGATACCTTTAAATCGGCAGCAAAAGGTGCAATAAGCAATTTTCCTCCATTCCGACTCCACAATAAACTTTTCCGTCCGAATACATCGCAACCAACGAAAACTTCATTCAGATCACGCTGAAAAAAACGATTAGTTGTTCTCTTGCAGGTCTCTTGCCGCGTCTACGATCAGATTGAATATTCTCGCTGTTATCTACTATCTTCCCTCATCTTCTGCGGATTTCACAAAGATAAGTGGTATTTTCTTAAGATTCTAATGAAGGATCAAATTCCGAATTTCGGAGCTCTCGAAAACAGTCATTCTGAGAGGAATTCCTAGTGTTCCTAAGTTCTGAATAGAGGACACTCTACCGTCTCGAATTTCTCTTATTTCAATAAGATTTCTGAGGAGCGCCTCAGCGATACTTTTCTTCGAAATAACATTAGTGGAGATAAGTGATAGCGATATTTAATGATGCACTATTCTATATAGTTGATTAGATTATCGAATGATCAGAGAAGAGAATCTCTTCACATTTAGGGGCCGTCTTCATAAAATCAAAAGCCTCTCCTACTAACGACCTGTCGCATCTGCTCTTTGATACCCGTTTCTTATTGCGAATGCCGGCTATATATTTTAACCTTGCGCTAGTGCCATAGATGCGTAACTTACTTTATTTGGCGAGTTAACTGAACTCCTATATTAGTTTATATATCCGATCGGCTTCTTTCTACTCGACTAAAGAACATCTGCTCAGAGTCGACGGCGTCGGTTACGTTGACAACGTCGAACTCGCAAAAATCTGTGGCTAATTCTTTAAACGCTGTGAATCGAATCAACGGAGAAGAATATTCTTTAGAATAATAAAGATGGAATTTGGCGACCGCTCAGAGTTAGAATTAAAGCAATGTTGGATATTTAAATATAAGTAAATGTGCGCAAATCTTACAATGATGCTTCTTAAGTATGAAAAAGATACAAACTCACTCGGTAACAGACAATCGACCATCCACCTTTCAGGCTCATTAATGTTTTTATAATATCATCTGCTCCCTCACATAGAGCCACTCTATGAGTGAAGTCTTCCGGAGTTATACTCTGCAATCCGCTCTCAAATGTTCCGCCCTGCAAACGACTGCACCGTTAATGATGTCCGCAAACTGAGAGTCACTGAGAGCCGCTACATCTATGCCGTTCCATGAGCACAAACACACAAACTTCAACGAATCAGACGTCACTATAACCCACTCACGGGTATTCTCGTATGGCGAATGCAAATGGCTGCCTTCTTTTACAAATACATCTGTGCTTGTTGCGACTCTAGCATCGTTCACTACGACGATAGAATCACTCTCGACGCTATCATCTCTCCTATCATCGCATTGATATCGCTATCATCTCCTATCACAAAGAATATCGTCGAACAAACCTCTGATGGTAGCAAAATTTGTCCATAATGAATGATTGCTGCATTCTGGAATTCTTTCACGTTCCCACCCTGAAAATGACCACATAATGAGAGCAATATTCGCTCGCTCTTCATATAATTTGCCTATGAGAAACAATAGCCTTCTTATGGTATAAGAATAAGGAAGTGAATTTCTTAAGAATTGAACACATAGACCTCATGCAGTGAGTATAGATGGATGATGGTCCGACAAGATTAGAGCACTTCGGATCGGATACCGACTATATGCCTCAAACGGTGCCCGACGTCTAGGGCTTTAGGGAATTGCATCAACTTTGAAGAAGAAACAGGAAAACGCGCCAGATTGATCGCCGACGAATATGCGTTCTTCACATTTCCGCTAGTGAAATCGATGATATGATGACTAAATGGGTTGCTGGATAGAGCGGAATGCTGCCTAAAGTTACAAACACCTCTCCTAGAGCTGAATGAATCGCATAAAATCCCTTAGGAAAAAACTGCTGCGGCTAGAATCTACAGGCTGTAAAAGAAATTGGATTGAACACTTTCATGGCGCCTTTGGGTGCTCATTAACTCATCGATGTGGAGAAAGGTACTCTGGAATTGGAGACGTGAAGCCACTGTGCGATCTTATGGCACAGACTGTACTCGAGGGATCTTCTCGTGAACTGTGGCTTGAGGCTGCTCGCCTCACAAACAGACATTAAGGGGCATTCCGCAATGAAATCATCTACTTCGAGAAGATGGCGAAAAGGCCCACTTCACGAACTAAATTTCGGGGCTGAGGCTAAGCCCCACATGCAACTGTTTTCCTATTCGACGTCACATCAACCACATCCCATCATCATAGTTTTCACGATGTCTTCGCTGAGATAGCATGTCATGCTGCTACCTGACAAGCTTCTATACGGAAAGCACTAACGCTGAAAAGTGGCTCGACGGATCCGTCGACACAGCAAGAGAAGTAGTCGCTCGAATCGGCGTTCCTAGCCATGACAGCAAGAGCTAGACCCGCTATCCGAATGCCATCAATACTTGAAGACCCCTGAAATTCACAGAAAATACTAGTTCATTTAGACGTCGATGATCGTGCAAACTACTTACTTCCAGGGAAAAGTGATTTTTTGCCGTACAGAGCAAGCGACCTTACAATTAATGACTAGGAAGATCGCATCTAGACCTTTGAAACACTAATTCCATCGACGTAAGCGATCACGGATCCATGCTTAACTATATCCAACGATAAGCGAAGTATGCGTCCCACTCCGCGAACGGGCTCCACTCGCCGAGGTGCGAACCCTCGAGGAGCAATCGAAACTGCGGGAAGACAAATTCGCTCCCCGAGAGGATTTTACTTTCTTCTTGTCGCATATCCTCAGTTAATGTACCGCTTGCGTTGTTATGGTCGTCGTTGCGTTCTGTAGTGTGAATTTCTTCGTGCAATGTGTCGAATTGGCGATCGGTTCTCTTCGGTGGCGTCGATCGCGTAATAACCGTTTTGCAGCAACGTTGTGCACACCGGTGGAGGGAGGCGGCCATCTGACAGACTGCCTCTTCCCAAGTGATCATTATAGCCTACAATTGCCTATTATCGACGTACCTAAGAGGGTGGGAAGTCCAGGCATCTCCTTTCTATAAACTGCTCTCAATGCTTTGCACCACAAAATCTCTACTCGTTAGGGTATAATAGCACGGGCTCCATCTCACAGTCCTCATGGAACACTCGTACGTATGGCCATAGCCAAGAGAGATGTTTCTTTGGCCATTTCGCATTGCCGGTAGTCTTAATGGCGTCGTACACATGGGTAGTACTTCGGGAGGAGGAAAGGAGGGAGGGCGAGAGGGGAAAACACATATTAGGAAGTTATATACTGATAACCGATAGAAGCGGCCTTCATTACGAGAACCGATTGTTGTGTAATGCTTTGTGGAATTTGTAGATGCCAATATATTTGGCCGTCGATTCGTCGTTGTCGATGCGTTCGTTGCCCGACGAGGGTTACGATAAGACGTGCTGGCAGGTGGCATGCGAGTTGACCGCGAAACTCGTCGAACGGCTCACCGCTTTCGGTATAAGCGACTTGATCAAGCTGGTGAGTACCTTCGGGATTAATATTACACTATTTCCCATAGATTTTCTCAAGAATTCATCTCATATTTGCTTCCGTAATTTGCCTTCTCAATGCGCACAGAACACCTAAACGATTGAGGCGATAGAGCTGAAATCAATGCCGATCGCTCATCAAAAGGAAATTTTTGAGCGGTTCACTCGACCTCGAAGAAATTATATTCCCACTAAAGTATCGGAAATTCTCTCGAATAATAAAGCAACTCATCTCATAGACAAGAGAATATCGCCTCATACCGTCACTATAGAGGAGAGTCTATTGCGCCCATCGATGTAAAGAGAACACATCAAGAATGAAGTTTCTCTTGGAAGGGATATCGACTTTGCTAGTGAGAGTTCATTTAAGCAGATAGCGCTCCACCTGCCTAGTGGAAATAGATTCCTTTGAAATCTCAAAGAAATTTGCTTAATGAGACGAGAATTTGCGGCGGACAATTGCGGTCTCCGTCTCGTTGTTTCAACTAGCCTATTATCATCGTTGCTTGAAAACAATTTCTGATATATTGCAGGTGGACTTCTCACACAACTCATCGATCCTTTTACATAAAACGCAGTCGCCGAAGGAAGTGGAGAAAGCTTTGAGCGGGTTTGTTTCGTTGTTACTTTCTCCGAAGCATCCATCCCCCTCCCCACCCACTGTTAACCTTCTTCCCGATCACCTTTAACATCGCCATCTATTAAAATGTCCCGTTAAGGTTTATTCGATCGGCTAATCGCAAGAATTATCCGAGAATTTGGAATGTAATCGCAAGAATTATCCGAGAATTTGGAATGGGAACTCGGAGCTGTGCTAAAGAATCGGCTAAAAATATCGTCGGGGTCTTTTTCCTTTTATTTCCATGATGAAGGGCGAATGAGTTCACATCTTCACTATTGCAAGTTCTATTCGATTTTATATCCCTTCCAGAAAGGTGGCTATGATCTTAAATATCCTATAGCGAGGAGCCAATTATACTTGATTTGAAGTTTATTGGAGGCAATATTTTAACATTTCGCTATGAGTCTGAATGCACAACTTTTCGTAGACTATACGAACAGTTCGTGACGACAAACTTTGTGGGTAAAAGATCGAGCTGAGCATAATTCAATGATTCGGATTCGGGAAGGTATATATATAAGTAAAGGTTGTAATCGTTGTTGGAGTATTAGGTGAAGGGAGAGGGGAGGGTGTTTGACGTATATGGCACCTAGAGGACACATAGATTTCAGAGTGGAGGTTTCCGCATCGGCCGATTTGCTCTCGCTGTTTTCGTTGATGAAAATGGAGAGTGCAGATGAGCGTTCCACCCTGGTTGTCATCACCGATACGCGAGCATTCACTCCCGTATGTGATTTATTCTTCATTGATACATCCTTTAAGCTATGTAACGTTTCGATCGACATTAAAGTTTTCGTAGTAGACGGGGTTTCCCATCAATTTTTTTCCAATTTCCCCGAGAAACTGGCTGAAATTTTATCGAATATAGGAAGTTGAATGATGTTAAGATAAGCGACAAAGTTCAGCGCAAATTTACCATTCATTAACTTTAACTACTCAACTATTCGGGGAATTATAATGGCGCTTATGTACCGGGAAGCGGCCGATCGCTTAGCATCGATCATTTGTGACGTTCGTTCTCGTCATTACCGACTCTCCTGTCGGCATAATATTCTAGATGAAGTAATATTGGTAGTTTGATGCTGAATTCTGAATGATATTAATAACTTTCCTAACTTTTTCTATGTTCATTTTGAAGGTTTTAGTGCAAATGATGCTTTAGGAGGAGATGAAGTATAGTCACATACCGGAATGTCGAGTGAATTTCGTTTGTGTATTGGATGAAATGTTAGTCGATGAAGAACAACTGACTCGTTTCGTCATTATTGCAGGTGAGCCGGTCAACTTTTGTCCGCACTTGTTCCTCGTGCAAATTCTCCCTTCTCCTCTACATATTCATCGAGAATGTCTGCTTATCCCTCGATCGGGTGTGGGTAATTCGATAACGATGATAGCCATCTACAGATTGCTGGACTGCCTATGATCGCTGTGTTCGCACCCTTCACAGCATTGCATAGGATTGATTGTTGTGATCGATGAGACGATGTTCTGTTGCTCTAGCACCGATCTAATTGATTAGGCTGAAAGGAATACTATTCTATTCGGCCACAGCACTTGTGTGTTCTTAGTGGAATCCGCTTAGCATATATGGCAATCTGCAAACGGCTAATTTCGGAAATTTCAGTGAATCGGAGACGAGCTGAACGTAAGCATGCTTCCTTTGTATTTTAGCACGTGAACCGCCATCGTCTTTTCCATATACTTTTTGTGGGAGTCGGCAACTAAGCATCTCTCAGTTCCGTTGAATGTAGGTGGAGGAAGGTGTTGCGATAATGGAGCATCGAGGAAATGATACATTGCAGCTGTGAACGATTCTCCATTCCTTGTTTGAAGTACGGACATATCCTCTTTGCTTCAAATTCCCCTATGCCAGATCATAGCTGCTAGGACTAAATTGTCACATAGCCCCCTATGCCAGATCATAGCTGCTAGGACTAAATTGTCACATAGCAGAGATATGATGCTCGACAAGCATTTTACTCCGTGTTGAGCGGAAGCTTCGTCCTTTCTCATGGGATAGTTGGGCACATCTCGTCTGTTAAGAAATAAAGCGTACTCGGCGCATCTGTCAGCACGAAAATCATTTTTGCCTAGTGGGAAATAAGACATCCACGGCGCATTTGTCTGCGGGGAAAAAGTATAAAAACTTAGCACGTGTACAGCCAATCAGTCACGACGTACCTTTCACACGAAAAAGCAATGAATTTTCGCTTAATCGAAAGCAAAATTCCCGTGATCAAAAGTCGTGGGTCATGACCCGTCTTTGTATGGCCTAGGACGCAGTTCTGTTATTCCGTAGTTCGACCACGATACCGCGATGCTGCGTTTTCACCTACCCTATGTCCTATTTTTATTTTGAAACCCTTAATTATCCTCGAGATGAAACCCTTAATTATCCTTTGAAACCCTTAATTATCCTCGAGATACTGCGGAATGATAGCCAACATTCGAAAGAAGTATTCGGTCAAAGCCATGTCAGTTGTCTAAAGTCGCATTTTTAAGCGTTGAGTGACGGTGTGGACGTCACAAAATCGCCGGATACAGCCTTGTCTTATATGCCTTTATTCGTCTCGGAGTTCGCTGATATGGATAAGTTTAGCGCTGCGGTCGCCGCACAGATTTGTCCACCTCCCGAATTCACGCTTCACTGTGGAATGCTCTCGAGCCCTATTGAGGTGAACTGCATTTACCTTTCAGCTATAACATTTGAGAGATATTCATATCCGTTCAGAAGATAGTTGTTTTCTGCTGAAAACGTCGAAGTTTTTCCCTGTCCATAGTTTAGTTTGCAGAAGTGAGCGGTTAAACGGGTATGAAACATTGTATCTGTGAACATTATTTATTCTTTCCGCTTGCTTCTTTGACATGTTCGCTCAGTGCAGAGTGTTATGGGGTACCATATTGGTTCATAAGGAGAAAGAAGGGAGTGCACGGATGAGTCATCACGGAATCTTCCCATTCGCTGTGCCTATCGTTCTCTTTGGCTTATGATATTGGTTTTTATAGAAGCCCATACGTATATGTCGAAAAAAGTGGATTATTGTCGCCTCGGTGTCGCTGAAAAGTTCCACTTTTTCATAGAGAACGCATCTTTACCTTTCGCTTGAGAGTTATTGCTTTGCAGTTGTCACCAATGAAGCACGATAATGAGTGGGATACGGCGATCGAGATTATCGGCTTCATAAAGTCGATTCATCTCGCATATGCACCTCTTGCACAGCACCATTACATCACTGAACGCTGCGGTATGTCTCTTTTCAACTTCGAATGCTCTAGTTTTTAATTTGGGAATCAATGAATTATTGACTCCCATCTCTAATTTATCGTAGCAGATTAGCTGAGAAGATCAGAACATCGAACAAATGCCTCATAAGCGGTGGCTGGTCGTCCATTTAACCTCGATGCTGGTCATTCACTGACGGCGACTTCTTTTTCACTTAATCGTTTTTAGACGCTATAGAATTAAACTATCGGTGCCGCGAAGTCGGTTTCGTTGCGTCTTAATGATTGCCATCGACGCATCTTATGTTTAGCTTCGAAGTCTTTACTTGAATAATTCAAAACCCTCTCTCCATTCCGATCTATTAAGTTTGTCCAATAAAAATTCCTAGAAACATAAAATGCAATATGCAGTAATATAGATCGCTAGCCTTGCGTCTTATTGGTTGTCGATTTCTCCTAAATATTCGCTGAATTGTTTTTATTTTATTTTGTTTGTTTGTTTGTTTGTTTTTTGTTTATTTTAACGTTCTAAAAAGGGAAACTTAGAAAGGAATGTGAGAGTGAATAGCATGAAGAAGGAATACTAAGTAAAGCTATTGTTTCGGCGAATAGATATGTAATAAACATGAGTAGCAGTAGTGCGTAAATGTTGAAGGAGCGGGTACATTAAGGATACGGTCGGGAAGCAGATCCCAGACTCCCACAATACAAAACTGCAAGATGCGCAGAACGTTGCTTATACCTCACAATCTTTTGCTCAGCTGCCGCTGGTACATATATCAACTACTCGAATCGACAAAGTGAAAAACTTTTGGATAGTAGGATGTCCGAAAAGCCGAACACAATCTTGTAACGTCAGGGTTAAGCCAACGTTATTGCAGCGATCTGAAGTTGAAGGCTTTAAGTAAAATAAAGCAGAAAGCCGAATAAGAAGTTATGGGAATTCGGCTCTATCTTTTTGTTTCGGGTTTCGCAGAAGTGGGTAAAGGCGCATTAATTCGTATAGATTCGTCCGATTGCTTAGAGAGAGGAAAGAGGAGGGGAGGAACGAGTTTAATGGTTGTACCTATAAACTAGTTCCATTCACTGGAACGTTGGCTAAAAGAAACCCAATTTTTGCGCCCTCTTCGATGCCGAATGCGAAAAGTGAAGATGATCTAGAAAGCGTCTTTATAAGCTGCATCGACGACGCTCTCATGCGGATTGATCAATTTTCAGAGAGGAATGTAGGTGAAGGTGAGGATACATCGGATGGATTTCTTATTGCTTTATGCGATGCTCTGGCTGCTGAGGAGATGTCGGCAATTTGTCACCTCAACGAACAGACATACGGTGTAATCCGTTCTGTAAAGTATGTTTAACTTATATATTGAATAGGTGCACCACACTATTACATTGTAAGTGGAATAGTGGCCAAACGATCATACAACTCGTTGTAAGGAATCGAATTATCGCAGAAGTGACCGGAAACCGAGATAATTGGATTAATGCTGAAGCATTATGAGTATTTAACGAGCGGGACCATAATCGGCTTTGTAGTGATGCATAATAGCAGTGATCACCTCATGGTGTATTATGTCCACTGTGAAGAGGAGAATTTTTTATTGAGTACCATTCGACAACTGTATAATTTACTGCAACGGCTTTCCGTATCGTGCGTTAGATTGACCGAAGATTGATGGCGCTTGTGCGCTTCCTTTATTCATCATTTTCCCTTCGATTTTCATATTTTAGAACACTTTAGAGGGTACTTGAATAGGGTTTATGGCACATCAGTAAGTGCCAAAGAGATAATGCCAGAGAGGGGCATAAGGTTCGCATTCATTCGGTAATTCTCGTTGGTTTTACTGCGAGCATAGTTATCCATCTATTAGTGAAATGAAGTTACCCTTTTTGGAAAGCTGCGAATGAAATGAGTAATCGCCACTGAAGCTTCTAGTACTTTTCGATTTATGAAACCATTCATTGGGCTTTTTTTAATATATATTCTGATATTCCTCTCATAAATCTCTCTTGTATTTTATCAATTTAAGCATGAAATTACCTCAATTTGATAGCTCATTTGTCAGCGATTTTGTTTAGCCTTTCAAGTGCTTCTACTTTGAAGGAGTCAAGGATCGGATGATAGAATGCTTATAATGAGCTCATTTCCGCGCGGTCTTAGTTCGATTTATTGGTTGCCGCATCTCGAGAGACTCTTACCTCAGGTTTTCCCGTTGCAACTTCAATATTTTATCGTCATTTCATTGTTGTTATTCTGCATAGATGCCGTATTTTTCAAAGTAATGAACGCATATTTAACGTTTGCCAATAAAATTACGAAAGATATTGATGCATCGACTCCCATGCACATTACTGGTCTCTTATTTATTTCGAATATCCATATTAGGTGGGAAATCGAGCACATAATTATTTTATCCATGACATTAGGCACTTATCGGGCGTCGGTGTCGTTATGGGGGGGAAGAGTGACGATTTCATCGATCCGATGAGGGAATAGTGATTTGAGGAATGGCCGTATATGAGCTTAATGAAATTAATACTGGATCTAGTTAGAAGAGGTCATAAGTGAGCTCTAACGGAGGCAGAAAAAGCTGAATCAGGTAGATTAGATGTATTACCACGTATATAATACGAAAATACCCCCTGAAGCCGATTTCGAACATTCCAAGTATAATTCATTGATTTGCACTTAAGACTTAGGCTTTTACTCTTTTCATATTTCACAGACCGTACTGATTCATGTGGATCCAATCCGATACTGATTCATGTGGACCCGACCCGAATATACACTTTTCTATGTTTTTTTCACATTCTTCCGCATAAAGTGCTCTAGTGATATGTATGTTTGTTGGTTGTGAGTGTATATTCGTTGAAGATTTGGATGAATTTTTCAAATAATGATTTCCAGAAGAGGTATATCTGGAAAGTAGAGCATTCGATGTAATCACCATCGGTAGACGCTCTCAGACGAATAGATATGAGGCGATAGCTGTTATGTATGAACCGGCACTTATGAGTGATTTAATTGGTGGAAAGCACTATTTCTCATATAATGTCTCTTATAGTTTCTAATGAATGTTTCCATCTCTTATGTCTCTTATAGCTATTCTATAGTTAACGGTTAGAGAAGTGCAAATATTACACAAATATTTTAATGGAACGATGATTAGAGCACATATAGGATGCCTCTTTTCTAAGATTTCCAACTTGAAGGCGGTTGTCGAGGGAAACAATGAAGGCACGCAGCTATGTGCAGCTAATGATTCACTTGCAAAGCCGTCCTATGCTCGTACGCCATTGACTTGTTGGCTTGACGCGCAAGGTATTCAAGCGGACTTCCAAAAGGTCATTCGACTTCTTCGCAAAATACCCGATCGCACAGTTGCATTTTACTCGGTATTCTTTTTATGCTTTCTTTCTCTCTCCTTTCCGGGCAACTCACTCATTGATTGATATATCGAGAGGGGAAGTGTGTTGAGTAGATGAGAAGTTTTCGGATTGTGCTTTCTTTCCAACGACTTTCCTCTACAAAGAAACTTCAAATGCTTTCAAGTGGAAATTCTCTCTCCTTCGAAGCACAAAAATAGTCGTCAACCGAGGCGGCGACCATCACGAATGTTTCCCTTTGTGATACTATCGGCTTGGGCTGTTTTGAATGCTGACGGGGACACACTTATTTCGAGAAAGGTTGGAACCATTACTGAGCCCCGTGCTCGCATATTTTTTGAATTGTGGGTTTGTGGCAGAAAGGAATTTGCTTGTATCTTGTTGAGCTGCACTTCTCATCCTGTTGTCATTTTACGTAGTACTGAGGTTTGTATCAGTCGGTTCTTAGTTACATTAGTTTTGCCCTCGCTTTCAACTGGAAGTCCATAATTTCACATTATGTGCCGTTCGGATGTCAGGAGAAGGGGAGGGAGGAAGTAAGGATCAAGATCGAAACAGCCTTCTCCAGTTCACTGTTTTATTTTCTCCGAAGCTTCACTTCTTTCACCGTAAAGAGAGCTCAGTGTACTTCCTCTACGGTTCATTTAAACACTTCAAAGTAATCGGCCTCGTACCAGCTCCTCTTCCCCTCCTCATTCGGTCTCACGTTCCTTCATGTAAGAACAACAGAAGGGCTAGGATTTTAATAGTAGCAACTTAAAGAATAATTGTCTGCCGTCCTTTGAATCATTTTCTGATGACGTCGTGAAGTAAACCTCCATGTCTGAATTTAAGCTTGCATGCTTTGTATTTGCCCCCTTCTTTCTCCATTGGCTTTTACTTTTTTCTTTTGAATCCTTGATTCTTTTTATCCAAATTATCCTTTATATAACTCTACCTTCTTATACTGCTACCTATAGTACTCGGAAATCGTATCAGATATGACGAGCGCTCAGAGAGGAATGAGTCGAAGAATCGCTTTTCCAGTAGAGTCTGCATGTCGATGAATTTTTGACCTCTTTGAAGGAGATAAATCGTATGCATCAACACGCTTGTGCGATTGGGGCTGAGGATATTTTGAAGAAGCTGACTGATTTGATCGAAGAGGAATCTCAGCTACATTCGCCGATAATTAAGAATCATGGCACATACGTGTGCGAAATACTCAGGTAAATTGGCGTTCGTTTATTTCCACAGAAGACATGGATTTATCCTGAAATTTGAGGACTATTCTTGACTACATTTGTGAAAAGTATTGTCGCTGAGCTCGAATATTCTATCGGTTTCCTTAGCGACGTGTTGTGATCCTTTCTGCACTTGTGCAGCCTGCAGAGAGTGCGCATTCTGCTGCGTTTTTATGCGAATAAATTCTGCACCGTTGTGTCACTTTCACGTAGTCTCTGTCGCCCGACTATCATTTCCCACTGTGGGATCGCCCTACTATCATTTCCCACTGTGGGATCGCCCTACTATCATTTCCCACTGTGGGATCGCCGACTATCATTTCCCACTGTGGTGCGTGGGATCGCCGACTATCATTTCCCACTGTGGGATCGCCCTACTATCATTTCCCACTGTGGGATCGCCCGACTATCATTTCCCACTGTGGGATCGCCCTACTATCATTTCCCACTGTGGGATGCCCGACTATCATTTCCCACTGTGGAATCGCCCTACCATCATTTCCCACTGTGGGAAATTGCTACCTAAAACGGAGGGAAGTGTCGCCTACAGATATCCAATTTTTGTTTTTCTCATCAGTGTTTTCTGCCTACTAAGATCGCAACGATGCTTCACATCTATACGTAGTGGTTAGCTCTAATGTGTGTACACATCATTGGCATGTATTCCGCGGAGAGGAGAAGCAGCAGACTAAAAGAAAACCTACCGCGGTCTTGATTGGAGATCCCGTCTTACTTAAATTCTTATGGGCATCAGCGTTAGTGTGGACGATATAGAGAGTAAAGTGGATGAAGTCAAAATGGGCATTCCCACTTTTCGAGAGACTGAGATATCCAGATTTTGCAATAAATATGGGTCTAATGTATCCGGAATCACTTCATCAAAGTTTGATTATCCACACGAAGGGTATGCAGTTTGCGAGGGAATCTGAAACCATACCAGCGCCTAAGTTCGCTCTCCCACCACTGTCCTACGCTTGACTGACGTAGGAGTTTTGGAAAGCTGAAGCCGAAAAGTGTTCGGATTCTCATCGATGTGGAGATATTTCTTTCATATGTCATCTCTTCTTATTCATCGTCCGCCTTTTGAGCGTCGTATTTGGTGATTGTCATTGGAAAAAGTCGTGCGATCGCCGATCGCCCGTAGGAAGAAATAAGCGCTTGTAGAGAAATGAGAGGAGGATTGAAGGGAATTAAGCGATATTGTGGATTTGCTTCGTAAGTTTATGGGATTGTTTTGGCGCTGATGCACCGCTTATTGTCGTCGTTTCGGATCTGTATGAGTTATTTTCAGAAAACGCGGTGTGAAGGACTCGACACCACTAATTGCGCTGCAATGATGCATTTCCTTCTTGTCGAGCATTGCTACATTATCTTGTGAGTCACTTTGAGATCCAATAACGGATGGGGCATCGAGTGCTTCAAGGATCTGATCGCAAAATCGCGAACCGAGACGATACACTAATGGAGAGGGAAGCGGTAAATTCTCTCCTTACAAGTCTACAAAGAAAGCCATCATTCTTGCTTATAAAAATGATGTGAAACGTTAAAATGAAATAAAGTTGTTATATGAAAGTGGATTACTCAGTATGGATCCGCGACATCTTCCAAATAGTCAAGAATTTTGTATAAAAGGAATTACCACAGTGAAACATTAACATAAAGGTCAGGTCCTGTTGACTCGACTAGTCGTTCAGATCTTATTTGGGGATCTGTCTCTCTGTCGAGATGCGATCGAGTGAATTGCGAGACAATAAAGGTGTAATGAACGAACAGTTTATCATACTTAGAAAGAAGGGTAACAAGCAAGGAAGGAAATTAGTAGAGCTCGAATCGCCGGGGGTCGAGCTCGTGTACTCTCCCCCTTCAGTTTATATTCTCTTCCCTCTTTTGCTTCAGGTTAGGCTCACGATACGTGCTGGGCAATCGTTTGATAAACGTATAGGCTGATGACCTCTGAACCCGTTTGCACGGTGCGCTATTCCCTCTTGATGTATATCGGGATGACCCTTCTTATATCAACTATGAACGCGACGGATTTCATTCATGTTACTAATCTTGCAACACATCAGTGAGGCTTCATTCATTCATTTCGAAAATCCTGCCGAGGGTACTACTGAGTCCCCGGAAGTTATTAGCCTTATAAGTTGGCGTTTGAAGTTGTGGACGATGTTTCTGCGCAATTAATTCATGAAGATGAGTTGGCGACACTTCAGGATGTTAGGGTTATAATTATGAAAGAACGAAGTCACTGTTTAATGCCTGGGTACGTCTGCAATCGCATTTAGGAAAGAGGCCAAGAATTAGTTGTATCAGTCTCTTTGATGGTCCGCTTTTGGTGAGAGTTTGACTTCTTTTGCTATATCGCCAGCGAGCTTGCTCATTTAAGCCTACGTTTGATATGTTGTCATGAGAATGGAGCATAGAAGCCGATTTATTTTCTCTTATCGAAGGAAATGGCACTTGCGATGCAAAATTTGCATTGGAGAGGTTCTCATCTCCGAGTGGTCCTCGAAACAACTTGGAGTGCTGAAGGGGCTCATTGCGGCCGATCGCTCAAATGCCCATATGGTTTCGCGGGAGTACACTTCGTAGATGCCTTGAGTTTTGCGATTTGTCTTCGTTCGCTGCAGCTAGATCAGTGAGATCAACGTCTACCGGTTCCGATTCTACGGAAACGAGGTCGACGTTGCTTCTGGGTCAGTATATGCAGCAGGTGTGTTTGCAGAATCAATTACCTTGTTTACTGCCTTCACTTATAGTTCACGTTTATACCCTTCTGAAGTCGATGAAAAGCAAAAGCCCGCCGATTGGAAGTCACCGTCTTCATTAGGGAATGGAGAAGTGGACTCATCTGGTTGTGGGGGAGGGGGAGAGCATAGCAAAAAGGGATATTGTATCTGAAAGGAAGAGATCCAAGAATGAAGCTCATCAACATGTTATATTCCACTCGACATTTCATTACCCACACCCAATAATATCGCCTTGAAGTAAGAGAAATTTACAGCTATTGAAGCAGTGGTCAGCAACAGAAATACTCGAAACATATTCGCGAAAGAAAGTGACTGCAACTGATAATATTCTCACCGATGTTACCGAGGAGGCAACAATCCAACTTCAGATATATGGAGTGAAGCTATTTTCCGCTCATCGAGTACTTCACAGATCGCTCCGTGCAAAACGCTGTAACTGCACTCGCTCACCGTCATCACCGCTGTAGAGTGAATCCGACTTCTGCCAAGTCGCGATATCCTTTCAGCACATACGCTAGCTGGAAAGCCAGAACAACGACTCTCTGATGTCTCGGGACTTTCATGTTGGATCATAAGGACCCCGACATCTAATTGTGTTATGTTTTGGAAGTAGTAATATTATCAGAAATAGACGAAAGTTAGCACACAGATTCCACGGGTTCTATAGTCGTGCCAGCAGTGTGGGAGTGACTTTTCGATGGGAGGTATTTTGTCGACGAGTGAGAAGAATATCTGTGACATTTTTCAGGAATAAAGCTTTGTGGGAGCTAAACAAGGCATATGGATGCAACGATATCCAAGCTGGAACGCTGTGGTTTAAGTTAGTGTTGGCTTCGTGACAACATCGAGGTCGTCCACTTCGATAATTTAGTCTCAAGCTCATCACACTTTGCAATAGTGTTAGCGCTTCTACTTCGTCATTAGGTGCAAGAGATGATCCCAATTCCCAATTTGAATGCTTCATTCGAAAATAATGTAGCCTCTGATCCTTTGATAGTCTCAACGAGGTTAGATAAACGCGTATTCTATTTTCTTCTTATAGACTAAAGTTATTTGAGGAAAAAGGTATGGCTTCTTCGGTTTTAGGAACTAATTTTTGCAGAAGTGTTAAGCGGCCTTTTTCAGGTTCGATCGTGAATGATTGCGGCTTACTCGTACAAATCAAAACGGTATATGGCAATCAAGGACAGCAACGACTATCGATGACTCCAGGGAATCCGTGGAAAGTCCATGTGAAACAACCCGAGAATCCATGTTCTACGCATTTTCTCGTCGGAGTTTTATAAAGGTTTCTCGATTGCTTATGAATTGAGCCACTCACCGGAAATACCATCGAAATTATCCGGCTAATGCTTTTGAAGAGGCGAAAATTAATTATTGCTACGTAATTACCGCCTTGGATATACGATTGCCACATTTTTACGCATATACAAATATATATACTTCTATCTGCATCTATAATATTTGTAGTTATATTCATATTTGTATTTATCTTTCATATATTCATATAGTGAGATATTTATACAAATCACCGCCACGGCTACCATTGCCATCATTCGCATGCATTCTGATATTAGTGAGAATTTGGGAGGCGCGTTATGATGTCGCTCGTTTACTGCTGATTTTTTGGGATAATGGCTGAGCAGATCCCATGGGATTGTTTCGGCTCACTTCCGAGAAGTGATGGTAGCCAATCCCTGTGATGGCAAGACTAGTGGCGAGAATCTTGCAGGACAGAGGTGCTCCAGAGACTCGATTAGCCACTTGAGGTGTTCCTCTCGCGGTGAACTCTCTTCGCTCGTTGAAGAAAACAAACGAAATAGCCCACATAGAAATAGATAATGCAGCGGACTTATGAGATTTGCACCAAAAGCGGATTTCTTTCTGATCGCTTCACAGTTCTCACTCTTTTATAGATATCGAATGACGTCTGGTTGCAGGATATCCCTTCGTTCCATTAATTCAGTTGCATTGGTGCTGAGATGGTGTTGAGAAGCTGGCTTTCGTTGGCGTGGCGTCAGCAACGCGGTGCGGCGTCCGTCCTCAAATTGCCATGGAAACGAGGTTCATCGCTTGCACTAATTCCCTTGTTCTCCCTGAACTCCAATTGTTGCTTTACATTTTCAAATGTATATGCGATGCTGATATGTATCTGTCCTTTCCCTAGTTCCACTTCGGGAATCCTTCAATCTAGAGGTGGAAAATATGTTAAAAGCAGTGCAAGCGAATCTCTAGCATATTTTTTGTTGATCCACTCAGTTCTGACACTTCTTCAAAGTGAAAAAGCTTCTGAGCATTTTGCATTGGTGCGGTTGCAAGAGAGAAGTTCTTTACGAAGAGTTAACCTACTGATGGGGATATTCAAAATATGGAGAGCTTCTCTTTGTTGCATTTTTAGCAGTTTTGGAAAAGACTGTCCAGGTAAGGTGGCAGCAATTTCTCTATCTATTTCTGAATATAGTGCAGTAAGTTGGCTTACGCCCAACGTGCATGTCGCATATACACTTTACCGCATCTTACTTCATTTTATCGTAGAAGTTTAACGAATTCGGTTTTCGCATCCGCGTATTCCCACAAGAAAATAGATACTGAAAATATATGTGAAGTGGGTTCTCGAACTCATTCGATCAGTGCGATCGAACAATGGAGAATTATGTTCGACAGACGCTGAATGAGTCAAACGTCGAATGGAGATAGACGAATATATTGTTTTCCACCTTACCTGGGAAGTCGCTTCCTATTGGAGCGTTATTAAAAGCTGAGCTGAAGTTGTTTCCACTTATTCTACCCGATTAGCCTCTCTAATTTTCTTGACACCTAACTATTCTGCTAGACGAATCACCTTCACCAATTATGCAAATAATTTGGCGCTATCGAATTGGAACCCTCATTGGAATCGTTCGATAACGGAAATGGTGCAAATAGTTCCAAGTCTAAAATGAGGAAAAAATCTTTGCAAATGGCTAATGATTTGGCTTCTTATGAGTATTGGATATGACTTACTTTGCATATACACAACAAAACTAAAGCACTATGAGGCTATAGTAGTGCTTCTTCCATCATTTTAAGCACTTTCCATATAGATCGTCATTGCAATGAAATCAGATTTCCGTCGTCAGCGATCAGATTCCTCATCAGGATTTGCATATGATAGTAAGAGATCGGATAGAGCGATAGCAGCCATAGATAAGGTTGCTGTTCGAAAAGCTCTTTAAGCGGAGCTCTCTGAAGCGTTGAAAACAAATAACAGTTTGTATCTCAATGTGAGACTCTTCCGGCTCTTTTCATTGCCAATGTTTCAGTTGTGCCAATAGTGATCCCACCATCTTGACCGGTCCCAGCATGGTACTATTTCATCTTTCACTCCTTACTCTGCTCAGTGTCAGCCCCATTGAGGCAATGGTTATTGCAAATTATACTAGGACCGGATGACCGTGTAAATTACTGAAAACGGAGTTGGCATTTTGTTAAGCGAATCGAAAGCCATCCCAAACCAGTCTTAGTGGAAATTTGAGACCAAAACGATCTCATGATTAAAGGAGTAAGGAGTGAAGTTGTGACTGGTTGTCCATAGCGTACAACGGTATATCTCGCTCACATTCCTTACATAGATGATATATATGTGCCTTAAGCGCAGTCTACAATGACTTCTAGAAATTTGGTGAGCGCTCTGAAGCCGAAACATATGGCAGCGAATCCGAGAGAAAATATGGAGAATGCGGACGGAGCAGCGAGTATTGGAGATATGTATGCTGGTACAACAAGTGTGCAATTGCATAAGGAGAGCAATGTGGAATCGACTAGCGTTACAACACATGACGATGCGTTCATGGAGAAGAAGCCGAAAAAGTATGTCTCTTTCATTCTGTTCTCATTTTCTGGATTTCCATCCATCCACGATTCCCTTCATCAGATTAAATTGCCAGTTTATTTGCGATCCGTAATGGTTGCAAACTACTTGTCACTGTGAATGCAGATTTCATTTGCGCTTCTCAGTCCGTTTTTCAATGTCGAAGGCCATGAATCTTTTAATGAAGAAAACTCCCCTTCGCACTCATCCCTTTCCGTTTCTGTAAATCTAATGTTTCGATAAATGTGCTCTTTGATTTCACTGGCTGTAGATACTTTCATATGGACTGTCTTTAGGATGCAAATGTACTCACTTTCAGGTCGGTCATTGCCGATCCAAAAAAGAAGACCCCCGGGCTGACCACTTTCGATCGACGTAACTTTCTGCTTTATCAGTACTACATCCAACGAGATTTCAGCTCATGCAAGGCGCTCATCAAGGTTCCGTCGTTCTCGATTGAAGCACTGAGGGAACACGTCTGAAATGGCGTTCTTGATGGCAAGAGGGACCACAGCATACTCACATCCTCCAGAATGACGTTGTCTTGCCTATAGAAACACGTGAAAAGGGACTTTGCAAACGGGTGCAATAACGTGGAAAAGTACCAGCGAAGCTCGCAGTAGACGCGCTTTTACAACACGACTTGGCTGTCCAATTGGCTAACCCACCCAAAAATGAAGGCGAAGGGCTAGGAGTGTGATAATACGTTTTCGAATTGATCGCATCGTCCGTATAGGTGGTTCATGCCACAAATGCAGAAACAATAGTACGACAAATGAAGATCTCCGCCGAATCGGGGACCCGCTGAACACAACTGAGCTCTTTTTTGCAGTTCCGCCTCGAAGCATTGGTTGCCTATACCCGTATTGATGAGAATGTAAACAGGGTTATCCAAGAATCGCTTCAAATAATTCGCCTTTATAACCGGTTCCATGAAATTAAATTCCACCTGTCGCTACAAGTGAAATTTTCGCGCATTTGACTGGTTACTCCGTCCTCCGCAATTAAGTGATCATTGATTGAGGATGACATGTCATATAATAGACCGATTAAGTGATGGACCTACATGTATACTAGTAAAAAAAGCGATATTTGTTAAATACCATTGGACGTATGCGTACGCATATGTGCGCTTATATATTGCTAGATATCACCGCAATGCGCTTTGCAGATACAAAATCCAAAAAGCACATAGATGGAAATTTTAAATTAGTTGAAGTGGAATAAATTTCAGCGAGGGCATCGAGTGGAAAATGCACGAAGATGAGAAATAACAAATCTTAAATGTATTTGCCCACATTCTCAACGATCATTTTCCAAGTTCTCTTTACTTCAGAATTGTTATGTAGTAATTGATTATTCTATTTAGTGTTACCAGCACACATCCATAGAATACTCTTTTCGGATTCTGTTTGCGAATGGTTTCTGTAAGGAAGAGTAAATCCCTCAGCATTGAAAAAATATGAAAATTACCACTTCTCTATAATCTTTGTCCATTAAACAATGCGGATTCAATCCTTAACACTTTCATTTGCCCGTCGTCTATATTTTGTAATATTTCTGAAATAACGGTGCAAATAGGCCTATAAGAAGAAATTGATGTTTCATTGACATATCACCGCGAATACGAAATTCTACCAAAAGAAGTGAGCTGAAAGCTGAAATAGAATGATCCTAAAATTATCTTAGAATGCACTGACTCAATGACCACCATGTCAAGATATCTCTGCAGTGATTCCCTTCGAACTTGAAGCACTTAAGTCTTCAATGCCGAGCTGGGGTTGATTCACAGCGTTTAGATGAATCCCACTGTAGAGATGAATGATATATATTACCTCCTTTCCTTCTTACTCCGGCCGTATTTAGTAATTAGTACTTAGATGTCATGCTGCTTTACACATATTATAATATGAAGTTACTTCCTCCAACATACCTCACTTCATTAAATAATGAAAGATAGGTGTTGTCCTTCACTTGAAGCGATATGATGTTGCTCTCATAGGAAATGTTGGACGAAAGCAAAGGAATGAATGAATACGCAGCATATGTTCGAGGCAAAATTGCGCGAATGGAAGGCAACTTGAGGGAGTCTCTTGAATGGTGAGTTGTGGTTTCACTCTCTTTAGTGGGGTTATTCGGAAATACAATAATTTCAAAATGCCCATCGAGTGTAAGTAACTTCATGTCAAAATTCAAGCCGACTATGAATCTTTTCGAAGAATTACACATTTTATTGGTACGTCAACTGTGTGAAAAACGAAATATTCAGACGTTCTTAACGCCTTTGCAGATAAATTTAGGGCTGTGCTTAGTTTACTCTGTCCACTTTGCAACAAACTAATATTGCGATTGGTGTTGTGCTATGTTGTGGAATGCCATTTTATCGCATTCCGACGCGTGCATTGTGAACGTTTAAGCACTTTGAAGTACGGAAAACATGCGTATCCTCCTCTGAAAGTTCGAATTTAGCGGTGTTCCGGAGCCTTAAATGGAGTAAATCGGCGTATTTTTTCATCATCGACTTATGCCAAAACGAAGTCAGTTCTTCTCATTCACATATGATCGAATAATATGTGTTCCGACTACGTTAATTATATTCCTTAGGTATATATAAGAAAACAGCGCAAAAGGAATCAAGTTGAATGAGGTTAGAAATGATATCCATCTTTGCTTCCTATCCTCCACTCAGTATTGCAAGACCTAGAGACCATTAAGAGTAAAACATATACACTAATGCCCTTCTTTTTGAAGTGACTTAATCGAGCCATAAATCTTTCGTGACAGATCCGTTTTTATACGTCTTGGCAAAGTAGCACTGTGGGCGTACTGGAGCGTGAACCTCTTCCTCGCCACAGTGAAATTTCGACAACCGTCAGCTCCACTGACAGAGATGCTGATGACTTCGATCTGTGCATACATTCACATCGCGGAGATCACTTGAACAGGCCACTTGTTGCACTTACTTTATCGAGCACAACAACTCGTTCGTGCAAGTTCTGTGGAACACCTACAGCGATTAATTCTGACTGCGCTTTTTCTCTCTGCACCCAACTAATCAGTTTGGATTCTAAAAGTCGAATTTCGTCAGTTAGGGAACTGAAATTTTTGACGTGGAAAAAGCGATGCAGTAGAAGAAGTGAGAGACTGCAATGCAACAGGAGGCAAGATTGATATGCTTCATTACTTGGCTGTTTCAGGCTTGAAAAAGCTCTCGACCTTAATCCGAGAAGCGCCAAATATCTCTGTGAAATTGGAAGAGTTCATTTCTTGCTCGGCAATCACGAGAAAGCATCGGAAATTCTGATGAATGCTATCAATATGGATCCGAACAATCCGGTACTTGTTAACTGTTTCGACGTTATCACTACAGAGGAGGCTAACTCAGTGATAGAGCGTAACTTTCAGATTCGAACCAGCTACTGGATCTCATTCCAAAAAAAGCTCCGATGGAGTTAATCTCTTTTCCTTATTAGGCGGATTTCGGCAATTGACAGACGTCATAGAGCATTTAATATTTTGTTTAGGTTTAATTGCGTCATAAAAGTTGTCTGATACATGCATCCTGCTTGAAAATATAATTTCTCACAGTTAGCTGGATTTTTTATTGGCAAGCGTCAATGTGAGGAGGTAATTTTCTTGTGAGCGTTAATTTCGAAAGACGAAAGAATTGAAACCGCAGAAGCATTCCTCGAGGGATCTTGATGAATAGAACGATATCAGCTATTTTCGTTCTTTTAATTTCCCGTTGAGAATTTCGTTGTAAGTGAATTCAACCGAAACGAGACCTCGCAGGCCTTTTTACGAATCTTTCATCGATGCGATAATTGTTCTCTTAACGACAACCGAACGGTTTCCTTTGATACGTACTCTGGCTAATTACGAACATTTGTTCATCTTTCAGTGACACCAATAATTAAAGTAAATCATTTTTTCGGCCTCTGTAATACTAATTGTAATATTTCAGAAGGCATATTATTGGCGTGCGATGGCGCTTTATCACATCGACCATACAAGCGAATCGGTGAAAAAGGTATTTGAAGCGTGAGCTTTTAATATTTGATTTTCCAATTAAACCATTTGTGAATGTATTTATTTCTCGAATGTCTGAGATGATACCCATTTAAGGTGAGTAATGCACCTCCGCACAATCTCGAAAAACCTACTATCGAATAGAAATTATGAGCAAATGAATTCATCCCCACCACGAAAAATCTGCAGCTAAACTAGGCGCTTCGAATGTTTGGTCACTTTCGGTTGGCTGTTATCCTTCGGTAGAGATGTTTCAAGTTAATAGTGTTCATATTGCTGAAGATGAAAGGTTGATTAATTTGCAGGCACAGCAATGTTTGGTATCGGCCCCAAACGCCGCGAAATCCGCTGAGATTCTCACTTTCTTGGCGAAACTTTGTGCACAACAAGACGAGATTATACCGGCTATTGAGGCTTACAAAAAAGCTCTCGAGGTTTATTTTAATCGTTATTTTATTTGTTAAAATTTCTGCCCGCAGAAATAGAGCTACATTCACAAAACTCGTTGTTTACTTAAGGTTTCAATGCAAAGAAACTGATCTTTGTTCTCAGTGTTTCAGAATCAATGAACTCGTACATGTTTACACCACATTTTAATTGGTGAGAAGTGGCATAGCTCTCAACGACTTAATGATCGTGCGAGATGAGACACTTCAGATACCTCTTCGGAGGGAGCTGCGCAAAGTATCACCTCTAAAAACAAAGCTCCACCTGGAGGTGTTGGCACGGGTGTTAAAAAGGCTGATTCGACTGTGCAATGCGTCGCTCGTTTAAAAAGTGTTGTGGCAATTTATATCTCCGTGATTCGCATTTTTCTACACAAACACTCGAGTGACTTTAATTCAATTGCTGGAATTTATAGTTAGAACCGGAGAACTTGGATGTGCTGACGAACGTTGGACTTCTTTATCTAAGGACGCATAGTGAAGACCAAGCTTTCTCGATTCTCGGCAAAGCACTGAGCTATGATCCCACACATGCGCCAAGTATCCTCGCCGCCGGTGCAATTATACAAGCGAATGGGGACTATGACGTTGCGCTCTCTAAATACAGGTTTCACTTTGCGGAGAGAGAGAATTTTTTCCGTACACGAAGTAATTACAATAAGATGTCACCAAAGCTTTCGAGGAAACGTTGAATGAAGCGAAAACGTTCATTGAGTTGATGGAGTGGGGAGCTTTGGCCCTTACTTCTGTAAGCTTGAAAGCAATCTGCTTTGCTGCAAGAAAACGCATAACAAGTTTGTTTTAATTTTTCGAGTGAAATATCTTTTTTCTGATCAAAAGTTCGATTAGTTCTTTGCCTTACCCTTTCCTAGCCTGCATGCACTTCCTATAACACATCACCTTCATAACAACTTTCAAAAGTAATCTGCTCTCGCAAGAGAAAATTCCTAGCATTTATAATCCAAACATCAAATCCCGACAATTATCAACATTTTCTGTGTAATTCACAAAACAGCTCTAAAGAGATCGCCAAGAAAAAATTTTATATATAAAGTCAAGAAAACTATGTATGTGAGATTTCTTAAACCTTCATGTCTTGCAGGAGGGGAATCTGAAAGATCAGGAAATGATGGAATTGAGAGAGGAGAATCTTAGGACCGGGATCCAAAAGTAGAACTGAGTGATCGAATTGGAAATTTTGTCAGCACACGAAGTTGAAACATGCGCAGAAATGAGGGAACACAGCCTCCCGCATTCTGCGATTTTTGCTAAGTGAAAAACGCTCAAAGTAGTTGAAAAGTGTTTCTAAATGAAAGCTTACAGGATTGCGGCCGACAAATGTGACTATAATGGTCCGCTGTGGAATAATATTGGAATGTGCTTCTTTGGCAAGGGCAAATACGTCGCTGCAATCAGTTGTCTCAAAAAGGTTTCGTTACGCTCCTCTCCACTGCCCTGAAATATAGCGCCACTTTGCTCACCCTACCTCAAGTCGTTATACTTACACTGCCAGTATATGCATAACTGATCGTCACTGAGATGTAATCCGCATGTTGCCGCATAGGGGATGGAGAGGCACATTTGCGGTGAAACACTTTCGGAGTAGTAAATATGAAATGTTGAGTATCTTTTCTTTTGTGTCGCTGCTCTTCCGCCTTAGGAGAATCCCAGCTTTTCATTGATGTGAAGTGAACGTTCATGATGTACCATTTGTGAAAACCTCAATATTCGACGATAATAGGATGCAGGAGATGACGAAGGAAACCAAACTGACTGTTCTGTTATCCGAATTGAATCATCTGCTAAGCTATTTCATCTGCTTTTATTGGCAATACAGACAAACAAGAGTCGTACTATAAAGACAAAGTTAGTGACAGTGTGATGAGTATGGCATCTTATCTACGAAATGTGTTCATGTCCGAAAAAATTTCCATTATCCAAATTCAGTGCACTTAAAATTACTTTAAAATAGCGCTAATTGGCTGGAGGATTTTTTGCATTGGAGTGAAGTAGTGGAATTTGTTGAGGCGAATTATTTGTGTCCACTCGACTGGAAAATTTGCTTCAATCTCGGACTCGTTCACAACGCGATGCAGCAATATGCATCTGCCTACCATTTCATCTCTTCCGCAGTCAGCCTCAACCGACGTTCTTCGATGGCATTTATGGCACTTGCAGGTGGGAGTTTTCTTTTCCTTTATTATATTTAGAAATTAATAATGAAATTCGTAGTAGGTATTCAATCGCCAAGCACCTCTCCTTTCCAGTTTTTCCTCAGTATTATATCTGGTTAATGGATCGAGTAAACGTCTTCTAAATTAATTGCAGCAGTAGACATCTCCAGACACGAAAATCTGAATATGGAAAGGGAAGAGGAAAAATAAATGTTGATTAAAAAATATTGTAATCGGATGCGGAGATGGAAGGGATTCAGCAGAGAATTCTTTAGTGGTCTTAACAAACCTCGACGATATTCCGAATGCTCGCAAAGCATACGATCGTGCCATTCATCTCGAGAAAGGTGACCATCCGCAAATCCTCCTCAATTACGCCATCTTTGAAGCGAAACAAAACGAGCTCGAAAAGTCCACTGAGTATCTCAATCGCTATGAAGAAATTATTTCGAAAGGTGCAGCTGTTTCACAGGTGACCCTTACCTTGTAATTTAACTTTTCGTTGGTCAAATTAATAAAGGTGAGATCGCGGAGGTGATGTTATCCTGCAAGGTATGTCTATAACTCTTGCAAATTTCATATGTGATAATGTTGTTTCACATAATTCTTTCGACGGAACCATTCCCTTACTACTCGTCGGTGCCTTCTACTCGGGAATCCCGAGTCATTTATCTCTTTGCTTATGACTCTCCTTCAGCGTTACCGTAGTCCTCGTAACACCCATGTAAGTATATAACATGATCCCAAAAATGAATTATCCTATAGATGAAACATGCTGAAGAGGACCTCGTTTCTTACATGAAGGCAGGTAGGTGCATGATAACTTCGTTTCCTTCAACTATAACTGAATACATTTCACGCCCGTAAAATGTTTCGCAGATATGTACATGTTTATCTATATTATCGTGGAGTATTGTCAAATGATATCCGACTCTTATGAAGCTCCACAGAGAACAGTGTGCAGAAAGCAGCGAGAGTGTACGCAGGATAGAAGAAGGTGGAAGAGAAGTAAAACAAAACAGAAAGTACCTCAAAAATAGTAATTCTGGGGGGTTTTCACGTCGAAAATGTAGAAGATCTTATATGGTGGAGTAAGTGAAAAATTCTCGAACGGAGTACAATTATGCGGCATTATAATTTAAACAACGTTGTCCGCCTCAGTATTGTTCGAGGTTGCAACAGTCATTTGGTTGCTGTTTCATTGTGAGTGTCTCGACGTGATGTATTCCTCTTGGCAGCAACAGCTTACAATGACTATTTCTCATGCTCGTAATGACTGCCGTGTCTTGTGGTAAATGATCACTCTTGGGACCATAATCGAGGGG
This sequence comes from Parascaris univalens, assembly GCA_037576465.1. Classification (NCBI taxonomy): domain Eukaryota; kingdom Metazoa; phylum Nematoda; class Chromadorea; order Rhabditida; family Ascarididae; genus Parascaris; species Parascaris univalens. The sequence goes on along the minus strand of CM075173.1, from coordinate 40,123,834 downwards.
AAAACAGTTATCCAACTTCGATTCAAACTGACGATCGAGATTTCTTCGGATTTCGCTGGATATTTGGATATGAGATCTAACTGAGCTCTCGTAAAAGGAGTCCACAAAGTGGAAATATGCTAATGAAACTTTATAAGCTGAAATTTTTATTTTCTTTCCACACAATAACGAATAAAACGCGTTATGTGTTGCGTGATCGAATAGACGAAATGGTTATTCATCAATATTCTTCTATATAATTGAAGCGCCGATCGACTGAACTAAGATGGCGGTGAATTTTGAATGAGTATAACCAACGAGGAACATAAATAAATTAGAAATATAAGCAATTCAATATTGCAGTTTTTGCATTTTTTGCAGCAGCTGCGATTGAGTGCCGAAGATCTAAAGAGAATACTGCTAGAGCTGAGCAATACACGAGCGGAGAATGCGCAAGCAGATGCGTAGCAGAAACTCGTCGACATGAACGCCGCCGAGTAAAGCTCTCTGTATATTGATTTGCTTACTGAATGTTCACTTCTGATCTTATCGGTGTAATTATTCATGTAAATTAAATTGATCATCAGTGCAAAATAGCTCATTTTGAGAGAAACATTTGCAGCGAATTGAATTGGAAAGCCCCTTCGATCGTTCGAACCCTCTCAGAAGCTAACAAAACCTTCGATGAAGAAATATTTTACACGACGAAGGCGTAACGTAGCCCATCAAGAGAGGAAAGCATTTTTCATCGCCAAATATCCATTGGCACTCATTTCTGAAAACATCTCAGCTAACATTTCTGAGGTTAACTGGCTTCATAAAGCTTCTAAGACACTCATAAAGGTCGGAATCTTCAAGGGTTGCACTCGCAGAACTAGAAAAAACGTGAATATCGCTATCCCATGTCATCTTCCTCAGCTCATGTCATCTCATTCTCTTGACAGCTTATACAAGAAATATATAATATGCCTTTCCACAACATGACAGACTTAGCTACGGCTTACTATTTCGCTAGGTAATGTGCACAGAGTATCGGCTGTGGCGGGTGTAAATCGACAAAACGAATATGCGCTAGGCGCAGAAGATTGTGAAATTTCGAGTAATTTCTCATAAAATCCCCTCCAAAGTTTGCATCTTCCTTGCTTAACGATCAGTAATTCCTATCCTTTCCTGCCATCGTTCGTAAGAGCTTCATTTGTTTCAACTCGCTCCTTCAACCTTCCCCCAACTAATTGTGCATCATTTCTTGAAAGTCAAGAAACTGCAGCTCGTTTCAGTCGTAGGCCAGTATCATTCTGTGATTTGGACTCCCCACCAACGCAACGCTTATTGAAATGAAACTCGAACAAGTCAACAAGTCATTTGTCTTTATTTCGGTCCTATCTGCCGTCTATCAGTAATCAGTAACCGACATCTATGTAATCAGTTACCGATAGAGATCGTTAACACATCTACCCGCCATCTGTCCAAAAGTAATCGACTGTAACACCTCGAAGCGGTTACTTACTCATTAACTGCTGCTTTCCGCACCGTTTTCTGTCGTGGACTCGCTCAAAGCGATGATTTCCCTCACAAATCGGATAAATGAGTTAAGTGATATTTTTTGTTCACATATTTCCCACTGATATGTGTCTCATAAGTACGACAAGTGATATTCGATGAATAACGCTCATTTAATGGAAACTTGTTGAACTGTATGATATAATTCACGTGATTGATATGAGTTCTCATTTATTTGGACTAAAAGAATTTATCCTTCGTCGAAACAAACCTGAATTTAGCCCCTCAAAGGATGCAGAATGCATAGGCGCTACTTAAGATATGCGGTCATCAGTGTCGAAGCAGTCAAAACAACTTTGAACACTCTCACAACACACCCTAAAAAGCGCTAACCAACGTCGAGAGTGAGAGCAAGTGTGGATGCGGACGACGAATATGGGTAACTCTGTAAAAGTGAAGGGACCAATCGGAAAAGGAGGAATAGGACCGTCGAAGCACCCGTTGCTGCACGAGTGTGCTTCGAAGGTCAACTCTCGTACGCACAACAGTCAGATTTCAACCGGAACTTTGGGAAGTTTACACATAAAATATATTGTTTCTAGAGTTTCCACTTTTGACAGCATAAATTTGTCAAGAAGTCTCTCACTTGTATTCCACCAGAAATCGTATTGATGCTGAAATGTGCTATAAGATTATTCGTCACCAAGACCTAATTCCCTTTAGGTGAATCAGACGGCTGTGACAAGAAAGTAGACACCTGCACGAGCAAGCTTCCAGCCACAGATCTTACATATTTCGCCGGAAGTTGTACTCAGAGATAGCTACGCTACTCCATGCACCGCTTGCAGAATTTGCGCAACGAAGGCCTCCGCTTGTTTGCACCGCACTGAAAACTTGCACTGAGTGCGGTGTTTGCTGCATAGCGATTTGTATCATAAGAGGCGTGTGCCTCATGCTGATACCCGCGAAGGAATTCCGCTTGCTATCCTCGAAGGAATTCCGAAGCTTATAGAGCTAAATGGCTGACTAAATGCGAGACCATCGACTCGCTACCGATACCTGCAAATTTTCGCCCGCACCGACCGATCGTCAACGCACCGATCGTCGTCGAATTTAGGGGATCACTGACATCGGCAGAAAAAATTGGCCGCCCTCTATTTCAACAGAGGCAGTAACATGACGTGGGCACAAATAAATTAGGGGATGAAGCCTCCTATGCATAAGTGTACCGGTATTGGTCTCTTTTCCCGCACAACGACTGGGTGCCGTTTTAAGACAGCGCAGTTCCGGTGCTACAAATGCCGAATGTGTGCAAATTTGGATGTCTATGGATGCGTCCGAAATCGCTGGGTAACTATAAAAGTTGCCACTGCAAGCCTTTCTATATTGTTGGGCAAGCACTTATAAAAGTAGATGGTTTTAGCGTTAGTGATTCTAGAGCTGAGGCGTCCGACAAGCACGCATCCACATCCACATCAGTAGCCACAGAAGCATTGAAATGACACATTACGTTGATGTACTTGGCAAATGCTGATTGCCAGAGGACGTCAACGTGGCGACAAGGCTGTGTATTTAATATACGTCGACATAGCCAATGACCACCAACGGAAATTAAGAGAGGTGACAATCCCTATCAGCAATATTTGTTGGAGAATGCTCGCTATATATTTTCACCGTTGACATCGTCCACATTCTCATCGCACGACCCTTCCGCACTTTTCCATCAGTGAACTATTCGCAGAAACTTGCATCTCAGGCTCGGCTCTGCAAACTTGTCTAGTTATTTGCTTCGCACTTCATTTGAATTACACTATGAATGAAATGCCATTTTAGTGTTTGAATTGAACTTTTTGAGCCTGGATTTTCTATGCTCTTCATGAGGTGCCTCACTGTTGCACCTTCTACTTTGACTAATTCGATTCTCGAAGCTGAAAAACAACTTTCGTAGAAAATAGCGACATTTTTCAATGAGCTTAGCACCGAGGAACCACTGCTTAGAGCAATGCTGTCATCAATGAGGTGGGTGTTTATTTCCCCGACTGTAGCCCTCCTTCCTATTACATCATAGAAAACCGGGCTTGTCTTTATTCATATATGCACAACTACGTGTGTATAACGATCCGAACTCCTTCCGGTCCACCGGTTTCTTCTCAGCACCGTGCTCGTAAGACTTTTACTAGAAACACATGCAACGAACAGCAACGCTCCACAACTGCCCTAACAACGAGAACGAGTGGACACTGGCAGCACTTATATCGCCTACCCATGGTACCACAGCGACTCTCACACGAGCATTTCACAACTTTGGCTATTGCCCCGTTATCACATTCGAGTTGCTGCATGGTCACACTCGAGCGGTTCAACAACCAATATCGTTACATGTGTGCCTGTCTTCCTAAATATACCGAGCTGCAACGCAAGAGCCATAGAAGCTATTGTAGTTATATCGGTGATACATGAATGAATTGCTGACTTTCTGAGGTATAAACGGTGAAGTGACTCCATGCAAGGGTGGCCAACAAAAAGATTCGTATACCCCTAAAAGGCTGCGAACAAACGGTGAAAATGAATAAGGCAAAAACAAATCTGGGTCCTCTTGAAAAACAAGCCTGTACCACTCAATGCCCACTATGTTGCTGCTCATTCTCCGTTGACTGCCGCAGTTGTATCTGAGCCGGTGTTCCCTATCCACTGTCGACCTGGCTCCACCGCCCAGGGGCAGTGATCAATCCATGATCCTCACTACAGCCGATACCCATGTTCAGAGGGTTCCTGTCCGTGACCGACCTGGGCTGCGCACTGCTCCAGTTGGCGACACCTTTTGTGTGCCAGTGACCATTTTTTGCCTCCACCACTTACCCAGCAGTAGGCCCATAACGTTGAGGGAGTTCGTCTTCCTACGTCATACTGTGCAGAGAGCTCTTGTTTGCTCCTTGGCACTGTCCTGTGAACCACACCTCTCAAACTCGGGTAATTAAAACCTTATTATAATATTTGGACACTAAAAACGACGGGAAACACGCACATAACAACATCACGAAAAGCCCCCCACCATAACGAAGAAGAATCCCATCGCAAACAAGAACGCACGCCTATAAACAACATCGAACATTGACCCTGCTACCCTGTATGTGACACAACTCTCGTACGTGGACAGTTTCGATTTTAGCAGTAAAAACGATAGACTCTCATCGTCGAGCAACAAAATCTGCCGTCATGACTCGCTATCACAAATACAGGACGAGCTATGACCACAGAGGACGAAGTTGCTTTTCAACCGTCGAAGTCACAGTATAACAATCGCCGCACCTTCAGGACCTGCTTGATGACGAAGTTGAGTCCGCTACTTCTCAGATGGATATGCCGTTTTGATATCTTAATGCATTACGCATCTGCGGGGCCAGTCAGATATCTAGTGGATATCATGGGAGCTCTTTTAGCGATAAGCAGTGACTCTCCGAAGTCTTGTGACGTTGTCTCCTCGCTCATTAACGTGAAGATGACTGGAATTTTTGAAAATTCCTCGACTTATAAATAAATCCTAATGAATGCTACACAGCATCGAACATACATTACAATAAACTTCGATGAAATGATCATAGTGATACTATGAATTGCTGTACAATCGATCGAATTAGATCACAAAACGAAGTTCGTTGCCGATAATTTGTACAATCGATCGCTCGTGTGGAAAAACTCACGTGAGACGCTATTGCAAGTTGCCTTCGAGAGATATTGCAATGTCATATCTACGCATATGTGGACTATGCGACACATCACTAGGCTAACTAAGGTTTCGGCATCGAAATCTTGGCACGCCCCACCTTTTGGCATAGTGGTGGCAAATTAGGGAATTGCATGAGGTATTGTCTCGGTCGCCATTCGGCCAGAGTAGATTTGATGAGAGTAACTGCAAATAAACTGCAAATAAAAGTCAAAGAACAGGCCAACATCTTAAATAAAGCAAACGAAGGAAGGCCACAATAAAGGAAAGCAACGCAAGACATTCTCACCACTTCATCGCTCTTAGTATCAGCTGTGCAGCGCCCGAAATTCACTCTGATACGTTACTCGGCATGAATCGACCTATTTCTAGCCTCACCCAGCGAAACTGCGTGTAACTTTTTATTAGAGAAGCGGTAAGAGAAATATTCTGCTTGGTCAGCCATATCGATATGAATTCAGGATAGCGAACATTAGCGTTCAGTTTCAGTGGTCCCGTTTACAATTTACCTCAGTATGTACACTCCCGCATCCAGCTATAGTTGACTGAAGGTTGACCTACGGGCGACCTCAAGACATATAGCTCCAGCAAGACATCGCAGATTTGAAATATGCGCCACTATGTTATATTCCACATATCGGCTAACAAATCCTCTCCATCACTTCGCCATACCTCCGAGCGCATTAGCGAAGTGCTTACTCTCAGTTCATTGGATAGTAGCTCAGTTGGCTTGAATATTTCAACGGCTCACCGAGCGACAATTTGATCGTTGAGGTTTTGTCGAGTGAGTGCTGCAGAAATGTTGTCGTATTTCAGTATATATGAGCACAAGCGGAAGGATCGACACAACGCAAATAATCGAGTAATCTATTGCAAAACGGAAACAACTCTTCATCCGGAATTTTCCGCATCGGAGCCATCGTGTGGGAAGTGCGCGTTCACTCTCTCTCGCTCTCGATGAATTTCAAAAGCATTCCGACTACTCTTTAGAGAATTCGACAGCATCCAATGCTATCGGATGAAGTCAGATGGCTTCGAACGGGTGGTATTTCTTGCATTACACTCCTTGAATTCGTCCAGCGATTGATTCACGCACATATGCAAATCCCACAGTTGAATTCACAGTCGTTTTGATCGAGGAATTAACTAACCGCATACGATGAACTCCTACAGCCTCGTTAGGTTTTCGTACTAGTTTTAATTACGACAATCCGGATCGGCGGCCACATTAATGCTCGCAACGATAATTCAGCACCTGAGCACTGCTCTTTTTTGGAAAACCGACCGATCGCATTAATGCACACTCAAGAAGTTCTCTTCTTTTACATTCTCGTAAGTGTTGCGTGTTGCGAGTGCCCTTCTCTTTTATGGCAATTTCTGCTAGCGAACTACCGAAGCGAAAGCATCGATATCTACATCACAGGAAGGAATTTTGTGCCCAATTTCAAGCGAATCGGTTGAATCTATATCACAAATTGCTATTGAGTTCTTTCAATGCTGGCAAACGGCATCCTCCTGGATGTGCTTGTACCTGACAAATTCTACAGTTACCACTTCGATGATTGCCTATCTGGAACCACGGACAGGGATCGACAAATTACCAGGGCATTTGCAAGTATGGCGTTATGAAAAAATTCATGGAGGAAACGGGTTTGTTGCTCTTTTGAGGTTTGCCAATTTTACCTCTTCGAATAAAATACCCTTAGATCGGGAAACATTGTCTTAAAACGCGCAGTTTTGATCATGCATGAACAGCTTTCCTCTACCAGACCCTCAAATTTTAGAACTTCCATAGGCTAAACAATAGCCAATAAAAAGAAAGACGAGAAGGCTGGGAAAGATGCGAAAACGAGGAAAGACTCATAGATTTTAGAGGAAACAACATCTGGAAGTGCACCGCGCCCACTTCAGCTAACTGTTCATCATTCCAGTTGCCATCTGCGAATAGCCGAAATATGACCATCTTTGGTAGAGTCATCGCATTTATTCACTACGCCAATTCGAATCGCGATCACCGGCGATACGTCAGGTGGAAATTTCAATTAGGTCTCAAATATCGGCTGATAATAATGAGAAGCGGAATTCTTTGCGAGGTCTTCTTTCGGTTATGTTTCGTTTAGTCATATCAACACAGCGACGAAGAGACACCTCTTTGCACATAAAAATCTCAAGTCCATTGGATGTAGTGTGTCGTTCATGGAGTTGCGTCCACGAAAATCGGAGATCGCCTGGGAGAGAAGAGAAAGGATTCTATGGTCGCTTGCTCGTTGAAAATGAGCAGATATTCGGATCTTTGCCCTCCACAGTCACTCTCGCTTTCCTCGGCAACTAGTTGTCGAAGTGCCTGAAATCCTCGCGCCGGAATAAATTGTTTCTTGACCGTATGGAAATATTTCCCTCATGGAAGCTTAGCGAGGACCGACATCTGACTCTCGCGATGAACATTTTTCCACTACCTCTACGGTGGATCCGAAGTACTTGCTTCACTTTCACTCATGTCAACTGGAGTACCGGGGAACTGCAACCACAATGTAAGTACGGCATAGAATGACTCCATACAATGACACAAGTGTAGAATCACTACATTTTTAGGAGTGGGCAGGGGGAGAGAAGCATATATTCGCTGCTTTCGGACTCTACTTTTATCCATAAAATACATCGTTTTCCTGAGCTTCGGATCGGTGAGGTTATCACGCTGCAGCAGCTACATATTCTAGCGTTGATTCCCGACGTGTCGCCGCTCTTCATCACCTTTCAAAAGAACGAAATGTCTGCATGAAATTGCAGAAGTAATCTTACATCGTTGTCTATCTTGGGTGATATCGATGGCATAGGGGGGTGGGGTGTGGTCTGTTTTCATTTCTGGGTTCCTATGATTTCTCGAGTTTGTGACTCTCGTTCCCTTCTATTTCCTTTGAATTTGTGCCTCATTCCGTATTAAATGGAAGAGCTTGTCAAGAAGCACACAGCTGTGCAGAGCTCGTGAACGTTTCCAGAACTGTTCGGGGGTTTTCCTGTTCAAGCTGTTCGGATATTCCCGGATATTGTGTGCAATTTCTGGTCCTCGAAAACCGGTGTCATCAAATTGAGAAATAAAGAGAAGTGAATGTATTTGGTGACGTCTGTTTCTCAGCGTTGTTGATCACCGTTCGTGAAATAAATCTCTCCAGAATGAGTGTCATTAGGGGGGACACAACAAATGAGTAGAAATCGTCGCCTGATCTATTCGGCATTGCATAGTCTGATCGGGTAGGGTACAAATATGCAACTTGCGGTAGGGGTCTATAAAACAAATACTGTAAAACAATCGACGAAAACAGGTCTGACGGAGGCGCTCAGCGTCCGCAACGCCATATAAAACAACGCACAAAGCCATGAACGCTGGTGGGAAATGTGAGCAGATCGAGTTCAGGATTGGACATGGAAGAAACTCTCCATGAGAGCTCTTCAGAGGTTGTTATCCGGGCCGATTGTGTCGCTAAGCTTCTTCCCCTATAAGGAGCTTTTGTTGGGATGAGGTCACCTGTCGGATTATCGGAGAACGTGTTCAACGTCGCAGTCGTCGAGCCTTATTGGGGTTTCACGGAGAGGGCTCGATGGCGCATCTGGATTCTTGTGAAGAGGGTCCTGATGGGAGTCGTTGAACGAGTCCGAAATAAATCACAAGAAGAGTCGGGTTGTCGGAGAGGAGCCATTTATAGTAAAAGGTACGATGTCTGTAAGAGATTGCGATATTTTCAGAGGCCCTAAAATCTTTGGGCGCCTATGAGATGCTTGGCTGAAATATCTTAGGAAAGAAGTGAGCTCCTTTTTGTAGCGAATCATATTTCCGCGGAGTTTGTTGCACCAAACTCGAATGATCAACGTTCTCTTCGCGTTACCGCGACCAATTTCGCTCAAATCCTCCAAGAGGTCGTTGTTCCCTCTTCAGAGAGCTGTCAACGAGCAGGGGGAAGTTTGTGGGAAGCGTTGGTTGGGTGATGGTCGTCGTTGGTACTCCAGAGGGAAGGTGTATCGGTAATTCGTTCAGTGCAGTCGGCTTGAGGGGTACACCTCTGAGAAGTGCGTTCGCGGGTGTGAAAGAAGCATGTGAAAGAAGCACGTCACCCCATACGTGCACGATTGAATATCGCGCCTAAAAGGAACGGTGTGAACATCACTGAATCGTCGATGTCCACAGTAGAAGTGGCCCCGGCATAAGCGCGGTATGCGCCTTCGAATGTCTACTGTACCTTGCGAAAGGATTCATATGATGAAGTCACGAAAGTTCGACTTGCTTAGATGACAGTGGGATCCCATAGGGACGAAACAGATAATCTAGAGGATGGGAAAAAGATGACGAGGCGACTGCGTGGTTTGCGAGAAGCCTATTGCTTACTGCAGTTTACAGCCTACAGATGCAGCTGCTTAGGCAGCTGAGGATGACAAGATAGCTTATAGCTTCCCGGAAGCGCTAAACAGCACAGTTTATTCACCGCAAATGGGGCGGGTCTTAATGCATAGAAATCTCTGTGAGGGAAGTTCAGGAAGAGACACCAAAATGCAGAAAGTGGAGTGAATTAACTGTTGCTTCAGAGCATTAGTTGCAACCTCAACTGCATCGTGAACCTTGACCTTTATATTTTTGAGTTCTCGAAGTTGGAGCGGGCGTAGAGGTGTTCTTAATATCCCAGGTGTGGAAGGCACATTATAAGCATAAGTGTCATCTTTGTTAGCCAAAATACGCCACCAAATTTGCACTATTAAATGTGTTACAAGTAAAGCAAATTCACTCTCTGAAAAGTGATAGGATAAGGCGAGTTACACCATTATAGGCGAGAGGTACGAGTTCATGAAGTGGTGGGACGATAACATCGCTGATGAGCTCTATGCCCGGAAAATCGATGTACTGCGGTTAAGATTGCTGTAATTACTGTGAAGAGTTGAGAGAAGCGTTCTCCAACGATATATGACCGCGATTGGGGTCGAATCGCTGAGATCGGTTCCTTGATGACCTGAAAACGCAGTGAAATTGGCATCTCAATTCCTTTTATTGTCGAAATTCTCTGGAAAGTCTCACCGCTTTGTTTGATTTCCGGAAAGTTGCATCATTTCCTCTTTTTGCCTTCATCCAACATAATGCGCTCTTCAGTTACAGCCTCGTGCCTTTACTCGTCCTCCCCTTCGCTCAGATTCCGCTTGTCTCGCTCTGTGATGCCGTGACACATCTGCCTCTAATGCGAGCTCTCATGTATGTTGGTTTGTAGAGAGCGATGACGGAGAAGAAGCAACGGCGAAGTGATACTCCCGGCTTTCGTTGGATCTTCTGCAATACATGCGGTACAACGGCAACAGCCGGAGCGATCTTGTTTGTGAGTGGATGTGGACATATACATTGCAGCAACTGTTTGAATGCTCTTGCCGCTAAGGGTGAGCAACTCGCCGTTCATCTTTACTCTTCGATTACTGCCTAGTAAGGATGAGATTGCATAGATATTAGCGTAGATGCTTCTGTTACGCGCAGCTGAACGGCAGTTTTGTGTGGTGGGAATGGTGAAGTGAATAAAATGAATTACTTCGAAAAAAGTGCACTTTACATCTCTGATAGATGCAGCTGCCATAGTCCATGTTTTCGAATTTCATTCCATATCCGCTAACTCACCTCAGTGCCCCAGCTTGGCCCTCTACGATGAGTCAAGGTTAGTTCTTCAATTCCGGGCTACTATAGTCGAATAATGCCTAAAATCTCATGTAGCGCTCAACTGAGCTTATGGTGAAGCCAGTTTCGGTTCATTTCAGATTTTAGTAAGGACGGGTTGGAATCCTATCCGCAAACAGCACTTTCACATGCCAATAATGAATCATATCAGCATATTCGATTTTCCATCGCACCGTCAGTACATTAAGTGGTCGGAGGGGGCGGTGATCCTGAGAAAACTAATTTTAAAACGTGAGATGTTTCGGAAATCTATAGAGCGACTCGAGATTCGAGACGTCCCGGCGATGCTCAAAAAGGCAATGATGAGCGGGAGCGTTCGGAAGTTATCCGGGGGACCTGACCCTCGGAATGACCCGATGCGAAATTGTGATCCGATGCAATTTAATCTCATGACTCCCATCAACTCGAAATTTGCGATGTTTGAATCATTCCTTCGAAAGAAGCTAAAACGATAGCAATTGTAAGTCAGTTCATCGCAGCAGATCGCAGTTGTGATTATTTCACAGTTCATGTGCATATTTTGAGCGATGATTATCAACATGGAAGCCAACACACATAGACGATGGAGGGCAAAACGAATGGGGATACAATTGTGGGCGGATAGAAACCTTACTGAAGCATTCACTCCTTTATGAGGCAGATAAATGCAGAAACACACATCACCCTACAACGCAGCACTTTTCCACTACAACGTCGCAAATAACAAGCCCATATCATCGTTTGTAACATCGCAAGGATAAACCAAAGCACAAACACGAACAAAGACAATCCACTCTTGAAGGTTGCTCTTAGGTTCTAGCTCAACGTCCAAAGATCACCGCATAGTTTCTTGTTCATGGCAGTCTACAACAAAAAATATGCGTTATTCAGTCGTGACTTCACTCGAGTAATCCTCGCCGTGCGAAGAATTGCTGCGGAGCCTGCCGATCTAACGAGTGATGGCATCATCTTAGGCATCTTTGTGCTAACAATTTGGGATGTTAGTTATGAGATGTGAAGTGAAAAAGTACTTCGAGAGAAATTCTCCACATTCGTCGTTTCACTGCATTTGCTCTTCATGTAGCGCGTTCAGCACGAGTGATTTGGACTGATGCTCTATCCTCTCTCAAGATACAACATCTTTTTATCCCTTATTATGTTATCTTATTCGAAATAGCTGAAATATATGGTTCCCGAATTGTGGCAAACCTTTATCTTCGCCTTGAAATTATTTCTATTTCAATTCCGACGTGAAGATATTCGTTGCGGTTGACCTCTGTTGTTCGTTGATGTTCGATTCTCAGCATCCCGACAACGTTCGAAATGTCTCCACTTTGGCTTTCTAGGCCGATGAGCGTCATGCCAATATTTTATCCTTATCCCTAGCGTAGATGAGATGGCGGCCTAAATCATCAATATACTTCTGGAATTAAGAAAGAATTGAGTTTAACTGAAAACTTCGGAGCTTATAAGAAGAACTCATCCAATCAGATAGCGAGTTATCGAGGTTCGAAGCGTTCTGATGTGTATAACTTTGAGTTGCAGTTGTGACCTCATCTGGTAAGGGAGCATCGACGTTGGAGTGCTCACGTTGCCGGAAACCGATGAAACTTCAAAAAATCGACAAGAGTCTGCCACAGAATGTTGGTATTTCTGAATATGAGCGCCTCTAATGTTTCATTCATTCGCTTGTACTCATGTGAGGATGTCGCAGATGACCGTCTCGTTTGACCTGACGATGCCTCTTTTCCTCATTTTGGAGTGATAACGTCCCGAGTTTTTGCACCGCAGTCTTTAAACTCGTCTTATCGTTTCTTCTCTTTCGTTTTTCGCCTTTTTTTCTGCTTTAGATGGAATAATAGGAGACTTACTTTTGAGTCTACATATGTAGTTGAATGCCGACAAGGATCGATATCTTTGTGATGTCACCAAAGGTGTTGAAAGCGAGTCTCCCAACGTCACCAAAGGTGTTGAAAGCAAGTCTCCCATTAATCCATCTAAGACAAAAAAAAAACGCGAAGCACGATGGAGAAGGAACGATCAGAGGAATTTACCAACTGCGGCGCAAAAACTCCGGGCTTTATCAGTCGAGCACGAGAAAAGAGAGACGATCATCCACCATAGCCTCACAAGTCATTAAATGTATCGGGGCGTAGTGGTCGCCGTGGAATTGACGCAAATATTCCTTTAAGCGATAAAAGCATTATTCTAAGCAAATTCACTATCATTTCTGAACGCTAGCTGTTAGTCTTCAAGATCATCGCGTTGGCAATCGTATTGCTTTGAATTATGTCGTCGACCTGCGGTCGCCCCCATTATATATAATTCCGCATTTTAGTTGTGGGGGAGGGTTCTCGTTTACTGCAGATGCGTGCAGAAAGCAGTGTGTAAATCTTCCAAGCTCACTTAAGAGAGCGGAAGTCTATTTTTGGAATATTTCATAGATTCTTTCAGATTTGGGATTTCCTCTTCCGATTTTCGCTTCGAAATATCTCCGCTTTGGAGAATTTCGAATATCCATGATGATATTATCCCTTTCAAATTCTCCCATTTTAAGGAAATAATATCACAAAAAAAACTCCATTTTCTTCTTATAAACGGAAAAAATGGAGTTTTTTTTGTAGTATTTGTTTTTGTTTTGGACTTCTAAAACAAGAGAATTTATTGGAGGTCTATTAGACGAGGTTGATTCGATATAGCCAAAGAAATGAATTTCTCTCTAAACATGACAGGTGGCTTCGAAAAACGAGTCTTCCACCAAAGAACACTATGATGATGGTGAAATTCGTTAGTCGAGTAGATATTGGTTCTTATACGCCTAAACGAGCTGATCTTTCGTATGCAGTTTTGTCAAGCATAATGATATCCTCTATGAGTCGTAGTCATGTATTGACAGAGTGCTAATGATGAAACAAACGAATCGAACTCAAGAAGGGATTTTCCCAGTTTTTCAGGAACGATTTCACTAGTTAGCCTTCTAAATTGCTGTGGAATACGGCGCTCGACGCATAAACTTCTTGTCGAAGCAACCATCTTCGCAAGCATACACTCTGCATTCTCTTCACATTTCCATTTCGAAAGAATATCGCTCTCTTCAAGAATCAACTGCTAAATAGGTTTTATTAAAGTTGAACTTATAGATTATACTCTCTGGATGACTCTTAAATGGCTTTTTCTCTTTTGTTGCATAAGACTAGAAAAGATTAGAGGAAGATAATTTATGTGAATGATACTTAAGAGGGATTGGATATTCAAATATTCTCTATAGGGTAGATATTGTAATATTGTACAAAAAGATTTTATTCATTTTATAGGTGTTAAATTATTTCCTTAATCCAAACGAAATGATGAGAAACGTCCTCAAATCGATCACTCCCATAGTGCGATTCCAGGACAATCAATGCCGACTATTGAATAAGCGAATCGTCGAAATCGTAAATACTTCATCTCATTAACGCTCTTTTACTCTATACTTAAAGATCTACGCTAGAATATATGTGATACGGTGAAAGCATCGCACGTTTATGTAGAGGAGTTGCAGCTGGAGTTCGATCGAGATTGTTTAGAATTGAGAATTCCTCAGCTCTTGCTTCCCTTTTCCTTTTTTTCAGCACCACACTCTTGCACATCCCTATCCGCGATACATATGGAAATAAATATTCTAGGACATTGTGTTCTTATCGCGAAGAACACTCTACTTGTCGTTGATAGGAGGAAGAAACGAGCTAAGGTGATAGATCGGGATGACACAGTCTGGAGCGCCGTTGTTGTTCTCCCTACCTTCCCCAATCGGCACTTTTCTCTGTGATTCAAAGTCGCTATTCGCGAAACATCAAAGTGTAGATTGAAGGTGAAATCGAATCGGATGTATTGTTTCATGAATATATTGTTGTGGTAGCGCCGCCTATCGAGATAGAATACAAAGAGGGAGGAGACGAGGGATAGAAGGTAGTAAGGTTAATTCAATCGCCCTCTTTGCGAAGGAATGGTGTTGAAGTGTTTGAGGAGGGAGGAGAGGAGGGGATAGAAGGTAGTAAGGTTAATTCAATCGCCCTCCTTGCGAAGGAGGGTTGTTCCTTGTTGTGCACTGTCTAGTTGCTGTTGTTGCGTTTTTTGCAGCGTTGCAAGAACGAGCAGTTACGCACTTCATTTATGCAAATGGCGGTATACAAGTCGCAGCTTGAGAAGTAAGCTATCTTTCTGAATTTATTCATTACTCCGCGCCCATGTTTTCTCTTGTCGCTTTTTCAGCTCATTCTTCCACCTGTCGAATTTGTGTTATGGACATTACCCGTATATGACCCCTATCGTAACTTACTAAGGTTCCGGTGATCTCTGATCCATCGACGGTGAAGAGCTGTCCGGCGTTCATTATATATGACCATAAGTCGCATAAACCTGAATAATTAACTCTAATAAAGCAATATCCTGTCCACATCAGACAGACGGTTATCGGAAAGCGCTCAGTTATAAGAGGCGTATTTTTTGGATAGTATTGAATACTTTCATATATTTTAAGAGATCGTTTTGAGGTTAGTGAAGGAAAGCTACTCGGGAGAGATAGGTGGCCACGTTGGGCTCTCTGTTGACGGCTTAAGTGATATATTCCAGGAAAAAAGAGATGATTTCATTGCTTCATGCAAGCGGCCTATAATCATGAAGTTCTTCGTTGGGATTTCCATCAATAGACTGAAAAAATGAAATACCTTTCAGATGCCTTGAGTTACATGTGGTTGTCTGTGATTGTTGGAATGGCTTTTTGATGATAATGTAATTCTCAGGCAGCTGGCAGTGGTGCAGGGATTGCGACCACAAAATGAGTCGGAGAAGGGCGATTCCGGAATGTTGCAACGCTCTCTCGACGTATCAGTGTGAGTCTCATTTCTGCCACCGTTAGGTAGTCTTTGTTGCTGGATAGAACAGACAGCGTTGAAGGAGACGCGATCGAGTGAGGAGGTTCGAGGCTATTGTCGTTGAATGCAGTCATTAGTAACAATACAGCAAAGCGCAATTGCTTCTCATGTTGATGGATGAGCAGTGCTCAGTGGATGATCCCCTGACACGGATTGGGACAGCAGTTTCTGCAGACTTAGGAGGATCACTTCATGGAATGCATTATCATATCTTTTGTGCATATTTATAAAATTACGTATATATATATATATATACATATATATATGCATGCTCCATACTTCTCTGTAATAGACTTGGAAGGTTTTTTGACGCTAGCAGTGGGGCTTGACACTGCAGTTTTCAATTGGAAATATGTTTTATGATAGATTTGTGGGGAAGGAGGATAGTCCCGTTCTCAAAGTGAATTAATATTGGAGGTAGAAATTGAAGAGAAAGGATAAATATTTGGCCTCGGCCAATAAAGAGAGGTGGAGAGTTCATCTTCCTGCTGCTAAAATGGTTCGGCGAGGGATTCGGTGTTCTCCATCTCAAGCAGAGCTTACAGCTGTAAAAGGATTTGCGAGGTTCTGAGTTCTTGTAAAGGGACGTATACTCGTGCAGTGTTGTGGTGGGAATTTATAAAGGGGAGAATGGGATGTTTACGTTTTTCTGTGAGCAGTAATATGTATCTATATCAGTGAATTGCGTTCGCAGGTATGTCAAAAGGTGTTTTGCCAATTTTGTACTCGGAAATATAAATTCACAAGTGTCGGTGATCGCAACCAGATTCAATACTTCTTTCTCCCAGCCGTTCGAGATTCACCCGAACACTTGTGGTCGAAGATATGATCCAAACAGCTCCTCGGTCGATGTTATATGTGTCAGTTTTCTGTGTAATTTCATAAATTCACTTCTTTATGCTTCGTGGGAGTAAAGTAATGGAAAAGTAATTTCAGTTCTACTTGTCTGTCGAACGGAAAACCCTATAGAGATCAAAAGGAGCAGCAAAATACGCCGTCTACGCTCACTGGTTTCTTTTTCTCTTCTTTGAAGGCGTTCTCTTGTATCTTCTGAGATGAATTTTCATTGTTGATCGCTGATACTTTTCTTTTCTCTTCCATTAACTTATAATCTTTGCGGGAAGGAATTTTTAGTGGTTCATTGAAGGTAAGCGCAGGTGGATATGAGGTGAGCTATCGTTTTCTGCGTACCTTTGAAAATCGTAGACTTCCGTTGATTCTTCCAGCTGTACTTCTGAACGTTTAACGGCGCAATTCTCCGCACTTATATCGCCGTTTGTAAGACTGAGATGCAGTGAAGTTGAGCACTGTTTCAACGTCAGCGATACCGTGTCGATTCCAGGAAATGCTTCATTTGTTGTTTGTTTTTTTCCCCGTTATTCTCATCGCCTTTTTGTAGATTGATGCCTCATCGCCATATATTCTGCGGTTCTATTAATGCGGCGAACTTTGCATTATGCTTTTAATCGTCTCTTCTATATTCTCTTCCATTATTTCATTGTAGGTTCTCCGGATGTTTTGGGTCTTTCACTTAGTTCATTGCCGATGCCGCAAATGTTGAACTCGTCAGTTAATTCCTCGGTGGTGAGTTCTTTCTTCTGCTGTTTCCCAAGCGATGAGTGCAGGGAGGATCATATTTATTGCTTGATTCTCACTCATTGTCACCATACTCTTTCCCTTATTTTGTCTTCGAGCACGTTGCAAAAAGTTATATTCATATCGGCTTTGGAAGATGTTTCAAATTTTAAGGTTTCGGGTATTGCTGATATGATGAAGAGCAAGAAAGTATCGCAAGCGATTGCACTCGAACATCGTAATACCGCAGTGGTGAGCAGATTTCATTGCCTTTTTTTTATTTCTGATAGAAACGAACAACGAGAGGTCGCCGAGTTCGAACTGTTGTTGTACAGATTTAAGGTTGAGGACGATATCGTTGGAGATCGAACTTGAGGTGCAGTTTTAAGCGAAGAGTTTTGAATTGAAATGCCTCAGAATTTCCGTAGCAGTGGTTGAGGGGTCTTTCTGGGATGTCAAAGTTGAACAATGAGAAAAATTGAAGCTTCTCGTGGATTTCTATCGGCGCAGTTAACGCTTCCGTTGTTTTAACTGTGTGTAACGTTGTGAAGTTGAATGTCAATGCTGTTATACTTTTAGAGGAGGATTTCAAGAAGTGATAACATTGAATGAAAGCTTTAATTTACGCTTTTTTATCTTTCATGTTCGAACACCTCAGAAAGCTTTTTTTGCATTGTTGCTCGATTTTCAATTCTTCAGAGGGCCGTTGCTTGCTTCTTTTTCTGGTTTTGATTGTTGAGATATGAAAGGAATTCATAGAATGATTCCTTAAGAGCGGATGGCAATGTTTCAGGCACTATGATATGCCGGATTTTAGTGTAGTCTTCAATTGCATGTAATGACTAGGCTTCCCATTCACTAGAGATATAATAAGCTGCATTCTAGTCAGAACCCCCACTACTTATATTTGTAGAGCGTTGAAGTGGTAAATAGTATTTGTTCTTTCAGTAGCGTCGATTTGTGATTCTTTCGGGAGCATTTGTTCATCTCTCTTTGCCTTTCCACATACGATTCTGAACATTCTTATACAAATATCCGTTGTATTATATGTTTTATTCGAATTTTTAGTGCACATCTCATCTTTATACGGCATCATTTTTCAATTTCTCTCTGCAACGTTTACCTGAAGAAATAATTATAGCAGGGCGAGGAGGGGAGGTCTGCGTTGCATCGTTGCAGTTCCACGCTCAATACACTGTTGTTTCCAGCACTTGCCGTCGTGGAACGTGTTGATCTCGGTCAACTCTTGCTTTTCGTCAAAGACATTTCGCTTTTGTTTGCCCTCTTTCTGAATCTACATCCCGTTCGGTTTCCTCATATTCGGTTTTTCACTCTTTCGCTGAAACACAACTTCAATAGGTCTCTTCTTAGCCACCGATCCATTTTTTGCTGGAAGTTGTGTCGTGATGATACGTGACAAATTTCATATTGAATAGAACGGTTGAAGTATAAAGGCTTCATCATTCTTCTTCAAATCACTCCGAATTCATTCTTTAGTAGTATTTAGCAAATGCCGGCTAGAATTCTGTGCCGCTGAACTCACATCTTTAGGGTATTGATGGGCAACTGAGATTCTGAAACTTCAAGAAATTCGTGCGCATTCAAAGTGGGACTAAGTTAGGTCGATCGTCGACCGTTTACGGGACGTTGAAGTGATTGAGAGGACTTGATTCTGTTGAGTGAGTAAATTTGCTAACATTCCATCTAACTGGGAGTCGGCGAATACTATCTGTATATGGATCCCAAAAAAAGGGACGCACTTGCTTTTCTTTCTAGAACGAGTGAACCTTCTTTCTGCAGAATTTCTGAGCGCCAGGAATGTTATTGCAACGTCGCAAAATACTTTTCTCACATTACATTTGATGCCATCATGGGGAATGCTTTTCCCATATTTGGAACGAAATCGATGATCAGAAGGTGACCATTTTTCTGGATTGTTGCAGGAGTTTCTTCCGTTTTCTATCGAGAATAATTTTTTGAGATGAGTTCGGATAGTGAGGATCGAGGTGGTGTACGTCCGTCCACGAAGTTCATCCAACAAGCAGTATCTACTCCGAGGAAGCGGTATTCCTTTTCTCTATCTATCACTAGTCGGCTTCGCTGTCGTTGAAAGCTTTGAGGCGTTGTTGTCTGTCTTTGAAGAGAACTGCGCGAATATTGCAGGGAAGGAAACGATGTATCGCCGACTTTGTTTGCAGGTCGCATGATGAACGGTTGATAAAAGTGATTGTGTGCATAACATGACCTACTTCATACCGACTGACCAACTCCTCCACTTATTATCTGAGTATATTTCAAATTTTTTGTCTATGAATTTCTACTTATGAAGATTCGTAGAGACGCACGTTGTGAACTCCTCATAGTCGCTTTCGTTTGAGTTTTCTTCTTATGAGGCATTTTTTAGTGGGGTTTAGCAAAATAGTCTCCAACAGATGGAGGTGAGCGTCCTCCCTATGAGGTCACAACATCGCTTAAAGGTCGCGTTGGTGTGCATTGATGTGGATGGAGTAAATGCTGTGTGAGATATCACATCTTAAATAAGGAGGCAAGCAGTTCTCTGAGCGAACTAATTGAAACGTGGTGGTGCATTTTTCATCGTCGAAATGTTCGATATGGAATTCTTTCTCATCACCACTACCAGTTCTTCTATAGTTATTGCATTGTAACGAAAGCTGTTACAAATTTGCTTGTCGCCACTTCTAGTGTTACGTAGTTCTATCACTATATTGCCCGCTATTTCATCTTGCACTCTTTCCAATTATCAGCGGTACCCTCATTGCTATGCCGCACTGAGCGGTTTCTACTGATGTCACCGGGAGAACGTTATTGCTTCCAACTGCAATACTATTTCCTGTTATTTACCTGATGGTTAGCATTAGAATATGGTTGCTGCAATGTCCAAAGTTGTTTGCCACTGTTAGTGTCGTCTAACTGATCATTTCGTCGTCACTTGTAACTGGGCTTAATAACATCGACAGTGATGGCGGAGCTAGGAGAAGACCGGTCCGGCAAGAAATTTTGCACTCTTTGGTCTACGATGCATGGACATCTAAGGCATAGATTGTGCTCGCCGAGATGGATGAGCCGATTTATTGGACAGATACATTTCTGATAGCTTTGCGGCGCTATTTTCGTTCTTTTGAGCGCCGATATTTGCGAAATGATTGTATTTGGAAACGATGTGATAGGGTTCTTGCAAATATGATGTAGGGCCGAGATGATAAAGCAGATCCGTGGGACATGTTGCAGCCTTTATTCTTTGTTTCCTCTCCGTTCAAAACTACTCTGCCCTCGATATGCGCGATTTCAACTCCTTCCACTGTCGCTCATACACGTAGTTTTTTACGTAAGTGGACGCCGTGAGAGGAATCAAAGCGCAGGTCGTTACCATGACTTTAAGCGGAATTCGATCCTTCCAACTTCCATCTTTCTCAAATATTTATCGGCCGAAAGCTTTAATGTCAGAGATTTTTTAGTATCAATGGGACAGCGAGAGACAGTCGAGCAAATTAGAACGAAGTCTGTGCCTTGAGTGCTATGCAGTGTTTGTACTGTTGTTGTTTAGTGATCATTCGGGCAATAGACCGCGTGGTGCGAAGACCGTTCCGCTGAGGAAGGTAGTGGAAGAACGCGTTGAAAGGTGTGTTTGATGGTTTTCTTGTTGTTGATTGTATTTGATGTGCTCATCACTACTCGAGAAGGTCGTCGTTATATGTGAGGTGTATGCTGCGTTTTTGTTGGAGTTGATTCCTTCGGGAGGAAAAGATAAAGACGAATATCCCGTAGGTTGTTGAAGAAACCTGAAGTGGGAATCATGGGCAGTGGCACTGAAGGATTCTTGCGAGGAATTTAGCTAAACGGTTAAGCAGCATCATTAGAAGTATTCCACGCTTCCGGCGAGAATCCTTTCTGTTAACTTTTCAGCAACCGAAAGCATAATGCGCTATCATGATTATAGATCCGCAGCTTTTATGAAGCATTTTATCCTCCGAGTTTTTCCGCCACAAGGTTACATTCGAGGTTGTTCTCTACTCTAGGAGATGTTTCGTGTGATTCACAGCCGTTATGTCGCATAAATCCATTTCAACCAGCAGACTCGTTATTCGCTTGATGCTTGCCAGCTTCAGACTCATGTTTTTCCTTTATGGCGATGAGGGTAGATTGGGGTCGTTTCTTCGATCGCCGTTTTAGAATATCCGTTGTCGCATTGCAATAATTACTCTTCTCACGCAATTATTCATTGATTAATTTCAGGGAGTGATAATCACTTGCAACGTTCGTGGCTGACCGATGAGTCATTCGAATATCTAACACTCTATTATAATTTTATGCAACACAACTCGCTTGCTGTAGACGTTTGAGGTGGAACTTGGCGCATGACGAGTGGGCGTGCACCGACTGCGACGCTCTTCATACCTCCTCTCTAGTTTGCCGGAGATCCTCACGATAATGTTGGCGTTTCAGCAAACATCTCTCATTCGCAGTCGTTGATTCCATGATTTTTGCTCGTTCGTTCTCACTATTTTCGGAAATCCCATGAAATGCAGTGAAACACCTCTGCAAAGTGAGTGTCTCCCATACTTTGATTTGCTTTTCCTATGATCCTCGGGGATTCGGAAGCATGTTGGGAATGTTATATTAATAATATCTTTTGACGGTTTAAGCGAATCCTACGCATGCTTGCTAATTTGGGTGATTCAGCAACTTTTTAAGTCCTTCACTGCTTCTAGGAAATTCAATAGTTGATTGTGGCAGTGCTCGAATAGGGCGAAATGCTGGCTGCTGCTTGTTGATAGGTTTTTCTTAATTTCAAATGAAGCTTGAAAGATGCAGCAAGTAGATTGTCTTTGGTATACTCGTCGGTTGTTGTTAGATCAGGTTATTTTCATAATCGAGTGTTCTCACTCTTCAAATGTAGTTCATCCGACCGCATTCTGTTCAGATCAGTTCTTTTCCTTTGTTCTCTGTAGGTGTTGCACTCAAACTATCCTCTTTTCTGCATTTGGACAATTGAATTGATATGATGATCCATTCAGAAGAGGAATTCATTGCTTTATTAGAATAGAGGGAGAATATTTGAACTACAGGTCAGTGAATCCATTGCGGATCAAGCAGATCTCAAAAGGTTTTTTGCAGGAAGATTTTATGCTTTCTTGATGTGGTGTCAAGAGCCGAGTCTGGTTTGTCTCGTACGGAAATTGCAGATATATTCTGCGGCATCATTGGTCTGTCTCATGCTTGTGACATGTATTCGCTCGATTGTTGACTAAACCTCCCTTCCCATTCCTTCCTGTGGGAAGTCCACGCGTTAGCGGTCATCACTGTGGCTGTTACTTCACTCTTTTAAATGTTTTTAATCTTTTTTGTTGTTTATGACGTTAATGGTCTGCAACCCGATATGCGAACTCGTGTAGTTATTTGCCTATGCGAAGTTTCCTTGTTGGGTAGGAAGATAAGTCAGTTTGCTCATTTTCCACCATTTTCCAAGTCAGTTTGCTCATTTTCATCTGTGGGAAGCGGTGTTTAATTGCGCCAAAGTGGCTGAATAATGTCGGGAAGGCAGTGTATCAGGTCACCACCAGCTCATCATTCGTCGGGACTACACTTGATGGTCCTCCCATTAGCTTTATTAGATGAACGTGAGTTTTTTTCCAGATTTCTATAAATACTCTGTTTTTGATGACTATTTCATGTGAAAATTTGTTGTTCATTGCATATTAGTGGTAAATTTGAGCTGTCGGCAAACCGGGTACGGTGACTATGTATTATGGTTATATCATTTTTCAGAGCTTATCGGTGTCATGATTTCTCCTTGTTCCGATCCGGAATATTGGAAGTGCGCAAAAGTGGAGGTTCCCGGAATTGAAGAGGAAAATGCCCGGGGAATAGGAGGCGGTTTTCCACGATAATATTGTACATCGGTAAAGCAGATTTCGCCGTTAAGTGATTGTTTCTTCGTGGTTGTTTTCGCAGTTTGTTTGACATATTGCCTTTTGCTTTGATGTTGATTTCCACGATACCTTTACTATCATCGGGTCGTTTGCTTTATTTGAAATTCTCCTCGCACTCCTTAACCTGCAACTGTGTTCTAACGCAGAATCTGGCAGAAAAATTGATTCTCTCTTCACACACCGTTCATTAAAAAGTTCTATCATTCTTGCTTTGCGTAATTAAGAGAGCGAACTGAGGAGGGGGATCGGTCATACGCGGGTTATCCGACCCAGCAACGATGGCATTCAATCCTTGGGTGGATACCCGTCGATTTTGTAGTTCCCGTACGACTGCTTTTAAATCATCGTTTGCAAGAGCGCTGAAGCACTGCAGTTCAAAAAGTTTAAACAGATGAGCTTCCACCTTTTTGAATTGAGCGTTGGAAGTTGTTCTTCTGCTTCACACGTCGCTCATTCTTCATGTCACCTCACAACGGGGAGTAGCTGAGGTAAGTATTCAAGGTCGTAAAGGTCCAAACTCTCCGTTGGCGCAACATCACGTAAGGTTGCCATTCGAACGACGTGGGGATCGTTGGGATAATCATCGAGCTGGGAGGGGAATGTGCCATTGCAAGGTTTTTGCTTCGAGGCCGCTATTGATAGGTATTAGCAGCCACCTTTCAAGCACACCAACTGAGTTTATCGAATATGATGCTAACCAGGTTAATGTACATAGACGGACGACATTACCGCATTTTATGTCCTATAGTCGTACTTCTCTATCTAATAACTGGCGGGTCGTGCAGGTCACACTTGTAAAAAAGGCATGAAAGATTTGCCCGTATGTGATTCAGGAGAGGTAAATGAAAGGAGTAGGATCTCCTCCACTCGGGCAGGATTCGAAGAAGTGAGAACATCCGATGGTGTCTCGTGCTTGTGCATCTCCTCCCTCCTCGTCGCCCTCATCTCACATTCCATATTCGCGAGAATCTACTCTCATGAAAGAGAAAAGCTAAAATTTCAAGAGTGAGGCAGAAGTGGGAGGTGAAGAAGATGGAATAGTTGGGTTTTTGTGTGGACACAGTTCCTGCAAATACCCGCGAATGCGCAGTTCGAAGTTAATCGGATTTGCACCTAATACACAGCGGCAGTGATATATTTCGACGAGAATCGGTCGTCGAGCGTTGTTATTATTCGTTTCATACATTTTGCCGTCAGTGGCCACCGTTGTGCGTAGTTCAATTCACATATATTGTATTTGCATTGAGAATTCGAGTTCTTTTATCGGCAATAATAGCGACGATTCGACGCCCACAACGAAACGATCGCTTTGATGGGTTGATGTGATTCCTTCGTTCCTATCAAATCTTATCGCTCTCAGCATTTCCATATCTCATTGTCCTCGATTAATTAAATTATCGTTAATCTTATTATTGCTTTTTTGCCGCTCATCCACTGCATTGTGGACTCATTCCGAAGCGATACGAAATGCATTAGGGGATGAATGTTGATTTTTGATAGTCTGAACTCTTGAAATCAATTCCTTGGAGAGATTTCTTAGTCAATTAGAACGCGAGCGAAATCGCTCGTTTTAGTGGTCTCCGTATGTGGTCATTCATATTAGAAGTTCATCTTCTAGCATCACCACAGTGACATTTTACTGTTTATCGATAAATAAGACAAAAAATTCCGCAACTATGAAGTTTTTCTGGAATTATACAAGTGGGTATGCCAATATATATCAACGGTGAGATGTGTCGACATGGCCGTAGAATTATATGTTGGGTGTGCGGATGATGGTGCTCATCGTTCGGCGAATCCGCTATTCGAAAAGCGGATTAGAGGCAGCCGAGGCAAAACACCGGAAATGCGTGTTTCTATCTGATTTAACGGGGAAAGTCTCGATTTGAAAGCATTTAAAGCCCTCGAACGCAGTGAGAATGTTCCAACGACGCACAGAGATATTTCCTCTCCCCTAAGAACTAATAATTCTATCCTCAATGGAATGGAAAAATGTTGTTTTTTGAAATTTGCTGAAGTTGCCAAGGAAGTTCGAAAGTTGAATAATTTCTCTTTGTAATATAGAGTTCGGGAAAATATAGGTAATATAAATAAGTAATAGAATAGAGGAAGATAAAATATGGAGTTTATGTGAGCGTGAAATTTTTTGTCTCTCTTGGAAGGAGGTTTTTTCCCACATATGACTTCTCTCAGAGTGAAAAACAGTACAGAGGAAAAAAGGTGGCGAGCGGGGAATTCTCGAAAGTTAATAATCCAGATGAGAATAAAGCACCCTCCAGGATTTCCAGACGCCCGTGGAAATTGAGTGGAGTTTCAGGAAAAAAATTCGGGAGTGGCAATCTTCTTGGAGATGCTAAAGATGTCGAAATTCCTCAAATTGACGGGCGATAGAAGAGGGAAATAAGTAATGAGCATCGGCTATGGGCGTGAAGATTGCTCGATCGCTCACACAGCACTAATTTATTTCCCGTTACGAATTCATTGTCTACATTTTCGAACGAGAACAAGAATCAGCAATTAGCGCCGATGTATTTCTCTGTATTGTTTAATGACTGCAGAACTCATACGCTAAGAGAGTCTGACTTTAAGCGCATTCGATATGTAATTCAAAGAAAGTAACTCATATACTCGTTTGCTTTCAGCGATCTCCTCAGGGACTTGCCTGTGCAGAAAACATGCACACAGGAGAGATAGTGCAGCAGAGAGCTGAAATAAATAATGCTGAGTGGATTAGTTTTTACGCTTAATTCTGTTAATGAAGCGATGAAATGATGAACTAATAACGACTCATATTTTTTCTTTTATTCTCTAAGTAAACGAACAAATTCGTAGTTGAGGGAATTGTTTGTCGCTTCACTCAGTGCCATCGTCGGTGTTCTCGCTTCCGTAGAGATGTCGAGGATGAGCGCTCATTTCGGTGTTATTCCCATTCCTTTTCTAAGACAATCCATCGAAAAGACATTTTTTCATCGATCGCCCATCATATTCTTAGGCAAATTCAATGCGCTCTTAATCTATAAGTGTGGAAAAGGTGAGCGATGAAACAGAACAAGAAAGTTCGTTGATTTCCTCCTTATTATGCAGTAGACCTGATAAGTGGGAGAGCATCCTCATAAGACAGCACCACTTCGCAGCACTATCAAGATGCTCTACAAGGAAAGTGCCGCCTGAGTATGATGCTGTCCATGTTCCTGGGAAGTTCTTATCGTGTTCTCTGAAGGTATAGACCACATCAATTCAATCGAAGGGTGTAGTTTTCGATTTCTAAAATTTTTGCGACAACTTTTCATCTTTTAGCTCTCGAAAGAAAAGTTGCCACACATTCGAGTACGCCTCTAGAGTGACTTCATTTCCGTGCGAGTGAATCAAGAAGGCAGGTCGCGATTGCAGAATGGGAAATTGTCATTGGTTCATTAGACCGCCATCTCTCGGAGATGAAGAAACTGCTTCACTCGTAAAGGAGACCGGATGTGAGTTCTTTCACGAGAGTCTCACTTTGAGAGCTGCGGTGCTGTTCAATGAAACTGAGAGCCGTGTTCAAATTTTCAAGTGAATGCTGTAGAAGTGAACGATATAAGAGAGCAATGCGTGAACGGTGGAGGATAGGAGTGAATACTGAAAAGGAAGAGTAAAGTATGAGGATCTATCTCCTCGTATATTTCTGAAGAGCAACTTTCCCATCACAAGGACGTCAAAGCCACAATTGGAAGAGATATGAAGCGAAACCTTTCATTTACTGAGTATCGCGCTTTTGCTCGATTGTTTCATCCATGAATTTCTCGTAATTAATCGGGCTTCTCTTTGTATAAACCGATTTAATTTCAGTCACAAAGCGACAAATTCTTCGTCTTCATGCACGATTCCTTTCACTCGATAAAGAAGGTTGGTATAATGGCACCTGAATGAATTATGACTGAATAAGTTTTTCGAATCAAAGTCTGAAAATGCTTGCAATTATTGACGAAAGAGAACCAATTGTTGAGAGTTTCATCTGCGTTTATGTTATCTCTTATTTCTCAATGTTTCTTCTGTCTAACCTGCAATTTGTGTTTAATCTAAAATATCGCAACTTTAAGGTTAGTGCCACGTGAAATATTCCGCAGTTCTCTAAATTTTGCACTTTCGATTGCTCAAAAAGGTTTATATTCAATGGCGATGTTGAAATCAACACCGAATATCTCCTTTGCACAATTCTAAGTAATCGAGCGTCTCTCATTCATCTATGGAGAGCATCGATTTTTGCCTCATCATCGTTTCTCTGCTCTTAAAGCAAACGGTTGCATTTTGCCGTCTCCTTGGGTCAGTTTCCGTAAAAGTACAATTGAAATATACAAATGTTGCTGTTTTCTCAGTTGTGTGGAATTTACTCATTCAGTTAGCTTCATTTTTGTGTCATTCTTTGTTGCCTTCAGTTTTCTCGATATCCTGCTCGAACCTTAAAAAGGTCAGCGTGAACTTACCTATATAGATAGAAACGGAAATATCTCAATGAGAGGTGGCAATGCAAGGAAGCGAGAAATACCTGAGATCAATGTTTTTGCTTTAGGAGTTCTGAATCCACAAGCGAAGAACACTCGACTTATCTTTGTGCTCTGTGCGCTGACCAAAAAAAATCACTAAGAGAGCTGAATGGTGTAAATTTTTTCTATCCTATCCAGCGTTTTCCGATATTGTTTGATCGGTATGGGATTTATTCGATGCAAATATTTAAAAGGTTGGCCATAAGGTTGACCATAAGAAAGGTTTCAGGAAAAGGCGTCCTGGATCGAGATGATTTTTTCAATATTCCCGAATTGGAGGTGAATCCACTCGGTGACAGAATTATTGATGCTTTCTTCGCCGAAACGTACGTTTTATGCATACTCTGCACATTAAAACATTATTGTTGCTGTATTTTGCTGTTAATATGATAAATGGGGGTCTATGAGCATATATGGACGTGTATGCTTATGTTTGCGGTCCACTTGTTCGGTAGTATCAACTTGAGAGCTATTGAAACCAAACTTCTAGGAAATCCGCTTAGTTCAATGTAGCCTAGAGATGATCGTTCACATTTATTCGTTAGCTTCGAAAGAAGTTATGGATAGATAAGGATATTAAAGGTAGCAATGATTTTACAATCAGTCTGATTGCAAAGACGATGAGTGTTTTATGAGGGATTTGCATCAGCGCCAACATCAGCAATGTTTTATTCGACTTTGTTTTATTTTTCGATAATTAATAAATTGAATGAGGAGTTGAATTAAGGCGGAACAGGCGCTTCATCATTTCTTGCGTTGTATCGTTGTGCGACTTCTCGTTATCTGTGGACTGATAATCCCTAAGGGATGATTCATGTTGATCCACATTCTAGGTGGCTTTTAACTGAAAGGAATGAGTGCTTTTCGTGTTTGCAAAAAAGTATGCAAAACCAATAGCGCAGTTTCATAGCCATATGAAACGATGCGATATGCAGCAAGTTAGAAAGAATTTAGCCTTTCAGACGAACGATATGACTAAAAAAACTTTCATTGTGTACGTTCGTATGTATATGATATGGTGCCTCATAAAACCTTCTAAACAGTTTTGCCTAGCTGACTAAATGCAATACGTTTGCTAAGATGTTGCGTTGATGCGGAGCTCTGAATTTCTTATCGGTTTACTTTGAAACTATCGCAGTCACTAGGAAGATTGTCGACGAAAGAGTCTACCTGATAGTTTAGCTTAGGTCGTTACCGTCTGTAACTTCCGACTAGTTTATATTAGCTCATTTCAAAGAGAACCCGCATTATCGACATCGAAAATTATGATCCGCCAATGAAGTAAAACTTCAGAATGACCAACGTGAAGCTGTTATAATCCGTGATGTTTAAAGTCCTCAATTTTAGATTTCCATTTAACTTTGTGACACTGTCGAAACGTTTTATTTCTAAATGTCTCATTCGCAGTGAGTCTCATTCATTTCTTTTCGCTTATGCACACTCTCGGTCACAGCAAAACACTTTCACCCCTCTTTGCAAACATTTCTATGCGGTTCTCAAGCGTGAGGCGATCGCCAAGCCGTAATCGTTCCGTTAGTCATTGAGAGGAGTTTACATCGAATTTGTTCATCTCAACTTTGATTTGTTTTCAGTAGTGATCCTGAGAAGAGGATTACGTTCCGTGAATTCGCAAATGTTTTGGCTCATTTCCGACCTTGTGGCATAAGTAAACATAACACCGATAATAACCAACTGCAGAACAATTCTCGAGAAGAGAAACTGAAATGTACGTTCATTTCATTTATTTAAATTTCAGTGGAATTGAAATCCTCATTGGCGCACCTATCGTTGATCAATGTTGTGGACATGTTTTGTACAATTCATTCATTGGCACTCATAGACGACTGAGGAGGTCGCCAGATATGCGTTTTGTTTGCAACAAGCCTACCGGACAATAATGTGTAGAAGCAATACCTAATGATGCGAGAGAGATTGCCGGCAGCAGCTCCATACTGTGATTGAATTGGACGTTAATCTATTTCTTTTGCTTCCGCTGCTGCTTAATGAACGTTAACTTTCAGTTGCTTTTGCGATGTATGATCTGAACAAGAACGGCTATATAACACGACACGAATTCAAAGTTATCCTCAGTATGATGCTTGGCGCCCATATTACACCCGAGCAGGTCTCGCTTCCTCTCAATAAATTTTAATGCATTTCTCAGTTACTTGAATAGCTCGTTGTTTCGTTCACCTCTATGATTCATTATTAGAAATTCGACTATTCTCCATTACCTCAAAACGACTGAGACGAGAGCATCGTTGTCATCTTTGCTGCAATACGAACTAATTTCAACGCAAAGCGAAATTCATCCTCTCATTAAAAGGGGCCAAAAAATGCTCTTTTCATTGATCGTAAATAATTGAAATATCTGAAAGGATATATCTGCAGCTCGACTCGATTACTGATCGAACGATAACCGAGGGTGATTATGAGCGAAATGGGAAAATTTCCTTTCAAGAGTTCTGCCGAGTGAGTCGTCTCTTATTTAGCACTCTCTGCGATTTAAGGTTATCAAGAATGGTGTAAGTATCACCTACGTGAACAGTTAAAGTATATTAACGCAGTCGATTTTATTTTACTTTCTCATAATTTCTAAAGGAAAATCTCATCCGCTCTCATCTAATTATGGGAGAGCAGTTTGCAGAAACAAGTCATCACAGAGATCCGGCGAGCGCTGTAATGTTCTTTATTTATCTCAAATATTCCCTTCGAATCTTCGAACAAAGATTTTCTCCATTGCAATCAACACTCCTGGATTCTCTGAAATTCGATCCACCGAACCATTTCGAACAGTTCACTTTTTGTTCACTCCTGATTCAGCTAATGACATGTGGATTTCCAATTCCTGAGAATTTCACCAACGTATAATTCTACCACCGACGGGCTGATGGTCAGGGTCAGTGGGTCGCAATGAACCATTCGAACTTTGAAGATCATAATTGTCCTCTTCCTTTGTTTCCTAGCGACTCTATCTTACAGATATGTGATTCTTTATATTTTTGTGGTATCGCTAGTTATACTCTGAATGCCGTGCACGTTAGAAATGCATACTGAATGCATTGTTCACAGCTAAAATATTTCTTCAGCTGCTTTTTCTATGTGGTTTAGTAAATTTGCTTTGCAAACTACACAATCACAACATCACACCTCTACCTGTTTTGCTGGTCTTTCTTTCGGTTAGTTTCAACGAGGAATCCGTGGAAATTACAGTTACGAAATATTATGAATGCGTGTTGAGTGCAGTATCATTTTCGGCACCACACTTTGTGCTGACTGTGCAACTTGAAGCAGTGAGTAAAGCGATGGGGACGGCCAAAAACAAACATAAATGCATCTCTTGAGGAGCGCTTATATCTGTGATCGGATTACTTAAGAAACGAAACGACTATTTATTTTAGTAGTTGTTAGTAATTCATGAAAGTGGATGATATGATGAGCTAAACAGAAAAAGCTAATATAGAGTGGAAGTTTGCTTCACCTATTTTTAGCCGGAGTCATTTCGCCGATAAAGTGTTTCTTGAAGGGTCCCACCTTTCCTGACTGAAAAGCCGTTTTCTCGCGTCATATCACAAACGAGCGTTCTGCTGTGTTTGTTTATCGCCATTTGAATCATAAAGTGTTCCTGTTGTGGTACGGAAGCAAAGAGTCGAAATATTCGACTGCTTATTGCCACCACTATTTGAATCAGTTCGTGCTTGCAGGCATTGGAAAGTATCAACATTGAAGAGTTGATGTCAATACGGTTTCTTGACTGAACAATTTGTGATGCTTTCAAGTCGATGGCAAAGAAAACGGCGTACAGCCACCATTCTGGACGAAGCCGCATCGCATTCAACATTATCATTCAAGCGGAAATATTCCCTTTGAAAGATTCAGTATATACATGTCTCGTAGTGTGCAGAGTTGATACTCGTTATCGCTCCACGATTTCACAGCAATTACTTTTGTATCATATTGTGAAGTACTCCTTAATAGCTTCAAATTCTTTATGCTTATTTATGCAGAATGCGATGAAATTGTATGATCTTACTTTGCAAGCTCCTCGCCAAATCTTCTAAATTCTACTTGCTCATTGCATTGCAAATTAACTAGTGTCGAAGACAGTTAATAGAAATCGTTGACGGTTTATTGTGAGCGTTTAAATTGAAACAGAACGTGTTGAATTATTCGAGAGGTTGTTTGATACATTATTGGATGGCTCTGTGGTATGGATGAGCTTTGCTCGGTCGTCATCTTAGAGTAGTGGAGCACGTGTGCTTTAGCTTTAAAGAAGCACTTTGCTGAATTCGTCATAATTCATTCAAGAGCGATATCTTAAACCCTAATATCTCACAACTTGGGGGAAAAATCGCTGTAACTGTAAAACTTCTCAACAAATTCAACTCAGCAGTGACCAACCCGTATCAATGCATATTATTTGTCGCATATTGATGTTTCTTTCAAATAAAATTTGAATAAAGTTAGATTTTGTTTTGATTGAAAACAGCCAACGAGGTTAACTGTGCCCCATCATTTAAATCGCTCTATATGTCCACGTCCCAACATCCATTCAAAAAAAAAATTAAGCCTCATCACCGACTCTGCTTGCAACCGTTATGTGAACACATTACCTCAGTTCACAGAGGGTCTAGCTCTTGCACACCTCGACGCTACAGTTAAGTGGTTAAAGCGTAGTGCTGTGGCCGATGTGAAGCACCGAGTCGTCCAAAGTGTTCTAGTTATATTCGGCTCAGAAATAAAAAGCATCCTTTGTGGATGTTATGTTTGTTGCCGAGAGTGATAACACCAGAAATTCGTAACACGCCTATGAGGACAAACTGATGACCGTTCGGAAGAAGTGAACTCACCGGTATGCGCCTTCGTTTCGTTGACATCTCATCAAGGATTCGGAATAATGCAACTGACCCATTCTGCCCTCATGTTTTGAGAGTTTTCTGCCTAGGACTGATGTGAAGATGATCAGAAAGGGAAGTGGTGTTTATTCGAAAGTTATGGTTTGAAATATTCACGAGGAATCGCAGCCACCCATCAAGCACCTTTCACTTAAAGTCGCATTAATTACTATTTTTTAGGTTTATAGCGAAATCAGAGATGGGAGAAATAAGTACCGATCGATTCAAGAAACGATACCTACTGCAGTGTCACTCGCAGTTGGCACTACACGAATGCCTATAATTTGCTCATTTGATCGGATTGTTGAAGTTACTCGCAGCATTATCCTTCCGAGGCATCGACTTCCCAACATTTTTGCTTCAAGAAGTTGGGAGACTTATTTCCTTATTCCCACTTGGCGATCTCATTTCGATGCTTATGTAATTTCGCCGCTTCACAATCGATATCTTCTGCGTTCATAGAGTCAAAAGAGGTTGGAGATTCGTTCAAAAAAGCTTCTGCCAGGGAAGCAATGAGAAGTATTCACTTTCATCATGCAGCTCATCCTTTCACCACCACTCATACAGCACTTATTTTAATCATATAGAGAGGAAATTATGCTCATTGTGGCGAGTATACCTCTCCTCTCTATATAACACCGTTTGATTCACCGCTTAAATTTATTTCCGCCTTAATCATTGATGGTGGGGATATTAGCAAGTTGTTGGAATATCTCAGCGGGAAATGTGAGAGCTGCATCTCGACCATTGGAAACGATTTGCAAGCGACACACCAACGTTGTGATGCTGCCAAGAAAGTATTGCGCTAATGAGCTGTCTTATTCGCCGATGGGCATTCGTCGGATGTGCTTCTCTACTGATGGTAGAGGGGATATATGTAAGACAACGACAAGCTGAAGGAATGGAACACCTCGTCGCCACTCGATTATACTTTCAAGCCATTGAAACAACGCCCATCACTCTAAAGTCTTGCCAGTACGTCGCTTGTGGATACCATCGAATACCCTTAAATGAAGTGAGCGCAGTTAATGTGCACTTTGAGTAGGATTCCTTGAATTCAGCTGCAAGATGAGACCTCATCCTACAACGTTTCACCTGCTATGGCAAGCAGCACTACGATAGAGAATGACGTCTAAAGGGAAGAGGGATATTAATCTATATGGATCTGGATGAAAGCTTTCATAACTGCTCAGAAATTCGAGTGCTCATATTGCTCCAGCAGAAGCTCCCTACAATGCTGGATTGAAGTTGTGGCTCGACTATCCAGTTGATCGAGTTGCTTCTCGCATAGCTATTGCAATGTGTTCGCAAAATTTATCTCCTAAAGAAAGAGAAGCGATAAGAAAGTTGCATAGCGACCTGCGTCCTGTGAGTGTTTCATTCAAATGGCATGAGAGAGCATCCGAGTGTTGTGCTTCGCTTTTTCGGAGGTCTTTGTCCTCTTCTCATCGATTAAGCGATCGGTGTCACTTATTTTCAGCGTTATATGCGATATGCACTCGCCTCCTCACCTTTAATCTCGTTCCCCTCAACTCGGCTCCTCACCTTTAATCTCGTTCCCCTCAACTCGGCTCCTCACCTTTAATCTCGTTCCCCTCAACTCGGCGGCGTTTTATACTGTCCGTTAATGTGCTTTGCAGTTGTTGCCTCGGATATTGGTGATCCGTCGTTGCGGTTTCGCGACGCGTTTTGTTCGCTGACCGTTAAATGCAGTTGATTTCACTCTCAAGAGGGCGAATGTTCTAGCCGAAATTGATTCCAATCGGCAATAATCTCTTGGGGACTTATTCGGTGGGTAGTTTCCACATTAACCGAGAAAAATATAGCGATATTGCACTCATCACTTCGTTCCCATCATTGAGAGTACCAAAATGTGGACGGACTTCTGTGTTTTCATGCGATCGGAATCTTTTCTTCAATAGCCGACGTTTAAAGGGAATCCGCCCGTCCACCGTTGAACTTTCTCAGTGATGTTTCTCATTTTCCGCCCGAATATTCATTTATTTTACTCTGTGAAAGCACTTCATTGGCATTTCTCCTCTTTAGGGAATATTTACGCCACAATGAACAAAGAAGCACTTCTTAACAAACATTCCCGAGAGGTAAGTGCATCGTGTCGTGGAATATTCCACGAAATTTCATAGTAATTTCACCATCGAGTATATTTCCTCTCACATAGAAAGTGCCTAATTAGTCTAATTGCGTT
The DNA here is from genome assembly GCA_037576465.1 of Parascaris univalens. Classification (NCBI taxonomy): domain Eukaryota; kingdom Metazoa; phylum Nematoda; class Chromadorea; order Rhabditida; family Ascarididae; genus Parascaris; species Parascaris univalens. Next base: position 40,088,894 of record CM075173.1, on the reverse strand, counting down.
GAAATCCAAGGCTAAGTTGTAGTTCTTTGATAATTTCCCGATGTGGCCTTTCCTTTCTATTGACAGCTGCGATCGTTTCGAGCAATGCTCATTATGATACGGACGTCTCTTGGATCATCGCGGATATTCGATGGGCAACATTGATTTGCTTATGATTGCTTGATGTTCTTCTATCGCTTAAGGTATTGATAGGCTTCGCCTTGTTGTTGTCCTATTCGTTGATCTCTTTAAAGGTCGTCGCTTGTGTTCGCTGAAGATCTTTTCTTCTCCCACGAAGTGTTTTACTCTCTTTGCAAATCATTTTGACGTCCTAATGACCTATTGTTGCAATCGTGGGGGGATTCTTCAAAAAATCTGCATTCCGCGCTTTTACATATACCCCAAACACACGGCGTTTCCTCTCGTCGCCGACACACCGATCGGCTATCTGCATCGACACTCTCTTCATTAAAGGCAATCAGAGTAAGTTCTCAAGTTGTATCGTCGTATAATTGTTTAGGTGGAACTTCACTTTTTGCACACTCTCTACATACCTCCTAAGTGCCGACTGATTGTTATTCCACCCAAATTCGTTTTATTCGGTCGTTCAGAGCGTCGACGCATTGACGTTTTCGAAGACATTAAGTGCTAAATACTTTGAGTTATAGATGGCGTTCCGTGTGGACGCCTCACAGATGAAGATCGCCGAAAAGCTGATTATATTAAACGATCGTGCGATCGGTATGATGACTCGACTCTATAATATTAAGAAGGCATGCGGCGATCATAAATCGAAGCCGCAATTCCTGAGCGAGAAGTCGCTCGAAAGCTGCATCAAACACATCGTACGCAAATTTCCTGTCATCGATACCAGATCGAACGCGGTATGCTTATGCTTTCATCTGGTATGCTCGGTCTGTACTGTTTGTTTCTCGTGTGAACTCGAAGCCTGCCGTGGAACGTAGAGAATCAGTCTGTTCTCTTGTCGTTGTTCGGTTTTTGCAGGCGATATGCGAATACATCTGAGTGGGTGGGCAAATGTAAGTTGGGAACCTTTTTTTGATCTCAGTGATGTCGATGCTGCATTTTTCATTCGAGGAGCACGACCTTGTCAGTGAAGAGATTGCAGTTGTCCCGATTGATTCGAAGAGAGCGATGTGGTACTCTGCAAGAAGTCAGCCATCCTCCAAATATCACTTGTAGTATGGCAAACTAAACTCATTATAGTTTAGACGCAAGTAAAGCTAAATTTTTGCAGTTTTGTGGCCACTATGAGGCCGATTCGCAAAATTCTTGAGAAGAAATTTTTTTATGAGTGGCGCTCGTTGCTTAAAAGTTCGTTATGAAGTCGGCACAAATCGTTTTGTCGCGCAGTTGCTTAGATGATTCCTACTCGAGGATTTGTACGTTGGTGGGGACGTTAAGCATATCGCCCCGCGGTTGCACGTAGATTGCTGCTTCGCGCTGTTTCCAACTTCGTCCGAATGGTGACGCAGCGATTGGACTTGAGAGCGCTTGTTCTTTGCAGCAAACATATTACACCCATCTGTCCACATCGATGATCGAAATATTCGCCGAATCGTCGCCTCTGTCTTCCCGTTCGCTCACAAAGAGTTATGTTGCACAGATGAGCATCGTATTGTCTCAGAAAATGCTTCAGATTGAAAAAGCTCACGCTTTCTTGTCTTTGTGAAGAGTGGCGTGTGCACAGTTGCGAATATCTTCAGCATAATTGCAAATGAGGCTAAATTTTGCTGTAACAGAGTGGCACTTGCATCACGTGCACCCTACTATAATCGTAGTCTGCCAGTAATGTAGTTAATTCCCTCCTCACCGTTTTTGTTGCCATTTTTCTCCGACTTTATCTCCTTTGTCGTTTTTCTTTTGTCAACATTGCGAGCACATGTGAAAGCTTGAATGAATCCTCGTCGTGCATTTTTATTCATTTTAAGAAGACGAAATAAGAGGATAATTCACGATTTCATTTGTCGGGCCTGTCGATTGTGCTTCAGAATGCATCAGTCTTGATTGTTTGGTTATTCTCGAAGCCAAACTTGTTCCTCACCCTTTGCTTCGCCAGTTCGTTGACGGCATTGTCGCTAATGGCAAGTGCTTTTCAGCTGAGTATATTCAGCATTCACTGTTTTCATCGTTTACAACTAGATGTCTTATTTATGAGGTCAGAACTCGTTATCCATAATTTTTTTATTATTGGTATGGTTAGAAGTAGGTAACGTCGATAGGAAGAGAGTTAGTAAGCCAGAGAGTTGTTATCTATCGGCATTTGGCATGTGAATAATTGAAATAGTTTCCTGTTTCTGTGCTTCCGTTTTATTTTATAACGCCTAACGTTGGGCCATATATGTTCTTAATTAGTAATGGATAGCTTTATAGTAGTAGATGAAGTCCTTGCCGTATTCCCTGGAAGGTAGGTTCCTCGTAGCATCTCGCCGCATAAGATGTGCTCGCGAAATTCCCAATAGAAGACGCGAGAAAACTGTCAGCACGGAACGGTGACGGAAACAAGTCAACATGTGTGCAGGTTGAGTGCTTCGCAGTCATCCGTAACGGCGTGAAAATGGCCAGTGCATTCAGTTTAATGACCAACAAGCAATGAGTAGCGGTACTGCACTAGCCGCCGTCTGAGATCACTTAATAGTGGTATCACTGTGAGGACGGAGAGTGTGCAGTGGTTGTTTTGCTGATGGATACCTATACTCGTTGGTGCTTAGTTGTAGATGAAATACCGTTCACTCCACATGCTGCGCTGTAAAGATGACGTGCGGCAAGCGCTATCGCACTCTTTTTGCGTCGGCCGTGAATGAAGCCTCAAAATAACAACCCGTAATTGATGAGGTAACTGTTGTTCCACACTCGCCTGTCGTCTACTGCACCCCGCAAAGTATACTTATTGCTCTGGTTGGTCTCTTTCCACATTTAACTGCGTACAGTCTTCTTGACATTTGCCATTCGTCGACACACGCTTCGGTAGACGTTGAGTTCGCTTCTCGGATGTGTTCACCATCTCGAGGGGCACGATGGATGGTTGCAAGGAGCCGCGCTGCACAGCTCTTGCTTTCGCCCTCACTGTTGTCCTTCGTTGAAAGCTTCAGAGTGATTCTTGTGTGGACCTTTTTGCACGCGCTGCTTGTGTTCTCAACGTGGGGCGATTAATTGTGTGATGGACTTTTATTGCTTAAAAAGCAGCGTTATATGCTGATCCAAGAAGCTCGTTGCTGGACTCTCTGAAGACAGAAGAAAGATTCACTGGACTCGATACCGTTGAGGGGCCTCCCGTCTCTCGCGATTAAAGTTTCATCGAAGAAGGTCTTTTATAAACTTCTTTGCAGCGAAGGAAAAACGAATAATCGTGAGCGATTGAATATTCAGGTGAATTTCGTGACCAGTCGTGAGTCGCTTATTAGTGCCTCAAAGCCTCAAATTTTTATATGCCACACTTAACCGATCGTTTCTGATTTTGCAGTCTGATTTTTCATGTCATTGGCACGAGAGTCATCAGGTTTCGGGCGAGGAAAGGGAGAGACTGAGTTGCTCTCTTATAGTGCTGATAAAAAACGGTTCTCCAGCTAGTCAAACACGGGCCAAGCAAAATATACGTTGCATTGTAGACAACTTATCAGCAAGCGAATGCAATGAAGCAAGAGATAATCAAATCTCTATCGCTCTACTATTATACGTTCGCAGATCTGCTCGATCTCAGGGATCATATAATGCAGCTCCTCACTACAATGGATGCGAGTCAAGTCAAACTCGATATTGTTCGTTCCTTTCTTGTTTGAACTTCTTCTTCTTCTGATCGGGGCAAATGCTGTTATGTTTGCAAGGAGTGGTGGCGAGTAGGTAATGTGAAGGAAGGAAACTGCCACGACTGAATGCTTAGAAAAGGGATTTACTGGAGGCTGTAAGCGCTTCATATATGACCAGTTAAGGTACATTTTTGCTGTTTAGTTCGCTCATAAAGTATTGATGAAGTAGCGATTTCACAGTCATTAATAAAGGAAAGGGGGGAAAGCCTGGAAGATTACTGAGGCTGAGTGAAATCAGATTTGGAAGTAAAGGACCCAATTTCTTTGAGTATGCTTCTCATAAATGCTCGTAAAATTAGCAGCACTGAGGTGATGTTACTGGTGCATTTGTCAGTGTCACAGTTACTGTTCTCGAAGTCTCTGTTCTCGTAGCTGGAATGTAATTGTTTTAGATTTGGAGGTTGGAAAGAAAACTTGATCTGAGTGGATTTCACTATGGGAACATCATAGCGGGGGAAACCTGTACACTGAGGCAAAAGTGAAGGGGAAGTTAATTACTTTGGTTTTATTTTTAATATTTGACATTTGAAATGTTTTCAGACGTTAAACTATGATCTAACAGCGGGCTATATGAATGTTGTGGTGAATCTGATCTGCATAATGGTACTGCTATCGCGTGTAGATGATCGCAAAGCGGTGCTTGGTCTTTTTAACGCGGCCTTCGAAATGGCAAACGGGCAAAGTGAGCCGACATTCCCACGCCTCGGTCAGATGATTATCGACTATGAAAACCCATTGAAGAAGCTCGCCGAGGACTTGGGCCCATTGAATAGGGTAGGCTTTTTTCTGATCGGTACTCTATTCGCTTGGCTCAAGACGAGTTCCTAAGAGAAGTTATGGGAGATGAAAATTTGTATAAAAACGCAACGGGGCAGTAGTAAGTTAGATGAGTTCAGCTGTATGCAATTGGAAAAAGCATGGCAGTGCTATGGCCATTCCGAGGGGTTCCTGGCTCAGGAACGTTAATTTCCCGGAGGAGTGCATTCAGAGTTGCTCAAACAACCGAAATCTCAAGCTTAGAGAATAATTGCTGAACAATTACGACTATGTAGGATTGAGGGTATTAGAATTCAGCTATGTGTTTGCTGACCAGCTTATTATTTGGTTCCGCATATTTCATTCGTGATCACTAGATAGCCCCTAATGTCGAAATAGATTTTATTTGATTAGTGGCTACCGAAATGTTCAGATTATCGTTCGATGATGCGAAACATTTGCAAAAAATTCCTCCAACGCCGTTCGGGAAAAGCCTACATTGCTGATATGGAGGCTTTGCTCACTGAGGCAATGTTTTGTTGAGCTGTCCTTCCCACATCTGCTGAAATAATTTTCTCAACTGAACTTCGACAAGCGTTAGATGGAGCTCACTCCACTTTGATGCCCAAAAGGGGTTATCCATGAGTGAATTTGACCTCTCAGGCATCGCTTTGCATCCCTCGATAGAGGAGGCAATGGTGAAAAATTCATTTGAGATTTGACAGTACGATATTCACCTCTATATTGAATTTGCGTTTATCTCGGGCTGCTAGGCACTCCTAAATCATTCGGCGATCTCGCATCCGCTCGTCGAATGCAGGTTTCATTTCGCAGATTAGAACTTCTTTCTTTGCTAGCAGTTGCATCGTTGACAGACTTTCACTATTTTCGTAGTGTCGGCTTGCGTTCGCCTTATTTTGGAGATCTGAAAGGGGAGAAGGAATTGGTGTTGATATATGAAGGAAAGGTGAAACCTGCATTATACGTCCGTCTGCTTTCAGCCTAGAGTCAAGAACCTATAGCGTCGGCATCTCACTTTATCATTCGTCGAACATTGCCAGTCGTTTCGTCACCTTACGAAGCATCCCATTCATCGTCACAAACGATCTCGTCTTATTTTGATCGTAAGTGGTATGGGAGGTTGATGCTAGTACAGAGCAAGATATGGGATCAAGAATATATGCGCAGGTGTGATCATGTAGATCAACTTATGACTCTAGTGAAAGGTACCATTGTTTCAGGTTCTGATTCCATCGCTGCAATGTTTGTGCTGGTATAGTGCAGTGCAGTGCCGAACACCCTTGTTTAGTGAGGGCAACTTCTCTGCTCGATAAAGTGGTTTCTCCTTCCTCCAAAGAAACCATTTCCCTTCATCGGTGCTTTTCGAATTGCAGCCAATATAATGTGTAAGCAAAATGTGAGCTTCAGCTGATACATTCATCGCTGAATTCGTTGGCGTCTGTATACGTTCGCCGAAACATTACCGCGGATGCATGGCGGAATGCACAAATGCTTTCTTTGGTCGCCTCACCACAGCAAATACTATACGCTGCACAGACTGACACGGTGGGCTTTTCCTGTTTATTTTTGTGCTCTTGTCGAATCGTTTCTTGCTGATAACAGTAGTCACAATGTATTAAGTGCGAATAGGAATGGATCCGATAGCCCGGCTGATCAAGCATCAAACTGCTCTCAGAAGATCGGCTAACGGAGTTGGACTCTCGAGGGCGTTCTGACCACTTAAATGATGGGATTAGTTTTGGTTTTTCAAGCAATCTCTTTGATCTAAGTAATTAATTGGTGTAATTAATTTAGCTGGGGAGAGGATATTGGATTGTTTCCTCACTGTTTTGTTTCCATCCTGCAGGACGAATTCTTTTGGCGGCCACGATCCGCGTTGCGTTCTGAAAGAGGCTTGTACCAATAAAATAATCGCCTTACAGAGTATCCCCCAAAATCGGCTTTTTTAGCCGATCCCACGCTTTTGACCCATTTCGTGGGTGCTTTTTGTTTAGCTACCAGCTTTCTAGTGGAAGTTGCCATCTCGTAGAAGCCCTATTCTCTTGTGCGCTTACTTGTTCGCACTGAGAAACGTTCCCTCGATGAAGAAAATTTCCGAAGACTAAGATGAGTGTTTTTTAATTTTATATCGTTTCATAATACGTTTATTACGTTTATTTATTAGTATACCAGTCTCCAAAATTGGAATTCGTACATTGTTAAATGTTGGGAAATGGGATATTCGGAGCATTTGTAACGCAAGTGCCAAAAACTTAGTTGCATTCTTATCATGCTTGGATCGGGAATGAGGTGTGTCTGCGGTGGGGTTGCTCGAAATCGGTTTGCTTCTATGGCACAGGTGTTTAGACTCATCGGCTATGTAAAGTATTTGTTGGCGCAAATGTCCTTCGTAGAGCATTTATTGCGTTGAGCCGCTGTGATTGATTGACAAAAATTCGTTGCAGATATCCTGTGAATATCTCTCTCTGGATGTCATGGATAGGTGGATCATCCGTAAGTTCTTCACTTGTCGTCGAAGTCGTTATTCATTAGTCTAGTTGTTCGTTATTTTTATTGGAATAGAGGGCTTGATTAACGTGATTGAACTGGTGGTTGTCTCTCTGAATGGCTGCCTGAGAGTCACGTAAAGGTGATACCGGTTTCCTGTGCTGCTGATGTCGAAAGGGTAGTGAAAGTAGCGGCAATTTTTGCATCAAATATTCCAGTAAAGCATATTTTGATCGGAAGAAAGTGAAACGCTTCAAGGTTTCATAGGTTTTTTGCTTTTATGCTAGCAATCAGGTGAACTGAAATCAGAAGCCATTACTTAGGGTTCATTTGTTTAGCGGGTTCTAATTAACCATGTTAGTAAGGCGAGTGCAATTTATAAGCCTCTATTGTGGCATATCTTCTAGCATACTCCTCTACCTCTTTTCGAATGTTCATGGTGTGTTTCGGTGAATGAACGTTTCGTTCTCGTTTATTACGTGATGATGTTGATCCGTTTTTCACGCGTTCTTTCGTCGACTTAGATACTTCTGTTGACTTTCTTACTGCAGCATACCCTCACGTTTGACGACCTTAGAACGACAAAATATTTGCGTTTCGCTGTATCAACATAGCACTTTGTATTGTAGGTTTGGAAAGCTCGAAATATTTCACAAGAAAGTCGAGGTTTTTAACGCCGATTAAGAGAAAGTTTCCATGTATCGTCCCTTTATCGTTTCACCAAAAACGAGGGAATAGAATTCCCGTAATCGTGAGCTCTCTTTCCAACTCACGCTTCTTCCCGTCGAAATCTCCTCCAGCTCCCACTCCTCCCCTCGCCTGCGCTTCCTCCTTTCTATGCCTCTCTATCGTTGGCTTTAGTACTGTCTGTTATTGCTGTCTTTGGGCGCATAAATGCTTCTAAAAATTTAATATCTGGAGTGGAATCCTTCCCTTTGGTGTTTAATTGCTTAGCAGTGATTAATGTTTGCAGTTGGTGTGACTGTATGTCATAACACTTTGCTGTCGGATCCGATAATCGCAAGTCTTTGGCAGCGTGCACTCCAAACTGGTCTTGCTATACGCTTGTTCAGGTATAGAGTCTTTGTCTTTCTTTTCCGTGCACCGTCTGTTTTTGTGGTCACGACCATGATACGCTGAGATTTTCCTTTAATATAGTGGATTCTCTCGAATCAGAACTATTCAGAAATGCAGTTTTTTTGTTTGTTATGGAACTGGAGGAGGGCTTATCTATAGGTTTTTTTTGCGCTGAGAAACCGCAGAGATTGGATCGATCGGAGAAGGAAAAAGATTAACTTTCCCATCTCGATGTTGTTGGTAGGAAACTGTCTGCAAGTGCTACCGTGGAAAGCAAAGAAGGATTCTGAGGGAGGGATTGGCATCATTGACACTAGTTGAGTATTTGAGATTGTTATTTAGCACGTTCCTCTTCACTAATAGATTTTCATCTGCAGTAATCAAAGAATTCAACTTCTGTGGTATGTACTGGCGGTGAATGGGCAGGGTGGTAGGAGGGAAGGAGGCGGGCACGACCACTTTTGAAGTTTCTCCTGCACAGCCAAAAAGCAGAAGTTTCTTTAGCAAGCAGCTGCTCCAAGAAGTTAGAAAATTTCGTGAGGGGGAGGAGGCATTCATTCGCATGGTCATCTCATTATGCTCTATCTTGGAATTAATGCAGTGAATTCATCGATTGGTGTTTTTCATCGACAATTTCCCTTAATGCCTTCATAATATGGAGAGTTTAATTTTTGGCAGTAGTAACTGATAGATCAGCTGTGAGGTCATCATGCTAACCTGTTGTCTAGGAATGACATTTTCCACTAAGGGAGGTCGGACTACTATGCTTTTGTTATATTTTTACCCACGGGAACATTCGAGGTATTGTTTCTTCCATCTCTTTCTTGCTTTACCCTTCCCGTCCCTTTCTTGTTCATTATCTAAGCTCAGATATTTAATTTCATCGATGCATGCATAGGAGGTATTGCTGTGGAGCATTTTTTTTTGCCTGCGCATGTGGCAACGGATCATACCAAATCTTCTGTGCCTTTGATCCGAGAGAGGGAAGATTTCGATGGGATTTCCCATCCAGTGTATGATCGCACTTTCAGAAGCGTCTTGCTTGTTTTGTGACCTTGTCGATTTAGAGTTTCAGCCTTCGTTTTCCAGATTTTACGAGAGAGTTCTATTTCAGAGAATATCCGTTTAGAGGAAAGTGGAGCGTCGGGAGGAGGGGAAAGAAGTTTGTTTCGAAGGAATTCGCTTCTGTTTTATGGTTGTCTGAAAGGGAGAAATGCGCTATTCCAGAGCAGTTTTACTTGCGGCGTTGTTTTGTGTTCTGAGCACGGCATTTAAGACGTCCTGAACGTATACACAATTTTAGGGATGAGGTTCTTATTGTGCATAGCACCGTGCAGAGTGTATTTGATTCGATCAAGGGATATCACAAGAAGGTCCAGGAGGTCAAAGATCACTACTCAGTGGCTCTTCAGACGAGGTAGTTTGGTTCATTTAGTATATTGCATTGGCGATATCCCCATATTTTGTAGCTGTTAGGCAGGCGCAACGTGGCTCGAAAGCGGGTGGGAAGAAGTGGGGATGGTTTTCAGTAGTGAAGACTTGAATCGTTAGACTACGGCCACTTCTTATTCCGCAGATTGTGGCACTTGAATTTAAGCCATTTATGAACAATTTCGCAGCACTCAGCTTCATATCACTCATCAGTTGTTCTTCATTTTTTGTCCTCCTGTCGTAACTTCCTCGCTCAAGTTTATTAATTTATCTTTTCATATGGGATTCTCAAGAGGAGTTGGGAAGGGTTGGTCTTTATGCAGCATCTGATGGATCTTTTTTCGCAGCTCGGTGCTGTTGCCTTCGTCTATCTTTCTTCAAAGATCATGAGCATTGCCGGATGCTCTAGCTTTGAATCACTGCATTTCTTCTCTGAGAAACTATGGAATTGACTCTTTTCTTTGTAACTTCGAAATGGAATGAAAAGTACGTAAAAGTTTGTATTTAGTCGATCTCGAATTGCGGAGGTGAAATGTAATCTCTGCTGGCGGTTGTCTAGTTCGACCTTTAGACGCATCGTAGTGCTTTTGAAGGAGAGTTAATGCGGGCAGCTTGCATGGTATTGGTGCTGTGATATGCCGGAGCGTGGAACTGTCAACGATCCGTGCATATCGGCTCAACTCGAAGCAGATCGATCATTAGATCTGTGTTCACTGATGAAGGATTGTGCTTTTTTAGTCTAATAGTGCACCGGGATCGTCGTCGTTTTTTACGCGGTGCATTACGTGAGTTGTGTCTTCTGATCAAGGATCAGCCAGGTCTGCTTGGCCCGAAGATTTTGTTTGTGTGGATGGCATTGTCGTTTTCGCGAGACGAGGTGCTCTGGTTGCTTCGGCACGTCGATGTGTGGCCTTCTGGAGGTGGAAAGAAGAACAAACATGCTGATGAGGTTATCGACAAGTTAGTTTGAAGCTCTTTAGACAAGTTCCCTTCATTTGTTATATGCTCAAAGGCTCCTGAAGAGGGGCTAAAATCTGGAAACGGTTGTGTAGAGATCGGGAATCTACTGTTTAAGGGGTAATTCGGAATACTTGGGAAAGAAAAGTCCAAAAACGCCTGAATCAGTCAGTTAAATCATGCAGGGACATCGGACCATTCATTTGGAGGAGGAATATTCACATTTAAAGAAAACACTTTTAAAACTTCAATGACTGAGAAGTTGAAATGACGCGAAATGTTGGTGGAACTGTTCGAGCGGCGTGAGCATCGTTCGAGACAGAAGTTTAAAGTATCAAGTAACAAAAATAGCCTCGGAGAAGCATCGAGGTTCGCCGAGATTGTGCTCCATTGTGATCGTGCTTAAGCAGGCTATATTTGATTAAGGCAATATCTGTTGCTTCGTCATTGTTTATTAGAGTCTTAGTGTTAATATAAGGTAATTGCAGGCAGATATCAGAATTGTTGTTCCACATGCACGAGTTACGTTCATTGGTGCAGAAATACGCAGGTGTTATTCAGCGATATTACTCTCAGTACGTTAGTGGATATGATGCACTCGCGCTTACGGAAATCGTGCAAGCGTTGGATGGTCTCACTGAGGATGAGGCAACGATCATGTCGGATTTTTGTGCCGACATTGCGCGAATAAGCCGTTCGTTTCTTTAGTTGATGTGCTTTGCATGAAACTTCTCTACCATCTTCGAGGAGGGAACGTGAAGTTGAGAGTGTTAATGATGCTGAAATTTGCTTCTGCCCGGAAGAGGTGGAACTTGTTTCTGCATTGAGTTTCTGCATTATATCTTTTCTATTTTTGCTGTCTCTCCATGTTCCTTATAGTCTCGTATGACGAAGTGAAAGTCGCATATTTTAAGGGGGATAATCTCTACAGCCGGAGTGGCTAGAATAAGTTGACAAAGCGAGTAAGCGGCGAATATTTATGTGATTAAATTTGCGCGGCGAAATTCGCCGAGAAATTTTCTCACTCATTCTTTATTCGGTGCCATAACTTTAATCTGTGACGGCAGGTGAGTGGGGAAAGCAGTGTGCGGCAGCTAAACTTGCCTTCACTCACTGATGTCCGATGAAAGTAAGCTCACCTTTGATCGTCTAACTTCCTATGCGAAGCTTTTGTCTAGTGATCCACGACAACGCGCTTGTTTAATGTTTGTAAATGAATATTTGGAAGTGTGCGGCTGTGGTAGGGAAGGTGGTACAACGCATATGTCTTGAGGTTTCGTCTTCAAGAGCCGTACTCATGGCATAGCAGCGTAGAATTTTTGTCCACCGAGCATCCATATGCGAACTAATAATATCCCTAGGCGTAATTATGAGTGCCTCGATTTCAGAGAACAGCGTTGATCTGCGTGGGCTTCGTTTGGACTGGTTCCGGTTTCAGGCCTACGTTAGCATCAGTCGATCAGCCTTCTCCCTCCTAGATAATCGCCGTTTGGCGGTCACCATGAATACAACAGTGTTTCATTTGAAAATGGTTGATCTTCTCGATGAAATGCTTAGAGAGACTAGTGATCTCTCCATATATTGGTGAGTTAACGTGGATTTTTTAACCGGCAGCCAACATATGAATTGAGACTCCTCGTGGAAGAGGCAGGTAAAGGGAATGGCGGCTTGCGAAGAACCTACACAAGATCGAGTGGAAACGGCCGTGTGCAATGGGCCCTTTCCATCGTTCTGTCGTGGTTCCGGCTTTTTCTCAGAGTGAGAAAGCATATGAGTATTGCAGAGGTGTGCGAGGATGGATTATCAGTATGAAGAGGACGATGAATGGGGGAGGGGATCAACATGGCGGTAGGCTATGTAAGGATTTTATTGATAGGGAGGTTTGTGATGATTCATGTGGACGCCGCCTTCAGGATATTTTTCGCTTGAAAAAGGAGATGGGACTGATGCATTCTCAGAAATGAACCATCACAATAAGCCTTATCCAGTGTTATTGATTTCGAAAAGACAACATCATATCATCGTTGGACAGTCGTTCTAGTTCATGAATTTACGACCTGGCGAGTGGTACATTTCAGCTTTTATACTCGCCAACTGGAAAGTCAGTTGCAGCAGTGTCTGCAGCTGCCGTCGCAGTCGCGTTATTCGATCGTATTTGCTCACGTTTGTTCGCACTTTGCATCTGCTCTTCATGACTTGTGTCCCGAGGAAAGAGGTCACGTCAATGAGAAGGTATTCCATCGCCAGCATTCTGTATATACTCTAGTTGAAGGTTATAGTAATGTTCTTTAATGTTATCAAATCACCTGTAGGTCGAGGACGGGAAGAGAGGAATTTAGACATTATAATGGTTTTTAGAGTATATTGTTCATACTAGAATAATTTTTATTATAGTCGTTTGCTTTATTTATTTACTGTTGTGTTTCTATTAAGGGCATTTCTTCGCTTCATTTTTGAGACTTTCCAGGCCTATATCAGCTCTTCGTTTTTTTCTATATTAAAGGAGATGTTCCAAACAATTCAAATCCAGCATATTTTATTTCCCAGTGAGAATAGGATATGAATATTTCGATCTAGCTGACCCCTTTCATCACCTTCTTAAGGCTTCAGGGATTTCTTCTCGTTTCATTTTGAAGGTGGCGAATTGTGTTCCGCTAAGAAAGTACAAAATCTTCGCGCATTTTCAGAGTCTTTCACTTTGCAATATGGTGTTGGATGAGATCGCCAAAGAGACGACTTCTGTAGTGGAACGCCTGTGCGATCACGAAATGCATCTTCAGGAGCAACTGTCACCGACCAGTTGTGCAAAGCTTATCGAGGAACACGTCAAACCCAAAAGTGCAGTTTACACATTTTTTACAATTCCTTCTTATTCATTCGAGTTTAGATTCTTGTTTTGAAGGAGATCTTTTACCAATTGGGAAAGGGACGTTGAAAACTTGAGGTCCCAGCTGCGACACTTTGCCCAGGATTGTAAGGCCGGCATGGTAGACACTGCCGTTTGTATACTTCTGAGCTCAAATTTGCCTCAGAGCAGTACATCTTTGGAAGGAAGGAGAATCGTAGAAACGAAAAAAGTAAAGGGAAGGGGGAGGGCAGGTACTCGAACGTCAATTCGCAAATTTTTTTCGTCGACGACTAATGTCGATTCATTCATGCTGTATGCTCTTCTCGTTTATATTTCCGTACCGCCTTTATAGTTTTTGAGAGTGTCTCATATTGGTTTCTTTTCAGCAGGTAAAGGAGCAACTGCGGTGCGTGCTTTTGCGATGCCTGGTGAAGAGAGTGTGCGTATCTGTAGGGATACACTGACTTTGGCCGACAAGCTGCAGACCGCACTCTTCGAACTTTGCTCTGCTGTGGGTGCCAGCAAGTGAGCTCTCTCCCCAGTTATTTATTGTACAATTGACGTATCCACTTGGACTTTTCGCTTCCACCTTGCAATTTGCTCTAACGAATGAAAGACCAATGTGGTACATATGGCAGAAGATATGCAAAGTTTCGAGTGGGAAAGGGCATGCAGAGAAGTATAAAGAACTTCACGTTGTACCGAACCGAATTATTGATATTTATCTGATTGTCGGTACATTTTGGATGAAATTCAATGCGATCCGCTTATCGATCAAATAAATTTTTCAGCGTCAGCAGTAGTGTTTTCAACTATGTTTCTTACGTCTTAGCGCGCTGAAGATTCAGCTGCTTATAAGGAAATCTTTTAAGCCGGGAAGCAGTTTGTGTTGAAGGGAGCAGTGTTTCAAAGAACATCCCATTCACCCCGCATCCGTTAGCGCAGCTAGCATTCTCTAGTACTGATACGTGATAGTCAAGCTTTTGTATGAGTGAATGAGGGGAAGATATTTCGAAGCAATTTCTGCTGGTTATTTGATTTGCTTGCTCACTAGAAGGCTGCAGATTATATTCCCGTCGGCAATAGGAAGTGAGTTGCTTTATCCCGCTGACTAATCCTCCTATGTGTCAGTGGCCGAATTCCATCGCATATAGGCGTTAAGAATAAACTTTTATATGTTAAGTTGCATAGGAATTGCTGTTGAGGTCAAATACGAGTTGACAGGTTGCTTAATGAAGTTGTAAATAAGGCGGATGTTGTAACAGTCGGATCGTGACAGATGGACCCGTATTTTCTGAGACCTCAAAGTGAGAGGGGAGACTCATCACAGATTATGAAGATGAAGTGCTTGGCCAGCTACGGATAAGAAAAAACTATATAGGAGATCCACTCGCTACTCCTGAGAAAAGCCTCTCATATTTTTGCTGATGATAATCGTTTTCTTAGTTGATCGTTGCATTTTAATGGTTCGCTCACAACCAACTATATGATCTCCAATGTTTGTGCTAATTTGCTTGCTGTACTTAACTAAGAAATAATGCTGGGAATAGATAAGTTCAAAGTTCATTGGTGAAGTTAAGGGGAGGTTTTCAGGCAGGTAGTCGTAGCGGAACATATATTCGCTCCACGTGAGTATCTCTCCCAGCAATTGGAGCATCAGTTGACATCCTCATTGCGGTCACTAGTAATGGCAGGCGATCATCCAAGGAGGCCGTCTGAATTGCTCTCAGCACTTCATGCACATATGGCCGTCCTACAGAATATCGATACAGCAGGTAAGACTTTATTGCTATCATTTATAGGGGCGAACATGTAAATGATCAGTCAAGTTGCGACTGAGCATCTTAGGTTGTATTTTAGCGATTTCCTTGGATATCTTTTCATTGAAAAAACTTCACAATGATATAGGATTAGAAGTGACGCTCATAATTGAACTATTAACCAACTGACACTTCACGGTCGCTTAAAAGACCGCTGCGAAGCTGTTTCGTATCAGATCATTGAAAAATAAATAACTGCCAACGATCGATGACCTCACGTGACTTTCAGTGATCAGCGGGATGAGGCAGCACTCATAAAGTCATTCCATATTGCACATTTCAACCCTGCTCTTACTACCTAATCGAAGTACTTCGTGACAGGGGAGGAGGGAAGCTGTTCTGAATATTCGAGCACACAGATATGAGGCAAATGCTCTCTCATACTGTTATTTTTTCAGTAAACATGGACACAACACGTCTGTTCAACACTGTTCTTCTGCAGCAAACACAGCCTTTGGATTGTCATTCTGCTGAGACGATCACCTCCATATACACAAAGTGGTTCGTGAGCATAGATACCTTATGTTTCGGCACATTTTATGAGTTAAGGGAAACGCGAAAGACTCAACCTTCCGATCGGCTTCATTCCAAGTGTTCGCTAAAAAACAAAAGAGTGTGGATTTTTAAGAGACTTGTGCTTGCATATAGGTTGTGATTTCAGTGTTTAGGGAAGTGGTCGAGATTTATTTTCGTGCAGCAGATATGAATATTTGAGTTTTTTAGTTGAAACGGAATCCACCTCCGCCTATTTACCCATCCTCTAAATCTTCTGAATGGAGTGCAGAGAAGGTTTTAGGGGTTAGGGGATTTCCCTGGTTAGTCTTTCATAGGCTCTTAAGTTCCCTCATGTCTTGGTACTGCAGTTTTTAGCGTGTTGAATGTTTATTTATTACTGTTAAGGCAGTTACATTTTTTTCTTTTAAAAGAAAGTATTTCAATGTCAGAGAAGTGCGGATGCGGTAGTAAGATTGGCTTGATTAAATATGTATTGGATTGTCCACTTGTTCAGCTGTCGACCTGTCATGTTAACATGACCAGAACTGCGTCCGAACCACTAACGATGTTTATATCTGAGGAATTTATAGTGGATAATGTGGAGGAATGTGCGCCAAGTGTTACTGGAATCTCGAGCTTGTGCCCCGTAATATTGGGCTTTGCGTTACCGCTTATGAATGTCTGTATTTTGCTGCCTGAGTGTATTTTCGGACTTTTGATCCTTGGCAAGGCAAACCACTTTCCAGTAGATAACCCATCTCTTTGCCTAATTTTTTTTAACGGAAATCACTTAGTCGTTCTAGGTGATGTTGCTCCTGTGGTATATATTCTCACTCATCGTCCTTATCTTCTGAATCTTTAATTCTGTGTCTTCTATGGAAGAAGTACGTCAAGGAATCGCCGACGACCTTAATAAATCTGTAGATAGTATCCAATTTCAACAGTAGCAACTGAACTTCAAATCGTTATTAGAAATCAGGATTTTTAGAAATGCCAATGTCAACAGAGGCAGTGATATAAAAACCATGACATGTTCTTTAATTTCACGTGCCTTCCCTCCTCACGAAAGCCTCATCCAATTTTCCTTTCTTTAAAAGTGGTTCTGCGGCTTAGTTCTTTATCGTCCTTATTTGCGGTCAGTTTCAGGTATCTCGAAGTGGTTTTGCGGCGAATGAGTGCTGGTCACATTCTCTTCACTCCACACCTTGCTGCACTTATTCCAAATCCTGAGTATCAGCATCCGTTTAATCCAGACCAGTACACTGACACGAGAGGTACGTCATTTAATTTGTTCGAATGGCCGCTTGAAATCTCCTGCTTTATTTCTTCTTCTTATTAGAATGTATGGCTGAATAGCGCACCCGTCTGATTAACATCTTTTTAGATGTCTTCTTTCATTGAAGTTTATACTCAAGAGACTTTTTTTCTGAAAGTGGTAGATTTTCAGAGATTTTGAATGGTTTGTATAGCGTTGCCTCTGTTGGCATTGGCATTTCTAAAAATCCTGATTTCTAATGATGGTTTGGAGTTTAGTTGGTACTGTTGAAATTGGATACTATCTACGGATTTATTGAGGTCGTCGGCGATCCCTTGACGTACTTCTTCCATAGAAGACACACTTATCACCGTATATCTTTAATGATATTTAGTATACCGTTATTTATTTGTGCTTGCAAGAAATGACCGTTAGCTGCGTCCGTCGTTCGCATTCGCTGAGGTTTGTGTTTCAAAGAAAGGCCTTGCTGCTTGGTTATCTCTTCCACGTGATGGTCTAAATCAATGATCTTTAGATGATGTCTTGATCATATTTGAGGCTTCTTGCTGTTGACAAATGTGGCGGTCAAATTCGTTGATGGTATATGGAATTTGAGTGCTATATGAGTGGATGCAGCCATATTTAATGGAGAACACATTTTGAGGTGTTTAAAGAGATAAAATTGCAGAACTGCGCGCACTGGCTCAACTGCTCGGACCATATGGTGTGAAATTTATGAGCGAACGTTTGATATGGCATGTTGCATGTCAAATTAACGAGCTTTACAAGATCGTCAATGAATATCGTGATGTGCTGAGAATAGCGAGAAGCAACTTTGATAAGCCGGAGAAGATGCGAGAATTGTTGCTGGTGTTGAGCGGAGACAACAGAGACAAAAAAGCACAGGCTAGGAGGTTTTTCAAGTTTAAAGGGCAATAGTCGTCGAGGACAGTGAGTGGATATAAAGGTCATTGCCCATTCTTCAGTCGCTAGGCAGTTGCTATTGCTGCTTTGTTTCTAGTGGAAGATAATTTGAATAATTTCACTGGCCCCATTTTTTAATAGTCTAGAAAGGGAATTCGGCTATTGCCCTTGAATTGTCTCCGATTTTATTAACATATATTATTATTAATAATAATATTTGCACTTTGTTTTGTCTTTGTATTTGTAAGCCACGATCGGTGGCTGCGCTGAGCTCATCTATGGATAGCCGGCAGAATCGAAAATGTCGCTGCCATCAGCAATGGGTAGTCTTCAGTGAGCCCGAAGGGATTTTGTTTTGCAGTAAACAGCAAAGTAAAATGTGAACTGCGGCTAAGCCAGCTTGGATTAAATAATGAAATTGCTAGAGGCACGCTCCTTTTCATGGCTAGTTCTTTTCCACCATTCCTGAGTCTCAATTAGTGGAGTTTTTAATTGGTTTTGTGCTCGTCTTTCGGGTTTTGTATTAGAGGCTCAGATATACGGGTTAATCTTCAGTTCTTTTTCCGGGAAATGAGTACTCGATTCTTTATCTCAATCGAGGCAATGACCGCATTGCTAAAGAGGATGTTAACCACCACTTTTTGCAATCCGAGACAGAACGCCATTTGATTAGAAATATTAGTTACTTAATGTTGGCAAAGTTTCTTAAGCACAACAGTTATAAGACGTCATCTAAGCAACTTGACCAATTTTCGTGCATTAAGATATCGAGTACGGGTCCGATGGAGTCAGTGTTGCAACGAGTGACAATAATCGGAGAGATCCTTTCATTCAGAGGACTTCTGCAAGTTGCTTTGCATGATGTTTTGGAAGAGCGCGTTCCTTTTCTACTTTCAGCCGTACACAACTTGCATGAAAGCTCTTCCGATCACAACAGATTGGTTAGTGGGATTTATGCTTCAGACACTCTTGTTTATTGCGACTCATGCATCGTTTAAGTGTGGCTTGTGTTTGTTTCGTCTGAGCATTTTGCGTTGTATCGAAATCTGAAAGCATTTCCGCAACTGCGTTTGTTCGGCGAAGCAAAATCAATGCGTCGGTTCGGTTCCCGTGTTCTCTAAATGGTCCCTGAGCCTACTTACATCTGTGTTATTCGTTCTGTTCAAACTCCCAGGATTTTGCAAGCTCTGTCGAGGAGATCGGAATATTGGTTGTGTTTAGGCTAACATGTCTTTTGATTAATTTTGATTAACTAGTTGGGTAATGACATGAGTTATTACTCTTGTGGTATTCCACTAACGAGCACAATGCAACCAATAGAAACGATGCGTAGGTATGTTAGTCACTGTCGAACTACTCGTTGTTTTGCTTCATGGTTCAATTTCTTTGGCACTTCATTAAATAGTTTATTTTTTCTTATCACCATTCCCTCAGAGAAAGATATCTCATTATTATTGTTTATCATTAGAAGCTGAAATATTAGATTTAAATTGTAGCTTCCATCTTGCGAATTACTAATATGCTTACAGATGATCTCAGAGATGTGCGCAGCGATCGGGCTGCCCACGGAGGTGGATGTTGCGTTGATGAACGCAGTCAGGGCACAAACTCCGCAATCACAGCCCCCTGAAGAGCAATATGCTGTTACGTGCCTTCTGTTTGTTTTTATTGCGCTTTCGCTACCCAGATTGGCTCTTTCACCAACGAGCACATTCAAGGCGACACTTCACGGTTGGTTCCCGTATCCATACTATGGCATGAGTTCATGCTCTCATGAATCGCTTGACGCCGATATCGTTGTTGTGGTGGTGGGGGAAAACAGCTCGTTGTATCTAGAGATAGTGTGGTCTAGGTTTAAAAGTTGATGGGAAAGGTTCTTCACTCCAAGGACCCGGTAAAAACCGAGCTTGGAGTGCAGAATCGAGAAATTTCCATAGGAAGGTCTCACAGTAAAAGGGAGTTTTAACAGACGGGTCTTCGAAATCGGGTTCGGTTCTGTCTTATTATTTACTGTGATCTAGAACGACGCTTATATCAGTGGCTATAGTATGTTAGTGAGTGAGGATTTTAGGCGTGTGATGAGTGCAATGATGTCGACTCGAGTTGATATTGCTTTTTTGCAGCGTCACCGAACAACTCACAGTGCATAGCGATCGCGGTGGTGACGCTCGCCAATACGCTATTTTGCCTGCATGCGAGGGGAGATGTGAGCGAACGCATGAAAGAGTTCCTTGCCGTAAGTTTTGTAATCTAAGCAACTGCGCCTTCAGTTGAAAGATCATCCATCCTGTATTTCCATCTACTTTTCCCAAGGGCTCAACATGACAACGCTATCCATCGACTCTCTGTATTATTCGTCTCTCCACCGTGATGTTCGTACACTTTTGTAATTGAGTTCTGCGCGCAGATTGTAATATTAATGAAGGAATAAGTAAATTAACGAATCTTACGTGGGGACAGGTATTTGATCAGGGCTCTCATGCCATTTACAGCTGATCAATTATTGAAATATTTGCAGTTACCTGTCTGTTTGCTTTCTTGGGATCTTTGGAGATTGGGAGAGGGGAAGGGCAAAGGGTGGAGAAGATGAGGATGCCATTTTTATCCGTTGGATCACCAAGCACTCTTTCTATCCCATGAGGTGATGTAAACCATATTTAGCTAGCATCAAGCGGTTTGCTGAGGCTTTCGGACGCTGCAGGTGATTTTGAGCTGTTGAAGAGCAGACAGTCAGTGTACGTTCTTCTCGAAGAGGTTGGTCACATTATTCTTCGTTTGCTCATTTTTACATAGACAGCATTTTATAATAGGGTCGATGAAGCGTAATGGTGGGTACACATTGTAAAAGATATCTAATTTCCAGGAATCATTTTTCCTCACTCGTGTGACTTGTTCATTGACGTGTTTCTGTCATACTTTAGGCCTCCCTTGCAAACAGTATCAGTGCATCTTTTGCCCTAGTTATTGACAGTTTTCTATGCCACACTTGAATCCACTCTAAGACGATAAAAAAACAAGGCATATACCTTCAGAGAATCAAATTTTAGGGTGCACTTCCCAGAAAAACATTTCCACACGTTGAGTTGATTTGCTGCTAATTCACTTCATTGCGAACTTTGCCCGTTGAAGTAGCAAACGGGGGTAGGAAGAAGGGAATCAACAAACTGACTGGAAAAGGTTGGGTAGAGGAACTCCGCATCCATGAAGAAGAACAGTGAGCCTCCCTTTAATGCAGATTGCATTTTGTCACAGTGGTCGGGTGTAGTGTGTTTTGTAGACGGGAAGTAAGTTTAAGTGCTTCATTCAGTAGGGTTTTTCCAAGATTTCTGATCGTGAACATTTTGTTGGTCTCAGATTGAAACGAAGTGAGCAACTGAAACAAACAGAGTGGCAGTATATTATCGTCGATGACTTCTGAAAATTCATGGGGGGGGGGGGGGGGGTGACGTCTTCAGTGGTCGTTGGAAGAAAGACTTGAAAAACTGAATTCTGCTGAGCAGTCCTGTGGCTTTTCCCAGCGTCTTCTTCGAATAATGCTGTTACATTTAATGTTTTCAGTTAGTAAAGCGAAGTCCGTACCTGTCATTCGATCTTCTCGAGTCATGTTTCCCGTATAATCTCATACGTGCCTCCTATCAGCACTGTTATCGGAGCGAATCGGCTAAATAAGGAAAGTGGTATGATGAGCGCTTCCATTTGTTTGTGTTCTGTGGAAGTTTTCTTTCGCATTTTTTGTATTCCTAGTCAGTTATTTATTGTTTTATTTATTTATCGGTGCACAGAGTGTGGGAAAAGCGCTGAAGGGAGGGACGCCATTGAAAGTTGATTCGACAAGTTACCTCAGTTCGAAGTGAGCGCACCTATAGGGAAGGAAATGTAGAGAATAGGTAGAAGTTGGACTGTCTTTAAATATTTCATACACTATTCTTCTGAGCGCAAGTTTAGTTGTATCTGCTTGCTGATTGCCCGATTATAGTGAAAAGAACGATTTAAAAGAGCCTCAAACCATCTTTTAGAAAGGAGGTCACTTTAATTTCCCCCACTATAGGAGCAGTTTAAACACCCGAATGGGACGCAGTTCGAGCTTCTGTGTCATGAGCCGGCATTTGTGTTAAGGTATTAGGGCATGTTGCTGCTCCCCACTATCACCATCTCCAGAATTCTCTCTTCCCTCCCACCTCCCCTCTCTCGTCTCCTCATCGCCTCATGTGCTGTGTTTCCAGTATATTTGAAGTCAGGGTGTACGCTGTTAGACAATCACATTTGTTATTGTGTTATGTTTGTTGATCATTTTGATGCCTCTTTTGGTGGCAAACGGGCCGATTTTTGTTGTCACTTTTAATCGCATCGTTAGGAATTTGCTTCTCATTACTTCGTCGGCTCTCTTAGGCGGCTCTCTATGCGCGGAATTTTTGCCTCCCTCACGTTCAGCAGGTTCTTGCAATGAATCGGTAGTTCCGAGTGTCTCCTCCATCCGTCACTAAGGCCGCATTTAAAAGTCACGAAATGTTTCGGCGGATATGATGCGCTCTCGAAAGCTACACCTAGCATAAGTTGAAGACCCTATTGAAGCTTATTGGGCCTCTGAATGGTCTAGGACTATTATGTGATGGGATGTGAGTGTGGTTTTCGAATGGAATATAGGGTACATTTTTGATAGATTCATTGACTAAGGCGTCCGCGGCTGGCTCTACTAATGCAATCGTGATTCGTTCACTCCCCTCGAACGTTGAGCTAAGGAGAAACTGAATTTGAATTCATTACATCTCTGTCCGGAAATCTTATTTATTGAGGAGTAGCTGCAGGTAGTAAGCGATTTTGCAAGAGAACACAAGAATATGTTGCCCTTTTGCTGGGGATGGATAAATGCTTTTCGAGCAGGATATCATAGTGCTCTAATCTTATATTCGTGCATTTTCGTTCTTTTATCAGTTATCGCTTTAAATATGCGGGTGCTTCTAGCCGCATGTTACTTGGGAGCAGTCTTCTTTTGTTGTCTGCCTCTTTCTTTGCACATTTTTCGTTGCTTAATGGCTTCTTCCCTCTTATTTCTCATCCGTGTTGCTGTTCTGCTGCATCGATCGATCTAATGGATGGCTCGATTGAAGGTCAAACATTGTGCCGGATGTTCTTTTATTAACGACTTCAGTTAGGAGATCCTTTATGCCCGATTTTGCCTTCCGATTACCGCAAAACGGCACTAGAGCGAAATTCTTTGGTTTCATTCTTTTGTCGTCCTCGTCGGCCCCTCTATTCGGTTGGCTATTTGTTGTCGTTGGATGAGGTCTGCCTCGTTAATGTGAACGTTCCAGCCAGCCATCAGATTGTTTCATTTCGCTAATCTTTACATTATACTTCTCACACCGTTTTCTTCCTCTTGAAGGGATTTCGTCATTAATTGCGTTGCAGACAGTGTTCTCATTTCATTCGTTTTTGTACACTCATGTTGAATGCTTCTTTTGCAACTTAACGTGTAATAAAGCTGAATGTGGTTATTAAAACACCAGCCCGGCTCTTATACTCTTTTATAAGTTTGCTCTTGCAGAACGAACGCGTTCGCATGGTTTCTTCTGTCTCGACCCGAGGCTTGCATTGGACCCGAATCTCTATCGCATTGCATAAGGGGGTCATATATGCAGACTTCAGGTGCAGTCAAATTCATATTTCCGCCGGTCAGGTCGGAGAAAAACGTCTCATTCTGACGCGTCGGTGAACGGCATGATTAGGAAGGGGAGAGGAAGAGGAGGAGGAGGTGGGGGGGGGGGGGGGTGATATTGTTCGTGTTCATACATTCAGGTGAGCAGGATGGAGAGACGCATATTGCCCTCGGTTTTTGGTGCAACCCTCGTTGCTTTGGCTTTCTACCTTTCTGAAAATTCGCAGAAGCGCATCTGTATAATCGTGTATCTATTTGTTCGCTTTTTTTGCTGTTGAAGGCTGTGAGCAAGGGGAGAGGACTATGGTGGACGTGTCCCTTCGACTTGTGGGGAAGGGAAGGGAAGAGGGAAGATTCACACACCGGATGCGGAACGCACGAATGGACGAATTCATTGAACGTGGCAATATCACCGCGACTTAAAGATGTTTAAAATTTGCAGAAGGTGATTGGCGGTGTGTCTAGTAGGCTAGTATTTTGGTTCCTAAGACTTTGACGGGGATGCTCAAGCGGCCTAGTGGATGCACGTGCTGCAGCTACTTCTGATTAAGAACGAAATTGTGATTCATTAGAGTTGGGGGACGTTTCGTGAAGTAATTCGCGTTTGGGAGTAGCGTAGAGGTTCATCTAGGAATCTATAGTGAGGATCCTACCACATTACCTGGGAAAAAGCTGCCTACCTAGAAGCATTGAAATTATTTCGGGGCACATATATCACCTATAGTCACACTTCAGAACGCTTCAAACCTCTGTTAACTAGACGGCAATAAAACGACGTGAGATTAAGAGTGAGCATCCACGTTGCATTTAGAAAGATGCATTCGCAATGCAGCGGTCGAAATTGCGAAGCGCCGAATTAAACCTATAGTCCGTAGGCAAACTGTCGAGTCGAGTCTATGATGTGGTCCCCGTCATAAACTATTTCCCATCACAAGCAATAACGTTCCCATCTGCTTGATAACATGCTGACTTGTGAATGACACGGTTGGCTCACTCGAAATTACGCCAGTATTAGGTCGAAGAAGTTCTCGAAAGCACTCTTTACCAAACTTCTTCCTCAATGTAGTTCTCGTTTCTTTTTCTACGCTCATGCGTCATCAGGTCTGCTTTGCCTCTTCATTTTCGCTTCTCCGCATATTTAATTCTTCGTTCTTCTCAAACCTCCTGAGTACTCGATATCGATAAATTGTCCTCGTCATTTCACGATTTCACCGAAGTAGCCCATTTATCTGGTTATTGAATAACTCACAACCCTCTAAGATATTAAGGTTCGTTCACCATCTGACAGCCATCAGCACCCGCAGTGAACCATCGTATAACACCTCTTAACAGTGCACGATATGTCCGGGCATGTCCATATGTCATAAACTGCAGTCGTAACGAGAATAGCAAGCTCATCGCAACAGACCTTCGCAGGTAAATTCTTTCCAAAAAAAGGAAAAATCATGCGCTAAAATCAATATCAAGGAA
Source organism: Parascaris univalens (assembly GCA_037576465.1). Classification (NCBI taxonomy): domain Eukaryota; kingdom Metazoa; phylum Nematoda; class Chromadorea; order Rhabditida; family Ascarididae; genus Parascaris; species Parascaris univalens. The sequence goes on along the minus strand of CM075173.1, from coordinate 40,063,891 downwards.
AATTGAAAACCTTCCTGAGTGGATTACACGAGTCGCCCTCTTCTCCCCTCCCGCCACCCCTTCATCATACGCTTCACCTCATAATGGATGAAGGTATTCAGCTACGCCACCCAAGTTTTAGAGAAGAAACATCATTAAGCCTTAACTGGAAACCATCAAGCAGGTAAGAGCCACCACGCGCTGTAATTCCTCACCGCAAGCGATAAAATTCATGTAAATCCAATCGGTTCTTATGTTGAAAAGCTGTCATTAGGCCACCGAGGACCAGGTGTAGGTGTAACAAAGAATGATTAACGCAAATGACCTTGGGATTAGGGTTGACTCAGATTTTCGAGGATATCACTCCGATTTTTAACAGTGGATCTATGGGCATCAGGAGTTCTTATGCCTCTGACATTCTTGAACTCCCGAAATGCCTGACTTTGTTCAGGGATTTCCACTGAAAGTTGCATGAAGTGTGAAGATGAGTATAAAACCCCTAAAGTGATGTTAGCTGTAATCTCACTGTTACATCATGCGCTAGCCGGTTTGCTGTATTATGTGTGTTGAAGGACTAACTCATGAAGCTAACAGAGTATAAGAGAAGGTTGACAGTGGTTCACTCGATTAGAGGGAAGGTGCTTCGCTTTGGAATCCTTTCTACGATCGACTTTCATTCGTTATCATGCAGTGATTATCACCTTTCGAGTCTAAGCCGCCCTAAATTTGCTTCTTCATTTAGCCGCAAAAAATATGGATTTTGCAATATATACTATAAATAACGCAATCCCGAAGGCACATGAAGATTTTCTCTAATCAAGCGCAACGACCCTTGCACTTGCATGTGAACCGAGATGCGATTTCAGTGCAGTGAAGCCACCTGAACTTCACTGCAAACTATGGCACATCATTCATATGCCGAGCTTCATCATATGGCCTCCGCAATCTTTTACGATTGTCGTTTGGAGCATCCTAGTCGGTGCCATTATATTCACGGTCACACATATGGCTTCTCCGGAACGTTATAATATCCTGCTAGTCACAAGGAGCAGATTATTAAATTCATCTCATGCTCTCCTGTCTCCACGGCTTAGAATGGCGAGGATTACGAGCGATATAGGTTTATTAAACATTGCTCAAATGTCTTTTTCGAATGTTACTTCAATTTCTTTCTCAAGCTACTATGACAGTAGGGAAGTTTAACCGTCATCGTGCACATTTTAAGAGTCCAGTTTGCGGAACTTTGTTGACTTGCCTTAATAACCGTTGAAATGATTGCGTTCGAGCTGAAGGCGCTTTGCACACCGCTGCTCTCATCTCGCGTGTTGTATTCAGAGAACCGATTGAGGTATGTGTATTTCATCAGCTGTTCTCCTCGTCCTTCATTTTATTGTACTTTCCTTTATTTTTACAAATTCACTGCGTCGACGGTTCTCATTGTTTAGCTTAAATAAAGGTCTTTTTTTGCTATTACTGTTTATTACTTTTTATTCAGAAATTGATGGTATTTGAGGAGTTGAATATTTCATCGACAAAGTAAATTCAAACGTCGTTATCATACGAGAGAAGTGCGATGTTATCGATGTGAAGAGGCTGCTGCTAATGGTCAGCTTTTCTTGCTCGCTTCATTGTTGACAATCGTTCTTTCGAGAAGTTGTGCCATTTGGTTCACTCCCCAATCCATGTCATCGGCACATTGCTGCAGTTGTGGTGTGAGTTTTTCCACTCTATCCTGAAATCACCTAGTGGCTATATGTTATGGATAGCATGCGTCACAGTTTGATGTATGACACTTAGAACAGCCCGTCCACATTAAGCAAATGATGACAGACGAAAACAAAAGGCATAGTGCCAATAAGCAGAAAAAGCCGGGTGTATCTAAAGATGTCTAAGGTCTTGCATAGTGGGAAATAAACATCCCTAAAGAGAATCTTTTCTGGTCTTATGCCTTGCTGACGAGGATCGTCTTCAGCTGCATCTATTCTAGGAATTGACCTTCGCGGTGAATTAACTGGCTTTAACCTGAACGCAGTTACCAACTTTGAGGTGAAGGTTTCGTTTCCGAAAAGATTTCATCCTTCCTGGTCTCAAAATTTTTATTTACTTAAAGAGCAATCTAAGTTTCTCTCACTTTGTCCGGCAGTCTCTCAGCTATCGATGTCACGTCACTTCCATATTCATTTAATGAAATCCGGAAGGCAAAATTATTGGCTTCAATCATATTAGCTTTGCCGAAGTTCTTACATCCCACCGTGACTCAAATCCGATCATATTGGATTAAGACAAGCTTTTGAAATTGCTTAATGCTTTCTCAGAGGGAGTTTCTGGCGAACGTTGGCTCATTCTTTTCTAACAAATTCATCGTCTACAACATCAAGCTACGAGGAAGTGGTCAAGAATCTCATTTCTAACATATCTAAATAATAAAAGCCGTTCAGCATCAAAGTTCCATGTACGCTGACGTTGAAAGATGATCGGAAAACGTTTTGCAAGCGCACCTATAAAAATAAGTTTGTCGTGCTAACGACAATTTCAATGCGGCATTTGCATGCTGTTCAAAATCTCGTTCAGTTCCACTAATCCAGATAGTTCGCGTTGTTTTTGTTCTGCATAATCACCTTATATTGGATAACGACCTATCACGGTTCTCTTCAGAGTTCTCGTGCAAATTCTCTCTATTGCTGTTACGAAAAAACGTTTCATGGGTTCACTCTCTGGCATCAACGTATTTACTAATTCACATTTATTATTCAGATGTTTGCTTCGTTCGCTTACTTTTTTATGCAATGATTCCCGTATATTTCCGCCAATATTTCCATTTATCTCATTATTCAATGCTAATGCTCTGAACTTGAGTGTTGATTTGCGTTTCACCTTTTATTTCGAGCGGATGAGAACTAAAAGGCTGATGCTTGATAAGTTTCAAAGAGCGAAAGCATTCAGTCCCTCCAATTAATCCAAACCGAACTTTGATCAGTTGGACCAACGCTTGAAGGGTCCTTACGGCACGTTTCAGGTCCTCCAAATTCTGCACTGATTTTGCCTCATCGTTCAAAACCAGTTTCGTCTCCTAAAAATGAACAGGCTGAACGCTGATCATTACCGCTCAAAATGTTTTCAAAAAGCTCACAGAAATATCGCTTCGACACCTATGAAACCATTATTTGAGGGAGTCTTTTGACGTATTCCTTCCACTGCCTAAAAGTTATTTTGGTCGACCGATAAAGAGGACTTCAAAAATCCCTCCGTGAGTTCTTGTGAGGGTGTGAGGGTGAAGAAAACGAGGAGTAGTTGTCTTCTAACTGATGAGGTTTGTTCAAACCAGAAATCACTTTTGCTACAAATGGAACTGACGTTTTAGACTACACATGAACACACTGCAGGTATCATAAGTTGATAATAAATAGTAAAATGTTCGCAGTAAGTCACTGAAATAAAAGCACACCAACAGCTCATCCATATGTTCCATTATCAGTGAGAACGTTTCTTGAAAAGACATCAATTTGCAGACATGTTTGATGGCTTGTAGCCTTGAGCAACAGTCTACTCCTTACTTGGCTTTAGCGATCATCTTTCATAGTGAAGTATAATTAGCAGGGTTCATAGCTTCATCTTTAGTAGATCTTGAAGTGAAGCTTTAGTACCAACGGATAGACACATTCATCGAGACGATTTCTTTATCATGCACCTTGCAAATTCGCTGTTGCAAAAATGTACACCAAACATGATGTATTCTTAACTCATTGCTTTCTAAATCTGCACAATTCCGCATTTTTGATAGTCTCCGTTAAGCATTCTGTCGGAATTTCCATTATACAATTTTAGGATCGTATTTAAATAAGTGGTAAGAATTGGCGCCGAATACTCTCTATACAAACATCAATAAGCAGAATTCTTGAGAAGTGGACTAGATGGGCGAAATTAAGCAGAATATGCCAACAAAAGAGATCTAACCGCTTCGTTCTGTTCCTTCGACGGAACGCCTCTCATACATCGCTGATATGCGAGAAACTTCCTGCAACATTATCCGCCATCATGACACTTTCGCTTTTCACGCTTTTCCCACAGCAGTTACCACATACTCATTGTTAAATGAGTGAAATTTAGCAGTAGATTTGGTTCGATCACTCTATTTTTTTGATCGTCATTTTTAATTTACGTTGAGCTAGTCTCTACCACAAAGGCCTTAAAGATGCCAACTTGATAGTCGGTGGGAAGAAGGATTCCGGTCTATCTTCAGCCGGATAACTCATCTTATGATCGAAATATCGGATCGTTCTTCCATCAAGCACGTATTTCCTGACAACGAGCGATTGCTGCGGTTGTTCGATGGTGCCATCGGTTTCCACATCCACCTCATCGTTATCCTATTAAATATATGTCACTGCCTCAACGTTATTGTAACTCCTTGAGTTCAGAGACGAATTGGACAGATGGACAAAAGCAGAAGAAAAGATCGGTTCCAATAAAACTCAAAGAAAGATCAGCCACAGCTATCTGGACCAGTAGAAAATCGTTAATGTAGCCATAAAGCTCCCATGCCATCGCGTTTGCGGGCTCTTGAAAAGTCGCTCCACATGCGATGACGATGTACGATTACGATGCCTTATCCCAATTTTTATCTTGCAGCTTACCGATGTACGGTGCGATTTTATGCGATTCAACGAAAACCTACTTTTGCTATCTTAGCCGTACTTTTAGTCACTGATGTTGGCGTAGAAACGTCCGTAGTGGTTGCTGAAAAAGTTGCGTTTATGGGAACTCGCAGGCATAAATAGGTGATCATATTCCCTCTTCATCCCTCCCCTTCATCTGTTGCTAAAGTCGTTGCCTCAAACAACTCTTTGTAAGCGAATGGAAAAATGCGAGGGACGCATGACGATAAGGTGTTTTTTTTTTAAATGGACAAGGCAGTACTGAAAAGCCTAATAACGTTATGACTATGAGCATAGGGGTCTACTGTTTCATCTACCATTCATGACTATAATCTTGAATATTCATTTCACTGTTGTTTGAAAACCTCTTTAAAAGTGGCTTATCGTAATGAAACTCTCTTATTTCAGCTAGCAAAATTTAGCTACTTGGGAATTGTTTTCATGGATGTGTTCATCGATTCCATAGGTGAGCAAGTGGTTTTGGTTCACCACGAACGTGCATCGTTCGACAGCTATTGCACTAACGATCTCTTCTTCTACGCATTGGAGGCTGTTCTCCTCAGCTATTCAGGTTTCCTCTCAATTTAAGGATCATGCGCCATGGATAAGAGGCTCTCTGATATATTAATTATTCTCTTACACTGTTCGAGATCTCTCAGTTAGTTACGAAACAGAAAAATCGAGTGAATATCTTACTCGCAGTCCTAGATGTCTTATCTTGAGGCAAAATGGGTTTCTCGACATCGCCTGCTTCTGCTTTCAACTCTCGAATCGACTGCGATTGTGATGTAGGCGTCAGTACTGCTGGTACAGGTGGAGTTATAGGCTGCGGTTGTGCGGCCGGCAGCGGCTTTGGTATCGCTTGAAAAAAAAGGGCTGTTGAACTTGTTTTTAACCTTACTTGACAAAATTTTATATTTTCTTGCTTTTGATTGTGCTGTGACTGGCGGGGTCGGCATAGAAAGACAAGTGTGGCAAAGGGCAAACATCCGGTAATTGTTTGTTGATGCCGAAATGCGAGAACACACCGAGATAGAAAAAATACTATGGATCACCACGGCCTCCAAACACAGATCGAAGCAACGTGCCGAAATGTGTTGTTCCAACACTACTCGACAGCTACACCCTTCTCCTCTCTTACACCCTCCAAATGAGGGAAGTTCCAAGACTGTTTTTCTCTTAAGCGTTTTCTTTTTTCTATGGTTGGGACATTTCTTGTTTTTCTTTTAATGTTTCAAAAAATTTGATAGCCGTTCCCCAAATACGAAAAACTCAAACTTTCCGGGGTCTTTTACACTAAACTATCCAAATGTCTCTCTTCTAGAAAAAGAATTAATTGAAAAACGAGAGGGGCCACTGCAGTCTTTCCATTCCCTCATGTGAATTCTGTGGACGCCACTGCAGTATATTAAGCAATTGACACTGAAAACACCTTCTCGAGGCGATCTGGAGTGCCTCTTCTCCTGCTGCATGCTCACAAGAGAAGCCTACATTGGAATCTGATGTTCGTTGGTTGTTGTTATAGACGATATGCTGGGCCTTGTTGTGCACGGCTGACTTAACCACTGTGCCCAATGGCACCACGAACGTATGCATCCCTTATGGCGACTTAAAATTCTATGGTTAACATTTGCTAAGTTTAACGTATACACGTTGCAGCTCAGCTAGTGAGTTCGTCTTATTCGACCGTACCTTTCCAGGTTGCTTATTCGAGCTTTATTTATGAGGTGCTGGACAGCAGAACCTATTTGCACCAGGCGGTAGGCAAGTTTTGGGATGGGAGAGCGATCTAATGAATGTCCAGTCTCCTCGAACTTTACCGTCTTGTTTTACGGACCATCGACATTTGCAGTGTTATGTTCACTGCATTTTGACGATCCCTGTTCGTAGCACAGTACAGGCTTAAGTATTTTAATGAATGAGTTCTTTCCATCTTTTGCTCTATCATAAAATCGGTATTATTCATTCAATATCGATCCCTTCCGCAAAAGCGAGCCTACCAGATACCAGTAATAGCGTGGCAAGCCCATTATATTAACATGAAGGGAAACTGTGCAAATCGGGTCGAATTTCCGACGTCTTGCCCTGCTACTGCCCTCTATTCGTTGGAAAATTTGAGCTCGTAAAATGGGGTGGATGTCCTGAGGTGATCGATGTAGAACTGGTTTATGCTCGATCCGCTGACTTCAAAATGGCTGAATAATCAAAATGAATAAAGAGGGGAATAAAAAGTTCCTGCAATCGAGTTCATAATATTTGCAGTGATAGAAGCTCGACTTACATTGTTTTGCTTTCTTGGCTTTTTCGGTGTAATATTTCTTCGGTTTCTTCGGCGAGTAAGAGCAACATCCACCGCTCTTTTTCTTTACTTTCGTTTTTCTGCTTTTTCCTTTTTTCGAACGATAGTTTTTTGGACGTTTTGAACGCCTCTTCTACGAATACAACAACATAAGGTATAATGTTAACAAGACTAAAGATGAGGCGAATTATGTTGGTGCTCCATTAGGCTTCTCAAGTGGCATACACATTAAGGTGATCCAGTTTCCCTATTCTAAAAGAAGATAAGGTTATCACGAGCTTCGATTTTTCTTCAGCCAAGAGAAGGAACCTCCTTGCCATCTGAACACCGGCACATTGCTCGGAAACGCAAAGAGCATGACACCGGCATTAAAACCTCAGTTGTATATAAACACGGACAACCTTTGACGCCATTGTTGGGGCTGAACCGCCCTTCAAGCGCTCGACGTATGCAACTGCTACTTTTCCTCCCCTCTAAATGAAATTCTCTTGACCAAGACGGTAATCTCTGCCTTTTTGGCACATAAAATGCATTTTTACATATGTTATGTTGAATCATTTTTGCACGAAATTATGGTATGGGGATGTCGTGAAGGCCAGGACTTTGCGTGCTTGTGCTATTTGAAGCCGCTAGAGCCTCAACACTACGAAATTTAATGAGTTAATGAGTTGCAATGCGGACCTTTACACTGACAGTCAAGTTCATCCATCACCTTCTTAAGCATTTGTGGCGCTCGAAAATTTAAGCATGTTTCGTAGGTGATGAGATTTCCGTCAGTGAGGAGTAAAGAAGCGCAATTTCATTGGCCATTTCACATTAAAGGCATTCGTAGACGAATTGACCTTTAATAGAGTTTTTTATTTTGCTCGCCTAACCGACCACTCTCATAATTATCCTGCAAGAAATGAAATATGTACTCGAGACTTGAATGTTCTCACTGCTTTTGAAGTTTGCTGCAAAAGGCACATTTCCGCCGCCCAAATAGTGGAAACTCACGAAAGTCGACCGGCCTCAAAGTGAGAGCTGTGAATTGCTCGTCGTCTGTTCAGCTATTACTTACGACTTTAATCGAACGTTGGATAAGACAAGTTCTTCGATACGTAAGGAAGTTCTTCACTTCATCTCCAAATAAGTTTAATGTTGTGGTCCGATAGAACCAGAAGTATTGCTTTCAAAGGAAGTAACTTCTTAGGAAAGGTACTTTGAGACCTCTTTGAGGGGTTGCCGAAATGGAAGTGATTTTCATCGAAGAGGGTTTAAGTTCTGTGGCCACATTGCTGGCCGCTACCCAAACAACCCCAAAAAGAGCTTTGCTTTCTTTATGCTTATTCGCGAGATACGGAATACTCTCTGTTGTAAGAGTTTGTTCTGATTCATCTTCAACTTTCGCTGTTAAATACACAACGATAGCTGATTAACTTTGATACCACCAGCTACGTCTATTTCCACGTTCACCTTTTTTCATACGTTAGCGAACACTACGACTCAATCCTCAGACTTCCATACAATTACGCTGCCATCGTCGATCTCTTTTAGTATGTTATCGTGAGCGGATATGTGCCATAGCGATTTTCGATCAATCTTAAATGTATTTCTCGCTTCGCTTGCTTAATTAGCGGAGTACTTTGTCTGCTTACCTAAGTGCTGCATCGTGAATGACACAATATAGATGTGTGTAGGACACTGTAGGTACGCTATAATAATTATATATTGAATAGGGTGACTGTATCCAACATGTGGGATCCGAATTAGACTAGAGCTCTGTAATTTCATCTGCCCCCCTACAACAATAATACGAACCACATCACTACTGCGGTTGGCATACCTCACTCACATAAAATGTGTCGTGCGAAAGAATTTTCTGGCCGAATGTTTGTCGTCGTTCGACTTGGTGAGGTATTATGCACTTAATTTCCTGAAACAGTATCATCGTTCGACTTAAAAGAACATAAGATTCCTCACTGAGATGGGATTTTCCATTCTGATCACTAGCAATTTATTCTGATTCATCCCCGGCTAGAAGAATAATGATCGTCCAAAATTTCGAGGTTTTCAATGCAATTCGAGATTCAAACAAGGGCTGGAGAAAACCTGGAAGTAAGCAAAAATCACTCGTGCCTTCCCACATACCCGCCATGTAATCCCACCCAGTTTTAATGAAAATAACCCGCCACAAAGGAACCAAACACTTGTTCCCCAGAAAGAAGCCGACAACCGCGGCTAACTCTTGGAAGCCAATATAATGAAATGGTAAGTAAGGGGTACAAGCAACGAATAAGGCACATCATACAATCGAAGGGAATAAATAGCCGTCCCAATGGCTGCTGCATAGTCATATCAACTGTCGATTGTCGGTTGCTAATGGATAGTTGTTTGGTTGAGCTTCTATCTTAGCGTCGGATCGACAATGGAAGTTTGAGCGAGTCATCAACCACGACGAATGTTTTGATTTAGCGAGAGCAACAATTCTGCGAAGCTTCTTCGTATCTGATTTGCGAAATAAATTCTGTTTTTCAGTGGAATAATCCAGCGATTATTAAGCCACTTTTGTTCCTTTTCTTCACTTTCGTGAGAGCCGATTCTGGCAAAATTTGCACAAAACTGGGCAATCGTCTATGTGTGCAACTGGAATCCGAGCTATGTTGACGTTGATAAACAGCCAGCAATGTTTCCGTTTATTCAACAGATCTGGAATAAGATGCATCCTCCTCATTTCGAGGTGGCGATAACATCCGACCTCTCAGACTTTTTATCGAAAAGGTGCCATGATTTGAGTGCACATTCTAAACCAAATCTAGCCTGCAGTAAAAACTCTACACGGCACTGCGGTTAGCCGAATGTGGCCGACAGCAATCTGCTCATAGTATCCTCACTCACCTGGACACCTAGCCCTTGTTTCTTCATTAGGGCCCTTGTTCTATTCTTCTTCCAGTGTCTACTGCGTTTGTTTTTATTCATTATTTTCAAGCATCCTAACCTGTGCCTGAAGATGAGGAAAAAGATAAACTGTATCACAATCGACTATGAGAAAAGCATTTAGAACTTCGCTGCATCTGATAAAACATGAAACATGCAACAACCGATACAAATGGTACACAACACGATTTGAACCCGGCTTTTTGAGGCAAACGTTGGAGCATCTATATACCTACCTTCAAGAATGAACAATTAGATGTGAGCGGAAGATCTCAATTTTGTATTCTACTGTAAAGGTCAGATCCCCCTGGCTCACCTAGCCGTCCAGATCTCCTTGGGAATCTGCACCTTCCGGGGAGCCGCTGTCCAGCAGACTGCGAAACAACGCTGATAAGATAGGCGAAGAGTTTACCACACTTACGAAATGAGGTAACAAGCAAGAATAGCTCAAAATGGCTCTGGATAGCTCAAAATAGCCGGCACTGTACCGTTATCAGATTGCATGGCGTCGTCACGCACTTCAAAGGCCACCCACAGTCCCACTTGGGTCTTGACAAATAGTCTAGAAGCTGGAATGAACACACAGGCAAATTAACCCCTCTTGTACCCTTCTTATTCTGCCTCCGGCGAATCTCACGACTCACGTTGGGCGGTCATCCGACCTGTCAACATCACTACTCCCATCGATTGGTCTACCTTACACCATCAGAAAAACGATACGTTTCTCTACGAAGTCCACTCAAAACAAAGAAATTTATTCAAAAATCAAGATGCCGAACACGTGCAAGTAAAACAGCTGTAGAACACAGCAGTGAGCAAAATGTATCCAAATGCAGTAAACGCGCAACCATCAAACAATTCCACTGCAACCAATCGTAACCGATGTTAACAGCTGTATATACAGTTGTTCTTCTTATTTAGTAGTTCTTAGCAGCTACAAATAGATAATATGATTAGTGTGGAAGCAATCATAACATAGTAACTGCCTGAGTGGCCATCGAGTGATACGATCATTCTTTTATGGTCACTGCCGGTAATATTGGTGGCTATTACTCTGCTATGGAATGATCCTTGGCGATCCTTTATTATTTATAAAAATTCGCTCATAAGCTCTCACTTGATTCACTGACTGCAATGGTTGACTCCTCTCTCGTTACTAGAAAATGAACGGAAAGAGAGCAATTCTTGCGAATTAAGTCGCTTAATTTAAATTTATTCGAGTTCTACGATGTGCATACACCACGAAACACCCCTCCCCCATTCATTAACCACATCAGCATATGACAAGCAAAGCATGGCTATCGCTGGATCAACAGCTCTGCTTTTACATTAAACAAAGTGCAAGAAAGACAGAGACAGAAGATGCCTCTCCGCTTTATGTGCTTGTCAAGATTCGCACCACGTCGCGCAAATCATCGCTCGTTGATAATCACCAAGAGGGTGGGGGGGAGGAGGTAGGGGCGATATAAGAAAGCCGAAGATAACAGTCCGATCAAACCCAGCTACCAGCCAAAGTTATGCTTATGATTCCGTTCAGTAAATAATCCCCCTAGAAGGTTACAAAAACATCAAGAAGCAATGTTAAACAAAAATGACCGCGGAACATTGCAGAAAGACGCTCATCTTGAAACCGTTCCTTTTCTTCAGTAAAAATGAAGCGAATTTGAAGCAAAACTATCATATTGAGAAGATCTATACAGGGATTCGTCAAAAAGGATGAGAAATTAGAACGAAAGTTGATCGTTTCTCTCGCTAAAAACGTACCTCGCCAGAAATAAACGATAGAGAAGTCGATCCCAAACCTCTGACGTATTTCTATGTAAAGGTTTCAGCCAAAGATTCTTTCGAGAGCATATCAAAAAAAAATAAAAATACGGAATATTTTCCCGGAAACTTCCCACTACTGCTGATCGCCTTTCAGTTGACGCGCCTGCTGGCTGCAAGCATGCGTTCTGCTTGCTGCAGCAGTAAAAACAGGTAGACGAACACAAAAGTGGAGAGTATGTTTACGAAGAAATTCATGAAATCCAAATAAATAATGTAAACGTGAAACAATGAGTACAAAGTAAAGTCAAAAAAGAGGATAATTAAAGTATTCACTGAAGAAATATTAATAACCGCGAATAGATTTTCTTCCCCTTATGTGTACAATAAAGCCGGATTTCAGTTTCATCAAAATCTTGGCGGAAAATTGGATCAACAAGAGCGAGATCAGTTTCTCGTTCTGCTCATTCTACTCTCAAAAATTATAGCACGCTCTTCCTCCAGACGATCCCGTTTCCCTGTATAACGACATCGAGCCTCATTTCTTTACTAGCCCGAACATATTCCCTCTAATTTCATGCCCGTAGTAGACAGCTCTACTCAATTAAATATATATCAGTCTAGAAATCTTTCTCGGATAACGATAGATCTCCATCAATGCTTACCATAGTAAAGTCGCAAGAACCAAGTATAGGAAGTCCATAACAGCTAACTAAACGAACACTCAACAAAATGCATCCTGAACAGTTATTTTGCGAACGAGGTTATTCTCATAAAAACTTGTAGTTGGATGCCACTAATGGTCGACTTACTGCATATGCGTAAATAGAGCAGTAGAATTTGCTTCTAACAACAAGCTTCTAGCTGTGCGCTTCGATTGCGACGACGGGAAATTTTAAGTGGCTGGACTGCTGCTACCAGGCGATTCATGGCAAAGACGTTCGACATCATTGAACCGAACTGCAGTTCCCCCGCCCGCTGTTGGTATGCAATCTCCCTGAAATCATACAAATGAATTTATCAATCACTTTTGAAGTCATTAATGACAGAGTTTGAAGCAATTGAAGCAGAAAGAGCATAACAAAAAAAAAACTGCAAGAAATAACGGTTGACAACGGTTGGCATATACAACATATATATCAAGAACTGATGGAACAAAAGCGACGGAAAAGAGCATAGCTGGCTTACTGCGAAGTGAAGCCATAAATGAATTGCATTCGCGAATTAAAAAAAAAAAACATTTCAGGACTACGGACCAAATCGAGAGGTTGAAGACTGTAAAAAGTGATAAGAAACGTATGTTCAAGCTACATGAATCATAAAACATGGGAAGAGTTTAAGATAAAATACTTGCTGCTATCGTTTCATGATCCGTTGCCATCAAATGGAATCTATTACCACCACCTTGAATGTGCAATCATATTCTTGTGAGAAATGAGATCACAAAATGGCAAATAGACAACGCCCAACAAAGCGACCAGGTCAGCCAAAGCAAATGCACAGTGATACAATGCCTTGCACAGATATCTTTAGGTAACCTTGCAAAACAGATGTTAATGTCCGAATGATCAATCTTTGCAACCGCGTGTCGCCTTGTTTATTATCACTTCGGCACGACTAGCAAAACTGTTTCTCATTTCAGCTATGGTCCGCAAGGAATGAATGGATCACCTAGGTGCATTTCACCTCGACGTTTTCTTGCAGCTCATCAACTGTTTAAAAGCGATCACTCGTGACTTACGCACTTTCGTTTATAACAATCTGTACGGTCACTGCCTAGAGCGAAGCTGACCCGCTGTCTAAGAACTTGTTGTTCTATACAAAACTAAACAGTGCTTAAAAAGTTTTTTTTAATGCTGCGTACTTCTCCTCATCGGCATTTCCAGTTATTCATTTTGGAATGAAGCTGAAAACACATATTTGCGGGCGACTTTTCTGCACACGGAGTCTCCGATTCGATGGGAATTTCCCACTGTTTTGCGCACGATATAAGAGAATCAGGAGAGGAAGTGGTCTTTTTTCTCACCAATACTGGTGAGAACCTTTCTAACACGTATGCTTCAGAAGCGGTTTCCACTCGTTTTGGTTACGGATATCAGTACCGCTGAAATACCGCTCCTTATTCAACAACGCATTAGCGAAAAAATTGCTGGAAATGGAGAAGGGAAATCAAACAACTCTGAGTGAGTCACATAATCATTACTGATAACTTATCTGGTCAATGTATAAGTCTCATGCCGTTAAACAAATTCTGCACTATCAAAGTGACTATGTTTAACTGCAATTACTTTTAGGCAACTGCAACATTATCTAAGAATATCACCTCACTGTATGAATGTAAAGTTTTGGTCTGAGATGTAAAATATACATGTTGGACATGAATTACGATAGCGTGCAAGAAAACAGGCCATGCATATGCATAAGCAGGCAGTGCTGAAGCTCACCTTAACAAGCCGAGTCATCAAATTACCTTCCGAATCCACTTCTTGATGGGTTAGGACGTACCCATGACTCTTTTTCAGATCACCTATCTCTACTTTTGTCGTTGTTCTCGGTGCACCAGTGATTCTTGCCTTAAAAATCTGAATTTGAAACCAGAAGCTGAAACAGAAAGCAGAATAAAATTCAGGCGGCGACAGGAAAAAGGGGTAACGACGACGCTACTCCTTTCATAGCATTTATTTGGATCCTGTGAATTGCAAAGGCATTAATGGAAATGCATTATAAAAGTATGAAACTACTTCAATAAACTTATTCGTCAGAAACCTCTAAACCTCTAAAATATCAGGTCTCAGCGAAAACCAGATATCTTCTCGAACAATTGATCTGTGCTAGGAAAAATCACTAACTTGGGAAAAAGAATTCTTCGAGGAATTTCGAAAAAGGAGCTTATCTGAGCTTCAAAAGCAGTTTGTTGCCATGGCAAATGGAAAAAAGGAACGCAAATATGCCCGCCGATAATCTTTATTCACGGTAAGTGAATCAAATGTGAACCACACAAGTAGACATTGATCGTTGAGAAAATAGAGCATATTACTAGGATGCGGAATATTATTCAAGTTATTTCGAATGATTCATCGATGTCCTTCTCCTACTTTTATCTACGTATCCCTCCGTCGCAGTTTTAATGGGAGCGGACGTCTAAGTCTCCAAATTCTCATTGTACGCGCCCGAACGGTTCGTCGCTCTGCCTTCGTCTCAATAGCAGAATTCCGCCTCCACTTCCGGTACAGTCAGTTAGTTTTACTTTTAAATGAAGCATAAAACAAAAGAAAAGATATGCAACCCCAACCAGAATACGAATCCAGGCCTCAGAAAAACCGGCTGAGTAGAATAGTGGTTCAGTGATAAAAATTAACTGATAAAGAAAAAACTAGCAGTTCACATAAAAACGCAGGATTTGCGTTAATTAAATCCAGAAATAAAAACAAGCCACTTCCCTACCAAATCTAAAAAACACTTTTTTCACGGCCCCCGAACGGTGAAATCAACTCCTGAAGCTTGAACGTCCATGGAATTTGAAAAAGATATCGAAGCCTGAGCCTCCCATAGATTTGCGAAGCCATGATGTGAAATTCCCATTTCGATCAACTCTACTGCGCGGGTCTAACGAAGCGAAATTTAAACGAATAATGAAATCCATAACGTGTCAAGATTTGGTACCAAAAAAGTATCCACCGGCTAAAGGTCAACGAACTACCGATTCACGCAATAACTCGCATGTACCCACCCACCTGCATATACGTGCCTTCAGGGATGCGAACCCTTGGCTGGTGATCGATAACACGTCCACCCGCGCTCTTTGAACGACGATGATAGCGCGCATTATAGAAGCCCGGTTTCGGCATAACCTGGAAAAATTCGGATGCGATTAGAGACATCAGCGTTAGGAGGAACAATCCTACTATGCAGATACCTGTTTGCTATAAAGTAATCCAAATGTAATCGATAACGAGCCGAAATCCTTTCAAAATTAATCCTTGGTCTTCGATTCTATTATAGATCACTAAAAGTTCAATCTCGATCACCTACAATAGAGCTCATCTACGCACCCCAGCCCGTCGACCTAATCTCGCAACATCCGGTAACCGCAAGAATACTACCCGCGGCAGATCAAATGTTTAAACGCACTCCTCCGATCGAATGCAGATGCATACTGCTCTACCCTAAAGCTACGCGAAAAGATCTGCAGAAACAATTTCTGAGACCGTGACGGGAAGCATTGTGCTCTGAGACACTGTATGCATCAAGATGGGGCAAAGAGCCAACTCGTCACAGCTTTAAGGTGCATGGATGGAAGAAGTTGTCTGTGTACCAGTGCTCGATAACTGATCTGCTTGAAAAATCCCGCAAAAACGTAATTTTAACCTGAGGCCTGCCTCGAACTTGTTCCAAATTTTGCCTCTCTGCCAAAAGCGACGGGTAGACTGTGCCTGATGAAGTTCCAGATGTCGCTGCTTTTGTGTGCTTCAGAGAAGGCTGGAATTTACATCGTGTCAATGTCAACTTTGGAAGGTTGTAAAATTTCACCTCAGACGGTTCAATAAGATTCAACAATGGCATAGTGCGCTTCATAGCTTCACCCAATTTGTTGGATGGAGAGAAAAATCTCCATGAAAGTAGAGACGAACACTTATAAATACAATGTGGTGCGTGGAAAACGGAATGTAAGGTAGCATGAAGTTCTTCTCTTTCTTAGAGTTGGATGCATCAACATCACAATGGACGTAGGTGCAGCAAGCAGAAGGCAAAGTGACAATGTGGCGCAGAGACATTTAAACACATTTAATGCATAAATATGTACATATATCTGCATGGAATGAATCGCAATGAGCTATACAACAAGGGAATACTTTAACTAAAGGAATAAAGCAACACCGGAGTAGGAAACACCGACATCAAGCAAGCTATTACAACACTAATTATTGTTCAAGCGCACATACGATGTCTCACTTGTACGATGAGATAGAAAATGAGGTAATGAGAAGCACGATGCTATCTGCTTCCACGTGACTCAAATTAATATACGCAAAGCAATCTGCATGACTTTCAAACACTTCCACCCAAGCTAATGAGTCCTAGCAATCAGCAGGAGCTTACACGCTCAACTACCGAAGAAAAAGCACAAGAATGCAAGATTATTGTTGGTGAGATGCACTCGCAGCAGTTGCAAAGGTCTGGAAACATTCGTAATATTTCCCAGAACACAAGTAGGGACTTGGAAAGTGGAATAACACTGGCCAAAATCTATAAAAACCTTTTTCACCACAGAATGAACCTCTTTTCGAATCACACAAGCACAGCTAATGGAGACAGGCGGCCTACTAATATAATATATCACCAGAGGCTTCGAACACTCTTGATGCTTCATTAACTCAAAAGGAGATATTTTCAACAATCGGTGGAGCAGTTATTAGAAAAAATTTGTTACAACTCAGAAAAGAAATAAAAACTACATGAAAATGAGGAGCTATTTCGAAAATAAATGCATTCGCGCAGAACCCGATCTCACCTGCGAGACGTTCAAGCTATACCATGAGGATATTCGAAAAATTGAACGCTGAGTAGTTTTGACGGAATTTTTTCCAATTAATTACAGATAGAAACTAATGGAAACTAGAAACAAGGAGCCGGAAAATATACAGAATAAAACAACGCCGCTAAACCTTGTCAATCTTTGGCAGCCAATATTTTCAACTGTCGTCACCACGGTGCGCGTCAACAAACTGATGCTTAAGTGGTTGGCGCGCTTCGTTTCAGCCTCAATCATCGACTATACGTTACACACTTCAGCAGCTCTTGCCTAAATCATTTGCATACATGTTGTTCACGTTAAGGTTTTCCCGATTTCCACGTGCCAAAAACTTTGGCGAAAGCAATTCTAGTGAGGACACGAAAATTACATAGCATTCGCAAAGAGAGATGAGAATACTGGAATTTCACATAGTGCGCAAATATCATCCTAAAGAATTTCTGACACCAACCAGAGGAGATACACGAGCTTCGATTCGAACAAAAAATGCATTTTGAACGAGGGAAAAAGAGCGACGACTGTATAACGTTCCAGCTGCTCACAAACAGATGAGACCAATACCTCTCTTCTGCTCAGCCTGTCCACATCTTTCCTCCTCCTCTCTCCTTCACCCCCTCCTCAGACCCTAAAATCTCTTTCGCGTACAGCTGACGTGACACACAGTCGATCAGCCCATATTCCGCTTCTTCAGGTTCTGAGTTATGCAGCATCTAACCACATAATATTATGTCGCTTTGTACAACAAAGTCAATGAATAAGGTGAACAAGGGTCGTTTCTTTTCACAGCGACCACGTTAACAAAATTTACAAAAAGAAGTACAAAACATAGTCACGAATTCATCGACGAAAAGGAATAGGATTCCGGCTCATTAGATATTGAGTGAGTGAGAGAATTTAGCATAAGAGCGGGCTGGATTCGAACAGCAGCTCATGTAAATGATATCACATTAAGGGCACAAAGGACGAGGGTGGTGACTTCGATAGCTCACGACATACTGAAACTCATCCGAAAACAAACAGAAGTGTTGGCAACGAAAACAGCACGGAAATGTTTCGGCTCATGACAAATTCATTCAAAGATGAATTCGTTGGCAACTTCTTTAAAAACAGCACAAATCCCTTGTAATAAATACGAGTATTCTATGTTACATCAGTCACTGAGTGTTACAAGTGCTGTGACTGAATAAAAACGCAAGAGAGGGGAATAGTTCATAAGACGATGACGTTATACACCTTTCCTCTACAAGCTGCGCCGAGATTCAGAGAAGTATTTCGACATGACAACAACAGTATTTACAATAAAAGATTGCTCAGCGGTGCCTCTTTATAGTACGCTGCCAGTGAACGTCGCTTTTCAGCACAAAACTCAAATAAAAATATAACATTTACTGAAGATCTTTCACCTTGCAACCGGAAGGACCTGCAAGATGTTCGTTTGATTGTCCCATTTCAATGCGACTCACATTTTCCGTACTCGAATACTGCTTATGCGTCGATGGAGGCCTTTCAAATATTTCGCGCACCTGAATACCATTCGTACAGAGCAATAATCACCGAATGTGTGCTAGATGGTAGGATAAGATGGCATAAATGATGCATTCCAGATCACGTATAATTGTTAATCTTGTCGAACTAGCGAAAACTTCTTGAAACACAGGAGGATATACCAACTGCACTACACACAACCATATGCATATTGCCATCCTTTCGCTCACCTCGTTCTATCAGAAGACTCCCCCTCTTTCCCCTCCTAACTTCCCCGACGGAAACGCCTATTAGTACGTTAGATGAAAGCAAAAAGATATTCGCCATGTAAAAAATCGAAAGAAGTCGAAAATTAAGAAGCGAATGAATTGCATTCAACAAAGTACAACTGCAGTTACCGCAGTTTCACAACGATAATGGTTTTTCAGTAATTCAACGCAGAAAAATTGATCCACCGTCGTTTTATATACAATAATCACCGCTTTGCAAATAATAAAAAGGACTGCCTTAATTCACTGGAACGCTTGAAAACTATTTCAAAAACATTCCCTATAAAACAAACGAACTCTCTCTTGGTAGATTAAATAAGCGTTCAGCTTCCAATGGACACTAAGCTTCTAGCCAAACAGCAGTCTAAAGTGAACAAAATATAACCGTGAAACGAATTTATAACCAAAATGTCACAGACAAGAAAGTTACAAATAGACAATCCGCCCGATTGACTGCCCAATACGCATTTCACTTAGATGTTTTATAATTGGGTTATGCAGCGAAAAAACTAGATAATCAGATAGATGAATCCAATGACCTGATGCAGAGTTTTCTCCTTCTTGCGCAGCTGCTCCTGATAACCGCGTTCACGTCGTCTGTGTTCCTCCTCCTGACTAGCCTTTTCATACTCCTCCGCCTCGTAGCGCCCAATACGGTGTCTCAGCGCTTGATTTTCACGCTAAAATTAATGTTCCCATTACCTCAACTGTACTCAAACATCCGCTTCAACTTACGACCTAAACGCGTTTTCATTATAGTTTCTCATCTGAAAGTATAGATCCTTATTAAATTCAAAAATGCACTTTGCAAGAATATATATTCATTTAAAAAGAAATTCCTAAATTTTAACCTTTAAATGAAGTCAACACAAAATCTCTCGAAGATATGCTAATAACACAGCGACATTCAAGTTTCAATAACTTTTAACGATCTTCAAGGATAGTTGCAACTGCATTAAAATAGAGAGCAGTTTCATAATACCCTCGTGGGCAATCTGGTTCTACAACGTTCCGGATCCAGCACACAGGCAGTCGGCCAAGACAGTATCCAGGTATACGTCCCTCCAAGCTAATTAACACCTTAAGTTTCAGCCTTCAAATTCTACACCGTCCACATCTCAGGAATAACCACGAACACAACTGAGGAGCGCGTGCGTCGAGAACATATCCATGCATATATACCATGTGTCCAACAAATGAAAAAAGGAGGTGTATGCCTACTCTTGACTGCTTCAATTGCGCCATCAATGTCCCCAGAGAACGTTCAGCTTCATCTCGTTCACTTTCCAATTCTTTTATGCGCGCCAACTGCACATCAGCCAAGCACAGTGCTCTCCTCAACTGCGTCCCGTAATCGTTTTCTTAAACGCGACTTTAGATAACTGTGAGTATTTAAATCGTTATATAGAATAAAACTCATTTCAAGCAGATAGCAGGAAACGAATGGGGCAAATCTAAATCCCTTGTTGTCAAGGGGATGGAAATGAGAGGAATGTAGGCACAACACATTATACAAAACGAGGTAAGATAACGAAGTTAGCCAGCGTCAAAAATTAGTTGCTAGCTCAAGTTTTTCACTCCAAATAACCTCACAACGCTTTTTCTCATGTGTAGAATCATTACTTGGCAGTGATGATAAATGAAGCATAATGCGAACGAGTTCTCTTTTATCTATTTCAGCAGAAACATTTTCAAGAGAATTACCTACAATTTGCAGTTGCACCGTTTAGAAACGCACTGTGGGCTTAGACCACAGTCGGAAACGGATATAAAGATAGTAAAACTTCAGATGTTCGCTATCTCTATTCATTCTATCCTCTCATTATTACAATAAAATATTCTTGTGGACGGCACACATCAACCACCATGCAATAGTAGCGATCACGAATTTGTGATGGAAAAATCGTGGTTTAACAAAAGCAACTGTCTGCTGCAACATAACACAAAAACAATGAAGCGATAGATTCTCTTGGGCCTTCTGCATCCAAAAGAAATGGTTACAGCTACAGAATGTGCTTGACTACCTTTCCCTTCGAGCTCTCCAACGTAGGCATCACGTTTGCGTGCAGCGCTTTGGTAAAAAACACGAAGCCGTGTTATTGACTCGGTATCATCAGAGTTCATCAGCTCGAACGAAGGAGGTGCGTCGAACAGATTCATACGCATCTGCAAATATCCCAGGTGAGCAAGTTTCCAAATTCCATATCTAGCAACGAAACCTTAAAAAAAGCGATGTTGAAGTAGCACCGATTTCAACTTTCGAATACTCTCTGACACGATTCGACATGCCATCTTCGAAAATGAATAAACCTACCACGCAACTTTCATCTAAATACACCGACAAACTGAAACAGAGAATTCCGTTGACTGCTTGACCTATACACACCTAAACAAAAGACAACTGCTAACGCTTAGCACAACCACCAGATGAATCTGTCTACGATTTCATCAGCAATGACTACAAAGATCCTCCTTGTGATACGCTTTTTCATGCAAAATCAAGCAAATTAAGTAAACAACAACAGTCTCCAACTACCCGTACTTCAAAAATAAAAAATATATAGTAGTATGCATTCTGCGAAGGCACTTCCTTTTTAGTGTACAAATAAGATTGTCGCCTATGAGCAACAGAACCGCTAATAATGTAGTGCGTATCAATGATGAGTTCTTGATGTCGGATAGTGAAGAAAACTGGAACAGACCGGTCTGGGTACAAGGTTCTCGATCTCGCCAATCCATTTAACGTATTCGCGACGACTGATGGGGAGACCATCTCCGGCAGGTACAGCCGCCTCGGCACCTCGGACCACTTCGACGCTCTGTGACAGCTCTGCGAAACTCATCACTCCCTTAAAAGCAGCAACGAGTAACCTTTCAGCGATTCTTCAGTTTGGATGTAACATCGCAGCAATATTTCTGAGCTCAATTAATCAAATATCTAACAAAACTCGGGCCAATGTTTGAAATGTAACAAAACTCGGTTGTTTTGAAATATAACAAACATTTCAAAACAACCTCGTTCAAATACCGCAAACAACAGAGATGGCCGATACAAACCGTTGCTAATTCACGAACGTAAAACAATTTCTACAAGCTCTTGCATGATTTATTAGCTCACAATCTTCGAAATAATGTCGCCAATATATGAAGAAACGGTTCAAACCTATGCAGCACTATACGCTTTTGCTGCTCACTGACGCATCCACTTATTTTTGGTCACTAGTTCACCCTTAAGACTTTGTGTCGCGACTATTAAAAACATATTCGTCGCCTTTAGAACAGAACTTGAAGAACAAACCTTTTTTGGCGTTTTCGCTTAATACTGTTAAGTCAAAAAGCTACTGTATGCAACAAGGTTGGAAGAGCCCTTGAGGAGCTCCTCCTCACGGGCCTCTGGCATTCAACGCTATCAACAGCTTTTTCTTCGTGGTGACACACTGTTGTCGAATGGGACAACTCCGACAACTCTCTAGCTAATCCCCTCTGCGGCAACCTCTAATAACAACTGGGGAAATCTCTAACAGATTTTGCACGGAGTCTCCTTCCGTTCATTTTTACTTATTTGCCACGACTGTGATAAACGATGAAATGCTATTTAAAATAGTCACCATTAGTAGTGCATATTATGTCTAGGAACTAATTCATGTTCAGTACGAATCAAAATATTCCTTCTTCAATATTCTTCGAAGATTTCTGTTCCTCAAGCGCAATGTCTTTGATGTTTGCGAAGATTTAGATAGCTATTGACGACGAAAGGCGCAGAAATTATTTTACTACTCAAAGCCGCGTATGTGCACCTCTGTAAATGTTTCCACTCTTCAGCCCTCTTCCTTTCCACTTCCCCCCTCACCACCTTTCCTTAGCAACCAAGAACAACTTAGGGCTTTCATAGTTGATGCTAAGTTTTCAACTCTGATATTGGTGAAGTGCCGAACTGCGAGATAATTTCAAGTAAGCATGGCGTAGAATCGTCCTCAACAAGAGCACATAACGAATCATCTAAAATCAATACAGAATCATCAAAAGAGGGCAACGTACCAAATTTTCGGCGTAGTCATTTGGCCTTGGATTGATACAGACGATCATGCGAATTTTGCCACTGCCTTCGAAATAATTCTTGAATAAGTGAGTTACTTTCGACTCTCTATACGGGACGGGTACCGGTGGAGATAGACTGCGTTGATTCTCACTACAAACAAATTAGTATAAACATGTACGCTAACCATCTGGTAAGGCATTCTCGATAGTGGGACAAAACTGTTTAGCACCAAAAAACGAAATATCTTCCGCAGCCAAACAGCAAAAGAGTTATGCACATACCTCGGGCATTTCCATTAAAAACGTCAAAAGCCTAAATGAAGCGTCATATGTGCTTAAAGCGCACAATAAACTGCATTGAAAGATGCTAAACGCATTGAGAGGGTACGTATCAGTTCACGACGCAAAAACCTTCACAGGTATCATTCAGTTGATTCGGCAAACCTCAACCATACACGCGTCTGCATCCCAGAAAATATCGCCTGAATGAAACACGGAAAACAATAATTTCAACCGTTTGAGATAAGCACCTAGAAGTAAAAAAAGAACAGCATAAATGCATAGAAATAATAGCAAAGAACAAAACAAGATAAAACAAACCGAAGCTTCTCGAAACACTGCCTTAACACAAGCAAACTTTGGTTTATCTTCCCTGATTCCACAAGTCGAGCGCCTTCATTCCCTGTGCGTTTTGTACGCTCAGAGCCAGCCAAATCTACCAACGATAACTGGCTCACGTGGATCTGAAATGTGTATAGTCGAATTGCGTCCGAAGGATCGATGCAAAATGTTATTGAAATAGAAGCAAGAAAAACATTCACCAAAACAGATATAGACACATTATGAGATTAACTAATTGCTGTTAACCTTTCTTTCTCGTTTAATGTAATTCAAGGAAACATTACACCAACGGTCCAAAAAATAACAGCAGCATTGCCTCCGAAGAAGGCCTGAGAGATCCAACCTTTTCCGATCGAACTGTATTATCGGATCTGCTTTAGCATCTATAGGGGTGAACTCGAATAATGTGAAAACTCAGTACCCTAGATGGATCGGTTTCTGGATGAAATACGTCAAGTCTGCAAGGAGCCATAACAAGTCGTATATTGAATATCGAGTGCGATCGACTGCTCTTCTTATTCAACAACGTGTCACCCACACGACGACGCTCTTGACCTGAAATCAATTCTCGCCTCATTTACGCGTGATTTCGACATTCCCCCATCCAGTTTGGGGAAACCATTCAAGACACCCACAACATATTGCATATTCTTCAAGCACTCGAATAAACACACATGACATTGAACCTTGAAGAATGACTATCACAAAACGGAATCGCTGTCAGAAAAGGTATGGTAGCAAAGCGACTAACACTCCAGTCAACGAATATCGCTGCAATAAATAACTGGCGATTTCCTCAACTGCACACAAGCACCGAGCACACTGTTCGACCAAATCATAATATATCTGATTTCGGAGTGAAATTGCTTGTTTATGAGAACACAACTCTTATGAACGGCAGATAAGGGAAGTCGCAACACGCACTCTTTGCAAGTGACCGACGGCTGCTGCCGAACGCGGAAGCACTCAAAGCACACGCCAGACATAAATATAATGCTATTAGTCATGAAATTCTAACAAATGCCTTCAGCTATGAGACCGCGCGGTTTGTCTTGATTTCAGCAATGTTTTAAAGATGACCACTTCCGCAATCTGAACAGAGTCGCCTGAATCACCGAATACTGCCAGACGGAAACTTGTCTCTGCAACAATTCATCCACAATGAGTCGTATATCTGTCAACACTGCATGCGTTTACTACAAAAAACTAAAGAAACAAATGGTACATCAGTCGTTGCAAACGTTTTGTGAACTAGCGCTATAGACTGCTGAAAATCGGTGACCAGTGGTGCCTTGCAAAGAGTTCGCCAATCAAATGCCATTTAGAGTTTGCAGCGCACAGCCCTATACTTCTGGAGTAACCCAATTTCTGTGCGAAAAGCGGCGGAGACAAAAAATTTTTATGTCCGCAGCCTGTTTCGTGCGAACTTGACGAATAAAAATGGTCGACTCGTTGCACGCCGTGAAACAAAGCAGTAAAAGATCAAAGATTAGCTCTAAAATACAAAAAACCCTCACATCTTCGATACCCCTCACTGACGTGATTTCTGTTTACAATCATCAATCAACTGACCTCTACAGAACAGTTCAAGCGCCTCGTCGCTCGAATCGACCTCCACCTCTATGGCATTCTCTACGTAAACCATATTATTCACGCCTAGTCGAACTTCTTTGCCAACCAACATCCTTAAAACAAAATTAAATCTGCGCTCAAAGTCGATGTAAACCACAATCTCAAGAAGCGAAATTTCTATAGGCCCCATAGGTCATCAGTATTCCTAGCATTTAAAGCTCTCGATTGATTCTCCGAAGCTCCACGAGTAATCTGGAGAAGGGTGGAGAATAAAATATGATCGTATACATCGTTTCCGCTATTTTCCGAAAAAGATAACGAGAGAGGACGGGTTTTCTTCGACGACTTTAAGAAGAACGGTCTCTGACACATCCGCTTTCTCTGCTGTCCCTCGCATCTTTCATTTCCTCACTCTACCGAAGTTTTTAGCATCAGCGATTGACCTAATTATGTATTAAAAACTGCACTATTCCAGTTTTGATAGGTGAACATTATATGAATCATTGCAACATATTTTAACAACAAAAACAAGTAAAAGAAAAGGAGAAATTTGAAAAGATGACTGTTCTCACCGTGTGCCGTCACGTCCAACCACCGGCTCATCGAGAAGATCGTAGCATATGTCGTTGTAGACTTCAACATATGAAACGAATACAGCGCATAGCATATTGTCGTTCGCACCGCTTACCTTTAAATTGAACATAGCACACTAATTTATGATTGGAAGAGACTGACCTTGCTGGTGAGAACAAAGATAAATACTTGCACTAGGTGTAATCAAGCCTAACCATTCAAGGAAACAGATGTCCTCTTCTAGTGTTTAGTTCGCAAAAATGCAAAGCATGATGAGGACAGCATTAGTGGATGTGATTAGCAAAACAATCGCTGGTACACATCTCCTTAACTGACAAGGAAAGTCACAACCATCCCTTCGCTTGCTAGCTTTTAATATCAAAACGTGCTGTTACCTCTTTTTTAAGTTTACACAGTGCTTCCATTCGCTAATTAACATAAGTCACAATGCATTGATTAGCCGTATCCAACCCATTTCCTATCAACTTCTTTCATGTCACAAAAATTACTTATTTCAGTGCACGTTTGGAAACCTCGCTGCGACAACAATCAAAGAAAAAAAACAACTCAAAGATTTAACAATTCAGTCACTTTCCTTTCAACTGCCAAGGTGATTTTTGCACCAGCTGTAATCGAGCCTAATCACTCAACGAAATAAATGCCCTCTTCTAGTGCTGAGTTCGCAAAAATGCAAAGATTCGAAATTCGCAAGAAATTAGTATTCCACTGTGTGTCACACAGTGAACGTCGAAATGACCTATGGAAGTATTCAGAAAATCGTCCCACAAATAACACAGCAATATGTGTTAAATGTAGTCCGATTCAACAAATTATTATCTGAACAAACGATATCGCAGTGGGCGTTAAAACATCAATCAATAATAGACCCGCATTGCACTGTAACCCATTCTCCTCTACGCAAAATCTCACGAAAATGTCCTGTCGATTGTATATCACAAGTTTGGTTATCCTCAAAATCCATGAAAAGTTCTTAGAACCTTCGAATGTCTGCAAAACTCATCTGCATTGCAGAAAATCTGAGAATTTCTACGGCAGACCAAACTCACAGACTCTATAACTCTAGCTGCAGTGCTTTACACACAGGAATTAACGTAAAGATATAAACGAAAATGTAAGCATATACCACAAACGCGCATATATACACATGCAAACAAATAAGGCGAGGTATCGCTACTTCAGAGTACACTTAACCAATGCCCATATGCGCGTCAACTGAAAGGAAAACGTATGAAAAGTGTTAAGGCGATACGCGTTTATGTTCGACGTAGCGATTGGCGAGTTCGATACTGCTCGAGTGGTTAATCTCAAGCCTTCTCCTAGCCAGTGCTGCCTCCAACTCACTTCGCACATCAAAGCCGTTACGACCATCCGGACAGAATACACATCTATCCACACGATTCGGCAACGAATTGAAGATCACATCCAATGTTCGGGGCAGAATTCCAGTTGATACCTCCTTGAATAATACATTCATAAGAAAATTACTTCAAAAATTAATGCTTTCGCAAGCCTCATCATCTGAACATTTACCAGTTGGCCGACCTCTGAACAAGCCAACAGAAACAGGGAATAGCACAAGTGATCAGATAAGCATCCTCATAAAGAAGGCATGAATTAAACGAATCAACTCAAAATAAACACAAAGGTGACGGCTTTTGGGCCAATAACCCATCAGTCAAGCAGATGCCTTTCCAACATTAAATAATCTGAGTGCAGCAAATAAAAATGCCTAACAAAATGAGCTTCCGTCCAAGAAAAAGTCTAATTATTTAGGATTCAATAAACCTCACGCATCAATGTAAGTAAATAAGCCGTCATTCAGATGCTTTCTGCACTCTACCCTGGACATTTGTCACGCACAGATCACTGTATATTCTTCGAGGACTTTTGTTAGTACATGACAGATGCATCGAATGGTAACATACCGTAGTATTGCCCGTCATCGTATAAGTTTTTCCACTACCGGTAACACCGTACGTGAAGAGAAGCGAATTCCTTCCACGAACGAGATTTTCAATCAAATCTACGGCCGATCGCTCGAAAACAACTCGTTGACTATCGCTCTCATCGAAAACATATGAGAACTTATAGACTGTCTCCTGCTAAAATGAGGAGAGGTATTACATCAAGATACTCAATGATATAAGCAATACATTGGGACACACATAAACAATAACAGTAAGGAACTCTCATATGCTTCAAAACGAAAGAGCAATGCTTGCAGCTTCTAGAATTGGTGGCATAATGGCATAATCCTAGCTCGAGAAAATTCCAGCTGTGACAAAGATGTAAAATTCTTTAACGACCATTTGAAATCCCCATATCTGGCTCACCACTGCTTCAGAGTGAAAAAAGACAAAAACAAAAGAACTACTGGACCATATCATGGACGTTGTATCGTCCTAGCGATGTCTAGTTTATTCCTAGTAGCTCCTGTAGACAAAACTAAAAGAAACATACTGCTCCCGAATTAGTCCATTAGCTTGAGGAAAAGTATATAATGCTTTCCGCATCTGCAAAAAAAGCCCTCCTTAAATCACTGCTAATTAATTTGCCTTGTTTCATAGTAGGTGAACCACATTTCGTCAAACAAGATTTCCTCAAACTATGCATCCAATGTGCCACGATCAAGTTCTAATTGAAAAAGAGTTCTTCTGATATTCCGTATATGTAACTCGGTGGCAAACTTTCATCGTTTCTTGCTCAACACTCGCACTGCCACATCACCCTCATCGTTTAGATAGAGCTAGAAAAATGAACACCTCTGTTATGGAGTCTAATGAGTGTTCACTGCATCATGAAAGGGCCAAGTTAACACTCAATAATGGAATTAAAAACAGAGATCTTGCATCTCATCTTACTGCAGCTATTCCATTCCTTTGTGTTAAGAGAGGAGGTGGTATAAGTTTGACATGCTCTTCGTCTAGAACCATCACGCAGGCATCATTCCCTGAGTACGGGCAGATCCGACACACCACTTCAACGGCCTCCTTATCGTCAAGCCGTTTCGCACATCGACGCGAAGGCGTTGCCGGACGCCTTGAAAAGAAACTACATTAGGTAGCACTGTGGATCAGTTTTCCCCTTTAACTCTCGAACTGGACATACGGAGGGTCCCAGTTCGCTACATAAACGAAAGTATCTTAAGGAAATCATTTTAAAGCTTGGCCACCTATATCATCGCAATGAAAATAATCCACCTGAAAAAAAAGAGAAGTGAAGGGTGGGACAACGAACAACTTATTTTCAAATTTAAGTCGAAGACACTATTTTTTGGGTACTGCCATAAACTCTTGAACAGAGCTGTGTGTCAGTACAGCTCTCTCCAATAAAGTAAGGTCCTGTTCCAGCTTAAGAAGTTCTCACAGATTTCCCATTCTCTCCTTCTGAATGAGCTTCTCGCACAAACTTATCTTGAAAAAACCCCTCCTCTCATTTTACGAAGCCACGCTACCAAAAGATGATTTCGAACCCATTCGTCCTTGCATCGAAACCTACGACTGCTGAAATGTTACAAACTTTACACGGGCCTAATTTCAAAGTCTGAGCAGCGTTGGTTGTGCTTATATGAAAATGAGAAAAGAAAAATTGAATGTGCTAACTTCTGAAAGACAAACGATAACTCGATCTCCTTCTGAAATGGAGGATAACCTAAAGAGAATATGCACAAACTATGTGTCAAAATAAAGATATTGGTGAAAACAAGAGAACTTATGGGAGACGTCATCGGTCGCTTGCCTCCTCAATTCGGATATCTCCCCTCTATGCGATTTCAGAAAGAGACCCTAACTGTGCAAAAAAGTTTCCGCACCTCCTGACCAGTGGAATTACAAAAAAATCTTCCTTTCAATCAACAACTTAATTCAACTATTCTAATTTCACTACGGCTAACTTGAATGAATTTTTCATTAAAAGGAAGAAAGCAGTTAGGATTTCATACACAACATACTGCAATATCAATCGGCTCTTCTCTTGTTTCTGATCGATGATAGAAGACTAATGCAAAAGTGCATTGATGAGTGACCATTCCAGAGAATTGGAACGTTTTGGAAAGCGGGCGCAAACCGAATGCAACTATAGTTAAAACTTACTTTCTGGAAGACATTGTTGCTGTGGTTGTGATGCGGAGAAAAATAGACTATCCCGATGGGTACTGATGCAGTCTGAAAATCACAAATCGAATAAGCAAATGTTAAGGTTGCAAAAACAAGGCTACAAACGGAGAGTGGAATCTAAAGCTGCATTTGAACGTTTAGAGAAAGGTCGACGAAAGTGCAACTAGGATGGAAAATGCAATAATTGTGAGACAGAAACGAGGGGAAAGGCAGTAGGTTTCCAGGAGAAGGCTAGAAAAGGTTACAAACTTTGTGATGTCAAAAAAAGCTCTAAGAAAGGTTGACGACAAACAGCACAAAGGCTTCAAAAATAACGTAATATGGCATCATGAAGAGCAACTGCAGACGACTGCGGCAGAATGCAATAAGACAAGAGGACACTTCCCCGATTTGCGATTTCTCCGAACGACCTACTCATTCCATCGCAAAAAAGTAAAACACGACAGACGAAGGGGTGGCACGACATGCGCTCTTCAATGACATTCATCTAAGGGATCAAATTCAGAGAAAAGAGAGGAGAATAATGCTCGCATATCTCAGGCAGTCCGATTGCTCACATCAGCTTTCTACTAGTAGCACATAACCTTTATTTACAGGGCTCCAAGAAAACTGAAACAAAGCAGTAAACAGTCCGTGTGATAATCGATGTTCTCTGCAACGAGGAGTGAACTACGCCAAGGGTATGAGATAAGTGGAGATAAGCGTTGTAAACGATGACAGCAAGCAACTAGGAACGGCTACAGATGTGTGCCTGGAAAGAAATTAATATGAAAAAAAAAACACGAGTGATGCGATAATAAGCCAGAAGAAACACCAGGATAGACTCTCAGTGAAGGACAAATCGAGCGATTTGGAATGCTCGCATACAATTCTGTCCAACTTTACAGCAGTAATCAAGTCAAGACCACAATGTGAGAAATAGCAAAGGGGATGGCTCTTTGTTGATCTAATCTCATCACTGCATTCGAGACCTTAAGAGACATCAAATGCGCTTTTGCCGAGATATTTCCCCTTCGATTGATACAAGTACGAGTAAAAATACAGAAGAGATGAGGAACGGGAAACGACTTCTTCATAGTTCCGATGCAATGATATTCGACGGGATTTGTAGATACTTGCAGCTGCCTTTTATCGCTGCTATTGTCAATCGTTACCGACCGCGTAAACATCGCTAAGTACCACTCATATATCCCATCCGAATAACAAAGACTACTGCTGTCCCACTCCACGAATCATTTGTCGCCCCATCACCTATCAGACAGCATCCTCATCAAAACGTTTGAACTAGGGCGAGCTTTGAACGCTCCTTTTTGAATTCAAAAAAGACGCTGAATAAAACACTTTGGGATTCGGATTTCGATGGAACCGTTTTGTAGCAGCTAAATATGGCAAATGTTGAGAGCTCGAGTGTCGGCAAGTAGCAACTTGACATTTGCAGGAAAGCAGTAAAGTTGCGGTTGAATGTTTCGATCGGCGAGGTGTCATGATAGCGTTGAAGGCAGTTATGTAAAAACGTTGGTGTATTCAAAAGTATTCGTCTCTTCTCGTCGAATACATTCCCCAATCTTTTCAAGCGTCGGTTTCTTTACATGCTATGGGGCAAAATCGTACAGAGTAGCTTTTTAGGGATAGCGTTCACATGTGGAGAGATATTTTCTACGAATGAAACGGTGCAATACCCGTCAAGTCAGCAAAGGTTCAAAACCTGCTTGAGACAACAAGCCAACGTTGTGGGTGTTCCGCAAATGCAAGACGCTTTTCCGAGTCATCGAACGGCAAATTCAACCTCGTTGATGCGGCATCCGTAAGTTGTTGAAATAGAGAATTATCGTCGTAGACGATTCTATTAACAATGAACCCTTTGCAGACCCTTTCAAACGGAACAATAACGTAATAGTCTAGTTCCCTGGGCACATAACTCTGTTAAATGCCGAATTCACTTAAAAAATGAGCCATGATGCCATTCATCCACGAATGAAACGGAAGGCGTAGTGATGAAATTTCACACTGACTGAATTTGATGTTATTTTATCAAACGCACCTCGAGAGCGATTGCTTATTTACGAAGCCATTGGTTTCGAAGCAACTCGGTAGGTTTACACCATTTTAGTTCTTTCCAAAATTGCATTCATTTGCCGACTTCGTGAAAGATGGTCGGCATAATTAGAGTACCGTCAATCGCACGCCATTAGTCGTTGAAATTGTTGAGACATTATCACTCCCTCCCGAATACTCGCTTATTCAAAACCTCATAAACCAGCTTTCTTCGGACTCATATTTGGCAGTCTGTTATATCTTAGTTCCTTCACTGAATCAGTCCTAATGAATGATGGAATGAAAATAATAGAATTTTAGACGTAAATTCAGGGCGGTTTAGTTGGTATGTGGCATTTGATGTCGTTTTTCACAGCGAGCTGCTCAAAAAGCAGAAAATATATGAGGTAAGTGTGTTCCCTATTTTTTTTAGCATATTCGATGAGTTGTTTTCGTTTATCTCAACATGCCGATGAAGATTTCAAAGGTTTTAGCTCTCTTTCTTCTGCAATGAACCACAGCCATTATCACCGTCTCCATCAACGAAAGTTCACTTCGCATATGTCTTCTAAGTTTTCCGTTTACCTCTTATCCCATAGTTTCCTCTATATTCACATATTTTAATTCTTACCATACGTTATTGCCACACTTTCATACTTCGTTTCACTTGAACCTTTTGACCTCTCATGCTGATTATGTCGTCGATATTTTTTAAGAATAAAGGCTTCTCGGGGCGATTCTTACTTCATCAAATGAGATTAAACCGGAATGAAAGGTTGATAGGACGAATTCGAATGAAATGTTAGAAATAAGTCAACCTAGAACTTCCTCTTCACTATTCATGCTGTATGCGCTCCGTTCCACTACGGTCGTACCATCCACCGAAGATGTGAATTATATGAAGTGATGTTGGTCTATTGGATGATCCTTCATTTATTCAATTTGGATGAATTTTTTTTTTGCCTCCACTGTGCAAATTTCAGCTATGCAAGCAAGGAATCGCTCACTCCCCTCCCTGTAATGGAACCTGGGATTCGCACTTGACATACCTGATACTCATCACAATACTGCGAAGGATTCTATTGTTACACCTTCCACTCTCTTAAATACCGGTAGGATCCACGTCCACGACAGTGAGCTGCACGCTGTGCTTCTGGAAGTGAGGTTCAGCTGAGCATACGATGTTTTTGATCCAGGCATGTTGGATGTTTTTATGCATAATCTTATCACTTCAGGAATTTCATCGACACCACACCAACAGTGATGCAAATTTCAGATACACTTCGAGGTTGGGCTTTTCATCGAACATGAAAACTTCGCACATCGAGTATTTCAACAATACATCTATAAAACTTCCGGTGTATAGAGAGCCTCTTCCATAGGTTTCGTTTTCCTCTATTAGGTTTCATTTTCTTTCTCCTCTATATTTGTTCTCTCATTTCTGTAGACTTTTTCTACATTTAGTCAGTGACGTCTTGGCTGCTTGCAGAAGTGTAATGCCTCGGGAACAGACGAAAAATTGAGTCTATCTCATGTGAGGAGCGACTTTGGAATAACAACGATGTACGTCATACATCCTTCCTTGTGACCTTTAAAATTATCCAGCGGCATCCCGCAGTTTCGTGGAATACGTCAGTATCCCTCAGCCATTTCTCGAAACATAACTTCTTTCGAATAATGAGAATTGACAGCGAGTTTAGAGCGAATTAGAACGGCAAAAGACAGACATCCGAACAAGAAGAAAATCGTAAGCTGCATCAGCAAATCAGAAGAATGTATCGTCTTTTTCGCAGGTAAACTGACTGCTTAAAGGTGAAAAACGCACTATACGAAACGGACCCACCTGCGGAGGAATCTCATCGCCTAAACTCTTAATCGGTTCGCACTTACTAAAATGGGGATGCAGACATTTCTCGAGCAAATTCGAAAGTCGAGCTGAGACTACTCTCGACGACTTGACTTGATCTTTGCAAATTTCGATCGCAGCTGCAATTCCCGCACTTTCGCCGCTGCCCCGGCCGACCGGTTCCGGGGCATCCAAAAATTATTGCTCGTTGGCGGCGTCGATGCTTCATCGAATGACGCTTCTGCTGTTTACGCTGTTATGCCTGGGATCGGTCACCGGTCGCTTAGAAATGTCGACGTATCGATTTGCGGCTAAAGACCAACGACGCGTCCGCCATAACAAGCACAGCGCTTTGATTCCGTTGTTCTCACCGGTCCTATCTCGCACTGATCGCAATAGGCGGTCGGTTGAACGTGATTAAGACAGAGAAAAAAACGCTCTCTAACCACGGGTTTGCACTGAAATTTCCGCTGCGCAAAATTTTTTCACAATGGTTACTGCATTAAAACGACTCAAAAAGATTGTGTACCAGAATTTTTCAAGTCGAATGGGGGTGTTTTATTGTGTATAGCGTAAAGCCCATGGACTCGATGAGGACAATCGTACAGTAGAGTATGGTATTGCCGGCAATTCTTTTTAAAGGTCGGTATAATTCATTATATCATATATGCACGCTTCAATTCACCCCTACCTAGTAGGTAACGTTTCATTTCTATGCATGTATACCTAGAACGGATAACGCACAACAGGATATTGGCCCGGAAGAACTGATGGTTCAATAAGAGCGCATCTTTACCTCGCAGTAACGGAGAACAGTATTATGCATGTGAAGACAAAAACGAAAAAGCATTTCAACTGATAAACATTAGTGAAATCAGCTGATCATGAATAACTAATTACAGCTTTTATGTTGCCCTATATAAGCTTCACGGGTTGCTTAGAGCTTGTCCAGTCACTGCCTGCAAATATTAAACAAATGACTGTGAGTTCTTCAGTTGGGAAGGCATAGAAAAAGGGGCTGATTGAGCGCACTGATTCCGCCTTCTTACTGCAGTAGGTGATGTCTTGAGAGCACTTCAAGATTTTAGTAACACCACCCTGTAGCATTCTCGGGAAATACCTAACGACCCTGAAGCACAATAAATACAGGCTGAGCTGAGGTGGGGCATATATGTCGCGTTGAGTTGCGAGATATATATCCAGCAGACCAACAAAGTATAAGTCAGGCTGAACTACACATTACTGGAAAGGTTTGGTACAGAAACTCGATGCTGCTCTTCATAGCTTGGTTGACACTGCTCTTAGAACTCTTTTCTTTTTCCTGTAGAGCGCCACTGCACATTCTCGATTACTTCGGCATCTTTTCAGCAACTATAAGAGCCCTGTCTGCGAAGCTGCTTCTATCTTGCCTCCTTTCGCCATATGCTCTTCGACAATGCTGCCCATGCATAGCTGACACTTCCATCCGCAGTCATTATTCAGCGCCAGCCGCAACTGCTCTGCAGGACATTTGCAAACGCGATCGAAAGGCCTTATAAGGGGACTTCTACTCTTAAATGTCGAGCTGCATGGTATGTGCTTTCATATTTGGTTCACCTCACCAAATGATTTCTAAAATGAGTGAAAACTGTGATGTGATGATGCGTTCATCCTGCAGCAGTGTCTCTCCTTTCGCATGCCAGCTTCCGTGAAGAGCCGTGCAACGATCGGTGTTGGCAGACGACAAGAGTTGTGTTTTTCTTGCAAGTGAGATGCGGATAATGCAGAGCTGCATTCGATGTTGCGTGGAGAATTTTTGATTGCGATCGTCGGGATCTCTTTCGTTGCCCCAACTCTTTTTTTTTTCAAATGAAGTACACGGAGGAACTCCATGAAATTGTGCACTCTGCGGACACTTGATATCCCTCGTATTGATGAATACACTTTCTAGACAATATTCTTATTATGCAAAGAGCGATATGATGCGCAGAAAAGTCTCACGTGTTCGAACTACCGTCAAGCATAACCAGAGGATACTTTACAGGACCTAATGTCGCCAAGGACGTTACCGTGAAAGATCGAGAATTTTGACTAAGTTCGAGTGACGACTGACTATATTTGCACTCTGACGGCTATTGAGCTCACTACCGCTCTGGCAGACGTACTTTTCCAGAAACATTTTGTATTCCTAAGAAATTTGACCTCTGACTTTAAATATAAAGCAATTAAAGCTGAGGCAAAATTCCAACTCCTAGTGGGCATCCTATAAAATAAAATCATTCGCGCCGATGGAAGCGCTGCACGTTTGTCTACTGATTAGATGGATCGTTAATGGTAAATGCTCGAAAGTTTCACAGGTGGGTTGCCATTACTGCTTAATCTAGGCCTACTCTAGCTGATGGTCAAACAGGGAGAATAGCATGATGAATATAGATTTCGCACCTCCCGCAAAAAAGAAAGGATTTTACACATTCATAGCGCGTTCTTCATCAAGAGCTCTAAATTCGGGGTATATACGTCAAATTGCAATGTTCTCCAAACCTGGTCAAGGACCTTCATGAGATGTTCGCAACAAAAAACAAAAAGTGCACAACCGTCGTCTCACAGTTCACTTGCTCCCGATCGGCGATCTGTTCGCCAACAAAAATTCTTTTCTTCGATCCTTGATACGTGAAATGAAAACCGACCAGCATAAAACGTACGCTGTTCGTTTCCACATGATTGGTTCAAGGTGATATGCGATTTATAATGCACCTGCTATTACTATAATCTTTAAATTTTGTAACTTCACCTGGCAGGATCTGTCGCAGACTAAAACAGGCAGACAAATAGACAGACACATGCATCTAAATCGCGCATACATGAGCCAAGACAGTGCAATTTTGCAAGACATTCGCATGGAAATTAGAAAATTGAGCAAAGCGTGAAACTGCACCGCGCCGGCTGATCGGACAACAAAGATTTTCGATCATTTGGAAGTTCTCTGTTCAGAAAGCATAATTTGATTAGAGTTACAGCCGGCTATGAGAGGTAGAACGTTGAGAGTTACTAAAGTCAAAGTTAGGGAACAATTGTGGCAGTGAATCTGTGAGGCACCAGTTACAGACAATCATATTTTTCTGTTGCGAAATCTTAACGAATTGAAAACATTTTGGAGAAGGAATTCATGGAAATGAGGGTGATAAATAAATAAAAAATTTTGATCTTTCAGTCGAATGGCCATTTGATTCGTCTAATATTCGAAGCATTATAGATGTCCGAACAAATATATTTGATGAAATAATTAGTTGAGAGCAAATCTTAGAGAACGATTAATCGACGAAATTCTACTTGCCGCAATAATTCACAAAGGAAGTGCCCCATTAAAATTAAAGTGGCAAAAAAGGCACTTTCGCGTTTGTTGGATTGCTCATGAGAAAAAACACCGACTCAGGTTTGATGGCTCTCCGGTTGAAAATATTCGACAAATATTCTCAGATTCCCGTTTGTTGGATTACTCATAAGAAAATCCACCGACTCAGATTTGACGGCTTTCCGGTTGAAAATATTCGGCAAATATTCTCAGATGTGAGCGTTGAGGCGTAACACCATCTTAATTCGTTTTGCAGGAAAACTCGAAAACAAATAAGGAGGGGTGAAGATTGATTTGTTATATGAGATTTTTCGTTGTAATTTAGATAGTCGATGATAACTGAAAGATGCGCTTTTATGGACACAAATTGTTCACAGCAAAGGTGCATTCAATTCGGTGAGAGGTGTAAGAAGTGCAGAGGACATGTGTTTGAGTCAGATAAGAAGTTTACTAATTGCAGTAACAAAAAAACCATTCATATAGTAGTATATAGTTTTTTTCTTTATATTGAAAAGTGGAATATTGAAAAACTGAAATTGAATTGAAAGAGAAGTATGGTGGTTACTGAAATTGCTACTGAAATTATTGAAATTGAAACGTTATTTGAATAAACGAAAGACTGAAATGTAAAATTAAAGAAAGAAAGGAAAATTGGGACAAAAAGTTAAAAGTTATGTGTGGTTCACATATTTCAAAGGAGGAAAAATGCTCAACAAAATGAACCTTTGGAGAGATGAAACCTCGAATCAATGACGTGATACGTTGGCAGAGTGAAGTGCTGGTGAAAAAGGATTTGGTTAAACTATTAGTGAGGATTAGGTACTCATTTTTGATATGAGGTACTTGAAATCGATTTGCTCACTGATTCGAAGTTCGAGATTCCCTTCCATTGACATTTATGCTGCAAATAATGAAAGGATGGACGATAACTGCAGCAGTTTCATTGCTCATCAGCTTAAAGGGTTTTCACTCTAGTCAAATTGCCGTATAGAACTTTTGATGACGAAAACAAAAAATAAATGAAATGGACGTGAAAAATTAATCAATAGATTATGCGATGTTTTCGTTGTATCAATTTTTCCATACATAATGTCGCAACGATCGCATCGATAAGACTTTTTGAACTTTCCAACTTTCGACGATTAACACATAAAATCTTTGAATCGCTAACGGTCAGAGCGAACTGCTCGAAACTAAACATGTTTACTGTTGCGTTGTTTGCTCGATTTCGTTGAATGCAGCAATCTGTTCATTAGTCCTTCAAATAAAACGTCGTTTTGTGCTTTTCGGGAAACATGGATACCATTTCCGGAGATGATAAACCAACCGAGCAACTAATATCACCATCCTCCAATAAAAACGTTCAACCGAATTCGACACTTTGTTTTCCACAATTTTTGCGGAATTCTACGACCAGTCAACACAACGTCAGTTGGCACAATTGCTATGGCGCTCGTCAACCGAGCTACCGATTCGATAACACACGGCTTTCCTCGACCTCCCTTCTTTGTGCGTAATTTATGCAGTTATCTTCTCCGAAAAAGCGGCATTGCATTTGTACGTGGTATAATTGATCGCTGGATGCTTTCCAATGTTTAGCGCACATGTGTTTTTTTCTTTACTCTTTTTGGCATCCATCGTGAACGTTAACGATGTCACAACGTAATTGCCGCGATGTTTACTTGAGTTCTGCGCGGTAATTTGCACCCAGTAGCTAGCTTTTATCAGATTTTTCTCTAGTATTACCTTGACTAGACATCACAAATAAGGCCTGTTTGAGATTGCAAATAAACGTGTTCCTCTGGAATACGAGCTTTTCGCTGATAATCGAAGTAATCAAGCGAGTAACTATGCATGTAAAAAGGGTGAAATGTGAAAGGAGTCAGATCACTTTTCTTTTCATTAAGCGTTTATCATTATCGCAAGCTCACTACGAATTCTTTGATCTCATATCTAGCCTCCACTCGATCGGCGTATGTTATCAACAGATCATAATGCGTGCAAGCGAGATCATAATAATGCAGAAGCGATATAAGTGGGTAACCTATAAAACTAATTAATAAATAATCTCACTCGAATAAGTAACTATTACGGTCACATTCGGCGTAGCTAATGAGCAATAAAACGCGAGTCATGGGACACGCAGCACGACAGGAACTGCTGACGTGCTGTGGGTTAGTGAAGCTCTCAAAGAACGTTCCAGACACCAACTATTCTAAAGTGTTCAATGAGCGTGTCATTCAAGACAAACAAATACTGCACCCGGCTGACACTTCGTCTGACAACAAGGCAGAAAAAATATCCTCCGAATTAAGTGACAACAGGGTTAATAGTTTTCTAACGAAATATGAGGCTGTACTTGTTCCTGTGTAACATAGTAATCCATATTCTAAGTCGCCTAGGAGGTTTCGTGAAATTCGTGCGAGCAAAACATTTCTGAGGTTTTTTTCATTACATAAATTTATTACAGTCGCATATCATCGGAGAGCAGATAATTGCCGACGTTGAGATATTGTAAGTGCGTTCATCAGAATAAACGCCTTCTGTGCCCTTATCTACGGTTTCATTTGAATACTCTCGATGAGGCGAATATAGCATTTTCACACCCATATTAATCAGCTGATGAAAATATTTTATGGTAAAATACTCACTGAAACTATTTTATTGGTAGCCGTGAAAATTCGGAGGAGATATGATTCGGAGATCGGTAATTGTTTTCAGCAGTTAGCCCCGTTTTTAATTAACTGCCGTCCTAATGCTGTTCGTTGCCAACGTAGATTGTCGTTTTCTTTGAACCAATTTGAGATTTTCGTTTTAAGAATGAGCAGCTGAAATCTGTTATTTCTTTACAAATAGGCATTTTACTTTAGAGAAAATTCACTGAACGCATTCGATAGTGGGAACATCCAAGCATTGAAATCAATGAGGTTAGATGAGATTTGCTCTTGGTTGAGCATAAACGTATCACTAATGCATGCTCACATGACAGAACCACGCATTGATTCAGCATATAGCGGCAGCTCTGAATCCTCTCATCTCGCTACTAAAAGGTGCTAATGCTTTTACTACACAAATGAGGTCTCAGAATTAGGTGTGTCTGCAAGTACATGCTAACTGTATGATATTTGCATTTACTCGTTAATGGCTGTCTATTTTTGTTAGCCTACTGATGCCATATTTAACCGCTTAAGTCACTATTAATTGAGTTCTCAATCAATTCTGCTTTTATATGCTGGGTTTTTTTGCAAATTTTATGCGATTTTTAAGCTTTTTCATGGCGGTTATAATTGCCTTCAATTTTATAAAATTACTTCATAGAATATATTCGTCAATTGTTGTTTAATGTTCAGAAACAATTGCTGCAAAAGATTAGAACGCATTAATTATTTATTCAGTCTAATATAAAGAAAAATTCGTTGGTACTATGTGCACGTAGAAATAAATAATTTCCCTTCGTGCAGCGAATCAGGATTAACTCACCAATTCCTTAATATTTCAGGATTTATTTTTGACATATAGTACCCCTGATAGTTGAAAGTTCGAATTACACATATCTCAACGTTTACATTTGTTCATCTATGCACAGCAACGATTTATAAAACTTGATGTTTTCTTTCAGAGTGAGTGAGCGAGCAGAGTTCGCTCGCCACTATCAAGGCTGTCTTCGTCTTTGTTGCTCTCTCTCATGTTTAATATTATATAAGCGTAGATGAGTGATGCTTGCATAAAAACAGCGATAGTGCTCGTCGTGTGACACCGCATTCGAGGCCGCTCTCTCAACTTGTTCTTTCATCTCTGCATCTAAATAACATCCTATAAAATAAGACGTTTTCCTGTGTTTTCTGTGTGTTTTGAGTTTACGTAGGTGGCCTGCCACAGTGATAAGCTCGAACATAAATGATAATCTTTGGTCACTAAAGTAAAAAGCCCGATGACCACTGATATAAATAACAGTGGCACACGTTAGATATTACTTTCCACATTACTGTTCGCATTTGCACGTAATTTCGATGAAAATTTTTCGCTCTCGCAATGAGTAGATTATGTAACCCACTCACGAATAGGTCCTCCATCACTTTCTGGAAGTTTGAGAGGGAGAGAGGGAGGCAGGTTGAGAAGGCGAATGAGATGTTGATATGAGCTTCCACAAATTTGAACATGTATGAGAGAATATGTTCTATATTTTATGAAATTTGGCATACGGAAGCATTAATAAAGAATCGTCGGCCAATGAAACTGTATTGTTACGTGAATGATGTTTCCCACAGTTCGATGATACGTTTGTCTGTTGTGAACAAATTGCCTCACGAGTATTTTCATTCTGTAGAACAACTGAATTCCCTCTTAATGAATAATTTTAATGACTTCTAAATAACTTTAAAACTAAAACTCTAAAGAGCACCAAACAATTAGAGGAGAGAATTGTTTTAATGTCAGATTGCCGGTGGATACTGATTGCAAATCCGCATCATCGGCAAAGGCATTTTTGCCTATGAGCGTTACTAATCACTTGCTCATTTGTGCTTCTGTATTACACGGAATAGCAGCCTAAGAATGAACCACTCATCACATTAAGAATAGATAATTCCGTTCTCTCTCGCCTCACTTTTCTCTCCTCATATTTCGTGATTGTGAACTTTCTCGTTTCTTCTTTTAGCGTTTGATAACATAACTCAAAAGCGTCCAATCAATTTAACATAAAAGAATAATTCAATTTTCATCGATTTCATTATACTATTTGCA
Source organism: Parascaris univalens (assembly GCA_037576465.1). Lineage (NCBI taxonomy): Eukaryota > Metazoa > Nematoda > Chromadorea > Rhabditida > Ascarididae > Parascaris > Parascaris univalens. Next base: position 40,022,097 of record CM075173.1, on the reverse strand, counting down.
GCATTATTACATTATTGACTTCGGTTACTTCAGACGATTGAAATTTCCCTCAACTATACTATAAATAAAGAAATGAGGGATCTGAACAGATGAGTCGTTCTATTTTAGTGCCACTTTACTTTTCGATTGTTGGTGAGCACTGATCACGTAGTAGAAGCCAGCGTAGTCACATGCTCTTACTAGCGGCATGCTGTTTCTGCGTTCACTGAAGAGCACCATTTTAGTGAAAGGCGTTTCGCTTGTGCAATCCTCTCGCTTCGTTCAGCCCGTGTCGTGCAACCCTATTTGCATTTAAGGACATGCTGCTCTTCGTTAAGGTAAGCTCACGCATTCTATATTTCCCCATTTTGAAACATTTAAATTTATGAATAAGACGGATAAGTAAATCAGTAAAATAAATTTAAAAAAAAACGAAAGAATAGTTGCACTAGTAAGCGGAAAGAACACAAATAAATAAGCAAGCATCAAGTGAACGAATAAATAAATAAAATAAACAAATAAATATGGGAGAATGATCGAATAAATGAACAAATAGGAAATGAAAAAAGAGACCGATAAAGGTGCTCACTTCCGGTCAATAAAGGTGTTAGAGGCGTTGGATTCCACCATTTTATTCGGTTATTTCATCGTCGATGCTAGTTAGATGTTGCTGCTCGCATTTCGCCAGTTCGTTGTTGGCCCTATGTCTAGCGAAAGCAACTCTGTGATATGAAAGGCTGATTACGTAAAGCATGCAGATAAAATCACTGCTGAACTTTCATGCTGATTTATCCTTACATTATCCGTTTTTGTATCAAGAGATTGGTCACCAGAGTTGATTTTTTCCTCAATGTGTTGTAAATTAATTCATCACTGCAAAAGTACTTCAAATTTTACAGTTTCACTCGATCGGGATAAACGTATGCCAAGTTGTTATCTTCAAAGTGTTTGCTGTGCAAGCAACAGACACTTCGAAAATATGTGAGCAGTAATTTCTATGATACATGAGCAATAATGGTGCATAATGAAATATGCGATTAGGGATTAAGAGACACGAGTTATTTAGGTGATGCTTAACTTGAAGAATCTTGTGAACTTTTCGGTATAAAAGATAGCAACGAGCAGAAAGTATTCAGTGAGATTGAAATATTCGCCGTTCAAATGCCTTCAGAATGAAAGAGGCAGAGCGCTATCAATCGATGTCGATTCGAGCGATACTGTGTTGCAATTACTGAAGGAAGTTTTGCGTGAAGAGGGCTTTAAGACATCCGACGCTCATAAGGCGAAACTCGTTTTCAAAGGTTAGTGGTGGGAATTCCATCAATCATTAAAAATCCAACTGAAGAGGTGAAAACTGGAAAGTGAGGTGGTAAACTACGCGAAATAAAACACGAAAATCGACGCAAACAGGTTAAGACGACCACCAAGTAGGGACTTAACTTTCATCACTTATTAGGTGCATTTAGAATATAAGATGCAGAGGCTATGATTCCTTCCTTATGTCCATAAAGGATTCTTTATTTTAGGCCTTATTTTCTTTGGTGTTTTCCTTCTAGAACTATGTTGGGAAGTTTTTTCTCACTTCTTCCCTATGTTGCGCTCGTTTTCTTTCTCTCTTAATGGTTTGGGTTTCCATAAATAAATGCACTTTTCGCTGCAATGAAAGTTTAACCAAATATACCTCTTAGTGCTAATTGTCAGCTTATTTGGCTGGCCAGCAATTGCATTTGTGAATGCAGCTATAATGCGTTTGAAGTTGAAACGATGGTAACAACGCTTGGCAATGAATTTAAGTTGGTGATTGAAGATGCTTTGCGGTGGACCATAGATGCAGTTGTGGTTTCATGTCATAGTGATCGTTGGATCATCAACTCGGGTAACCGAACTCCATCCTAAAAAACTCATTGTCCTCTTATGCGAGAGGGTTTAAATATTTGAAAATTTATGATGAGTTCATTGAACAGTATTTTCAATTTAATTGCAAAGAAACTGAAAAAGATGTTCAGTCCGACCGCAGTTGCAAACTGTGTCCACAACGTTTCTTCGCAGTGTTTTTCATATAATGTTTTATTCAAATTAAGTAACGATCTCTTCAGGTGAGCAGATGGAGCCGATAAAACCGCTGAGCTTCTATAACGTTCAAGAATGCTCCGTTATCAATGTGGAGACTCCCAGCTGAGTGCACGCCATCGCAGAATGCGTACGCCACCTGTATAAATCACATCTCGGAATGATTTGTCATTTTGCTCATTAAATTGTAAATATATCTTCTTGCCTTGTAGCATTTTATGCGCTGCAGCTATACAGTAATTTTATGAAGTATTTCCATGATGGTTATAAATACTTTCAAGTTCCATTTGTTCCCTTTTCCAACGCTTTCTTTTAAAGAAAAGATCTCATAGTGATAAGCAATCGCGTACTTTTCTATAACTTTTTAGTAAAGACAGTCAGTCCCCCGACAAATGTTTCTTTCCTAAAGTTGCGCGGTAACGAAATGATTCATCGATAATTATTATGATATCTGAGTCCATCACAAATTCAACTGAAGTCAATTTGGTGCGATGTGAATGCAATTCGAATCTGACATAGTTTTTCACTATTATCAGTAATGAGTATTTCTCTCCAATCAAAATTTTATATTCAAGGAAAAATATGAACATTTCTGAGCGCCACTCCAGACTGATTGCAACTGCAGATGCATGGACCGCCTCCTCCGGCCTCTTCCACCATTACTTCTTTACTTTATATTCTATTGGTTATGTAAATAGGTTTTATTTCCTGTTTTGTGCAAACATATTGCTTCTAGTTTTAGTAATAATTCCGTTTGCAACTTTTGGGTAATTTCACAACGAATAAAGACTTCGCTGTCGGGAACTTTTTTGCAAATCGTTTAGCTTTGCTTTAGCATTCCTCCCGTATAGTTGCATTCGAAAGCTGTAAATTCTCATTTTATGAATTTGGCTAACTGTCGAGAAGATAATATCATTTTGAAGTCCACTCAGTGTCAATATGTTCGCTCTCACCCGACCTCATAGCTTTCGTTAAGTCACTTTTACGGCTGTCATAAGCAAGAACCGGATTTCATGAACTGTCATATAATCACGTCCCTTGGAAACCAAAGAGGATCTTCACATAAGGACAAAAACCTTGATTATGAAATTGTTCAGCGAGTATGAAGATGAAGCAAGCTGGTCGATGATCATTAAGATAGAAGAAGTCAGTAAAGCTTCAAATTATATTATAGAAGTTCTGTAAAAGGAGTCTTATTTAACCACTAGGATGGTCATCATACACGTCTTATCAATTTGTCTATCACGATGAAATTTGCGATAGCTTTCCTTTGGTGTTTTTTAAGATGATATGGCCAGATATGGCCACGACGATATACTCCACTTAACGTGCCGGTAAGACAGAACTGATTAATGACTGAGGTGATCCACTTAAAGGGTAAAAAAATCGCTACTGGAGGAACATAACACACTTCCGTTGTACCGAAGGGAAGTGACGTACACATTTGGACGGCATCGATAGTAGTACCAGAACACTGAAGATAACAAACAGTTCCGATAGTACTCTCCACGTCTCCAGTAACACCAACAAGACCCTGTGGCAGTGAACACGGGCCAGCAGCGTCCTATGCTTATCACAAAGCATTCCTGATTTCGCAATGAATTTATTCGCGAAAAGGATTCAAACTTTCCCTTTAGGAGGCCGAATTCACTAAACTCACTTCGCTGTCATTGGTGGCAGGTACACGAAGAAAACTATTGTTGGCACGGCGCGAAAAAAATCACAACGCCTCAAGATGACCACAAGTGAGGCATGTGCTAGCGTAAAAGCTGCTAAGGGTTTTATGGTATTTTGTTCAAATCACTGCGAGGTAAAGCAGTATTATTGTGCCCAGATAACAGTTCTCATAAAGCTTTCATTGCAGGTCATTCCTCTATTACTACGGATATTTGTGGCAGCTCGTTATAAATTAGTTGGTTGAGCACATTCATCGTAATGAATCCCAGCTTCGTTCAAGATCAGCGCAAAAGTCGATCTGTTAATGAGCAACAGGTTTATGCTCGAAGAGGAGCGACCTTTCAGATTGGAGCAGCGGTAATTGAAGAATAACATCCGCATTTGTAACATAGAGGCAAGGCCGCTCACTAAAAGATAAATGTAGATAGAAGCGAAGTATGTAGAGATGCTAACGATATCCTTATCTGTTCAAGAAAAGTTTGTAAGATCTAAGCTAACTCTTCGTCCCGCACTGGGAGGGCGGGTGCAAATGCAAGTCGAAACATTGAAGACGGTGCTAATAAGCTTGTCCGAATTCCCACTCTATTTTACTGTCCAACAGCTCAGACGGTATTTGCCTTTTTTCTTCAAAAAAATGACAGATCTGTAAGTAATAATTAAGAGATAAGTAATGAATAAACACTTCAGATGTACGATTTAAGGAATTACTTGAATTTAAGGAAAAAACAACATAGAAATGTGGAGCACATCTCGAGATGCAAGGAGTGAATTCCCCGCAACGTCGTTTGTGATAAGGAAAAATTGCCAGTACGGGGTTACTAACTCAGTTAAAAGGAACTTAGCAGAACGCATTAAAGAATTGCAACAGGTTTTACATTAGCTGTGCTAATGCGCCATTCTTAGAAACTGCAATTATACATGCATTCCTCTTAATGATACTAATTACTTCCAGGTGTTCTTTGAAAGTCATTTG